>BSBK01002782.1:2878750-4162500 GCA_027943335.1 Chamaecyparis obtusa
GCTAAGTTCAATTTGAGGCTTATATGACCCTGTGCCCAATGAATCTCTAAGGTAGCTGGTCAGGGTGCTTAGTAGGCAAGCACTCCAAAGAGGTCACCAGAATGTTATCATATTTTTGCTCATTCTTAAATTGGAGGCCTAATTACTAGATGAGGCTACAGTACCCTATTTTGTGTTATTAGGCGATCTTGCTTAATATTTGTGTTCATTTCATTGCAAAGTACATGAAAATAGAAGGAAATGAACTACATCTAAAGCTACACATATCACAATATCTATAGAATGCATATATACACTTAGCCGTGCACCTCTAACAAAGGCTGTGCCCAAGGCATGTGCATAGGGCTTCGCAAAAAAAATTAAAAAATAAAAGAGGCACCATATTTCACTAACATATTTGTTCCATGTGCAGATATAGGGGAGCTAATCCAACAACAAGTTCAATGAATGACATGGGCCCTTGATGTAGGTCATGATAAGAAAAATCTAGGTTTCCTGTCAAGTGATTGCATCAAGGGCCAAGAGCACACATCGTACAAAAGAGGAACATCCAGATGATTCAACATCAATGAGGATCAAGAATCAACATGATATGATAAACCAATAAGGCACCAAGTAAGCATCAATAGATACAAATGCCCTATTTTTCCAATGAGCTTGGACATTCAGAACACATGAGCTTTCAATGCAGCAACAAGACTTCATGCTCTAACTATTACAATTAGTCAAAGTGCCAGGCTCTTCAAAAGAATATAAGATATCAATGAACTCTTAGACAATGGATATCAAAGTAGTGTTAACAATAGATCATATATCCAGCTGGTCTACTATTAACACCAAGATATATAGTGCATTAATGGTATGGCAATAGCAACTTGACAACAACATTGGTGTTTCATCAATACATATACAGGGCATGGTGTCAATTAGGCAATAATAAAGGAACAACACCAACAGTCATAGTGGCTATGATAAGAGATTCAAGTATCAACCACCTATAGGCTACAAGCCCTCAAGAGATTAATAGAACAACAAATGCATGAAAAGCACAACATGGAACTAGCAAGGGTGGTGTTTATCTAAGCCCGAAACATCAATGGGGAGTTGTTTATTAGACAAATAATCAGTATCAAAACATGCAGACCACACATGAGTTGATGAATCCAACAAAGATCAAGTGCAATGCCCAAGACCCAACTCTTGGTCTCATAAGATTCAAATAGTGAAGAAAATTAAGTAAACAGTGCCTTGTTCTTAGTTCACAAGCTGGCATTATTGCAAGACATGAATGAGAATAATAGTGAAGCAACAATATCACTTAGAGCCCATGCCATGGATTGCCCTCAGCCCCAAGACATTAAAATAGTGAGCACAATTGAATGTTCAAATAGTAGATACAAATGCCCTAGTATGCTCTCGGGCTGTGTATAAAAGAAATAGCAATGATCAACATGCATCAATACAATGCCATGAACCATGCAGTGATGGTATGAATCAATGATTTGCCTGACCTTGCTCACAGGTAATCAAGGATAAGTTCACAGCAAGTCAATGATACCCTAGCTCAAAATATGAATGCATATTCATTATACCCTCTGAGACACATAAGAATATGTTGGAGATTAAACAATGTGATATAATGATTACAACATCAACATCAAATATGCATGCAATTGCATACAATACAGTTCTAGCGAAAGAAAAGTGCACAATATCCTCGACACAGCAGTGCCTTCATAGGGAATCAATGGTGATGCCCTAACTCATAGATCATCAGGCATCAGGTGTTCACACCAGTGATTTCAAATACAACAGTGCCTTTATCAATATAGACTCGGCAAGCATCAATAGTAAGCAATGCTAGTATCATATCCTAGCTAGAGAATGCAACATGAATCTAGCAAGTAACATCAGTGTTCGGAACCAAATACATGAAACAAGACATAGTCCCACAAGTGTGTAAAGAACAAATGCCATGCCCTAGCCTCATATAGGCTAAAATATAAACACAGTCAGGGTGCCATGATATTCACCAAATAGGAGGAGCAATATTAGAACAATGAGAAAAAAGCATACTAGATTGCTCATGGGTCATGTAGAGGACAAAGCATTTCAATAAAATAAATATCAAGAGCACAGTACCGTGCCCTAGCATATCAAAAACTATGCCTTCGATGCTCAGGGGAACAGTAAACTTGAAACACAAAAATAAAAATCATTCATGGTGTCCTAATATATTCACAGACATGATGCCCTAGCTTTCATCATAAAGCATGGCCTTTGTCCTTCAAATGCAGAGTTCATAGCAACAATCAAACATAAAATGAGAAATGGAAACATGATGCCTACCTCAAGCAATTATACCATGATGGAAGATCAATAAGCCAAGCACAAATAGAAGTTTCCCCAAATCAAGCCGAGTTCACTGTCAAAAGTAAAATAGTAGAGGGTTGTTTCTAAGCCGGATTCTGAGATCAGAGTTGGAGCTGTCAGTCGAAGATGGAAACTCAATAGGTGCCATCATGTGGAAAACATGAATGTCATCAGGAAGGGCTTTGATTAAAAGTGATAGCTTTTCTTTTCTCCCCTTTCTTTAGGGTTGAGGTTTCATTTCTTTGAAGATATGTTTTCTTCAAAAACTTTGGGTTTTAGGATGCAAATTTTTAAATGTGCTCTCCCCATTTTGGGTTGAGATCCATTTATTAATTTAGGATATTTTGAGATATGTAACCCATGGTTTGTTCTAGGGCATAGGTGGATTTTATTTTTTAATGCTATTACTTTTAAAATGTGTTTCCCTATTTTGGTTGAGACCATTTTAAAAATGTATTTAGATCCATTTTATGACATAGTGGGATAGGTTTTTAATGATAAGTCATTGCACATACATATTGTAAGATATTGACAAGTGGTGTTTTCTATAAACCATTGTCAGAATATCAATTATAGGCATGACTTAGTGGATAGAGCAGTCATCTTTGACTATCTATTTTTAGGGTCCCACTTTCCTCGCCCCTAGGAATCTGGGAATCTGGAATTTAAACCATGATGCAGCCTCATGGGTCTTTTTTTTGAATTTTCTATTCTTAGGAGGTAGTGGAGTTTTAATATAGATTCTTAGTTTTTAGTTTAGATACCTCTCACTTTTGGGATTGAGGTTAGCTCTTCATTTCTTTCTCTTTGATAGGACTGTTGTAGCTTTAAGAGACACAATTGTACTTGTTTCTTTTCAGCAATAAAATTGATCCTTCTTGTTCCCCTATAATTTTGGGTTTGCTTTTGAAGTCATATGTAGGATTATTGTGATGTTTCTATATCCTTAATCTGCATGTTGAATCCAAGTTGGTGTTTAGGTGTTTATCTTAATTCAGTAGTGTGATTTGTGTGCAATCAAGAATTTCAGATTTGTGAAGTTTTCTTCCTTTTCTGCATTTTGAGTACCTTGTTTCACTAAGAGTTGAGAAAGTGGGATTGAGTTGTGAGTTAGTTTTGTTTTCTATCGGAGTAAAATTTGTTGCAATTGTGGATCTTCTTTAAAATTGGTGGATCACCTTTGTTTTAGTTCAGTTGTAGGTGTTTAATTTCATGTACTTTCTCTCCCTTTCCCTTGAAAGTTTAGATAAGTTTCAAGTGATCCAAAGGGAAGCTGGCCCTTAATCCAGAGGTCTATTCTTAGATAGGTTACCCATAACCTAAGAATAGTCCCATTTTTCATAGGATTGTTCGGTTCAACACTTAGCAAATTGGGTGCAATACTTAGTGACAACAATTCCTTCATTCTAGGTGAAATTACGGTAAGGATCCCAAGGATTATCCTTGATTTACCTTCTCTATGGTTCTATTTTCTAGGTAGGATCTAGGTATAGGTCCTCCTAAACTTCATCACATTCATTTTAGGTTTATGTTCCTTTTTTTGGCACTCTTACCTATTTTCTCACCATTTCCAAGTCTCTGGCCTATCCTCAGACTTCCTGTTCTCAAAGGTGATTGAGCCTGGACCTTTGGGTTAGGGTTGAGGTCAAACTTGACCTAGGTTAATGTTGAGGTTGACCTTGACCTAGGTCAAAGTAGAGGTCAAACCTAAACTAGGTTAAGGTCAAGGTCAACCTTGACCTAGGTCAAGGTCGAGGTTGACCCTGAACTAGGTCAAGATCAAGGTCAACCTTGACCCTTGTTGGGTTTTGGTCCCCCTTTTCAAATTATGGTCCTGGAAAGCCCCAAAATCAATGTTAGGCCTCCATATCTAAATGTGAAATGGTTTTAATTCAAAATTCATTTAATTATTTTCCCTCCTTAGTTGGTTATTGTTATTGGACCATAATTTGAGGTGAAATTTGAATTATGGGCCCTTAGATTGCCCGAGGAGCCTCACCTTCAAATATCTATATAAAGACTCTCTTTTGCCATCATTTAAAACACACCAAAACCAAGTATCCATCAAGTGGACACACAATCTATTGAAGCAAGAAAGCAATGGTGAAGTAATGATGCAAGATTGCAAGAGGATGATATAGAAGATCTAGACCTTGTGTAGATCAAGCATTGTTGGAAAAACCATTGTGGACATTGTTGGAAATTTGGCTAATGTGGATGCATAGATTTTTTCATTATGGCAACATATGATCTCTATTGAGAGCACAAAATTTGGAATGCAAGTATGGCAAGTTGAAGGAAGAAATTGTCTAAGTATGGATACAGTGATCCTGACAGAGCACCCGATGAAGATTTAGTTGGCGATGTCCACTGGAGCAATATTTTTGTTTGCACAATTAACTAAAGCTTCTACAAAGTATGAGGATACCCCATCTTAGTGCGCATAAATTTTGGAGCAGTACGGATGAAGTTATTCAAAGTTTATCGAAGATAGTTTTGTAGACAAAACAGTTTTGGAGACAGTATTAACGAAAGAGTTAAGGGATTATTTTTGCTTGTCAAAATAATGACTTAACATTATGAAGGGATGACATCCTAGATGTTTACCCTTGGATAAAGATTTTGGAAGCTGAACATATAAAGTTATTAGCTCTAATAACTCATATATTAGGCATACTTGAAATGTAATGATAATGATGTGTTTTTGTAAAAAGAAAGAAAAGGATAACTTGCGAAAGTTGTATATTGTGATAGCAAAAAAGGCTATTGATGTGAAGTTGTAAGAAATACCATATTATAGTCAAAAACATTTTGTATTACCTATTTGGGTAGTGAGCTCAGCTGGTGATCAAGTTTTGTAATCTAACTCCTAACAGAGTTAAGGCTTCTAACAAGGCCTAAAGTCCTTTAACCAGGACAAATCTACTACATATTGTAAATTGACTCTTAACAGGGTCCAATATCCTTAATAGGATACTTTTGATCAGTGATCTTTGTGGTTACCATCCCCATCGGGGTTTTCCCTTGGCCAGGGTTTCCTCGAGAACATATCATGTGTTATGAGTTCTTTCGATTTACTACTATGTTTGTTAATCAGCTTGATAATCTTTGTATGCACTAAAGTAATCTATTATATCCATAAGTGGGAAAAAGTAAAAGTTTCTAAAATACTGATTCACCTGCCCCTCTCAGTATTTCCTATTTCTAACAATTGGTATCAGAGCATAGTTACTTAGAGAAGGAACATTCAAGGAAAGCTTAGTAGCTTGAGTAAGATCTCTATGGATATGGATCAACTTCAGAAGAATCTTGAAGAAGCTCTTGAATAGATTGATATGCTTACTGATGAAAGAAACTCCTTAAGAAGAAAGTATGAAGATGCAAAGAATGTTATTGACAAATTAAAAGGTAAGATTGAAGATCTGAAATCTGAAAAGAAATCTAATATTCTTGTTGAAGATTGTGATGAATTAGAAAAATAAAATGAGATCCTTAAGCATGAGCTAAAGATAGTAAATCTGAAGCTTAGTATGAAAGATGGAAATTTGAGATCTGATAATGAAAAATTGAAAATTGAGAATGAAGATCTGAGATCAAGACTTGAAAAGGTAACATCTGAATCTAAAAAAGTAAAAGTGCAGTATGTGGAACTTGAGAAGTATAATAAAATTGTGAAAGGTGAATTAACTCAATCTAAACAACAACTTGAAAGGCTATATTCAAATAGTGATAGGACTAAAAAACAAATTTCTTTTGGAGAACCATTCTTTGATAAGACTGGATTTTGATTTAGTATGTTTAGAAAAAATCATGAAAGTAAGAAGCCAAATTTGAAGACATCTGAAAGTATGGAGGAAATGAAGCTAGATGAGAACACATTGGAAGATCCACCTAAAGAAGAACCACCTAGAGAGAAAGAAGAATCAAAGCAAGAAGAATCAAAATAGGAAGAATCATCTAAAGGTATGAAAAGAGAATTCAAAGGTAGATGTTTTGCTTGTAATACTATTGGGCACATGAAGAGAGATTGCATAGGTAAGCAATTTAAACCTCTTAATGGACATTGTTATAATTGTCATGGTTTTGGACAAAGAGCTAACGAATGTAGAAGACCTAAAGTAATTTTGAATAATTATGATAATAGAATGATTGGGAATACTAACAATGCAGATAAGAGATCTATTGAAGAAATGAATAAAAGAAACGTGGTAGTATGTTTTAGATGCAACAAAGTATGACATATTGCTAGAAATTGCAGGTCACAGATTAACCAACAAGGATAGAGATTTGGAAACAATGGAATCATTTGTCAGATATGCAACAAGTTTGGACACTCAACAAGAGTTTGCAGAATGAACAATGGAGGTTACCATCATAACCCTAACCCTAGGAACAATGCAAGAAGGAATGAAAATGCAGGAAACAAAGAGAAAGGTTGTTGTAGCAATAAAGATGAAGTAAAATTTGATAAAGGCATAGATCAAGGAGGTATATTCAGCACTGAAAGTAGTTAGGAAGGTAATGTAACTGATGGTAAGGATGAATCTTTACCTGACCCTTCTTTAAGTACTTAAATTATGTAAGTTTCTATAGTTTAGGACTTAGGATTAGTGTAGATTAGGAATTCGAATGAGTTAAGTTTTGTGCAGTTAGATATAGGTTTGTTATGTTGTACTAATGTTATGGTTAAGTGCACAAAAGAAAATATTGTGTTCTGTGAGGTCGCAAAAAGGTTTTATGGTTGTAGGTTTGCAGAATCAACTTTTTGAGGTTTTAGCGGCAAAATGAATGAATGCGATGTCAGATAGAGTTAATGTGAAGTGTTACAAGGTCAAAATCAAAGTTATCACAATTAAAAAGTGATTGAAAAGAGATTTGAAAGAAGAAAAAGTGAGTTGAGGATGATTTGAAGAAGTTTGGAAGCAGTTTGCAGTGCCGATCATACCGAAACCCTAGATTTGCAAAGTTAAGGTATTTTTGATCTTTAATCAGTTGATAAGATGGATATTTCTATGGTTCATAATGTTAAGGATAAGAATAGACCTAAGATTAAGAAAGAACCAGTAGAACCATCTGAAATTGATGACATACTAGCACTATCATCCGTACCAGACAGAGTATTACACATTGAGAATGTTAAAGGATATTTAGGTTGCAAGTTTGAAACCTTGGGAGATGCAGATTTTAGTGATGATTACATGAAATTGTATAATCAAGACATGTCAGTTAAAACAGCTTATGGGCACCTAGAGAATAATGAAATTATCAATTATTCCATGAAGTATGAATTTAATGATGAGGAATTTACCAAGATGATTTTAAGTAGAATCCACAATGGGAAATTTTGGATGGAGGATAGAATTATTGATATAATTGTCGACCTAATTCATGATGTTACTGGATTATCAAATTTTGGAGAGATTCCACTGAATGAAAAGAACATGAGAAAGATTGTCTTAGAAAACACTGGATCTAGTTATAATGGCAGAGGAATTGTGATAAGTAAGATTAAGCAAGATGATGTTAGGTGCCTTTGCAAGATCCTAAAAACTAAATTTTGTGGTAGTTCAAGGGAAGATGACATTGCTGTAGGAATGGTTCATGTAGCTTATCTTATGTGTATTGAGAAGAAACAAGTAGACCTATGTGAAATTTTGAAAATTCAGTTATTTGAGAATTTAGAAAAGATTAAGAAGGCTAAGTACACATAGTTTAGGTTTTCATCTCTGATAACCTATATGTTTTTCCACATTTTGTGAAGATTTCCTTACATAGTTGACTGGAGTGACAATGTGAACACAATGGAAAGAATAAACTCAGTCTACATGAAGCACCTAATGGATAAAATCAATGACAGTGTGAAGCTTGTATTGAAGACTTTTTAGAATATTGTTAAGAATAGATCAAGGATTCCTCAGTCCTTAGTTGGAAAGCATAAAGATGACATTTTTTTTATGGTAGACACTAATTTCACCTACATTGAAGTAGTTGAGCCTAGAATGGAATTCATAGACCCTCTTGGCTATGAAGTATCTGAAGCAGAAATAGTAGGATATGTGAATAGACTGTTAAAGTGTGAGTTGGATGGTCATGCAAATAGGTTTGGAACCTATGAAGAGAATTTCAAATCTACAATAAATTTGAAAGAAAAGAAACAATCTAGTAGGAGAGTTGAATCTACTATGAATAAAATATTGAAAGAATCAGGTATGTCAAGTCATGAGTTTGACATAGCTAAGAAGACTGCAGAAGCCTTGAAGCAAAGTGAAAATCTTGTAGTTCCACTTGTGGCATCTAGTGCAGACCCTGTTGATCCTATTGTAGTAAAGGTAAAGGTTGAAGTACCTGAAAAAGATGGAGAAAAATCCTTTTCTCCCATTCCTAGCAAAAGAGTAAAAGTGAGTGCAACAGGACCCGGCAAGAGATAGAAAGTGATTGTACCACCTATACCTAGAAAAGTAGCAGTAGTTAAAGATGATGATGAAGTTTCAATCAAGAAGAAAACTTGGAAACCAAGAATTGAAAGAGTTAATGAAGATATATTGCAGCATGGAGAATTCACTAAGATAAATAAATTCTATGATCTAGATGGATCATTTGATAGATTGAATTTTGAAAATGCAATGATTACACATATAATTTTGACAGATAAGAAACTTAGCACTATTCATGGTAAGATCCCAGAAGATTTGTATAACAGACTTGTGAATAGAAAATAGAGAGCACAAGAAGAGGACATAAAGATGAGAGAACATGTAATTAGACAGTTCTGTGAAGTTGAGGATGAAGATCAATTGAAGAGAATCTTGAAGCCTCTTGGAACTTTATTGAGAAGTAAGAGAAGAACAATTCTTATAATGGGAGGCAAAAAGGAGGAAGTACAAAAAGAGACTGAGCAAGCAGTAATGCAAGTTCTTGCAGATATAGTTACAGGAAAGCATGTTGAATCAGATCCTCAGTAGAAGCAATCAGAGGAATAGCGTAGAGGAAGTTGGTATTGAAGAAGTCCCATCTTCTTCACATATCAATATTGGCAAAGAATCAATGGACATTGAAGGAACCAAAGTGACACTAGAGTCAGATGATGCAGTATTTCATGATCTAGGAAACATTGTTGACAATTTAGCTTTAGAAGAGCAAGAGAAGGTTACAGAATCAGAAAAGGATACAGAGGCAGTGGAAGCACCAGGTGTATCAGAATCAGTTCCAACAGAGTAGGTAGTTAAAGGTAAACAAATTTTGATAGAGGTCACTATCCCTAGTGCACCTGACAGTAAGAAGAGACAAATTGGTTCAATTTTTGAAGACCTTGGAAAATAGGTTGAAGATGATGATCAGCTTGAGTTCATCACATCTCTTAATAAAATTATTGGAAAGAATAAGAAGGTGAAGGACCTTGAAGGAAAAGTTAGAGTTTTGACAGAGAAACTTGAGAGTGTGATCAACACTAAGGTATTTGAATTGGATCCACTTGAGAAAGCTAAAATGGTAATAAACTCTTTTGACTCTAAATTTTCTAACTTAAAGGATATAGCTAGAATAAAAGTTCAGGAAGCCTATGAAGCAGAAATGCAACAAAATTTAAGTGTAAATATTTGAAATGATATTGGTAATTTGGATGTATGCATAAAGAATTTGAGGAAAGATTTTGAGACTGGAAAGAGTTTGTATATACAATGCACAAAATTAGAAATCCTAACAACTAAAGAAGATAAGAAGATCAGAGAGAAGATAGATGCAATTACAGCTGAAACAAACACCTTGACAAGCCCAAATGTAAAGATAAGTTCTATGGAGAAGAATAGAAGGAAGTTAAATGATGAAATCAAAATGTTAGCAAAGGAGAAGAACAAAAAGATGATCAGGATTAACATCTTGAGAGAGCATGTCTCAATCAAGACCTCAATTGTTGAAGACCAAATTGAGCAGTGTCTTTCAGCAAAGACATCTTTTCAGAAGTTTAGCTTTAATTCCCTGCAAGCTTGTCAGACAGCAACATACAGATTGAGTACTCTACTCAATGTTACTGAATCCATCAGGAAGATATGGGAGAAAGATTTTGAATCACGGAAGTTAGAGTTTGGTGACTGTGTTGCAAACTGACCAGCTTTGCAATAGCTGATAACAAGGTATCAAGTTTTTATTGAAATTTTTGTACACCCTATCTTTGTCATTGTTGTCAAAGGGGCAAAGATAGCAAAAAATTGAAAATATGTTGAGGAAGGATACTCATAGGGGGAGCTATTATATGGAGTAAAATATTGTATATGTGTTGTATAACATTTGACCATAATTTTGTGTAAGTGTTTTGAAGTTTTGTTTGCACACTTAGCTAATTTTCCCATATGTTGCCACCAATGACAAAGGGGGAGATTGTTGGCAATTTGGATAATGTGGATGCATAGATGTTATCATTATGGAAACATATGATCTCTACTAAGAGCACAAAATCTAGAATGCAAGTATGGCAAGTTGAAGGAAGAAATTGTCTAAGTATGGATACAGTGATCTTGACAGAGCACCCGATGAAGATTTAGTTGGTGACATCCACTGGAGAAATATTTTTGTTTGAAAAATTAACTAAAGCTTCTATAGAGTATGAGGATACCCCATCTCAGTGCACATAAAGTTTGGAGCAGTACGGATGAAGTTATTCAAAGTTTACCGAAGACAGTTTTGTAGACATAACAGTTTTGGAGACAGTATTAGCGAAAAAGTTAAGGGATTATTTTTGCTTGTCAAAATAGTGACTTAACATTATGAAGGGATCACATCCTATATGTTTACCCTTGGATAAAGATTTTGGAAGCTGACCATATAAAGTTATTAGCTCTAATAACTCATATATTAGGCATACTTGAAATGTAATGATAATGATGTGTTTTTGTAAAAAGAAAGAAAAGGATAACTTGTGAAAGTTGTATATTGTGATAGCAGCAAAGGCTATTGATGTGAAGTTGTAAGCAGTACCATATTATAGTTAGAAACATTTTGTATTACCTATTTGGGTAGTGAGCTCAGCTGGTGATCAGGTTTTGTAATCTAACTCCTAACAGGGTTAAGGCTTCTAACAAGGCCTAAAGTCCTTTAACCAGGACAGATCTACTATATATTGTAAACTGACTCTTAATAGGGTCCAATATCCCTAACAAGATACTTTTGATTAGTGATATTTTTGGGTACCATCCCCACTGGGGTTTTCCCTTGGCCAGGGTTTTCTTGAGAACATATCATGTGTTATGAGTTCTTTCTATTTACTACTATGTTTGTTAATCAGCTTGATAATCTTTGTATGCACTAAAGTAATCTATTATATCCATAAGTGGGAAAAAGTAAAAGTTTGTGAAATACTAATTCACCCCCCCACTCTCAGTATTTCCTATTTCTAACAAACATTCCTTTGGAGCAAGAAAGATCTCTTCTTCCTTGATCGACCATTTTCAACATTCAAGCATTCAAAGATACAATCATGGGGTAGCAATTACAGATTGTGAGTTTGGTAGGAGTACTTTATCCTTGGGGGCTTTGTATGCTTTCTTTATCATATTCAAATCTATGCATTTCTTTCTCATATCAATTCATGCTAGGGTTTTTAATCTAGAGGATTAGATCTTGGCATTGCACTTTCAATACATACACACATATTATATTACATCTGGCTATTTGTGGAGGTGGAGATCACCAAAATGGGGGTTTGACTAAGGAAAAAACCTATATAGCCACCCCAAAACACCATTTTTAGCTATCTACAGTCATTATTTTGGGAGTTATAGAGAAGATCTGAGTACCCTTTTCAACAAACTTTTGAGATTCATGAATAGATTTTCCGTCGGAGCAGTACAAGTAAAGGTCAACTTTTTGGGGTAAGATTGTGCCTTGGGGTAAGATCTGACCCCTATTTTGGGTCAAGGTCAACCTTCTTCAGAAAGACAAAATATTTTTGAGTTTTTTGTGTTTCTTTGTTTCTAGGCCAGATCTAGTTGCAAAATTTCCCAAAATTGAATATAGACACCAGAAAATAGGTATTTCCAGATCATCTTTATTATGAGGTATGTATTTCATCTTATTTGATTTCAAGCATATTGAAATTTATATTCCATATCATATCAATTTACATGTAAGTTGGATAGTGATGGTTTAGGGCTTCTATTAGGTGCATTGTTAAAAATCCCTTTCCTATTCCATCACCATTTTATATCTTAGACAATGAATAAGCTACAATAAGCTATCAAGTACAACAAAAAGATAAAAAATTTGAGGTGACGACCCAATGAGCTCTCGATCTAGTCCTTTGCATCAACTGTTGGAGTAATTTTGGGTTTTCTAAGAAATTTTTTTTTTGGTCTTTGCGTTGCCTTTTCTATGTCTTTGCAAGTGTCTTTACTCATTTAGGGTGTTAGAACTTCAAATTTTTCATTACAAATTTTCATACTTTAAAAAAATTCTAAAGTATTTACCAAGAGTGCCAGATTCTCCTTTGAAATCCAAGAAGTCCTAATTAACTATCCTTTGGGAAAAAACCCTAGCATTTCTTCATTACAAGTACCCTAGGTCGACCTTCTATTGTTCTATTCGATCATTACTTTTTGGAGACTAAAGTCCTTAATTTTAACACATGTGTTATAATATTCCTCTTGGCGGGGTCTTTTTCCTAAGTTTTTATCTAGCTATCCTGATGCTTTAATTTTTCCTATGTCTAAAGCTCCATGACCTTTAATATTTTCCCTATGTCTTGATGATAATTTTACATAAGGTTTTAGCACTTTATTGAAATACTTATCTCACATTTTGATCTAACGGTGGTCACATAGCCGCAAAGGAAAGATGCAAGGTGATTAACCAATGTGGCACTACAAAAACCATTGATTTGGTCAGACAACTAAGCTTCTTTATGAGGTGGGACCGGTCACCTTGGATTTATCACAATCATCCGATTGTGAAGATCTATCGGCATACATTCACTGGACCTGGTTAAAAAAGGTTATAACAAACTGACATCTTGCTCAAGATCTGATGGTTGTCATGTTTCTGTGGATGAAATATGATCAGACATTTGTGCTTGCGGCATTGCGACAACTATCAATTTGGTATCAGGCCATTGAAATATGACGGTGGGTCCAATTAGAAGATACTTAAAGTATCGACCATTGGATCTTGCATCTAACAGTAATGATAGGTCTAGTTGTCAATATTGGTAAACAGATTGTTCTTTTTACTCTAACTCTCGAAAGCCCAAATATTCAAGAGACAATTGAATACCACAGTTGGGAAATTGTGACTGAAAAACTAATTTCCCTCTGAATTTGAAGGTACAACTCCCTTACTTGAATAATCTTCAGTGAATTTTGATTTTTTCCTAATCTAACAGGGGTATGTTCTTAACCTGAGAATAGAAGAGGCAAACCAAGCTAAACCTAGATAGGAAATAGCTTAGGTAGAAAGAAAACCATTCTAAAACTAGCCAAATCTAACACTTCATCAATCAGACGAATCCCCAAAATTGGTGATGCAATAATAGACAATCAAAATGAAAGGCAAAGGACTCAAAGATCTAATAATGAAATGATGAAGGATCAATCTATTTTACAAGAACACCTCTTAGATTTAGAATAACGCTAGAGTTTCTCTGAGTTAACTGTATCAAATCATAATTAAAACTTTGGTTCAACCTCAAACTATAAATCTAATTCCATAGAAACATTCAAATTTAATAGATAGATAAATGAAATGTAATGGAACAGATAAAACAATGGTATTTAGACACAAATTTGACTCAGCAAAATGCTATCTTTCACACCAAAATTTAGCCAACCTTTGTATTAATTTTCAACATAGTACATATAGAGTTTGATTCTTTGACCATTACAAAAAGGTAACTGAAATAGTTCAAATTCCTTTGAGCAGAAATGATAGATACAAGTTTACCCATTACAATATCATAAAATTTTTTCACAAGAGTGAATCTATCTAAGCTTAAGTTTCTTTCCCTTTTCCTAATTTAGCTCTATAGGTGGTGACAAATGTAATAACTTGGATGAGCTCCTTGTGTCTGTCGACATGGACACTAGTATATCTGATGAGGCATCTGGGATGTTCTTTGGCTAGAATCTTGATCACATCCACTCGATCCTGTAACTCTTCCCTAGCTTTGAAAATACACCCACCCAACTATTGGAGTTCTAGCACCTTGTCCAAGGGAGAGGCAGATTGTTGTATCAACTTATGCACATAATCAGATGATGATTTCTGCATGAAGGCCATTCCAACTAGTGCCTTTCCTTTGCCAGTTGTTTGTGATTATGTGTGAAGGCCTTGAAGAATTTTAAACTCTTTGCTATGTTCCTCCTTGATGTTAGCATATGTTTATTGCAATCCCATCTCAGCTTGGATGATCATTTGAACCTTAAACTCCATATTTTGAAGCCATTCGATTAGAGGCACATCTTTTTTCTACAAAATCTTGGAGTCTAATGCCTCCTTGGTCTTCATCATTACTCCCATGTGAAGCGCCACTATAAATTCCTAATATTTCTCTCTTTTAGATGCAAGGGTTCACAAATTCTTCTCAATATTGTTCCTCTCAGTTTCTAATTTTAAGAGAGCATTGCCCAGCTTCTTGACAATGACTAGCCCTTTAGATTTGAGCTTCTCAATCTATCCCCTATCGATTTGTGCAAAGTGCCCATCCTCCTATAATTTGGCTATTATGGCTTGATTCTCTGTGGCACTGGGATCAAAAGTGGTTGGAGCACTGGGAATGTTAGCAACTAGAGTGACCAACTATCTGATAAAATTAGTCAATTCATTGAATTTGACCTTAAGCTATACCTTAGCCATTTTGAACTCTTCAAGTTCTTCCTCAATCACTACATTAGTGGATTTCCACCAATCGACCTTGGTATCATGTCGAGCCAAGCCCATATCGAATGAATGTAGCTTGAAATATGAAGGGATTAGATCTTCAAACCCACCTTCCTTCTTAGGCTTCGCTACCTCCATAGTAAAGTGCCCAGTTTCTAGATCTTGGCCCAATGTTGACAATGTCTTCATTTTGTTTATCTTCCCTATAGTGGCACCAAACTGCAAGGCTCAAGATAAAGTATCCTTGTTGAGGGCTCCTTCTTCCACCCTCTTTCTCCTATGTTCCAATGTGTTTTCTATCCATGACTCGGTGCTAGTAACCTTGGTGGCAGTGACCACCTCCTCTATAAATAGTTTTCTAATGACTAGAGGAGTAGACTTTGGCCTCGAAGAAAATTGATTTATGGAGGTAGGGGAAGAGGAAACCAATTTGGTGACTTGGGAAAACTTTCTCTATTTCTCACTTTCCCCATCTGATTCAGTCGCCAAAGTACTAGAGCTATACTCACCAACCTCTACTATGACTGGAGAATCTTGCCTAGGAATATCTTTGGTTGAGGCACCAGCTTGGGTGCCCATAGTATTGGCATGAGTTGGTTGTTCTATTTCCATGACATCAGGAAGCTCAACCATGGGTTGGGTGGTGTCTGTAGAAATTTCCTCTTCTATCGAACCAATGATAGGATGTGAACCATCCTCACATGTCTTCTCCAATGGGATTGCCTTGTCAGGAGGTTTGTCTCCGCCACCAGCTGGATGGCTAGACCCTATGGCAATAGAAGGAATGGATGCTAAAGAGGATGCATGGGTGCTCCTAGTTTCTTTTATAGGAGTAGGTCGAGACGCTGACTTTCTTTCTAACCTCTTCTTTCTACCCATCATCCATTCGACCCACTATTTGGTCCTTCTGTAGATCCCACTGATTAAGGTCTATAAATCATTAATGGATTCCTCTAACATGGGTTCAGAGATTATAGGGAGAGGCTTGATCTTCTCCAAAAAATGTATCATCATACATGTGTCAGCCATCATCTTCTAATCCCTCGACCACAATGTTAACTTTGAACTTCTTCATTTGTTCAATAGTTAACCTGGCATAAAATATTTCTTTGCTTTCCAAGTCATCTTTGTAGTTGGCCCAATAATCTTCAATATCATTGACATGGTGAATTGCATGACTCATTTACAATACATCTCAGGCTTGATTCATAGGGTCATAGTGCGGCCTCTGGACATCATATGTTTCCAACTGGAACCTTTTGGAGAATGTCTTTAGAAAATTCTTTGCTTTGGACTGGGACACATAACTATAAGCTCCAATGACTATTGGGAATTCATAGCCTTTCTTATTAGCATTATCATAGATTAGGTTCACTTGGAGTGCCTGCCTCATCACCTTAATCAGCATGATCATATCATCTGGATATCTTGGTAGCTTCAAAGGGAAGTCATGAAATCCTGCAAGATGAATATATGAAAAATCTGCAAACTGAATGAAAAAGCATCCAAATTGGCTGATAAAAGCCATGTATTTAGGAGAAAATATCCTTTCTAGGAAACCCTGGAGCTCCCTGCACAATCTCATTATGAATGCATCATTAACTCTGAGGTAGTTAGTATAACTACTATGCAACTGTAAATAGGGGAAGAACTCATAACTTTTAACATCTTCTGGAAATTCCTCTAATCTGGGAAGCCCTAGCCAAATTTTAATTGTGGCCAATATGTATAATAAAATTAAAGACATGTAGAATCAATTTTGATGCTTAGCTCTATCTAAGGAATTGGATAGATTCTCACTTACCATAAAATCCCAATCAATAAAATGGTGTTGAGAATAGATCACCTGAACCAAGAAGAAATGATGATCATGTTAGGAATGAATGCAAAGTGTTTTGGCAGTCATTCTATAGCAGTTGTTGTTGCATTCATGACTTGGATTGTCATTGATGTCAACACAATGATATTCTGGATATTAGAAGGAAAGCAGGTATAGTTTTGTTTTGCACACATGTTGTATTGTAGATTGGCTTTTGCACCATTGATGGTATGTTCTTTGGTGTGTTATTAACCTATGGTTAACAACACAAAAAGAAATTCATTCATTTGTAAGAGTTATGAGCATTTTGGTGAAAGCAGTGTTTAGACAGTGTTTCTGTGTAGCGATGTTTGGAAATTGGAGGATATCTCTTAGCTGGGATGGAATCTAATTTTGCACAGTTAAAGGGATGTTGGAGACTCATTAATGATGATGTGGTTTATAGTGCAAAATTTGAGGATATGTTTGGAGAAAGTTACAGTAACTGGAAGCCAACAGTTTTATGTGAATTCTGTGTGTAGCGTGTAGAATTTATTATTTTGTATTTGAGGACTGACTCATTTGTAATTATTTGAGTTTGGTATATAAGAAGGAATTTTTTCCTTATTTTAATGTGTACTATGAAGAGTGAGATGCGAATATATGCATGAAGTGAAGAAAAGAGCTAATTCAGTGATGAAGGAAGACTTGTGAGTACAAAGATCTAGAATTGTGATCTTGTGTAGCAGAGAGTGCAGTTTTGGTACAGTGTGAAGGAGGTAATATATATTTCATATTATTCTATTGAATAATTCTAAGATCTTTTGGACAGTGGGTTCAGAGATCTTGCCTTGAAGCTGTCTGGGCAGTGGGTCCTTCTATCTTCCATAAACTCTTAACCAGGTTAGAATCTTTTAACAGGGATTCAAAATCTCCTAACAGGGATTTATATGTACTGAATGTATTTCATAAGACTCCTAACAGGGTCCATCCTCTAACAAGGAGCTTTCATATTATTGCATCATTTTGTGGGCATCATTCCCACCGGGGTTTACTCTTTTCAAGAGGTTCCCTAGTTAACATATATTGTGTTATTGTGCAATTGTGTATGATTATCTTCCTATGGTTGATCAGTACATTGATTATATTGTTTAAAGCTATTGAATGGATAAATTATCTAATAACTGATTCACCCCCCCCCCTCTCAGTTATCTTGGGGATCTTTACTTTCTAACAGATCAGCGAAATTGAGCACCTCACTCTCACCTTTGATCCTATGGAGTAATACTAGGATATCTACTATTTCTAGCCTTAGGTTAGTGCCTTATAGTGTCTTAGGGAACTTTCCTTTTGTGCTCCTAGGCTCTTGGAACCATGCCTATATTATTTCCTTCTTCCACATAGACTTCTTTGCTATATACTCAGTCATCACCTGGGTGTACATCATTTTTGAATACTCAGCTTGCTCAAGGATGTGAAGTGAATTTTGAACTGATTCTCTATCAATAGAGAGTAGCACTATGTCATCAGGCAAGAGGATTTTCTTGGAATCGGGATTGTATTGAGCTATACATTCTTAAATTAGTTTAGGAGCTTGAATGACCATGGGAAAATCAGTGGCTTTGACTAATTTGCTATCCTTTAGCTTCTTAGTGATGGGGTGAACTTGATCTACTTTCAGCCTATTCTAGAAGTTCTCCATATCAAAGAACTTCAGAGAAGTATCTGAGATGTTACGCTAGTCAAAGGTGATCCCATTCATCCCATCAAAATCCATGAATCTGGTTGCCATCTTCAATTGAATAGGATACAAAAATTGAGAATACGCTTCAGGGATGTGGAAGCACAAAACCACTGTTGCTAAAAGCTCCTAGATCAAATAAATCATAAAATAGATGGTAACTTCTATTTGCAATATTTCTCTAATTTTATAACTTTGAATTCTTACCGTTTAATGGCCAGCTTCTTGCACCACATGAATGAAAAAGACTTGAGCATTAATGAAAAATCCCATTATGATCCTAAATGACTTTATTTGGATTAATGGCTTTACTTTTACAGGCCATTAGGAAACATCCTTTCACTTTAGCAATTGTAACAGTAACTTCCTGGAGGTAGCGAAAATTTACTTTTTTGCTTCCTATTAGGGTGAGGAAATACCTTTAGGATGCTCTCGACCCAAAAATGTGATGAAGGAGAAAAGTAGCCTATTGAGATGCTAAGATTATATGTGTTGGTTTCATTAGCATTATTAAGATCTAGGATTACATATGAGACAAATCACTTACCCAATTTTTCCATTTTAGTGGTTTGGCAGGAAGTTTACCCCGCAAGTCGAAACCCACCTGTTAGAGTAACGTGGAAGCCATTTTCCACTTTTCTACCAGTAAGCCTACACCTTGAATTCTTTCTCCTTAGATCATCCCATCATGTTTGAAACTGATATAATCTAAACATCCAAGCTACCTTTTTCCCAAATCTCTCATTTCCAATGCTCATTGAATTTGATACTTCAGTTTCTACTAATTGTGGGAAATGCCCTCTAAAGGTGATTTTCTACCATAGAGAAGCTTATGATTGATTTTCTACCAATGCTACGAAATGGAGAATGAAGACCAAATACTTCATCTTTAGATAATGCCAGGGTTATAATCTTTCAAAACATGATATTTATCAAATTGGGAACCTAACTTACCCAAAGAAATGTGATTTTAGACCCAAAATCCCACCGGTTCATAAAGGAGAAGTTCATTTGGAAAATCTGATAAAGGCCTCCTAGCCTAAGGGGGAAACTAGACTTAGACTTAGGATTCACATGAAGACTTTGAGACTACTACTACACATCAACATCCACTTTTGTCTCTAAGGTATGTAGACCAAAAGTGGGGCAACAACTAGCTCTGTCTAGGCACTTGAACATTCACATGTTCAAGCTAGCAACTCAAATCTCTGGTTTCACAAAGCTCAACAAAAGGTGGCTCACAACAAAACTAAAGTGAAAAATGGAAAGGAAATCAAGAAGGAAACCTAACTAAGGAAAACAAAAATAGGAACTAAACATAACTATAGTACAATATAGGAGCTACCTATTTTCATCTCAAATTTGATACAGCTTCAAATCTTGACTATTATACGTCAGGGGCAGTACTTCACCATCCGGATAAGTTAGCTTAAAAGAATTTCCTCTGAATGCTTGATGGATCTTAAAGGGTCCTTTCCACAATATTTCAAATTTCCCATGCATGCCCTTGGGTGCCTCGTGCTTGTCCCACAATGGTACCTTATCTCCTTCCATAAATTTCCAAGGTCTGCTTCTTTTGTCAAACAACATCTTTACATGTATTTGGTGTGTGATGTGATCAACCATATCCTCCCTCTCTTCTTAGAGCTTATTCAAGTATATCTAATCCTCTTTTCCAAGCTATCTCTATACATATCATCTTCTACTACCATCCTTAGTTTGCAGGTGGCTAGCTCTAGAGGTAGCGGGAGATTAGCTTTGATTCCATAGACCAGTTCAAAAGGGGAAATGTCGATAGCTCTCTTGGGGGTCACTCTATCAGCCCATAGGGTTTCATGAAGTTTTTTGTGCCATGTCCTATGGTTATCTGCTACAAGTTTCTTCATTATGTTCACTAAATTCTTATTACTAGACTTAGCCTAGCCATTTCCTTGTGGGAAATAATTTGATGAGTGGCCAATTGAAATACCATATTCAAAAAAGAATTCAGTAATCTCCAGAGATGAAAAATATGCTGCATTATCCATAATTAACTTGATAGGTACACTAAACATCACCAGAAGGTTTTCTTTAATGAACTCACATACCACTTCTGAGGTAGTCCTTTTGGTTGCTTTTTCCTCCACCCATTTTGTGAAGTAGTCTGTTGCAGTGATTATGTAAGAATGGCCTACACTAGACATTGGATTAATAGGGCCTATGAAGTTGATACCCCACTGCTGGAAAGGGTTTTCAATTACCACTAGCTTAAGAGGAAGCTCTACTAGCTGTGGTCTTGCAGTAAACATTCTGCATTTTTCACATCTTGCAACCTAGTGATATGCATCTCTGAATATCCCTGGCCAATAATAGCACTATCTCAATATCTTGAATGTTGTGACTGATGAGGAAAAGTTCCCTCTACAAGCCTCATCATGGAATAATTTTAGCATCTTCTCTTGTTGTTGTTTATCTACACACTGAAGGAAAGTCCCATCTATCAACCTCTTGTACAACCGGTCATCCCAAATAATGTACTTAGCTACTTTTAGCTTTAAATCTCTCCTTTGTTTGAAAGTTAATCCTTTGGGGAATTTTCCATTTATGTTAGAAAATATGCAATATTTTCAAACCAAGGATCTCACATACTCATTGCCAAGACTAATTGTGTCACTTTAGGATCTTCATCTACTTGATTTTCTACCATTGCTTTGCAGAGTGCATTCCCTCTCACCAACTTGGTGGGTTTGATTTCTATGTCGTACTCTTGAGTCTTAGATACCCATGCTCCTCTATTGTTACACCCTACAGCTTGTTTAGTCAAAATACTCTTTACTGCAATATCAGACACATATATAAGGGAGTGAGAATGTAAGATGTAAAATCTGAAAATTTTTAAAGCTTCTACCACTGCAAAAGCATGTTTCTCAGCCTGAGAGTAATTCAACTCATGATTTTTCAAAGGTGTGCTCATGAAGGTGATGGGAGCTTGAATTCCTTCTTCATTTTCCTGCATGAGGATGGCCGACAGAGTATGCTCAGGGGAATAACAATAGATTATGAAATCTTTCTTGTAATCTAGGTGACATAGGATGGGGGCGCACTATGGCACTTTTGATATCTTTGAAGGCTTTCTTGCCAGAATCATTCCACTTGAAATTTACATTTCCTTTCATCATGTCTACTATGCATTTGGTAATCTCAAAGAAATCTGGGACAAACCTCCTGAGGAAGTTTACCTGACTAGAAAAAGACTTTACTCTAGTTTTGTTCACAGGTAAACTCAATTGCTGGATTTCTCTTACCCTTTCTAGATCCATCCTTATGCCTTCTTGAGAAATAATGTGACCCAATAATTTCCCTTCGGTCACATAGAAGATTGACTTCTTGGGATTCAATGAAATTCCATCCTCTCTACATCTTTGTAATACTTTTCTTAAATCATTTATATGATCTTCTCTTTTTCTAGAAAAGATGGTGAGGTTGTCTAGATACATACCAATGATTTTGTTCTTCATGTCGCTAAAAGAAAGATCCATGTCTCTTTGGAAAGTAGCTCCAATGTTGATTAATCCAAATGGCATTTTGTGATATGCGAAGGTGCCCCAGGGGGTAGTAAAGGTTGTCTTGTGTTGGTCCACTTTCTACACATCTATCTGATTATATCCTAAGAAGTCATCTAACATAGACATCATCACTGCCCCAGCTATGGTCTGCAATAGATGGTCCATGTTCGGAAGAGCATAATTATCCTTCAAAGAGGACTGATTAATATTTTTGAAATCCACATAGATCCTTATTTCCCCATTCTTCTTCCTCACCGACACTATATTTTCTACCTAGGTAGAGTGATGGATAGGGTATATAATTCTTGCTTTAAGCATTTTTTCTACTTCCCTGAATATCACATCAGCAACTTTGGAATTGTAATTCCTCTATTTCTACCGGAATGGAGCAACATCAAGTTTTAAGGGGATTTGATATTTAAACTTTCCATTCATAAATTTTTTTTAAATCTTCATAGCTCTAGGAGAAAACATCTTGGTATTCTAAGAAGAGCTTCCTAGCTTCTTCCCTTTCCTCCTCAATACAACATTTCCTAATGTTAATCATTTTGGGATCTTTTTCACTGCCAATGTTAATCCTCTCATATTCACTAGTGGTAGGGTGTCTCTCGACTCTCTTCTTCTTAACAAAAGTATCATGCCTATTGAAAAGTTTTTTGAGTGTGATGAAATGAGGAGGAATTATATTACCTTGTAACTGGATGGCATCTGACTTATCCTTCTTTTTTTTTCCATGGCTTTTATCCTCATGATCACTCAGGATATCTTTATGGAAGTCACCGCCACTCTCTAAAAAGAGGAGGAGGTTCTTTTCATCTTCAAACACTTGCCAGTTTTCTATATTATTAGGCACATAGGGTCTATACATCATTTCTATTTGGTACTTCTTATCTTTGAATTCTAGGTGAGGGAGAAGCAATGAGGTTGATACCGCCAAGGAATCCACTTTGGAATTCAACTCCCTTGGCATAGATTTGATGAAGAATGCATCTAATGCTTCAATTTCATCCCATACTCTATTCCTGTAGTTTTTTAACCTATGATTATTCATAGAGTATTGATTCTTAACTTGATGCATGATCAACTCGGCATCACCTCGAGCTCTTAAAGTTTTCACACCTTTCTCCTTGGCAGCATTGATACCCAACAATAGGGCTTCATATTCGGCTTTATTGTAAGTATTCCCAAACTCTAGCTTATAAGCCTTGGGCTCACACATGCCATCTGGTGATATCAAAACTACACCCACACTGGATCCTAATGACTCACAACTACCATCGAACTTGAGAGTCCAAATCTCTTGTTGTGTTATTCCTGCAAAGGACAAACTCTCTTCTTTTACAGGTTCAATTTCTTCATCATGATTATCTATGAATAGCATGTAATTTCCAAATTCTAATTCTTGGTACAAAATTTGGGCCTTAGGATCATTAGACTTTAGCATTGTGAACTTTTCTTTCTCTTCGGGAACCAATTTTATCTTCTTGTTACCCACTAGGATTAAAGCTTGGTACCAATCCAGCTTGATTTCCCCTCCCAAATCCCTACAAAAGCTCTTGCTTAACAACAAACCATAACTAGCGAGTATATCTACAACCAAAATAGTTAACAACATTCTCTTCTCGGGGTGCATTGCTAAAGCTACTTGGGCATCTTTGATTTGCCCGATTAAAGGAACTTCTTTAGCATCCATTGAATAACATCTACCATAAGCTTTAGTGGGGGTGAGACCTAAGGCTTTGGCTACATTCGAAGGCATCACATTGTCTTAGGCACTAGAATCTATTATACAATTACTCAACTTGCAACCATTAATGAACAATGACACATAGAAAGGGTCTGGCTTTCCCCTCAGGGAAGTGGCTAAGACCGATGACTCCCCTTGCTCAAACAGACCTCCCAAGATAGACTCATCTTCTACTAAGGCTATGACATTTTGGTTTGAATTCTGGGCTTTTTCCTTCTTACAATAATCCACTAATTTTTGCAATTCTACAGGGTTAGACTTCAAGTAGTTTATGGGACAAATCTAAATTCTAGAATCTTTACAGAATTGAATAATGTCAAATGGATTTTTTTCCTTACCTAGTTGTACAGTCCTCATTCCTTGGGTGGTATCTTTCCAACCAGAAGTGGATGCCTCACTGAACTTTGGTGGAGGGGCATGAACATGAGCTTTATCTCTCTAACTCTGGGTTATTACTACACAAGATGTCCCATCTATGATAGCATAGCATGCTACATCTCATTCTAAATCTGATACGTACTCAAAAAATAAGTTTCCAGAGTTGCCATGTGAGCATGAGTCTAATTCAGCTCTAGAAATTATGGCGTTCCATTCATCTATCTGGGGCATTTTCCAAGCACGGGCCACATCAAGACAACTCTCTCCATCACGGTCCATTGTTAAGTGAAAATCACACATGTTCCCCTTCTTGGGAGGGGCTTCTATGGCTAACCTTTTTTGTGGAGCAGTCAATTGTAGAGTTCTGCCTTCAGTATTTCTTGCATCATTACTTATTCCCGTTTGATCTTGAAAATTTCACTGGTAAGCATTATTGAATTTAGGAAGTTTTCTTTTGAAGGAATGAACTCATTAGATAGTTTTTGGATCATCTCGTCTGATGTTGTGGTGCTAGTACTAGCCTAAGTTTGAACTTCTCTTTTCCATTTTCTTGCCAAAATCAAGTGATCTTCTAATTCCACCGTGGTTCTTTGGGCAAGGTCCAAAGTAGCTGGGTTAGTTCTTTTCAAATCATAATTGATGTCCAAAGGCATAACACTTATGAAGAAGGTGTTCAGATTACTGGCAGTAGGCTGATTAGCTGTAGGAATACATTTAACCAGTTTGTTAAACTTAGTGATGAAGTCTCTCATACTTATAGAAGGCTCTTTTTTAATGGACGCTAATTGTGTCAACAGGGCATGCTCATCTTTAGCAGTTTTGAATCTTATTTCAAAGGCAGTTCTCATGGAGGCCCAATCCATGATAGAGGAATTGGGTAAGTGCTGAAACCAATTGGCAACACCTTCAATTAGGGTTTCCATAAATAATCTGATGGCTACATCTTCCTCTCGTATTGCTAAGATATTAATGGAAACAAAGAATGCAACAATGTGCTCATTTGTAGATATTTTCCCATCTCTAGAGAATTTAGGAAAATTCTTCCTCGACCTTGAGGGAAGAGGATTGTATGCTACTAATTGCAACAATCCAACTACAACAGTCCATGGGACTCCCATAACTACTAGGGGTAGATAGGGTGTTAGATTGACAATAGGAGGAGAAACTACTCCATGCAAGGTTAACACTTGGAAAGTGGTAGAAAAAAGAGCTGAGTGTTTGGGAGGAGAAGGAGGCCTACTTTTTCTCTTAGTACTTCTATTCTTTCAGTGGGGTACTTCAAGAAAAGCGAAGTTGATATCTGCAAGTTTCTCAAAGACTGGGTCTGTGTCACCTTTCCTCTTTGCACTCCTTAGAAACCTTCTTAGCTCCAGGGCTTCAACTAATTATGTCATCTAGCTTTACGCTAGGCCTAGCATCATGCCCTTCTTATGTTTCTCCTTCGAATGGCTTCTTCAAGTGCTTCTACTTTAGCTTCTTCTTGTTCAAGCACTTGACTAGCATTTCTATAGTGCTCTGTATCCCTTCTATATCTCCAGGCAAAAGTATTTAGTGAAGAGATGAGATCCTCTTGATCATTTTGGAATCCAAGATTAGGTTGGAGTACAGGAAATATATTTTCATGAGGAAGCACCATCTTTCCTCATGATATCACTTCTAGTATAACAAATATCTATTTCCCCAACAGAGTTGCCAAAAATTTGTTGGTAAACAGATTGTTCTTTTTACTTTAACTCTCGAAATCCCAAATATTCAAGAGACAATCGAATATCAATCTAAGAAAGTAGCACCGTGTCATCGAGCAAGAGGGTTTGCTTGGTATTAAGATTGTATCAAGCTATACATTCTTGAATCAGTTTAGGGGCTTGAATGGCCATGGGAAAATTGGTGGCTTTGACTAATCTTCTCTCCTTCAACTTCTAAGTGATGGGGTGCACTTTATCTACTTTCAGCCTATTTTGGAAGTTCTACATATCAAAGAACTTTAGAGAAGTGTCTAAGATGTTATGCTAGTTGGAGGTGATCCCATTCATCCCATCAAAACCCATCAATCTGGTTGCCATCTTCAATTGAATAGGATACAGAAATTTAGAATACACTTTAGGGATGTGGAAGCATGAAACCACTATTGCTAAAAGCTCCTAGATCAAATAAATCGTAGTACAGATGATAACTTTTGTTTTCAATATTTCTTTGATTTTATAACTTTGAATTCTTACCGTTTAATAGCTAGCTTCCCATGCCACATGAATGAAAAAGCCTTGAGCATTAATGAAGAAGCCTATTATGATCCTAAATGGATTTATTTGAATTAATGGCTTTACTGTTATGGGTCATTATGAAACATCCTTTCACTTTAACAATTATAACGGTAACTTCCTGGAGGTAGCAGAAAATTAATTTTCCGCTTCCTTTTAGGGCGGGGAAATACCTTTGGGATGCTTCAGAGTCAAAAATCTATTGAAGGAGAAGAGTAGCCTATTGAGATGCTGAGATGATATGTGTTGGTTTTATTAGAATTCTTAAGATTTGGGATTACATATGAGACAAATCCCTTACCCAATTTTTCAATTTTAGTGGTTTGGCAAGAAGTGTACCCCGCAGGTCGAAACCCACATATTAGAGTAACGTAGAAGCCATTTTTTGCTTTTCCACCAGTAAGTGTACACCTTGAATTCTTTCTTCTTCGATCATCCCATCATGTTTGAAACTGATGTAATTTGAACATCCAAGCTACCTTTTTCCCAAATCTCTCATTTCCAATGCTTACTGAATTTGATACTTCAGTTTCTGCTAATTGTGGGAAACACCCTCTAAAGATGATTTTTCGCCATAGAGAAGCTCAGGACTAATTTTTTGCCAATGCTGTGAAATGGAGAATGAAGACTGAATACTTCATCTATAGATAATGTGAAGGTTAGAATCTTTTGAAACATAACCTTTATTAGATTGGTAACCTAACTTACCCAAAGAAACATGATTTTAGACCCAAACTCCCACTAGTTCATAAAGGAGAAGTTCATTTGGGAAAATATGATAAAGGCCTCCTAGCCTGAGGGGGAAACTAGACTTAGACTTAGGATTCACATGAAGACTTCGAGACTACTACTACACATTAACATCCACTTTTGTCTCTAAGGTATGTAGACCAAACATGGGGCAACAACCAGGTGGGTCCAAGATATTGTAGTTTTCAAACCACCATAGATCTTTCTTGATCTAATAGTTGTCACATTATCATGAAGAAAAGATGCATGAGGTTTTAACCATTGCAGAATTGTGACATCCATTGATTCTCTCTTAAGTGAGGATCAAAGGTCCTAATTTAAAGATCAATGAAGATGGTGGGTCTAGTTTCCAGGTGTTGATTATGTGCCTATTTTTTATTTCTTTCTAGGAAAAGATGATGTGGCCGATTGTTTTTCAAATCTCAGTTGACTATTTGATGGTTAATGAGAACCACCTGATGTTCTAGGAAGGAGATGAATCAACAGTCATGTTTTAAATTTGATCAGTTTTCCATTGCTTCTAGTTTTTGAAATGATTAAGGGTTTCTTTCCAGGGTTTGTTATAGTGGACCAGAATACAAAGAAGCCAGATACCATTGAACCAGGGGTAGTAGAAGAGGAATAATTACACATGGCACCCAATCCTTAATACAAGGAGTGTAACTATAATTCAAAGAATGATGTATGTTATCCTAAAATGGTGGTCATCATTCATTGTAACAACCTTGTGCACTTAGAAATATCATCGGATGAAGGTGCCATTTGTGAAGATTCAGTATGATGAGAATCAACTTTATTTTTCTTGTGGTTTCTTGTCATAATGTAATGTACGTACTTTTTTTTATAGTGCAAGTCACTTTCCTGGCTATTTGAAGCTTGTTGCATCCTTTCTCTAAGGATTCCAAGATAGCCAGTGGTATAAATAGAAAGTTTTCTTCTTTTGTAGGGGCGGTGAATATTATTTTGTAAAGAGAGTTTTGATAATAGTACTTTGGTCCTACAATTCTCTGTCAAGGATGTACTGATACAGTAAAAAATATCAATACAATATACTCAAACTCCTTTGCATATTCTATTTGTCTTCATGTATGGATTTTGAATTCCTTTATGTATTAAATTGTAAGGCATTTTGATACATTGTTTTCAAGGTAGATACAAGGGTTAAGCTTAAGTTTCTTTCAAGGGAAGGGTAAATCTTAAGGGAGATCTCTAGGAATTTATGGTCTATATGAGAATTTGATAGTAGGATAAGAAAATGGGAGAATAGAGTGTAAGGCACCTCATTTGGATTTTAGCATATTTATTTTGAAGGATTTTCTGTTGATGTATATTTTTTGACTCTGATGCCCTAGGATTTGGCACTAGTTATAACTTAATTTGCATTTTCACCATCACTAAATCAAATAATTAGTTCATTCTAAGTTTATTGTATAATCTGAATGTGTATTATCCATGTTGAGGACATGGATAATTGTTGTCATGCTTTAGAGAAGCAGATTTGAAAGGTAAACCTGCCTGAGCTTAAGGCTCAAAGTGAAGTAGGTTTTTTAACCTTAATCCTTAGTGTTTTAATTTTGTTAGATGCATTTGTTGGGAAGTGCTAGAGTAATATAGTAGAGGTTTATGATTCATGTTTATCATCTACAAGATTGAGCACTAACACACTGCAATTCCTCCTGTGGGTGGGACATCTGGTGGTGGATTAGCTCATGGTATCCTACCTCCCTCAGACCCTAGCATGTACTAGGAATAAGAGGTGACCCTCTAGCCCAGTGGCATGACCAAAAAATAAGCTGACACATAATACGTTTCTCTAGTGGTCTGATGCACTATCTCTTCTCTCAAGGATTGAGTCTCTACCTTAGACTCTCATAGCTACCAGTTTCTCTCCACCAACTTGATCTCGAATGATAGTCTCAAGGATCTAAGGTCCTTGATCTAATGGAATAAATGGTGTATCACATCCTATGGTATCTACCTTAGTCCCAAATTTGTATCCTTGGCTATTTCCTCCTTTCCTCCACCCATAGCATCATCTCCACCACCTTCCCCTACCTGCACCTTATGACATCTTACCTCAGCCCCTAAATCAAAATTGGGTGCATCCTGTGCCTCACCCAAGGGACATCCTATTGATCTCCTAGCACCTTCTCAGCCCCCAACACCTCCTTTGTTGCTCTCGTGCTACCTACAATAGCTAAAACCCCACCCTCACTCCTGTTATACCTCTTCAGTAAAACTGAAGGCCTCACTAATGGCACTTCTTGTGGCATTGAGGGAGGTCTAACATCTGGTACCTACCATGGTAGGGCACCTACTTCTCTCTGTACAAGAGGGATCAACTACACTGATGAGATCTATATGTCCCTCCTCCTCTATCCTCTCCCTTGGGAGGCACCTATAACATCATTAGCCTCCTCCATTGTCAGAATTGTCTCTATAGGATCAAAGAATCACCAGAAGGGATGCTCTACGAGATGTGCCCTGTAAGCATCTATCACACTAGCATTGACCAACTATACCTAGTAGTCCTAGTCATGGGTTTGAGACCCACTGTACTCCTACATGAAAATGACATAGGATAGTCAGGGATCCCAACCAAGTCCCATCTCCCTAACCTATCGGGCATATGATGCAAACTCTTGTAGTACATCTTGTACAAGGCCATACTACCTCCACACCCATGTAATAAAAAATCTCTGTAGAATGTTGGTAGATCGGCCAATCAAAATGTGGCTCTAAAAGAAGTAGCTAATTATTAAATATGGTCTCCAAATGACCACCATCATGTCATCGAGTACCTATCGCTAGTACTTTGTCCACCCCATCCTGACCTGTGTCACATAGTCGGCGTACCTATATATGAGATGCCCATGTGGCTACCTCTCATCTCCACAAATGGGTCAATAGATATGGATGTTATCCCATGCCCAAATTTTTAAAAACATGACTCCTGAGGTGAATGTCTTACCCTCATGATATACTGCCTTGTGCATCTTTGAAAACATATGACCCAATAAGCACTGACCCCAGCCAAACTCTACAGGATGATCCATAAGGCACTAAACCATGGGTGCCCATCCCATCAAGAAACTATTCTGCTGATGGTATGACATGATAATCCCCCTATCATGTCCATGATGATACACTCCAAGTGGTGTGTTTTCCTATACTACTAAACTAAAGTATCCCAGGGTATCTGCTAGGTGATCCACTCATCTGCCTCAAATGTGGTATGAAAGGCCTACAATCTTGTATTCCCTCAACTAAGATAGTCAGGGAAGGGACCATGGAATGGAATGCAAAGGATGTGATACACATCCTCAAGTGTAATGATAATCTCCCCCATTAGGAGATAGAAAGTCTGGGTCTCTGAGTGAAACCTCTCAATAAGTGTCATGATCAATTCATGATTTTTCCTAATCTTGGACAAACTAATGAGGTGCTCAAATCTACAAGATTCCAGATGAACTCTAAGTGGATTAGGAAGAGATATACACAACCTCTGGCTTGCTGGATGCAAGCTGTGAACATGGATACCAGGATACCTCATCTACAAGAATAGAAAATAAAAGTGACATCAGTAACTCACTCGAAATCAACACTAAATACACATAAATTGAAAAATTAAACATGTTAGAAGGTGTAATAAATGCCATAAAATCCAGCTAAGCAACTAAAGTTTTTGAAAAAATTTGTTAAGTACCCTAAAAACACTCACTATTTTTCATACGACATTTTAGAATTTCAAAAACTAGTGTCAAGTGTCATACAACACTATATATACACCCATACAACATTTGTCTTTCATATAACACTCCACCAGTTGTCGTAGGACAACTGAGGGATCCGATGAAATTTTGTACAAGAGATGGGTACCTCCCATATGACACACTACATGAACAGACATGACGCTTGAACTGGACTTCAATTGTCATATGAGATTCTACAAGTTGTCATATGATAACTCATGAAGCAAAATTTAAAAATACATAAAAGATTAAAAAAATCCCAAAAAACATTAAAACACGTACTAAATTGAATTCAAGAAGTGATCAGAGGTCCACTTACCGGGTTCTCATACTTCCGAGGCCATTGATACCAATGAGAACTCTCAAGATAATGAGAAGACATTGGGATCACCATTTTTTCTCTTAGAGGGCTCTATAAAATCTCAAAAGTCAACCGGTTAGAATGATTTGAAAATGACCCCTTTTTGTCTGATATAAGTTTTTACCTAATTTTTTAAAGTGCTTCGATTTACATGAAAATAGCACCTATAGCTAATTTTTATGTTTGAAATCCATTTTCAAGATCAAAATTGAAATCTAAATTCATTTCACTTGTCAAAAATGTAATTTAAAATTTTGGACCCAGGCTAGCCTACTGCTAACATCATTGACCTTCACGACATCATAGGAATACAAAACTCAACCTATTTGATCATCTAACATCAAACTTTCAAAATATCAACTTGGTTAACCCATAGTCAAACCTGATCAAACTTGGTCACCAGAACCCCTAAACGATACAGAATGCATCCCAGGACATGTACAACCATTTCTACAATTGATCACATGCTTCATATCATTCACACTAGCTTTCTCACTAATTTCAATTTTAATCTTGAAGGGGGCATGGTATTCTATATCATTAACCATTATCAAATTTGTTCTTTTTCAAATCTTCTTCAATAATCAAAATAACAACCAAGTCTAAATTGCTAACCTCATTAAATTCCTCATCGCTTGGGGCATATCGCTTGGGGAATATCAGATTCATCAAAATCCATATTAATCTAGTATTCTCTTAATCTTGTAAATTATATCAGCTCTTCATAACCATCAGTTTAGATGTGTTATTTCCTTGGTTCTTCATAACTGAAGGGTTCAGAGTTAGTATCCATTTGATTCCTTTGGACAAGAAGGTCTGGAGTGAGGATATTCAATTCCTCATAACCAAAGGTTTAGAATTAGGTATTTTATCACTTCTTCATAATCACAGGTTCAGAGTTGCTATTGTTGACATCATCTTGATTCTTTGGTCAATCAGGACTTGAATCAACATCTTCAAATCTTCCAATCAATGTCTATCTCATAATCGATCAATCAAACCAGGATCAATTTCTCCATCACATAACTGAGTCCGAATCTCAACAAATAGATTTATCTTTGAACCACTGTTCTTTGCACTGTAATTTAAAGAGGGGAAAAATGTAATACCCCAAAAATGGGCTATTAACCTCCTAGATCAACAAATCTATCGAAATCGACCCTAAAGTCCTAACCTAAGGCATATCTGCACATCAAATAATCAAAACCCTAATCGATCCTATCACAAATCTGCACTGGGGAATATTCCTAAATATTCCTAATGTATCATAATTATCTCCGATTAAATATTATTTGGCAATAAATGATATTATTTAATTTATCCTAAGTGCAAATTAATTGAATATGTTCAATATTTAATTAATTAAACTTAATTTAGCCACTTAATTAATTTAATTAGATTTAATTAAAATTATTCTTTAAATGATATTGTTAATTTGATATTTAATAAAAAATTCTAAAAATAATTGATTGGATATTTATTTAATTAATTAATTTAAATTATAAAATTTAAAAATATAATTTTGGATAAAGTTTGATTAAATAATTGATTAACCCATAAATTAGTTATTTTTAAATAAAATTAGTTAAGTTGAGAATAAAACACATGGAAATTAAATAAACTCACAAATCTATGCAAAAATTAGAAAAGAAGTTAAACTCAAAATCAACTCTTGGACTCATTTTGTTAATATTCTAAACTCAACAGGTGATTGTGAGTTAAAAAGTAGATTGGAGTGATCTCAACTTCCAATTATGAGTTAAAAAGTTGATTTGCATGATTTTTACTAGATAACCATTTCTAATTTCCTTATTACTTGCCTATAAATTCAAGTTGATCAATGAGTGATTTTTGGTTTTTCCATGAGTTCTTAAACTTGAATTTCTATATAAACAAGCCTCAGTCCTTCACAATTACCACGTGCAATTTTGAGAACAACAATGCTATACTATCAAGTTTTTGTGAAATTGTGCATCCATTTTTGAGATCAATTACTATCATTTATTTTCTAGTTTTTGCATTCATAGCTAGTTTCCATTTTATTGTTATCAAGTTTTAGATCAATTTCGTATAGCTTTTATTGTTATTGCATTGAAAATCACAAAAATATATATTAATCTTGCATTCATTTCAATATATTTTTGTATTAAAATCCTTCATTTAGGCGTTGCATTGTCACTGATCTCGATCAAATCTAAGAATACCATACTCACATCTTCTAGAAGGTAGTAAATCGGCTGATTGATGATATATTCATTCATTTCTTATTTATTTATCATTTATCAATAATGTTTTACTAATGTGTTGTGTCTTCTGAACAAGTACAATTTTCATACACACACTACCAATCAAAATATTAGGAGAATTACAAGGCTCAATAGAAAAAAAAATATCCATAGAAGATACCATATGATGTGATACATCTAAGTCAAGAAGCCATTTACCTTTCTTAAGATGTGTGGAAGTCAAAGTGCTTTTCCTTTACCTTTACCTTTGTCTTTGGATAATGATGGAGATGTAGAAGTTGCAAAATGTGTAGAAGAAGGAGTAGACAATGATGAGGGAAACTTAATATTGTAATTTTGAATAATGTGAGTTAACTCATCAATCCTCTTGTGAAAACACTTATGTTCATCATGTCGTAGATTTTTACAATATGCACATATTTTATCCCTCTTTCTTCTAGAGGATTCCTCTCTTGAAGAGGACTTGGATTCAAAAGTATTGTGTGAAGGAGATTAATTACCTTTGTCATGAGGTTTACGATCCTTATGTTGCTTCTTTCCTTTTCCATTAGAAGCCTTTGAAGTGGATTCATTTGCAATCAATGCATGCTATGTTGAAGGCTTCAATTGACCCATGTGTGAAAAATTTGCTTGTTCCCTTGTGATTTGAGCTACAAATTCATCAAGAGAAGGAAATTTGTACGCACCACCAAGAGTATCCATAGTAGCATAGAATGTAGAAAAAAAGCTTGAATATTTAGGACCTAGCTTGGAAATAATAGAAAATATCAATTGTTCATACCCTTTAGTAATGCCACAAGTAGAAAACTCCAATCTAATAGAATTGAACTTAGAGAAAAAGTCTTGAATATTGTCAAAATCATTAGGATTCAGACCTATGAGCTCATTCTCTAATCTAAATTTTCTCATTCTATCAGGTTTACCAAAGTGTCCTTCCAATATGACCCAAGCATCATGAGGATGTGTGCAAGATGCAATATGAAATAGAAAATTGTGAGAGATGGATGATCTAAGAGAGCCAAGTGCTTTATCCCTTTGATCAAACCATTTTATCCTTTTTATAACACCTATAGTTGGTTTTGGACCCTACCCAAGAGTCATTCTAAGAAAACCAATACTCAACAATTGATCACATAAAGATTATTTCCATTCATGGTAGTTATATGGAGTGAGAATTTTGACATTGAATATCCATAATGTAACCAAATAATGAATGATAACAAATGATAAATCTTTCAAATGACTGATGCAAATCAGAAAACTAAAATCCAAGCATTAATCAAGTGCAAATATAGCCCCCAAAATGACCTATTTCTAAAAGTGATATTTTCACCAAAAATCATTGAAATCTGATTGCAGATATAGAGAATAGACAAAAAAATCATGCATGTTCAAAAACAATTTCACCTCAAAATGTTACCGTATGTGCCCAAACGAAGCCCTAGAAGTTGTAAAAATGAGACACAAACATGAAAAATCATAAAAGATGTATAATTTATGATTAATCTAGCCACTAAAATGAAAAAATAATGACACCACCAAAAAATTTAAGAAATTCTACCCTAAATAAATAAAAAATACTTGAAAAAGGGAGCAAATATGAGCAAGATATGGCCCTTTGAAGTTAGACTATGAATTCAAAAACTCTAATCGTGAAGGTAGAAATTTTCAAACCCTTGTTGATGTCAGAGAAACATTGGGTTAAATTTGATAGTTGTATGGCCATCACTACAAAATAGCCAATTAGCCTTGTTTGACATCTAAACGAGCATCAATTTTAGGCTCCTATACAAGATAAGATGGAAAAAAAATGTGGACCTAACTTGATGACATGGCACTGATTGTATCTTCCATACAACTTACATATGGATGATGTTAAAGGTGGCATGAAAGTGGCAGCTGTGTAGGTTGACATGGCAAATCGTATGTTGACTGGGCTTGATGTCAATGTGGTCTTCTACCATGTGTCCTCCTATGATTGGAAGTAGAGGATGGGAGTTGGATTGGGCCGCATGGTGGACTATATCACTATCACGTTGTAGTGATATAGGCAAGTTGTAGAGGGCATGATAGAGTGGAGCTTTTCCACTACTGGTGGCAAGGTGAGGTGGTGGTGGTGAGATCTGTCACCCGTAGTTAGTGGGTATTATCCCACATTGGTTGTGCGGTAGGATCTTCTTTGTTTATATACAAATCTCTACCATAGAAAAACAAAGGAAATTCCTCCAGTCGGTAGGTCTGTCAGTGTTGGTTCTTCAAAAGATTTTACACTCCATGAGATACCAATATGCTTATGACTAATGTTAAGGAGGGGTTAATTCCAAATGTGGGAAATCCATAAGCAACTGGACCAACTATAGGGACAAGACTGTCGTCTTCACTTCTAGCTCTACAAAACCAAGGTGGGTACACCTAATCCAATAGATACAACTCTCTTCTTTACTCTATACTAGATCTTACAATAGATAACAATGAGAAAGTACTAAATAACAACCTATTATTCATTGACTCTCCATCACTGGGCATAACAACTGTAAATGTAAATAAAAGTAAATGAACTGGTATTGATTTATGTGTATGATTATAAAGATTTCAATCATTTCCCATGAAGCATAGATAGGAAAATACCGGTCAGTGCCTTATCCATTGGGAAAAAATATTAGAAGACAGAATGAATACAAAGATGCTCAAGAATAACTGGCCTTTGAACATAAATACAAACACCCCAACTCTTTCCTACTTATAGAAAATTCTTGAATAATGTAGTGAACATGCATCCCACCCCGAGCAATATTTAATCCAACCCTAGATCAGAACTCAAAGCCAAATACATAAATATAAATCTCTGAAAGATTTAAAGATTCACAGAATAAATACAAAGGAGAGACAAAGATTTGAGATTTATATTAAGCATAACCTTGATCATTTGTATCCATCATATTCTGAGTAGTGAGCTTGTAAGATAGCAGTAGCAACCTATACTTCTTCTCTATTTCTTGATAAGAAATAATAAAAAATGTTACAATCCTGGACTGAGGGTTAGGGTTTCAAAATTTCTATCTTCTTAACACCTAAACTCTCAATGCCTAGAATGATCATGAAAAATCCTTTATATACAAGGGGATGCAACAAGCTATCGATCATTCTAGGGTTTACAAAATTCTAACATAAAACTTTTTACAACCCTATTGGGTTTACAATAAATACATCGATCAAAATTGGTGAGATATTTGTAGATGATCCACCTTGCTTTATGTCTTCAATTCTATCCTTGGCTTCTTCCAACAAATTTGATTGCCATATTTTCGCTATCATTCCTGCAATAAATGCCTCTTTACATCTCAACAACCTTCATGACTCAAAAGGTTACAATCTTCATTTATCTTTAAGAGGTAGGCAGAGTGTTTACTTTTTCTGCATGAGGTATGTACTGATACCTCCACCTATTATACACCTCTTCACTTGGGAACTGAAAATTTGCAAACTCTGCATTTTTGCTGGACAACTGTTCCCACTTGTCCTCTAGTTGACTGATTTCTCGCTGAATGAAATCAAACTTAGACTTGGCAACAATCAATGTCTCAATAGTATGTATAAAGAATAAAGTATTTTCTAAAGTCAAAATGCTAATCATTCTAGCAGAAAAGTCATCATCTATTTGTGCTCCCCACTTGATCAAATCCTTAAGTTCACCATTTTTCTTAAAAAATCTTGGGATCAAGTCATAGCTTGGGAGTGTCAATTCTTTCTTCAGCAAATTTGATTTTCTCTCAAAATCACCCAAAAGTATATCATGCACTACAAGCTTCTTCACATTTTGATGCAATGGCTTGATCAATGGATTAGGATCATTTTGAGACTTGGACAACCATCTAAATAATCTCACATTCGGAGATCTCTCAATCCATTTTTTGAAGATTGGTCCAAACTCACTCTTATACTTATCTAATGATGTAAGCAATATCCTTAGCCTCCTAGCATGGTCAAATAGAATTGTGGGATTCAGATTTGTAGCAAATTACATCATAGCCTCTGTTACCTTTTCTTCATATTTATGCTCTAACAAGCTCTTATCTTTCAAATGTTCTTCCCTTAGCTTGTCTAATTCTTTCCTTTTTCTTTTGAAATGATTGGTTTCTTCAAGAAACTATTGCTTCTCCCAACTGAGCCTTGCATCTAGGTGTGTCTCTGGGTAAGGTGATGGTGGAAATTCAATTATAAAGTTGGATGAAGAAGTCACTGCAAGTCTGTCAGCTATCATTAATTAGGGTGACCTGTGATCCTATGGTCCTGACAATTCAATAATTAACTTGTCCTTTGGGATCAACTCTATCTTAAGCTCATTATAGGACTTAAGCACAGTTTCAAACTTAAGCCTTAGCTCTTCCTTCTCTTGTGCATCCTTTTCTACCACCTTAACATTAAATTTGGCAGTCTCTAAAATGAGGTTTGAAGCCTCTACACTAGAAGTCTCACCTACTCGTTGCACTAACAAATTTCTGGCATACTCTGAATAGAGAGCCTCTCTTTTTCCTTTGTTTTCTTCCCTCTTAAGGGACCACATAACCAAGGATGCATGATCATCTGAAAAATAAATACCTCTAGTAGCTTGCTGAGCTTATTCTGCAGTAGCAAGGGTTTGTATCTTTCTCTTCCTGACTTGATAAAAAATTATTTCATCTGCAATATCCCATTCTGGAAGAATTAACACCCCTGTAGTATGGACCATAGCCCTTCCCTCCTCAGGAGTAATCTTCTCAAATTGTTTTATCATTTCTCCCTTGGTTTCATTTTCAATTTCTGTTATGTCCCTATCAGGGAACTCTTCTTTCTTCTTCTCACAAATTTATTTAAACTGATTTATCTTCATTCTCCATAAAAATTGAAAAAATGCCCTAGTCTTTACAAACTTGTCATCAGCAACAAAAGAATCACTAGCCTGTTTCAAAATAGGATCAATTTTCTTACCCTCAAACTCTACAATAGTTAAATCCATTACCACTTCCTTAGGTGCCTCTGGCATTCCCTCTTGTAATTCATCATTGGACAAAAAAAATTTCCCCTCATTCCTCATTTGTACTAACTATTTAGCTACCCCATGTTCATCTAAGTGTAAGGGGGATTGAGAAGGAGAATAAACATTTTGTTCTGGCCCTGATCCCTCCTATCTCTACCTCTTAGGAGAGGGTCCTTGCATTGTTTGATCATCCATAGTCCTCTTTCCTCTTGAAGTAGAAGGAAGATCCTCACCTCTCTATTGTGTTGGTAGAAGAACAGTATAACCACTTCTCTTTTGTATAGTGTAAATTCCCCTTGGGGTCAACTTTGTATATCCTGGCTAGCTTAAAATCTACCTAGCTCTCTTAGGGTATGTCTTGCTTATCGTAACTCTTTTCTCATTCACTACATGCATGATCCCTTTGAAATTCTCCATAAGAGCCTCCACCTTTCTAGCCCATGGCTCAAAATATTTCAATGGGTCATAAGTTTTATCAAAATTCTTGATAAAATCTATAGTCTTTTTGTAGATCACCCACTTTTCCTTCTTAATTCCTTGAGCTTGGAGATCAAAATCATTCCTTATTATGTCCTCAAGAAAATAGAATTGGTGCTCCATAAGAGCACATCTTATCTTGTCCCTAAATATTTCTGACAAGAAACCCTCATTGTTTGCACATCTAACCGCAGTTGTAGGCATCTTGTAGGGTTGCAAGACTTGGTTTAAATACACCCATCCTCCTTTAGTGATAACATATTGATGTGCAATTGTAATATCTAGGAAGAAAGTCCCTCTTCCTTTACCAGTGAGAGTAGTTTCCTCTAGGTCACCAATTTGCCTTAAAATTTTAGCATATCCTATCTTCAGTGGAACTTGGTAGGGAAAAATGTATGGTACCACCCTGCAACCATATACCCTAAAGACTATGGAAATAAGATACAATATAATATCACAAAAATTATGGACTATGGTAATATCTTGAAAGTATTCCTTTGGCCTAATTAATCTTAACAGTTCTCTTGGAATTCTAGGATTGTCAAAAAACAATAATGTTCTAAGCCTTGAGGCAAAATCTCTATCAAATGCAATAAAACTAGCATTAGTCCTATCCTATCCCATGACAAGGCTGTGGTCCATAGATAAATTGGGAGAGTTTCCCCATTCCTCTCTTTGACAATGTTGATTGTTGAACTGAAAAACTGCTCACCTTTGTATAACAACATATGCATCAGCATAGAGTACCATCCAAAAGGCCTACTAACCTTCATATTTTTTATTCCCATCAATCCCTCATTAATTAGGTTAGCTAAGTGAGAGGCAAAGTCAAAGATTAGTGCCAACTAGGGATGTAGAGACTGCACCATCATGAACATATATGGAACAGGCATATGAGTGGCCTCATCATGCCCTAGGATTAGAGTTAGAGACTTATAAAAACCCTGTGCAAGTTTACTGAATAGATCCAACCATAAAGGCTCTGGCGTACTTGAGCTAACAACACACATTGATCCAATTTGGTCCAAAAAATCCATTAGAGGCCCTTTCCTTAAGTAATCTTTTTGAGCTTCATATACCTCAGTGAACTCATTAAAATCTATCTTTTCTAACCAAAAAGAAGGGTCATTTAATGACAATACCTCCCTGATCTCATCCTTTGTGATGATAATTAAATCATTTCCATTTTCATCCTTGACACATTTAGTCACAGGATCATAACATTTAGCTATTTGGATCAACAATTCTACATCCATAAATACTCTAGGGACAACCAACTTCCCTATATCAAATTGCCAAATATTATTAAGGGGGGCACACGAATTCCTTTGTGAATAAACTGACCTAAACAAATTAAGACCATTGTGATCCTCTCTGGCCCTAGCATCCCTCATCTAGTTTCCTCAGTCATGGAGCCCACTATTTACATAATCCCTAGGGTTTTTTGGGACCAATTCCTTCAGTCTTACTGCCCCATTGTCTGAATGTGGGTGAAATTGCATCAAGTCTTAAAAAACACCCCTATCTTTATACTCTATTTTCCCAGACAACCCCCTGTTTCGTGGCATTTTAACTAGGGATTTGAAAAAAATGCACAAATACCAGAGAAAACCCTAAATATTTACTAGCTTACAACACAATTCTTTTAAAATTTCCTGAAAGCCTCAAACAATTCTTGAATTAGAGATAGAACCTACCAGGCACCTATAAAATTCTCCTTGATATCACTCTAGAAAATAATCCAACTTGCCAAGATGCTTATGAAAGAGGTAAAGAATGCAATAATCAAACTGGAGTATATAATGTCTTGCCAACCATTTGCAATTCATCCACATGAAGCTCATTAAGTTTGCCATTACTGGAAACTGGCGGATTCAACATTCATAGGATACGAGCAACATCACAGAGTAGGAATTCAAATTTGGACCATTGATCTTCTTTTCTTTTTGGCGCATCAGATGGTCAACAAAAATAGTCATGCAACTCTCTTGTTATTTTCCCCAAACTAGTTCCCAACCAATGAGAACAACTCAATTTAATCATGTGGGAAAAAGAAACAACTTAACTCAATTTTGATCAGAGCGAATAGGTGTCAACCTATTGCTAAAGCACAAGCATAAGTTCCAAACACCTTTACTTAGCGGTGTAATGACTGTCGTAGATATTTTCCCAACTTATCGCACATTTACCAATTCCCAAAATGATGACCCCACCTTTCTTTTTGAACCTTTCATCGAATCAACAAATGCCACATTGGAAAAACTAGTAGGTGGAAACCTAACTTTTTCCTTAGTGTCGAACACACTGATAGCTAACAAGTCACCTCCTACTTTCAGCCAATCAAAAACAAACATGTCAGTGTGAACTGGTGACTGAGGACCCACCTTTTAGTCCACATCCTACAAACAAGATCAAACGGTTGTCGTGATACCGCAAGCCTTAAGAATCATGCATGTTATCCTAGTGGTATACCAAAAACCACAAGATTTTGTTGAGCTTGAACTATCTGAAAAGGCTAACCCCACTTTAATATTTCACTTAATTCTTCATCGAGTTAGAAGTTGCCACATTTACAAAAATAGGTGGGTGGGCCCCTTTCCTTTTCTTTCTCAGTACCAAACACCTTGTCGACTACCACATCACAACTTATTTCAATAGATCAAAAATAAACATGTCAGTGTGACATGGCAATGTAGGGCCCACTTCATATCTCATCCTTCATATAGAATCGAATGGTTGTCGCTATACCACAAGGCTTCAACACTTCACAACTTTCTTCAATGGTATAACGACAACTGTAAGATTAATCTATGCTTTATCCTTTAAAAAATTTTGACCCCACATCTACTACGTCACTTAAGACAAGTGTCAACCTGAGAGAAATTCCATGGAGACTGACAAGCCAGAACCTGCCTCTGTCAGCAAAACTTTGATCGGACGCCTGTCACTAAACCGCAAAGCTTAAAAAGAATTCATCTTGACCCAATGGTATAATGAAATCCATTGATGCATTCCATTGTTTAATCATCAACACAACATTGAAGATGGGTCTGCTGAGACAGATGTCAACCCATTGCTAAATCACATGTCAGAAATTCTGACAATAGGGAGCATTAAGATTTAATGACAACCACTCATTTCAAAAGGTTAGTCACTTGGAAATATTAAGGAAAAACATAGGCTCTGAAAGAAATATTAAAAGGGGACCCCGTTTGACAACCTAGTGGTATAACATGTAAAGTGGTCATTTTAAAAGAGGTCAATATTGTACATGTTTATTTGGAAATTTTAATGAGCCAAAAAAAGTAACCCTCAAACATAACAATGCTAAGACCAACTAGGGTTTCCATCATAATACTTACTGCTTAGGTTTTAAAACCAACCTTTCTAAAAAAATTTAGCACGAGGATAAATTTTTTTAGAATAGTGGTAATAGCTAGGATGCCACTTTTGTATTGACATCACGCTCCTATGCTTGATGCTTGGTTGGTCAGATCAGGAGGTTGTTGCCCAGTTTTAGACTAATAACATCACACTCTTCCCTGGAAGTTGAATAACATAGGGGGTCATACCAACCACAATTTTGCAGAAGAAATCTAGAAAGAAAATATTCTGTGAATAAAAATATAATATTTTTTTTCAAAATCATACCGTGCTTGCACAGATCGGGTCGTATGGCTTGGTTGTGCAAAATAATTTTGCCACAATTTTGACTTTTGTTGAATATGGGAAAATTTATAGTCAATTTTAACTGAAACAACCTCCCAGATGCAATGGTGATGTCAGATCTGACCCAAAATGCTTCCACAAGATGTTGGACTTTAGATTTGAAATATGGACCTCCAATGCTTACACCAAGATCTCTCCAAATAGGATAATCAAAACTCTCTAATGGCTCTGATACCATGTAAGAACTTGAAAATAGAAAAGATTGAACCAAGGATCTAGAGGTTAAATAATAGCACAAATACAAGAAGGATGATATGAACATGAATAGACTTGTATTAATGATGCAATGATTGAATGATTGATTGATCCAATGGATTGAGTAAAATGTACATAATAGGCCTCCTTATATAGGAAAGGTGATAAGAGAGAATGATAAGGAGTTGATAAGCTATCACCTATGTAAGGTGTAATCATGTGTCCATCAAATGTGGATCATCCTCCATTATGCAATGAAGTATGTGCCATAGGATGAGGATGATAATGTGATATGTGCACTAAAGGTGGATCTCACACGTAAAGTGGAATTTATCCTACACCATGTGCTTAATTGAGGTACAAACTCCTAGGTGTCTCAATGAAAAACTAATATGCAATGCATTATCCTAAGTAAGATTAAGTTAAGTGTAATTAGGAATATTTAATTACACCAACAAATTTAATAGGCATGAATGTGGATGTTTAAGTATAAGGTTAGTACCATGCATTCATATTCTTGAGCATACAATCCTATGTGCATCCTATTGTGAACATATTAAGGGAATATTAGAAATTGACGTATAGACAATGTGTAAGCTAATTTTATTATCACATGGTTAGTTGGTGAAACTCTAGAAAGAAACATGCTTAGTAAAAGTCACCTATTAATAAATAAACTTATTAACTAGATGGGAATCATCAAGAAGACATAGGTCTTGTGTCAAGAATAATAATGATTATTTTTTTTCCTTATTAAAAAAAGGCTCACCCTATCATGTTGTTAATATGATTTAGAAAAATAGAGAGGGGGTGAATCAGTTGTTCTCAGGTCTAGATGTATAAAACAAACTTTCAAACTCTTCAACAAATCAAATCTAATAACCAACAGCTACTCGATCATTACTGAATACATAACATAAACATATAACAGTGTAGTCCACTATCCAATAGTATTCAACTTGCAAAATATAGAAATGTTCAAACCAAAACATTCACACAAGCATTAACACCAAGATTTATAGTGGAAACCCAATTTGGGAAAAACCACTTTGTAACATGTTACTGATAATTTCACTCTTTTGAAGTGAGCTTTGTGAAAAGCCAACCCTGTCAAAGGTTACAAACACACTGTCAGGTGTGACCTAGTTAAAGGATTTAAACCACTATGTTAAAAGTGCACCTTGTTATAGGACTTACATACATTCCATTAGAATGCAACCTTGTTCAAAGGATTTATACAAATGACTATTAGGTCAACCTTTGTGAAAAGGATTTTGACTGATACAATGGTTAGAAAGTAATAGTAGTATTGATCTGAAAACATACAACTCACTTTGTAAATAACAGATCCAATTCCATACACATATGCTGGCTTACTGACTATGATTCATTTACATCTCCATCACTGATCTTCTCAGAAATCCCTTCAAGCAATCACAACTCCTTCTCCTTTAGCCTTTTCTACTTATACAGTCAATAACAACAATAGCATCTCCTTTGCATCACACACTTTCAACCTCATGCTTAGTTTCCCTTAATACTTCCTCATTTATGTCGATATAACTTTTGCCACTTAATCTCCTCCGTAGATCTTAGGGTTAGGTCAGATTCATCAAATCCTTCCAACTTTATATTCTTCATCCATCCTTCTAGAAACATCTCAAACCTCCTTATATATTTACAATAAAATGTTTTAAAGTGCATTAATACTTCCATACAATCAATAAATAAAGTCAACACAATTTATATAATCCAAGAATTCAACTATGTCAGCTAGGAATCTGAATTCTTCCTCAAATGTAAATTACTAACACTTGATCAATATTGTGTTCAACTCCTCAGTCTTCTCTGGATAGCTCGGTCACCACTAAAACTGTTTCCTCAGCTAATATTGTCTTCCTCAACAATTAACTGATGTTTGGTCAACATTGAATTTACTCAGCATATATTGACTTGGTCGACTTAAACTAGATTTCTTCACTTTTTCTTAGTTAAGCCTACCAGTTTATTCTTCCTTCTTACTTAGATAAGCAATACATTATCTTATCATTGTGCCACATAGTCAAGTACCTATTGAAGTATCATGATAACTCAACCTTTCCTTAGGTGCTATTATTACCAACCTTTCCCACATCCTTCTCAACAATCAAATAGATATAGTACTTTCTTACATAGCAACAATCTTACCAATTAAGGTTTGACATCAATGAAAATACAACAATTGCTTCAATTGCAATTTCCAACACATGTGCATCTGAAGGGAGGAAGGTATTCCATGCATCCATCCAACAACACTAGCTATTGGTTTTTTCCAGTTAGGTAGTTAGAACTAAGGTGGAAACCCTAGTCTAAAATACTAGAACACACTAGTCATGGTTTCACGTCACTTCTTATTAACTACATATCTTTAGTAGTAATTAAAATATGTCTGAAGTACCCAAGTTGAGTAAGGGTGAGTGAGTAGATACTACATATATCATAGGTGTATAGTACCACACCTTGGATAAGATGGCATGAAGGTATGCATTTCATCTCATCAATTTCACCATGTTTAGATGCATAAATCTAATCAATTGGTCATGCATGGTTCGTAGGTGCCTATAGTTAGTAAGCGCCTATAGTATAATCATGAATGATTTTACCCTAGATGAATGTAAAACTCAACTAGCTTGTGAAATATAGAATCATCCTTAGGTCCATGAATTGTCTCTTTTTTTAGCAAGGATGAACCTGAAAAGAGGGTTATTTCACTTGATGGATCACCTAAACCTAACTCTTGACAAAGAAACATGATAAAAAAATTTCTTTGAAATGAAATTCTATTTTTCTAGAAGGTGATACATTGAAGTTTGATACAACTGCTCTAATTCACAATGTACAAGTTGAATGGAAGTTGTGTTTGTTTAAAACTTAGTTGAATCATTCAATGCAATAGTGTATTAGGGTGCATGAAATAAGTTGGGTCGCATTTCAGGGGAATGTTTCCTGACCTTGATAGTCCTACTAGATATCAGTACCCATTATTTGGAAACTGTAATTGAAATAGTTGTTGTATTGTCATTGATGTCAAACCTTAACTAGTAAGACTGTTGCTACTTAGGAAAGTACTATATCTATTTGAGTGTTGTTAAGGGGATAGGCAAGGTTGGTAACAATAGCACCTAAGGAAAGGTTGAGTTATCTTGATACTACAAAGTGCAGTTGACTATGTTGCACAATGATGAGACAATGTATTATTTATACTAGTAAGACTGAAGACTAAACTGGTAGGCTTGACCGAGCAAAGAATGGAAAAATCATGTTTAAGCCGAGTAATGTTAGTGTCAACCGAGTTAATGTATGCTGAGAAAAATTATAGTGTCGACCGTGTTGGCACTTCAAATTTTTCAGTACATAAATCCTGTAAATTTTTTGTAAATTTGAAGTGTGTATAGATGTTCATGGAATTGAGAAAATTTTGCTGTGAAAAACCCACAAAAAATCCCACAAAATTGTCAATTTTGCCCCAATATCCAGCCAGCCCTAGTTTAAAATTCAAATTTGAGGAAAGCTCTAAATATTTGCCACTTTTAGAAAAACCCTAGGTTTCTCTTTTTATGTCTATTTGAGCCTTACTTTTTGGAGTCACTTAAGTTCCCAAAAAATCATGTGTTTATTTATATCACCACGGTGGGTCATATCTTTATTTTTCCCTAGGTCCAAAGGCCTGGTGATATTAATATTTCCTAAGTCCTTGATACTTTCTCGTTATAATGTTTCGGTGTTCTATGGGCTCTAAATCTTAGAAAGGATCAGATGGTGGTCTTATGATCTCATAGAATCTTTCAATCCTATGAGATCATAAGATAGTTGTTGATCTTACAAGTGAAGCATAGTGTAGTTGTCAAGTGGGGCTGATGACAGGTATACACATGTGTCGAGTGTTCATTGGTTATAGCTTTGCTGACATGGAAAATGACATTAAATATTTTCTCACATCAAGAAGTTATTACTTTGTATTTACCCGTCGGTTGTGTTGACATGGAAATTCTTGATTGGCCAATATCGATGGGACCATTGTCAGAAGAATATGCAGATCTATTAGTAACAAGGGATAAATCTAATGGTTGTCTTATGTTCTCATAGAATCTTTTAACCCTATGAGATCATAAGACAGCCGTTGATCTTACAATGCTCTCAGGCGACAGAGAGGAAGTGGGTCCATTGCCAGCTATGTACATATGGCCACTAATGATTGGTTGAAAAGTCCTACTGATGTGGTAGTTGTCAGTAAGTGTGGATGCTGAAGGGAAAAAGGTTTTACAGGTCCACCTATTAAGGTTTGTTGACGTGTTATCTCATGATTGGCTGAAAGCAAGTGGGGCCAGCTTTTCTAAAGACATCAATAACAAAGAAAGGATCTGACGATTGTCTTATGATCTCATAGAATCTTTTAACCCTATGAGATCATACGACAACCATTGATATGGTATCAGGCCTACAAAATTTTCAAGTGGGCCACTCTTTTAAAAAAAAAGGGAGATCACCGTTGATACGTTTTGATCTAATGGTCGTCTTATAATCGCATAAAGTTTTCCCAAGCCTTGCGATCATAAGACAACTGTTACATTTAGAGAAGAGGAAATCAATGGTTCAAGTTCAAATTGGAAGTAAAGGTGACATGAATTTGAAGTTTCCCATTGAGAAGTGATAGTTCATTCTATTGCTAAGTGGAACAAACTATTGCCGAAGAGGGATGAAGTCCTTGCCTTTCATTGGCTGAGTGAAGAGACTTATATATCATAGGAATCAACATATCCATTAGATGATTTAGAAGATGAGAATGCATCCAGTTGAGAAGCAATAGGTGGTAGTTTTCCATTTCCTTAAGATCAAAATAAATAGGGACAAAGACATCAAACAATTAACAGAAGCATGGACAGAACACCTGGCGGAAGTTGAACTGCCTTCGGGAATTATTACAAGATTTTGGTGATCATCTCTACAATCCATTTCAAAGACTTGTAACAAGAAGGCTTCTATTTTCCTTTTTTGTCTTATATATGAACTCTCTTCTTATATTTTCTAAAAAGATCCAAAGCTTGTATGCAGTCCTTATTTCTATAAAAGGATTACCGGGATCATTGTATAAGGACCGAGAACTTAATCAATTTGACTGATAAGTTTTTCAAGTCTGGGATATCATAGACTCTTTTTAGGTATATTTCTATAGAAGAACAATATTTTTGGTTCAATTTAATTTCAGAAGGTTATACTGTAAAGCATTTTGTGAGCATGATATTAATATAGCATTTGAATGAAATCCAAGATTGATATCTCTCCTTGAGTATCTATGTTTGAGTTATGAATTTTTCCAATTCATTGCATGGATAATCTCTATGTGTATGTTTATATTTCTTAGCTCTGATCCACAGATTAAATAAGCTTTGAATATGACATAAATTCTTTGAAGTTTTTCTTAAGGATGCATCAGTAAGTAGTGTGAATCTAGGAACCCTTTGATAAAATCCACCACAGGGTGATTAGTATTTTCAAAAGGTAAAGATCATTCAAAGTTTAGTATATTTTTTCATGTATTACAATCTTGCAGTGGAAGTGTTGCCCAATGGATAAGACACTAGCTAGCAGTGGAGTTTTCTTATAGAGATTAGTGTTTGAGAAGGTTCTATTGGTATTTCCATCTTTGATTATAAAACTGTCAAAATTCTTTGAAATACAGTGATTTGCATAGTAGTTTACTACCTAGTGATAGTGAAAGATCTATGAATGAATGGTTATCATTTAGGTTTCTCTTATCATTTATCTATTACATTTAAATCCAGTCAGTAATTAGTGAAATAAATCTTGGATTTCTGGATTAGGAGCACCCTCCTTGGTTTTGCAGAGCCAGAAGTGTAGAGGGTAGTCTTGTCCCTATAGTTGGTCCAATCATCTTTAGAGCTAAATATTTGGATCTAACCCATCCCAAAAATCTCTAGATGTGTTGGTTTCTTGTCAAAGCATAAATTCCATTTTGGGAACCAACAAAATGGTGACTCTGTTGGGGAATAGGGATTGAAATACTTTGATAAATCTGAATTTTAGATCTTTGGTGTTATAAATTTGAATATCAAATAATGCAGGTACAAGTTGAGCTAGACTCCTGGCCTTCTTATTTGTCAGAACCAGTAAGTACCATTGAAGAATAGAGGAATATTTGCAAGCTTTGGATTCTATCTAAATCTGAAAATCTCATTAAGCTTTGCATCTATTTGTAATATTTTCTATTTTGATTACTTGCCAAGTGTTGAGTACTTTGATTTGCTAAGTGTGTGAAAAGATTTCCCAACTTGTGTTAGTGGGGACTTTGAAAATCTTTGCAGCAGTGTTGAGTAAAGATAATAAAAGAATAAGAAATTGTTTCACATACTTTCAATTATGAGTCAAAGAAATACTAGGGCTTGGAGGAAGGATCACCCAGAAAGTAGGTTAGAAGGTGAACTTCCAAGCACTTCTAGGACTTATTTACCTAGAAGAAATCAAAGTAGTGGTGATGTGTCTCAAGCATGGAGATAGAAGAAAGATATGAAAATAAATGACCAAATTACTCATGACTAGGAAGAAAATGCCTCTGAGTATGAGGAGGTAGTTGATCTAGGTTTAGGAGCATATGAGGACTTTTATTCTTATAAGGGTGATGAAGTGCATCATAGGAAAAAGGTATACCTAGATGTAGAACCTCAAAATGAAATCAGAAGGTCAAGAAGTAAGAGTAGGGGCCTGGAAGGAAGAAATGATCCCCCAACCTAGGGGCCTTCTCCTTCTGAAAGCCCTAATAATCCTAGAGATTAGCAAAGAGATTCTAGGTTTGAAAATTTAGAATCTGATACCACTCTCCCAAACTCAAAAGATTATTTTGAAGAAGTTTATAATTTAGAGAAAAATATCCAAGAACAAATTGCAATTAGGAAGGAGAGGGAAATGGAAAAGGAAACTGAAATAAGACAGGCCCAAATTAGGGCATACCAGCTCAAAAGATCGTTGATAACCCTAAAGGCCATAAATTGTGTAAGAGTTCCCAAGGGGAATGATCAACAACCTATTGTCCAACCCATTGCTAAAGTTAGGAAGCCTAAGGATAAAGGAAAATAGATTTCATTAGGAATCATAATAAATGAGCCTAAAAATAACAATATCCAAATAGATCCTTTGTCCAAATTGGATAATGATTTGGAAAGGGCTAGAAGGGAACATGAGGTTATTGCTAAAGAATTAGAAAAGGCAGAAGTTGAGGCTGCTACCTTGGAGATGAAAAAGAAAGTTGATTTTCTTAGACAGTCTTTTACTCCTTCAATTCCAATTAACCCTGTGATGACGTCTAATGTTAATGTTGGGAATTCTGCTACTTAGGCTGCTATTATCACACCAGTGATTTCTATAGGTGTTGCTACTACAACAAATAACAAAGCTTCCACTTCTCAAGAAAATATTTCATTGCAAAGAGGACTAGTTCATGTTGAAAGGTACAGACAACTTCTCTTTAACAATATTGTTGGTTATCCTAATTTGATTCCTCAAAATATTAGAGAGAAATTACCTAAGTTTACTGGAAATAATGTTGTTACTTGCGAAGAGCATCTGAAAAAATTCATTGATATGATTGATGATTATGAAATAGAATATGAAGATGTAATCATGAAATTATTTGTTCAATCTTTAACTGAGGATGCAAGAGACTAGTTTAGGGGGCTCCCTTATGATTGTATTGGTTCTTGGAATGATTTTATAAAAAATTTTAAAGATCAGTATGGAGACAAAACTAATGAGGGTTTTATGTTGAATGAATTCAACAATATAAAGAAAAACTAAAATGAGGAAGTCCTAGAATTCAATGTAAGGTTTCAAAAGGCAATGCACAAGCTCTTCCAAGTCATGAGGTTGGATGAGAAGGTGTGTTTGGCAACATATCTGAATTCTTTTGATGCCAAGATGGGATACTTACTTATGGATAAAAACCCTAGGACCATTAGAGAAGCTCAAAGATTTGTTGTAAATATTGAGAGCAATAGAAGGGTATCTGGAAAATTAGGAAGAAGAGAGGATCCAAAGGCCCCTAGGTTTGGAAAGAAAGAAGTTGATAAGTTTACTAATGTGAAACCTAGGGAGGATGATAACCTCAAGCAGATTCTGAATGCCTTAAAAGATCTAAAACTAGGAGAAAGTAAAGATAAATTTCAGGGAACTCATAGGCCTCCTCAAAATAATTTCAATAGGCAACCTAGATTGCAGAATTTTCCTTACAATACACAATGGAAGGATGGGAAGCCTATTGTCCCAGGAAGGAAGGATGTAAAACCAAATGATAAAACCCCTAATCCTTTGCAAAAACATTTAGTCAACATGACTAGTGAGATTCCATGGTGCACAGTATGCCAATCCCCTCATGATTCAAACTATTGTGTGATTTCTCAAAATGTATATGAAAATGATGAACAAGGAGAAGAGGAGGATGAATCATATGATGATAGAGGCTATGGAATGAACTTTTCTAAGTTATGTGAAGAAGTTGACTCTGAGGAGGAAAATTAAAATCAAGATATAAATGATTCTCAGAGCAGAGGAGAGGCTTACCATCAGCAAGTTTTTTCTGATGAAGAAGAGGAAGAAATGGAAGACATAAATAGAAACTCTAAACAAGTTGAAAAGCCTATCATATTAAGAAGACCCTTTGTTGAAGAAATAGCCCAGATCACTGCTGATATGGTGACACGGGCCAAGAGAAACTATGTCCTTAGAAACAGGATTGTTGACAAAATAGTTGGTAAGCTAGCAAGTATATTTATTAAAAGGAATAAAGAAGATGCAAAGCAGCCTGTCACAAAAAATAAGGCTATTGATGATGCCAATAATTTTAAATCAAAAGGCATAGAAAATCCTTCTGAACCAATCAAGGCTAAAACTCCAATGGCTAGCACTTCAAATTCCCAACTTGAGGATAAATCAAAAAATGAAAAGCAATTTGGTACGGCCACACAGCCTGAAATCAAAAACACCCCAAAAGGAAAGATAGACTTATCTATTTTAAATTATGCACCTATTGACATGAATCAGTTATTATCTTAGATCATAGTTAAAGTGCCTTTATTGGAGATGATGAGGATAAATGAACATAAAGAGAAATCCCTTACATGGATAAATGGTGTTCAAACAACCGACATCCAAGAAACAACAAATAATAGGATGAAAGGCCAAGATCAAAATAAAAGGAAGGATACAGAAGAAATTATTTCAAAAATACCTCAAATTTATTTAGACACTAATGTTGTGAATATTTCTATGGGAATTGTTGATCCTTTTTTCCTAACATTGGTCATAAATGATAAAATGTTGAAGAATTGCATGATCGATTCAGGAGCTTCAAATACTGTCATGCCTATAGAAATTATGAGTTCAATGGGATTGTAGGTTAATACTCCTCATGTGAGATTCCATGCAATGGATTCTAGGGAAGTACCAGTAATTGGAACAATCAAAGCCTTGCCTTATAGGCTTGCTACTTGTCCTGAGAAACCACTGACTATGAGTGTCTTAGTTGTGGACATACCTCCATAATATGGAATGTTGTTATCAAGAAAGTGGAGTGAAGCAATGGGAGGTAGTATCTAGTGTGACTTATCTTATGCTATGTTTAACATCATTGGTGAAAGCATTAAGGTACTCAAAGAATTTAGAACCCCCCATATGATTGAGGAAGAAGCTAATGATAACAACATGAACTATTTCTTGGACACTGACATAAATTCTTTCCAAGTACAGAGTATTGAAAATAAGAATGAGGTTGATCTTCCTCTTTTAGCTGAAGAAGAAGGAAATATCATAGATCAGAATGATCTCTGGACTATGTATTTTGATGGTGCAAACTCTAAAGAAGGAGCTGGTGCAGGTGTGTTGTTGATTTCTCCCACTGAAAAAACTTTCAAATTTTCCTTCACCCTGTTGTTTACTTGCACAAATAACACTGCAGAATATAAGGCTTTATTGATAGGATTAAGGATAGCCTCAAAACACAAAATCAAAAATCTTAGGGTTATTAGGGACTCAAAATTAATCGTGTCTTAGGTCAGGTCCAAATATGCATCAAGAAACCAAAAGTTAAGACATTATAGGAATGTTGTTTGGGATGAGATAGAATAATTTGATGCTTTTTGTATTGATTGGATGGACAGAGGTCATAATAGGATGGTTGAATTATTAGCTAACATTGCACTAAGGCCAGAGGATATCACTTTTGCAAGGATATCTAGGGTTGAAATTCAAACTAGGCCATCCATACCAGATAATTATGAAAATTGGCAGGTTTTTGATGATGACCTAGATATTTTAAGATTTCTGCATTATAATGCAAGTTTTGGAGACAAAGAGATAAATTTTGGTGAATATGTAGAAACATTAGATAATAAGGATTCTCTCCTTGGCAAGGAGATCTTATAGTTAAAAACAAATAAAGTCCCAAAAGGTTTGGTAGTGTTAAAAAGAGCATTTGATCACCATGATAGCTCTTCCCAGGCAAAGCTTTTAAGCAAGCCTAAAGATGTGGAGGAGATAAACTTAGGAACAAAGGAAAACCCAAAAAATGTATATATTGGGGGAAGCCTCACTCCTGAAATAAAAAAATCTTTGATAAATCTTCTTAGAAAATATAGACATGTCTTTGCATGGTCTTATGATGATTTGAAAGCATATAGAGAAGATTTGTTCCAACATGAAATTCCTTTGAAGGAAAACACAAAACCTTTTAGACAAAAGTTGAGACCTGTTAACCCTACTTTGGCACCAAAAATGCAAGATGAGCTAAAAAAGATGAGTGATGCAGGCATCATTCAACCTATTAGACATTCAACATGGGTTTCTAATCTTGTCCCAGTAAGGAAAAAGAATGGAGACATCAGGTTATGTGTAGACTTTAGAAATTTGAACATAAATTTTTTAAAGGATAATTATGGTCTACCAAACATGGAAGCCATGTTGTAGAGGGTTACTGGATCTGAATTAATGTCTATGATGGATGGTTTTTCAAGTTACAATCAAGTAGTTGTCAAAGAAACAGAACAATTCAAAACTACATTCACTACTCCATGGGGTACTTATGTATATGTTAGAATGCCATTTGGTTTAACCAATGCTGGGGCTACCTTTCAAAGAGCCATGGATGTAGCATTTCCAAATTTTATAAACAAATTTCTTGTTGTTTATCAGGATGACTTGATAGCTTATTTAGAAAAGAAGGACCAACATTGTGGTCACCTGGAAAAATTTTTTATAAGAGCTCTAGAATATGGGGTTTCCCTCAACCCAAGGAAGTGTACTTTTGGAGTAACTGAGGGTAAGCTTTTGGGACACATTGTTTCTAAGGATGGGGTCAAGATTGATCCTGAAAGAGTAGCAGCAATAGACAAAGTACCACTACCAAAAAATGTAAAAGGTATCCAATCTTTTTTTGGTTAGATAAATTTTGTTAGAAGGTTTGTTACAAACTTTGTTGAAATCAGTGTTGCCATTTCCAAAATGCTAAAGAAGAATGCAAAGGTTGAATGGAGTAGTGAGGCCAAGAAAGCTTTTTTTGACATCAAAATGGCTATTAAAACTGCCCCTGTGTTAAGATCACCAGATTTCAGTAAGCCTATCCAAATCTTTTCATTTTCTTCTTATCATACTATAGCTACAATATTATTATAAAAGAACTCAAAAGGCTTTGAACAGCCCATATCCTTTTTCAGTAAATCATTGTAGGAAGCTGAGTTAAAGTATGACATAAATGAGAGATAGGCCTATGCATTGGTCAAAGCTATCAAGAATTTTAGATGTTATTTGGTAGGAGCAATTTTAGTTTCATATGTGCCCAGTGTTGCTGTGAAAGACATCTTGGTTCAACAAGAAATTTTAGGGAGAAGATGCACGTGGATAAATAGAATCCAAGAGTTTAATATTGATATCCAAATCACCAAACTAGTGAGAGGATTGGGGTTAGCAAAACTTATGGCCCAAATAAATTTGGATGCTAACCACAACAACACTTTGGAAGAAGAACAAAGGCCATACATATGTGATTTAGACTTTTGTGAATGGTACAAGGATATCATTGGATACTTGCAAAAGCTCTTAATTCCTTCTAATATGGATGACCACAAAAGGACTGTCAAATTACATGCTCTGAAATATGTGATCATTAAAGGGGAGTTATGGTGGAGAAGTAATGAAGGTGTCTTGCTAAAACGTGTTGACCCTCAAAAGGCTAATGATCTGCTGCAAGCAATGCATGAAGGTGTATGTGGTGGCCATTACATGGCCAAGACTACTACACATAAGATATTGAGATCTGGTTTTTGGTGGCCTATTATTTTCAAGGATGCACATTCCTTTGTCAAAAGGTGTGATGCTTGTCAGAGGTTCTCAAGAAAATTGAAATTTAGTGGAAATTTTCCTTTAAGCCCTATAAATGTGGAAGCTCCCTTTCAAAAGTGGGGCATGGATTTCATTGGAGAGATCCCAAACAAATCTAGTGGGGAACACTCATACATATTAGTTGCAACTGATTACTTTACAAAGTGGGTGGAAGCCATTCCCACCAAAAAAGTGACCAGTAAAGTAGTTATTGATTTCTTGATGCAAAATTTGCTGATAAGGTTTGGATGCCCTGAAGTTTTAGTTGTAGATAATGCTTTGTGTTTTAGATCTGAAGAATTTGTTGGTTTTTGTTTACAATTTGGAATCAAAATTTCATACTCTTCTCCTTACCATCCTCAAGGAAATGGTTAGGCTGAATCAAGTAATAAAAATTTGATAAAAATTATGAAGAGAGTCTTGGATGCAAACAAGAAGGCATGGGACTCCAAACTACAGCTAGCTCTATGGGCTGACAGAGTAACAATCAAGAAAGCTATAGGGTGTGCTCCCTTTGATTTAGTGTATGGTATCTATTGGTAGTATTCTCTATTTTTCCTGCCCCCCCCCCAAAAAAAATTTTTTTTTTGAAGTTTTTTATATCTTCTTGGTTTTTGTGTTGAATCCCTCTGCATAATTTTCATTTCTTTAGGGTTCAAGTTTGGTCAAAATTGCAGAAAACCCTAAGTGCTATGGTAAAATCCCTTTGTATGCCTTCAAAAATAAAAATAAAAAACCTAGTTTTCCCTGGCCTTGTTCTATTTCTGCGTTACTTTTTCGGGCCACTTAACTGATTTATAAAGCATGTGCTTTATTTTTATCACCCGCAGGGTCATGTTTTCATATCTTTTTATCCTAGGCCGATCCCCGTTTAATATTTCCCTAAGTCTAACTACTTGACACTTTAATTTTTCCTAAGTCTCGATGGCCTTTTATTTTCTTGGGCCCAGTTCTCTGTCACAGTTTAATCAGACGGTTGGCATATCTTCTCATAGAGTCTTTCTTCTCTATGAGATCTTATGCCAGTTGTTGATTCTTCTTTATAGCGCAGCCTTTCAAATGGGCAGGTCCACTGCCAAGTATGCACAAATGGTGATTATTCATTGGCCATGGGTTTAGTGATGTGGATGCTCTCAGTGGGGCCTATAGTGAAGATCTTTAGATCTACAGCTGGCACATGATCTCATGGAATATTCCTATCCCATGAGATCATGTGACATCTGTTGATTTTGAATTTGACCGGGGATGGTGTTTGTGGGTCCAGTACCAGGTGTTGTGAAGATGGAGACTTTTCACTAGTTGGTGGATTTGTGACTTGGCAGATTGTCAGCGCTGCCAATTTTTTTAGTGTCCAGGCATGTTTAAAGCTTGAGTAGATCTTTTGGTTTTCATTATACCACTTGGAGAAGATGCATGTTGTTTAGGCATCGCGGTATAGCGACAACCGTTCGATTCTGTATAAGAGATGTGATATGAGCTGACCATTGTGTTAATATTTTGTGAACTGTCTGATGTGCCGGGAGGAAATGGATCGATGATCATGTTTTAAAGATAGATCAAGTGGCTATTATCATTAGTTTTCAAATGATTCAAGGGTTTTTTTGTAGGGTTAGGAGACAGTGCACCGAAAGAGCCATAATGTAGGACCATTTTGGGTCATTTCTAGCTTGGTTGTGGGCGAGAATTTATGAAGATGATCTTGGTAGTTGTTCCAGCATCATATTGTGTCCTTGGAACCTTTGCTAAGGAAAGATTGACAGGTGGGTCATGCATTTCTCTAATGTAGCCGAAATTAATGGGACTTTTATGGTGATTTTTTTGTCCTTGGAGCTAGTACATGGTCGGATCAATTGCAAAGTTTGATGATTTTTTGATCTCACCGGCCATGCGCTTGGAGCTTGTCTTGTCTGCATTCACTTTTTTTTTGAGTTAGGTGATTTTGAATTGTTGCTTTGAATGATCATCAGTGGCTTGTTGCAATCCTTGAGATAAAAGGATTTTTCATGATCATTCAAAGGGCATTGGGAGTTAGGTGTTCAAAATCTCTTGCTTAGTGAGCCCTATTTCTTAGTTAGGGTTGTAATAATTTTGCTTCAGTGCTTGTTAATGAGAGATAAAAGTTGCAGGTCTAAGTCGTAGTTTGCAAGCATGATTTGTTGTGACTGATTGTATGCACAGAAAGGATTCATCATACTTAATACAAATATATGATTCTTCTCTCTCCTCTGTGTCAAGTCAGGTAGGCTTCAAGCTTTCTAGTTCATTACATATTGTTTTATGTATGTATCTTCATTCTTGAGTTCTAATCTAGGATTGGATTAAATAATGCTCTACATGGAATGTGAGTTTACCCTTGTCTACATAATGATTATTTGTAAGCAGTAAGGATTGTGGTAAATGTATTTATGGCTATGAATCTTAGATATTCTATGATCTGTGTATCTTTTGTGTCTAAGAAATCTTGCCCAATGGATGAGGCACTAGCCTAAATGAATAAATCTCTTGTTAACATACATTGATTGAAGTTATTGCAATCCAAATCTTAAAATCAAGAACCATTTTAAATTTTAAATCTTTGGTTGTGTAGTTTTGTTACCCCATAGTAATGGAGAGTCAATGAATGTAAGGTTGGCATTTAGTACTTTCTTGCTATCATCTGTTATATAAACCCAGACTTTGGTGTGTAAGGTATATTTTTCACTGGGTTAGGTGCACCTGCCTTGGTTTTGCAGAGCCATAAGTGAAGAGGGCAGTCTTGTCCCTATAGTTGGTCCAATTACCCTAAGATCCTTTTACATTTTGGAACTAACCACTCTTAAAATTTGTTTGAGGGTATATTGGCAGCCTAAGAGCATAAGCTATTTTGAAACACCAACAAGATGGTGACTCTGCTGGGAAGATGTCAACATAAGTCTATAATAACCAGTAGGTCATCATTGGAAACACAGGGCTACTCTTGCCCCTTGTCCTATCAAGCTCATTAGGATACTTGTTAGTGAGGAAATAGTGTTTTAAGATTCCCAATATACTTGGGTGGCAACTCAAACATCTCTGTAGTAGTGCTAGTCAGCAGATTATTTATAAGATGAGTTACAGAGGTACTAGGTCTCGGAGAAAGGAGCATCCTGAAGATAGATTGGAAAAAGGTCTTCCAAGAACTTCTAGGCTTAGTCAGACAAGGGAGGGAAGAAAAAAAAATGTCTCATACTTGGAAACATAAAGAGGATACAAGACAAGAAAATCAAATCAAACCTGGTCAAGAAGAAAATGTCTCAGAATATGAAGAGGCTATTGATTTGGGGTTGAACCAGTATGAGGATGAGTTTCAAGTGGGAGATGTTGAATCTGAGACTACTCTCCCAGAATCAAAAGAAATTTTTGAAGAATTTTATGAGTTGGAAAGAAAAATCCAAGAATAGATTTCTATCAGACAGCAAAGAGAAAAACATAAAGAGGACAAAGTAAGATAGGCCATGATAAGGGCTGAACAGTTAGAGAGGTAGTTATTAGATTTGGAGGCAATTAATTATGTCCCAGAGCCTGAAAGAATAGAGGAACAACTTGTTGTGTAGAAGGTGTATGAGATAAATAGACCTAGAGATAAAGGAAAACAAAGAGTTGTTGGAGTTACAATCAATGAATGTGTTAATGACGAGGATCCTTTAGATCAGGAGTTGAGATTAGATGCAGATCTTGAGAAGGCTAGAAAGGAGAAAGAAATATGGGCCAAAGAACTTGAAAAAGTAGAATTGGAGGCTATTGCTATAGAAATGAGGAACAAGATTGAGTCTCTCAAGCATACTTCAGGACCTTCAAATGTTGTTGTTTCTTCTTTGGGACAAGGTGGAAATCATGGTAACCTTGCAACTCAAACAAAAGACATCCCATCACCGGGCACTGCTAAAATTTCTATTGTTTCAAACACAAGGACATCTACATCTCAAGGAGTGGATCCACCTCAAGGAGGTCCTGTTCATGAAAGGTACAAACAACTTATCTTTTTTGGTATTCCTGGTTATCCTAATGTAATTCCTGATGAAATTAGAAAGAAGCTCCCTAAATTTGCTGGAAACAATGTCATCACATGTGAGGAACATCTAAAGAACTTTATTGATGTAATAGATGATTATAATATTGAGCTTGATGATGTTGTAATGAAGTTATTTGTACAATCTCTGACCAAAGATGCTAGGGACTAGTTTAGAGGATTGCCCCATGCCAGTATAGGGTCTTGGAATGAATTTAAGAATTGTTTAAAGGAACATTACGGTGATAAAACAAATGAGGGTTTTATTTTGAATGAATTCAATAACATAAAGAAAAATCAGAATGAGGATGTTCTTGAATTTAATATAAGATTCCAAAAAGCTATGCATAGGCTCCTACAAGTTATCAAATTAGATGATAGGGTGTGTCTTGTGACATACTTAAATGCTTTTGATGCAAAGATGGGGTATCTTTTAAGGGATAAGAACCCTAAAAATCTTGGGGAGGCTTACAAGCTGGCTATTAACATAGAGAGTAATAGAAGAATATCAGGAAAATTGGGGAGAAGAGATGATTGTAGGCCTCAAGTACAAAATAAGAAAGAGATGGGAAGGTCTGCAAACTTTAAACCCAAAGAGGAGGATAATCTAAAATAGATTCTAAATGCTTTAGAGGTTCTGAGGCCTGATGAAAAAAGAAACAATAGGGCTATAACTAATGATGAGTCAACTCCTAATAATTTTAGCAAGCAGCCAAAAATGCAAAATTAGCCATACAATACTCAGTGGAAAGATGGAAAGCCCATTTTTCTACCTAAGAGGGATAGGCCTGATGATAGGATTTCTGATCCTTTGCAGAGAAATTCAGTTAATATGAGTGATGATATCCCATGGTGCACTGCTTGTCAATCGCCTCACAGTCCAGAATACTATGTTATTTCCCTGAATCTATCTGAGAACCAGGAATGAGATGAGTAATATGATAAGAATGGTTGTGCAATGACTTCTTCACATGCATGGGATGAGGTTGACTCCATGGATGAGATTGAGATTCAAGATGTTGTTGGCTCTCAAGCTAGAAGTGAGGTTTTCCATCAGCAAGTTTTCTATGATGAAGAGGAGGAAGAGTTTGATGATGTTGGATGTGGTGCAATGAAGTGAGGAGCATGTTTCCTTAAGGTGACCTTCTGATGAGGAAATTGCTCAAATCATTGTAGACATGGTCACTCAAGCCAAGAGCAATTAAAATTTGAGAAACAAGATAGTTGGAAATACAATTGGTAAGCTAGGTAGCATGTTTATCAAGAGATCAAAAAGGAGTACACAACAGCCTGAGGAAAAGGGGAAAGGTGTTGATGTTGTTAGTTAGGTGAAAATAAAAAAGAAGATTGGACCTATTGCAATACCTAAGGGTAAAGAAAGGACATCAAAAGTAGTAGTTTCCATACCCCAGAAGGGAGATGAGTCTCTACACAAAGATAAATCTGACTTGATTGTCTGAATAGAGGATAAAGATGTCACTATTTTTAGGGGAGACATGGATGACTAGAAGTATGTTCCCATTGATATGACTAAATTGCTTTCACAAATGATTGTCAAAGTTCCACTTTTGGAAATGATGAGGATAGAAGAGCATAAGGTGAAGGCTTTGGATTGGGTAAATGGTGCCTCTTCTACAAAAGTCCAAGGGATGAGTAGAAGTGATAAGCATGTGGCTTCTTTAGATGACACACCTAATAGTAAAAATGAAGAAATCATCTCTAAGATTCCTCAGATATATTTGGATGCAAATGTTGTAAATACTGCATCAGGGACAGTTGATCCTTTCTTCTTGTCTCTTATGATAAATGGAAAATTATTGAAGAATTGCATGATTGATTCTAGGGCATCAAATACTGTCATGCTTATAGAGATCATGAAGTCACTGGGACTGAAAGTTGATACTCATCATGGAAGATGCCAAGCTATGGACTCAAGAGAGGTGCCAATTATTGGTACCATTAAGGCTTTGCCTTATAAATTAGCAGCATTTCCTAACAAGTAGCTAACTATGAGTGTTCTAGTGGTTGATATCCCTCCACAGTATGGGATGCTATTATCTAGGAGATGGAGTGCTTCTATGGGAGGAAGTATCCACTGTGACTTGTCTTTTGCTACTTTTAACATTGGAGGAGAAAGTGTGAAGGTGTCAAGGGAAACTAGAACTCCACATATGATTGAGGAGAATGAAGATGATAACATGAATTGTTTTGTGGACACTGACATTGGTTCTTTCCAAGTTCAGGAGAAAGGGGTGGAAGAAAAGGTCAAGCCTGTCCCTCTAGCTGATGATGAGGATAACATGGTAGAAGGTAATGTCTTATGGACTTTATATTTTGATGGAGCAAGTTCAAAGGAAGGTGCTGGAGTAGGAGTGCTATTGATATCCCCAAATGGTAAAAGTTTTAAGTTTTCTTTCACTCTCTTGTTTCCTTGCACAAACAATGTTGCTAAATATGAGGCCCTACTGATTGGTTTGAGACTAGCATCAAGACATGGGATTAAAAATCTTAGGGTGATTGGTGATTCTAAGTTAGTAATCCCTCAGATTAGATCAAAGTATGCATCAAAGAATCAAAGACTGAAACAATATAGAAATACTGTTTGGGATGAAATTGAAGGTTTTAGTGCTTTTGGTATTGATTGGGTGGATAGAAGCCAAAATAGGATGGCTGATTTATTGGAAAACATAGCACTGAGGCCAGAGGATATCAATTTTCTAGGGATATCCAAAATTAAGTTTAAGTCTAGGCCTTCTATCCCAGAGAATGTTGAAAATTGGCAAGTATTTTCTAATGATCAGGATATACTAAGATTCTTGCAGTGTGAGTCTCACTTTAGTGGTCAAGAGATGGATTTCAGCATTATGTTGACATCAGAAATGGGAAAGAAAATGTTCTTGGGAAAGAATTTTTGTAATTGAAGTCAAATAGGCTCCCAAGGGGATTGGTTGCTCTTGAGAGGGCATTTGAGAATAAAGAAAGGGCTTGTTTTACTAAATTTGTTGATAAGATCAATGATTTGGAGGAAATAAATCTAGGAACAAGTCAAGTACCCAAAAATGTTTATATAGGTAGGTGTTTGTCCCCAAGAACTAGAAAAAATCTAATTGACCTTCTCAAAAAATTTAGACATGTTTTTGCATGGTCTTATGATGATTTGAAAGCCTATAGAGAAGATCTGTTCCAACATGAGATACCACTAAAAGAAGGTAACAAACCTTTTAGGCAAAAATTAAGACCTGTGAATCCTACCTTGGCACCAAAAATGTAGGATGAACTCAAAAAGATGATAGATGCTAGGATCATCAAGCCTGTCAGACATTCTACTTGGGTGTCAAACTTGGTTCCAGTCAGAAAAAAGAATGGTGACATTAGGTTGTGTGTTGATTTTAGAAATCTGAATGTCAATTCTTTGAAGGATAATTATGGTTTGCCTAACATGGAAAATATGCTGCAGAGGGTTACTAGATCAAAGCTAATGTCCATGATGGATGGCTTCTCTGGATATAATCAGGTCATGGTCAAGGAGTCAGAATAGTTTAAGACTACATTCACTACCCCCTGGGGAACATATGTTTATGTTAGAATGCCCTTTGGTTTGACAAATGCTAGAGCTAATTTTTAGAGAGCCATGGATGTGGCCTTTGAAAACTTTATAAACAAGTTTTTGGTAGTATATCAGGATGATCTCATAGCATATTTAGATAGGGAGAGTCAACATTGTGAGTATCTTGAGAAGATTTTTATTAGGGCTTTGGAATATGGGGTTTCTTTGAATCCAAAAAAGTGTGTTTTTGGTGTTGTGGAAGGAAAACTCTTGGGACATATTGTGTCTAAGGATGGAGTGAGGATTGAACCTGAGAGGGTTATGGCTATAGATAGGCTTTCCCCACCTAGAAATGTTAAAGGAATACAATCCTTCTTTAGGCAGGTCAACTTTCTAAGGAGATTTGTTACAAATTTTGCAGAAATTAGTATCCCCATCTCTAGAATGTTGAAAAAAGAGGCAAAGGTTGAATGGAATGAAGAAGTAGATGAATCTTTCAGAAGTATCAAAGATGCTCTAGTTTTAAGAACACCTGATTATGGTAAGCCCATGCAGATTTTTTCTTTTGCCTCTTGTCATACAATTACAACAGTTTTATTGCAGAAGAATTCAGATGGATATGAACAACCCATATCATTTTTTAGCAAATCCCTACAAGAAGCAGAAGTAAAATATGACATTACTGAGAAGTAGGCTTATGCCCTGGTCAAAGAAGTCAAGGCTTTTAGATGTTACCTTGTAGGAGCTAAGGTGGTTGCTTATGTTCCTAGTGCTACAGTTAAGGATATATTGGTACAACAAGAGGTTCTAGGGAAAAGATGTAGATGGATCAATAGGATCCAAGAATTTAACATTGACATTCAGGTTACAAAGTTGATAAGAGGCTTAGGTCTTGAAAAGTTAATGGCACAAAGCAACTTAGTTTCCAATCATGTAAATATGCTAGAAGAAGAATAAAGGCCATATATTTGTGATATGGATTACTGTGACTGGTACAAGGATGTTATTGGTTACTTGCAAAAATTGGTCCTTCCCCCTGAAATGGATGAAAACAAAAGGAGAACTGTCAAGTTGCAATCTACAAGGTATGCTATTATACATGGTAAATTGTGGTGGAGAAGCAATGAAGGAGTATTACTAAAATGCTTAGACCATGAGAGATCCAAATCCTTATTAGATGAAATGCACCAAGGTGTTTGTGGAGGGCACTATATGGAAAAGACCACAACTCACAAGATTCTTAGGTCTAGATTCTAGTGGCCTACAATTTATAAGGATACACATCAGTTTTTAAGAAAATGTGATGCATGTCAAAGATTTATTGGTAAGTTAAAATTTAATGGGAATTTTCCACTCAGGCCTATTACAGTTCAGGCTCCTTTCCAGAAGTGGGGTATAGATTTTATTGGAGAGATTCCAAACAAGTCTAGTGGTGGGCATTCTTATATACTGGTGGCAATAGACTATTTTACCAAGTGGGTTGAAGCCATCCCTACTAGAAAGGCTACTAGAAAAGTTGTGACAGATTTTGTAATGCAAAATATTCTTACCAGATTTGGTTGCCTAGAGGTAATTGTGGTTGATAATGCAATGTGTTTTAGATCACAAGAATTTAGTGATTTTTGTTAGTAGTATGGGATACACATTTCATTCTCTTCCCCATATCATCCACAAGGAAATGGCTAGGCCGAGTCTAGTAACAAAAGTCTAATTAAGATTCTCAAGAGAATATTGGATAAAAATAATAAAGCTTGGGACTCAAAGTTATGGTTGGCATTGTGGGCTGACAGGGTAATTGTTAAGAAGGCCATAGGTTGTGCTCCCTTTGATTTAGTATATGGGATAAATGCTAGATTGCCTCAAAATAATCTATTGCAAATGTATAAGTTTATCTAGGCATATGATGAAGATTTAGATGATGAGATGAGGGTAAGAATGGATGATTTGATCCAGTTGGATGAGGTAAGGAGAGATGCACATGAAAGAAATGAAAGATTGCAAAGGCAGTGTAAGAATATATTTGATAAAAGGGCTACCCAGAGAAGTTTTGAAGTAGATGATCTTGTTTTGATGTGGAATGCAAGATTGGAAGATAAAGGAAAGTATGGGAAGTTTGATCCTATCTAGTTGGGCCCTTATCTTATTGAAAGCAAATGGGGAAAAAATTCTTATGTCCTGAAGGATTTGACTAGTGGTACTTTGGAATTGCCTGTTCATGGACAATTCCTAAAGTTTTACTTCTCCTGAAGTATCTTTTCCATGAGCAGTAGTTTAGGTTTTCCTCTGTATAGTCGTGTTGTTTTTTGGGTCAAGTTTTGGTTTGGTCTACTCTTCCAAGAGATTCTAGCTTACTCGTTGTATCTGCAGGAGATACATGTCCCCAAGTATGAGCCACTGTTGGTAGTATTCTTTGTTTTTCCTATCCCCCCCTAAAATTTTAAAGTTTTTTGTGTCTTCCTAGTTTTTGTGTTGAATCCCTGTACATAATTTTCATTTCGTTAGGGTTCAAGTTTGGTCAAAATTGTAGAAAACCCTAAGTGCTAGGGTAAAATCCCTTTGTATGCCTTCAAAAATCCAAAAAAAAAACCTAGTTTGCCCCATCCTTGTTCTATTTCTGCGTTACTTTTTTGAGCCACTTAACTGATTTATAAAGTATGTGCTTTTTTTTTATCACTCGCGGGGTCATTTTTTCATATCTTTTTATCCTAGGCTGGTCCCCGTTTAATATTTCCCTAAGTCTAACTGCTTGGTGCTTTATTTTTTCCTAAGTCCTAATGGCCTTTTGTTTTCCTAGGCCCAGTTCTCTGTCTACATAAGGATTCTTTGTAAGCAATAAGGATTGTGGTAAATGTATTTATGGCTATGAATCTTAGATATTCTCTGATCTATGTATCTTTTGTGTCTAAGAAATCTTTCCCAATGGATGAGGCACTGGCCTAAATGAATAAATCTCTTGTTAACATAAATTGATTGAAGTTATTGCAATCCAAATCTTAAAATCAAGAACCATTTTAAATTTTAAATCTTTGGTTTTGTAGTTTTGTTACCCCATAGTAATGGAGAGTCAATGAATGTAAGGTTAGCATTTAGTACTTTCTTGCTATCATCTATTATATAAACCCAGACTTTGGTGTGTAATGTATAGTTTTCACTGGGTTAAGTGCACCCACCTTGGTTTTGCAGAGCCAGAAGTGAAGAGGGAAGTCTTGTCCCTATAGTTGGTCCAATTACCCTAAGATCCTTTTATAGTTCAGAACTAACCACTCCTAAAAATTTTCTAAGGGTATATTGGTAGCCTAAGAGCATAAGCCGTTTGGAAACACCAACAATATCCATTCTAGGTTACCACAAAATAATTTGCTGCAAATGTACAAGTTCATCCAGTTATATGACGATGATCAGGATGATGAAATGAAGATTAGAGTACAGGACTTGATACAATTAGATGAATCAAGGAGGGAAGCACATAATACAAATTTGAAATCTCAATTGAAATATAAAAGTTTGTATGACAAGAGAACCACAGTCAGAATGTTTCAAGCTAATGATTTAGTCCTAATGTGGAATGCTAGGCTTGAAGACAAGGGTAAACATAGCAAGTTTGACCCTATTTGGTTAAGACCATATTTGATCAGTAAAGCATGGGGACCTGATTCATACATTCTGAAGGACTTGATTGGAAATGAAATGGAATTGCTAGTTCATGGACAATTCCTCAAATTGTACTTTTCTTAAGGTACTCTCATTATCCATGAATAGTAGCTAGTTTCCCCTTCCAAGTTCTCTGTTTGTTTTCAAGTTGTGTGAGTAGGTTAGTTGTTTTGTTTCAGTAGATGGTCTGCTTATCCCAGAGTTTTTGAATTCTTGTCATGCTTGCAAGAGGCATACATCCCCAGACAGAGCCACTGTTGGCACTTCAAATTTTTCAGTACATAAATCCTATAAAATTTTTGTAAATTTGAAGTGTGTATAGATGTTCATGGAATTGAGAAAATTTTGCTACGAAAAACCCACAAAAAATCTCACAAAATTGTCAATTTTGCCTCAATATTTGGGCAGCCCTAGTTTAAAATTCAAATTTGAGGAAAACCCTAAATATTTGCCACTTTCAGAAAAACCCTAGGTCACTCTTTTTATGTCTATTTGAGCATTACTTTTTGGAGTCACTTAAGTTCCCAAAAAAGCATGTGTTTATTTATATCACCATGGGGGGTCATATCTTTATTTTTCCCTAGGTCCAAAGGCCCGGTGATATTAATATTTCCTAAGTCCTTGATACTTTGACATTATAATGTTTCGGTATTCTTTGGGCTCTGAATCTTAGAAAGGATCAGATGGCGGTCTTATGATCTCATAGAATCTTTCAACCCTATGAGATCATAAGATAGTCATTGATCTTACAAGTAAAGCATAGTGCGATTATCAAGTGGGGCCGATGATAGGTATACACATGTGTCGAGCATTCATTGGTTATAGCTTTGCTGACATGGAAAATGGTGTTAAATCTTTGCTCATGCCAAGAAGTTATTATTTTGTATTTACTCCTCGGTTGTGTTGACATGGAAATTCTTCATTGCCCAATATCGATGGGACCATTGTTAGAAGAATATGCAGAGCTATCAGTAATGAGGGATAAATCTAACGGTTGTCTTATGTTCTCATAGAATCTTTTAACCCTATGAGATCATAAGACAGTCGTTGATCTTACAATGCTCTCAGGCGACAAAGAGGAAGTGGGTCCATTGCTAGCTATGCACATATGGCCACTAATGATTGGTTGAAAAGTCCTACTAATGTGCCAGTTGTCAGTAAGTGTGGACACTAAAGGGAAAAAGGTTTTACAGGTCCACCTGTTAAGGGTTGTTGACATGTTATCTCATGATTGGCTGAAAACAAATGGGGCCAACTTTTCTAAAGGCATCAATAACAAAGAAAGGATCTGATGGTTGTCTTATGATCTCATAGAATCTTTTAACCCTATGAGATCATATGAAAACTATTGATATGGTATCAAGGCTACAAAATTGTCAAGTGGGCCACTCTTTAAAAAAAAAGGGAGATCACCGTTGATACGTTTTGATCTAACGGTCATCTTATAATCGCATAAAGTTTTCCCAAGCCTTGCAATCATAAGATGACTGTTACATTTAGAGAAGAGGAAATCAATGGTTCAAGTTCAAACTAGAAGTAAAGGTGACATGAATTTGAAGTTTCCCATTGAGAAGTGACAGTTCATTCTATTGCTAAGTGGAACAAGCTATTGCTGAAGAGGGATGAAGTCCTTTATTTTCATTGGCCGAGTGAAGAAACTTATATATCATAGGAATCAACATATCCATCAGATGATTCAAAAGATGAGAAGGAATCCAGTTGAGAAGCAATAGGTGGCAGTTTTCCATTTCCTTAAGATCAAAATAAATAGGGACAAAGACATCAAACAGTTAACAGAAGCATGGACAGAACACCTGGTGGAAGTTGAACTACCTTTGGGAATTGTTACAAGATTTTGGCGCTCAGCTCTACAATCCATTTCGAAGACTTGTAACAAAAAGGCTTCTATTTTCCTTTTTTATCTTATATATGAACTCTCTTCTTGTCTTTTCTAAAAAGATCCAAAGCTTGTATGCAGTCCTTATTTCTATAAAAGGATTACCAGGATCATTGTATAAGGACCGAGAACTTAATCAATTTGACTGATAAGTTTTTCGAGTCTGGGATATCATAGATTTTTTTAGGCATATTTTTATAAAAGAACAATATTTTTGGTTAAAGTTAATTTTAGAAGGTTATACTATAAAGCATTCTATGAGCCTGATATTAATATGGCATTTGAATGAAATCCAAGATTTATATCTCTCCTTGAGTATCTATGTTTGAGTTATGAATTTTTCCAATTCATTGCATGGATAATCTTTGTGTATGTTTATATTTCTCAGCTCTGATCCAAGATCAGATTAAATAAGCTTTGAATATGACATAAATTCTTTAAATTTTTGCTTAAGCATGCATTAGTAAGTAGTGTGAATCTAGGAACCCTTTGATAAAATCCACCATAGGGTGATTAGTATTTTCAAAAGGTAAAGATCATTCAAAGTTCAGTATATTTTTTCATGTATTACAATCTTGAAGTGGAAGTGTTGTCCAATGGATAAGACACTGGCCAGTAGTGGAGTTTTCTTATAGAGATCAGTGTTTGAGAAGGTTCTATTGGTATTTCCATCTTTGATTATAAAATTGTCAAAATTCTTTGAAATACAGTGATTTGTAGAGCAGTTTACTACCTAGTGATAGTGAAAGATCTATGAATGAATGGTTATCATTTAGGTTTCTCTTATCATTTATCTGTTACATTTAAATCCAGTCAGTAATTAGTGAAATAAATCTTGGATTTCTGGATTAGGAGCACCCTCCTTGGTTTTGCAAAGCCAGAAGTGCAGAGGGCAGTCTTGTCCCTATAGTTGGTCCAATCATCTTTAGAGCTAAATATTTGGATCTAACCCATCCCAAAAATCTCTATATGTATTGGTTGCTTGTCAAAGCATAAAGTCCATTTTGGGAACCAACAGACCAAACAACAATTAATTGCCGAGGAAGACAGTGTAAGTCGAGGAAATATTTTTAGTAATGACTGAGCTTTCTACATGAAGACGGAGTAGTTGATCATAGTATTGACCGAGCATCAGCAATTTTATATTTGAAGAGAATTTAATTTTTGAGCTGACATTGTTGAATTCTTGGATTATGTAAAATGTGTTGACTTTATTTATTGATTGTTTGAAAGCATTAAATGCATTGTAAAATGTTTTATTGTAAATCTTTAAGAGATTTGAGATGATTTTAGAAAAGGAGCCAAAGAACATGAAGTAGGTAGATTCAATGAATCTGACCTAACCCTAAGATCTACGAATGAGATTGAGCGGCATAAGATGAGTTAACCTAATTGAGGAAAGTATAAAGGGAACTTGAGCATTTGATATGCAAGTGCATGGGTGAACAGAGAATGTTGGAAGATCAGTAAAGTTTTATTAACTGAATAAGTAGAAAAGGCTGAAGGAGAATTGTGATGGTTTCTTGAAGAAAAGTTTCGAGCAGATCAGAGATGGAGATGGAAAATTTTTAAAGTTAGTAAACCAACATTAGTGTATGGAATCGGATTTGATATTTGCAAAGTGAGTTGTATATTTTTTAGATAAATATTGTTGCTACTTTCTAACCATTGTAACAGTTAAAATCCTTTTAACAGAGGTTGACCTAACAGTCATATGTTAAATCATTTGAACAAGGTTGCATTCTAATGGAGTGTATGTAAGTCCTATGACAAGGCTCACTTTTAACAGGGTGATTGAAATCCTTTAACCGGGTCACACCTGACAGTGTGTATTGTAACCTTTGACAGGGTTGGCTTTTTACCGAGCTCACTTTATTAGTGTTGACAGAAATCAAGTTTAAAGGGGCTTGAAGCAAATGATCAGGATGTATAAGAAGGAGGTACCGAAGCTGAACAAGGAAAACTTCCCTACATGGAAAAGCTTGATGAAGCTGCATCTAGCTGGTATTGGTGACTCTGCAAAGTAGTACATTGAGAATAGCTATGTCTCACCTGTCGCACCTTTGACTACCAAAGAAATGAGAGCTAAGCAAGAACATAATTAGGCAATGCTAGAAATTGCATCTACCCTAAGCTATCCAAAATTTAAGGACATTAAGGGTTGCACAACTGCTAAGGATATGTGTGTTGGCATTAAGCAGAATTGCCACTAGTGACAACACTTATTTGCATTCTCAATGCAAACCGAGCAGATAGTGCAAACGGAGTAACATCATGTCTACCAAGTCACCAGTATTTACCGAGTTCTAAACCTACCGAGTGGTCAGTATGAACCGTGCCTTCACTTCTACCGAGTGCATGATGATGCCGAGTAATGCAGTGGATGCCGAGTATCAGAAAGTCACTGAGTTAGTTTGCAAGAACCGTGTAACCATACTTGGGCTGACTTAGTAGCACTTATGTTTATTTTTCAAGCCAACTTTGTAATTGTAATTGTAATTAATTGTTTAAGACTTGTATATAAACAATGTTGTAAAAATGTCAAGATGTATGTAATAAGCATGTATGTGAAAAAGAAAGAAAGGCAGAGATAAGCAAATTACAAAGGGCTTCAACAATATAAGGAACAGCAAAGACAAATTCATCACAGAAGGTGATCAGTACATCAGCGAATCTCAATCAGCAATCCAGTTGCAAAGCAAGAGATCTACTGTTTCATCCTAACAGGTGAATCAGTACTAAATCCTTTAACCGGGTAGACTTCACAGTCTTTTGTAAAATCTCTTTATCGAGTGCATACTTCATTGTATGTTTGTAAATCCTTTAACAGGGTGGATTTAGCAATCCTTATTGCTCCTAACAGGGCAGATCATCAAAAGTGATCAAATTGTAAGCCTTAACTAGCCAACTTTATTCTACAGTATTAAAGCTTTGGGTTTCATCCCCACCACAGTTTTACTTTCTTTTTGGAAGGTTTCTGGGTAACCAAATCTATGTGTCACTGTTGTGAATGTTTTAAGTTTCATGCTTTCTATATGCAAAGGTTAAAGTAAATTACATCTGTAATTGAAAGAAAATTTGGAGTTACTGATTCACCCCTCTCCTCTCAGTAACTCGGTTAATTCCTGAATATTTCCAACAATTGGTATCAGAGCAGCATTGGTTCTCAAGACAAAGCTTAACTAGCTTGAGCGAAGATCCAGGACAATGGAGGTATTCAAACTGAACAAGGTGATTGAAAATGAAAAGCTAGATCTGGAAATGGCCATAGCTAAACTTAAAGAAGCAAAAGAACATCTTTCCCAATCCCTAAGAAGAAGGAAGGAACTTGCAAATCAGATGAATGATCAGAATTACATTGAAGAAAAGATTGAAGATCTTTTTCCCTCTAATAGCTCAGATGAAGCAAACAATGCTGTCAAAGAACTCCTAGAAAAGAATGGGTCTCTGCAGGAAGAAGTGAGAAAATTAAAAAGAGAACAAGAGCTACACTCTACAAGATTTTGTGAGATCTTGGAACAAATAAACAAGTTGAAAGATGAATTAGATGGAAGGAACATTGAAGTCCAAAATAAAACCCTTCAGTTAGAAAACCTAATTGATCAGATCTCTCATACAAATGAGGAAATTCTGAATCTAAGATCAGAAATAGAAAGCACAAGAGAAGAACTAAGATCTGAAAAGGAAATCAATCTAAGATTGGAAGATGACCTAAACGCTGAAAAACAAATCAATGAAGGAATGCTGAAAAGTCAAGAAGACTTGAATCAGTTGTATGAGCGAAATCTTCATAGGCAAAAAGGAAAAGCAGGACTTCGATACAAAGGAGAAGGTGAATCTTCTAAGCAAGGTACTCAAAGAAATCAAAAACCTACTTGTAATCATTGTGGTAAAATAGGACATACTTCAAATAAATGTTGGAACAATGAAAAAGCAGAATTCAATGGAAAATGCTACAACTGCAATCAACCTGGTCACAAAGCAAATGAATGCAGGGAAAAACCAAGATTCAGAGGTAATTGTCACAAGTGCAACAAACAAGGTCACAAAGCATCCGAGTGCAGATCCAAGACATTCAATCCAGCAGAACAAATTATGCAAGCAATGTTTGGATGGGACTACAACACCTGGTGTAGATGTCATTACTATGGAGAATATGGACACATTGGCATGAATTGCATAAAACATCATCTAAGGAAAAGAGATACTACCGTAAGATGCTTCAAATGCACTAAACTCGGTCACATAGCCAGAAACTGCATGAATGCTAGTGAAGTTGAAGATGGAAAGAAGAATGAAGCAACTAAGGTCAGGAAACAGGTGAGACAAAAATGGATTCCTAAATCTACTGAGAAAACTAGTCCAAGTAATGGAATGGGTGGCTCTACTGACTCAAACTAAATTTACAAGAAAGCACTGGAACTGTATTCTCATAGACCAATCTCAAGCAGTTCCAGAACTGAATTAAAAGAAAGATCTAAATCAGCATGCAAGATGCAGTAAGATCACAGGAAGGTCGGTATCAGTCTTTACCGAGCAAGGTCGGTACCCGTCTTTACCGAGCGAGGTCGGAGCAATATGAATTCTCAAGTTCACTGAGTTGTGAAGTCTTTATCAAGCAATTAATTCTTAGTGGGTGACAGTCTGTCAGAATTCATACCCTAATTTGTACTGAGCATTAATGACAGAGTTGTAAACAAAAGGCAAGTAATCAAACTCATTCTTCACCGTGAACCTTTAGCACTTTGAGAGAAAAAAATTTCAAGAGCAACCCAGTGATTCAATACTTTTGTGAAAGGAATTTTCTGTGAGCTACCATGGCATCATCCAGCACCTCAGCAAAGAAAGGATCTGATATGTTAGTCCAAGGGGAATGGAAAGCACCAGATTTCAAGATTGTGCCCGCAATTGTAGCAGCCCTAGATCCGAACGGAGCTCAATCTCAGATTCCTCCTAAGGTACTACTTATTAACAATATCCGCAATCATTTCAACTATTCAATTCATGAAATGGGGAACCTAGAACTAGATATTGTGCGTGAGGAACTGTGTGTGGATGGTATTCTGAAACCCGAGCACAAACATCTGGAAGATAAAGGTTTAGTTCACATTGCACATTTGCCTCGAAACTTTTGGGAGAAATGGGTTAGATACATTCTCAGCCTTGTACATGATGGCAAGATTTGGCTTGAGCAACCCATAGAGATCACAAAGAAGATGATTCATCAAATCACCGATCTTCCCATGTTGAACAAAGCAAAAACTACCAAAACCCTAGGTCAGACAGAACTAGAGAAGAAAACCTTAGCTGAATGGGACAGTAGAGGCATGAAAGTTAGCAGCATTACCGATGCTGAACTGAAGTTTGGTACACACATAATTTCCCATAAGATTTATAGTTCAAGTCGACAAAATAGTGTCTCTTGTGAAGCTATTGACCTAGCATACAAAGTGGTCAAGAATAACTTAACATTTGACCTAACAGACTTATTGTTAAAGCAGTTTAACAAAAACATGGAAAGCATTCAAACTTCCAAAAACAATCCATGTAAGTTTGGATCCTTATTGGTCTGTTTATTCTTCTATGCTCAGAAATTCTTCCCTTCTAAAGGAAAAATTGTATGGAGAAAAGATGTGCCAGTCCTTTATGAAATAAATGAATACATCTCAGAAATGGGTGAAAATTTTGAAAGCATCATGGATAATTATTTTGAGTCTTTCAAAGAGAAAATGAATGACAGATTCTGGATTCCACAGAAGTTGGTGGAAGATTACAAGGATGACATTTGTTTTATGGTGGATTGTGACAATGTATATATTCAAGCAGCTAAACCGAGGACTGTATATGTAAAACCTCTTCCTTATGAGGTAAATATTGATGAAACCAAGAATATCATTGAAGCTCTTCTTAATCAACCTGTCAATCCCAAAGCTCCATATTTTGGAACATATGATGAAGCTAAGGTGAGAATTGAACTAAGCATAAAGCTTCCACAGGCGGTAAACAAAGGAAAGAAGAGGATAGCCAAAATGCAAATGATAACCGAGGACAAAGAAGAAAAAGATGAAGAAGAAGAGGAAAAGGATGAGAAAACAGAGGAACCAGAACCTACAAAGAAGAAAGGAAAGGTATTCATCACTAAGGCACCTAAGCCTCCCACTGCTATATTTACAAGGAGAAGTGCAAGAGGTAAGGCAGATAAAGATAAGGCAGATAAAGACATAGTATTCAAAAGGCCTCCTCTAAACTTTCAAGAAAGGATCAAACTCTTTAGAGACGGATCAGGATCTGGAGTAAGTAACATAAAATCTTTTAAATATGAAACCAGATCGGAAATAGAACAGAAGGAAATAGAAGATGTTGTTATTGAAAAGATGGGACAGTGGAAATACTCTCCTGATGACATAGCCCCACAGGTTCCAGCTGTCTTATTAAATCCAATAAAAATGAGATGGAGCAATGCAAAGCAAACTGTGATAGACATATTTGATCAAACCCTGAGACAGTTAATGCCGAGCTTGAAAAATGATGAAGTAAAGAAGGCATTAAAAGAAAATGAAAATAAGATGACACTAAGGTTCAATACTTGTTTGATTCTGATCAACAATATCGAATCGGTTGTGAAGGCTGCAAATGCCACATGGAAGAACATATACCACCTTCACCAACCGAGTATTGAAACAGTAATAATAAAAGATATTGAAGATGACAGTGATGAAAAAGAAGAAGCCACTAAGGTAGATGATACTGTGAGGATAGTAGCAGAAGTCATTGCATCCCTTCCTACCTCTCTAGTAAAAGTTTCTACATCCAGCCCAGAGACACCTTCAAGCATGGTTGTGACAACTTCAACATTTGTCCAATCATCTATAGCAACAACAGAAGCAACTACCATTTCTTCTACCGAGTTGCAGTCTCCCACATCATCAAGTTTTCCAGCAGTAAGTTTTCCAGTTTTTGAATCTACAAGTGTAAATATTTTGAGCTCTCCAGTAGAAAGTATACCAGTCTCTATAGCCAGCCCTACTATATCTATTGTCACTACTACTAAGGCATTAAGTACAGATAAGCCTAAGGCTCTACCGAGTATAAAATTTTTGGGTAAGAATATAGTAGAGGATATAGACCTAGATGAAGAAATAGAGATTCCAACATTAGATTTTGCAAATCTATCAGCGGACCAAATGCAAAATATAGGTGAAATCCTTCAAAGGAAAGCAAAGCAAAAGAAGCTTAAAGAGGAGAGAGACAAGGAATATCAAATCATCAAAGATGCTAAGGACATTTTGTCTGATGCATTAGGCATTAAAGTAGACTCCTCCCAACATGTTTTGCTACAATTAGCAGAAGCAGTTAATAAATACAATGAGGATTCATCTGGGACAGAAAAGTTAGTTGAAAGAGCCGAGAAGAGATTCAACAATAAAGTGCTTGAGCACATTGCTCAGCACATAGCTATTAACCAAGTAGAATTGTCTTCAGTTTTGTCAAACATTGAATCTACCTATTCGAATGCTACCTCTCTTTTGGCCAGATTGTGCAATATTGCCGAGTTCACAAAAGATGTTAAGGATAAAATGAATAAAATGGATGAGGATATGAAGATTAGCATATAGAAGCTGCAACTTGAACCAAGTTCAAGCTCTGCTCATCACATGAAAATCTCATACCTATCAAATATGCAGTCAGATCTACTGAAAGAAGACACAAGGATCCGGTCCACACTGCTAGACATCCAACACATGATCCTTCCCATCATGAATACAATGTATAAGCACATTGAACATTCCAAAACATTGATTCATGACAATCAGTTCTCTATAGCAGATCACATGATTGAACTCTCTGCAGAAGTCCAAATTGCAATCCAAAAATGCAAGATTCTGCAAGAAAGTTGGGACAGAACCCTAGCACTAATAATGAAGGTACATTCTAATTTTCTATCAAATTTTCGATTCTCTCTATAAATCACTTGTATATGCACCTTTGGCATTATTGTCAAAAAGGGGGAGATATGTATAGAGGGAGATATATGTATAGAAGAAGATTTGTATAGAAAAAGTTAGCACATTGAAAGGGGGAGACAATGTATAAAGCCCTATAACAAAGACAAATTTTGAAAAATCAAAATAAAAATCAGCATGATTCATGTATATAAGTTTTGGCCAATAAGTGTTTTTGTCACTAATGCCAAAGGGGGAGATTGTTGGCATTAAGCAGAATTGCCACTAGTGACAACACTTATTTGCATTCTCAGTGCAAACCAAGCAGACAGTGCAAACCAAGCAGACAGTGCAAACCGAGCAGACAGTGCAAACCGAGCAGACAGTGCAAACCGAGTAGGACAGTGTAAACCGAGTAACATCATGTCTACCGAGTCACCAGTATTTACCAAGTTCTAAACCTACCGAGTGGTCAGTATGAACCGTGCCTTCACTTCTACCGAGTGCATGATGATGCCGAGTAATGCAGTGGACGCCGAGTATCAGAAAGTCACCGAGTTAGTTTGCAGGAACCGTGTAACCATACTTGGGCCGACTTAGTAGCACTTATGTTTATTTGTCAAGCCGACTTTGTAATTGTAATTGTAATTAATTGTTTAAGACTTGTATATAAACAATGTTGTAAAAATGTCAAGATGTATGTAATAAGCATGTATGTGAAAAAGAAAGAAAGGCAGAGATAAGCGAATTACAAAGGGCTTCAGCAGTATAAGGAACAACAAAGAAAAATTCATCACAGAAGGTGATTAGTACATCAGCGAATCTCAATCAGCAATCCAGTTGCAAAGCAAGAGATCTACTGTTTCATCTTAACAGGTGAATCAGTACTAAATCCTTTAACCGGGTAGACTTAACAGTCTTTTGTAAAATCTCTTTACCGAGTGCATACTTCATTGTATGTTTGTAAATCCTTTAACAGGGTGGATTTAGCAATCCTTATTACTCCTAACAGGGTAGATCATCAGAAGTGATCAAATTGTAAGCCTTAACCGGCCAACTTTATTCTGCAGTATTAAAGCTTTGTGGGTTTCATCCCCACCCCAGTTTTACTTTCTTTTTGGAAGGTTTCTGGGTAACCAAATCTATGTTTCACTATTGTGAATGTTTTAAGTTTCATGCTTTCTGTATGCAAAGGTTAAAGTAAATTACATCTGTAATTGAAAGAAAATTTGGAGTTACTGATTCACCCCTCCCCTCTCAGTAACTCGGTTAATTCCTGAATATTTCCAAAAATGTGGGACACTCTTACAAGGATCTATGGTGGTGACTTGAATGTGCTGAAAGAAAAGGCTGAGAGTCTTAGAGGTAAGTTTGGTGAAATGAGAATGCAAGAAGGTGAAAAAATTGCACAATATTGTGGTAGAATAAAAGAAGTTGTGAATGCTATTAGAGGAGCAAATGAGGCTATTGATGATGAAACTATAATTTGGAACGTACTAAGAACCCTATGTCCTATATATGCTATTAAGATCTCAGCTATTCAGGAATCTAGATGCAACTCTGCTAATGTGCTTACTTTGGAAAGTTTGGTTGGTAAGCTAACTACTTTTGAACTCTCTAACTATGATAATTTCACTATTGGAAGCATTGGTAATGTTGAATCTACTTTCAAGTCACAGCTAGTTCTGAACAAGCCAAAGAAAGAAAAAGAAAGATGCATTAGTGAAAGTGAAAGTTAAAGTGACAGTGACAGTGACACTTCTGATGAAGATCTGGAAGATCTAGAAGCTCTTATGGCTAGAAGAATGAGAAGGGGAAAAGGAAGGTATAAAGGTAAACTCCCTATTATATGTTTTTCATGTAATAAAGTTGGTCATATAGCTGCTAGATGTCCTAACAGGAAGGATAAAGATGATGAAAGGAAAAGCAAACACAAAGATAGAAAAGATGACAGAAGCTACCGATGGAAAAAAGACTACAAAGGAAAAGGTAAGAAATCTTGTTACATTGCTGAAAAAGAAACTAACACTGATAGTGATGATTTTGAAATTGAGGTAGTCTATGTTCCAATGAAAGATGAATCTGATGAGGATGAGAAAACTACATGGATATCCTATTTGAACAAGAATGATAAATGGATTATTGATAGTGGTTGTTCACATCACATGACTGGTGACAAAAATAAGTTTGAGACCTTACATCATTACAGAGGTAAAAGTGTAAAATTTGGTAATGACGCACCATGTCCTGGTAGAGGAAAAGGTTTGATTAAACTGACTGAAAAGATATCTTGTGAAAATGTATATTGGGTTGAAGGTCTTAATTATAATTTGTTAAGTGTTGTTGAGCTTAACAAAACTGGTTACCGAGTGGAATTTCATCACAAGCAAGCTAAAATATTTAATGCTACTGGAGAACTAATTGGAAGTGGAGATCAGACTAGAGGTAATTTGTTCTATCTTGACCTATCTGAAGAAACATGTTTAATTGCACAACTTGAAGATATTTGGTTATGGCATAAAAGGCTGTGTCATGTTAACTTTGACAATCTGGTAGAGATAAGTAAGAAGAAAAAGGTAAGAGGTCTACCTACATTGAAGAAACTTGAGAATGTGATGTGCAAGGAATGCTAGTTAGAAAAAATGATAAAGCCAAGCTTCAAGAGAAAATCTTTTACTTTTGAAAACATTTTAGATTTGGTTCATACTGACCTTTGTGGACCTATGGGTGTACAAAGTTACTGTGGTGCTAGATACTTTATCTTATTTGTTGATGATCATACTAGGATGATGCATGTAATGTTTCTAAAAGAAAAATCTGAAGCTTTTCAATTCTTTACGTGGTATTTGGCTAAGGTTGAGAAGGAGACAGGTAAGAACTTGAAATGTCTTAGATCTGACCGAGGTGGAGAATTTACATCAAATGAATTTAATCTATTTTTCAGTGATAGAGGAATTAAAAGACAGATGTCTGCACCTAGAACACCTCCATAGAATGGTATAGCAGAAAGGAGAAATAGATCTATCTTGGACTATGCAAGGACACTATTGATTGAAAAGAATGTGGCACAAAAATATTGGAAAGAAACTATAAGCACTATTGTCTACACTTTTAACTGGGTACAGATCAAGAAAGGTACAAATTTGACACCCTATGAATTATGGCATGGACATGGACCGAGTGTTAAATACTTTAGAATCTTTGGAAGTAAGTGCTATATATTAAAAGACACTAGGAATGGAAAGTTTGATGCTAAGAGTGATGAAAGAATATTCCTAGGGTATTCCACAAAAAGTAAAGCTTATAAGTGTTTGAACTCTAACACTAACAAAATTGTGGAAAGTGTGAATGTCAAAATTGATGAGTATGCAGAAAGAAATGAAGTTGACAGCAAAAGAGAGCTAGAAGATTATAGATCTTTTGTGTACATTGAGGAAGAAGAAGAGGCAAGTAAAAAACTTGCACTTGATGCTGAGTCTCGAGCAAGCAATGTCGAGCAACGGATAGATGCTGCCGAGCATTAGGAAAACGGTGCTGAAAGAGAACAAGAATATGTCGAGCTACAAGAAAATGCTGTTGTGTATTAGGAAGAGGTTTCCAAGCACTCAGAAGTTGAATTTGATAATCTTGTTGAGGAACATGATGAAATAGAGGAGAGAGGAGCTGAACCTATTTTGGAAAAATATGTAAGAAGACATCACAAGCCTGAATAGATAATTAGAGACAAAAATACTAGAATTCAGACTAGAATTAAGACTTAGGATCCAACATGCCTACTGGGTGAATTTGAACCCAAGTCAACTAGAGAGGCATTGGAGAATGAAGATTGGATACAATCAATAAATGAAGAGATTGACCAAATTGAGAAGAATGATACTTGGACTCTGGTGCCAAGACCTGAAAACAAAAATGTTATAGGAACAAAGTGGGTGTTTTGGAATAAGATGAATGAAAATGGTGAAATCACTAGGAATAAAGCTAGGCTGGTATGCAAAGGCTACGCACAAGAAGAAGGAATAGATTATGGGGAGACATTTTCCCTTGTAGCTAGATTGGAAGGAGTAAGAACTCTTCTTGCATATGCTGCTTATAAAGATTTCAAGGTATATCAAATGGATGTCAAGTCTACATTTTTGAATGGTATACTAGAAGAAGAAGTTTTCATAGAATAGCCAGAAGGTTTTATTGATCCAAACAGAAGACGCATGGTGTGCAAACTAAACAAAGCATTATATGGATTGAAGCAAGCTCCCATAGCATGGTATGAGAGGTTGCACAACTACTTTATATAGATCAGATTTTCAAGAACAAATGATATAAGTAATCTGTACATGAAAGATGAAGAAGGTAAAGGTATCCTATTGGCAAAAAAATTTGTGGATGACATTATTTTTGGTAAACAAGATGCATTATGTAAAATATTTTCAACTGAAATACAAACTGAATTTGAAATGAGTATGTTTGGTGAGATCAAATTCTTTGTTGGTTTACAAGTATATCAGAGGAAGAATGGAATTTTCATTACACAGTCTAAGTATGTTAATGAAATACTGAAAACTTTTGGGATGGAAGATGCTAAACCAGTGGGAACTCCTATGGTTACTGGACAAAATTTATCTAAGAATGATGATGCTGTAGAAGTGAATTAGACTTTTTATAGATCCATGATTGGAAAATTGCAGTATGTTGTACATAGTAGACCAGATATTTCACTAGCTGTTGGGATTGTGGCAAGATTTTCCACCAATCCTAAGGAAACACACATGATGGTTGTAAAAAGAATTATGAGATACTTGAAAGGAACTGCTGACTATGGTCTATATTATAAGAAGGATGAAAAATTTGAACTCAAAGTTTATTCAGATGTTGATTGGGCAGGAAATGTAGATGACAGAAATAGTACTAGTGGTGGAGCTTTCTTTCTTGGACAGAGATTAGTCTCCTAGACAAGCAAGAAACAAAATTGCATTTCCCAATCTACTACCGAGGCCAAGTATGTTGTTGTTGCAGTAAACTATCGAAACTTGGTATGGATAAAATAATTGTTGATACGCATGAAAGAAGAAATCACTGAACCTATTGTTATTTTCTATGACAACACAAGTGCTATCAATATTTCTAAGAATCTAGTGATGCACACTAAGACCAAGCAAATTGCAATCAAGTATCACTACTTGGGAGAATTAGTACAAGATAAAGAAGTCCGAATGGAATATGTGAATACAAAAGAACAATTAGCAGACATATTCACTAAAGCTTTACCCAGAGAAGCTCATGAGTATTTGAGAAGTCAATTAGGGGTCCTTCCCCTAATTGAGGCTGCCTAGACAAGCTAGGAGCACTGCATCAAATGTGCTACAGTAGAACATTTGACAAATTGATGCAGAAGATTGCCACACTTTAGGGCTGGCCTAGAGTTGTGAAAAGGAGAAAAGACAAGGAATCAGTCATAAGAAAGATGATAGAGGGAGAAACACTGAGCTACATAGATATTATCTACATTTGATGGATGTATGTTTTAGTTGCTACTTTGGCATTTTTTTCAAAGAGGGAGATAAACTGGTATGATAACACATGAAACTGAAGCTAAGGATGATGAACTAAAATGAAGGATTAGGATAGAGGGAGATCTGAATACTTTTGACAGTCACAGAAGTGAGGCTTATAGGATTCTAAATCAGAATGAAGCTAAGGATATTATAAATAATTCTCTAATGAACAGATAAGTTTTTGGATTGGTTGGTAATCCATGTGTTATTTAGGTGATATCATATGGTGTTTCCATTAATGCCAAAGAGGGAGATTGTTGGAAACTACAATTGAAACAATTGTTGTATTGTCATTGATGTCAAACCTTAACTGGGAAGACTATTGCTACTTAGGAAAGTACTATATCTATTTGAGTGTTGCTAAGGGGATAGGCAAGGTTGGTAAAAATAGCACCTAAGGAAAGTTTGAGTTATCTTGATACTACAAAGTGTACTTGACTATGTTGCACAATGATGAGACAATGTATTGTTTATACTAGTAAGACTGAAGACCAAACTAGTAGGCTTGACCAAGCAAATAATGGAAAAATCATGTTTAAGCTGAGTAATATTAGTGTCGATCGAGTCAATGTATGCTGAGTAAAATTATAGTGTCGATCGAACAATAGTTAATTGCCGAGGAAGATAGTGTAAGCCGAGAAAATATTTTTAGTAATGACTGAGCTTTCTACATGAAGACCGAGTAGTTGATCACAGTATTGACCGAGCATCAGCAATTTTATATTTGAAGAGAATTTAATTTTGGAGCCAACATTGTTGAATTCTTGGATTATGTAAAATGTGTCGACTTTATTTATTGATTGTTTGAAAGCATTAAATGTAGTGTAAAACATTTTATTGTAAATCTTTAAGAGATTTGAGATGATTCTAGAAAAGGAGATGAAGAACATGAAGCAGGTAGATTCAATGATTCTGACCTAACCTTAAGATATACGAATGAGATTGAGTGGCATAAGATGAGTTAACCTAATTGAGGAAAGTATAAGGGGAACCTGAGCATTTGATATGCAAGTGCATGGGTGAATAGAGAATGTTGGAAGATCAGTAAAGTTTTATTGACTGCATAAGCAGAAAAGGCTGAAGGAGAATTGTGATGGTTGCTTGAAGAAAAGTTCTGAGCATATCAGAGATGGAGATGGAAAAATTTCAAAGTCAGTAAACCAACATTAGTGTACGGAATCAGATCTGATATTTGCAAAGTGAGTTGTATATTTTTCAGATAAATATTGTTGCTACTTTCTAACCATTGTAATGATCAAAATCCTTTTAACAAAGGTTGACCTAACAGTCATATGTTAAATCCTTTGAACAAGGTTTCATTCTAATGGAGTGTATGTAAGTCCTATGACAAGGTTCACTTTTAACAAGGTGATTGAAATCCTTTAATCGGGTCACACCTAATAGTGTGTATTGTAACCTTTGATAGGGTTGGCTTTTTACCGAGCTCACTTCAGAAGAGTGAAAATAATAGTAGCATGTTACAAAGTGGTTTTTCCTAAATTGGGTTTCCACTATAAATCCCGATGTTAATACTTGTGTGAATGTTTTGGTTTGAACATTTCTGTGTTTTACAAGTTAAGTTACAGCTGGGTAGTGGACTGCATTGTTATATGTTTCTATTATTGAATCAGTGATGACCGAGTTTGTTTTGGTTATTGGATCTGATTTAGAGAAAAGGTTTTAAGTTTGTTTTATACATCAGGACCTTAGAACAACTGATTCACCCCCCCTCTCTATTGTTCTAAATCATATTAACAGAAGTTTGATACAACTGTTCTAATTCACAATGTACAAGTTGAATGGAAGTTGTGTTTGTTTACAACTCAGTTGAATCATTCAATGAAATAGTGTCTTAGGGTGCATGAAATAAGTTGGGTCCCATTTCAGGGGAATGTTTCCTTACCTTGATAGTCCTACTAGATATGAGTACCCATTATTTAGAAAAATAGGCACCTATTATGCCTCAGGAACCCAAGCAAAAAACATAACAATTACTCATTTTTAAAAAAATGGGCACTCATTTTTAGAAAATAGGCACCCTTTATTTAATTGTATATATTTTCAAAAAAAAGGTACCCATTTTTTAAATAAAGGGTACCCATTTTTTGGAAAATGGGTACCCATCTTGTAAAATTTTTTACTTTAAAAAATCTCTACAAATTTATTTTCACATATAAACTTATTACATTTATGTAATAGCTACACCTTTTATAATGGGTACTTGTTATTTAAAATTTGAATTTTTCACCATCTCTTTGGTTTGGGTTTTGTGTAGGGATAGGTTTTGTGGGACCAAGCGTGTGCCCTAGACTTGCAGATAATTAATGGCTAAGGCATTGGAAATAAAAAATTATGCCTTACCATATTTATTTGATGCCTTTTTTTATCATTTTTTTGACAAAGTGAAAACCCATTAGAGACTATACTACACATCTAATTCAAAAATGTAATTTTTAATAGATTTGATTAATTTTACTATTTTTGTATTATTTACTAATCAAACTAGTCCATAGACTTCAAATCACAAGTTTTTCTATTTTTTTAATAACTTTTTTAGTTTTTATGTTTTTTGCAAAATAAATCATATGACATCAATCTATGGACAATTATTTTTAGGATGAAAAAATAAAATTGAAAAAAAAGATTAGGTCAATTATGGTGGTTGTACACCAAAGGTTTTCAAAACAAATTTTAGGGTCAATAAAAAATTATTATTGATGATCCCATTACCATTTACTATGATAACTGTAGTGTTATCAATATTTCAAAGAGTCATGCATTGCCAAAGAATATATCAATTAAATATCATTTTCTGAGAGATAAAGTGTGTGAGAAGGAAGTGAAGTTGGAATATTTGGCTACTATAGAGAAGATTGTAGATATTTTCACAAAGCCTTTTCTAAAGCATACTTTTGATTATCTTCATGGTAAGCTTGGGGTGATAGCCCTTCCTGATAAGAACTAGAGATGCATAGATTTGCATCAGTCCAGTATTGTTAGAATAACTGAGAGGGGGTGAATCAATTATCCTTAGTCCCAAATACAAAATGTACCACTTAAAACAAATTTAGCTAAATTCTGCAGCCCAGTAAACAATAAATACTAAACTATCTGTGATATTAACAATTACCAGTTCATTGTTCATAGTGATTACTGACCAAATCAAATATGCAACATGTAAAGTATGATATCCAAACAATCAGAACATAAACACATAACATAAGATATTTAACGTGGAAACCCTACAAAGGGAAAAACCACCTGGGACCAGTAACCCAAAATATTTTCACTCTTCTGAAGTGAGCTCGGTGAAGAGCTAACCCTGTTAAAGGTTAGAAAACACACTGTAAGGTGTGACCTTGTTAGAGGATTTAACACTAACAGTTATTGTCCAACCAACATTCACTATGGGGTTGATAGGATAATAATGTACATTTTATGAATGACATATAAGATTTCAAGTCTACTCGGTTAAAAGATTTTATCTATTTACAATGGTTAAACTATAACAATAGGTGATTTGAATACAATGCAACTTGATTTATAGATGTTCAAATCTATTCTTAAGTCCATACAAATCCTCTAATCAATATTTCTATTTAGTTCATCAACATTCAATAACTTACTGTCCCTCGGTAAAGTTCTCTGATGCTCAGTATTGTTCTGTAGTTCAGTTCTCCTTCAACTAGTTTGATTAGGCAAGCATGAAGCAATGTAAACCATTTTCTTCTTATCCATCAGATTTTGCTGCTTAATCTCTTTCATTAATTTTTCTTCTTAAACCTTCCTCGGCAATTGTGTTAGTAACACATTTTGATTCCATCCATTAGATCTTCTTCAAATTTTGTTAGTTGTTGATCTTGTAACAAACTTTATCTTTCCACCTTGTAATCATACACTTTACAACTCATTAATTTCTACTCCTGATGATGGATCACGGAGTGTGATCCGAAACGTCGATGCTAAAAAAACTTACACAATCGAATCCATAAATTAATTGCATCATAATGGATTTTGGAAATCTGATGTCTTTCATTAATTTCTATCGGCTAAACTAATCATTTAGTTCTTTTATGCATCCTCAGTTGACAAAGAAAGACGTCGATGAATACAAGCTCGGTTGATACAGTCACTCAGTATACACTACACTAGCTCGGTGTATACTGGAATGCTTCATTAACGGACCACACTGCTTTGTAACATTTTTCTTCTAACTTCATAATAGATTAATGCAACATAATCAAGTCAACAATATGAAGTCATAGACTCATCAATAAGTTACCAAGAGTATTCCTTATCCTTATCTGTCATATCCATCTTCCTCTATGTAGATATCTCAGTTCTGCATCTTTTCTCTCCTCTTTACAGATGTTTAGATATTTGTAACTACCATGATAAGTATTGTCAAAACTAGTTGACATCAATGACAACATAAAATTGATTCAATTATCTTACATAACAATTCAGTGCTCAGTGATCTCTAATCACTTGAAGTTCATCAATCAAGTTCTCAATCAGTTGTAGTTCATCAATCTCTCCCTTTGGCATTGATGGCAACTCAAACATATGAAATATACCATACACATACCAAATATGTATTCTACAACTATGTAAGAAATGTTTTAACTTGGTAAGCTCTCCCTAGCTTAATATGTTTAATCACTACATTACATGACAGCATTACAAGTGCAGACTTCCTTCTATAGATTTGATCTTTCAGCTCCTTTGCATTAACTTATCTCCCTTTCTGATATTTCATTGACTTGTCTCCCTTTGACAACAATGCCAAATAAATATATAGCTCTTGTAATAGCTAAGTAACTCTTTGTTGTCCAGTTCATACACTGTATGTTTGTATCTCAGTATACTGATGTGCAAATCTTCATTCTTGAAATCTTTCACAACCTTAGATAGAATCCAAAGTGTGAGCTATGTTTCATTAACATGAGTGATCTTCTGATAAGATTAGGCTGATGCAACCTCCAGATCACATTAGTGACCAGTAGATAGGGGACGGACCCCAAGTCTAGTCCTCAAGCCTTCAAATGTTTCCTTTGGTAGAGGCTTGGTAAATATGTCTACAAGTTTCTCTTTAGATGTAACATATTATATTTAATTTTCTTCTTTTGTACTTGTTCTCTTAAGTAGTGATACTTAATAGAAATGTGCTCAGTCTTTGAGTGCATTACAAGATCTTAGAAATTTTTATAACACTTGTGTTGTCACAATATATAATCACTGGCTTAGTGATTACCTCATCCATACCTTCCAACACTTGTTTGATGTAGGCAATATTTTAATAGTTTGTAGCAGCAGCAACATACTCTGCTTTGGTAGTAGATTAGGAAATACAAGGTTGTTTCTTACTTGTCCAAGTAACAATTCTTTCACCAAAGAAAAATGCTTCTCCAGTGGTACTCTTTCTATCATCTATATTTCCAGCTCAATCAACGTCGGTGTAGACTCTTAGTTCAAACTTCCCTTCCTTAGGATGCCATAATCCATAGTTCTCAATTTTCTTCAGCTATCTTAAGATTCTTTTTGTGGCAACAAGGTGTGACTCCTTAGGATTTGCATAAAATCTAGCAACTATCCCCATAGCACGTGCAATGTCTGGTCTACTATGTACTACATACATCAACTTACCAATCATTGATCGGTATAGTGTCTGGTTCACCTCTGTAGTTTCATCTTCCTTAGTTAGTTTGTAGCTTGTGACCATTGGTGTTCCAACTGGTTTAGCATCTTCCATGCCAAATGTTCTCATTACTTCCTTGACATACTTGGATTGTGTGATGAAAATTCCATCATTCTACTGAATAACTTGAAAGCCTAGAAAGAACTTAATCTCTCCAAACATAGACATTTTGAATTCTTTTCTCATTTCATCAGCAAATGATTTACAGATATGATCTTGTCCTCCAAAAATAATATCATCCACAAATATTTTAGCAATCAAAATAGTATCATCGAAATCTCCTTTCATATACAAATTATTGTTCTCACTAGTTCTAACAAAACCAATACTTAACAAATAAGTATGTAGCCTTTCATACCAAGCTCTCGGTGCTTGCTTCAAACCATATAAAGCTTTGTGTAGTTTACATACCATGTCTTTCTTCTCTGGATCAACAAACCCTTCCGGTTGTTCTATGTAGACCTCCTCTTCTAGTATCCCATTCAGAAATGTAGACTTGACATCCATTTGACAAAATTTAAACTTCTTATGTGTTGCATAGGCCAGTAACATTTGAACTCCTTCTAGTCTAGCAACAAGTGCAAAGGTTTCACTATAATATATTCCTTCCTCCTGTGCATACCCCTTACAAACTAGTCTAGCTTTATTCCTTGTAACCTCTCCATTTTCATTCAGCTTGTTCCTGAAAATCCATTTAACTTACTGATAACATTCTTATCCTTAGGTCTAGGTACTAGAGTCCATGTCTTGTTTTTCTCTATCTGTTCTATCTCTTCATACATTGCATTTACCCATTCTTCATTCTCTAATGCAACTTTAACATTTTTCAATTCAAACTCACAAACTAAGCATGTACCTTGTCATGATTTACTTCTTGTCTGCATGCTAGCTTGCTTATCGCCAATAATTTGGTTCTCAGGATGATGTCTTCTAAGAAATATTGCATGTAATTGATCTCTTCTTTGTTGTTCATCCTTTTCAGGTTCATTTGCTTGCTCGGTAGCTCCTTCCTGATCATCAGTTTCTCTTTCATGTTCCTCGGTGTTTTTTTCCTGATGCCCGGTTGACATAGTCTACGGCTTCAGTAGGTACTTTGGATATTAAATGTAAGTGAATCTACACTAGTCTTCTAATTCCCTAGTGCTTTCTTCACCATTCTTAGTGTCAAATTCATCAACCCTGACATTAGTAATTTCAATCATTTTATTAGTAACTTTATTTAGACACTTATATGCTTTTCTTTTAGTGAAATATCCAAGAAATATCCCTTCATCCCCTTTAGATTCAAACTTTCCATTTCTTTCATCTTTCAGAATAAAACATTTGCTACCAAAAATTATGAAGTAACTTATAGTAGGTTTGTGACCAAACCAAAACTCGTAGGGTGTTTTATTTGTGTCCTTAAATTGTACTTGGTTCAGAACATAAACAATTGTGCTGACTACTTCTCTCCAGTATGTTTGAGCCACATTCTTTTCTATTATCAATGTCCTTGCACAATCAACAATTGATCTATTCCTCTTTTCAGCAATCCCATTTTGCTGAGGTGTTCTCGGTGTAGAAACCTATCTTTTAATACCATGCTCATTACAATAGTTAGTAAATTCATCATAAATAAATTTAGCTCCTCTGTCAGATCATAAGAATTTCAGTTCCTTCCCGATTTCTTTCTCTACTTTTTCTTTATACCATTTAAACATCTTAAATGCTTATGATTTCTCCTTTAAGAACATTATAGTCATCAATCTAGTGTAATCATCAACAAACAAAATGAAATATCTATCTCCATAGTAGCTCTTTGTTCTCATGGGACCACATAGGTCGGTGTGAACTAGCTCCAAAATTTTCTTTGTTGAATAATCTTTACTCTTAAAACTAGATTTTGTCATCTTACCTTTCTGACATTGATGACACATTACATGATCTGGCTTTGCTAGGCTAGGTAGACCTCTAACCTTTTTCTTCTTACTTATCTTGATTATGTTATCAAAGTTTACATGACATAACCTTTTATGCCATAGCCATGCATCCTCATCTTTCATCATTAAACAAGAAGACTCAGCATTATCAAGATAAAACAAGTTACCTTTTGTTTGTGCTCTTGTTCCAACAAGTTTTCCTCCATCATCAAATATTTTTACTTTCTTGCTCTCAAAAGCTACTCAGTGACCTGAGTTGTTAAGTTGTGCCACACTTAGAAAATTATAGTTTAGTCCTTGTACCCAATAAGCATTATCACATTTGATTTTATCATTTATCAGTAAAGATCCTTTTCCTCTAACCATACAGGGTGTATCATTACCCATTTTCATAGATCCTCCATTATATTTCTCAAGATAATCAAATTTTTCTTCATCACCAGTCATGTGATGTGTACAACCACTACCAATGATCCATGTATCATTTTTATTAACCTTAGAAATGAGTGTTGTCTCTACATACCTTTCTTCTTCCTCAGAGTCATCCTTCATCGCAACAAATACTACTTCTACATGATCATTTGTGTTTGAATCACTATCATTCTCTTCAACAATGTAGCATACCTTTTTTCCCTTATCATTTTCATCTTGGTTATCTTTGTTGTAGTGTTAATAACTTCTATTGCTCCTTCTCCCATAGCTTCCTTCACCAAATTGGTCTTTGTTTATATCATCTTCTTTCCTATTTGGACATCTAGCAGCAATATGACCAACTTCATTGTAGTTAAAACATGATAAAGGTAATTTACCTCTATATCTACCTTTCCCTTTAGGTAATCTTCTAGCCATAAGAGCTTCAAGCTCATCATTAGTATTGCTATCACTATCATCCTTATTATTTCTACTACTAGACTTACCGATCTTTAGAGAAGACATAAAAGCAGATTTAATAGACAGTACAACACTATTATCAAAGTTATTTAGTTCAAAAGTTGTTATCTTACCAATCAAATTATCAAGTGTGAGAGTACTGTTAGGTGCTGACCTCATTTCATGTATTGCAGAAATTCTGATTACATAAATAGGCAATAGAGTCCTTAGAATTTTTCTTACCACAGTATCTTCATCAATGACACCATTAGATCCTCTGATAGCATTGATTCCCTCCTTTATTTAGTTTGCATATTGTACTATATTTTCTCCTTCTTTCATTTTCATATCATCGAATCTTCCTCTTAAACTTTCAGCTCTGGCTCTCTTGACATTTGCATCACCACTATAAACTTGAGCAAGTTTATCCCACATATCCTTAGCAGTAAGGCAATCTTTGATATCCTCAAATTCAACATCTAATAGAGTAGCAACAATCTCCATCATAGTAATATTATGCTCATGTCTATCTCTTATTTGATCAAGAGTCAAAGGTCCAGTAGGTGCTGCAATGTAGCTATTCTATAATAGAGTGAGGGAAGAATTCCCAATTCTAGATATATGTAGTTTCATTTGGATTTGCCATATTGTGAAGTTGTCCTTGTTCAACTTTGGCACATCCCTCTTATACATTTTTTGATCTTTATGCTAAAGTCCTTAAAACTCTATTCCAAGCAACCAATGTGCTCTGATACCAATTGTTAGAATAATTGAGAGGGGGGTGAATCATTTATCCTTAGTCCCAAATACAAAATGTACCACTTAAAACACATTCAACTAAATTTTGCAGCTCGGTAAACAATAAGTACTAAACTGTCTATAATATTATCGACTACCAGTTAATTTCTCATAGTGATTACCGACCAAATCAAATGTGCAACATGTAAAGTATGATATCCAAACAATCACAACACAAACACATAACATAAGAGATTTAACATGGAAACCGTGTAAAGGGAAAAACAACCTGGGATCGGTAACCCAAAATATTTTCACTCTTTTGAAGTGAGCTCAGTGAAGAGCCAACCTATTAAAGGTTACAAAACACATTGTAAGGTGTGACCTTGTTAGAGGATTTAACACTAATAGTTATCATCCAACCAGCATTCACTATGGGGTTGACAGGATAATAATGTACATTCTATGAATGACATATAAGACTTTCAAGTCTACTTGGTTAAGAGATTTCATCTATTTACAATGGTTGAACTATAACAACAGGTGATCTGAATATAATACAACTTGATTTGCAGATGTTCAGATCTATTCTTAAGTCCATACAAATCCTTTGATCAATATTTCTATTCAGTTTGTCAACATTCAATAACTTACTGTCCCTCGGTAAAGTTCTCTGACGCTCAATACTATTCTACAGTTTGGTTCTCCTTCAACCAGTTTGATCAGGCAAGCATGAAGAAATGTTCATGTGATATCTCTATAGTCTCCTTCTTCCGGCATAAGTTTCACTATGAAACCCTAGTCTCTTTTATAGACAGGTAAACTATTTTCTTCTCATCCATCAGATTTTGCCGCTTAATCTCCTTCATTGATTTTTCTGCTTAAACCTTCCTTGACAATTGTGTCAATAACACATTTTGATTCCATCCATTAGATCTTCTTTGAATTTTTTTATTCATTGATCTCATAACAAACTTTATCTTTCCACCTTGTAATCATACACTTTATAGCTCATCAATTTCTATCGGCTAAACTAATCATTTAGTTCTTTTATCCATCCTTGGTTGACAAAGAAATGTGTCGGTGAACACAAGTTTGGTTGATACTGTTGCTCGCTATACACTAAATTGGCTCGGTGTATACTGGAATGCTTCATTAACCAACCACACTACTTTGTAACATTTTTCTTCTAACTTCATAATAGATTAATGAGACATAATCAAGTCAACAATATGAAGTCATAGACTCATCAATAAGTTACCAAGAGTATTCCATATCCTTATTTTTCATATCCATCTTCCTCTATATAGATATCTCAGTTCTACATCTTTTCTCTCCTCTTTACAGATGTTTAGATATTTGTAACTACCATGATAAGTACTATCAAAACTAGTTGACATCAATGACAACATAAAACTGATTCAATTATCTTACATAAAAATTCAGTGCTTGGTGATCTCTAATCACTTGAAGTTCATCAATCAGGTTCTCAATCAGTTGTAGTTCATCAAGTATTTATAATATAACTATTCTTATTTTGTATTGATGTAGTGTTGGCTACTACTCAGGGGGAGTAGTTAGTCTTGAAGAGTTTTGGAGTTCAATTTGTAATTCAGTTGCTTTGGCCTATATGGCTTAGTGCATATATGTGCCTTTGTCATTGATTTCAAAAGGGGAGAGATATCTATGTGAATAATAGATGTTACAGTGATTGATGTAATAGAGATAGTTGTGAACTAGATATCAGACTTAGGGGGAGTTGTTGAAGTTGAAGTATATTGTGGATACTCTTGGTAGTATGGTTTCTTTGTGCATTGATTTTTTTATTCACGTCATATGTTTCCAGCAATGCCAAAGGGGGAGGTTAGGGATATATTGCATATATGTACTAACATTGATGTTTTTTCATTAATGTCAACATATTATATTCATTTGGACAATGTTTCTGGTGTATGTAGTAAAGTGTTACAGTTGGTTAGAGAGTTGTACTAAGTATCCAAAGTTTCAATGTTATAGAGATGTTAAGGAATGTTTGTATTTAATCTTGGTTAAGTTGCAAAGATTCTCTATATGTTTAAAATGAATTAAATATGATTTATCAGAGACAGTTTTTGGTGTTTTGGTAGAGACAATGTTCCTGTATTTTGATTAGAGTGGTTAGGTTTTGAAATATCCTTGGTTTCTAACCTTGTGGAGTGTTCTAGACATGGATGTGTTTCCTCAACTTGAGAGGTTCACATATGAGACTATAGAGATGACTAAAGAATTACAATTTTCTATAAGGAATTTTTTGAAAGATAAGAATAAATTTATGAATGCAAACCCAAGTGATTGAAAGGGTAATCTAGACCTTAAAAGAAAAGAATGATGTGGTCCATGGACTTAGACCAAAGTATTACCCTTCAGTAGACTATTGATCTAGGGTTTTGACTTGTTGATTTGATTTGACAAAAAATACACTAATGAATGATGAGGTCACAAAATCCTAGTAATGACAGAAGAATGTTTCAAGTCTTGGACTCACAAATTATCAAATATTCACCTTAAGGATCAATGTACAAACCCTAGTAGATGCAAGATTAGGGTTTTGAATTTTTTATTTGATTTGAAAAAAGACTAATGGTTGACAAGTTCAAGGAATCCTAGCAATGAAAAAATAACAATTCAAGTATTTGACTCACAATTTATCAAATAATTCCCTATGGATCAATGTGAAAAATCTAGTTAATGATTGAAAATATTGGACTATTGATTAATATAAGATAAAACCCTAAAACCCTAAATGAATATGCTAGGTTTATGATGTCAATTAATGTTTCAACCCTAATCAACAATTTGTGTTTTTTTAAATTTTGGAAGCCCTAATTTTGAAAAAAAAAACATGTAGTAGATTTAATGAATGTAGTGGTAATTCTTACTATTTCAGTGTATAATATGACAATTACATAGTGTTTATCTTAATTATTGTGAAGTTTATATTAATAGTTGTGGATAATATTTTGTACATGCATCATTTTGACTAACAACTTTTTTTTTCTAAATTTTCATAAGATTTATTTTAGTTTTGATCAAATTGTGATTATAAAGAATTATAAAACATTTCAAATATTATCCAACTATTGATTTTTTGAATAAAATAGGGTATGTATGAGACTCCTCAAAGCCTGAATTTCCACTAGTCTTGTACAACAAAAAAAATCAAACACTTGTTTATGTTTTAAGGTCAGGGCCTACTAAAAATTAAAAAAATTAGGCATGCAACTTGATGTTTCTTCGACTCAAGTGCTTGACAACTTGAGGGGTGTTTTACACTTGGGTCTTTGTGAGAGAAGAATAGCTAGGGGGGCAAATTCAAGTTGTACTCACCCTATTTTTAAAAGCCATGATTAGCTTTACATGCCAAAAAATGTTGTCATGATCCCAAGGAAACACAAATAGAAAGTAACTTCAGGGAATGATCTATTCTCTTATATTGAATTTGACACATAAACTCAATAAATAAGGATGGCTTCTAAGAACAAGGTGTTTATTCTTAATTTAGGGGACTGCCACCTACACATTCAAGAGTGAACCACTTAAATCTCTAGCCAATCCTACCTGGAGCTCGTATGTCAATTTGTCAAGTGGGAACTCTTGGCATAGGATCACCGGTTAATCTTGGAATTTTCTCTTACCATTTATATAGAGAACCGAAGGAAAAGTTGCTTTGGGTGATTCCCTATGAAGTGATCACTTTTCCAAAGTCAAGCCCTCTAAAAAAATAAAAGAAGATATTTCCATTTTTCTTACACCCATGTTTGCATGTGAAAATGAGTGGAGAGGATATTTTGATAGTATATTGGGCTCTATATAAACAAATTGTACAAGTGCACCATGGACGTATAAGTAAATGTTCATTAATCCTTTAAAACTTGGAAGTTTGAGTTGCATTATTAGGCATTTAGGGTTTAGAAATATTTCCTTTTAAACTCCTCTAATGCCATGCCATTGTGCTAAAATAGAGACGAGTAGTAAAAACCCTAAGTTAGGAACCAAAAATTGCCAAAAATAGAGAGTTAAAGGGTAAAAATAAAAAATTATACCTTTTATTTTCTATTAGAGAACTATGACACTTGGACAAAAAATGTGTCATTGAAGTTAATGAATGAAGTGTTGAAATTGATGCATGTAGTGCTTGATCCTACATGTGTGATGAAAGTTAGAACATATGCATTAGGGAATATGGCATGTGTGTCTTAGATTTGATAGTTGCATAACATTTTATTGGAATATGTGATGAATTAATGACATATGAAGTGGAAATTTTGTAGATGCATTGTTTGATTTTGTAACCTACAAAATACAATAACTCTAAAAAAATAATAGTTAGGTATGATTCACGTTATGTTCACCATTTGTAAGAGCTATAAAATAAGATATATATATATATATATATATATATATATAGATATATATATATATATATATATATATAATAGATATATATATATATATATAGATATATATATATATATATATAGATATATATATATATATATCTATATATATATATATATATATATATATATATATATATATATATATATATATATATATATATATATAGATATATATATATATATATAGATATATATATATATATATATAGATATATAGATATATATATATAGATATATATATATATATATATATATATATATATATATATATATATATCTATATATATATATATATATATCTATATATATATATATATCTATATATATATATATATATATCTATATATATATATATATCTATATATATATATATATATATCTATATATATATATATATATATATATATATATATATATATATATATATATATATATATATATATATATAAAGTTATTGTTAGGGAACCATGAAACCTATTTGTCAAAGCACAAGTCCTATTCTATCAATGGGAGATGAAAAATGAAATTGAATGTAAAGTAAATAATCAAATCATATGAAATCAAATGCAAAAAAACTCATAGAATCATCCATTGTTATTTTCTTCCTCGAGTTGGTATGTTGGTTGTCAAAATTGACACCAATTTTCTTAGATGATTTCTCAATGATTCAAAGGTTGTGGTTTACCAAGATTCAGAAGTCAAGGTTGATTATATAGATTTCATAATTTTAATGAATAGTTGAGATTAAAGGACATTGCTGATATCCGAGGGTCAAGACTCAACTAGGCATGTTGATGGTGATGAAAATAAGGTAGAATTGACTGCTTGCTTTAGGAAAACCTACTTAACTAAGATAGAACATGTTGCATGACTTTGATAAATTGAGTGAACTGGAGAGATATGTGGATTGATTGGGAGATGATTGACTGCATGTCAAGGATTGACATAATTTATTGATTAATTGGATTGAGAGTGAGTGATAGTAAGAGAGGTGTAATTAGAAGATTTAATTAGAATTAGATAATAAAATAAGTATTTAATTATGCATTAGAGGATGATAAATAAAATAATAATTTTATTTTTAGAGGAGGTTGCTTTTTTAAAATTATGAAATAATTAAATAAATTAAAGAATCTATTCAATTACAGATTAATTAGTTAATTAATTAAGTAATTAAAATAATTATTTAATTATGGGAGAGAAAATAGAAAAAATATTTAATTAAATAATAAAGATTATTTTTTTAAAGTGGAGAAAATATATTAATTAAATAATAAAATCATTGAATTAACCTTAGAGGAAAATTGGGCAATTAAATAATTAAAAAATTAATTATGAAAAAAAGAAAAATATTAATTTTTAAATTTGAATTAGACAACTTAGGTTAAATTAATGAAATAATTAAGGTTATTAATTAATTAAAAATAAAGCTAGTAAAATTGTTGTTTACAATTTTTGGACAATTTTAAGTGTCTACACCTTGATAGTAGGTTTTGAGCATAGAAAAAGGTTCTAAAACATATTTAAGAGAGTCAATGCTATACAGATTTTGCCATGTTGAAAAAAAGTGTTACATATGCCAGATTAAGTTTTTGAGAATAAATGCATTGAAGTAAATACTTAATTTAAATAATAAAATAAGGATAATTAACTAAAATTTAGATATGTAAGGAAAATGTGTGTGAATGATTTCTCAATGTACATAAACATATGACTTATTAAAAAAAATTACCTAGAATATGATAAATGATTTTTTGCTAGTCTAGCTCACTTCATTGACCATATAAGCGATATAATCCACTCGAGATTTTAATTTGACTAGATAAATTTTAACAAAATCAGATTTCCACAATCCATTATCATGCACAATTAGTTTCTAGATTCGATTGTGTGATTTTTTTTATCATCAACATTTTAGATCACATTCTTTGATCCATCATCATGAATAGAGAGTGTAGGAATGAAAAATAAAAACCAATCCAATTTATTTTTCATTCCTACACTCTCTATTCCTGATGATGGATCATGGAGTGTGATCCGAAATGTCGATGCTAAAAAAACTCACACAATTGACTCCAAAAACTAATTGTGCATAGATAAATTTTAATTATGATTGATATATTTGACCTTTTCTAATTTTACTACTTGGTTCTAGTTTATCTTGATTTATTGAGCTCGTAATTGTAAAGAGTTGGTGTGTATCTAGACACTATTGAAGATCATTTTAAGCAATTTTTTTTCCTACTCGATCAAATTCCTAGGATATTAATTTAATTTCTTGTAGAAATATAAATAAATTAAAGAAAAGATGTATAGATACTTATTTGATTACACGTTCTTTATGTATGTTAAAGGAACATACATACTAATTGGATAATAATGAGTTGTGGTTTATGTTTAAATACATCTTAGTAACAAATTTACTGATCTTCACATTTTAGTTGGTAGATGATCTAGTCATTTAGAAAGTGATTGTTTTAAGCTCAAATTTAAATTTGATTTTTAGAAATGTAAAATTTATTTATACAAACTATAAAATTAAATTGGATTGGTTTTGTAATCAAAGATCCCATTATCAATACATACAACTAGAATCAAATTATGTATTTATGAAATAACTTGTACACTAATAATCATGTAAAAAACCAAATCAAAATAAACCTATAACAAAAGAGAAAAATGCAAACTATACAAATTTAAATTATAAAATAGATGGTGAAGCAAACATTCTAGTGCACTCAAATTTAGTTTAATTTTTTTTTCTTTCAAATTGTGAAGCCATATCATTATGTTTATCAAAACACTACCAAAACTTAGACAAAGTAAACTGACCAATCCTATATTTTCATACTTAAGGAGATATCATTGATAAATGTGGATTATAAAAGGCAACGTATGGTAATAATATACATATATTTTCTTAAACATTTATTTTGATAAGGAAAAATTCATAATTTTAAGGTAGAAATAAGTTGTTTCTTTGTCCAATATGGAAAATGTTGTGTACACCTTCATGCAAAGAAAAAATCTTTCATACTTTTTGAGTAAACATGAAATTCAAATACTCTCATCATCATAGTGGTCGTTACATTAAGCGAGAGTGGAGAAAATTTTTGACCAGCATAACATAAATGAACGTTGGATAAAAATATATTAATATAGAATTACCACGTGTCACAGAACACCTGCATGCAAATACCTATCATAGAAAGAGAGAAGAAAAAGCTATGGAGGCTTGAACGCAAGGATCCATCAAAGAAGAGACATTCTTGATGCGCCAAAAAAAAGTTGCAATCAAATAAAAATGAATGTGTTAAATTTACAATAGAGACCAACCCTTATAAATGAGATCTGAAACCCTAAAAGGGTGGAGAAACCTAGGTTGCATGATAATAATTAATAAAAAAATTAATTATTATATGCCTAAAGTTTAGCTTACGTAGAAAGAGATAATAAGTGACTTAATAATTAAATCAATATAATTTAATTAATAAGAAAACAACTTATTACTCTAACACCCCCCCTTAAGATAAAATTTGGGAGAAGCTAAAAATGTAGAAAGAACTAGTGAAAGCAAATGGGTCCCAACAACAAAAGGCCTGATATGGTACCCAAGTACAAAAGAGAGTCTCTATAAAGTAGAGAAATAGAGAAAACCACATGGGAAAAACTCTATTGCAGAAATAGACAAAGACTAGTTTGAAGGATTGAAGAAGCTTCCAAAATTAGGGAATGTTCCAAAAAATAGGAACAAGGATGAACATGTAGAACATCACTGAAGCAAGAAGCTGCAAACTCTGTCAAGAAGTAACTGCTGATCTGAAGATCCTCCACTAAAATATGACTAGGTAGAGAAGACTCTAATCTACATGAGTTCCCTCAAATAACACTACTCGAATTAGGAGGCAAACATAGATAAACACTTGAACTCCAATATACAGGTGGCATAAAAATACCAAAGTCTAAAGAGCTGATCAATCAAAGATGTACCCTGGGTACTTCCAAAAACAAGAAAGAAAGAGTGTCCATATGGTAAATGATCTATCACACAAAATGCATAGGTACCTAGCCACTGCATCCGCCTAGTACATAGGAACAAAAACTAAATACATATCTCACACTATCAAACCAAGGAAGCAGAAGAAACAATAGTACAAAACCCCCATAATGCTGACAAGGGAGTAATGATAGGTACACTGAAAAGGACTTCCAATATGAATTGCATGATGAAGAACTAGGAACATCGAAGGTGCATAGAGAGTACAAACACAAATAGAGATACTTGAGGTTAATGTCATTGGAGGAATTCTCATGTGACAAAGGTAGATGATAAAAAAAGGCAAAACATCAAATCCCCCAAGACACTTTATAATTGAGTGCAAGTACAAAGAACATGAAAATGTGCAAGATCTCATACATGCAATAGAGTGACACTTTATTTCAGTACGTGTGCATAAAAGAATGCTACAAAATGATGTATACATTTCTCAAAGAAGAGAGAAAGGATTCTAAAACAAAAGAACAACCAAAGAAGAGCCATTCTGTGAAAGGAAGAGATCCAAGGACCTGAAACATCCAAGATATTCACTAGAGTGTAGAAATGCAAAAAAATTGAATAAAATATACTTGGAGTAGAATTTGTAAAAATAAATCACAACACTGGAAAGTTCACAGAACAAGATTTATAACGATATATCATTTGCCAAAAAAATAGAGTCTGGATGTGCAAGATATGGCTCCTGGAGTGTGAAAAATAACTTCTAGATTTTAAATAATAAAAACACAATCAAAAAAGAAAAATCAGAAATTCAAACCTTCATATCTGGATAGAGCTTGGAAAGAGCTTTCTGATGATATCTTGTTTGTCCAATTTTGACACCGTATGTGAAAGTTATGGGTAAAAAAACACAAGCTTCTCTTTATGACAAAAGAAACAAAGAGATTGACGGGTAGATGATCATCAAATGTTGGCTTGTGGATGATGACATCAGTACTTGCACATGCAATCAAATAAAAATGTATGTTTTAAACTTACAATAGAGATCAATCCTTATAAAGGAGATTTGAAACCCTAAAAGAGTGGAGAAACCTAGGTTGCATGATAATAATTAATAAAACAATTAATTATTATATGCCTAAAGTTTAGCTTAAGTAGAAAGAGATAATAAGTGACTTAATAATTAAATCAATATGATTTAATTAATAAGAAAACAATTTATTACTCTAACATTAAATAATTAAAAGACTTATTTAATTATGGGAGAGAAAATAGAAAAAATATTTAATTAAATAATAAAGATTATTTATTTAAAGTGGAGAAAATATATTAATTAAATAGTAAAATCATTGAATTAACATTAGGAAAATCTTGGTAAAAGAGGTTTCTATATGCCTAATAGATGTTTTTTGTGTTGTGTTGAAGCTGAAACTACTAACCATATGACGATGCACTATCATTTCACAAGAAAAGTGTGGGAAGCTATATTCAAAAAGATCCAGCTGGAATGGGTAAACCCTCAGAATTTTCAAGATCTTGTTAACCAATGGATTTGCCCCTTCCTAGGGAAAGAGATCAAAATTATATGGAAAATGTTTCTCTCTCATTTCACATGGAGAATATAGGAGAGAAACAACAGAGTGTTTAGAGACAAACATACCTCCTTTGAGATAGTGGCTGACCAAGTTTGCAGAAGCCTAATGGAAAACTTTAGAACCAATTGCTTGTATGATTGTAAATTTTTGAACAATTTTTAGGACTTTAAAGAAATCCACAATTGGGATTTTTTGGGACAAAGAGCCAAAGATCCCCACCATAGAGAAAACATTATATGGACAACCCCACCGAATGGATGGCATAAAGGAAATTTTGATGGCTTGACCAAAGGTAATCCAGGTAGGGTTGGGGTTGGAGGTTTAGTGAGAGATTGGGCTGGAAATTGTCTGGGAGTTGTAGCTGCACCTCTGGGAATTCAAACAAGTCATGTTGTTGAAGTTAAGGTGGCTCTCCAAGCTGTGATGTTGGCTAAAGATCTGGGAAGTACGAAACTTGGCTGGAGGGAGATTCACTAAATATAATAAATTGTATAAAAGGTAAGAATATGGCTTCTTGGACTATAGTTCATATCATAGATAAAATCAAATCTCTTCTAGGTACTTTCCAAGAAATGTACATTTCTCATGTGTATCAGGAAGGAAACAAGTTTGCAGATGAGCTTGCAAATGTGGGGGCCCATAAATAAGATATCATTATATGGAAAGAGGAAGTAAATATCCAAAAAGAGATTTTAAGTCTAATCATGTTTGATAGACTTAATCATAAGGAAGGGATAATTAATAAATCAAGTAATAATGAAGAGGACACTTAAGTTTTTGAGGAGAGAGATTTATCTGTTAAGGTGTGCGAAAATTATGAAAGAGTTTATTACACACAGATTATGGGTCATTTTGTGCCTATTGAATCAAAGGAGCCAGTTTTATTTTGAAACAGAGCAAGAAGCTAACAAGAGAGAGCATAATTTGGTTGGAGACATGGGAGGTGGGTTGAGAAGGGAAGAGCCTGAGGACTGTGAGAAATGGAAAAAGGAGAAGAGCGTTTGGAGAAAGCTCTAGCGGGAAGGGGTTTCTCCTTACCTGGAAAGACTTCATGGTTACGATAAGGAGGCTACAAAGAAGTTTTCTACTAGGTGGGAAAATGGTAGAGTAAATTTGATGGGTAAGTCCTTTCCTCTCTTGTTGAATCTCATATCTGAGATAACGGGTATGCCTTTTACAGGAACAATAAGTGTATGGGGTCACATGCTATAAATTTTTTTCCAAAAAATGAAGAAGAAGAAGCAATGTTGGTCAAATGCTTAGGAGATTATGTAGAAATGGATAGGATAAAGCAGATTTGGGCCAAAGTTATAAAAGTTATGATGGACTATTTCACTCTTGATGGGTGCTACATGAAGGTTTACAACTTTCACTTTGTGTTGGTCAATCATTTTAGGTACCAGAAGAAAGTTTCTTTTCCTTCCTACGTGTTAATCTCTTTGAATAACAGTTTTTTAGAGAATAGAAAAAAGCCTAGTTATCCGGTGCTACATGAAGGATTAATTTTGCTAATAGAAGACTGTGCTAGGGATAATATTCCTGATTTTATCCCTAAAATGGTTAAAGGGAAGAAGAATAAAACAAAAAAGGCAATTTATGGGTTTGGTTCTAAGAACAAGGACAAGAAGGTTAGTAAGGGTAAGGGAGATTTAAGAGAAGACATCGAAGATCAAAATTCCTCTACCCATGAAAATGATGAAGGGAGGGTGCCAGAGGAAAATAGGGAGGGTGTTTCTAAGGAAGAGGATTTGGAACCAAAGATCAAATTAAAGGGCTCTACCTCTAAGGAAAGGAACAAGAGGGAGAAGAAGAATCAGATTGATGAAGATTTGGGTGAGGAGAAAGAGGAAAATGAGGAGGAAGAAGAAACTGATAAGGAAGAGGAGAGGGAAGAAGAGGGTTAAGAGAAGGAAGAGAGTATTGAGAAAAATAAAAAGGAGAAAAAAAGGAAAAAAGAGGAAGGGACTTTGCATAGGAAGCCTATCACTAGGGATGGGAAAAGAGAAGAGAAAAATTTGAGAGCTGGGAAGGAGAAAGAGGATCCTTCTAGCTTTGATGTTGATGAACACATTCTTCAAGAGGCAAGGAACACCGTAGAACATGGCATAGATATGGAAAAATGGCTTAAACATGAACTGAAGAAAATGGGTCACAACCTCAGGACCTTGGAAGATGAAATTGAGTCTCTAAAAGCAAGATTGGAAAACTATACTGAAGATGTTTTGCAAAAGGTAAATATAAACAACACTGATGATAACCTGAATGCTACTATTTCTACTATTGTGGATGAAAAGATGAAGGAGATTAATGAAAAAATCAGTTACAATGGGTATTGCATTAGAGAAATATTGAAGCACAACAATGAAGCCCTCAAGGTCTCTATTATGAACTTAAAATCATTGTATGCCTACCTGAAGAGCGGTCTGCTAAAAAAAACTACCATTATGGTGGTTCATGATACTGGGGGTAAATAACAGTCTACAAGGCTTGGTACAAGAACCAAAAGCAATCTCAAGAGGAAAGTTCCTAATATTCCTAAGGAGCTCACAAACCTCAAAGATTCCATTCAGAAAATGGAGGGAGTGTAGAAAGAGGCTAAAAAGGCCACTGAAGCTAAGATGTAACTTGTGTAGTCTTTTTGTTGGATGGTTGCTAATAAATCTGTTGTCGACTAGTTTTTGGCTTTTTGTTCTAGTTTGTTTTAGTGTTGTTTTTTGGGCTTGGGTCCTACTTTTTGTCTTTTAGCAGGCATTCTCTGAACTTAATTGAAAATCTTTTGTATATGGTTTCAAGGTCCATTCAAAACCTATATTCACCTTAATAAAAAATATTAGAGAAACATTAGATAATTAAATAATTTAAAAAATAATTATGAAAAAAAGAAAATATTGATTTTTAAATTTGAATTAGACAAATGAGGTTAAATTAATTAAATAATTAAGATTAATTAATTAATTAAAAATAAAGCTAGTAAAATTGTTGTTTGTAAATGTTGGACAATTTTAAGTGTCTACACCTTGATAATAGGTTTTGAGCATAGAAAAAGGTTCTAAAACATATCTAAGCTAAGTGAGTCAACACTAAACAAATTTTACCATGTTGAAAAAGTATTAAATATGCCAAATTAAGTTTTTGAGAATAAATGCATTGAAGTAAATACTTAATTTAAATAATATAATAAGGACAATTAACTAAAATTTAGATATGTAAGGAAAATGTGTGTGAATGATTTCTCAATGTACATAAACATATGACTTATTAAAAAAAAATACTTAGAATATGATAAATGATTTTTTTCTTGTCTAACTCACTTCATTGACCATAGAAGCAATATAATCCACTGGAGATTTTAAATTGACTAGATAAATTTCAATTAAGATTGATATATTTGACCTTTCCTAATTTTACTAATTGGTTATAGTTTATCTGGATGTATTGAGCTTGTATTTGTAAAGAGTTGGTGTGTATAGACACTGTTGAAGATCATTTTAAGAAAAGATTTTTCCTACTTGATCAAATTCCTAGGATATTATTTTAATTTCTTTTAGAAATATTAAATAAATTAAAGAAAAGATGTATAGATACTTAGTCGATGATGAAATTTTGGTGCTATGATTACACGTTCTTTATATATGTTCAGTGAACACATATACTAATTGGATTAACATTAGTATATGTAACTATTGTTCGATTAACATTATCCACAAAGCTTTTCCTATTATCAACACCCAATAACTCCAAAACAGGAGTCATCTCTCTTTTCCTGAATAACTTTGCAAATAATTATGCTCTTCCAAACATGCTTTTATTTTCAAAATATTCATCCCAATTTTTTTTGCAATGCAATTTAATTGTACTTTCAGATACCATGTGTTCAGATGAAACTTGACTGAAAAGTGTGTCTTCATTCATTTCTATCAGATTTCCCATGTCAGATGATATGTTTCCATGTTGATAACTACCAATTTATTCTCCTACTTGAATTGCATCTTCTTCAATATCAATAGGTTCTTCCTCTACTTCAATATGTTGATCTTCATTATGTTTTGTATGACCTTTTAGTTTGTTATCTCTTATTCGATTATATTTCCTTGTTCTATTCCTTTTATTCCCCATTCAATTGATAACTTCAATTCACCTACATACCAAGAACTATATTGTGATATTGCTATCGGGATTCAACTATGTAGTTTTTTGAGTCAAACTCATTGACCCATGATTCATGAGTAGTGGTTCAACACGAACCCATCTCTCATGAGAATGAATGGAACACTTAGCACTCATTGGATCTAGGTGATGCTCACAGAGGTGAAGCACCGGGGCTTCTCAGGAGGTCACCCATCCCAGTACTACTCCAGCTCGAGCGCACTCGAGCTGGAGTAGTACTGGGATGGGTGACCTCCCGGGAAGCCCGGTGCTTCACTACTGTGAGCATCACCTAGATCCAATGAGTGCTAAGTGTTACATTCATTCTCATGAGAGATGGGTTCGTGTTGAACCACTACTCATGAATCATGGGTCAATGATTTTGACTCAAAAAACTACACAGTTGAATCCTAATAGCAATATCACAATTTGACTTGCTGTGAAAAATATCTCCTACTTAAGAACTATATTCCCAATAAAACAATCTAAAAAACTAAATAAAACAATATTTCAATTAAATAACAATTTAATTATACAAAACAAAGAAAAAATAATATGTAAAAATATCTTGCAAAAAAAAACATACCTTCTTGATAAACTTGTCCTTTGTAATTCCCTTTCAACTAAAAAAGACTATAGAAAACTTCCACTAATGATTTTATTTAAAAATTCACTAATTATTTCGCATATACTCCACAATTTATTTTTCATTTTTTCATTCAATTTTTTTCTTTTTATATGGGGTTTAAGCGCTTGGTCGCTAAGGCGACCGTAATTAGTCGGCCCTAGTTTCAACCGAACCTAGTTTGAATGAACCGGCTCTGGCAGAAATAGGTCCGACCAAAATTGTCTGTGTCATCCTATGTGGCAGCCACACAATCAAAAATTGAAGTTCTGCAGAACTTCTCAGTTCTGTAGCTTATTTCTGTATCAAACATAAATTACTTCAAAAATGAAAAATACCCTTTTGTAGAGCTTGGAGTCAGGATTATGGGCATATAAATTTTATAGTATTTTGATTTCAAATAATATATTATAATTGTAAAATACTGTAAGTAGTTATTTTAACATCTGAGAAGACGTCGCTTCAAAAAAAGATAAAAAATAGTAAATCATTGTAGGCTACAGTTTTAACCTATTTCCTGTCTTGAAAGGATGAAACACTCAAACGTTAGATAAAAACATTTTCATGAGTTCAAAGCAAAGACAACAAAGAAAACCAAGCCACCTCAAGATTGTTGCCAAAAACAAGTGCTATAGAGCACTGTTTGATTTGCTTCAATGAGAGGGATGTGGGCGTGCTCTCTAAGCACAAGGAGCTTGCTTCTAATGCATTCTAACAATGATGAGTATGATGCATAAAATGCTAAGAAAAGCTTGAAATAAACTAGTTCAATCCATTAAAAGCTATTCTAAGATGTGTTAGAAAATATGAAAAACATGAAGAAATCTAACAATTAGGATTTAAGCTAATATGATCTAGCTAAAAATGCTCATGATAACAATGCACAAAATGATGAAAACTAATCTAATGGTTTTCTCTTGGAAGAGAGGGTATTTATAGGATTTGAGAAGGGCTTGGGTTAGGAGGAAGAGTTAGAGTTTGGGGTTTGGTTAGGGGTTGAGTCAAAGGGATAAGGATTGACTTTCAAAGGTTGAATGGATGAAGGTTAGGATAAGGGTTGAGGAATTTCTAGAAGAGTCTAGAGGTTTAGGGATTTAGGGATTTAGGGATTTAAATAAATATCAAATTTATTTAAAAGTGTTTGGTTGAGGACTTTATTTATTAAATAAATTTAATAAATAGGAGGGATTATGTTTAAATTAGATTTAAACATTTTTGAAAGGGGTTTATCATTCAAATGTGATTTAAATATTTTGGGGAGGGATCTTTTAATTAAAGACATTTAATTAAAATAGGAGAAGGGATTAATGACATAAAAATTGATTAATTAATTAATTAATAAATGATGATGTCATCAGGGGTTTTGGAAAATAAAAATACTTTTATTTTCTAAAGGATTTTTACATGTCTACATTTTTCCTTTCTTTGATGCAATGCCACAAGTGGCGTGGCATCAAAGATAAGAAAATAAGATGCCCCATGCTAGAATTTAGAGGAATAAGGGATTGTGCCCCCTTGAGAAAATAACGCAAAGAGGAAACTTTGTGAAATTTTCTCAAAAAGAACACATAAGGGAAAGGAGGAGGAAGGAGGGTGAATAAATAGCCAAACTTCCAAGAGCAAAGGTGCATGAGTGCAATATGATGTGAGATGCAGGATGAAGCTATATGAAGGATGCAAGATGCAAGATTTAATCTATATGATGCTGGATGGGGGATTTAGGGAGCTCCATGCGTTGGATTTTTTAGAGAGCACAACCTAGTTTGATATAGCAATGCTAAAGACCTACCAAGGTTAAGAAAGAACACAAGGCCTTGTCACCAGCGTTGCATAGGATTGACGCTAAAAAGACATGCAGGGTTTCTCTAGTATCACACATGAACCCGAGAGGAGGCATGGCGGAAATGATGCTGGAACAACCACAAACACATGACTGACTCATAGGCAAAAGAAAAAAAATCAAAAGACCTTGCCCTAGATTGTCCTCACTCGCAGTGCACCATGAAATAAAGGATCATGGCGACTTTGAGGAGAGGAACAATGAGAAGACGTAAAATATAAACAAGACCCAAAGGAAAAAATCTAAGGTCAAAATGATAACTCCAAAAGACATCCTTTTCCAAGGAGAGAGATTTGTCTGAATGTGTGGAAGGATACATCGACACGAACTTGGTGTGCTTGGTGGAAGATTAGGCCGGTCATGAAGGATACATCTGTGTGGACCCGTGATTAGGCTTAAGCTAGACAATACATAAGCATACATCTGTGCGGACCTGATGCTAATGGGGAGAATGCTATGTTGTTGATTGGCAAATGATGCGGTTCAAGATATCATGATGATCAAGGATAGTCGACAATTGATGTTGTTGAAGTACAAGGATGGGTAGGACAAGATTTTTGATCAAATGTTGCTGCAAGACTGACAAGGATATGTACAACAAGGTGGGACAATATGTACAAGGATCTGGGAGATACTTACAATGGCTATGTATAGAAGCTCAGGATTAGGATGTGCAAAGAACCTGGGGATGAAACTGAAGCTCCAAAGATATGCAAGATGATGCCCTAGCTAGGCTGGAAAACCAAGATGGACTGATGGTGGATGATGTGTCCTGAAATGACATGAATTTGGGAAGGACACATCCCAATGATGATGATTGGATTGAGATCAAGGATTTCTACAAGACTAGGAACAAGACTAAGGATGTGATGGGATGGATTAGCTTGATCTTGGATGTTGAAATAGCTAGAGGATATGGATAGGATTTGAAGATGTCAGAAGATTGCTAGGAATAGTTGGATATGGATGAATGGCATTAGATTGCATGGGGGTAGCCTAGAGCTAGATACCAATGACAAGGGAAGATACCAAGTGATGGCAAGATGGAGGAAATGCTTATAGATTAATCCTGGAGGAAAATGCTTAGGAGTTGGATGATGGAACTGCTAGGAGATTTGGATGGAGGAAGATTTGGATTTGGATGGAAGAACTACTTAGGATTGGAGGATTTTCTAGGAAATTTGGATAGTGAATTTTCTTGAGGATTGGAAAAGGAATACTTGGGGAGATGGATGGCAGATTTTCTGAGAGATTTGGGAGATGGAAGATTTTGGATGAAAGATAGTCTCCAAGGATATGTCACCAAGGAATAAGATGCCCCCTACTTAGGATAGTTCATGCATTCAGAGGTATTAGGATGAGGTACGATAGAAGAAGATTGGTAATGGATTCAGAAAGGTGCCCAAAAGCATGTATACTTGGTGGTCTCTATTTTTTCATCAAGATCCAAAGGAGGATGAAGGAGGTGAGAGACAAATGGGATGGAGGAGATGCTGGATAATATGTGATAGAAGGGAATGACCCCCAATTATAGAAAGGAACTAGGGGGACCTACACATGATGCTTGTTTGCTAGGTTTTCATCATGGTACTTGTCCAAGGCGCTTGAATTGCCAAGCTTTCATCATTGGTCAAATGTTTTTCTTTACTTTTTTTTTTTTTCTTTTTTTGATATTTTTCTCTAATTTTTCCAATTTTTATGGTTGATTTTCTACTAAATTTTTGTTGATCTTTTGCTGATATTCTGATTTGTTGTCGACTTTTCATTGATCTTCTACTAGTCTTTTGATTTGTTGTTGACTTCCTAATTCATTGTAGACATAAATTTAAAATTTAAAATCTAAAGGATTTTTAGGTGTCTACAATCATAACAAAAAAAATTTAAAATTTATATTTAACACTAGAAGAGAGAGTCCTCTTAAAGAATATGTAATTTATTTTCTAAAAAATGTACATTTGATAGGGAAAATTTGATGGGAAAAAAAATTGTCAATTTTAGATAAGTTTGACTTTGGGTAGTCATAACGGGAAAAATATACACTAGAAACCGATCTTTCTTTTTTATGCACTAGCTATACATGTCATCTATAACATATTTTGAAATCAGAGGAAAAAAAAATTATTTGCATATACTTTTTTGATAGGAACTAAACCCCAAATTTTCAGCAATTAAAAAATGGACATGAAAAATTAAAAAACTATATCAATTATTATTCAAAAAAAATTAAAAAAATTATAGACATAAATTTCATCTAGTTTTACACATTTCATCAGTTTACATCATCTTCAAATTCTAAACACAAATATGACTTTTGTGTCATTTAAGTTGAACAGTTTGCATGTTGTTGAACTTTTTCTTTATAAAACTGTGACACAAGTTTGTACTTTTACCCTTTACTCAGTTGACTTCCTGACTCATGACAACCATTTGATTGGAGATTTCAAAATGATGCTTGGTAAGTCTTGGTATTTTAGATTTGTTTTCTTGCAGCTTATCAGTCATTTGTTTTTTTATCATTAATAGCTAGATTCCTTTCTTGTTCAGTTTGCCTTACATTGTTCATAACATCAATCATTCTAACCATTTATGTCTCTTGACTGATCTACAGTGCTTTCACTTGTTCAGTAATATGTCGATTCTTTTTAGATAGATTTGATATGGTTCCTTTAGATGCATCAGGTATGCTACCAGATCTAGATCCAGATCCTTCAAATGGATCATCTATCTCTTCTTCATGATAATCGGTCTCATTGTATCGAAATGCCATATCCTTCCTGTTAACTAGTAACTCTCTCAATTTTTCTTTGGCTTCTTTGAATTGTTCAATGTATATATACATCTGCAATTTCTGATTCTCAATAGTCTTGTCAAGTTTATACCTTTCCATCCTTAGATCTTTTCTCTTCAGTGATTAAACTTCCTCAACAAGAGAACTAGCTCTAATACCAATTGTTGGAATTCTAGAAAGGTGTGTACTGAGAGGGGATGTGTGAATCATTACCCTTAAAAAATTTCAAACTAATCCTTGTAAACATGAACTTCAATAACCGACTGTGTATATTGTATTCACCATACATTTAATGGCATAACTGAAATGTAAATGCATGTAAGCAAATCAATAAAACATACATGAAACTTCAATACACATGACACATATATTTTGGTATTGCAAAAAACCTTGTTAGAAGGTAAAAATTGTGGTAGAGATGGAGCCCACAAAGATTCACTTCTACAGAAATAAAGTTGTTGGTTAAGGCTTACAAAGATTGATCACTTTTGCTGATCTTACCCTATTAGGAGTAACAATAAGATTAGCTAGATCTACCTGGTTAGAGGATTTTAGGAACACAATACATGTGTGCACTCAATTAGGAGATTTTACTAAGGATGGTTAAGTCCACTTTGTTAGGATATTTTGAGTCTGCTATAATTGTTAGAGAGTAACATTGATATATGACATGAATGAAATACAACTCAAATTGTTGATATTAGATTATTTAAGTACAATAAAGATATCACCTTGATGCAGGGGCATTCTAGGGTACTTGGTGAATCTGCATGGAGATGTGTTGTTTTGGTTCTGTGGTACTTAGTTAAAGCTTTAACTGATGGTCTTGGTTATTGAATGAAGCCCGGTCACTGAAGGAACTCGGTGAAACTTCTTGTGCTTGGTGGAACTTGTGCTTGGTGATGCCTATGTTGCTCAGTGTTTCTTGGCCTGGTCAGTTGTTCCACTAGTGCTCAGTCATTTCTCTGGTGCTCGGTTGTTTTGGTTTACTGACTGGAGTTCTTGGTGATTTGGTTGGCCGACTTGGTGCATTTATTGTTGGTATCTTTTGTTGTATTCTCCTATGTAGCTCTTGAGGCCAACATGGAGAATTAAATGTTTGTAAGGCTATTTAAGAGCCAACTTGTATTGCGTTTAATATTTGTTTGTAATAGGAGCCGACTTGGCTTAGGAGTTAATTGTTTCATCCAGCTGACTTGTGGCTGAAGATTAGTATTTAAAGGGTGCTTGGGTAGTTGTTTGAAAAAGGGGGAAGTAGAAGGCAGAGATAGAAGATTAGATCTAGATCCTATGAGATCTTGAAGGTCAGATTGTTATTTGGTAGTTTGTAATAGAAGAGCTAGTGGTTGTTTGCTTGGAGGTTTGCGAGCTCAAGTTCAGATCTTCCTTAGGGTTTCCATTAGTTGCTGATTTGTTTTAGAGCTGGACTAGCTAGAGTTGGCTTGGATATTTGTTGATCTTGCAAAACTATTTCTTGATTATAATTTTCCATAACCCAGAAGGCCTTATAGCTAGGCATGTTAATGAAAATTCAGCTGAAAACAATTGTCTTGTTGTGTTATTCCACATTGTGGTGTTTGGCTACTTGTGAGGATTGTCCTTAATTGGATCCTCCTTGCTTGTCCTACGTCAGGTGGTATTAGAGCTTGAAGATCTTGAGTGTGTAAACCAGTTGAGGCTGTTTTGCACTAGGACCTTGTTGGTGACTTATTGCTTGGAGTTTTCAAAAATCTTGAAGGATGCCTCTAAGAAGATTGGACCCTAGAGCAATTGCATATCTCTATGATGTTGTGGAATCAAAGATTACAGAGAAGGTGAAATCTGATTTTAGATCTGAGATGGAATTGATGAAGAATGACATGATCACTGAGGTCATGAGAGTTGTTACTAGTATGCCAAGGAATCTTGGTACTAATGATGGTTATGAGGAAGCTTCTAAAGACTTTGAAGATGCTAGATCTAGTGGAGATGATCGGAGAGATAGATCTGGTGAAGATAGAGCTAGTCAGTTGCATAGATCTAGAGCTCGGTTAAGTACTAGTTACCGAATGGAAGTGACTACTTTCTCTGGTACTTTGAAACCTAAGGACTTGATTGATTGGATTGGTGAATTAGAATATTTTTTGAGCTTGAAGAAATTGAAGATCCTCTTCGAGTAAGACTGGCACAGACTAAGTTGAAAGGACATGCTGCTCTTTGGTGGAAAGAATTACAAAGAGATAGAGAAGATGAAGGTGAAATAAAGATCAATCGGTGGAGGTTGATGGTGACTAAATTGAAAGCTAAGTTCATAACTGCTGACCATGAGCTTGACTTGTTTAAGAAGTTGTCGAATCTAAAGCAAAAATATTTGACTGTGGAAGACTATAAAGAGGAGTTCTACAAACTTACTATTCGGTCTAGACATAGAGAACTTGGTAAGGAAAAGGTAGCTTAGTATGTGAATGGTCAGAGATTTAATATTCAGAATGATCTTGGTATGCTGAAGATTGATTCAGTTGAAGATGCTTATCAGTATGCTCTGAAGGTAAAAGATAAGTTGAAAAGGAGACAACATAATAATCCCTGAGGGAAGGAAAATATTGATCACTCAATGAAGGATAAACTGATTGTGGAAGATGAACTAAAACCTATGGAACCGAAGAAGATGATAGGAAAAGTTATCTTTAAGGGTACTTGTTATAATTGTGGTGAAGAAGGACACTATTCTTTTGAGTGTACATAGAAGAATCTTGGTGACCAATAGACTGCTGTGGTAAATGAGAACATTCAGAATGAACCTGAATCTGAGAACTTGCTAGTTCAGCAAACATTGCTCAGTACAAAGGAGGAACCTTGTCAGAGAAGTAACATGTTCAAGAATCGGTGCAAGTCTAGAGGTAAATTTTGTGATGTAATTGTTGACAATGGTAGTACTGATAACCTTGTTGCTAAGGACATGGTTCAGAAACTTGGTTTGAATAGAATGAAGCATCCTAATCCTTATAGGATTGGCTGGTTACAAAATGATCATGCTCTGGAAGTGAGGGAGCAGTGGTTCATTGATTTTCAAATTGGCTAGTATAAGGATCTTGTGTTGTGTGATATTGTAGAGATGAATAGTTGTGATATATTGCTCAATAGATCTTGGCAATATGATTGCAGAGGTATGTATGATTGTGTGAAGAATATGTTTACTGTTGAGAAGGAGGACATGAAGTTTTCCCTAATGCCTTTGCTGGATACAACACTCGGTAGGAGGAGTCTGAGTATTGGTAGCCGAGTTAAGTTGGTGGATCCTGAGAGGAATGATGATCAGTATGGAGAACAATTCTGTGTGTTATCGAGGAAAGACTCAAAGAGACAGAGGAAGCTAAAGTGGAAGAGTATGCAAGATGAAAAGTTGGAGGATTTATATGTGAAGAATGAGTTTGGGATTTATGTGCTGAATCCCGGAAGATATTCTTCCATCCTATGAGAACATATTTTTGAGCCTGGGGTGTCTGATGTAGGGGCATTCTAGGGTACTCGGTGAATCTACATGGAGGTGTGTTGTTTTGGTTCCGTGGTACTTGGTTGCAGCTTTAACCGATGGTCTCAGTTATTGAAGGAAGCTCAGTCACTGAAGGAGCTTGGTGAAACTTCTTGCACTCAGTGGAACTTGTGCTTGGTGATGCCTGTGTTACTTGGTGTTACTTGGCTTGGTTGGTTGTTCCACTGGTGCTCAGTCATTTCTCTAGTTCTCAGTTGTTCTGGTTTACCAACTGGAGTTCTTGGTGATTTGGTTGGCTGACTTGGTGCATTTATTGTTGGTATCTTTTGTTGTGTTCTCCTATGTAGATCTTGAGGCCTACATGGAGAATTAAATATTTTAAAGGCTATTTAAGAGTTGACTTGTATTGCATTTAATATTTGTTTGTAATAGGAGTTGACTTGGCTTAGGAGTTAATTATTTCATCCAGCCGACTTGTGGCTAAAGATTACTATTTAAAGGGTGCTTTGGTAGTTCTTTGAAAAAGGGGGAAGTACAAGGTAGAGATAGAAGATTAGATCTAGATCTTGCGAGATCTTGAAGGTTAGATTGTTATCTAGTAGTTTGTAATAGAAGAGCTAGTGGTTGTTTTCTTGGAGACATGGAGATTGCTTGGAGGTTTGTGAGCTCAAGTTCAGATCTACCTTAGGGTTTCCATTAGTTGCTGATTTGTTTCAGAGCTAGACTAGCTAGAGTTGTCTTGGATCTTTGTTGATCTTGCAGAATTATTTCTTGATTGTAATTGGCCATAACCCGAAAGGCCTTACAGTCGGGCATGTCAATGAAAATTTAGTTGAAAACAATTTTCTTGTTGTGTTATTCTGCATTGTGGTCTTTGGCTTCTTGTGAGGAGTGTCCTTAATTGGATCCTCCTTGCCTGTCATGTGTCACACCTTGATGTGATGAGTATGTCCTTCTTAAATGCTCGATAACCTTATATATGTTGTGATAAACTGAATGCTTCTATCAAAATCCTTTTGTCACAACCCTGTCTGATCTTCAGATGTCCTTTAGTGTGACTACTTATTGATGATACATGTCAAAATGACATCTTAACAATACTTATATCAAATTGATTTGACCTAATTAGGGTTTTACCTTATCTTAGAAAACCTAAGATCAACAACTCATATGATTAACCTAGATCATCATTACATAGGAATCATCATTCATTAAATGATTACGTCCGTAATAAATATTCACCTCGATCTTGGTAAACCATTTTCTTGCTTGGCAAAAAGTTATTCACCTTGAACTATGTGCCATTCCAAACTTTTATATAAACTCTGGATTACTCGGTAAATGATGTCTCTTGGTCTTGGTTTTTACTAGCGCTCGGTAATCCTGTGTACTCGGTGACTACTATGTAGTTATAACCGACTGATCTGTCTTGTATTGTTTATCTAGTGTACACATGAATACTAATGACAACCCTCAAATCCATTTAGGAGTAACATGTGTGTGTCATATTTGATAGTTGCATAACATTTTATTGGAATATGTGATGAATTAATGACATATGCAATGGAGGTTTTGTAGATACTTTGTTTGATTTTGTAACCTACAAAATACAAAAACTCCAAAAAAAGAATAGTTAGGTATGATTCATGTAAGGTTCACCATTTGTAAGAGCTAGAAAATAAGAAATATAAATTTGAAAAGAAATTGTTAGGGAACCACGAAACCTATTTGTCAAAGCACAAGTCTTATTCTATCAATGGGAGATGAAAAATGAAATTGAATGTAAAGTAAATAATCAAATCATATGAAATCAAATGCAAACAAACTCATAGAATCATCCATTGTTATTTTCTTCGTTGAGTTGGTATGTTGGTTGTCAAATTTGACACTAATTTTCTTAGATGATTGCTCAATGATTGAAAGGTTGTGGTTAACCAGGATTTAAAAGTCAAGGTTGATTATATAAATTTCCCAATTTCAATGAATAGTTGAGATTAAAGGACACTGTTGATATTCGAGGATCAAGATTCAACTAGGCAAGTTGATGGTGATGAAAATAAGGTAGAACTAACTGCTTGATTTAGAAAGACCTACTTAACTAAGATAGAACATGTTGCATGACTTAGATAAATTGAGTGAACTAGAGAGATATGTGGATTAATTGGGACATGATTGACTGCATGTCAAGGATTGACATAATTTATTGATTAATTGGATTGAGAGTGAGTGATAGTAAGAGAGGTGGAATTAGAAGATTTAATTAGAATTAGATAATAAAACAATGATTTAATTATCCATTAGAGGATAATAAATAAAATAATGATTTTATTTTTTTGAGGAGGTTTCTTTTTGAAAATGATGAATTAATTAAATAATTAAAAGAATTATTTAATTATGGGAGAGGAAATAGAAAAAATATTTAATTAAATAATAAAGATTATTTATTTAAAGTGGATAAAAGATATTAATTAAATAATAAAATCATTGAATTAATATTAGAGGAAAGTTAAATAATTATAAACAAAAGAAAAACATTAATTTTTAAATTTGACTTAGACAAATGAGATTAAATTAATTAAATAATTAAGATCATTTAATTAATTAAAAATAAAGATAGTAAAATTGTTGTTTGCAAATGTTGGACAATTTTAAGTGTTTACATCTTGATAGTAGGTTTTGAGCATAGAAAAAGGTTCTAACATATCTAAGAGAGCCAACACTGTACAAATTTTACCATGTTGGAAAAAAGTGTTAAATATGCCAAATTAAGTTTTTGAGAATAAATGCATTGAAGTAAATACTTAATTTAAATAATAAAATAAGGATAATTAACTAAAATTTACATATGTAAGAAAAATGTGTGTGAATGATTTCTCAATGTACATAAACATATGACTTATTTAAAAAAAAATTACTTAGAATATGATAAATTATTTTTTGCTAGACTAGCTCACTTCATTGACCATATAAGCGATATAATCTACTAGAGATTTTAAATTGACTAGATAAATTTCAATTATGATTGACATATTTGACCTTTCCTAATTTTACTACTTGGTTCTAGTTTATCTTGATGTATTGAGCTTGTATTTGTAAAGGGTTGGTGTGTATAGACACTATTGAAGATCATTTTAAGCAAAGTTTTTTCTTACTTAATCAAACTCCTAGGATATTAATTTAATTTCTTTGAGAAATATTAAATAAATTAAAGAAAAGATGTACAGATACTTAGTGGATGATGTAAGTAGATGATGAAATGCTAGTGCCATGATTACACGCTCTTTATTTATGTTTAGTGAACACATATACTAATTGGATAATAATGAGTTGTGGTTTATGTTTAAATACACCCTAGAGTACCAAATTTACTCATCTTCACATTTTAGTTGGTAGATGATCTAGTCATTTAGAAAGCGATTGTTTTCAGCTCAAATTTAAATTTGATTTTTAGAAATGTAAAGTTTATTTATACAAACTGTAAAATTAAATTGAATTAGTTTTATAATTAAAGATCCCATTATCAATACATTCAACTAGAATCAAATCATGTATTTATAAAATAACTTGTACACTAATAATCGCATTAAAAACCAAATCAAAATAAACCTATAACAAAAGAGAAAAATGCAAAGTACACAAAGTTTAAATTATAAAATAGATGGTGAAGAAAACATTCTAGTGCACTGAAATTTAGTTTAATGTTTTTTTTCCTTTAAAATTGTGAAGTCATATCATTATGTTTATCAAAATGCTACCAAGACTTGGACAAAGTAAACCGACTAATCCTATATTTTCATACTTTAGGAGATATCGTTGACAAATGTGGATTATAAAAGGCAACGTATGGTAATAATATACATATCTTTTTCTTAAACATTTGTTCTGATGAGGACAGATTCATAATTTGAAGGTAGAAATAAGTTGTTTGTTTGTCCAATATGGAAAATGTAGTGTACACCGTCATGCAAAGCAGAAATCTCTCTCATACTTTTTGAGGAAACATGAAATTCAAACACTCTCATCATCATAGTGGTCGTTACATCGAGAGAGAGTGGAGAACAATTGTGGCCAACATAACATAAATGAATGTTGGGTGAAAATATATTATAGAATTACCACAGCCATCAAAATGCTCCAATGTCAAATCCATCAACACTACCGACGTCTATTATTCCTCACAAAATCATGCATTTGGTCGACTTTATATATGAATGAATAAATTTATAATAATAATATATAGATTATTCATGTGATGTATGTTTGACTTGATTTATGTAGGAGTTGTTAAAAGGAAAGTGTATAATCTCTTTATTTTCCTAGTGCTACATTAATATTGTTGGTATCATATGAATAATATAATAATATATGTGTCTGACTTTCACTTATCTTTTGTAGTGGTTGTTGAAGGGAAGTATGTAATGAAAATCATGTTCTTCTAGTTTTGTACTAATGTTGTTGGTACTACAATAATAATATAAAACTATGTCAACTATGTATGTGATTGACGTGTCTGATTTTCACTTACCTTATGTAGTGGTTGTTGAAGGGAAGTATGTAATGAAAATCACGTTCTCCTAGTTCTGTACTAATGTTGTTGGTACCACAAGAATAATTTAAAACTATGTCAACTATGTACGTGATTGCACTTCACTTTTGTAATAGTATCTGAAAGGAAAGTATAGAATCTACATATAATTAAAATCCTATTTTCCTAGTAGTACACTAATGTTGTCGGTACCACATTAATGATATAACAATATGTCAACTATGAATGTGACTGAATTTCACTTACCTTATGCAGTAGTCATTTAAAAACAAATGCTCACCTTGCATGTAATAAATATCTCATCTCTTCGACACTCTATTAATTTTATTGGTAACATATAATTTTGATATAACAACGTGTTGCAAACTATTTATGTGATGCAAGTTTGACTTTATTATGTAGTAGTCATTGAAAGGTAATTATATATGTAATGAGCACCCCACTCCCTTGCTACTTGAGTAGAGTCCTTGGTACTATATAATTGATATAACAATGTGCCAACTCTTTACGCGACTCTACATTTTACTTCATGTAATAGTTGTTAAAAGATAGATGCACAATTCATGTGTGATGAATACCTACTCTCCTATTACTCTAGTAGTGTTATTTGTGTCTTATAGTTAATATAACAAGGTGTCAACTATTTATGTGATGTGTGTTTGACTTCAGTAGTAGTCATCAAAACACAAGTGCACAACTTGCAAGCTCATTAATAATGTCGGTATCATGTAATCAATATAACAACATATCAATTATTTACGTGATGCATGATTGACTTACCTTATCATAGAATTTTGTATTACAAGTACCATATAATTTTATTGTATAACTCGTGTTTCATTAATAATTGAATAGTTTTTTATAAAATTGACTGGATGTCCTTCATAACATAGAATTTTGGTTAAATTTTTTTCATGGAAAAATACAAAGCTTTTAGAAAACTTTCTAGCTTTTAGAAAGCTTTGTACACTTTCCCAATGTGAATTGGGATTTGGTGTTTGAAGCTTTTTAGATAAATGTGTGGCATAAATGTGTGGCATAGTTGTACATGTTTGGGATTGAGATGAGATAGGGTACAGTCTATAGCTTTTTGCATTGGTGATGTTGTATATTTTTGTATGAAACTCTTATATTCCTCTTGTTTGATTCCATTATGTCTGCATCATCGAGATCTATAGATAAGTTCAACATGAAGGTAGTGGTGCACTAGAGCAAGTGTCGGCCCCAACCTGCTCTATAGATCCAAGTGCAATTCATAATGCAAAGTGGGCAGTCTTGTACAGGATGATTTTCAAAATACCTTCCCAGCTTTCCTCTCCTACATATAAAAAAGCAGATTTCATGCCAGCTTTGACTGCACAAGATTAGTTCATGAATTGATATGTACGTGGGAGGGTGTTTAGTATTAAATTTTCTCAAATTCAAAAGTCAAAGAATGATAAAATTTTGAGCTTGTCTATCTAATAAGATGGAAACATTCAAGGAATCCCCATGGAGGTCCCCCATTGTCACCATTCCATTCTACGTGGATGTTTTGTTCAGTGGAGGTCTCCAAGCGTACCGAAAGTGGCTACATACTTTTCAAGATGCAGCCTTTCTAGATATCTACCATCTTTTTAGCCTTTTTCCATTTGTTTAACCTAATCAAATCCTCTCAAAGATTATTGATTGGGTAGGATTTGGTTTTTTGATACGGATGGTATGATAAAGAATTTAGATTTGAGCGTGTCATATAAAGCACCTTTCACGGGAAACATTTACCTTCAATTGTAATGGCATTCAATCCACCACCCAAATTGCATAATTGTTTTTTAATCAGTCAAAAAGTCTGTTTGAAACGGGAGGGACCTACAAATTTTTTAATTTTTAATTTTCTAATTAAGAGTTTAGTTTAAGGATTCCGAAGTTAACTCTTTACAGAGAATCTTTTTAAGTTTTTGAGTGATGTGCAATAGAACCTCATTCACATTTAGACAATTCAGAAATTAAACCCACGACTTGACAACTCAGAAATTGAACCCACGACTTGAACTACCTGAAACAGAGTTTGAGATTGAATGAACTACCTGAAACAGAGTTGAGATTGAATCAAAAAATCAAGGGACCTACAGGTTTAATATCTTTGTTAAGGACAAATGTCTTCCATTATTAAATGTACGTTTTCCAAATTGATCAGGTCATAGAAATATAATTATATTCTCTTGGGGGAAGAAAAAAGTGGGTCAAATAAGGATAAAGTGCAGCTTCAGGGTGTGAGAAAGCATGAGTGGTGATTTCTATTATATGAAATTATTTGAGAGTGAGAGAGATATATGAGAGTGAGTGATGCAGACATTTCCACAATTGTGTACATTATCCACCGACTTGTCTGACCTTCCAACAGTAGAACGCACTAGGAAGGGGAATGGTGATTCTCTTGTCAATGGGTGTAACAGTGAACCTGCCAATGTTACAGTCTTTGCCTGCTCTTCAAAATAATATTTAAGGTGGTGCTATATACGGTTAAAGTTACTGGTTTGATTTGGAAGCCTAAAGTTTAGACACTATTATAGAAGCATGGATATGAATATGAATATGAATATGGATATGGAGCACCCAAAACAAGAAGTGGTCGGTTTGGAGGTGGTAGGAGTGAAAAGCAAAAGAGAATGTGTTAATCCACATTCTTCTTCATCTTCTTGTCCTTGTGTGGATTGGAAGGGACGCCCTGCTGATCCAGCCAAATATGGAGGATTTAGAGCTGCAATATTCGTACTAGGTGGGCTTGCCTTGTCTTTCTATGCAAACCATTCATTACTTGTTAGTTTCCTTTTAAATTTATTAGCTCTTGAGGCCAATTAAAGGTAAAAGTATGGTGGCATTGATAAGATTGAAATAACAGGTCTGCAGGGTTTTGAGATCATGGCAATTGCTGCAGTGGGGAACAATTTGATAACATATGTTTTCAACGACATGCACTATACCTTAGCCAAATCAGCCAACATAGTCACCAACTTCGTTGGCACAACCTTCCTTTTGTCAATCCTCGGAGGCTTCCTTGCAGACTCCTACCTCGGCAGTTTCTGGTCTATTCTCATCTTTGGCTGCATTGAACTCATTGTAAGTTTTATTTCTCCATGCACACATAACCACTCTCCTTTTCTATAATAACTATCTTCTTTCTTTTTTTCCTTTTTGAAACAATCTTCTTAACAATTACTTATGCACACAAAAGCTGTTGTTTTGTATAGTAGTAATCTTCTTTAACACTTACTTACTTTCTTTTTTTTTCTTTCTTCTTTTTTTTCCTGATGATGAATCATTGAACTACTGATTCAAAAGTACTCTCTTCTTTCATTCTGATGATAGATCGCTGAATGATATCTGAAAATGTATACTGTTAAAATAAAAAAACAATAATACATCTATCACAACAGTAAGACCAAGAGAAAAGACCCCAATTAGGATTTTATTCAAAATTACTCTCTTCCTTCTGAAAAATACACACAGCTATCATACATCTATTACAAGAATCTTCTTGACAGTTAAGACCAAAACAAGAGACCCCTTGTTTGGGTTTTCGATTAAGAGTTAAAAGGTGCCTTGCAGAAAAGCTCATCTAGTCAATGTGTAGTATTTCTGACTTAGTTAACCAGTCAGTATGTTGTAGCTTCTTTTCTTAACCAGTCTGCATGTTGACAGAATAAAAATCAGTTGTTGAATTTATATGCATATGTAGCAGGGAGGGCAAGGTTGTTCAGAAACAAAATAGATACCAGCAGTTCGAATCTTGGATGTTCATGGTATTCATATCTCTTTGTTCCAGGTTCTAGGTTCATGGCTATGAAATAGATAAATCAAATATTCGAGAAGGGGATAATATCTATAGCATATTTATTATATTCAAGTGAAGATGATAGTACATATTAGGTGAAATAGTTCGTAGAAGCAAATTCAAAACAGAAACATATGTAAGAAAATCAATCTTTACCGATGAATAAATGTGTAAACTATCATTTTAAGAAAAATAGTACCATACTCTTATTCATCAAAAAGAATGGGTGGATATAAAAGTAACAGGGAATTAGAAGAGTATATGTAGTTGAGATTGACGTTGAAGGTGGCTAATTGCCTAGATCATATATTTTCAGGTTTTTGCTTGGGGAATATTAAGCTCATTGAAATGGTTTTTGAGTTGGTGCAGGGATATATAGTGATCGCAGTACAAGCTCATGTGCCATGGTTGAAACCAAGCTACTGCAACATGGTTGTGTCAGAAGGCATGAATTGTGAGGAGCCCACGAGCTCACAAGCACTAGTACTGTTCCTGGGACTGTATTTGATTGCTTTGGGTAGTGGATGTGTGAAGCCTAACATTGTGTCCCATGGTGGTGATCAATTTGATGGAAGAGATGCCAAGGAGAGAAGACAGATGTCTACCTACTTCAATTTCGCATATCTGAGCTTCTCTATAGGAGAGCTGATTGCCCTCACATTAATTGTTTGGGTACAAAACCAGGTTGGCAGAGATGTGGGCTTTGGAGTTTCTGCAGCAGTCATGCTCTTGGCTCTCCTCACTGTTACAGCAGGCCTTCCCTACTACCGAAATAGACTTCCCCAAGGAAGTCCCTTGACTCGGATTGCTCATGTAAGCCATTTCTTTTACTGGCACACAGGTTTTTCTCTTCAAGTATTGGTTTTTGTATTTGCTTTTTTCAAGATTACAGGAACCCTACACTTTTTCTTGTGATGGTAAAAGTTTCTTTCCATTTAAGGATGTGGGGAACCAAATCCGGCAAAACAACAAAGGTCATAGTGCTTGCCTCCTCTACAATCAATGCATTATCGCCCCCCACTGAAGTGGGTTCATAATATTAATACCACCCATCTCAGGTATCATTGAAAGACAGGCCAGGGAGCATTTTGCAACCATTGAAAATGTTTGGATAATTGTTCAAATTTTTAGTTTGTAGGTCCCCTGTTTAATATTTTATATTATGAGGTTAAGTGGGACAAGATTCAACTAATGTGGCTCATTTACAAATTAAAAACAATACAAGACACCAGTGCATTGTCTAGCCAGCCTTTGTCTGGTCTTGAATTGACACTCCACACAACATACAAACAGTGATGTTGGATAAAGCAGTGTCTTGGATGGGTTTGGTCTTTTCCTCCAGCTGGGCGCATAACCCAAAGAAATTGAGCGGTATGCCTTTTTCCAAGCAGACCCAATTCACGCTTGCACAGAAGCCATGAATTTCTTGTAAGCATAAGGTGTGGGGTTAGTGCACTTCTTTCACTCCCTCGCTGAAAAGTAATGTCAAAAAACAAAATTGAACATTTTCCAGGGTGGTTGATTTTCAACCTCCTACATCAAAGATGATATATGGTACTTCGCATTGGCTCTGATATTACATGTTGAGTGATCTTGGTTCTTACTATTTGATATGGATAAGATGGAATTTAAAACCTAGGATTTCCAATCTGCTGCTAGAATGTTCTACCAACTGAATGGTTAACTCGTATTTAGTCAATATATTAGTTATCGATTTGTTGTCGGAATGCTCTACTGAATAAAGACTTGTCCTTCTTTAGCCAATCCATCAATTAGAATTCAAACCTAGGATCTTCTATTTGCTGAGCTAGAATGTTCTACTGAGTCACTCACCCATCTTTAGTCAATCCATCAATTAGAATTGAGATCTAGGATCTTCCATTTGTTGCTGGAATGCTCTACCAACCGAATCACTTACTCATCGTTAGTCAATCCATTAGTTAGAATTCAACCCCTAGGATCTACCAAATGACTCTACCGAATGACTCACCCATCTTTAGCCAATCCATCAGTTAGAATTCAAACCTAGAATCTTCTGTTTGCTGACGAAATGCTCTACCAACTGAATGACTCACCTATCCATCAGTTAGAATTCAACCCTAGAATCTCTCATTTACTGCTGGAATGCTCTACCGAGTGATTCACCCATCTTTAACTAATCCACCAGTTAGAATTTAACCTTTAGATCTTCCATTTACTGCTAAAATGCTCTACCAACTGAATGATTGACCTATCTTTAAACAATCTATCATCTCTTCATATATGACTTATTTCCAACACCCTCAACGTCCTCATGATTTTACTGGTTTATGTATTTCAGGTCTTGGTAGCTGCTTTTAGAAAGAGGAAACTCAAGCACCCATCTTCTCCAGAAATGCTGTATGAGATCCGAGATACTGCTCGCCAACTTCTCCTTCACACCAATCGATTCAGGTGCTTTCCTAATAACATGGGACTTATCTTCAGCAACTTAAAGTAGGATGACATATTTTGGAATGAAACTAAACATTAAGAATTGTTTGTGACTCTGAATTGGGCAGATTCTTAGACAAGGCAGCAATCATTGTACCAGGAGAGTATATCCAACAAGAGAGTTCTTGGAAGGTGTGCCCAGTGAGCGAGGTAGAGCAGGTGAAGGTGATCATGCGGATAATGCCAATATTTGCATGCACAATCATCACAAACTGCATTCTTGCTCAGCTGCAGACATTCTCTGTGCAGCAGGGGAGCAGCATGGACGCTCGGATGACAAAAAGTTTCAGCATCCCACCAGCCTCCCTTCAAGCAATTCCATATATAGCAATGGTATTCCTGGTTCCCTTGTACGACAGAGTCTTTGTCCCATTTGCCAGAAGAATCACAGGCAACGACACAGGGATATCTCAGCTCCAAAGAATTGGGGTTGGTCTCTTTCTCTCAACACTTTCAATGGTGGTTGCAGCCTTGGTGGAGGCCAAGAGGAAAGCCCACCATTCCCCTCCAATTTCTATATTCTGGATTGCCCCTCAGTTCTTAGTTTATGGAATATCAGAGATGCTCACAGCAGTGGGGCTCATTGAATTCCTCTACAGCCAGTCCCCAGCGGGAATGCAATCCATGGTCACTGCTCTCACATATTGTTCATTCTCCTTAGGCTTCTTTTTCAGCTCTGTTCTGGTTTCCATCACTAACAAGATAACATCTCATGGTGGGTGGCTTTCAAACAACGATCTCAACAAAGACCATCTGGATCTGTTTTACTGGCTTCTCTCCGCTCTCAGTCTTTTTAATCTCATCAATTACATCTTCTGGGCAAAGTGGTACGACTACAATCGACCAATCCTTCCTCCTCGTGCCTCAAAATCTATCGTTAACAACATTCACCAAGGCGTTGATAAGGTGTAATGCTCACTAGGCATACATTTACGTGTGATATTTGTTGCTATTATTACTAGTACTTGGGGAGTTGGGTGTATAGAAAGCTAGCTTCCAAATGTAATCAATATTCCCACTCAATGAGAGCATTTCATATTATATTTTCAAGAATTCGTGCTTCAATTTTTACCATTTTATCAATGGCTATTTGGCAGCTCTATTAGAAACAACACTTCAAAGTGCATACGTATGAAAGTCATTTGGAATATATATAGACTATTATGGATGGTTGTGTAAGATCATAAATCAAATAACATGAATCATCAATGGATTAACTACTAAGTCTTGGGATTTCCATAATATTGTAATGTTTCAGTAGAATGTGTAAAATAAATACATGAATAAACTAAAAAAACAAGGATATTATCTTCATACAATCATATTGAATAGCTTCATTGATTCTTCCAAGCTTTTTTTTAAAGAATGGCATGTTGCCCTTGGAATTTCTAAAAATAGCAATTACTATTTATAATAAGTTTGGCTCTCAAAAATAGTAAATTATGACATGGATAAAATGAGAAAGTGTTTTTTTTTTCAAATTAAATTGGTCAAATCAGATTTAATGACAAATAATAAAAAATTATTGAAATAATATATATACCAAAAGTTGGCATGTGTTAAGTGAAGAGAATCTTGGGTTGTTGAAAGGTTGTTTAAGGTTGTTGAGAAGACAAAATTGGACAAGTGGCAATTCAAAAAACAAATGTTAGAAGGTGGTGGAAAAATGGAAAAAGGAGTTACAAACTTAGCATGAAAGCATCTTCTATTGTGGGTTTGATTATGTTGTTATATATTTGGATTTTGGCTTGCATTTGACATTCATTCTATCATGTCATTTGAACAAGCTAATGATGTTTCCTTGAGAGGCTGGTAAACGAATGAAGTTGAATCTTCAAGATTGATAAACCGAGGAGATTTGAGGCTTCAAGATGGTGCTTTAGAGGGTCTCTAAGGGAAATCTCATCCAAATATTGTATTTGTGCTAAGAGGATTTCTCATTGTTCCATTTCTTTAAGTTAAATTCCAAGTGTTTGTAGGAGTTTGGACTACATAGTTTAGGATTGTGAGTTTTAGTTTGTGTTGTTATTTATGATAGCATATATTAATATTGTTGGAGTTTCTTTTTGATGCATTTTTTTTGGTCGGTAATATTTTTTAATTTTATTAATAAAGTATATAAACATTTACATTGTATAGCATAAAATTCAAGTTTTTCACAAAACCATCTAGACTCCACCTGGTCACCACCCAAAAACCACCACCCCTAAAACCTATCTCCAATCCAAAAAGGTGTATTTCACCTTCATTTTACATGACACAGATCCCCAACCCTACCATCACTACTAATATTCACACATGATTCGACATATTATAATTCAGAATGGATCAAGGCATTCAAAAAATAATGTTTGCTACCATTGATACTTTGGTTGACTTTAAACATTACAAAAAACTAGCCCCCTTAAACAAAAAGAACAAAAACTCAAACCTAGACCATCCTACTTCTCTATTTACCCCCATTATATTCCCTCTACAGGTCTTTGTTTTACCAAGATCAACCTAAGGAGCCTTCTTTGTTCTGCACCTCCTCAGAATTCTTGACCCTACCTCTACAACCACCATTTGGTGATTAACCTTGAAATCTTGCTTATGGAGGGCCAAATTGAGATCCTCCCAAGCCATCAACACCTTCATCTGATAATCATCCCGGTCCACTCGACCAAGCCAGCGTACAAAGTGAATAATTCCTTTTTCTCTCACCTCCATGTGATCCTCAATTTCTTCAAAAATGTCAAACCCTAATCTAGGTACTGACCATTCAAAAATTGAGTCAAAACCTCCCAACAAATCCTCATCAAACAAAGAGTATAAAACCCACCTTATGGTTTCTTCATTGTCCAAAATCTCTAGTCCCCACACTGGCACTAATGTGATGACATCCATATTCAACCTGTATCAATGCTTGGCCTCAATGATTTTTTTCCCAAAAGATTGATAGCCACCATTATCACATCTTCCCTTTTACACATGAATAACCTCTTTAGACATTGCTTCGTTATCGGGCCAAAAATGCCTCATTGTTGGCGATTAGTGAACAAAGTGAAGGTAGCCTCCATTTTTTCCATCACCACCTCACTCATCAAAATTTTGTTTGTTCAATGACATTTTCCACCTTTAATAACACTATGTAACTACCCCCATCACGTCACTGTAGCAAACCATTCATTCATTAAATTCATTGTCTTCGTTTTGAAGAAAAATGATGTCACTTCATTACTCTTCACTTCCTTCCTACAATAACTTCTTGGATGTCACCATTCATGTAATGATGGATATTGCATTTGAAAGATTTTAATAATCTATCCTCGATACCTTTCTCATAGTTGCACACAATTATCCCACTCAAAAAAATTACAATTTGCCCACTCAAAAAATTACATATTTCCTCATGTCCACTTAAGCATGTGAATGTGCCAATTTAAATCTTTTCATCAGGGGTTAGAATTTTTTCAAAACAAAAGGTCACCTCTTCTTCATCCATTAAAAGATAGTGCTAACTTCAATTATTGATTTGCCTCTAAATTGCCCATTTTGTGGGCATGACTTATTTTGACTTCCTCAAATTTGCCCAATTCAATCAAAATGGCCTTAATGAATTTCTGTAAGTGCCATGCTACTGAATTACCATTCATGATTTCTTGAATAATTATTAAAGAATCTCCTTCTAGGTGTATTTTTTAAGCTCCAATAAACTACTCAACTTAACAACCATCAAGGTTTATTTTTCCTCCGCAACATTATTGGTTCCCTCTAGCTTTTTTGTGTTGGTATTATAAGGTCCAAGATTACTGAGATGGGGAGTGAATCACTAATCTACCAAATCTAAACTTTTCATCAACCATTCAATAAGTTTAATCAACATAAAACCTGTGCAACAATAAAAAAATGAAGCACACAAACCATCCAAACATGCAACACAAGAACACCGAGATTTTTATCTTGGAAACCCTTGTTCAGAGGGAAAAAACCATGGTGGGAATAAGCACCCACTAATAATTGTCACTCTTCTAAAGTATGCATGGTTAAAGGCCTAGCCTTGTTAGGAGCTTTACAAATGCTTGATTAGGAGAAAACCCTATTAGGAGTCACCTGGTTAAGGGATTTACCTCTAGCCTTTTTAGGATCTTTACCCTACTAGGAGTAACCTTTTTAAAGGATTTCAAACCCTAATTAAAGAGCCACCTGGTTAAAATATTTACAATTTCAAACCTGTTAGGATATACCGATTAAGGGATTTTCTTGCAGAACCTATTAGGATGAACAACAAGTATAATGGTCTAGGTGTAGCACTTCTCCTCTACTTGTTCAAATCCAATTAAGCACAAACACTACTTCTCTTATGGATAATCTTCTCTCTTCACTTGAATGCACCTTCGCATCCACAATCTACACTTGCATAATTCATTGATTTACATATAAATACATTAAACATATTCATTAGGGATTTAGCTGTTGGAAATATTCAAGACTAGCTAGGTTACTGAGAGGGGAGGGGTGAATCAGTAACTTCAAAACTTTTACAAATTTTTGATCTCAACCATTTTTTTTAATAACATTAGATTGATAAGCTAACTGTATGCATGAGTAACAGAAAGAATAAAACATTCATAACACTTTGAACACAAAGATTTGGTAACCTAGAAACCTTCCAAATAGAAAGTAAAACTGGGGTGGGGATGAAACCCACTAAACTTCAATACTGCAGTATAAAGTTTGCCGGTTAAGGCTTACAATGATCATTTCTGATGATCTACTCTGTTAGGAGCAATAAGGACTACTAGGTCCACCTTGTTAGAGGATTTACAAACATACAAAGAAGTATGCACTCGGTTAAGAGATTTTGAAAAGACTGTTAAGTCTACCCGGTTAAAGGATTTGGGGCTGATTCACCTGTTAGGATGAAACAGTAGATCTCTTACTTGCAACTGTACTTGCTGATTGAGATTCTCTGATGTACTAATCACCTTCTGTGATAGACATGTCTCTGCTGCTTCTTAAACTATTGTATCCCTTTGTAATTCACTTATCTCTACCTTTTTTCTCTTTTTCGCTTCTCCCTTCTTTTTCACTTTGGATATGATACAAAACATTATTTATATATCAATCCAAAATAATTAGAAAACAATAGCAAAGCCGGCTCTAAACAAGCAAACACAAATATTACTGAGTCGGCCCAAATATAGTGACTCGATTACTGCAAACTAACTTGGTGACTTTCTGATACTCGGCATCCACTGCGTTACTTGGCATCATCATGCACTCGGTAGAAGCGGAGGCTTGGTCCATACTAACCACTCGGTTGTAGTTTCAAACTCGGTATATACTGGAGACTCGGTAGATATAGTGTCACTTGGTAGAGACTGAATTCCCTGTTTACCATGCTGGCACTCAGTAAACACTGCTCATCTCATCACTCGGTGATGATAACTCGATAAGCACTGTGAAGCTCGGTAGGCACTATTCTGCTTAGTAAGCACTATTCTGCTCGGTAAACACTGTTCTGCTCAGTAAAAATTGTTATGCTTGATAAACACTGTTATGCTCGGTAAACACTGTTCTACTTAGTAAACATGCAGAGTCTGAATAAGTGTTGTCACTAATGACAATCATACTTAATGCCAACAATCTCCCCCTTTGGCATTAGTGACAAAAACATTTATTGCCCAAAAAAAAATCATGCTGAATTCGTCTCTTTTTTTTCAGAATTTATCTTTGTCATACTGTTGTATATACATTTCATGTCTCCCCATATAGTATATATACAAATATCTTGTATCACCTCATACTCATATTTCCTATTTATACTTTCTCCCCCTTTCATATCTCATATATCTTATATACGTTCTCCCCCTTTTTGACAATAATGCCAAAGGTGTATATACAAATATTTTACATGGAGATGCCAAAATGTGAGAGAAAATCAAAGTGTACCTTACTTATTAATGCTAGAGTTGTATCCCAATTCTCTTGCAGAATCTTGCATGTATGGAGTGCAACTTGGACTTCTACAGAGAGTTCAATCATGTAATCTGCAATTGAAAACTAATTGTCATGGATCAATGTTTTTGAGTATGCAATATGCTTTTGCATTGTATACATGATGGGAAGGATCATGTTCTAAATATATATTAATGTTGATCTGATCCTTGCATCTTCTCTCAATAATTTTGACTGCTTATTAGATAGGAATCTGACTGTCATATGATGTGCAGAGCTTGAACTAGGTTCAAGTTGCAACGTGCACTGATCTTCAGATCCTCATCAATCTTATTTATTTTGTCTTTGATCTCCTTTGAGAACTCGGCAACATTACATACTTTGACAAAAAGAGATGTTACCTTGGAATGGGAGGACTCAATGCTAGTCAAAACTGAAGATAACCTTGCCTGATTGATAGCTATTTGCTAAGCAATGTGCTCAAGCACTTCATTATCAAACTTCTTCTCAGCCTTCTCAAGCAACTTGTCTATTCCAGAGGAATCATCATTGAACTTGTTAACTACTTCTGCCAACTGCAACAAAATGTGTTGAGAGGAATCAACTTCAACACCTATAGCTTCTGTCAAAATGTTCTTGGCATCCTCAATGATCTTATATTCCTTATCTCTTTCTTCTTTTCATTTCTTCTGCTTTGCTTTCTTCTGGAGGAGTTCACCAACTATTTGCATTTGATCTGCAGTGAGGTTTGCAAAATCTAATTGGGGAATTTCTATCTCCTCATCTAGATCTATACCTTCTGCTACACTCTTGCTCAAAAATTTTGTACTTGGTTGAGTCTTTATACTTAATGCCTTTGTAGTAGAAATTGTGGTAGACACAGTAGGACTTTTAGTGAAAACTGATAAACTTCCAGCTGATGGGATGCTAACTAGAATACTTGATAAACCAAAAACTAAAGTATTTACAACTGTAGAATCTGAGGTACTTACTGCTGAAAAACTCAAAATTGAAGAAGGTACAGAAGACTGCAACTCAGTGGAAGAAGGAGGCTGAAGCTTGGTAGATGAAGTGGTAGCCACTTCTATCATTGATACATTGAGCTATGCTAGTGATGATTGGACATTTGATGTATCCGAGGGAGTTGTCACAATCACACTTGAAGTTTCCTCCGGGCTAGGTTTAACAATTTTTACTGGAGAGTGAGGAAGTGAGGCAATTACCTTTGCAGCTATCCGAACTGGATCATCTTCCTCAACATTCTTCTTAGCTTCCTCGGTAGCTTCTTTTCCTGCTTCTTCTATCTCAACATTATCAATCTGAACTGTTTCTTCATCTTCTTCATCACTGTCATCTTCAATATCTTTAATTATCACAGTTTCAGTACTCGGTTTGTGAAGATGATAAATGTTTTTCCAAGTATATTCTGCACTCTTCACAACTGACTCTATATCCTTGATCAAAATTAAGCAACTGTTGAATTTTAGTGTCATCTTGGATTCATTTTCTATCAATGCCTTATTTATTTCAGCATTTTTCAAACTTGGCATCAATTGCCTTAAGGTTTGAGCATAGATGTCCTTGATAGTTTGCCTTGCATTGGACCATCTCATCTTGATTGGGTTTAATAAAGCTCATGGGATTTGAGAAGCTATTTCTTTAGGTGAGTATTTCCATCTTCCCATTTTCTCAATAACAACATCTTCAATTTCCTGCTGCTCTGCCTCTGACCTCGTTTCATATTTGAGAGATTTGAAATTTGCAATTCTAGATCCTTCTCTCAAATCCTTAATCTTTTCTTCAAAAGAGGGAGGAGGCCTTTTGAGTACTATATCATCCTTGACTATTCTTGCCTTGTCCCTTGATCTTTTCCTTGTGAATACTGCAGTGGGTTGCTCAGGTTCCTTGGTGATAGTTACCTTTCCTTTCTTCTTTACAGGAACTAGTTCTTCTTTACTCTCATCATTTTCTTCTTCTTCTACAATATCCTCTCCTTTGTCCTCGGTTAACATTAGAGGTGTGCTAGATTGCATCTTGGCCATCCTCTTTCTGCCTTTGTTAACCGCCTATGGAAGCTTTATGCTTAGCTCAATTCTTACCTTAGCTTCATCATATGTTCCAAAGTATGGAGCCTTTGGATCAACGGGTTGATTTACTAGGGCTTCAATTATATCCTTTGTCTCATCAATGTTTACCTCATAAGGAAGAGGTTTTACCCATACAATCCTGGGCCTTACTGCCTGAATATATACTGTATCACAATCAACCATAAAACAAACATCATCTTTATAATCTTCCTCCAACTTTAGTGGAATCCAGAATCTGTTATTCATCTTCTCCTTAAAAGATTCAAAATAGTTATCCATTATGCTTGTAAAATTCTCACCCATTTCTGCAATATACTCATTTATCTGATAAAGAATACGCACATCCTTTCTCCATTTTACCGTGCCTTTAGATGGTCAAAACTTTCGAGCATAGAAAAATAAACAAACCAATAGCGAGCCAAACTTACATGGATTGTTCTTTGAGGTTTGGATGCTCTCCATATTCTTGTTGAACTATTTCAACAATAGATCTGCTAGGTCAAATGACAGATTGTTCTTCACAATTTTATAGGCTAGGTCAACTACTTCACACGGAACACTATTCTGCCGACTTGAACTGTATATCTTGTGAGCTATTACATATGTGCCAAATTTTAGTTCTACATCGGTAATGCTATTTATTCTCATACCTCTACCATCCCATTTGGCTAGGGTTTTCTTTTCCAGCTCTACTCGACCTAGGGTTTTTGTAGATTTTGCCTTGGCAAGCATGGGAAGACCAGTGATTTGGTGAATCATTTTCTTTGATATTTCCACTGGTTGCTCAAGCCAAATTTTACCTTCATGCACTCGGCTTAGAATATATCTTATCCATTTTATCTGGAAACTCTGAGGCAAGTGGGTGATATGTGTCAAACCCTTATCTTCCAAATGTTTATGTTCCGGTTTGAGAACACCATCAACACACAGTTCATCATGAACAACATCTATCTCTAGGGTTCCAAGTTCTTGAATTGTACCTCTAAAATGACTACGAATGTCATTTGCAAGAAGTACCTTTGGAGGAATTTGAGACTGAGCTCCACTTGGATCTAGGGTTTCTACAATCGTGGGCACGAGTTTGAAATCTGGTGCTTTCCATTCTCCATGAACTAACATTTCTGAACCTTTCTTTACTTTGGTGCTGGATGATGCCATGGTAGCTCTTCAAAAAAATTTTGCTACAAAATTTTGCTTTGAATCACTTGATCACACTTAGAAATTTTTCTGCTCAATATGCTAATATTCGCGGTGAAGAATGAATTTGATTTCATGGTTTTTGTTAAAACTTTGTCATTAATGCTCCGTAGGAATTAGGGTATAGAATTTGACAGACTGTCATCCACTAAGCATTAATTGCTTGGTGAAGATTCTGTAACTTGGAGAACATACTGCTCTGACCTTACTCGGTAACTGAATGAAATTATGTTACTCCCGACCTTGCTCAGTTGAAACTGATACCAACCTTCCTGCGATCCTTCTATATCTTGCATACTGATTTGGATCTTTTTTCCTTTCAATTCAGGAACTGTTTGGAATATGTCTATGAGAATACAGTTCCAGTGCTTTCTTGGAGACTTAGTTAGAATTGATAGAGCCACTCTCTTCATGAGTGACTTCATTACTTGGACTAGTTTTCTCGGTAGGTTTAGGGATCCACTGTTGTCTCATCTACTTCCTGATCCTATCTACTTTTGCTTTCTTTTCATCTTCAACTTTGCCTAAATTCATGCAATTTTTAGCTATGTGACCAAGCTTAGTGCATTTGTAACATCTTATAGTAGTATCCCTTTTTCTCAAGTGATGCCTTACACAATTCATGACAATGTGTCCATATTCTCCACAGTAATGACATCTACACCAAGTGTTGTAATCCCAACCAAATATTGCTTTCATAATTTGTTCTGCTGGATTGGGTGTTTTAGTTCTGCATTCTGATGCATTGTGACCTTGTTTGTTACATTTGTGACATTTGCCTTTAAATCTTGGTTTCTCCTTGCCTTCATTTGCTTTATGACCATGCTAATTGCAATTGTAGCATTTTCCATTGAATTTTTCTTTTCCATTGCTCCAACATTTGTTTGAAGTATGACCAATTTTGCCACAGTGATTACAAGTGGGTTTCTGATTCATTTGAGTACCTTGTTTGGAGGATTCACCTTCCTCTTTGTATCCAAGTCTTGCTTTTCCTTTTTTCTTATGAAGGTTTTGTTCATACACCTGATTCATATCTTCTTGAGATTTCAACATTCTTTCATTGATTTTCTTTTCAGTATCTAGGTCACTCATCAATCTTAAATTGATTTGCTTTTCAGATCTCAGTTCCTCTCTTATATTTTCATTTTCTGATCTTAGAGTCAAGATTTCTTCATTTGCATTGGAGACTTGATTAATAAGGTTTTCTAGCTGAAGGGTTTGATTCTGGATTTCATTGTTCTTTCCATCTATTTCATCTTTCATCTTGTTTCTTTGTTCCAAGATTTCACAGAATCATGTTGACTGAATTTCCTGTTCTCTTTTCAATTTTCTTACTTCTTGCAGAGATCCATTCTTTTCTAGAAGTTCTTTTGCTTCATTGTTTGCTTCATCTGAGCTGCTTGAAGGGAAAAAGTCTTCAATATTTTCTTCAACATACTAGTGGTCATTCATCTAATTTGCAAGTTCCTTCCTTCTTTTTAGGGAAAGGGAAAGATGCTCTTTTGCTTCCTTGAGTTGAGTTATGGCCATTTCTAGATCTAGCTTTTCATTCTCAATTACTTTGTTAAGTCTGAATATCTCCATTGTCCTGAATCTTTTCTCAAGTTGTCAAACTTTATTCTGAGAACCAAAGAGCTCTGATACCAATTGTTGGAAATATTCAAGACTAGCTAGGTTACTGAGAGGGGAGGGGTGAATCAGTAACTTCAAAACTTTTACAAATTTTTGATCTCAACCATTTTTTTTTAATAACATTAGATTGATAAGCTAACTGTATGCATGAGTAATAGAAAGAATAAAACATTCATAACACTTTGAACACAAAGATTTGGTAACCCAGAAACCTTCCAAATAGAAAGTAAAACTAGGGTGGGGGTGAAACCCACTAAACTTCAATACTACAGTATAAAGTTTTCCGGTTAAGGCTTACAATGATCACTTCTGATGATCTGCCCTGTTAGGAGCAATAAGGACTACTAGGTCCACCTTGTTAGAGGCTTTACAAACATACAAAGAAGTATGCACTCGGTTAAGAGATTTTTGCAAAGACTGTTAAGTCTACCCGGTTAAAGGATTTGGGGCTGATTCACCTGTTAGGATGAAATAGTAGATCTCTTACTTGCAATTGTACTTGCTGATTGAGATTCTCTGATGTATTGATCACCTTTTGTGATAGATATGTCTCTGCTGCTTCTTAAACTATTGTATCCCTTTTTAATTCACTTATCTCTGCCTTTTTTCTCTTTTTCGCTTCTCCCTTCTTTTTCACTTTGGATATGATACAAAACATTATTTATATATCAATCCAAAATAATTAAAAAACAATAGCAAAGTCGGCTCTAAACAAGCAAACACAAATGTTACTGAGTCAGCCCAAATATAGTGACTCGGTTACTGCAAACTAACTCGGTGACTTTCTGATACTCGGCATCCACTACGTTACTCAGCCTCATCATGCACTCGGTAGAAGTGGAGGCTCAGTCCATACTAACCACTCGGTTGTAGTTTCAAACTCAGTATATACTAGAGACTCGGTAGATATAGTGTCATTCGGTAGAGACTGAATTTCCTGTTTACCGTGTTGGCACTCAGTAAACACTGCTCATCTCATCACTCGGTGATGATAACTCGGTAAGCACTGCGAAGCTTTGTAGGCACTGTTCTACTCGGTAAGCACTGTTTTGCTCGGTAAACACTGTTCTGCTCAGTAAACACTATTTTGCTTGGTAAACACGCAGAGTTTGAATAAGTGTTGTCACTAATGGCAATCATACTTAATGCCAACATTAGCCACCTTACAAAATGTATTACATTTTAATTTCATTCATTATAATTATTCCCACTCCATCCTTGAATCCTAAAATATATTATCAATCTAGAATATTTGATTACAAATTTATATTGGCCACAAGATTCATCACACATCAATTTAAAATAAAAATAGTCAAACTTTATTTGACTTCTCCAAAATGCTTCCAAAACTTGATAGATCTGATCATCTCAAACAATGAAACAATAAATAATAATTACATATCTTTTATGCCACATCACTATGCCACCTGGATCATGAAGAGATCCACCGCAACTGACTGCATCATCACTAATCACTGATCTAACACTAATTGTTCAAACTTGTTCAAACATTTTTCTATCTTGCATAGAGTGATCTTTTGTCAACTGAAATGATTCCTTGTAGTACTCCAATCCTATAGTGATCATAGTATCAATAGCATATCCTAGTCAAGATAATCATATCATGACCACAACACTTGGATCCATACTGATTTGATAGAACAATCAAATCATTCTGGTGCTATTCAGTCACTGTTTGTTCTTTTGTCTACCCTGTTGTACTTCACTCAATCATAAATCTATGAATACTTATTTCCAAAACTAGGATCATACCTACAAAAACATGAAACTGTTAGGAATAGTCCCAAGAGATAACTAAGAGGGGGGGGTGAATCAATTATCTACAATATTCAATTCTTTATCCAATTAAGTATAGATTAACATTAAGCATAAACACAATATGAGAACACTTAACACAACACCACAATTTCAATTATGGGGAAACCCAAATAGGTAAAAACCCCAGTGGGAATTAACACCCACTATAAACTGCACTAGAGTATAATGATCCATGTTAGAAGATCTTACAACCTTGTTAGGATTTGATCTTTACAATGCATTAAGTACAATGACCTAGTCAAAGGTCAGAACCTATTAGGAGTCTTTTATAATTAACCCTGTTAGGGGTTAGGACACACTGTCCGGGAGCTCATTGCTCAAATGGGTGAAGGCTGCAACCTTCTGCTTAACAAATACACACTATATATGGATCTTGGTGAATTGTGAGTTAGACCTGCTATCTGGATCAGTTCCAATGAATAGCATACACTTCTTTCTTAGTTACATAGACCTTCTACTGATGGCTCAATACTTCGCACCTTCTGCTCTTCTCTTGTCTTTCAATTGTCTGCCATACTTAGTGATCACAAATGACCAACTATAATTATCTTTCTCCAAATGATATAATCAAGTCAACCTGTTAGAACTTCCTTGAAATAATATTAGAGAAATAATATAACTCTCCAACAATATCTCCACCGGCTATACTAAGCGTACAACACTAATTAGGACCACGCAACTCCATATGAGTAGATGCGTTGCTTCACACTGTCAGCTCCACTAAATTAACTGATAATTTCTTCTCATGTTGAAATATGTTATGCACTCTTAACCAAACATTCTTAACTCTTCTCCAAACACTAATCCAAACATGCATATCAAAGTGATAGGTGCAACTAATACAACAATATAAACAATGTCAGTTCTATCAAATAAAATCAGGAAACTGCAACTGTCAACTGGAAACATCATAACTCAACCTATACTACACAACTGACTCTGCATCCATGAACATAGCTTCACTAACATTTCTACAACATAAATATAAATGTGCAAGGCTCCATTACAACCATACTGCAAATCACATACAAAACTCTTCCTCGAACCTATCAGTCCAACACTACTGCTATAAACAACTGTATTATTGTCTTCACTTAGAATAAACCTCTGTGTCTATGATATCATGCTGATAACATATCCATACAACATATGCTCAAGGCTCTCTCTACCAAGCTTCCACATGTGCTACTTACCATATGTTGTCATCAGTGACAAACATACAGTCAACACTCATTATTGGCAAATCTCCAACATGAAACATCTCCAAGTCTTCCTCTCTGACTGCACACTCCAATTCCTTCACATACTCACCACACATTGGATTCAACAACTTAAACACTTATCAATGCACTGTCAACCAACACAGTACTTATTTGACATCAATGAAAACACAATAACTAATATTCTTGTCATCAAACCTATACAAATCAACATTCAATCAAATTGTACATCATTTATGCCAACAATATCCCCCTTTGGAATTGATGGAAACACCACATTGATCTGATAAAAATTTCTCCCCCTTAGTTGATGCACCAAATTTATTGTCATGATCTTCCTGATATTCTCCCCTTGAGTCTTCATCTAGTTCTTCTGGTAGTATTCTCCCCCTTTGACAACAATGCCAAAGGTTTCACATAGGTCACCTACTGCTGCAACATCTTCATTTGCCTCTGACTTCCCCCCCTAAGGAGTAGTCCCCTTTAACATCAACCCATTAGTGAAAGTTATTTAATGAGTCCACTGGATTGATTCTTACAATAGTATCTTAGTGTCATTCAAGTAGGGTAATAACCCCTAACTTACCTCTCAAAAACTCAAAAGTATCTTTAGGTAATGGTTTAGTGAATATATCTACTAGTTTCTCATTGGTTAGCACATATTCCAACTTGACTACCTTTTCCTACACTTTCTCTCTTAAGAAATGATACTTGATTGCAATATTATTCATCTTATAATTCATCACTGAGTTCTTGGAAATGTTGATTGCACTCAAGTATTATCATAGAATATAATCACTTATTCAATTACCTTCTCTTTGATACCTTCTAGAATCTGCTTCATCCATGCTATTTGTGTACAATTGATAGATACTACTACATACTCAGATTCTACAGTAGATTGGGAGATGAAATTTTGCTTCTTACTTGTCCATGAAATAAGTCTTCCTCCTAGAAATAATTCTCTTCCACTTGTACTCTTTCTATCATTAATGTTTCTTGTCCAATCTACATCAATAAAAACACTCAAAGAGAAATCACCTTTGTGAAATTACCAAAGACCATAGTCTTTTGTCCCTTTCAAGTACCTAGATATCCTTTTCACTACTACCATGTGAGATTCCATAGGATTAGCTTAAAATCTAGCCACTATTCCAACTTCTTGTACAATGTCTGGTCTACTATGAACAACATAATGCAACTTACCAATCATGGATATATATAGAGTTACATCTACCGCACTTGACTTATCATCCTTAGATAGTTTTCATCCTATCACCAGGGGGGTTCCAACTAGTTTGGAATCTTCCATTCTAAAGGTCTCCAATACTTCCTTTATGTACTTGGACTAACTGATATGAAATCTGCACTCCAATAAAGAACTCAATTTCTCCTATCATTGACATTTCAAATTCCTTCATCTCCTCAAAAATTTCCAAACTCATTTCATCATCTCCTCCAAAGATTATGTCATCCACAACCACTTCAACTAATAGTATCTTATCACCTTGAACCTTCAAGTACACATTGCTATCTTCACTTATTCTTTGATTTCATAAGAGTGTAATCTTTTATACCATGCTCTAGGTTCTTGTTTTAGTCCATATAGTGCCTTTTTCAGCTTGCACACCATGCCCTTTTTCTTTGTTAATGCAAACCCATCTGGTGTCTCTATGTAAACCTCTTCTTCAAGAATACTATTTAGAAAAGAAAATTTGAAATCCATTTGAAAAACCATAAATTTCTTATAGGAAGCATAAGAAAGTAAAATTATTACCCCTTCAAGTCTTGCTATAGGATAAAATGTCTCTCTATAATCCAGTCCTTCCTCTTGATCATAGCCCTTACAAACAAGGCTTGCCCTATTAAAAACCACTTCTCCATCTTCATTCAGTTTTTTCCTGAAAACCCACTTTTTACCAATCACATTCTTGTCTGCTAGTTTAGGATCAAGTGTCCATATGTCATTCTTCTTAATCTGATCAAGCTCTTCTTCCATTGATTTCATCCAATATTCCTTCTTCAAGGATTCCTTCAGAGTTTTAGGCTCAAAATTTTAGATCAGACATGTGCTCTCTTTGATCTTCCTTCTAGTTTTCACTCTAGCATATTTATCACCAATGATCTAACTAGTGGAATGATTTAATTTCACATACCTTGGAACAATAGTTTTAGGTCTAGGTGCTTATTCTTATTCCATTGGTTGAACCACTTCTTCCTCACTATTTTGTTCAATAGTTTCTTTCTCTTGCAGTTTCACATGCACAAATTTGTGATTATTTTCTGGTTCTTGCTTTCTTGTTTCATCATATTTATTTAGATATTCATCTACCTTCATATTTTCACTTTCAACCATCTTGTTAGTCCTTTTATTGAAACACTTATAGGCCTTTCTTTTAGTATAATATCCCAAGAAAATACCTTCATCACTCTTACGATCAAACTTTCTAGTGAAATCATCTCTCTTGATATAGAATCTACTACCAATAACTTTGAAATATTTAACACTAGGTGAATTACCATACCATAATTCATAAGGTTTCTTACCAGTTCCTTTCTTCACTAGTACCCACTTCAATGTGTATACTACAATGCAAATGGCTTATCTCCAATATAACTTAGGTACAACACCTTGAATCATCATTAGCCTAGCTACATCCACTATATTTTTTTTCCTCCTTTCAGTAACACCATTTTGTTGTAGATTTCTAGGTGTAGACATCTGCCTTTTGATTCCATTCTCCTCAGAGTATTGAGAAACTTTGATGAAGTGAAATCTCCTCCTCTATCTGACCTTAATCACTTCAAGATTTAACTTGTTTCATTCTCAACAAATGATCTAAAATCTTTGAACTTGTAGAAATCTTCAGACGTATCCTTCAAGAAAGCCACCCACATCATTCTTGAGTAATCATCAATAAACAATATAAAGTACTTATCACCATGGTAACTTCTTGTCCTCATAGGACCACACAGATCAGTATGCACTAAGTCCAATATACTAAGATGAAAAATACTTTCTCCTGAAAGTAGAACTAGTTAGTTTACCCAACTGACATTCTTTACACATCATGTTATCTAGTTTAGCTAATTGTGGAAATCCCCTAATTGCATTCAACTTACTAACTTTTACAAGACTATCAAAGTTCACATGACAAAACCTTCTATGACATAACCAACTATCCTCAACCCTAGCACCAAAAAATTATTAACACTTTTATTCAAATGGAATAGATTACTTTTATTCTTCCTACTCATAGCAATTAGATCTCCTGAGCTTCCAAGTATCATGCATATACCTCCTTTTAATTCTAGGCGATAACCTTTGTCATTCAACTAACCCACACTCAATATATTATGTGTTAGATCTTCTACAAAGTAAACATCATCAACATTTCTTTTTCCATTCAAAGAAATTGTACCTTTTCATTTTACCAAGCAGGGTCTGTTGTTACTGAACCTGACCACACCACCATCAAATTATTCTAGCTTTATGAACTTGCTTCTATCACTAGTCATGTAATGTGAGCACCCACTGTCAATAATCTACTCATTATTGTGTTCCATATGAGAAACTAATACCTTTTCTCCCTGTTAGGTATCATCTTTCACTACAATAAACACTATCTCTTCTTCTTCTTCTTCATTATCTTCTAATTCTTGATCAGTTACACCTTCATCTACTACAACATAACATTGTTTCTTTCCCCTTTCCTTGAATCTTCTAAAATTTTCCTTTTTCTCACCATTGGGACACCTAGCAACAATATGTCCAATCTTATTTCATGAGAAACACTTTAAAGGTAACTTTCCTTTGTACTTATTGATACCTCTAGGCAATCTCCTTGCAATTAATGCTTCAAGCTCTCTGTTAGAGATTTTTCTTGTGGGATCAAACTTGGCTAATATGTAGGCTTGATTTTCAGTTTAAAGGGCTCCAAGTTTCCAAGAAATAGTCTAATTGATGAGGATTCGATAAGATCATCCTTCTTCTTTGAGCTCCATAGGACTCAAGCGGGTATTGCCTCAAATGATTTACTATGTTTCAAGTAAACTTTCAAATGGTGGATTGATTTCTTCACTATTATGCTATATATCTATCAAATTATCTCAATAAAACATCATCACTTTGCAAATAGTCCAGACAATCCTAATACAGAGTATAGCAATAGAAATCATAAATGTGATAGCATAGACAAGTGGTACATAAGGATATTCATCCTTCTTCCTTTTCTGAGTTCAACTCAAGGAAGGATAACCTTTTTTATTCTCTCTTCAAGGAATCAACAAATATAAATTATATCATTTGGACACAATTCATTCAACAAACATGCAGATAATTATTGAAAAGTAAAAGTACTGGTAATGAGATAAAATTTGTTTTTAAGACTTATGAAAGATAAATTTATAAGAAACAAACACCAAACCAGTGCCTAATCCAATGGGAAAAAGAATCTAAATGCAATTCCACAGAATTATCTTAAAATAAATACAACAACATGCCTTACAAATTGTCTGCAATTTGAATAGAATGCCTTACAAACTATTCCGTCAACTGAATATTACTATCATCAAAATCTCCACAAACAATGTTTACTCTTTGAAATTGAGAATGAGAGTTTTAATTCTTTCTTTGAAATAAAGTCATAAATCAATTAAATAGATTGCTTGACAATTGGTATATTCTAAATGCCTTACATATAAAATATGGAAGAGTAAAACATGGAAAGCAAAGAGACAACAACAATATAAGGTAGAAATTGTAGTGTATTTGTATTAAAATAAAATTGTAAATTACATACAAGATCTCATGCTCAGAAAACCAGACATAAAATGTAGAAATTTGTTCTATAGAAATTGTATTAAGTTTTCTATTATCTTTTCCACCACTTCAAAATGAAGTTACAACTTCTATTTATAGCTCAACCATCTTGGAATTATCTTATCAATGAGAATGCAACAAGCTTCGGATGGTTGGAACCCTAAACCCTAAAAAGCATATAAAACAAAATACAATTTAAGCCCTCAGGTGATGGAAAGACAAAAATATTTTGGATCGTTCTGCTTCCTAGCTCATTGATCACTGACACCTTTGTCTGAAAATATTCATGATAGCTTCTTGAGTTGTTGTGAGATATGGTGACCACCATTTCGGCTAACTTACACCATTCTTACTGATAGCTTATCATCCCTATGCTCTAACGTCAGGGGTCAGGTATTCCAGGTGTCCTCTTTACTCATCATCCAAAATATCAAAGTCAACTACAGAAGATTTGATCTTCTTGGGCTTTGTGAGCTCATCCCACACATTTACTTCTTCCTCTATTGGTAATTTATAACTCTGGATGTGTTGCAGCTGTGCTTTTGGCCTCTCCCATCTGGCATCTATTATTACCTTGACATCTACAAATCTGGTGAGCTCCATTTCTGCCTTTATGGCTTCATCCAGAGTGTTATTAAATCTCTCCACTTCTACTTCATTACTTTCATTTAAGAATGCCTCTTTTCTAGGCAAAAGAGGATCAAAATCCAATCTCCACTATTCAAGACTCTTTATTTCACCATCCCCATCTTTAATGGGAGGAATGAACCTGTTGAAATATGAGCCAAAAATGGCTATCTTAGCCTCAATCTGATTTGATTTACCCTTAAATAATGGTAGAATGACCTTAAATTGATCAATCTCCTCACCTACTTGCAGGACAACTTCTCGTATATCTATTCTTAAAGACTACACAAGTGTTAATCTTTCAAAAAGAGGTTCCCTAATAGATGAAGTTGCATAATAAAAATTTAAAATTGAAACATAGTTATTTACCTCCACTTGCAAACCAAGCAATTTATTATAAGTAGTAAAAACTGTATCTGCTTTATCTTTAAGTACATCGATCTTGTGCTACAAAATTTTTAATAGGCTTTGCAAAATAGCCTTAGTCTTTTCTAATTTATTCTTCTCAACACTTGCAACAATATCTTCCTCACTTATGTCTTTATGTTCTGGTGTTGCAAGGGGTGTTGGAGGTGTAGGGGATACTAAAGGCATATTCATAATCTGTTGTTGCAAGTCCTCCATGGTCTTCTCTAAAGCCTTCTCCTTTATCATTCGGATATCCCTCTCCTTTAGAAGTGCACTATAGTCCTCCAACAAGGAACCATACCTCTCTGATAATTGCTTTGTTTTATCCTCATTAAGCCTTGCAAAATGAGTTAGAACCTAGGATATCTCTAAATCCCCTATATTGTGGATTGACCACACAATCTTTTCTCCATCTATTTGCTCCTTGAGATTCAAAATTGATGGCTTCTTATCCTTAGGATATAGGCTCCAGAGAGCCAGTGCTTGATTTCTTGGGCTATACCCAAACCCTCTAATAATCTCTCCAACTTGTGTCTATGAGGACAACATTATATCCTCCTGTCTCTTGATCTGATCAATGATAAAATTAGAATATAAATTCCACCGAGGTAAAAGTAACATATTGCTATTTCTGACTAATTTTCTAGCTTCCTCTGGGGTGATTATCTTAGATTCAGGGTCATATTCTTTTAATGCTTGAACAACCTCATCAAGCACTTGACCTTCCTCTGTTATCTGGACACTTGATGCAACCTGTTGTTTCTTATGCCATATCAAGAAGCTCTTGAATTCATCTGACTTAATACAATTTTCATCTTTGAAGAATGCATCTTGTTCTATCAACCTTTCATCTTGGCAAAGGGCCAAGGGTAACTCCACCTCTACATATTCATTTTTTTGATTTATCTTCTCCTCTCGTATCTTCTTTCTCAATTGATGGTGATGAATGCCTTCTCTAGTGAAGAGAGCTCCTACTCTATCCTTCTTCTTTATTTGAGAAGACTCTCCAATTAGCATTTTTTGCTTTTTTGTGGGTGGCTCACTTGTATCTTGGGAGCTATGTAGCTCAGTCAAGTCAATAATATTTTCTCTAGCTTGATGCTTTTAAGCTATTATTTGTTCCAGGGAAGGGATGTTGTGCACCGAGTAACCATCATCACTATCGTCATCACACTCAGACTCAGAATGGACATCCTTCTTCTTTTCTATCTCATCAATCTGGTCCTCAAAAGTCCTCATCAAATTATTAAATTGAGCCATCATTTGTTTTAGCCTTTGGAGATAAGGTAGATTGGGGAAGAAGCTACTGAATGTCAATCCCTTCTATCTTAATTGCTTCTCCATGGCATATAGTTCATTTATTTGATCATCTCTTCTTACCACCTCCTCTTCTTCAATTATATTTCTTATCACATCATCTTTAGGATACTCTTCATGTTTTTTGTTGAATGGGATGTTGGGGATGTAATATTTCCTGGCAACAACCATGAATCCCTATGTATCAACATACCTATAAGATACAACATGCATTCTAAATTACCCTAACAAATCATTTACCTGATTGAAAGTATTTTTGCCTATTGTGAGATTATGCACTCTGAAGTGCCTTGGAGTGAGAGTGCCTTTCCTATATGAAAGCTAGATGCTCCTTATCAATCAACATAAGTTACCATATAAATTCTAAAAATGCCACCCTAGGTGGGACAAAGAATGGTAGAACGTGGGGAGGCTGGGAGCATCGATATACTCTGATCATAGTATAGCCATTTTCATAATAAATGTCCCCCCAATTGTGACCCTTGGTCCATTTATCAACAAATTGCTAGGGCCTTATCAGCTATAAAACCTTGGTGGATAACCTTGAGATAGTCACTCCCAAGCTCTTGAGGATAGGTTGTACAATCCAATTCTTAGAAGCATAGAAATGACACCTTGAAGAAGAGGGACTCCAAGCCCTTATCCAAAATTACACTGGATTGGACTATCCATTCCACATCATTTGTGGCTGAAGGCCTTCCATATTCATGATGTCATAATTAAAGTAAAATATGAGGTGCGTCAACAAAGATTAGTGCATGAACCTAGGTGTAGAACCAAACATATGATTCTTTAATGCTATCAAACCCTCATGCATTTTATTGATTACATATCCTATGTAATCATATCCTCTTGTCACATGATGACTCTGTAAGTCTAGTACCATCATGAGGATATTTGAAGTAATCCTCTCCACTCCACCATCAATTCCTAGAACTTTTCACAAACCATATGCAATATACTTAATGTAAAAATGAAGGTCCTTATAATAATATGGGCCTGACCCAGCCACAACTACAATTTAGTTTCTATTTTCCCAGGGAACATGGTTTTGAATTTCCTTAGAAACTATTGTAGACTCTCTAATATATTAGTTGGCTTGAGCCTGTAGGTCAATCTTAGTAGCCATAGGAATTTGGATACCGAAGGCTCTAATGAATGAATTTCTATCAAGGGTGACTAGAGGATAACCATCACTCTTCCTAATTATTTTAGATAGTGGATCATAACAATGAGACAACATAATTAAAACATCTATGTCTAGGAAAACTTCTACGACAATCAACTTGGCTAACCCTGACGTCCAAGGGCTTGAAATGTGAACTGAGCTATCAGATTTTTTATAAAAATATTTTTAAAAACACATTCCAATGACCTCTGGAGTTATAGCATCCCTACAGTATGCAAGTTCATTAGAAAAATACTCATCACTAACCTTTTTATTTTGCGACAACCCGGGCAGTAAAATGAGGAATTCATCCAAAAAGATCTCCTTAGCCTTCTCCTTGGTAACCTTGCTATTTGAGGCCTCACTGACTAACAATTGACTCATGTTGCTGAAAATTCACACTTTGCTACAAATTCTAAACGTACTGATCTTGTAAACTACTCTAGAAATATTAAGAAATTTTATCACCTCCTCTCCTCTGAATACTTGGTAATTCAAAATGCATGATGACCAACTGTATTTATTTTGTAGAATTGAATGCAGTGGCTTGTATAAGACTAAAAAGCAAGAAATCATGTCACTTCCACCATTACTTGGCATGCTCAAAACTCAAACCACTAGTCGTAAGTCGAGAAAGTGATAGGTAATCAAATTTCAACCTTCTGGCGATCTAGCGACTACAACACATTCTTGTAACCACTAAAAAATTTAACACCTCCTTCACCTTTTTAGAGATCTAGTGGCTAAAGAAAACTTTAGTCACTAAAAACTTTATTTCTTCTAGAGATTTGGTGACTATAGAGAAAAATCATAGTCGCTGAATAATTTGGAACCTGTTGAATTTATTTGAAGACTGGCTGACCTTGTACTTTCTTAATTTTTTCATTCTGAGACTTGGTGACTATAGTCAATCTCTTAATCACTGCAAAATATTTCCTTTTAATTTTATCTCGAGACCTGGCGACAAAGGCCATTAAGAGATCTAGCGACCTCAGTGAATCTACAGTCATTGAAGCCTGTTGACTTTTCAAACTTTTTCTTGAGACTTCCCGCCTTTCTCATCTTGAGATCTAGCGATAACAAGAGAGTCTCATAATCACTAAATACATTTACCATCCTTTCTTTTATTTCACGATTTCACAGTAGCCATAAGATCAAGATCTGATGGTAGTTGCATGATCTCAGGAACTTTGTTCTGACTTTGACTTTCTTTAGAGATCAAATGATTAGGAGATTAGGTGACTATAGAGAAAATAAAATTGATATACTTGATCTAGAGATTTACGACTAAGGCTATCAATCCTTTGGTCATTAAATTGTTAACCTTGTCGACCAATCAGAGAAGGACATGTCACAAAATCCAAGAAATGAATTCTCATATTTTCAACCTTTTATTCTTGGTCAACACTTAACTCTGAACCATTTGGAAATCACGTGACTGAAGACAGTCTCCCAATCACGTTAATAATTTGGAGATCTGGTGACCCACTAAAATAGACCGCCACCGTGCACTTGGAGATTCAGTGACCAAAAGAGAACCTCATAATCATTGAATACTATATCAGTTCTTTAAATTTTTCAGAGATCACCCGACTGAAGGTAATCTTGATCCAGAGATAAAGAGACTATAGTTGCATTGTAAATATTTATCATAGTAGTCGCTAGATCTCATAATATCTATCCAGAGACTTGGCGACTGAAAGCCACCACTGAGTCGTTAGAGGACAAAGAATATTCTTTTATTTTAAGGAGATCGTGTGATAAGGGAATTCAGGTAATCGCCAAACTAAGAGGAATATGTCAAACACATTGTGAGACTAAGAGACTAACTAAAGAAGTAAAGTGCACATGCTTTAAAAGGTCATTAAGTGATTTTGAAAAAGGTAACAACCGAATAGACTTGGGTAAACAACTTTAGGGATTTTTTATTTTCAAAGGTGAACAGACCTAACAATTAGGGTTCCTCATTTTTAGCAAAATTTGAACTCTGAGACGGTGGAAATGTAGGAGATTAAACTCATGGCACAGAGAAGAGACCACAAAAAATCAAAATTTTGAAAGGGCACTTCAAAAATAGAGAAACCAACCAACAGTGGCTCTATGTGAGGATGTTTAAATGTAAGTTTAAGTAAGAACCACAGATCTTTGGGATAGAAGACCAAAACTGACTGACCTAAAACAAGAAAGAAAACACACAACTTAAGGGAAACACACCTATACAGAATTTACATGAATTTACATGTGCATTAGAACCAAAAATTTCAATTGAAAAAGGGTTCCAAAAATTGCCCATGCACTAGCAACTTGAAAATTTCTCCATCCATATTCTTCAACAAATAGGAATCCTTTCCAAATTTTTCATGGATTATGTAGGGACCAAGCCATAATGATTCAAAATTCTTATGCTTTCCTTTATCTTCTATTCTGACATTCCACTGGAGCACTAAATCATCTGATTGGAACTTTCTGGTAGTAGCTCTCTTATCAAATAGGTATTTCATTTTTTGTTGTAACTTAAAATTATTCTTTTGACTATCTCTTCTTATTTCATCCAACTCAGCTAATTGCATAATTATGTCCTCCATTGGCTCTGAAATATCCAACTCCTCATCCTGGATGAATCTATATATAGGCATCAAAATTTTGATAGGAAATCTTGACTATAATCCATACACAAGCTCAAATGGAGACCTTCCTGTAGCCTTCTTTATTGTAATCTTGTTTGCCCACAGAGCAAGCTTCAGCTTTGAATGCCAGGCTCTTTTATTTTTCTCTAATGTCTTCTTTAGAATTTTTAAAATGCTTTTGTTACTGGATTCAGCTTATCCATTTGCTTGGGGGTGATAGGGAGATGAATAAGATGTCATGATTCCATTCTCTTTGCATAAATCCTTGAACTCATCTGATCTAAAACACATTGCATTGTCAGTAATCAACTTAATGGGGACACCAAATCTGGTCAAAATATTGTCTAGTAAAAAATCAATCACCACTCTACTTGTTTCCTTCTTGGTAGGGATAGCTTCTATCCATTTTGTAAAATAATCAGTTGAAATAAGTATCCAACTGTGTCCACCACTAGATTTCTCAGCAAATTCTCCTATGAAATCCATTCCCCACATAGTAAATGGTGCTTCTGCAACTATTGGATTTACCACTAATGCTCTTGAATATTTTAACTTTGAAGCAAACTTTTGATAGGGCTCACATGTTTTAACAAACTGAAAGGAATCCTTGAACAATGTGGGCCAAAAATAGCCAGCTCTTATAATCTTGTGTGCAATGGTCTTTGCAGAATAATGCCCTCCACAAACACCATCATGCATTTCATCCAAAACTTTCTCTACTTGGTATTTGTCGAGGAAAAACAATAAAACTCCATCTCTATTTTTCCAATACAAATCCCCTTGTATTAATGTGTACTTCTGAGCTTGTAATCTCAAGGCTCTCTTTTGATTGTCAGTCATATGCTCTAGACATCTGGCATGTTTGATAAAATAAACAATATCAGCTTAATATGGTTGCATTTCAATACTTATTATTGTCAAATCTGATATCCCTTTATTATTAACTTGGACTAAATCCATGTTTTCCTCAGTCATTAACTTTTCTAAACCTAGTCCCCTCACTAACTTGGTAATGTGAATTTCTAAGTTGAACTCCTGGATCCTAGTGATCCATTTGCATTTTTTACCAGTGACCTCTGACTATGTAAGAACATCCTTTACTGTTGCATGTGGAACATATGCAATAACCTTAGCACATACTAGATAAGGCCTGAAAGATTTTATAGATTTTACCAATGCATATGCCTACTTTTCCATCATCTCATAATTTATTTTAGCAGCCTACAAGGACTTACTAAAAAATGCAATTGGATGTTCAAAATTTTCTTCATCTTTTTGTAACAATACAACAACAATAGTGTGAAATGATGCAAAAGAGAATAGTGAGAAAGGTTTGCTGTAGTCAGGAGATTTCAATATAGGTGCCTCTTGAACAACCTCTTTAATTCTATCAAAATCCTATTGAGCTTCAATAGTCCATTGGAACTTAACATCCTTCTTGAGTAGCTTGACTATTGGTTTGATAATTTCAGCAAAATTGGCAATAAATCTTCTAACAAAATTAATTTCCCCCAAAAAAGATTGCACACCCTTGAGATTTTTTGGTGCAGTGACCCTTTGGATAGCCTCTACCCTTTCTAGATCAATTCTTATCCCATCCTTTGATACAATGTGCCCTAACAAATTTCCTTCTTTAACTGCAAAGTTACACTTTTTGGGGTTTAGGGACACACCATATTCTAAAGCCTTGTTAAAAAAAATTTCAAGATGAGAACAATGGTCTTCTGCTTTATTTGAATAGGCAGTCATGTCATCTTGGTAGATAACCATAAACAAATCTATGTACTCCTTGAATGCAACATCCATGGCTCTTTGGAAAGTTGCTCCAGCATTTCTAAGACCAAATGGCATTCTGACATACACATAAGTTCCCCAAGGTGTTGTGAATGCAGTCTTAAATTGTTCAAATTCTTTCACCAACACTTGGTTGTATCCAGAAAAGCCATCCATCATAGACAATAATTCAAATCCAGTAACCTTATGTAACATTGCTTCCATGTTAGGAAATGAATAATTATCTTTTAGAGATGCAACACTCAGGTTTCTAAAATCCACACACAACCTAATATCACCATTTTTCTTTCTGACTGGGACTAGGTTAGATACCCAAGTTGAGTGCCTTATAGGCTGGATTATTCCTGCATCACTCAACTTGACCAGTTCCTACTACATTTTGGGAGCCAATAATGGGTTAATAGGTCTCTGTTTCTATCTAAATGGTTTAACATCTTGCTTTAATGGGATCTCATATTAGAAAAGGTCCTCTCTATAGGATTTCAGGTCATCATAAGACCATGTAAACACATTCTTGTGTTTTCTTAATAACTTTATCATATTGTATCTTATTTGAGGATCCAACCCTTTTCCAATATAAATCATTTGAGGTGTATTATGTGATCCCAAGTTTACTTCTTCTAAATCTTCTATTTTAGCATTACTAGTCTTTAACATGTGATCATCCTGGCCACTATATAATGCTTTTAATTTAGTTAAACATTTAGGAATGTAATTTTTACTCAACTAGATTACCTCATTTCCCATGACCATATCTTTACCATCAATTTCCTCAACCAAAGTGTTACAGTCTATGAGCTGATCTTCATAAGTGTCAAGGCATTGAATAAACTTAAAAATGTCCTGGTCATCTTCAAAGACTTGCTAGTCGTAAATGTTATCTGGAACAATTGGCCTACTCTTTATTTACACCATTGATACTCCAAAAAAAGTTACATCATCTCTTTTTAAAGCAACATTAGCTAAAAAATCAGTCATAATGTTTTTAGACCTTTCCACCCAACAGATGTTGAGAGCATCAAATAATTCAATCTGATCCTAGATAACATGTTTATACAATTTTAATCTATCATTTTTAATAGCATACTTGGATCTAACTTGTGCTACCACAAGCTCAGAGTCACCATAAAATTTTAAACACTTTATCTCATGTTTTATGGCAATGTTTAATCCTAAAGACAGTGCTTCATAATCAGCAGTGTTTTTTGTACATTAAAAAGTCAATAGGAAAGAGTATTTGAAGGTGGTACCTAATGGAGATATGAATAGGACTCTAGCTCTTGAGCCTTATTTTAAACAAGGTCCATCAAAATACATTTTCCATAATCCATTCTATTGTTCTTTCAATTCTTCAATTAGTGGGTATGCACCTTCTTCTTGTGGAATGAGTTTTTCCACTCTAAAGTTCTCCATATCAACATCCACACAACAATTCAAATCATCAGCATCAGTTAATTCAATCATGTGTGGGGTCCTACTTTCCCTGGATATTTTGACATCATTTCCATCAATTTTGAAAGTTGCAAAAGATAAGTCACATTGGATACTACCTCCCATTGAGGCACTCCACAACCTAGATAGTAGCATTCCATACTGAGGTGGGATATCAATCACCAAGACACTCATAGTTAACAACCTACTTGGGTAAGCTTCTATCTTATAAGGTAATGCTTTAATAGTACCAATAAATAGCACTTCTCTTGAGTCCATGGCCTGACATCTTCCATGAGGTGTATCCACTTTCAATCCCACAGACCTCATTACTTCCGTAGGCATAACAGTATTAGAAGCTCCCAAGTCAATCATACAATTCTTTAAAAGCTTCCCATTTACTATCAAAGATAGAAAGAAAGGATCAACTGTCCCTGACATAGTAGTGACAACATTTGTATCCAAATAAATATGAGTAATCTCAGAAATAATTTACCCATATTAGTTTTCACTTGAGTCACTTATTGAGGCAATCAATTTATCAGCCTTAGTGGCACTTTGGGTATCAGTAGGAGTGAATCCGTTTACCCAACTTAAGGCCTTTTCTTTGTGTTCCTCTATCCTCATCATTTCTAACAAAGGAACTTTGACAGTGATTTGTGACAACAAATTACTCATGTCAACAGGAATATATTTTGGGTCAACTATATCTTGTTTAATAACAGTAACCTCCTTGTTTTCTTCATGTTCAATAAGGCCAGGATGATCCTTGTTTTGGGTTCTAGCCTCCTTTTGGGCAGAAATGACAGTTTCCTCCAAGGGTTTAGCCTTCACTCTATAAGTCATATTGGGGGTAGAAAAAGTGACATTCTTTTTTATCTTAGTTTTTCTGATAACTTCAGCAGCTTTATGTTTATCTTGAGATTGTTTCACATCCTTTTCTGATTTTTTGATGAATATACTAGTTGGCTTATGATTTGGGTCACCCACCACCCTATTTCTTAAATTATAATTACTCTTGGCTTGAGTAACCATATTTGCTATGATTTGTGCAATTTCCTCATCAGAAGGCCTTCTCAACACAACTGATCCATCATCTCTCAAAGTATTACACTGGACATTATCTAAGTGACTATCTTCCTCATCAGAAAAAACTTGCTAATGATAGATCTCATTCCTGACTTGGGAGCTAGAAACATCTTGACCCTCATCCTCTTCAATGGATTCTATTTCATCATACATATATGAAGAAGTCATGGCACATCCTTGATCATCATAAGATTCTTCATCATTACTTTCTTGTTCTCCCTCAGCGGAGACACTCTAAGCAACTACACAATAATAAGGGTCATGAGGTATTGACAAACAATACACCATGGAACATCATCATTCATATTCACTGTGTTCTTGTGTAATGGGTCAAGAGTTTTATCACTGGGTTTATCCCTTCTTTTAGGAAACACTGGTTTTCCATCCTTTCATTGAGTGTTATAGGGATAGTTTTGCATTCTTGGTAACTTGTTAAAGTTATTAAAAGATGGTCTGTCATTTTCTGGCATTCTATTATTTCTACTCTCACCAAGCTTTAAATATTTTATAGCTTTCAATATTTGCTTCAAACTATCTTCCTCCTTTGGTTTTGTATTAGATTTCCCTGTTTACTTTCTATTTGAGACCCGAGGTTTATAATCATCACTCCTTCCCAATTTTCCTAATATCCTCCTATTGCTTTCTATGTTAATGGCTAGTTTATAGGCTTCTGCAAGATTTCTAGGGTTTTTGTCTCTTAAAAGATACCCCATCTTTGAATTAAAAACATTTAAATAAGTGACCAAACTTTTTTTTATCATCCAACCTAATAACTTGTAATAGTTTATGTATAGCTTTCTGAAATATGACATTAAACTCAACAACACCTTCATTTTGGTTTTTCTTGATGTTATTGAACTCATTCAACATGAAACCTTCATTGGTCTTATCACCATATTGTTCTTTAAAACAATGCTTGAATTTTTCCCATGAACTTATGCTAGCATGAGGAAGGTTTCTAAACCAATCTCTAGCATCCTCAGTCAGAGATCAAACAAAAAGTTTCATAATTACATCATTAGGTTCAATGTTGTAGTCATCTATTACATCAATGAAACTCTTCAAGTGTTACTTGCAAGTGACTACATTACTTCCAGTGAATTTTGGGAGTTTTTTCCTAATCTCATCAAGGCTAGGATTAGGGTATCTGGGGATTCCAATAAAAACTAACTTCTTTGTGTCTCTCATGAATAGATCCCATTTGAGATGGCTAGCACCTAAAGATGTAGATGTCTGAATATTTGAAACATTGGAGACTTTATGGACAATAGATGAAGGGATAGTTTTGGCAATATTCAAAACATTTGCACCCTGTACTGAAGAAGTGGAAACTGTATTAGTGGGTCCAGAAGATTGTCTAAGAAACTCAATCTTTCTTTTCATCTCAGCTGCAGTAGCCTCTAGCTCTGCCTTTTCTAATTCTTTAGCCAACAATTCCTGTTCTCTTTTGGCCTTTTCAAGGTCAGCATCTAATCTTACTACTTGATCTAAAGAGTTTTTGGTAGGATTTGGTTCATTAATTGAAATTCCTACAACTTTTTGTTTACCCTTATCCCTAGGGTTTCTTATTTCATGTACTTCTTGGATAATGGGTTATTCCTTTGTTATTTTTGATATGGGAACATAATTTATAGCTTCATAATCCAAAAATTGTCTCTTCAATTGCTTTTCCCTAATCATAGCATGTCTAATCTTTTCGTCTTTCTCTTTCTCTCTTCTTTTCCTTATTGCAGCTTGCTCCCAGATCTTTCTTTCTAGTTCAAACACTTCTTCAAAAATTTCTTCAGAGTTTGGGAGGGTTGTTTCTGATGAATAATTTTGGGCAAGGACTTCCTCTTGGTCTTCATTAGGTGCTTGGTGATCCTGTAAGGAGGAGCCGAGGGGAAAAGAAGGAACAAAGTCTTGTCTATTCCTACTTTGGCTTCTAGATCTTCTATTATTTCTAGGGATTCCTTTTTTGTGGGGTTGTGCTCTCCCTCCATCCTATTTAGAGGGTGAATAATAATCTTCATATTGATTTAAGCCCAAATCAACTACCTCTTCATATTCTAATGTATTTCCCTCTTGGTTTGTTTGAATAGGATCCTTTGTCCTCACATTTCCTTTATGTTTCCATGTGAAAGACATGTCATTACTATTTATCTCCCTCCTCATTTGATTTTTCCTTGAGGTAGTTGGAAGTTATCCTTCTAAATTTTCTTTTGGATGTTCTTTTCTCCAGGACCTTGTATTCCTATGGGTCATTATGAGATAGGGGGTCTCTTATGGAGCACTGGCACAAAGATTTTGTAAAGAGTCACCACCCAATTTGGTTGGAGATTTGGAGATATTATCCTTGGGAGAATATATATATGCAAAAATCATAAAGGGACAAGATATAGAGAGATGAAGGGACAACTCTGATCTTCAATGGTGACTAACTCGTATGAAATAAGTAGGCCAGCAGTCAAACTCAACTTGGAACCTGCGTTACTTATAACTTGGTAAAATATTTTATCCCCATAAGAGTCACCAATTTGTTAGAGATTTTTCTTGTGGGATCAAACTTGGCTAATATGTAGGCTTGTTTCTCAGTTTAAAGGGCTCCAAGTTTTCAAAAAATAGTCTAATTAATGAGGATTGCATAAGATCCTCCTTCTGCTTGGAGCTCCACAAGACTCAGGTGGGTATTTCCTCAAATGATTTACTATGTTTCAAGTAAACTTTCAAATGGTGGATTGATTTCTTCACTGTTATGCTATCTATCTCTCAAATTATCTCAATAAAACATCATCACTCTGCAAATAGTCCAGACGATCTTGATACAAAGTATAGCAATATAAATCATAAATGTGATAGCATAGACAAGTGGTATAAGGATATTCATCCTTCTTCCTTTTCTGAGTTCAACTCAAGGAAGGGTAACCTTTTTTATTCTCTCTTCAAGGAATCAACAAATATAAATCATATCACTTGGACACAATTACTTCAACAAACCTGTAGATAATTCTTGAAAAGTAAAAGTACTGGTAATGAGATAAAATTTTATTGCTTTTAAGACTTATGAAAGATAACTTTATAAGAAACAAACACCAAACCAGTGCCTAATCCAATGGGAAAAAGAATCTAAATGAAATTCCACAGAATTATCTTAAAATAAATACAACAACATGCCTTACAAACTATCTACAATTCAAATAGAATGCCTTACAAACTATTCTGTCAACTGAATATTACTATCATCAAAATCTCCACAAACAATGTTTACTCTTTGAAATTGACAATGAGAGTTTTAATTCTTTCTTTGAAAGAAACTCATAAATTAATTAAATAGATTGCTTGACAATTGGTATATTCTAAATGCCTTACATATAAAATATACAAGAGTAAAACATGGAAAGCAAAGAGACAAAAACAATATAAGGTAGAAATTACAGTGTATTTGTATTAAAATAAAACTGTAAATTACATACAAGATCTCATGCTCAGAAAACTAGACACAAAATTTAGAAGTCTGCTCTATAGAAATTGCATTAAGTTCTCTATTATCTTTTCCACCACTTCAAAATGAAGTTACAACTTCTATTTATAGCTCAACCATCTTGGAATTCTCTTATCAATGAGAATGCAACAAGCTTCAGATGGTTGGAGCCCTAAACCCTAAAAAGAATATAAAACAAAATACAATAAGCCCTTAGGCGATGGAAAGATAAAAATATTTTGGACCATTCCGCTTCCTGCCTCATTGATCACTGACACCTTTGTTTGAAAATATTCATGATAGATTCTTGAGTTGCTATGAGATATGGTGACCACCATTCTGGCTAACTTACAACATTCTTACTAATATCTTATCATCCCTATGTTCTGAGGTTAGGTGTCAAGTACTCTAGGTGTCCTCTTTACTCATCATCCAAAATGTCAAAGAGAACTACAGAAGATTTGATCTTCTCGGGCTTTGTGAGAGCATCCCACGTAGTTACTTCTTCCTTTGTCGGCCATTTATAACTCTGAATGTGTTACAGCTGTGCTTTTTGCCTCTCCCATATGGAATTTTTTATTACCTTGACATCTGCTACAAACCTGGTGAGCTCCATTTCTGCCTTTATGGCTTCATCCAGAGTGTTATTAAATCTCTCCACTTCTACTTCATTACTTTTATTTAAGAATGCCTCTTTTCTAGGCAAAAGAGGATCAAAATCCAATCTCCATTGTTCAAGACTCTTTATTTCACCATCCTTATCTTTAATGGGAGGAATGAACCTATTGAAATCTAAGCCAAACATGGCTATCTTATCATCAATCCGATTGGATTTACCCTTAAATAATGGCAAAATGGCCTTAACTCGATCAATCTCCTCACCTACTTGCAGGACAACTTCTAGTATATTTGTTGTTAAAGACTGCACAACTACTAATATTTCAAAAAGAGGTGCCCTAATAGACCAAGTTGCATAATAAACATTTAAAATTGAAACATAGTTATTTATCTCCACTTGCAAACCAGACAATTTGTTATAAGCAGTAAAAACTGTATATGCTTTATCTTTAAGTACATCAATCCTGTGCTACAAAATGTTTAATAGGCTTTGCAAAATAGCCTCATTCTTTTCTAATTTACTCTTCTCAACACTTGTAGCAGCATCTTCCTCACTTATGTCTTTATGTTCCGGTGTTGTAGGGGGTGCTGGAGGTGTAGGGGGTACAATAGGCATATTCATAATCTATTGTTGCAAGTCCTCCATGGTCTTCTCTAAAGCCTTCTCCTTTATCATTTGGATATCCCTAGCCTTCATAATTGTGCTATAGTCCTCCAACAAGGAACCATACCTCTCTAATAATTTCTTTGTTTTATCCTCATTAAGCCTTGAAAAATGAATTAGAACTTGGGATATCTCTAAATCCCCTGTATTATGGATTGACCACACAATCTTATCTCCATCTATTTTCTCATTGAGATTCAAAATTGATGGCTTCTTATGCTTAGGATATAGGCTCCACATAGCCAATGCTTGATTTCTTGGGTTATACGCAAACCCTCTAATAATCTCTCCAAATTATGTCTCTAAGGACAACATTATATCATCATGTCTCTTGATTTGATCAATGATAAAATCAGAGTATAAATTCCACCCTAGTACAAGTAAAATATTTCTATTTCTAACCAGTTGTCTAGCTTCCTTTGGGGTGATTGTCTCAGATTTAGGGTCATATTCTTTTAATGCTTGAACAACCTCATTAGAAACTTGACCTTCCTCTGTTATCTGGACACTTGATGCAACCTATTGTTTCTTATGCCATATCAAGAAGCTCTTGAATTCATCTGACTTAATAAAATTGTCATCTTTCAAGAATGCATCTTTCTCTATCAACCTTTCATCTTGGCAAAGGACCAAGGGCAACTCCACATCTACATATTCAAGTTTTTGTTTTCTCTTCTCCTCTCTTATCTTCTTTCTCAATTGATGGTGATGAACACCTTCTCCAGTGAAGAGGGCTCCCACTTTGTCCTTCTTCTTTATTTGAGAAGACTCTCCAATTAGCAATTTTTTATTTTTTGTGGGTGGATCACTTGTGTCCTAGGAGCTATGCAACTCAGTCAATTCAACAATATTTTCTCCAGCTTGATGCTTTTAAGCTATTATTTGTTCTAGGGTAGGGATGTTTTGCACTGAGTAACCATCATCACTATCCTCATCACACTCAAACTCAGAATGGACATCCTTCTTCTTTTCTATCTCATCAATCTGGTCTTCAAAAGTCCTCATCAAAGTATTAAATTGAGCCATCATTTGTTCTAGCCTTTGGAGATAAGGAAGATTGGGGAAGAAGCCACTGAATGCCAATCCCTTCTATCTTAACTGCTTCTCCTTGGCATATAGTTCATTTATTTGATCAGCTCTTCTTACCACCTCCTCTTCTTCAATTATATTTCTTATCACATCCTCTTCAGGATACTCTTCATGTTTTTTGTTGGATGGGATGTTGGGGATGTAATATTTCCTGGTAGCAGCCATGAATCCCTCTGTATCAACATACCTATAAAATGCAGCATGCATTCTAAACTGCCCTAACCAATCATTTACCTAATTGAAAGAATTTTTGCCTATTGTGAGATTATGCACTCTGAAGTTCCTTGGGGTGAGAGTGCCTTTCCTATATGAAGCCAGATGCTCCTTATCAGTCAACATAAGTTTCCATATCAATTCTAAAAGTGACACCCTAGGTGGGACAAAGAATGGTAGAATGTGGAGAGGCTGGGGGCATCCATATACTCTAATCATAGTATAACCCTTTTCATAATAAATTTCCCCCCAATTGTGACCCTTGGTCCATTTATCAACAAATTTCTACGACCTTATCAGCTGTAAAACCTTGGTGGATAACCTTGAGATATTCACTCCCAAACTCTGGAGGATAGGTTTTACAATCCAATTCTCAAAAGTACCAAAATGACACCTTGAAGAAGAGGGACTGCAAGCCCTTATCCAAAACTACACTAGGTTTGGCTATCCATTCCACATCATTTGTGGCTAAAGGCCTTTCACATTCATGATGTCATAATTAAAGTACAATATGAGATGCATCAACAAAGTGTAGTGCATGAACGTGGGTGTAGAACTAGACGTATGATTCTTTAATGCTATCAAACCCTCATGCATTTTATTGATTACATATCCTATGTAATCATATCCTCTTGTCACATGATGACTCTATAAATGTAGTACCATCATGAGGATATCTAAAGTAATCCTCTCTGCTCCACCATCAATTCCTAGAACTTTGCACAAACCATATGCAATATACTTAATGTAAAAATGGAGGTCCTTATAATAATATGGGGCTGACCCAGCCGCAACTGCAATGTAGTTTCAATTTTCCTAGGGAACATGGTTTAGAATTTCCTTAGAAACTATTGTAGACTCTCTAATATATTAGTTGGCTTGAGCCTGTAGGTCAATATTAGTAGCCATAGGAATTTGGATACCGAAGGCTCTCATGAATGAATTTCTGTCAAGGGTGACTAGAGGAGAACCATCACTCTTCCTAATTATTTTAGACAGTGGATCATAACAATGATACAACATAATTAAAACATCTACATCTAGGAAAACTTCTAGGATAATTAACTTGGCTAACCCTGATGTCCAAGGATTTGAAATGGGAACTGAGCTATCAGAATTTTTATAAAAATATTTGAAAAGACACATTCCAGTGACTTCTGGAGTTATAGCATCCCTACAGTATGCAATTTCATTAGAAAAATACTCATCACTAACCTTTTTATTTTGTGATGACCTGGGCAGTAATACAAGGAATTCATCCGAAAAGATCTCCTTAGCCTTCTCCTTGGTAACCTTGCTGGTTGAGGCCTCACTGACTTACAATTGACTCATGTTGCTGAAAATTCACACTCTGCTACAAATTTTGAACATACTGATCTTGGAAATTGCTCTGGAAATCTGAAGAAATTTAATCACTTGGGCTCCTCTGAATACTTGGTAATTCAAAATGCGTGATGACCAACTATATTTATTTTGCAGAATTGAATGCAGTGGCTCATATGAGATTGAAAAGATAAAAATCCTATCACTTTCACCATTACCTGGCATGCTCAGAACTCAAACCACTAGTCATAAGTTGAGAAAGTGACATGTAATCAAATTTCAACCTTTTGGTAATCTATCGACTACAACTCATTCTCATAACCGCTAAACAATTTAACACCTCCTTCACCTTTTCAGAGATCTAGTGACTAAAGAAAACTTTATTCACTAAAAACTTTATTTCTTCTAGAGATCTGGTGACTATAGAGAAAAATCATAGCCACTAAATAATTTGGAACCTATTGAATTTATCTGGAGACTGGGTTACCTTGTAATTTCTTAATTTTTTCATTTTGAGACCTAGTAACTATAGTCAATCTCTTAATCACAACAAAATTATTTCCTTTTAATTTTATCTCGAGCCCTGGCGACAAAGGCCATCAAGAGATCTAGTGACCTCAATGAATCTCCTAGTCATTGAAGCCTGTTGGCTTTTCAAAAAATTTCTTGAGACTTCCCGACTTGCTCATCTAGAGATCTGGTGATAACAAGAGAGTCTCATAATCGCTAAATACATTTACCAGCCTTTCTTTTATTTCATGATTTCACAGAAGCTATAAGATCAAGATCTAATAGTAGTTGTGTGATCTTAGGGACTTTTTTCTAACTTTGAATTTCTTTAGAGATCAAACGATTAGGAGATTAGGTGACTATAGGGAAAATAACATTGATATACTTGATCTAGAGATTCAGCAACTAAGGTTGTCAATCCTCTGCTCATTACTTTATTAACCTTGTTGACCAAACAAAGGACACGTCACAAAATCTGGCTAATGAATTCTCATATTTTGAACCTTTTATCCTCGGTCAACACTTAACTCTGAATGATTTGGCAATCACACGACTGAAGACAGTCTCCCAATCACCAAATATTTCTTTTAACTCCGGTTAAGACTGGAGACTGTGAAAGCCTTTATTCTCCATGTCGCCAAAAGCTTTACTTAACACTAGTTAAGTAATGAGATTAAACATCAACCATCGATCAGATCTCCATCCAACGGTCCCCGCTAAGCCACAATACCATTCATGACTTAACCACTTCATTAAGAGATTCAGAGATAACTATGTCACTGAATCACTGACTATTTAAAACATAATCACCAGAATCAAGAGAGCACACGACCATTGAAAATGCCAAGTCACTGGAGAAAAGAACTAACCACCAAATAATTTGGAGATCTAGAAACCTGCACAAAATAGACTGCCACCGTGCACTTGGAGATTCAGTAACCAAAAGAGAACCTCATAATCGCTTAATACTATATCAGTTCTTTAAATTTTTTAGAGATCACCTGACTAAAGGTAATCTTGATCCGGAGATAAAGCAAATATAGTTGCATTGTAAATATTTATCATAGTAGTTGCTAAATCTCATAATATCTATCCAGAGACTTGGTGACTGAAAGCCACCGTTGAGTCATTAGAGGAAAAATAATATTCTTCTATTTTAAGGAGATCATACGACAAAGGGCTTCGGGTAATCACCAAACTAAGAGGAATATATCAAACACATTGTGAGACTAACTGACTAATCAAAGAAGTAAAGCGCACATTCTTTAAAAGGCTATTAAGTGATTTTGAAAAAGGTAACATCCGAATAGACTTGGGTAAACAACTTTAGGGATTTTTTATTTTCAAAGGCAAATAGACCTAGCAATTAAGGTTCTTCACTTTTAGGAAAATTTGAACTCTAAGACGGTGGGAATGTAGGAGATTAAACTCATGGCATGAAGAAGAGACCACAAAAAATCAAAATTTTGAAAGGGCACTTCAAAAACAGAGAAACCAACCAACACTCTCCTTGCTTCCTTTCTTCATCCAAAATGGATTCAAATTGCCTATAATAATTTGACATACGGGTTGATTCATGACTTATCTCTTTACCCTTCTTTACTTAATCCATAGATGAGGAGGCCTTAAAAAATACTTCAAATCTAGGAATACTATTATCAAAGTTGTTCAACTCAAAAGTAGTAAGATTACCAATTAAACCATCAATAGAGATATTATCTATTATTCTCAACTCGTGAATGGTAGAAACCCTAATGGCATAAGCAGGTAGAAAAGTCCTCAACATTTTACTTACCACATCTTCTTCTTCAATGGTACCACTAACACTCTTGATAGTACAAATAAATTCTTTTATCTTTTGACCATATTGAGAAATATTTTCTCCTTCAACCATTTTCATGTCATCATATGTACCCTTCATATTATATACCTTGACTTTTTGCACATGCTTTTATCCACCATAGATTAGTTTAAGCTTTTCCAAAACCTCATGAGAAGTCTCTAAACCATGTATATAAATATATCCAGTGTCAGATAGAGTACTTACTATAGATTCAAATGGTTTCATATTCTCCTATTACTCCTTCAATTGAACTACAGTAAGATTCCCAACAAGAACAACATATTTGGTCACAACATTATTCTAGAATTGTGGCCCCATACCTTTTAGATATATCTTCATTTGGTCACTCCATATTGCATATTGATACCTTGTGAACTTAGGACCTTCTTTCTTCATCATCAAATCTTTTACCCAAGTTGTTAATCTTATCACAAAGAGGACCAAGGCTCTGATACAAATTGTTAGTATTATAAGGTCCAATATTACTGAGAAGGGAGGTGATCAATAATCTACCAAATCCAAACTTTTCATCAACCATTCAATAAATTTCATAAAAAAAAAACTTATGCAACATTAAACAATGAAGCACATAGACCATCCAAACATGAAACAAAAGAACACCAAGATTTTATTGTGGAAGCCCTTGGTTAGAGGAAAAAAAAATGGTGGTAATTAGAACCCACTAATAATTTTCACTCTTTTGAAGTATGCCTAATTAAAGGCCTATCCCTATTAGGAGCTTTACAAATGCTGATTAGGAGTAGACACTATTAGGAGTCAACTGATTAAGGTATTTACCTTTATCCCTGTTAGGAGCTTTACCGTATAAGGAGTAACCTTGTTAAAGGATTTCAAACCCAAATTAAAGAGCCACCTGGTTAAAGGATTTTCAATTTTAGACCTATTAGGATATACCTGGTTAAGGGATTTTCTTGCAGAACCTATTAGGATTCAATAACTACAATAATATGGGTTTATAACTTATCCTTTTCTTATTTAGACCAATTAAGCACAAACATTTCTTCTCTTATAGAAAATATTCTCTCTTCACTCGATCACACCTTTGCATCCACATTCTACACTAGCATAATTTATTGAATTAGATATAAATACATTATATGTTCATTAGGGCCTTAGCCGCCTTAAAAATGTATTAAATTTAAACTTCATTCATTTCAATTATTACCACTTGATCCTTGAATCCTCAAATGTATTATCAATCTACAATATTCAATTACAAATTCAAGTCGGCCACAAGATTCATTGCACATCGATTTAAAACAAAAATAGTAAAACTTTATTTGACTTCCCCAAGACACTTCCAAAAATTGATAGATCTGATCACCTCAAATAATGAAATAATAAATGATCATTACAAATCGGTTATGACATGTGACTATGCCACTTGGATCGTGAAGAGATCCACCACAACTGACTGCATCATCACTAGTCACTGATCTAACACCAACTGCTCAAACCTATTCAAATATTTTTCTATTTTTGATAGAATGATCTTCTTTCAACTAAAATGATTGCTTGCAGTACTCCAATCCTCTAGTGATCGTAGTCTCAATAACATATCATAGTCAAGATAATAATATCATGACTATAACACTTGGATCCATACTGATTTGATAGAAGAATCAAATCATTCACTATTCGGTCACTGTCTATTCTTTAGTATTCCCTATTGTACTTCAATAAATCATAACTCACTTCATACTTATTTCCAGCCACTATAGTTATACATACAACAAAAGGAAACATCATTGAGTCTTCCTCTCTAACTGCACACTCTAATTCCTTCACATACTCACCACACATTGGATTTAGCAACTCAAACACTTATAAATGCACTGTCAATTGACACAATACTTATTTGACATTAATGTCAACATAATAACTAATATTCCTTTCATTGAACCTATACCAATGAGCACTCAATCAAAATCTACATCAGTTATGCCAATAATTAACACCAAAAGCCATAATGTTACCCTACTACTCCTAAGAAATGATACTTTCTCCCAATCATCTAGGGCTCCTTTTAGTTTCCCCATCAAAATTAACTTTTAACCATCCCTCCAAAGGTCTCTCCCACACCACATCTTTTATGGAATAAATAATTGGATTCACCTAGCTAGGCCCATTAATAGGTATGATTTGGCTTCTCGACCACATCTTACAAATCTTCATATATTCCATAGTAAAGGGGTTTTAAGGTTTGAAAGATTGACAATCTATTTTCCCCACCACCTCTTCAATCATAATATTTATCCTATTAAATAATATTTCCTTAGGTTCTTTTTTGTCCAAAAAAATCCTCCTATTTCTTTCTTTCTAAATTTCCCATATGAAAATGGATGTACTCACTGTCTATACACTAGATAAAGTATATTTCTTGTTAAATGTTGATTAGCTCTTGAAAACCTTCCTTATGGAGTTATGGAGAGGGTCCTATCAACCCAAGTTTTCTAGTATCTTAGCCCAATACTCTAAATAAAATTCACAATGGAGGAGTAAGTTAAATGATTCACACATGGCACATTTTGAAGGCCCAACAAAACCAAGCCTTTTCCTAATCTCCCTTGTTAAAATTATTCCTCTAATAGTTATCCATACAAATATTCCTACTTTAGGTAAGCATTCCTTCATCCAACAGATATTTTTTGGCCATTTTTCTTCCTTATCTATGTTTTCTATGAGTTGGTAACCAATCTTAACAAAATAATTACCATTTAATGGGCCATACCACACCATTTTTTCTTCATTTTCTATGAGAATAACCTTTCTTTTCTAAAAGATGTCCTACATTAGACCCATTTGATGATTTGAGAGACCTTCATTATCTAGAGGTTTTCAAACCCATTCCACCCCAAAGGTCCCTTGTCGTGCTTCCAAATAGTCCCTAATTCTATCACCCCGCCTTTTCAAAAAGATTAATTTGATATCATGAAAATTACCATCATCTTTTAGGGTTGAGTATCCATCCTATGAATCATCCCAAAAATTAGCATGTAGAATATTTCTAATCGGCCAATAAATGTGATCCATAATGACTGGCCTACACTCAACAATAAAATTCCAAAGTGTTGAACCTTTAGGAGGATTACATAGAGTGAAAATTATATGACTTTCATCTCTATTTGGGTATTTGGCATTTAATATTTAACTCATAGTTGTTCTGAGTTAGTGTAAATGTTCCATACAAGCTTTGCATCTAGAGCTAAATTCATCAACTACTCATTCCTAATTCTAGCCCCAACAATGTCTTTAGCCTTGCAAATATTGTCCCAAGATAAAAGAGGGATTTTATCCAGACCATTTGCATCATTCCCAAAGAATCTTCACATTTTTTCCCTATAGTCTGTGTTACCTTCTTCAAAAATTTTAAACATGTCATTAAGAATATAGGGATAGCTGATATTACTATTTTTTGCATAATAATTCTTCCTACAAAAGTCAACCATTTACTCTTCCAACCATCCATTCTCGTAAGGAAAGAATCAACCAAATCCTTCCAATCTTCATATCTACATGTGCCTCCAAAAAGAGGAATGCCTAAGTAGTTACCTAGTAAAAAACACACTCGCATTCCTAGGATATTACAAATTTATGTTTTCTTTTGACTAGCAATGTTGAAGAAAAAATTCTCTAATTTCCTCTAGTTGATGCATTGTCCTAAGGCCCTTATGTATTTCTCAATCATTGCCTTCATTATTCTATCTTATCAAAAAGGCACTTCTCCCATTAAAAAGGTGTCATCAACAAATTTTAAATGAGAGATTGTGTCAATACCATTGGCCACTTTAATCCCTTTCCACACCCCATCCCTTCATTTCTTTGAGATCAATATCCCCAAAGCTTCAACCATTATGATGAAGAGAAAAGGAGATATTGGGTCACCTTGTCTAATTATTTTATTAAATTCTAAAAATCCCCGAGGACTTCCATTTACAAAAATAGAGAAGCAAGCGGTAGAAATAAAACTCTAAATTCATGCAATCCACTCCTTACAAAAACTAATTGTTCCCAAGACCTTAAGTAGGAATCATCTATTCACCTCATCATAATCCTTTATTATATCTAACTTAACCATCATTCTTTCTACTTTTGCAATTCTTATCGAATGTATGGCTTCATTGAATACAATGACACCATATACATATCTAGTTAGGGGAAAAACCACTCTTCTCATTAGAGATTACTGTCTCAAGGACACATTTTAACCTGTTAGCAATTACCTTGGAGATAATTTTATACATCATGTTACAAAGAGAGATGGGTCTAAAATTACTAAAAGTATTAATCTCCACTCATCTTGGGATGAAATTTATAAATGTGTTATTAATATCCTTTAGTATAAACCACCTTTTTTGGACTCTTCTACAACACCTAACAAATCAACTAAAAAAATATCCCACAACCTTTAAAAAATGCAGCAGGGAATCCATCAAGCCCTAGGGCTTTATCCTCCCCAAACTAAAAAGAGAATATTCAACCTCCTCCATAGATACTTCTCACATTAACATTAGAGTCTGAGCCTCAAAAATACACTTGAGAATGACATCCTATATGTCCTGATCTTGATATGTGCTTACCAACTCTCGATAATAGATATCAAAAAAATATCTAACAACCTCAGTATTAAATTTCTTACTATCTTGAATAATTTTTCCACCTGCATCTTTAATTGAGAAGATTTTATTATATGATCTTCTAATTTTCACTGAATTGTGGAAGAATTTTATATTCCAATCACCTTCCTTTAACCAGGTTTCATGAGATTTTTTCTACCAAAAGACTTCACCCCTTTGTAGAACTTTAGAATACATCATATTTAATATCTTTTCCTTGATGAAATATTATTTATACATCCCACCCTCTATGAATTTTGCATGTAAATAATATAGTTCACATTCCAAAATGAATTTTTCTTTAAAGATATTCTTAAAGGTCTAGTTATTCCATCTTTTCAGTTGTTCTTTAATGAACTGCATTTTTTTGAAAAATATGAAAGCTTTATTACCTTTTCTGTTAGGATCATTTTTCCACCATCTAGCCACCAACTCTTTCAAACCTTCTACCCTAAATGTCATCACTTAAAATTTAAAAGGACATATGTCTAGGGTTTCCTTTTCTATGATGCATACAATAATGGGATAATGATCTAATCCTATGATTAAAAAGATTTCAACCTCACAAGTCCATTGAGAATCTACCCAATTTCCAACAAGGAATTTTTTTTCTAGATTCTCAATAATGTTTAAGAAACCACTTTACCTATTTTTCCATGTGAATTACCCTTTCTTAAAAAACACTTCTATTAAACCATTTCTTGTGACAAACTCACTAAAATCATTTTGACTCTAACCAAACTAGCCAACACCACTTTTTTGTCTGATGTAGAAGTACTACATTGAAGTCACCCCTAAGAGGAAAATTTCCTCCTCCCCATTGTGAAGGGTGAATGGTACATCTTGTCATAGCTCTTTTTTCCTAGAAGAGTTATTTGGACTATAAAAATTCATTACATTCAACCTTGTAAAAAGCTTCTTGGAGTATACACGCATCCATTGCTAAAACCTCTCCCAATGAATCACTTGAACATCCACTACTGAATCATTCAACAAAAACCCTAAACCATGAGAGGCTCCAATTTCACATCAACCATGCTACATTTCTAGTGAATAAATCAATTAATAAAAAAATCCTTATCCACCCCTTTCAATTTTGTTTCCTAGAAAAAACTAAATTTGGCCTCATCTGATTAGAGCATCTTTTAATCAGATGGACCTTGTTAGGGGAATTGGAGGCCCTGATGTTCCAAAATAGGACCTTCATTACTATTGGGAAAAGGAAGAGCCTTTTTCTAATATATGTTTGGTTTGACCAACTGTACTTCATGCAATTTCAAGTTGCATTCTAATAGATCTAGCACCTTTTTTTCTCTTTTTCCCCAAGTTTGGCCTTCTTTAGTAAAGTTGAAGTTTTCTCTAGAGTTATTTTCTCTATAATTCCCATTTCGTCATTTAGACCTAGTTCATCTTCCCCACAAAATTTAATAGTTGTGACATATTCAAAATCTACATCCTTAAATTTTTCCATTCTCTATGGATTCCTCGAATGAATTTTCCAAATTTCTAATTGGAGAAATTTGGATGTCTTGAAATGGAGCTAGTTCCTCCTCTTCTTCATCCTCAATACCCCTAATGGTTTCTTTCTCATGTTCAATATCTATCTAGTGTTGACTATCAATATTATTCTCCCCCATTGAAGGTGATCTCTTCATATTTCTAAGAAGGTTGTGGGAATTTTTATCACAATATGCATATATTATCCCACTTTCCATTATTGTCTTTTTTGGGTCCACTCCTAGATTTTTAGCCTTGGATATCATCTTGTTATCATTTTTCAACTGTGAGGTCAAGTCTTTATGGGAATTCTATGAGGGTGAGATGACCTCTTTTTCCACACCCTTAGCTTGTGTCTCCTGTTGAATCAACGAGTCTATGTTGATTCTTTAGATTGAGATGTCAATTAGATCTTGTACTTCTTTTTGAGTATGATCAGAAAAATACCCATACCTAGTCATAATTTTTCTTGAATCATACACATCATACACTTATTTGTCATCCCCCATTTGAAGGCCAATATTTAGGTTTGATTGATCAAATCTCTTTGTAGGATCTTGAATCATGCACCTACCACCATTTTCAAATAAATTGTGAATTTATTTTCTTTTTAGACTTGCTACATAATCCTTCCCCAATTCCCTCACACAAGATCCACCATTTTGACTTAGTCTAGCCATGACACAATCCTACATACCCAAAAGATCCTCCCTCTATTTGTTTTTACTTAATTTTATTAGTAGATCAGTTGGTGCATTTTGATTCATACCTTTTTCTTTATCATCCATTATGGACTCCCTTGTTAGGTGACCAACCCCCTTACATTTTGTGTATGTTTTCATCATATGTTCAACTTCAATCATCTATTTCCAAATGCCTTCCCCTTTTTTTAAACTCCAACATTTCTAGAAGGGGGTGTATTACTTTTTACAAGATACAAATGTGAGCATACATATTGTACTCCTTTTCAAGTGCCTCATTAGCCTTCACAAAAACTCTCAATTTGTTACCTATGCACTTAAGGGTTTCTAAATCCCAATATTCATGTGAGAGGTTGTATAGAAGGATCAAAATCAAAACCTCCTCTATTTAATATTTTTTTGGTCAAATTTTGGTACCTAATATTAAATATAGAAACCTTTCCCCCCATAAGGAAAGGTCCACTATTAAGAATCCACTCTTTATCCTTTGTAGTAGGGAATACAACTAGACATAAGACATTATGGAGGGTTTTCAAAACACACTAATTTCCCTAGTATTCATCACACCAACATTGCACTCTAGTAAACACTGGCCAATGCCCACTTCATTTCATAAAGAATAAATTTTCCTTGTAGCAATAGATAAAATCTACCCATTCTTTATTTTCTGCTAATAAGGAAATCACTCTAGACTAATCCCATGTTTTTCTTACCTTGTTTTCTTGCAAAGTTGTTTCCTAAGTTTTTGACCGCCAAAATTTTTTTCTATCTTCTTCAAATTTATTTATCCACCAACATGCATAAATCTAAACCCCCATGTATTTCTTGGGTTATTGACCCTTAGAATAAGACCACCACTCTATGAACCAAAACTCCATCTCCTAGGATTTTTCAGATACATCCTTGCTTTTGTTGGTAGTTTCTAGGATTTATTTCAAAGCCTTTGCCAAATTTTCTCCTAAACATCCATCTCTTCTATGATCCCCCATTGTCATGAAACCCTAATTTTCTATGAAAATATTGGTCGGTCCATCTCTCTGCCATCATATTTAGCATCTATCCTCATTCCTCATCATCATTTTTAATACATTTTAATGATAAGAATAAGTGTGAAGAGTTTGGAGAGTTTTTTAAAGTTAAAATTGTTTTCTTATGTGTGCAAACTCCCGATTTGGGATTCAATTTGTTATAATTTTCAATGGGCATTAATGGTTGTTATCTCCTATATGTTTAGTAGGAAACTAAATATTTTCTGATTTTTATATTGATTGACACGATATCATTATGCCCTCCTTCATTCTATTATGTTTTTATGTATTCTAGTGATCTTTCTAGTATACTTGATTTCACTATTATACTTATTTTGTAAATCTAAAGTTCAAACTAGAAATAGTTTCAAATCTGATTTAAATTTTCAGCAAGGGATACTATAGTAGTATAAGAGTTTTGATCTTTCCATCTTGAGGGTTTTGGGTGATTGATAATTCCTAGCGATAAAGAAGTCAAACATATGAGGCAAGAGAAAAATAATTTTTTTTGGGGAAGCTCCACTCTTCAAGAGACAAGTATGTATGAAAAATGAAGAGGAAAACAAAAAGAAGATCAAGAAATTGTTAAGTTCTTTGTAGCTATGGATAATTTGGAATCTTTTGTGAAAAAAATGTGGTCACAATTAAAATAAGAAGGGTAGTAAAGATAATTGATTGGTAGGAAGTACCCCTAAAGATAGTAGATCAAATCCTAACTAAAGATAAATAAAAGATTTCATCTTACTTGATAATGGAGGAGAATAGTTTTCCCCTATTATCTCAATAGAAACATCTCCACATGAGGTAGATGCCAAATGGTATGAGGATTATGTTAAGAAATTTGATAATTTTAAAATCATTTTTCCATTTGATAAAATTATGGAGATTCATGAAAAGTATTAACATAGGAGAGAAAAATATTAGAATGAGAAATATCTCAAGATCAAGTTGGATAAACTTTAAACTCCAACCTTTGATGGATTTGACAAAATCTCTACTAGAGAATAGTTGTAGAAACTGCAAATCTTTTTCATCCTAAGTCCCATGGAAGAGAATGATGTCATTTAGTATGTCATGTTACATTTTGAAGGAGCTTCTTATGATTGATGGTACCCTAATATGAGAACTCGAGGTCATAACTAGGTAAGTTATTTTAACTAGTTTATCTAATATTATTAGATATATTAGAGCTCAAGGATGAAGAAGAGTAATTTAAAGAAATATCCAATTTGAATAAAATAAAATATATCAATAAGTATGTTAATAATTTTTAAAAGATTGTTATTGTGATGCCTAGGATGTCAGAAAATATGATTGTATACCTCTTTCTTGAAGGTCTTGAAGAACCTATAAGGGATCTAGTTAAGGATTTTCACCATCCACCTTGCAAGAAGCAATAAAAGGAAGATTTCATCTTGAGGTGTCTATGCCGAAAAAATCTACTTCCCATAATTCCAAGCCACCAAAACATGTAAAACATAAAGGGAATTCTCAAAAAAAGTATTCTTCAATCCCTCCACTAAAAAAATATTCCAAGTAATACTAGTAAGAAGGTGGAGGAAGTAACCAAGTTTGACCTTTGAGGAAGAAGTTCTATTTCACTTGTAGAAAACCTTGGGCTTAAGAACACTGATGTTTGAGTAAGGTACTAATTAATTTCATTGCAATTTTTTTAGATTTTGACACTAATGATAATAAATACTCTCAAGTAAAAGTACAAACATGTGTCACATTTTAGTCCAACTGAATATTTTTGATCAATCATATTTTAGGTGAGTACAATTAAACCTAGGGGGTCTTGATTGAAACCACATATAATATTCATAGAACCCTCATGTAAATAGATTTCAAGATGGATATGTTTCAATCAAAACTTTTCTAACCAAGAAATGGTTGGTTGAATGTGTGAAAGATATATAGTAAAAAGAAAAGGGGGCCCAAATTTTTTTTGTAGGACCCACCTATAAGTTCTTTAGTTAAATAAATCTGCCTCCCAAATAACCTTGCTTTTGAATTTCCTAGGTAAGTTCATTCAAAAAAATTCTTATGTTTGTTTACTTTACTTATTCTAAATTTTTGCATTTTTTTCTCTTCATAATTATTTTTAGTTTCTTTAACAATGTTTTCTTTTTTCTTTTAAAAATTTCTAACAAGATATACACTTCAAAGGAACTCAAGATGATCTTGTTAAATTTAATAATATATTTAATAGAGTGTAAATTTTTCCTTTTATAAATATAATAAGATTTACATTGATAACCAAAGGATGAATTTATAAGGGTAAAACTAGAAATACATTTGTATATGCATCATTTGATTTTTTTTATGTCTCCAATCATACAATTCTAAGAAATGCATGATTTATCAAGCATTTTTAAACTAGAACAATAATCTATTGACCAATGTAGATATTAAATGTTAGAAATAACAATGCATCAACACAACTAAGAGGGGAGGTGAATCAGTTGTGTGCCAAATCTTATTCTAAATTCCTTCTAGATTGATTATATTAAACAAATTGAAACAATAGTGTAACCATAAGAACACCACAAAACAAAACACCATAACACAAAGATTTTTTGTCAAGGAAAACCCTATTAAGGGAAAACCTTGGTGGGGATGGAACCCACTAATGATGCATTGAAATATTGTGTCCCTGTTAGGAGACCTGTCCCTATTAGGAGCTAATTATTACATTCAGTACAAGTCCCTATTAAAGGACATACCTTTTTAGGAGTATTTTCAACCTTGTTAGGATTTGTTTACAAGGATAGGATCACTACCTGAGAACACTTCAAAAGTGAAGGTTAAACCCACCTTCTGAATCTAGTTTATAAGAATATACAATAACAGTAATGAACTAACTTACAACAAATAGATTTTCCCAAATAGTTCCAATGAAGTGCTTAATTATGAGTTACTTCTTCTCTATGTCCAACATACCTTTCAAAAATAAGCTATCAACCACATCCACGCTACACAACCAATTATTCTAAGGAATGACTTTCCTTTATAGAAGTTACAACAAGTAGTTAGGTCATCCTGTTAGGACTTCTCCAATGAAAAAATAAATACATAGACCCTTTCTAAGATACACACAATATATTAAACAAGTATACAACAAATAAAAATCATCAAATGTGTTCCAAGATCTAAAATCCATGTTGGAAATCTTCTAAACATGTTATCTCCTTAGGTCAGCCCCAAATAGGTTTTCACAAGATCACATACTTGAGCTGACATCACCATGCTTCTAGTGACCCAATAATCTCATAGAATGAAATTACAAGTGTATTCTATGAAGCCTCAAACTTACATATCATAATGCATTCTCACATCCAAGTTATCCTAAAAAATCAAAGACCATCTCTGTCATAATCCTATGTTTCTGCATTGTAATTAGTTCTCACCAAAATAGTCATAACTATTGTAAAAGGAAGATAATGATCTATGAATTTTGAAATAAGGTCTAAACACATTTTTCATCACAGACATAAGATCACATGTCCTATAATGTCGTACAAAGTTCATACCACTCTGTTAGACCTTCATGTTACTATCATAATCACTCTATATGATGAAACCAACTGAAACATATGTTGACATCAATGACAAAACATGAATGTCAACACCTGAGATAATAAAAATTACAACAATCTCCCCCTTTTTCATTGATGGCAACATATGATAAAAACCATCAACCCCAAAGATCTTCTTAATGACCTTTTGAACACTCCCCCTAACAGAGTAAGGGTTTTTCATCTGTACCACTCCCCCTAACAGAGTAAGGGTTTTTCATCTGTACCACTCCCCCTTTTACATCAATGGAAAAGGTTGTCAATTTTCTTCTTTTTCACCATTTCTACACATCCCAACTATACAAGGTGTATATTTTTCAAATCTTCATTCCTACAAAAAACCAAGTGCTTTTGTCACCCAAGTGTGCTTTGTTATGGTCTGCGATCACTCCCCCTGAGGAGTGCATCCAAGCATCAAGTCTAGAGAATGATATAGCTCTAATAAATACTAGAGTGATTCATTCATGCATCCTTTAGTTTATACAAGGAGGGGTTCTCAACCAAATAATACCTCTTAGATATTTAAAGGAATAATTTGGAAAAGGTTTGGTGAATATATTTTCTATTTATTTATTTGTATTGATGTAATCCAATCTAACTTCCTTTTCTACAACCTTGTTTCTCAAAAATTGATATTTGATTGAAATGTGTTTATTTGTTGAATGCATAAAATGATTCTTTGACATGTTCACTATGCTTGTATTATCACAATGAATTACAATAGGTTCTTCAAAGCTTACCCCTATGTCCTTCAACATTTTCTTCATCCGCAAACTCTGACTCAGCAGTAGTCTAAGATATACAGTCCTATTTTATTCTCAACCAAGAGACCAACCTTTTCCCTAGGAAAAAGGCTCCACCACTAGTTCTATTCCTATCATCCACACTTCCTACCCAGTTTGTATCAGTATAAGCACAAAATGTGAAATCATCAGATTTATCATGCCATAAACCATATTCTATTATTCCTTTTAGATATCTAAATATTCTTTTAATAGAAGCAAGACGAGTCTCCTTAGGATCAACTTGGAACCTCACAATAATTCCAACTACACTTGCTATGTCTAGCCTAGTGTGTGTTAAGTAAAACAAACCTCCAATCATGGACTTGCATTTTGTCTAAAATAAACTTTTAGATTCATCAATAGTTGAAAGATTACATGCAATCGCCATAGGTGTCACAATGGGTTTATAATCCTTCATTCCAAACTTCTTTAGAAACTCCTTAAGATACTTGGTTTGTGAGATGAAAATACCATGTTTATTTTGAATTATTTGTAAAAAAGGAAAATTTTCATTTCACCAATCATTGGCATTTCAAACTCAATTTTCATTTCTTTAGAAAAATTATTGCTCATCTCATAATTACCTCCAATTATTATTTCATCCACAAATACCCCAATAATCAAAATACCGTCCAAACTAGTTGTCAAATATGGATTACTATTTGCACTACCTTTTCTAAAACCAAGATGAAATACATACCTGTCAAGCTGAGTATACTAGGACCTTGGTGCCTGCTTTAGTCCATACAAGGCCTTCTTTAATCTAATAACTATGTTTCCATCTTTTGACAAAGGAAATCCATTAGGATTCTCTATGTATACTTCTTCAAGATCACCATTTAGGAATGCAGCCTTTTGATATACCTTGAAATCTTTATGTGTTGCATAAGAAAGGAACAATTTTACTACCTCTAATCTCACAATAGGTGAAATTTTTTCTTCAAGTCTATACCTTCCTTTTGTGAATACCCCTTTGTAGACTAGTCTAGCTTTATTCCTTACAACTATCCATTCTTCATTCATTTTTTTCTAAAGACCCATTTGTTTTTAATCATATTTTTGTCCTTAGGCATAGGAACCAATTCCCAAGTATTATTTTTCTCTATCTAATCCAATTCTTCCCACATTTCTTTAAGTCATAATTCATCTTTACAAGCCTCATTAGTAGTTTTAGGTTCAACTTGCGAGATTAAACATAGTTCATTTTTTTTTTATCTTAGACCTTGTTGTCATACCTTGATTAGTATTACCAATAATCTGATTTTCAGGATGATTCATCAAAACATACCTTGGTGTTCTAGGAACTTCCTTTTGTTCATTCAAGAAAAATTTTAAACCATTGTCAATCTCAAAAATCTATTCTACTTCTTTATTCTCATTATTGTTCTTGGGTATTAGATGGCACTCATACATCCTTTCTTGAATCTAAAACTTCTCATCAAATTTCACATTTTCACTTTCAATTATTTTCCTCAATCTCATATTGAAACATCTATATGCCTTTCTTTTAGTGGAGTAACCAAGAAAAATACCTTCATCACTCCTTGCATCAAACTTTCCTATTTCATCATCTCTTTTTATATAGCACTTACTACCAAAAATTATGAAATACTTCATAGAAGAAGTATGGCCAAACCACAGTTCATAGGGAGTCTTACTAGTACCTTCTCTATTCTTAATGTGGTCTAAGGTGTAGACAAAAGTGTTAACTTATTCCCTCCAATACATGTTTTCTACATTGCCTTCAATCAACATAGTCCTCACAACATCAAATATGGTTATGTTCCTTCTCTCTGCTATCCCATTTTGTTGTGGAATTCTAGGTGTAGAATTTTTTCTATATATGCCATGTTATTCATAATATGAATTAAATACATTGGATGTAAATTATCCTCCTCTATCTAACATTAAGCATTTTATCTTTAGACATGACTTATTCTCAACTTTTTCCTTATATATCTTGAACTTGTCAAAAGATTCATACTTTTCTTTGAGGAAAGAAACCCACATCATTTTGGAAAAATCATCAATAAAGAGAATAAAACACCTTTGACCAGAGTAGGACCTTATATTTGTAGGACCACATAGATCTATATGCACCAGATCTAGCTTTCCTTTTGCTGAAAATGATTTACTCTAAAAATAGCTTACAATGTTGTCAAAATTGATATGACAAAATATTCTATGCAACAACCAATTGTCATCTATTTTAGCCAAAAATAGCTAGCTTCTATAGTAATCAATTGAAATACATTACCTCTTGATTTTGTGCCTAATGCGATCAAGTCTCCTATCTCACTTCTGATAGTGCATTTCCCATCTTTTCATAGCAAATGGTAACCCTTTTCTACACACTATCCAACACTCAACAAGTTATGTTTAAGGACATCAACAAGAAGAACATCATCAGTGTTAGTTTTTCCATCAAGAGAGATTGATCCTCTACCAATGATCAATCAAGGAGTGTTATCACCAAATCTAACCACTCCACTATCATATTTTTTTAATTGAACACACTTTTCTTTATCACCAATCATATGATGAGATAAAACACTATCTATAATCCATTCCGATTTCTTTTTCAGATGTGAAACTAAAGCTTTCTCTTCATGAATGGGTTCTTCATCTTTAATTTCAAAAAATCCAATCTCATCTTCATCATTTGTAGAATCAACAGAAACACCATCACTAGCATAATAACATTCCTTATCCTTAGAATAACTAGGCCTAAAAAACTTAGTCTTATTCTTAGGAACCCTTGTAGGACATCTAGATGTAAAATGACCAATCTTATTACAGGAAAAATTCTTTAGGGGTAAATTTCCTTCAAACTTACCCTTACCTCTCTTTTTCCTCTTTTCCATCATCGCCACAAGCTCATCCAACTTTATCTCTTCTTCCTCTATTCCAACCCAATCATCAATGCATTCTCCAAGCTCTACATGCCTTCTAATTCTACTGGTGCTCACAAGACTAGATAAAGTCCTTTTGTCATTATGAATAATAGCCTTAAATGTAGCTTCCACTTTAGGTAATTTGTCCTATATCTCTACAGTCTCAATGGTGGTTAACTTCAAAATCAACATCTCTGTTGAAGTTTATAGTGAGTGGAATGACCTCCTCAATTTATTAAACTTTTGTTTTATAAAATGGTGTCAAAGATATCATAATCTTTGTGATCACTTCTTCCTTAGTACATGTTGTACATGAGCACCTAAGACTTAAGCTCAAAGTCTTACCCAAAATTTATTTTTGGCGTGTACTAACCTTGGCCAGGTTAGAGTTAAACTTAGGATTCTAGTAAGAATCTAGGGTGTGAGTCTAGGAGGTCTAGGTTAGACCTAATCTAATCTAGAGTGTTTTGGGTTAAAGCTTAAAGTGGTTCTTCTAAGTTTTCTTAGTCTTGGTGTTGAAAATTTGGGATAAATGACCTAAATGTTAGGAATAGTCCCAAGAGCTAATTGAGAGGGGGGGTGGGGTGAATCATTCATCTACAAGATTCAATTATTTATCTAATTAAGTACAGAAGAACATTAAGAACATACACAATAAGATAACACATAACACAACACCACAAATTCTGGTTATGGGGAAACCCAAATAGGTAAAAACTCCGAGGGGAATTAGCACCCACTATAAACTACACTAGAGTATAATGATCCCTGTTAGAAGATATTACAACCCTATTAAGAGTTGATCTTTATAATGCATGAAGTATTTTGACCTAGTCAAAGGTCGGACCCTGTTAGGAATCTTTTACAATTAACCCTGTTAGGGGTGAGGACACACTATTTGGGAGCACACTACTCAAATAGTGAAGGTTGCAACCTTCTGCATAAAAGATACACACTATATCTAGATCTTAGTGAGCTGGAAGGTAGACCTACTATCTTGATCAGTTCCAATGAATAGCTTATACTCTCTTTTTCTTCACATAGATCTTCAACTGATGACTGTCTCAGTACATTCACATCTTCTGCTCTACTCTTGCACTCACAATCACAATCAACAATCTTAATTGACTGGCTATAAATATCTTTCTCCAAATGATATGATCAAGTTAGCCTATTATAACTTCCTTGAAATCATATTAGAGAAATAATATAACTCTCTAAAAACATCTCCAATGGCTATATCAAGCACACAACACAAATAGGACTGCACAAATCAATATGAGTAGACGTGTCGCTTCACATAGTTGACTCCACAAAATTAACTAAAACTTTCTTCTCATGTTGAAATACATTATGTGCTCTTAACCAAATATTATTAACTCATCACCAAACATGAAACCAAACACACATATAAAAATGATAGGTGCAACTACTAAAACAATATAAATAATGTCGGCTCCATCAGATAAACTCAAGAAACTGTAACTGACAAATTGAAACATCATAGCTCAACTTGTACTACACAACTAACACTATGTCCATGAACATAGCATCATAAACATGTCTTCAACATAAATATAAATGTGCAAGGCTCCAACATAATCATACTGATAATCTCATATAGAACTCTTCCTGTAACTCTGTTAGGAACACTACTGATATAAATAACTGTATAATTGTCTTCACTCAAAATCAACCTCTGTGTCTATGATATCATGCTGATACATATCTAAGAAACATATGCTCAAGGATCTCTCTATAATATTTCAATGCAAAATTCTTACCATATGTTCTCATCAATGACAAACATATAGTCAACACTAGCTTTCTAGAAAATCTCCAACAATCTCCCCCTTTGGCATTGATGGCAACATATGGAATGAAAAACACCACCAATCCAAATGTACAATTATTTTAAAACATTCTCCATTTCCTCAACAAAAATCCCCTAAGGATGAATCCTCCATCTATTGTTGATGCTCTGAATATAAACTACTACAACTTTGCATACTCATCTTTTTCTACTATATATTCTCCCTCACTAAATACTCACCAGTTGTATATACTCCCCCTTACTGTATTGGTTTTCATGACTATATACTCCCCCTTTGACATCAATGGAAAAGGGCGTCAAAACAAATAAGCACATATACTACTCCTAAAGTAGAGTAGTCAACCATTCATCAGTCACTGAGGATTGATGCACTTTTTCAAATGCTAATTAGATTCAAGGAAGGGAATTACTCCCAGCTTCTCCCTAAGATACTCAAAAGTATCCTTTGGCAAAGACTTTGTGAATATGTCTGCTAGCTATTCTTTTTTACTCACATAATCTAATTTTACTTCTTTCTCTACAACTTTCTCTCTTAGGAAGTGATATTTTATCTCAATGTGTTTTGTCTTTGCTTGCATCATAGGGTTCTTTGACATATTGATAGTTCTAGTGTTATCACAATGAATAACAATAGGATAATCAATCTAAATTTCAAAATCCTTTATCATCTGCTTGATCCACACAATTGTAGAACAATTTAATGCTACTTCTACATACTCTTCTTCTACTGTGGACTGAGAAATATAATTCTTCTTCTTGCTTGTCCAAGTAACAAGTCTATCTCTAAGAAATACTACTCCTCCTGAGGTACTTTTTCTATCATCAATGCAACTTGCCAAATTTGCATCTGTATACAAATGAAGGTTTACATTCTCTGAATTAGGATACCATAAACCATAGTCTATAGTTCCTTTCAAATATCTGAATATCCTCTTTACTATCATAAGATGACTTTGTTTAGGTTCTTCTACAAATCTTCCAATAATACCAACTGCATTAGAAATATCAGGTCTAGACTAAGTAAGATATATGAGTTTACCAATCATAGAATTATACAAGGTCTTATCTACTACTGTGGAATCATCTTCTTTTGAAAGATTGCATCATGTTATCATAGGGGTACTTACTGGCTTGCAATCATCCATCTTGAATTTCTTTAATATCTCTTTCACATACTTAGACTGATTAATGAAAATACTTTTGTCTATCTATTGCACATTCAATCCCAAAAAGTACTTGATAGGTCCAATCACACTCATTTTAAATTCTCTATACATTTCTTTAGCAAATTCTATACTAAGCTTGTCATTACCACCAAAAATAATGTCATCAACAAAAATAACAACTAGTAATAGTCCATCGGGTCTCCCTCTTATGAATAAGTTACAATCATTTTCTCCTTTCTTGAATGCAATCTTAGTCAAGTAGCCATCTAATATTTCATACCATGCTCTAGGGGCTTTCTTGAGTCCATAAAGGGTTTTCTTTAGTCTGCATACCATATCAGGTTTGTCTGATAAAGTAAATCCTTCAGGCTGCTCTATCTAGACTTCTTCCTTCAACTCTCCATTCAGGAATGTTGACTTGATAGCCATCTGATATACTTTAAAGTCTTTGAATGTTGCATAGGCTAGAAATAAAATTATGGCTTCCAATCTTCTTACAAGAGAAAATGTATCAGAATAATCAATTCCTTCTCTCTATGCATATCCTTTACATTCTTTCTTTATTTCTTACTACTGTTCCATCTTCATTCATCTTATTTTTGAATATCCACTTGGTTCCAATCACATTCTTATCACTAGGTCTAGAGACCAATTCCCATGTATCATTCTTAACTACTTGAACTAGCTCTTCTTTCATTTCTTCATGCCAATTTGAATCAGTACAAGCATCTTCAAAACTTAAGGGTTCCATTTGTGAAAGTAAACATACTACTTCATCAACTATGGAACTTTTTTCTTTGATCTTGTCATGACTTTTTTGTTCTGATCTCCAATGATATCTTCTTTTGAATGGTATCTAGATGTGAATTTAGGAACATTAGGTGTGACTCTCTCATTTTTCTTTTGTGATTCTTTGTCACTTTTTTCAGGGTCATTGAATAATACACAATTTTGTCATACATTTCTTCAATTCTTCAACAACTATTTCTCTATTGGTAGGTCTAGGTTCTTCTTCTATCATAGGTGCACAATCATGATATCTCTCTTGAATCATAAACTTATCATCAATATTTACATGTGCACTTTCAATAATCTTCTTCAATCTTAAGTTAAAACATCTATAAGCTTTTCTTTTAGTAGAGTAACCAAGAAAATAACCTTCATCACTTCTTGCATCAAACTTGCCAATAGCTTCATCTATCTTGATGTAGCACTTTCTTCCAAAGATTCTGAAGTATTTTACTATAGCTACATTCCCAAACCATATCTCATAAGGTGTCTTGTTTGTGCTTGGCCTTAATTGAATTCTCTTGATAGTATAGACTCTAGTATTGATCGCATCTCTCTAATAGGTGTGTACAACCTTTCCTTCAATCATGATAGTGCACGTTGTGTCAAGTATGATCCTATTTCTTCTTTCTATAATTCCACTCTACTGAGGGGTTCTAGGTGCACTTAGTCATCTCTTTATCCCATGTTCTTCACAATACTCATAAAATCTATTAGAGGTGAATTCTCCTCCTCTATCTGATCTCATACATTTTATTTTTAATCCAGACTCATTTTCAACTTTAGCTTTGAATATTTTGAACTTCTCAAATGCTTCAAATTTATCTTTTATGAATGCAAGCTACATCATTCTAGAATAATCATCAACAAAAAAAATAAAGTAACTTTCACCATAGTAGGATCTTGTTTAAGTTGGTCCACATAAGTCTGTATGCACTAGATTCAATTTGTTCTCTGCCAAATTATGCTTTCTTATGAATGAATTTCTCACATGTTTTCCTAGCACACATTCCCTGCATATTGTATCAACTAGTTTTGCAATGCTAGGGAGGTCTCTTACTTCCTTTACATTGCTTATCTTTACTATATTGTCAAAATTTATGTGACATAGTCTTTTGTGCCATAACCAACTGCCATCTACTTTAGCAAAAAAATAAATTTCTTATGAATTAAGGTGAAAAAAATTATCTTTTGTCTTTGAACCTGATGCAATCATTTATCCTTCTTTGTTTTGATTACGTAAATGCGGGTTTTGAAAGGACCCAAAACCTTTTACATTATCCATCTTTGTTATTAATGATGCCCTTATTATTTTTTAATTCCAACTGATATCTTTTGTCAAGCAACTGACCAACACTTAGTAGGTTATGGTGCAAACCATCAACATATAGAACATCATCAGTGTTATTATTTCCATCCAAGGTAATAGCTCCTCTACCTATAATAGGTTTAGGAGCATTGTCTCCAAATCTAACCATGCCACCTTTGTACTTATCTAGATGTACAATTCTATCTTTGTATCCTATCATGTGATGTGAACAAACACTGTCAATGATCCAGTCTATTCTAATGTCTTCTTGTGAAATCAATGCTAGCTCTTGTGCTTTCTTTTCATCTTAAATATCCATTTCATCAAACATATTCTCCATATCTTCACTAGAAAATAATCCAATTTCATCTTCTACTGAATCTTCATCTGATACTCCATCTCCAGCATAGTAACATTCTTTTTTATACTTAGGCTTGTAATTAGTTTTGAACTTCTTGACTCTTGTAGGACACTTAAAGATGTAAAGTGATCAATCTTGTTACATCATCATCAAAGTTACCAGAAGTGTTCAAGGATTTCTTACCATGGACCGAAGCTTTGAAGGTTGTTTCACTTTCAGGCTCTGTCTTCAAGCTTGAAACATTGAATGCTAAAATCTTTCTTATTAAGGTCTCTCTTTTGTAGTCTTTTGAAAACTGCATAGTCTCATCTAGGATGTTTATCTTTCTCTCATATTCTATTGTCAGAGTAGTCATCAACTTATCCATTATGTCTTCTTCTAAAATTTCTCCACCATTGTTTCTGATTCCTAAAACTACTTCATTAATCCTTTGATTATAGACTTTGATGTTCTCTTCAGGTAGCATCTCCAATGTATTGTACTTTTTCTTCCATGTCTTTTTGTGTGCATTCATGGATTGGATGTCTCCTTCAAACATGTCTTCTAGATACTTCCATATCTTGTAGGCTTTATCTACTTTCTTGATCTCTAAAAAATCATTGCCAGATAAGGCACTGATAAGGGCCTCTTTGGAAATAGCATTTTGAGTGAACATCTCCTTTTGCTTAAGAGTTGCATATTCCTTTGCAAGATTTGATAAAGAGGGAATCTAAACTTCTTTAGTAGCTACTTCAAAAATCTCAAAAGAAATGCACTGTAAATGTGTTGTCATTTTGTTCTTCCAATCTAGACAGTTCTCTCCATCAAACTTATGACTTTCTTTTCTAAAGAATGCCATTTGATCAACCTCAAGCTATTAAATTTTCTCTCTGAGGCACTTGGCTCTGATACCAATTGTTAGGAATAGTCCCAAGAGATAACTAAGAGTGGGGGGGGGGTGTGAATAAGTTATCTACAAGATTCAATTCTTTATCCAATTAAGTATAGAAGAACATTAAGCACATACATAATAAGATAACACTTAACACAATACCACCAATTTTGGTTATGGAGAAACCCAAATAGGTAAAAAACCTGGTGGGAATTAGCACCCACTATAAACTGCACTAGAGTATGATGATCCCTATTAGAAGATCTTACAACCCTATTAGGAGTTGATCTTTACAATCCGTGAAGTACAATGACCTGGTCAAAGGTTAGACCCTGTTAGGAGTCTTTTATAATTAACCTTGTTAGGGGTGAGGACACACTGTCCAGGAGCACACTACTCAAATGGTGAAGGTTGCAACCTTCTGTATAATAGATACACACTATATATGGATCTTTGTGAACTGGAAGGTAGACCTATTGTCTTGATTAGTTCCAATGAATAGATTATACTCTCTTTTTCTTCACATAGATCTTCAACTGATGACTATCTCAGTAATTTCGCATCTTCTGCTATACTCTTTCACTCACAATCACAATTAGAAATCATAATTGACTAGCTATAAATATCTTTCTCCAAATGATATGATCAATTTGGCCTATTATAACTTCCTTGAAATCATATTAGAGAAACAATATAACTCTCCAACAACACCTCCAATGGCTATATCAAGAACACAACACAAATAGGACCGCGCAACTCAATATGAGTAGATACGTCACTTCACACAGTCAGCTCCACAAAATTAACTGAAACTTTATTCTCTTACTGAAATACATTATTTTCTCTTAATCAAACATTCTTAACTCATCACCAAACATGAAACCAAACACGCATATCAAAATAATAGGCACAACTACTAAAACAATATAAATAATGTCAGCTCCATTAGAGAAACTCAAGAAACTATAAGTAACAGATTGAAACATCATAACTCAAATTTTACTACACAACTAACTCTACATCCATGAACATGGCATCGTAAACATCTCTTCAACATAAATATAAATGTGCAAGGCTCTAACATAATCATACTGAGAATCTCATACAGAACTCTACCTATAACTATGTTAGGAACACTACTAATATAAACAACTATATAACTATCTTCACTCATAATAAACCTCTGTATCTATGATATCATGCTGATATATATCTAATAAACATATTCTCAAGGCTCTCTCTATAAGACTTCAATGCACACTGCTTACCATATGTTGTCATCAATGATAAACATACAGTCAAGACTGGCTTGCTGGCAAATCTCCAACACTAAATAGGTTAGGAAAAGGTTGAATTGAGCCTAAAATGGATTATATGGTGTTAATACATCATTTCATGAGGTTTTGAAAGCATTGGGTTAGGCTTGAAGAAAAGTTGCAAAAATTGTTAAAATGTTGTCATGACAACTTTTGCAATTTTACAAAATTGCACGACAACATTGTCCTAATGAAGACAAAGAAGAGTTATTAAGGAATGGTTGGTGTCTAAAACACTTGAGAATATGAGGAGGGTTTATATAAGCCCTATGAAGCCCAAATCTCTAGGTTGGAATAATTTACAAGCTTTTGAGTTGTTTACAATTACTATGTATTTCTGGTTTTGTGTGTACAATCAAGGTAAATCTTAATATAATAGAGTGTGAAATGGATTGAATCAAAAATCTTGTAGTGGATTGAGTAAATATAGTATTTTTACTTTCATATTTTAGAGATTATAATTTTATTGTACAAATTTTATTTAGCTTTGTAAATCTTTTTAGTTTTGGCCAATCACTGGCCTGTCTAGGACTGTGTTGTGCCAAAATGGCTCCCACATGAAACCCTACCATGAAACCATCATGAGGCTTTGGGACATGTTATGGTAGCCTTTTTAAAATTTAAATATTATTAGAGGAGGACTAGAAGTGCCAGGAGATAATTTTACAAGAAAGCCCTAGGTGAGTCCAATGAAGCCTGACTAGGAGCTTGCATATGAAACAATGTGTTTGATTGTAAGGGGTCAATTCAGGAGTTGGACCTAAGTGGTTGTAAGGATTCTTTGGACCAATACAAAGACCCTTTAAAATTATTGGATCTTGATCAATCCAAATGAAGTCATTTTTAAGCCAAGAAAAAATGATTGGTTAATGGAGACCTATTAGCCCTAAAAGAACTTGAATATAGGAAGGACATGTATGACTAGTTTGGAGAGGGGAGACCTAGTTAATCTAAAATAACTCTAAAAAGGGTGTTCAAAACCTAGAATTGTTCATTGGATTGTTTAGAGACATTTTCCAAGAATAGCCAAAAACCAGTCAGTGAGACCTTATTGAGGGCTAATAGGCCTAATAGGCCATTTGAAACAAAAGCTTGAGATCAGTAGAAAATACCTTGATACCCCAAGCCAAAGGGATCAAGAGGGAAATGAAAATGGTTTTAAAAATCAATTGAACCCTTGAAAAACAAAATACATGATAAATGTCAACAAGGAGCCTTTGGAAGAAAGCTAATGTAGATAGCATGATGGTTACTAAATGAAGATAGATACCCTAGTGAAGTACTAGAGTTTGTAACCTTGAGGGGGAGACATGGAGGGAGTCATAAAATATCTTAGAGGGGACTTGGAGGATCCTAAGAGTTAGAGTTAGGATCTTGGAAGGATTAGGAACTTAGGGAGTCCTAATAAAGAAAGTGCAAGCAAGTTAGGTGAGTATCTATCAGATTGGCATCATAGCCTATAAGATTAGGCTTGTGGGTGGATGTTCCAACTAAAGGATTAAGTTGGAGAGTCTAATATGGTGACTAATGTAGAGTTATCCAAGAAGGTGGATGAGAAAGAAGAGGATAATAGATTTCTCAAAGAAAGACTAGCTCAATTGGAGTAGAAACCCGATGAGGTGGAAGAAAAGACTAAAGAAGTAAAGGATAAGGTGGAAGGAAAGAACAAGGGAGTGGACTTGGATGATGAGGTCCATGACCTAGACCCTATCATGACTGAAGATCCATTCCTTAAAGCATTGAAAGCCTTAAGGGGAAAGGCTTTAGAGGGGGTACCTATATTCAATGGGAAAATGGAACCAGAGGTGGTGATGGATTGGATTGAGGGGCTTGAAAATCACTTTGAGTGTGATGGGATAAGTGAAGCTCAAAAGGTGAAAGTGGAAAATTCAATTCTTAGGATATCTTCCCTCACTTGGTGGAATTTCATCCAATATGAGAGGGAAAAAGAAGGAAAGAATCCTATAGCCACATGGAAAGCTATAGTGGCTAAGATTAGAGAAGCATATGTACCTAAGGACTGTGAAATCCAATTTCATAAAAGAAGACAAAGCCTTAGAAAAAAAGATTTAGATGTCAACTCTTATACATAGGAGTTCCAAAGATTATGTATGAGGTCTAGAGTTGTTGAAGATGAAAGTGTGAAGGTATCCAAGTATTTAAATGGCTTGAGGTGGAACATTCAAGATGAGCTTAGTCTCTTGAATCCTACCACAATGCATAGATGTCACCAAGTAGCTATCAAAGTAGAAGAAAAACTAAGGAAGAAGAAAGACTCCAACATTAATAAAGGAAGAGGAAGAGGAAGAGTTGGCAGAGGCCATAGAGGAGGTTTTGGAGGTAGGAGTTCAGAACCAAAGACCCAAGGAGAGAACAAGTTGATAGAATAACACAAAGGAAACTCAAACAGAGGAGGTTATAATAGAGGTAGAGGTTAAAGTAGAAGTGGAAGAGGAAGGACTAGTGGTCAAGGAAGAGGATCATACTTTTCCACCATGAAATGCTATCAATGTAATTAGTTAGGATATCTAGCCTATAGGTGTCCAGAGAAGGGGCCTACATCACAAGGAAGTGAAAGAAGGGTAAGTTATGTCCAAGAAGAGACATCTAGAAATAAACATGCAGAAGTACCCTTAGAGTCAGAAGAAGGAGATAATTTAATTATTATAAGAACTCTCATTAAAGAACCTATCCGAGAAGAGCCTAGTCAAAGAAGAGAATTGTTTAGGATAAAGTGAAAAATCTTGGGAAAGGCTTGCAAATTCATCATTGACTTAGGGTCAACTAACAATATTGTGTTAGAGGAAGAAGTTATTAAGCTCAAATTGTAAAGGATTCCTCACAAAAATCCTTGCAAAGTCACTTGGTTGAACAAGTGATAACATGTGCTAGTTAATGAGCAAGCATTGGTGGATTTCACCATTGGGAGGTACAAGGATAGAGTGTTATGTGATGTCTTGTCAATGGATGTATGCCATCTCCTATTGGGATGACATTGGAAATTTGATAGGCAATTAGTGTACGACGGGGCTAAGAATACCCATTCATTCAAGAGAGATGGAGTTACATTCAAGATACAATCCTTGTTAGAAGAAGGGGAAGTAAGGTCAACAAGGCATAATATTCTTTAGGTAAGTAAGAAATAATTCTTGAAGACTTTAGAAGAAGGTGATGGGGTAGGGTTTGCACTAGTTTTGAAACCCAAGGAAGACAAGATAGAGAAGAAGAAAAAGTTTCCTATGGAGGCTCAAGAGATGTTGAAACAGTTTGAAGCTATAGTAAGTGATGGAAAACCAACCACTCTACCACTTAGGAGAGCCCTTGGCCATAAAATTGATTTTATCCTAGGAGCTACACTTCCCAATAAAGCTGCCTATAGAATGACTCCCCAAAAAAATGAGGAGATTTCTAAACAAATTCAATAACTCATAGACCAAGGATTGATTAGGAGAAGTCTTAGCCCATGTGTTGTTCCTGCTGTCTTGGCTGCTAAGAAGGGTGGTACTTGGAGGTTACACACTGACTCTAGGGAAATAAATATAATTACCATTAGGTATAGATTCCCCATACCAAGAATAGAAGACCTAATGGAATATTTAGGGGAAGCCAATTACTTCACCAAGATTGACCTTAAGAGCGGTTACCACCAAATCAGAATCAAGGAAGGGGATGAGTGGAAGGCTTCCTTCAAGACCACTGAAGGATTGTATGAATGGCTTGTCAAGCCATTTGGGCTATCTAATGCTCCTAGCACCTTTATGAGGTTGATGAATGAAGTGTTGAAGGGCTTTATTGGTAATTTTTTGGTACTATAATTGGATAATATATTGATTTATAAAAAGACTAAAGAAGAACATATTAAGCATTTGCAAGTTGTATTCAAGAAGTTGCATGAAGAAAAGATAATGATAAATTTGGACAACTGTGAGTTTATGAAATAGGAACTAGTGTACCTTGGTTTTGTGTTGTCACATGGGAATCTCAAAATAGACTCAAGAAAGGTGGAGGAAATCATAACCTAGCCTACTCCTAAGACTGCCACCAAGGTGAGAAGTTTTCATGGCCTGGCTCAATATTATAGGAAGTTTGTTAAGAAATTTAGTGCTATATGTGCACCAATGTTAGACACCATAAAGGGTGGTATGAAAACTAAGTTCCAATGGAATGAACAAGAAAATTAGGGATTTGAGAAGTTCTAATGGATAGTCACTCAACCCATCTTAGTTCTCCTAAGTTTTGAGATACTCTTCACTATTGAGTGTGATGTTAGTAACATTTCTATAGGGGCTTTCTTAAGCTAGGAGGGAAGAATAGTTACTTTCCACAATGAGAAGCTCAGTGATGCAAAGAGGAAGTACTCTTCTTATGACTTAGATTTGTATGCTCTAGACCAAGCCTTAAGGAAGTGGAAACACTATCTCCTTCCTAAGGAATTTGTGGTCTATATAGAAAACCAAGCCCTTAGTTTTCTTAATTCACAAGACAAAATCAGTCATAAACATATGAAATGGGTGGAGTATATGCAAGAATATACATTAAGCATTAAGAACAAGAAGGGGAAACAAAATAAGGTTGTTGATGCACTAAGTAGAAGACTCATGATAGTACAAGAGGTTAAATTGAAAAGAATAGGAATTAGTAGCTTCAAGGATCTATACTTAGAGGATGGAGATTTGCAGAGGCCTACAAGGTATGTAAGGAACAACAAAATTATTTTCATGGTGAGTTCTTTGATTATACTTTGCAGAATGAACTCTTGTTTAAAGGGGGTCATCTTTGTGCTCCTAGAGGGTCAATAAGGGAGATTTTGATTCAAGAAAATCATAATGGAGCCATTATTGGACATTTTGGAGTTAATAAGACTCAAGATTTAGTTCAAAGGTGTTAGGAATGGGAACACTGAGAGGGTGGGGGGGGGGGGGGGGTGGGGGGGTGAATCAATGTTCACTGTATTTTATCTTTTCACTTAATCTTTAAATTGAACTTAAATGCTTAAGTACTAAAATGAACATCCACATAAACATGAAACATGAAATCAACACATAACAAAAAAATGGTTATGGGGAAATCCAAATAGGTAAAAACCCTGGTGGGAATTGACACCCACTAATATTATGTACTAGTGTTTTATGATCCTTGTTAGAAGATCCTTAACCCTATTAGGAGTTGCTTTACAATGCATTAAGTAAAATAGACCTTGTCAAGGGTCAGAACTTGTTAGGATTATTTTACAATAAACCCTGTTAGGGGTGTGGATGCACTATCCTAGAGCTCACTGCTCAAGTGGTGAAGGCTACAGCCTTTTGATCTCAGATACACACTATATCTGGTGGATGAACTGTCACTGTGACACTTCTTGTTAGATCAGTTCCTTTGATGCATTGATGCTTTGACCTCTTTCAAAGCTCTAATACATCTTATAGCCTCTTTTCACACTTCTTCTCTACTTATCACAACTCTATATCTACTTCATTCCAATTACAATGGGCACATCTAATATTTATATGCACATACAAAACAAATAACTAGGTCAGCCTTTTAACCAATTACATACAATGTTTCCAATTGAATTGGCTCAAGCGTGTTTAAAAAAAAACATATTTACATGTCAAAAACCTAATTAAAATAGGCATATAGCCTTTACAATATTATAATATATCCACAAATCAAAATGCTAACAGTCGATTGCTTACTCTGTTCTTCTCTGGCACACACTAGCTATGTAACTTCAACTATCTGTAACTTTGGCATACTTGCATATCTGATCATGCGCTCATAGAATAAGCATGAATATAGTCTAACCAACTTATCTTCTAAGGAGAACACCATAACTTGATCATACGTATGTGCACTGATGCTTTGAGCTTCAGGTACTCTGTACACTGTCCAGTCTTCAACACTTAACCAAATTCTGATCTTCTCATCAAGTGTGCTAGCTCCACACTACTATATGACTTTTTTGCCATAATAATAACATTATACTAAGCCATATACACCAATATATCCAACTTTCCAACAATCTCCCCCTTTTTCATTGATGGCAACAAAGGAATATGGCCAAGTTGCTAACTGTTCCTTAATACAAATTTTTTTTGTCTTATATCTCCCTTATACATAGTTTTCTATCTTATATCTCCTTGTACATATCTATAACCATATTCTATACATACTCCCCCTTTGACATTAATGAAAAAGGTGCTTCAAAACTATATATACAACTACTTACTGTGAGAGAACATCGGAATATTCTATCTATAGGTTTTGGATCTCCTTCTTCCAAAATGTAATCAATTAGTTTATAATCTATAGATTGGTGCATAAAGCATATTGTAGCTTCTCCATCTTCTCCAAATCTATGCTAGGACCTTGATCATATGTCACCATGGTGGCATCGATCTCCTTGATATACTGATTAAGTATGTCTAATGAGGGTGCAGGAGCATTCCTTAACTGAGTCTCCCTAGCCCTTATCTTAGACATCTCCTTTTCTACCTTTTCAGTCTTATCCATCTATCCTTGGTAGACATTATTGAACATGTTCACATCAAATGATGGATCTTCCACTGATTTTCTTATCTTTTCTATCATAGCTTCAGCCTCTTCTCTATAGCAATAATCTTTTTACCCTTTGCTGCAAACTCCTTCAAGGATGCTTGACCAGTCTTCAGTGAACTCAGGTCAACTGCAAAGTTGTTAATCAATTCACTTAGTCTTTTCTTCAAATACTTCTCCTCTACAAATAGGGATGAAAATTCTTCTAGGCTAGCAAAATTTCTTTTGAACTATAAAATGAATGCACTTACATCATCAATAGAGTGTACCTTGGACACTTGTCTGCTAGTAAAAAAATGTCAAGGATGGTTACTAATTCTACAAGGAGGGGATTTCTCATCACCTATTTCTCCTTGTCTTTCTCCATAGCTAAGAGGCTGAATTTTATCAGGTCTTCTTCTCCCCAAGAGTCCAAACTAGTTGTGTCAGGTGTCAAACTTGACAACAATGTTGCTGAGGGAGTGATAGGAGTGCTATCCATCACTTCTTGTTTTACCTTGATTATTTCAAGTGATGGTTCATATTTTTGCTCACTTCCTTTTACCTCTTCTTCTCCCTTTTTTTTTTCAACTTCTTTTTCTTTTTCTTCTTCCTTCTTTTCTTCCATCTTTTCTTCTTATTTCTCATTTGTTATATCCTCAATCAATATTTCTTCTTGTTGATTGGGAGGAGTGTTACTCCATAAGTTTTCAGCCTCTTGAGTGCTTACAAATGCCTCTTAAAACTTGTCCAAATCCATATATGTGGCTGCCATAGTAACTTTTACATTGTCAATAAATATTGAATCATCCTTAGGTGTCTCTGTCATGGGCATAGTCTTGTTTTCCTCTGTGGATGTATCAATTGCATGCGCTAAATCCTGTGGATCTACAAATTATACATTGATGGCCTCTAACTATTTGGAAATCATAGAGGGTACTTGTGATGTAGGCATAGTAGATGGATACATGTGCCTATTCATAAAGACCATCTCAAAGGCTTTCTCAATTTCCTTTGCAACTAATTTATAGTTCTTGTCCATTATGTGGCCCAGGGTCCTTGACTTAGTTCTAAGATGTAGCTTCACTAAGTATAAAAACAAGGATTTCTCCTCTAGAGAACATACAAGAAGGGTTTCATCTAGAATATTTTCTCTTATCCTTAGATTGTCTTCAATAGCCTATCTCTTTTGGAATTCTAAGATGTTCCATACATTATCAAGGGTCATAGTCTTTAATTCTAAGACTGTCTTCTTAAACTTCAACATATGTTTGATTATCATTCCATGTATCTCTAATTTGTCTATCTCATTGTATTTCTCATAAAACTTTCCTACTTGATCAATTCTTCCTTCATTAATGATTCTTGTGCTTAACACACTCAGACTAGGTTTGAAACTTAATTCAGGAGGTGCTTGAGTGTTTCTTCTATTCCTTGTTACTCTCAAGGATGGATGACTAATGATGATTTCTTTCTTCCTCTTAGGCATTTCCTTATACTCAGGAGGTGTAGTAAGGTCAATGGTTTCTTTGGGTGTAGAAGGAGTAACATCAATATTACCCTTCTGAATATTAGACTTTTCTATCTTCACCTTCTTTAGCTTAGGATCTTCTGACTTAGTCTTTTTTGTTGTTGCACTCTCAATTTCCAAAGAAATCCTTTCTTCCCTTTCTTTGTCTAGGTCTTCTTGAGACACTCCATGAATTCTCAAGATCTGTGAGGTAATCTTAGCAACCTTCTTTTTTGTTGCTATGTTGTTTAACACTGCATTAACTTCTCTTGTTTTCTCCTCATAGGTTACTCACCTTGGCTCATTAGGGTCTTTAGGTGCTAACAACAAAACTTGAGCATAAGCTTCTAGAATAGGCTCTTCCACTTCATATCCTAGTGGATGAATCCACTGTGTTCTTGGTTCAACTACCTCCATGCATGTTGTGTCTATCTCAACCATGAAGAAAATAGTATCTTTGTATTTATCAACTATTTTCTTTGGTATTTTTTACCTCATCTGCATTTTAGCCCTGAATGTTTTCAACTCTAGTGTAATGTAGTCTCTTAGAGTTCTCTCAATAGATGCCTTGAAGGATATCTGTGGCATAGTAGGAATAGTCTTGTCAAGGTATAAATCTGACACCTTTCCAACAATATGGAAGTACATATAAATGATGAAAGATCCAAATCTGAATATGTTGGTCTTGTCATGCTTGATAGCCTTAATGTTATCAATTAGTTGTGCTTGTAGGATCTCACACAAATTGACCTCTCCATTCTCCTTCACAAGTCTTATGGCTGCAAGAATTATGGCCGTAGACACACTGTTCACCCTGCAGATGTGTTGAAACTTGTAACCTAGTATCATGGACATTAATTTGATGTCATCTTTCTCAATAGGCTCTATGATCATTCTGTGCCTATCACTTCTTGACGTGAAAGTTTTCTCAAGAAGCTTCCTTACGTCCTTGCCCACTAGAAGAATGATGCATGTCTTAGAGAGGCCTGTCATCTCATGAATTAGGTCACTAGTAATTATGATCGGTACTTCACCTATCCAAAATAGGTCATCATTAATTTTTCTCCGTAGAATCTTGATCCATTCTGATTCATAGAACTCATATGCCATAGCATACTCCACTATAGGGTGATTATTCCACTAGGCATACTCATCCATGAAGGTTTTATCTGGTTTCAACATAGTTTCCATGTGCGTTGTTAATCTGTCCAATCCTAATGGTTCTTTCTTATAGTGAATGTATGCTCTAATTTCCTCGACATGCATAACACCCATAGGTGTGTGGGAGAATGCCCCTTCTAGGTCATCTAAGGTGGATTTGAATAGGTGCCTCTTAAATACATATCTTTTCTTCTCTGCAACATCAAATACTATAGGAGTAGCCATCACTTGCTTGTATAACACTTTCTCAAAGGTTTCCAAGAGATTCTGAATTGGCGTGATGAACTAGGGTTTCCAAAACCAATCAAATGCACTTTAAGTCACTTGATGAATCAAATTTCAATCCTTCTTAATCAACTGCTAGGGCTCTCATGCTCTCCAATCACTCTAAATTCGAGTGCAATGAGAGATTTAAAAACTTCTGTGTACTTTAAAGTAGAAAATCTACCATTAATGCTTGTCGCATAAACTAGGCTGTCACTTGAAAATTTCTATCTTTCATTCTCCAAACAATCATCTAGTGCGCTCTTGCACATCAGTTCTACTAGTCTCTAAAAGCTTAAGTTCAAAGACACATACTCTTAAGAGTGAGTATACCAACCGCACAAGGGGGTAGAGATAAATTAGCTCCCCCTATGACCTTGAGGGCCATTCATCTAGATGTAGAGGGTGCATCCACTATGGATGCATCCAATACATACTCATCAACCTTTTCCTTCTTTTCTTCTGACCAAATCAAGCTCGCATCCTCTGAAGCTTTCAAAAAATTGACTTCTTCTTCAGGATCCAATACTATTTCTTTGGGATTTTTAGGGCTTTCTTGACCTTACATCCTTGATCTGCAAAACTTTGAGATGTGTCCAGCCTTGTTACAAGAGTGACAAATGACCTAAGGTGCATTGACATGAGTCACCATTTTACATTGTCTAGCAGAGTGACCATTATAGTTACATATCTGACATGTAACATTCTAAGAACTTCTTATATTTGACTAATTTTGATTTCTTTGATTATACTGAGTCCTGTTCTTCTGACTTGTTTTGCAATTCATAGCTCTATGACCAAATTTATTGCATGAATAATAGTAACCATTAAAAGGTCTACCTATGTACAGTTTCTTGCTATATGTCTATGATTGTTACATGCATAACAAGTGTGGTCTACTGGCTTGCACTCATTCTTAGGTGGTTCAATATGATCCTTACTCTGACTTCCAATCTCATTAGCATTTGATGTGCCTTTTGGTGCTTTCATTCTTCCTTGCATGTTGTCAATCTAATTTTGTGCTTCATTGTATCCAATGGAGCTAGTATCTCCTTTAGCTCTTCTTGCATACAACTGAGATTCTATCAAATCAGAGTAATTTATCAATGTGATTCTTGGCATCTTTCAATTCAGATTCCAAGCTTTCTTTTTTGTTCCTTATCTCCAAGATTTCCATGTTTTCTTGCCTCAATTCTTCATTTAGTTGAAGGTTCTCTTTGATCTATTCATCATAGAATTCCTGATTGTTAATCATGTTATCATCAAATTCTTCAAGTTGTACTTTCAAGGATGCATTTTCTTCATTCAAATTCTTGACCATTATCCCTAGATCACTTGTAGAGCATTCTTTCAAATCCTTTCTTAGCCTTTTGATGACTAATTAAGCATCACTAAGTTTTTCCTTTAGTTATTCAATTTCTCTTTCAGATTTGTCTAGGTCTTCAAGACTAGCTTCAAGATTTCTTTTCATATGTTTCATTTCTTCTTTGTCCATGATCTCCTCAAGTGGTTAAAATTCTTTGTTGAGGATGAGAGCTTTGATACCAATTGTTAGGAATGGGAACACTGAGAGGGGGGAGGGGGGTGAATTAGTGTTCACTGTATTTTATCTTTTCACTTAATCTTTAAACTGAACTTAAATGCTTAAGTACTGAAATGAACATCCAAATAACCATGAAACATGAAATCAACACATAACACCAATATGGTTATGGGTAAATCCAAATAGGTAAAAACCTCAGTGGGAATTGACAACCACTAATATTCGGTACTAGTGTTTTATGATCCTTGTTAGAAGATCCTTAACCTTGTTAGAAGTTGCTTTACAATGCATTAAGTATAGTAGACCTTGTCAAGGGTCAGACCCTATTAGGATTATTTTACAATAAACCATGTTAGGGGTGTGGACACACTATCCTAGAGCTCACTTCTCAAGTGGTGAAGGCTACAACCTTCTGATCTCAGATACACACTATATCTGGTGGATGAAATGTCACTGTGACACTGCTTGTCATATCAGTTCCTTTGATACATTGATGCTTTGACCTCTTGCAAAGCTCTAGTACATCTTATAGTCTCTTTGTAAACTTATTCTATGCTTATCACAACTCTATATCTACTTCATTCCAATTACAATGGGTGCATCTCATATTTATATGCGCATACAAAATAAATAACTAGGTCAGCCCTTTAATCAATTACCTAAAATGCTTCTAATTGAATTGGCTCAAATGTGTTTACAAAAAAACATATTTACATGTTGAAAACCTAATTACAATAGGTGCATATCCTTTACAACATTAGAATATAACTGCAAATCAAAATGCTAACAGTCGGCTTCCTACTATGTTCTTCTCTGGCACACACTGGCTATGTGACTTCAACTATCTGTAACTTTGGCATACTTCCATATCTAATCATGTGCTCATAGACTAAGAATGAATATAGTCTAACCAAATTATCTTCTAGGGCACACACCATAACTTGTTCGTACGCACATCCGTTGATGCTCTAAGCTTTAGGTACTCTATACACTATCTAGTCTTCAACACTTAACTGATTTCTAATCTTCTCATCAAGTGCATTGACTCCAAACTACTATATGACTTTTTTTCCATAATTAAAACACTATAATAAGTCATATACATCAGTATAGACAACTTTCCAACAATCTCCCCCTTTGTCATTGATGGAAATAAAGGAATATGGCCAAGTTGCTAACTGTTCCTTAATACAAAAAACTTTTGTCTTATATCTCCCTTATACATAATTTTCTATCTTATATCTCCTTGTACATATCTATAACCATATTATATACATACTCCCCCTTTTACAATAATGAAATAGGTTCTTCAAAATTGCATATACAACTACTTACTATGAGAGAACATCCAGATATGTTATCTGCGGGTTTTGGATCTCCTTCTTCCAAAATGTGATCAATGAGTTTACAATCTATAGATGGGCGCATAATGCATACTGTAGCTTCTCCATATTCTCCAAATTTGTGCTAGGACTTTGATCATATGTCACCATGGTGGCATCAATCTCCTTGATATTCTGATTAAGTATGTCTAATGAGGGCGCAAGAGTATTCCTTAATCAAGTCTTCCTAGCCCTTATCTTGGACATCTCCTTTTCTTCCTTTTCAATCTTATCCATCTATCCTTGGTAGACATTATTGCCCATGTTCACATCAACTAATGGATCTTCCACTATTTTTCTTATGTTGTCTATCATAGCTTTAGCTTCTTGTATCTTTTTGTACAAATCACTAATCAACTTGTCTTGGTTCATACAATTAGCAATAGTCTTTCTTCCCTTTGCTGCAACCTCCTTCAAGGATGCTTGACCAGCCTTTAGTGAACTCAGGTCAAGTGCAAAGTTGTTAATCAATTCACTTAGTCTTTTCTTCAAATACTTATCCTCTGCAACTAGGGATGTAGATTCTTCCTAGCTGGAGAAATTGCTTTTGAACTATGAAATGACTGTACTTACATCATCAACAAAGTGTACCTTGGACACTTTCTTGTCTACTAGTAAAAAATTGTTCAGGATGGTTACTGATTCTACAAGGAGGGGATTTATCATCACCTATTTATCCTTGGATATCTCCATAGCTAATACACTAAATTTGATCAGGTCTTCTTCTCCCTAAGAGTCCAAACTGGTTGTGTCAGGTGTCAAACTTGACAACAATGCTGCTGAGGGAGTGATAGGAGTGCTATCCATCACTTCTTGTTTTATCTTGATTATTTCAACTGATGGTTCATCTTTTTGCTCACTTCCTTTTACCTCTTCTTCTCCCTTTTTTTTTTCAACTTCTTTTTCTTTTTCTTCTTCTTTCTTTTCTTCCATCTTTTCTTCTTCTTTCTCATCTATTATATCCTCAATCAATACTTCTTCTTGTTGATTGGTAGGAGTGTTACTACATAATTTTTCAGCCTCTTGAGTGCTAAAAAATGCCTCTCCAAACTTGTCCAGATCCATATCTATGGCCTCCCTAGTAAATTTTACATTTTCAATAAAGATTGAATCATCCTTAGGTGTCTCTATCATGGGTGCAATCTTCTCTACCTCTGGGGATGTATCAACTACATGCACTGAATCCTATGGACTTTTATATTGTACATTGATGGCCTTTGATTCTTTGGAAATCATAGAGGGTACTTGTGTTGTAGGCATAGTAGATGGATACATGTGCCTATTCATAAAGACCTTCTCAAAGGCTTTCTCAGTTTCCTTTGTAACTAATTCATAGTTCTTGTCCATTATGTGCAGGGTCCTTTACTTAGTTCTAAGATGTGGCTTCACTAAGTTTAATAACAAGGATTTCTCTTCTAGAGAACATATATGAAGGGTTTGATCTAGAATCTTTTATCTTATCCTTAGATACCCTTCAATAGCCTATCTCTTTTGGAATTCTAAGATGTTCCATACATTATCAAGGATCATAGTCTTTAGTTCTAAGACTGTCTTCTTAAACTTCAACATATGTTTGATTATCATTCCATGTATCTATGATTTTTCTATCTCATTGTATTTCTCATAAAACTTTCCTACTTGATCAATTCTGCCTTCATTAATGATTCTTGTGCTTAACACACTCAGACTAGGTTTGAAACTTACTTCAGGAAGTGCTTGAGTGTTTCTTCTATTTCTTGTTACTCTCAAGGATGGATGACCAATGATGATTTCTTTCTTCCTCTTAGGCATTGCCTTATACTCAGGAGGAGTAGTAAGGTCAATGGTTTCTTTGGGTGCAGAAGGAGTAACATCAGTATTACCCTTCTAAATATCAAACTTTTTTATCTTCACCTTCTTTAGCTTAGGATCTTTTGACTCAATCTTTTCTATTGTTGCACTCTCAATTTCCAAAAAAATCTTTTGTTCCCTTTCTTTGTCAAGGTATGCTTGAGACACTCCATGAATTGTCATGATCTCTAAGGTAACCTTAGCAACCTTCCTTTTTGTTGTTGTGCTATTTAACCCTGCATCAACTTCTCTTATTTTCTCCTCATAGGTTCCCCATCTTGGATCATTAGGGTCTTTAGGTGCTAACAATAGAACTTGATCATAAGCCTCTAGAATAGGCTCTTACACTTCATATCCTAGTGGAAGAATCAACTTTGTTCTTGGTTCAACTACCTCCATGCATGTTGTGTTTGTCTCAACCATGAAGAAAATAGTATCTTTGTATTTATCAACTATTTTCTTTGGTATTCTGTACCTCATCTACATTTTAGCCCTAAATGTTTTCAACTCTAGTGTCATGTAGTCTCTTAGAGTGCTCTTAGTAGATGCCTTGAAGGATATCTATGGCATAGTAGGAATAGTCCTGTCAAGGTATAAATCTGACACCTTTCCAACAATATGGAAGTACATATAAATGATGAAAGAACCAAATCTGAATATCTTGGCCTTTTCATGCTTGATAGCCTTAATGTTATCAATTAGTTGTGCATGTAGGATCTCACACAAATTGAACTCTCCATTCTCCTTCACAAGTCTTATGGCTGCAAGAATTGTGGCCACGGACACACTGTTCACCCTCTTGGTATGTTCAAACCTATAACCTAGTATCATGGACATCAATTTGATGTCATCTTTCTCAATAGGCTTTATGGTGCTACTTAGATTGCTCAATTATTTTTCAAGGAAGTTTTGTGGATTCATGGCTACCCCTCAGCATAGTATCTGACAGAGACTCAAAATTTATTAGTCATTTTTGGAAGACAATATCACACAATCTTAGCACTAATATCTCCTTTGGGTCTACATACCATCCTCAAATTGATGGTCAGACTGAGGTAGTTAATAGGAGCGTAGATAACCTTCTAAGATTCCTCACTAATGGATATGGTCAGACTTGGGACCAAATATTAGCACAAGCTAAATATGCGTACAATGAAATAGTCAACAAGACCACATGTAGAAGCCCATTTGAATTTGTCTATGGAATTCATCCAAGGGTTATTATTGATCTTAGAGAGTTGGGTGAAGGATCTTCAAGGAGTGGGTATGTTGAAGATGTTTCCCTTTCAATGAAAGAAGTTCATGATTCAGTCAAGAAGTCACTGATAGAAAACACTAGAAAAATCAAGCATAAAGTTGATGGGAAGAAGAAAGATCTTCAATTCCCAGTAGGAGATCTTGTGATGGTACACTTGAACAAGAAAAGGTTATAGAAGGGAGTACCCAAGAATTTTTAAATGAGAAGGTTGGGACCTTGTGTCATTCTAGCTAAGTATGACAACAATGCCTATAAAGTGGAGCTCCCTGAAAATATAGGACTGTCTCCTATATTTAATGTAGTAGACCTAGTACTCTACAAGGGTCTAGTTCACAATGTAGATCAAAGTCTCATAGAGGTGATTAAATAAGTGGAGGCACTTCAGTTACCCTCTACATCAAATCCTAAGCCCAAGAAGGTACTTAGTTCAAGAGTAAGCAAAAACACCAAGCATAAGACCTATTAAGAGAATTTGATCAAATCGCAAGGGAAATAAGATGTAAAGGAAACATGGGTTTAGGAGGCCAAGTTTCATAAGTTAGGAATTGATCTTAACATAGTCATCTCAGTGGTGACTTAAGTTCATTTTGTTTGGGAGAATGGTGTAGGAGAACCTAAGACTTAAGCTCAAAGTCTTACCTAAATTTTTCTTTTGGCTTGTACTAACCTTGGACAAGTTAGAGTTAGATTTAGGATTCTAGTAATAATCTCAGGTGTGAGTCTAGGAGATCTAGATTAGACCTAATCTAATCTATAGTGTTTTGGGTTAAAGCTTAGTTGTGGTTCTTCTAAGTTTTCTTAGCCTTGGTGTTGAATTTTTTTGAAAAATGACCTAAATAGGTTAGGGAAAGGTTGAATTGAGCCTAAAATGGATTATATGTTGTTAATACATCATTTCATGAGGCTTTGAAAGCATTTGGCTAGGCTTGAAGCAAAGTTTCAAAAATTGTCAAAATGTTGTCATGACAACTTTTGCAATTTTACAAAATTACATGATAACATTGTCCTAACGAAGACAAAGAAGAGTTATTAGGGCATGGTCAGTGTCTCAACAACTTGACCATGTGAGGAGGGGTTATATAAGCCCTATGGAGCCCAAATCCTATCATTGGAATAATTTACAAGCTTTTGAGTTGTTTACACTTTGCATTTCTGGTTTTGTGTGTATAGTCAAGGTAAATCTTAATACAATAGAGTGTGAAATGGATTGAATCCAAAAAATTTTAGTGGATTAAGTAAATAGAGTCTTTTAAGTTTTTTTTTTCATAGGTTAGAAGTTTCTTGTACAAAGTTTATTTAGTTTTGTAAATCTTTTAAGTTTTTTCCAATCACTGGCCTATCTAGGACTGTGTTGTGCCAAAATGGCTCCCACATGAAACCCTATAGTGAAATATTCATGGGGATTTGGGAAATATTAGGGGAGTTTTTTTACAATGTAAATATTCTTGGAGAAGGCCTGGAAGTGTGAGAAGATAATTTTACAAGAAAGCCCTAGGAGAGTCCAGTGAAGCGCGGCTAGGAGCTTGCATATGAAATAATGTGTTTCATTGCAGGGGGTCGATTAAGGAGTTGAAACTAAGTGGTTGGAAGGAGTATTTGGACCAATATAGAGACCCTAAAAAATGATTGGAGCTTGATCAATCCAAATAAATGCATTTTTAATCCAAGAAACAATGACTGGTTAATGCAGACCTATTAGCCCTAAAAGCCCTTAAATATAGGAAGGACATGCATGACCAGTTTGGAGAGGGGAGACCTAGTGAATCTCAAGGAACTCTGAAAAGGGTTTTCAAAACCTAGAATTGTTCATTGGGTTATTTAGAGACATTTTCCAAGAATATCCAAAAATTGGTGAGTGAGACCTAATTGAGAGCTAATAGGCCATTTGAAACAAAAGTGAGATCAGTAGACATGACCTTGATGCCCCAAGACAAAGGGATAAAGAGGGAAATTTAAATGGTGTTAAAAATAAATTGAACCCCTGCAAAATGCAAATCCATGAAAAATGTCTACAAGGAGCCTTTGGAAAGAAGAAAATGGAGATAGGAAGATGATTACTAAATGAAGATAGATACCCTAGTGAAGCACTAGAGTTTGTCACCTTGAGGGGGAGGCATGGAGGAAGTCCTAAACTATCTTAGAGGGGAATTGGAGGATCCTAAGAGTTATATTTATGATCTTGTAAGGATTAGGAACTTGGGGAGTCCTAATCAAGTAAGTGCAAGCAAGCTAGGTGAGTATCTATCAGTATGTGCATCTAGAATTTCTAATTCCAATAATAACCTTAGCTATCATCTATACACATTCTCTAAAATTATCATCATCTCACATTCTTAGTCTATCCATCTTTTCTTTCCAATTCTAAAACTTTTCCCATTTAGTGTATCGGTCTCCTTCATACAAAGCTTCTACCCTTGTCTAGATCTTGTGTGTTGAATCAAGTTCCTTAGCCTCTGTGAATTCTACTTCTGAAAGTGAACTAATCAATGCATTCCTTGCAACCATGTTGCAATGAAATAATTTCTTCTCATCTTTAGTAGCATCAGATATCTCAAATTTTATCTTGAGTTGTTCATCCTTCTTGATAATAATCTAGTAGTCAATTACCATGTAGATTAGATGAGTCCTCATTTTATTCTTCTATTTGTCAAAAATTTCACCATAAAACTTAGGGCTCTCCTTCCTGTAGTAAGCCATCTTGGGATCTTCTCAAGTGGTTAAGCTTTCTATATGAGGATCATAAGCTTTGATACCAATTGTTAGCAATAATAATACATCAACACAAATGAGAGGGGGTGAATGAGTTGTGTGCCAAATATTTTTCTAAATTCCTTCTAAACTAATTATATTAAATAAACTAAAATAATAGTGTAACCATAAGAACATCACAAAAAAAACACCATAACACAAAGATTTGTTGTCAAGGAAAACCCTTTTAAGGGAAAAAGCACAGTGGGGATGGAGCCCACTAATGATGCACTAAAATATTGTTTCTTTATTAGGAGACCTAGCCCTATTAGGAGATGATTATTACATTTAGTACTAGTCCCAATAAAAGGACATACCCTGTTAGGAGTCTTTTCAAGCCTGTTAGAAGTTGGTTACAAGGATAGGCTCAGTGTCTGAGAACACTTCCCAAATTGAAGGTTAAAACCACCTTCTGAATCTAGTGTATAAGAATATATAATAACAATAATGAACTAACTTACAACAACTAGCTTTTCCCAACTAGTTCCAATGGAGTGCATAATGTTGGATATATTTTTAAGTTTTCTGAGGTTTTTGTTTCAAGTCCTTGTCCTATGTCTTTGCATGTGTCTTCGCCTAGTTTAGGGTTTTAAAATTCCTCAAAATCTATCTTATTTATGTTGAAAAACCCTTGCCCTAAGTATTTTGGCCTTGGTGTGATCATTCTCTCAGTTTATCTTAAGTGTGCCCTAGTTCCTTATATTTGCACATTACTTTTCGGTCACTTAAGTATTCCAATTTGCATGTGGTTATTCTTTCCCTTGTCTTCATTGAGTTGTGTAATATTTTTCCATGTCTTCAAGTCTTTCGGAAAACTAGCGATAGTGATGAGGCCTTTGTTATCTTTTTCTTAGTCATTGAATCTCCCAGTTTATGTCATGGTTAGTCTTAACATTTAGTGAATCAGTGACTATGTAGTCTCTGGTTTTCTTAATTCTTGGCAGTTTCCATTTAACTTCTAGTGACTTGGCATGGCAGCTATCTCCTATTCTCTAAATTGGGTGGCTAAGTTTAAAATCTTCTAGTGATTTGGCGAGGAGTATTGATCATCTCTGGGATCAATGACATTGTTTTAATCTCACAAAGAATGGGTCCTATAGTAAATCCTTTGGCAATTCAGCAACTGAGTCTTATCTTCATGCTCACTAAGTTTGGAAGCTCCGATAAAGTAATTTGTCAATGGATATAATTCTCTTGAGTCACCTGATCTCAAGAAAAGTTGGTAATGCTCTAAATCATTTGGCAACCTAGTGAATCAAAGTGTTCGCTGAATCTTGGAATTAGTTAGTGAAGTCCCAAGTCTATTGGTGATCTAGCAAACAAAGAAAAGTTAAAGGTTTTTTTCCTTTAGTCATGTGTTCTTAGAATGAAGAGATTAAAGTTCTAAACCTTGGGTGATTAAGCGAGTGTTGTGTTCACTGAGTCTTATAATTAAAAAGAAAAGGTCCAATGGATTGGGCAATTCAGTGATAGCCACTAATTGTTTTCAGGATCTACGGTCAACGTATATTCTCATAATGTAACCTAAGGTATAAAAATTATTCAATGAATGGGAGATATGAGTTATTCTCTCAATCTCAAAGTTTGACTATGGTTAATAATTTCTTTTCAAGAATGTGAGATATTCATGTTCGCTGAATCACAAGATGGAATAAGAGTTAAGCGTGGCTTCTCAAGATTAAGAGATTTAGTTGTTCTCTTATTCTCCAGATGTCACTATGGTTAAGGTGATATGCTCATGGGTTTGTAAAAGGCTTTATTCATGGGATCTCCAGATGTTAGCTGAGTTAAGAAAAGGATTACAAGAATTGGTGAAGTCTTTGATCATTTATTCTCTGAGTTTAACTATGATTGAATAAAGTGTTCCGAGAACTAGAGATTGCCTTCAGTCGCCCAATCTCTGATTATGGAAAGATCATGATGGATTTTAAAAGATAGTATGAGGACCATTGATCATCTTTGAGATCAATGATGGTCGCTAAATATCTAAGTAAAGTCATGAGTTAAGACATCACTCCAAGATTTCATGAATGGCCTTGTTGCTGGATCTCCAAACTTAACCCAGGATTAGTATTTCTTGTGGAGATCATGAGATCCTTTGTTTGCTTGATATCTAAATTGGGTCTGGTTAAGTTTTCTTTCTAATCAATGTTATGAGCTATTGCAATGTGGAAGCAACACTTTTCCAATCTGGAAAAGGGTAAAATGTCATCCAATCAGGTTTTAATGAAGGTTTTTGTTAGTAATTAAGGGTTTGAATGCCAAAAGCCATGGTCATTTCTCTTGCGCTCTATTTTTTATTTTTTAAATCAGCCTGTCAACATCCACGCCATGGATAGCTCTAATTTGAAGGTTGGTAATATGTAGAATTGAATGTGTAAGTGACTTAGCCAAGATTTGTGATGATTTAGCAATTGTACACATTCAATTCTCAAGGTATATAGGCAAGACTTCATTTCTTTCTATGCTCAAAGCTATTCTGAAGATAATTGAGATTGCTGGCATTGAAGTAGTGAGTGAGAAGTAAAACAAGTTTTTGTGCTATGGGATTCTTGGTTTTTCAAGATGAGTCATCCAAAGGAAAGCATTGCATCATCCAGTGGAGCAACAAAAGAGCAGGTTGGTGAAGACAAGGGAAAGCCCAATTATTTAGACGAGTTCCTCAAGTTGCTTCTTGGGTCGAATCAAAACAAGAAAGCCATTGATATAGCTTTTTAAGATCTCATGGACAAGTGTAGAGACCCCATCACTCCTTTAGGCTTAGGTTACACAATCTTCTCCTAATTTTACAATAACAGGCATAAGCCTATACCTATATGTAATGCTCGGGCTTTGGGGATGGAAAAATTAATTGTGCTTGATGTTTTCTTAGATGTTGACATGATTATTGTGTTGGCTAGGCTCTATGATCCTATCTCTAGAACCATTAGGTGTGAGGACCAATCTATTTTTATTAACTTGGATAGGGGATCATTCATGAAGGCATTTGATTTATTTGCCTCTTCTTCCACTAAAATATATTTGAAGAAAGAAAGGCTGAAATATGCAAGTAATATTGGATTAGTGAAGAGTCAGATAGTTAGGCACATGCCCAAGTAGGGTACATATATAGCTCCCCTTCTTGCAAGTATGAATGCTCCTTATGAATTTAAAATCTTCAATCACTACATGAAGTTCTTGTGTCATGGGTTGTGTAGGGTTCTAGGGATAGATGGGGATGAAGAGAAAATACATGCTGACCTATTAATGATAATTCTAGATATTTAGAACTTTCACTCTAACACTGACTATGATTACATCCAGTATGTGATTGATAGAATGCATGAGGGGCTGATATTTGTTAAGGAAAATAAGAGACCTATTAGGTTTATGCATTACTCTCTCCTAATGCACTTGATTTTTTACCACTATGTTAATCATCTTGATGCAAGAATGTTAAAGTTGAGGACTAACCATTTCAATTTTGGTTGAGGGCTTGGAATTACACATCCAATGACTGTAATTTTTCTATTTTCTAGAATTACTTTGTTTATCTGATCCTTGGGTTGTTGGGAACCAATATTGTAAGGATGTCAACTAAGGTTTTGAAGTTGTTAAGGCTAATTTAGTATGAAGATAAGTGGCCAGGAAACCATAATTGGGGTGACTTCTACCTTGGGGCCAATTCCACAGTTCTTAGGGTTTATGGTTTCCGTCAACCCCCAGATTTGCTACCCAAATTTTTTCCTCCTAGATTTTCCATGATGGAATTTATTTGGCAATTGATATGGACTGATAGAGAACACTTGGCGTCTCATAGGAAGGGTACCTTCACATCAAGATAGTTTAGAATTTGGAGTTTCTTGATTGGGAACAGGGCACTTGATTAGGTTAGTAGTTGGCTCAATCATTTCAAGATGATTTCAAGCACCTGCGGGTATGTTTATCCTAAAGACTTTATCAAAATTGCCAGGATGACATTGATCCCAAACATTGGGACAATCAGAGAGCATGAAGGCTTAGATGAAGAAGATGTGATAAGAAACATTTTGGATTATGATGGAGCTCAAAGATGGTGGATCAAGTATTTTGATTTTCTAGAGATAGAGGTCAGACTTAAGAAGGCTGAGATTCCTTTTAATGGTTATTTCCCTGAGCTCCCATATTTGAAAAGGATGGAGAAGATGATAGAAATACATGGCACCCTGTCCAATCAATTTGAGGGGTTTCTTGAGGATAAGTTGGATGTACCAAGAGATTAATCTACATCTAAACCTGAGGAGTCTACTGGTGATTCACAAGAAGATAGTAGTCCACCTCAATTAGTAGGGGACTCACCAATTATTGATTTGACCCAAGATCCACTAGAGGAAGGGGCTACAATAGAGCCACCATTGAAAAAAAAAAGGCTTGAGGTAGTTGAGCCCTCAAAGGAGAAAAAACAAAAGAAGGTACTTGATAGAGCTTTTGCTCTTGTCCCTAGTAACAAGGCCTACCATCATCAGCTAAGGAAAGCCATTAGAGATGGTAAAAAGATTGTATCAAAAGAGGAAGGGGATTTTCCATTACTGTTGGGAAAAGATGAAAGAGAACTTTATCAAGAAGAATTCCTTAGTGATGACCAGTTCATCCAAAGTAAATAATTCAAGGATTTCCTCATTTGGAGGAAATAAAATGAAGTAGAAAAGACCCTGCATGAAGGAATGCAACCAAGTGAGGAGACTATGAGGGCTCTGACATCATATGACCCTAGTCTTGAAAGGATTACTATGGAGGAGGCAAGGGAGATGATTAGGTCAAGTGGAATGCTTTTAACTCTTGGATGGGACTTGACCTTTGCCTTCATTATTGATCAGATAAGAAAATAGCCAGAGGGTAGCCTATCATATGAGGTTCAGAGAGATGACATGATAAGAGGGAGTGGTTATGACCCTAAGTTTTAGGCTGTTGCATTGTGGTCCTTGGCTCCTAGAACTCAAAAACCATCTCTAGCAAGTATTGAAGATAAGATGGAAGGAAACAAAATTATCTAGACTATCCAAAACACTACTGATCTTGAGGTGTCCAAGGAAGTAACACACTTTCCCACCTTAATGAGGCAAAAACCATCCAGCTTTCTAAAAGGTATGATAGGTTATTTGAAAATTTAATTAAGGTTGCTAAGGAAAGAGTTTTGAGGCTCATGGTAATCAAGAAAATGGAGGGTGAAATTGAGGATTTAAAAGATAATCTTTAAGAAGCATCAAAGGAAATTCATCCTCCTCCTTTGCAAATTGAGGACCCTCCTTAGCCAGAGGTAGAAGTTCATGACCAGCCAACTGAGGATCTAGAGAAAGTGAGATTGGATGTAGCCTTGAAGACCATGGTAGAGGTTGTGAAACATAGATAGAACAAAATAAAAGAGAAGATGGACTTAGTCCATCAATTAATTATTTTTTTGCACAAGGAAAATGAGAAAATAAATGAGTCACTGGCTACTTTGGAGCCACTTTATAGTGCATGGTCTAGGAGGAATTTGTTGTTTGAAAAGCTTAATGCCCCGTAGGAACATAGGTCTGATATCCCTGAAGTGGTGACTGAGGTATATGAGAAGATTGGATTAGTCAGTGTTGTTTCAAAGTTCTTCAAAGGAAAATCAAATCAAGTAAAGGTCAAGCTGGCCATGTTTGACAAGAATTATAGTAAATTTATGCCTTTTGTTTATAATGATGATGGGGGCATTGTAAGTGTTGATGAGTGGAAATCATCAATGGATCAAATGGTGATTAGGCAGGAGGCTTTCCTTGATGGTGATGGTTCTGTATATTTGGATGGGTACAATAGGATAATTGACAACTTGTTCAAAGTTGAAAATGATTGCACAAAGTTTGTTGCAGAGGTTAAGGGCATAACTAATTCCAAGTGGGAAGAGCAGTTGAGGACACTACAAGAACTGGAGAGTTATAATTGGCCATCTGATGATGATGTGGCATCTTAGGACAAAAGTACAAAGAAAAAGAATAAGAAGCCAGCTGTCATAGAGCCAGAAGCAGAAGAAGAAGAGTAAAGTATAGATTGGCACCTAATCCAAAATTCTAGGGAGAGCATGTATCAAAAAAAGGATGATGTAGGTTAGCCTGTAATGGTGGTCATCATTCATGTGACAAATCAAGTAACTGCTCTAAAGTATCATTAGACAAAGGTGCCACCTGTGAAGATTCTAGTTGTTGGGAACTACTTTCTATTTTCTCTAGTCTTTGTCATGATTGTTTTTACCTATGTGTGTATGCAATACACCTTCATGAAATTAGGACTATTAACTAACAATTCAAAGAAAATACAATACAAATTTAAACTAAGAAATGCATTTAATATCCATAACATCTCATGGTTCTCTAATTAGATGTGGTAAGTAGAGCTTTCAACTGAATCTCCACTAGTGACACTTCTAAAATGAGAAAGTATGATGCTACAATGCCTAATCTAGCTCACAATGATCCATTATGCAAATGATAAATTGAAATGCTAATGCTAAATTCTCTCAATTTCTCTTAATTGCTCAAGAAATTTACTATAGTAATGATTCTTTGCAAATGAATTTCTAAGATGATTATTGCTCTTAAAATGCCTCTCATTTATAGTAAATTCCCAAGGGTAGGGGGTAGAGTGAGTAATCATGATTTAGCCTTGGTTGAGTCAAAAACTTTGCAATGTTTTTAAATGGGGGGACAATTTAAATGTTTATCTCAAAGCTTTCGACAAAAGGGCAAAATTGAGTGGATGAGATTCAAAGTTGAATTTGTGTGATTGAGATTCCATTCCTTTGATTGATCCATGTGCTTTGTGTTTTCAATTCTCATTGGTTGCTCAATTTTTGTTGAAAGATATTAAGATTTATTAAATTCCATCAATTAATTAAATTAGCCATGTAGGAAATAGGTTCATTTTGATTTTTGATTTAACAACTATACAATTAATTGATTAAAATCAATTATATAGTGTTTTTCATCCCTTTAAGCTTGTATTTAATTATTTAATGTCATTATTTAATTTTTCCTTTGATTTAATTGATTTTTTCCACTTTGATTTAATAAATGTCCATTTAAAATTTGATTTGATCCTTTTTTATGAGAATTAGAGCATTTTGATAATTTTGAGCCATTTTGATGATTTTGAGCCATTTTATTGATTTAAATTACTGGTCTATTTTTTAGTGTCTACAAATGCCCCTCTTTGAATTGATGTGCAAAGAACATTGATTCAAAGAAATTTTAAGTCCTGATCACTTTTAGGTCTTGATTTACTAATTTACTGATATGCCACTGATATGATTGCTAGGTCCTGGTATGAAATTGATTGATGCTTGATATGATATGCCTCTGATCTGATTTGATAGATGATATGTGCCCCACTGATAATAGTTCAAAAATTTTGATCCCCCAAATTCACTGATATTTGATGTCAATTTGATACTCTGATGCCCCCTCAGAAATAAAACATATTGATTGCTTGATTTGAAAATTTTGATTAAATTGATTAATTGATTGATTGATCCAATATGTTTTCATTTCTGAAAAACATTGATGATATGCTGATTTCAAATAATGCCAAGGTTCGATTGATGATAGGTTGATATTAGGTCAATAGGTCAAAATTTACCTCTAAATTAGGTCAAAATTAGCTTTAATAGGTTGAAAAACCTAGATTTACTATTCATTTTCACTTTTGACTATTGAGGTTTTGCCCTGATCCTGCTTTGATTTTCATGATGGTTGTCCTAATCAGAGAGCATCTATTTGAGAGAGGTCATCACTATAGGTCATTGGATTATGGACCTCTAGTGAGTCATTTATAACCTTCCTTGTGCATTTATTACTCTTTTGCCACATTTATTGCAATTTTTTCATGATGTTATAGTTTTAATTTTGCAAAATGCCACTTAGGAGTAGTGAAATGCTGTGTAACCTTGTCAAGTGATGCATCTACACTTTTTACTCACACCTCCACATAGTAAAATGCCTCTTAGGAACCTTTCATCTAGCCTGATATTGATATGTTTCCACGTAGCATTAGAGTTTTCATGCTTTCCGCATATCAGTAGAGTTTTCATGCCATTTTAGATATGTTTTCACGTGTATAAAACCCTAGCTTTTTTATGCCACCTAGGCCTGATTAAGTGCCACCTAGCATTGTAAAATGATGCATGAAATGTTAAGTTGTTGGAAATATTCAAGACTATCTAGGTTATTGAGAGGGGAGGGGTGAATCGGTAACTTCAAAACTTTTAACAGATTCAGATCTTAATAATATTAGATTGATAATCTGACTGCATGCATGAGTAACAAAAAGAATAAAACATTCATAACACTTAGAACACAGAGATTTGGTGACCCAGAAACCTTCCAAGTAGAAAGTAAAACTGGGGTGGGGATGATACCCACAAAACTTCAATACTGCAGTTAAAGTTTGCCGGTTAAGGCTTACAATGATCACTTCTGATGATCTTCCCTGTTAGGAGCAATAAGGACTGCTAGGTCCACCTTGTTAGAGGTTTTACAAACATACAATGAAGTATGCACTCAGTTAAGAGATTTTTACAAAGATTGTTAAGTCTACCCGGTTAAAGGATTTCAAGCTGATTCACCTGTTAGGATGAAATAGTAGATCTCTTACTTGCAACTGTACTTGCTAATTGAGATTCTCTGATGTACTGATCACCTTCTGTGATGGATAGATCTTTGCTGCTTCTTATACTGGTGTAGCCCTTTGTAATTCTCTTATCTCTACCTTTCTCTCTTTTTCATACTTCTTTATTTCTTCCTTTTGGATATGACATAAAACATTGTTTATATATCAATCTAAGTCAATTCCAAAACAATTACAAAGTCAGCTCTTAAAAAAGTAAACACAAATATTACTGAGTCGGCCAAAATATAGTTACACGGTTACTGCAAACTAACTCGGTGACTTTCTGATACTCAGCGTCCACTGCGTTACTTGGCATCACCATGCACTCAGTAGAAGTGGAAGCTCAGTCCATACTAACCACTCGGTCATAGTTTCAAACTCGGTAAATACTAGAGACTCGATAGATAAAGTGTTACTCGGTAGAAACTAAATTTCATGTTTAACTGTGCAGCACTCGGTCAACACTGTGAAACTTTGCGAGCTCGGTATGCTCGATAAGCTTTTTTCTACTTGGTAAGCTCTGCTCGGTAAGCTCTGCTCTACTCGGTAAGCTCTGTTCTACTTGTAAGCTCTGCTCTACTTGGTAAGCTCTGCTCGGTAAGCTCTACTTGGTATGCACTATTCAGAATAAGTGTTGTCACTAATGACAATCATGCTTAATGCCAACAATCTCCCCCTTTGGCATTAGTGACAAAAACACTTATTGCCAAAACTTATATACAAGAATCATGCTGAATCTTTTTTTTTATTTTTCAAAATTTATCTTTGTCAAACTATTGTTTATACATTTCATGACTCCCTTATATAGAGTACTTTCTCTAGAGTACTTTCTCCCCCTTTCGTATTACACACCTTAATCTTATACACTTTCTCCTATACATTTTCTCCCCCTTTTTGACAATAATGCCAAAGGTGTATATACAAGTATTTTACAGGGAGAATCCAAAATGTGAAAGAAAATCTGAATGTACCTTTATGATTAGTGCCAGAGTTCTATCCCAATTCTCTTGCAGAATCTTGCATGTTTGGAGTGCAATTTGGACTTCTGCAGAGAGTTCAATCATGTGATCTGCAATGGAAAATTGATTGTCATGGAGTAATGCTTTTGAGTGAACAATGTGCTTTTGCATTATGTCCATGATGGGAAGGATCATGTTCTAAATATCTAGCAGTGTTGACCGGATCTTTGTATCTTCTTTTAATAATTCTGACTACCTATTTGATAGGAATGTGATTTTCATATGATGTGCAGAGCTTGAACTAGGTTCAAGTTGCAACTTTTATACACTGTCCTTCAGATCCTCATCAATCTTATTCAATTTATCCTTGACTTCCTTAGTGAGCTCGGCAACATTACATAGCTTAGCAACAAGTGAGGTAACATTGGAATAGGAGGACTCAATATCTATCAAAACTGAAGATAGTTCTACCTGATTAATAGCTATTTGCTAAGCAACATGCTCAAGCACTTTATTGTCAAACTTCTTCTCGGCTTTCTCAAAAATCTTTTCTGATGCAGAGGAATCCTCATGGAACTTGTTTACTACCTCAGCTAACTGTAACAAAATATGTTGAGAGGAATCAAATTTAATACCTAATGCTTCTGACAAAATATCCTTTGCATCTTCAATAATTTTATATTCCTTGTCCCTTTCTTCTTTTAGTTTCTTCTGCTTTTCTTTCTTTTGGAGGAGTTCACCAATGTTTTGCATTTGGTCTGCTGAAAGATTTGCAAAGTCTAATTTTGGAATCTCTATCTCCTCATCTAAGTCCATATCCTCTTCTACATTCTTACTCAAGAATCTTGTACTCGGTTGAGCCTTAGGATCAACTGTTATTGCACTTAATGCCTTTGTAGAAGTTATTGTAGACATTGTAGGACTAGCTGTGAAAAATGATAAACTACCGACTGGAATACTTGAAGGGCTCAAAACTGAAGTATTCACAATTGTAGAATCAAAAACTAAAATACTTACTGAAGTATCCAAAACTAAGGTACTTACTGCTTGAAAACTTGATATGGAAGTAGGTACTAAAGTAGATACAGGAGACTGCAACTCGGTAAAAGAGGTGGTAGTCATTTCTGTCGATGATACATTGAGTTGTGATAGTGATGATTTGACATTTGATGTATCTGTGGAAGTTGTCACAATCATACTTGAAGTTATCTCCGTGCTAGGTGTAGCAACTTTTGCTGGAGAGTGAGGAAGTGAGGCAATGACTTCTAGAGCTATCCGAACAATATTATCTTCCTCATCACTTTGCTTGTCTACCTCGGTATCTTCTTCATGTTCATCACTGTCATCATCAATATCCTTGATTATCATAGTTTCGGCACTCAGTTTGTGAAGATTATAGATGTTTTTCCATGTGGCAGTGGCACTCTTCACAACTGACTCAATATCTTTGATCAAAATTAAACAACTATTGAATTTGAGTGTCAACTTATTTTCATTATCTATCAATGCCTTATTAATTTCAGTATTTTTCAAACTTGGCATTAATTGCCTCAAGGTTTGAGCATAGATGTCCTTGATAGTTTGTCTTGCATTAGACCATCTCAACTTAATTTTGTTCAGCAGAATTCCTGGGATTTGAGAAGCTATCTCTTCAGGTGAGTATTTCCATTTTCCCATTTTCTCGATAACAACATCTTCAATTTCCTGCTGCTCTTCCTCATATCTGATTTCATATTTTAGAGATTTGAAGTTTGCAATTCCAGATCCTTCTCTCATATCCTTGATCTTTTCTTTTAATGAAGGAGGAGGCCTTTTGAATAGTATTTCTTCACTGTCTTTGCCTGCCTTGCCTCTTGTACTCCTTCTTGTAAATACTGTAAAGGGTTACTTGGGTGCCTTGGTGATAATTACTTTTCCTTTCTTCCTTGCTGGTACTTGTTCTTCTTCCTCCTCATCCTTTTTCTCTTCTTCTTCTTCAGAGTCCTCTCCTTTTTCCTCGATTGACATTAGAGGTGTGCTAGCTTGTATTTTGGCCATCCTCTTTCTTCCTTTGTTAACCACCTGTGGAAGCTTTATACTAAGCTCAATTCTCTCCTTAGCTTCTTCATATGTCCCAAAATATGGTGCCTTTGGATTGACAGGTTGATTAATTAAGGCTTCAATAATATTCTTGGTTTCATCAATATTTACCTCATAGGGAAGAGGTTTCACATGTACAATCCTTGGTTTTGCTACCTGTATGTACAGATTATCACAGTCCACCATGAAACAAATATCATCTTTGTAATCTTCCACCAATTTCTGTGGAATCCAGAATCTATTGTTCATTTTCTCTTTAAATGATTCAAAATATTTATCCATTATGCTTTCAAAATTGTCACCCATTTCTGAAATGTATTCATTCATCTGATAAAGAACCGGCACATCTTTTCTCCATACTACCGTGCCTTTTGATGGGAAAAAATTTTGAGCATAGAAAAATAAACAAACCAATAATGAGCCAAACTTACATGGATTGTTCTTTGAGGTTTGGATACTCTCCATGTTCTTGTTGAACTATTTCAACAAAAGATCTGCTAGGTCAAATGACAGATTGTTCTTTACAATTTTATATGCTAGGTCAACTGCTTCACACAGAACACTATTCTGCCGACTTGAACTGTATATCTTGTGAGCTACAATATGTATACCAAAATTCAATTCTACATCAGCAATTTTGCTTATCTTCATACCTCTACCGTCCCACTCAGCTAGGGTTTTCTCTTCCAGTTCCGTCCAACCTAGGGTTTTTGTAGATTTTGCCTTGTCGAGCATGGGAAGACTAGTGATTTGGTGAATCATCTTCTTTGTAATCTCTACTGGTTGCTCAAGCCATATTTTACCTTCATGTACTCGGCTGAGGATATATCTAACCCATTTTATCTGAAATCTCCGAGGCAAGTGTGTGATGTGAACTAAACCCTTATCTTCCAAATGTTGATGCTCTAGTTTGAGAACACCATCGACACATAGTTCCTCATGAATAGTATCTATCTCTAGGGTTCCAAGCTCTTGAATTATACACTTAAAATGACTGTGAATATCATTAATAAGGAGTACCTTAGGAGGGATCTGAGATTGAGCTCCACTTGGGTCTAGGGTTCTGGCAACTATGGGCATGAGTTTGAAATCTGGTGCTTTCCATTCTCCATGAACCAACATTTCTGAATCTTTCTTCACTTTAGCACTGGATGATGCCATGGTAGCTCGGTGAACATAGTAAATTCTTTGAGGAAAGAGAATATCTTGCTGAAATATGCTTCAAAATGCTTGATTGCACTAGGAGACTTTTGTTCACGGTGAATAGTGAACTTGATTTCACTCCTTTTGTTAAAACTTTGTCATTAATGCTTAGTACGAATTAGGGTATTGAATTAGACAGGCTGTCATCCACTATGAATTAATTGCTTGGTGAAGACTCTGCAACTCGGCAATCATATGAATTCATACTTCTCTGACCTTACTCAGTAACCAAATGAAGTTAGGTTACTCCCGACCTTGCTCGGTGGTAACTGATACCGACCTTCTTGTGATCCTGCTATATCTTGCATACTAATTTGGATCTATCTTCCTTTTAGTTCAGGATCTGTTTTTGAATATGTCTATGAAGATATAGTTCTAGTGCTTTCTTGGAGACTAGTTAGAGCTCATAGAGCCACTCCCTTCATTAGTGACTTCAGGATTGGTTTTCTTTGTAGGTTTAGGAATCCACTTCTGTCTCATCTGCTTCCTAATGTTATTTTCTTTTTCTTTCTTTTCATCTTCAATTTTGCCTAAATTCATGCAGTTTTTAGCTATGTGACCAAGCTTAGTGCAATTATAACATCTTATGGTAGAATCCCTTTTTCTCAAGTGGTGCCTTACACAATTCATGCCAATGTGTCCATATTCTCCACAGTAATGACATCTACACCAAGTGTTGTAATCCCAACCAAACATTGCTTTAATAATTTGTTCCGCTAGATTGGGTGTTTTAGTTCTGCATTCTGACGCCTTATGACCTTGTTTGCTACATTTGTGACATATGCCTTTAAATCTTGGTTTCTCCTTGCATTCATTTGCTTTATGACCAAGCTGATTGCAATTGTAGCATTTTCCATTGAATATTGCTTTTCCATTGCTCCAACATTTGTTTGAAGTATGACCAATTTTGCCACAGTGATTACAGTTAGGTTTCTGATTCTTTTGAGTACCTTGTTTGGAGGATTCACCTTCCTCTTTGTATCCAAGTCCTACTTTTCCTTTTTGCCTATGAAGGTTTCGTTCATACACCTGATTCATATCTTCTTGAGATTTCAACATTCTCTCATTGATTTTCCTTTCAGCATCTAGCTCACTCATCACTCTTAAATTGATTTGCTTTTCAGATCTCAGCTCTTCTCTCATATTTTCATTTTCTGATCTAAGAGTCAAGATTTCTTCATTTGCATTGGAGATTTGATCAATAATATTTTCTAGCTGAAGAGTTTTATTCTGGATTTCATTGTTCTTTCCATCTATTTCATCTTTCATCTTGTTTCTTTGTTCCAAGACTTCACAGAATCTTGTTGACTGAATTTCCTGTTCTCTTTTCAATTTTCTCACTTCTTCTTGCAGAGATCCACTCTTTTCTAGAAGTTCTTTGATTGCATTGTTTGCTTCATTTGAGCTGCTTGAAGGGAAAAAATCTTCAATCTTTTCTTCAACATACTAGTGGTCATTGATCTGATTTGCAAGTTCCTTCCTTCTTTTTAGAGAAAGGGAAAGATGCTCTCCTGCTTCTTTGAGTTGAGTTTTTCCATTTCCAGATCTAGCTTTTCATTCTCAATTACTTTGTTAAGTCTGAATATCTCCATTGTCCTAAATCTTTTCTCAAGCTATCAAACTTCATTTTGAGATCCATTGAGCTCTAATACCAATTGTTGGAAATTTTCAAGACTATCTAGGTTACTGAGAGGGGAGGGGTGAATTAGTAACTTCAAAACTTTTAACAAATTCAAATCTTAATAATATTAGATTGATAATCTAACTGCATGCATGAGTAACAGAAAGAATAAAACATTCATAACACTTAGAACATAGAGATTTGGTGACCCAAAAACCTTCCAAGTAGAAAGTAAAACTGGGGTGGGGATGATACCCACAAAACTTCAATACTACAGTATAAAGTTTTCCAGTTAAGGCTTACAATGATCACTTCTAATGATCTACCCTGTTAGGAGCAATAAGGACTGCTAGGTCCACCTTGTTAGAGGTTTTACAAACATACAATGAAGTATGCACTCGATTAAGAGATTTTTACAAAGACTGTTAAGTATACCTGGTTAAAGGATTTCAAGCTGATTCACCTGTTAGGATGAAATAGTAGATCTCTTACTTGCAACTGTACTTGTTGATTGAGATTCTTTGATGTACTAATCACCTTCTATGATGGATAGATCTTTTCTATTTCTTATATTGCTGTAGCCCTTTGTAATTTGCTTATCTCTGCCTTTCTCTCTTTTTCATACTTCTTTATTTCTTCCTTTTGGATATGACATAAAATATTGTTTATATATCAATCTAAGTCAATTCCAAAATAATTACAAAGTCAGCTCTTAAACAAGTAAACACAAATATTACTGAGTCAGCCCAAATATAGTTACACGGTTACTGCAAACTAACTCGGTGACTTTCTGATACTCGGCATCCACTACGTTACTCGGCATCATCATGCACTCTGTAGAAGTGGAAGCTCGGTCCATACTAACCACTTGGTCGTAGTTTCAAATTTGGTAAATACTGGAGACTCGGTAGACAAAGTGTTACTCGGTAGAAACTAAATTTCTTGTTTAACCGTACAGCACTCGGTAAACACTGTGAAACTTTGCGAGCTCGGTATGCACTGTTCTACTCGATAAGCTTTGTTCTACTTGGTAAGCTCTGCTCGGTATGCTCTTCTTGGTAAGCTCTACTCTACTCGGTAAGCTCTATTCTACTCAATAAGCTCTGCTCTACTCGGTAAGCTCTGCTTGGTATGCACTGTTCAGAATAAGTGTTGTCACTAATGACAATCATGCTTAATGCCAACATAAGTGATGCGCAGTAATGATAAAGTGCCACTTAACATATTTTCTGCACCACGTAAGGTAAAATGCCACATGGTAATAGGAAAATGATGCCTGGAGGATTTTGAAAAACATTTTGAACTCAACTTGATTTTTTGATAAAAATTTAATTTCTCTAACTGATCGATTGATTTCCTAGATAGCTAGGTCTGTTATAGTTTAACAAAACAATTGATTAGGATATCAAGATAGTGGTACCAATGAATGTGATTTGTCAATCTAATAGGATAGAAAAATTGATAGGTATGATACTGATAGGTAGGACTGATAATTCATTCTTAGGACATAGAGACATGAACAGATGGTACTAGGTTTGATTTCTTGATACTTTGATTCTAATAGAATTGATTGACTTAAAATGATTCACTGATATAGAAAAGTGATATGATTCTCTTGATTTTTCCAAATAGGCACATTTTTGTAAGTTGTATATATAGACCATAGCTTCATGGTTCATTGAGTTAGCTTAGGCTTTGACTCCTGTGGAGTATTAATTTATTGAGTTCTGTGGTCTTAGATTTCTTCTTGACATCCTGTAGTTCCAGCTGAACCATGGTCTCCTTACCATTGTGGCAGAGCATTGGCACTCTAACCACAATACCTTCCATCTACCTTTTGGAGAGATAATGATCACACCAAAGGATGTGTATCGATTGTTGCACATTCCTTGTCATTGTGAGATGGTATATTATGATTCTTTCTATGATAGTACAGTCTACAGATGAGTGTTTGGAGACAACACTATTAATGATGACATAATTACATGGGCACAATTTGCTTCATTCCCCACATTGCCAGTAGTATTCGATGCTCTGATCAGTGGATTACTACTTCCCAACCGATGAGGTCATGGTTTCTCAGTTGGATGGGGTAGGATACTCGAGGACTTTCTTACATAGCCTCAATGGTTTGATTGGCGCTCATGTGTTCTTGCTCAGCTTTATCACAACTTTCATGAGGTTGTATACAAAGAGAGTGCTTCTTTGTTGGTAGGCACTATGATCCTTCAGTTATGGATATGGGAGCATCTTCCCATTACTAGGCCAGTATCAAATAGGATTCGACAATGAGGTTTTCCTTATGCTTTTCTATATGGTGGCATGGTTGTCCAACATCATTTGGGAAAGCTTAAGCATTGGCACCATCAGATTCATGATCTTGATCAGGTTCAGTGGCATCCATATATAGGTTGTGAGTGATGGAGGGAGGATAATGATGAGCTCCCATATATGTTTACTCCTCGGTGGATGATTGGTATAGCTACTATAGTGATCAAGTGGTTTTTCTTCGTCTAGCTTTCTAGGTAGTATGGCAGAGTTTGGGATATGCCACAGGGTACAATATTATATGCCAGAGTCCAGGTAAAGAGATCCTTGTGGGGTGCTCAAATAGACTTTTAGTTTTCCTGTGACCAGATTGCATGTTTAGCATACTGTAGATGGGCTTTTCTTGCAGATGTTGCAGATGCTGGTATGTCACATGAGTATCAAGACTGGTGGGATCGAAACAAATTCCTTATATTTATAGATCCAGCAAATCCTATCCTTGGATGTGATGAGAGATCAGAGGATGACAGAGGTGATGATGATGGAGATGGTGGTGGTGGCAGGAGGAGATGTTGAATACAATGAGGTTAGCGAGGATAGAGAGATCCTCAGGTCATGGGTCAAGGATGAGATGGACCACGGGGGACAGGTGGACATGTCAAAGATAGAGCTAGGGGATAGGTTGGACATGATCATGGGGTTGAGATTGTATGTCCTAGAGCAGCAATAGTTGATAGATAGTAGAGACAATTGAGACAATAGAGGGCTGAGAGATAGGCTCATGTAGATGTTTCTTGCTAGATTCCTAGTGGTTTGGATCCTTTGGTTCAGTTACAGTGAGTTGCCTTAGCATAATATGATTAGGTTCTAGTACAATAGGATCATATTCTAGCACAGAAGGTGCCTTTATAGGTTCCTAGATCATAGGATATGGGTCTATCATCTCAGGGTGCACCTAGTATTGACAATCTATCATGAGATGTTTAGTCATTGAGGATAGATGTATCTACTATTGTTGGCAGATTAGACTAGGTGGCTATGTTGATGCAGTAGTTTATGACCTATGTGACTCAGAGACCTAGTATGGCTAGCACTTCTTAGGCTCCTTCACAGGATAGATAGGATGACATGGGTCCAGATGGGTCAAGTGCTGGGGATGGATCGGGTGCTACCATGGGATCATGATGATTTGATGATAAAGTTGTTCCTTGTTGATATCTATGTTATCATGTTTCATGATTATTGATCATAACATTTGATGTATCACTTTGTTGTTGACATTGCATCTTGCTATACTGATTTGATGGATCATTGATGTTTCTTGATAATTTATATGATGATATACTTTTCCTTGATTTTCTTGACAAGTTTATTATGAGATTATCTTTATATGCAGCTATATGATGTTTTATGATGCATTTACTTTTGATGATTCTATGGATGCAATGTATCTCATTTATGATATAGATAGTTGACTGCAATGATTTATTCTATTTTGATATGCTTTTCTATTTTTCAATGTATGGATGCAAAGCTGTTTTATTAAAAATATGGATATGAATGCCCCTATGTTTTTTATTTTTTTGAATGTATGCAATTCTATTCTTAAATTTATGCAAATGATGTATGAAAAATGAATCTCTTTTTCTTTGGCTTTTTCTGATATATGAATAATGAATAATGATTAATGCTATGCATGAATGCAAAAGATAATCTCACAGTATTGATTGATAAAAAGGATAAGACGTTTAATTGAACCCCCTTTTTCTTTAATGTTTTAACCAACCAAGATTTATTAATATACCCCCTTGTCCTTGAAAAATAACTACAAACAAATGCACTTAATCTAACATGATAATGCGATGCAATGTAACTAAGTGTCACTAGCTTTTAGCAAAGAAATGCCATAGAGATAAATTTTCATCATTGAGAATTTTGGGACCGGAAAGCTAGTACAACCATCATTGACCACATCATGATGATATGAATACCACTTTTTATCACTTTTGGTAACCTCTTGGAAACTAGTACAACCCTCACTAGTTGGATGACCAAACTATGGGAGTATGAATACCGGTTTCAACAGATTCAATGTTGCAAGTAGATTTTGGTATTAAGATATGAAAGATCTAAATTGCCAAGGTATCCATTTGCATAAATAAGCAAAGGTCAATTCTTCATCTTATGTGATAGTCCTCGATGGTTCTTTGATGACCATGTTGTTAGATGAATTCTCATGAGTTGATGGATCTCCCTCAAAACAGTCATTCAAAGGCAATAAAATATCATGTCTCCATCATTGCCAATCTAGTCGAAACATCATTGATTAGCTAAAGAGATGTGATAAAAGTCATTTCAATAAAGATCATCAAAAAGAAAGCTTCAACTGTTTTGTAATGTATCAATATTTTCAAATAGAATTTCCAAACATTCTAATCTTTAAAGTGTTGTCAATTTTTAATCCCAAATAATAAAGTCAATGAAGGCTAAAGGATCAAGTTGTGGAATTAGAATACTTGGGTGTGAACAATGATATCCATCAAAGGTTCAATGAAAATCTCTTTCTTCTAAAGCTTTGATAATTCCTTCTCTGATGTTGTGACCAAATGTAGCACTAATTGAATCTATTTGTACCAAAAATCCAATCGTTTCCTCGCCCCCAAGTGATAAATGTGATCATACGAAAAACTTAGGGAAAAATAGGCAATGCAACAATGCGACTAAAAGACTTTATTATGACTATGCACAAATGATAGATGCAATGAAGATTTACAAATGAGATGTTGGGAATGCAATAAGTACACATGCAACTAGGAGATGACTTAAGGGAATAAAAGGCGCTTGATTGCCAAGTTTTCACCTTTTGCATCTTTTTCTCTTTTTTTTTACCAAGGTGCCTATTGCTAAGTTTTCACCAACACACTTTTTCTTTTTCAAATTTTTTGTATTTTCAAGATCTCTTTTGACTATGTACAATAAATATGATGCTCCTCATCTGATACTCTTTATACTATTTCATCTACCTCATGTATAGAACCTCTTTAGATGGGTGCTATTGATAGGTTCCTGTAGCTCTTCTCCATCATAATCTGCTAATTTATAAGTTCTCGTTCCAAATGAAGAAATAATGATGAACAGACCAAGCCAATTCACCTCCCATTTACCTTTCTTTTCTCTTTTGGATTGATTTTTGGGGTTTTATCTTAGTTATAAGTCCCCTACTTGAAAGACTCTTGGTTTGATATGCTTATTGTAGTTCATTGAGATCCTGTTCTGATATACTTTCAAGTGTTCATAAGCTTGTGTTTGGTGTTCTTCTAGAAACTCTAATTGTTGAAGTTGGGTGACTCTATAGTCCTCATCTATTATTAAACCTTGCAATGATACTCATAAATATGGGATTTCAACCTCTAATGGTAGGATAACTTCAGCTCTATAAACAAATGAAAATGGTGTGGCTCCTGTAGGTGTCTGAATGCTAGTTCTATAGGCCCATAATGCCAGATTTATTTGCACATACCAATCACTTCCTGACTTATTTACCGATCTCTTCAATATTTTCAAAAAAATGATGTGATTGAGTATGAACATGGAGATCTGTTTGCCCATAGCTATGATCAAAGGAATGAATTCTACCTACTTTGTGAAATACTCTGTCATGGTGATGATGTACCTGTGCCCATTGGAAGATGGTGGATAGATTATGCCAATCAAGTCAAATCCCCATTGATAGAATGGCCATGGTGTAACAAATGGATGCAATTCTTGTGCTGACACATGTATCATGTCACCATGATATTGACATTTATTGCATATTTTGACAAAGTGACAAGCATCTTTCTCTAAGGTTTTCCAAAAATACCCCATACAAAGGATTTTCTTGGCTAGGTTTAATCTACTTGAATGCGACCCAGAAATGCCCTCGTGAACCTCACTTAAAGATAACTTAGACTCTTCTTCCTCTAGACATCTAAGTAATATCCCATCAAGACCCTTATGATACAATGTGTTAGAAAGGATTATGTACCGGGCTGATTGTCGAATGAAATTTTGTTTGTGGGCTCGTGATTGGTCTATAGGTAACACTTGGTCTTTGAGATAGGTATAGATAGGGCCATACCAAGATGAGTCATGTCCATTGAGTAATGAAATGATTTGGGTTTCAAGAAGGTCAAATGCTAGTTTTTCCAACTCTTCCACCAAGAATTTTTACTTCTCATTCTGATCTGGTTTTTGTAATAAGGAAGCTAAGGTCTCCATGGCATCAGCTGCTCTGTTCTTCTCTCTTGGAATTTTCTCAAAAAGTGATCAAAGAAAAATATTTTTTCCAAGCATCTATCATGGTCTTGTATGGCATGAGTTTCTCATCTTTGGTATTGTATTCATCATTGATCTAATTGATTATTAACTGAGAGTCTCCATACACTTGTAGTTTGGTGATGTTCCATTCTAAAGCCATCTTAATCCCAATGAATATAGCCTCATATTCTTCTATATTGTTTGTACATGGGAAAAAAATCTTGTATGACTTGGGAATAGTGTACCCTTGAGGGGTAATCAATAGTATGCTGGCCTCAGAACCTCCTTGGGTATATGATCTATCAAAATACAACTTCCATGTCTTGGCCTCTATGTTGACAATTGTTGAATCCAGAAACTCCACTTGAATAGTTTGTGTAGAAATCAATGGGTTTTATGCTAAGTGATCTGGAATCACTTGTCCTTTTATGGTTTCCTATCCACATACTCAATGTCAAATTCACTTAATATCATGACCCATTTTTCTATCCTACCTATTAAGGTAGTTTTTCTTATCAAATATTTTAGAGGATAAATTTTTGCAATAAGTTTCACCTTGTGCATCAACATATAATGCCTCAATTTTTGTGATGCAAAGACAATCACTAAACAAGATCTCTCCATGAATGTGTAATTGAGTTGATACTTGATCAAAGTTCTACTCAAATAGTAGATTGCTCTTTCTTTCCCTTGCTCATCTTCTTGCACCAAAAGAACTCCTAGAGACTTCTCAGTGGCAAATATGTATAGTAGCAATGGTTTTCCCTTGATTGGTGGTATTAGGATTGGCAGATTTATTAGATAAGTCTTCAATAAAGTGAAGGCTTTGTTGCATTCTTCATCCCATATGAAAATAGTATCTTTGTGTAGTAACCTTGTGAATGAATGGAACTTTTCCACTAGTTGAGAGATAAATCTCCTTATTGATTGAATCTTTCCTTGAAAGGACCTCATTTGGCTTATGTTCTTTGGAATCTCCATATCCATTATTGCTTGGACCTTTTTTGGATCTACTTTAATTCCTTTAGCAGAAACTATGTAGCCTAACAACTTCCTAGATTGTGTTAGGAATGAATGCAAAGTGTTTTGGTAGTCATTCTATAGCAGTTGTTGTTGCATTTATGACTTGGATTGTCATTGATGTCAACACAGTGATATTCTAGATATTAGCAGGAAAGTAGGTACAGTTTTGTTTTGTGCACATGTTGTATTATAGATTGGCTTTTGCATAGTTGATGGTATGTTATTTGGTGTGTTATTAACCTATGGTTAATAGCGCAAAAAGAAATTCATTCATTTGTAAGAGTTATGAGCATTTTGGTGAAAGTAGTGTTTAAACAGTGTTTCTGTGTAGCGATGTTTGGAAATCGGAGGATATCTCTTAGCTGGGATGGAATCTGATTTTGTGAAGTTAAAGGGATGTTGGAGACTCATTAATGATTATGTTCTTCATAGTGCAAACTTCAAGGACATGTTTGGAGAAAGTTACAGTAATTGGAAGTTGACAGTTTTATGTGAATTTTGTGTGTAGCGTGTAGAATTTATTATTTTATATTTGAGGACTGACTCATTTGTAATTATTTGAGTTTGGTATATAAGAAGGAATTTTTTCCTTATTGTAATGTGTACTATGAAGATTGTGATGCGAATATATGCATGAAGTGAAGAAAAGAGCTAATTCAGTGATGAAGGAAGACTTGTGAGTACAAAGATCTAGAATTGTGATCTTGTGTAGTAGAGAGTGTAGTTTTGGCACAGTGTGAAGGAGGTAACATATTTCATATTATTATATTGAATAATCCTAAGATCTTTTTGATAGTGGGTTCAAAGATCTTGCCTTGAAGCTGTTTGGGCAGTGGGTCCTTCTGTCTTCCATAAACTCTTAACCGGGTTAGAATCTTTTAACAGGGATTCAAAATCTCCTAACAGGGATTTATATGTACTGAATGTATTTCATAAGACTCCTAATAGGGTCCATCCTCTAACAAGGAACTTTCATATTAGTACATCATTTTGTGGGCATCATTCCCACCGGGGTTTACTCTTTTCAAGAGGTTCCCTAGTTAACATATCTTGTGTTATTGTGCAATTGTGTATGATTATCTTTCTATGGTTGATCAGTACATTAATTATATTTTTTAAAGCTATTGAATGGATAAATTATTTGATAATTGATTCACCCCCCCCCCCCTCTTAGTTATCTTGGGGATCTTTACTTTCTAACAATTGGTATCAGAGCAGTAGGTCCTTGAAAGAAAAGTTTAACAACTTAAGGAGATCCATGGCAAATTTCTGAAAAGAAAGCCCTAAGTTTGATGGAGTAAATTTTGATAGCTGGAAAGAAAAGATGAAGACACATCTATTGTGTTTAGGACCAAGTTATTGGTTGATTACAAAGAATGAGAAGACTATCATTGAGGAAGACAATCTAGAGGCAGGAACTAAAGATGAACTAGATCTATTCATGTGTAACATACTTGCAAGAGAATCACTTTTGTCAGCACTACTGGAGAATGATATAGTCAAGTAAGATGTTTGAAAACATCTCATGCACTTTGGAAAGCTTTACATTCTACTTTTGAAGGTGATGAACATGCAAAGAAGGCTAGATTACATAATTGGATTTGTGCATTTGAAGATATCAGAATGATGGAAGATGAATCTATTAGAATTATATTGGTAGGATGTCTGAGATTGTGACAGGAATAAAGTCTTGTGGAGGTGATAAGATAGAGAATGAAGTGATATGGAAAATTCTAAGAACTTTGACACCAGTATTCAAGCAGACAACGTAGATGATTGAGCAAGTGATACCTTGTACATCGAACTTTGCAAGAGAGACTCTTCTTGGAAGATTAGAAATAACAGAGATGAACTTGAGATTATCAGGAGAGCTACCTAGAATGGAGATAGCATTCAGTGCTCTTAGCATCAAACCTACAAGAAGTACTAGTGTGAATGGAGATTATGCCAGCAATAGCAGATCTGAGGAAGATAAGAAGATTGAAGAAGGTATTGCATTACTTGTGAAAAGAGAACCAGATGGTAAGAAAATCTTTAAATGTTGGACTTGTCAAGAATATGGTCATTTTGCATCTAAATGTCCTAAAAGAGTTAAGAAGTATAGAAGCAACTTTAAACCTAGGAGATCTAAAAAATGTTATTATGCAAATGATGAAGATTTTGAAGCAGGAATTGAAAAACATTTAAGTGACAGTGATAATGATAACTTTGAGGAAATAGGATTTGTAGCAATTAAAGATGAAAGTTCCGAATTTGATAAAAGGGAAGAAAAAGCATTAGTTTCACAAGTTGAAAAGAAATCTGATTGGATTATAGATAGTGGTTGTTCACATCATATGACTGGAGATAAAAGAAAGTTTGTTAAGTTAGATAATTATGATGGAGGAATTTTTAGAGTTGGTAACAATGCACCTTGTTTGATTAAGGGTATAGGATCTATTACTCTTGATGGAAAGACTAACATTGATGATGTTTACTTTGTTGATGGACTAAGACATAATCTACTAAGTGTTGGACAATTAGCTGATAAGGGTTATCAAGTTTGGTTTTCTAAGAAAACTTGTGTGATAAAAGATAAAGATGGAAATTTGATTAGAAAAGGATCCAGAACCAGAGGTAATGTATTTCAGTTGAATCCTACTGAGATGACATGTTTGATAACTAGGATTGATGATAGTTGGTTATGGCATAAAAGGTTTTGTCATATAAACTTTGATAATATTGTCAAGGTGAGCACTACACTTGCGGTAAGAGATTTACCTAGAATTATGAAACCTACTAACATGATTTGCAAAGAATGTATGATGGCAAAGCAAAAAAGGAGTTCATTTCCCAATAAGAAGTTCACTTCGGCAGAGAAGTTGGAGATTGTTCATACAGACTTGAGTGGTCCTACTTGGACTAGAGGATTCTATGGTGAAAGGTATTTTATGATTCTTGTTGATGATTTTACAAGAATGATGTGGATTGCATTTTTGAAAGAAAAATATGAAGCATTTGATAAATTTAAGATCATGAAAAGCAAAATTGAGAATGAATCTAGAATGAAGATTAAGTGTCTAAGATTTGATAGAGGTGGTGAATTTACATCTAGAGAGTTTAACACTTTTTGTGAAATGAATGTTATTAAGAGAAAAATTTCAGCCCCTAGAACACCAGAACAAAATGGTATTGCAGAAAGAAGGAACAGGTCAATAACTGAAGTAGCAAGAGCTATGTTGTTTGAAAATGATTTGGCTAAAACTTTTTGGAGAGAAGCAGTGAACACAGCAGTATACACTATGAATAGAGTACAAATCAGAGCAGATACAAACAAGACACCTTATGAATTATGGTTTGGACATACACCCTCAGTTAAGTATTTTAGAATTTTTGGAAGTAAATGTTATATTAAAAGAGATGATGATATAGGAAAGTTTGATCCTAGAAGTGATGAAGGAATATTTCTTGGATATTCTTTAAAAAGAAAAGCATATAGATGTTATAACAAAAGAACTAAGACTATTGTTGAAAGTGCAAATGTAAAAGTTGATGAGAAGTTTAAAATTCAGGAAAAAATGCTTGATTATGAATCTAGTGGAGAAGCACAACCTCAGCCTAACATTGAAAATGCAGAATTATTTTTTGAAACTAACAGTGATTTGCTGAATGAAAGTCATACTGGAGAAGACAGAGAAGAAAATATAGAAGAAAGAAGAGAAGAATCTATAATCAGAACAAGATTAGTAACTATGACTCCTAACAGGTATACTTCAAGACATCACCCTGCTGAGCAAGTTATTGGAAGTTTAGATAGAGGAGTTTTGACTCGGAATAAGGTACATTTATGTTTGATTTCTCAAATTGAACCTAAGACTACTAATGAAGCTTGTGAAGATGAACATTAGATCAATGCTATGAAAGAAGAACTAGAGAAGATTGAAAAAAACAAGACATGGGAATTGGTCCCTAGACCTGAAGACAAGAATGTGATTGGAACAAAGTGGGTATTCAGAAACAAGATGAATGAACAAGGAGAAGTGATAAGAAACAAAGAAATATTGGTATGTATAGGATATTCACAACAAGAAGGAATTGACTATGAAGAAACTTTTGCACCTGTGGCCAAACTTGAAGCAGTGAGAATGTTTCTAGCATATGCAACTTACAAAAAATTCAGAGTCTATCAGATGGATGTGAAGTTAGCATTTTTGAATGGTGAATTGGAAGAAGAAGTCTACATTGAGCAGCCTGAAGGTTTCCCTTTGACATAAGAAGGAGATATGGTATGTAAGTTAAAGAAAGCTTTATATGGATTAAAACAAGCACCTAGAACCTGGTATGCAAGATTGGATAAGTATTTATTGAAATTAGGATTTATAAAAGGAACAACAGATAGTAACTTATACACAAAAGAAATTGAGAATGGTTTATTGGTTATAGTTATATTTGTTGATGATATTATCTTTGGAGGAGAAGATGAAGCTAGTGACAAATTTGCAGATGAAATGAAGACTAAATTTGAGATGAGCATGATTGGAGAAATGAAATATTTTTTGGGATTACAAATAACACAAAGCAAGGAAGGTATATTTGTAAGTCAGACTAAGTATTTAAATGAATTATTGAAAATATTTGGAATGGAAGATTCTAAACCTATTGGAACACCTATGGTAACTGAACATAAGTTATCTAGCAAAGATGAGACACCAGCAGTTGAGCAAAAAAAGTACAGATCTATGATTGGAGGATTACAGTACTTGACACATACAAGACTTGATATAGCACATTCAGTGGGGATTGTAGCAAGATTTCAAGCAGAACCTAAAGAATCACATTATGTAGCAGTAAAGAGGATACTGAGATATCTGAAAGGAATAATGGATTATGGATTATGGTATGAAAATTCTGATGATTTTACCTTATGTGCCTATATTGATGCAAATTGGGGAGGCAGCGTTGATGACAAGAAAAGCACTAGTGGTGGAGCCTTTTTTCTTGGAGGCAAATTGGTCTCTTGGCTAAGTAAGAAGCAGAATTGTACTTCACAAAGCACATCAGAAGCAGAATATGTTGCAGCAGCAAATAATTGTAATCAAATTATTTGGATGAAGCAGATGTTGAAAGATATTGGAATAAAGTTTGATGAGCCTGTTGTTATACATTGTGATAACACCAGTACAGTGAGTATGTCAAAAAAGCCTATTTTACATTCTAAGACTAAACATATTGAGATCAAGTATCATGTTGTAAGAGAGAAAGTTGCAGAAAAAGAAGATTGGAGTACATAAGTACAAAGGATCAGATAGTAGATATATTTACAAAGCCTTTACCTAAGGATACATTTGTGTATCTGAGAGGTATGCTTGGGGTTATGCCCCAACCTATTTTTGAGAATTGATGTAGATGGTTGCATCCGTCTAGTGGTATATGAGCCCTATCTTTCTTCTGGATTGGATGTTGGAACTTCCTCTATGTGGGAGTTTATGAGCTGAGTCATGAGGACTCTTGTTATTGTATTTTTCTGAAAAGTGTCTTTTGAGATTAAGTTGTTGTTGACTTAGTGATAGAATTTCTGTGATTGATGTCAATGGGAGAGAGATATACATGAAAAACATTGTGGATTGTATTAGAGAGCTGATTAGGAAAATGAAGCAAGATTTGATTTGATATTTTGCAGTGATGTTGCAGTATTGGATTTTTGGAACATTGGATGTTTTTCATCTATGTTGCCATCAATGCCAATGGGGGAGATTGTTAGGAATGAATGCAAAGTGTTTTGGCAGTCATTCTATAGCAGTTGTTGTTGCATTCATGACTTGGATTGTCATTGATGTCAACATAGTGATATTCTGGATATTAGCAGGAAAGCAGGTATAGTTTTGTTTTGTACACATGTTGTATTGTAGATTGGCTTTTGTGAAATTGATGGTATGTTCTTTGGTGTGTTATTAACCTATGGTTAATAGCGCAAAAAGAAATTCATTCATTTGTAAGAGTTATGAGCATTTTGGTGAAAGCAGTGTTTAGACAGTGTTTCTGTGTAGCGATGTTCGAAAATCGGAGGATATCTCTTAGCTGGGATGGAATCTGATTTTTTGTAGTTAAAGGGATGTTGGAGACTCATTAATGATGATGTGCTTCATAGTGAAAACTTTGAGGACATGTTTGGAGAAAGTTACAGTAATTGGAAGCCGACAGTTTTATGTGAATTCTGTGTGTAGCGTGTAGAATTTATTATTTTGTATTTAAGGACCGACTCATTTGTAATTATTTGAGTTTGGTATATAAGAAGGAATTTTTTCCTTATTTTAATGTGTACTATGAAGATTGTGATGCGAATATATGCATGAAGTGAAGAAAAGAGCTAATTCAGTGATGAAGGAAGACTTGTGAGTACAGAGATCTGGAATTGTAATCTTGTGTAGCAGAGAGTGTAGTTTTGGCATAGTGTGAAGGAGGTAACATATTTCATATTATTCTATTGAATAATCCTAAGATCTTTTGGACAGTGGGTTCAGAGATCTTGCCTTGAAGCTGTTTGGGCAGTGGGTCCTTCTGTCTTCCATAAACTCTTAACCGGGTTAGAATATTTTAACAGGGATTCAAAATCTCCTAACAGGGATTTATATGTACTGAATGTATTTCATAAGACTCCTAATAGGGTCCATCCTCTAACAAGGAACTTTCATATTAGTACATCATTTTGTGGGCATCATTTCCACCGGGGTTTACTCTTTTCAAGAGGTTCCCTAGTTAACATATCTTGTGTTATTGTGCAATTGTGTATGATTATCTTTCTATGGTTGATCAGTACATTAATTATATTATTTAAAGCTATTGAATGGATAAATTATCTGATAACTGATTCACCCCCCCCCTCTTAGTTATCTTAGGGATCTTTAATTTCTAACAGATTGGACTCAAAAGGCACATTTTTTTGAGTTAAGTCTCACTTTGAATTGCTCCAACCATGTAAATATCTTTTCCAGAATTTGTAGGTGATCTTCTCTTTTATGTGACTTTGCCAATATGTCATCCACATAATCTTCTAGAAAGGTGTGCATCATATCATGGAAGATAGTTGTCATTGCCCTTTGGTATGTGGCTCCAGTATTTTTGAGGCTGAAGGGCATGATGTTCCAACAAAAGGTACCCCAAGGACATGTAAAGGCTATCTTCTCTTGGTCTTCGGGTGAAATTTTTATCTGATTATAGCCGCTAAAACTATCCATTAATGAGTACATGGAGTGATCCGCTGTCAAGTCCACTATTGCATCTATGCTAGGAAGTGGGAAGTCATCTTTAGGACATGCAAGATTCAAGTCTCTAAAATCCATGCATACACGAATGGATTTATCATTCTTGGTGACTAGTACAATATTGGATATCCATTCAGTATATGCAATTGCTCTTATAAATCCCACCTTCAACAACTTCTCCAATTTGGCTTTGACTAGGAAAGCTACATGTGGGTGCATCTTTCTTAACTTCTGCTTAATGGGTTTAACCCCTAGTTTAACATTCAAATGGTGCATAATGAAGTCAGGATCCAATCCTGGCATGTCGACATAAGACCATGCAAAGTTTACTTGTTTTTCTTGGAAAAACTTGATAAAATCCTTTCTTTCTAAAGGTGTAAGTGACATTGCTAGGTGTATAAATTTTGGATCCAATTCTATTCCATTGTTGACCTTTTCTTTTGGCTCTATGAGAATCAGTGACCTTTCTTCCTCATGTTTAGGTAGGGTATCCAACCTCTCTTCCTTTGGTGCCACAGTTGGGTTTTCACCATAGGAAACATCCTTTATCTTTACTTTTTTTGGTTCTAGTGCTACCACATAGTGGTTTTCATCACTAGAACTTTTCATTTTTTATTTTTTAAAATTTTTTTTCTTTGGATTAAGAGATTGGACCCCCACTTCTCTCATCATGTTTAGTTCAAATTCATTGGTGAAAGAGGGTGCATTTAAGTATTGGGTCATTGCTTGGTCATTTGGGAAATAGAGTAAGTCACTTGGCTCATTTAGGTCCCAATCAATAAGGTTGGGATGCATCAAGGATAGGGATTCATTTGGTAAAGTGTCATCAGTTGGAGTTATGGACATGACCTCATTGGATGGTTTGTACATTATATCATTAAGGTCTGTGACATGAGCTTCCTTGAGATGGTCCATGGAAGAAGGATCAAAGTCCTCTTCACTTGAGTCCTCAATGACTTCTATGGGAAATAGCATAGGAAATACCACACGTAGATTAATCCTAATATTCAAATCATCCTCTTCCAATGGTTCCCAAAATTCTTCTATCCATGGTTGATTAATGGGTGCTTGTCCTATATTGAGTTCTTGTATGATGGGATCTTCATTCCTTGGAGTTTTTTTCCTTGTAACATTAGCATAAGCATGTATTGTGACAATCTCTTTATCATGACACGAGTCACCTAATAAAGTATCCTAGTCATAGTCTTGAGAATCATCACTATCCACATCGGATTCCACCATGTTCACTTGAGGATATGAATCATGCTTTGAGATGGAGCTTTCTCCTTTGTGCTGGTAGCCTACCCTTGATATTTCTTCTTTTGACCTCCAAGAGGGTGCAATAGGATTTAGCAAGCCTCTATTTATTTTTCCTAAGGGTCCTCTTCTCTTGTACCCCATTTTTTGCATTATCTCAAATCCTTTCCCATATTGCTCAGTTTGAATGTTAATGTGCTGAATTCTCTCTACGGGAGTATTTGAGGTATCATCTTCATCATGATAAAGCCATTGGAGAACTTCATCTTCTTCTTTATCAAATTTTTCTTTGTCACTTTCCCTTACAAAAGAAGAGTTATATTTATGAGGAAGATGTTCTTTGGATGGTTTCCCATGTGTTCTTGGAGATGTGGGTAAATTGAATAAGGAAATAGAATATTCCCCTACTCCCTTGGACTAGACTTTACATTGTTTTTCAAATGTATGCATCATTTCACTCATGTTTTTGTATTGGTCCTCTTTAGCTTTATCTTTCTCTTCTTTGGTAGGTTTGAAAAGTTCTACTTCTAGTTTAGATGCTTTGTCTAAATTTTCATTTGATGTTGGACCCTCGTAACTCATTTTCTCCTTTCCTTTAGTTTATGTAGTTGAGTTAGCTTGAGGAGGGTTTGAAGTAGAAGTAGCACTTAACATTAACTTAGGATCATCCTCTTTGATGTCTTCAATGGTGGCCCTTTGGATAATTCCTTCTCTATTATGGGGAATGAATAGTTCATGGAGAGGCTTTAGTGCATTACAATATTGGAAAGGATTTGAATCCCCTCCAACTATGATTTGCTCACCCTTGTACTAAAATTTTATGCATTGATGATACGTGGATGGAATGACTTGCATCTCATGGATCCATGGCCTCCCCAATAAGATCTTATAAGTTAGTTTCATATCTAAGACTTGGCATTTTGTGTCCTTTTTGACAGGTCCAACTTGAATGGGTAATATAATCATGCCTTTTGAAGCTCTTTCCACTTCATCATAGGCCTTTATAGTAATTATTTTTGTAGGATCAATGCATGACTCAGATAATCCTAGAGATTTGACAAGACTCAAAGTACAGATGTTAAGACCAGCTCCCCCATCTATGAGAGCTCTCTTGACCCTATGTCTTTCAATCAAGACTTCTATATGCAATGGTAGATTTTAGGGATGGGTAATGGACATGTCATCATGGTTTGAAAATGAAAGGCAATGGGGTGCAATGAGATGTCCTACCATATTCTGAAAGTTCTCCTCATCCAAGTTGGTAGGAGCATTAGTTTCCACTAAAGCTCTCTCTAGAATTTCCTTGTGATTTGACGATAACTTTAATAACTCCAAGATAGAAATTTGTTCTGGAGTCTTTTGTAGTTGATCCACCAAACTATATGGTTTTGCTTTTGTAGCCAATTGTTTTTCCAAAATGCTAGATTACGGAGGGCTAATAGGTCTAGGATCAACCCCTTGCAAGGTAATCCTTGAAGCCTGCCCCCTAGTGATAACATTAGATGTTTCTTTTTGGGGCTGTTCATTGATCACTATAGTATTTACAACATGTTCACTTTTGGACAATGTATTGACAATGTTATCTAGGGAGGTGCAAAATTGATATTGTTGTTGCTTTGTTTATTCCCATTGGATGACTCACCTTTTTCATGGTTATAAAAAGGTTGTTTAAATGCTATGTGATCTTCATTACCTCGAGGTCCTTGAATGGTGATTGTACCACTATCAATCAAGTCTTGTACCATGTTCTTCAATTGTAAGCACTCATTGGTCTTATGCCCTCTAATTCTATGATATTCACAATGACTATTCTCTCTCCACCAGCTGGGTTTATTCTATGGCTCATAGGGTTGAATGCTAGGTAAATTAATGATATTGTTAGCCATGAGAGTCTTCAATGATTTCTTGAGAGGTTCACCCAAAGGTGTGAAGTTCCTTTTGGGAGTTGGTACCAAGAATTTGTTAGACTTGTTACCTCCTTGGTTGTTCCCAAAATTTCCACTATTGGTATTGTTGTTGTAAGGCACTTTCGGAGCCTGATTTGCATTGTTCACCTGATTAGGTGTTCTTGTGAGATAAAATGGAGTCACTTTCAAATTACTAGAATCAACAACACCATCATTGACCACTCCTTTATTGCTACTCTTCAACCCAAACCGATTATAATTGTTAGAGAAGTTCTTATTCTGGTTGTTATGGTTTTTGTTGGAGGTATTGTTATTATAATTCTTATTGTCTTTGTAGAGTTTTAACTCTCCACTCTTAACTAATACCTCTTTCGTGGTTACTCCATTTTCAATAAGATCTTGGAAGGTCTTAGGACATTGCATTCTCAACTGGTAATTCATCTCATTGCTCAAGCTATTGATGAAGATATCCATCTTCTCTTTTTTGGGTACACTCCTAGGATATCTAGAAAAAATTGTCCTCCATCTTTGTAGGAAAATGAGGAATCCTTCTCCATCCTTTTTCTTGGTCTTACATAACATTATCATTGTGACTTTGTGCTTGATGTTGTATGAGTAATGTGCCACAAATTTTGAAGCTGGTTCTTCAATGGTTTTAATGCCAGATAGTAATTTCAAAAACCACTCCATGGCCATACCTCCTAAGATTCTTGGAAATAATCTCATTAAATAAGTGGTATCATGCATGAACTCTAAGCTCAATGCACAAAATTCTCGTAGATGATCTTGAGGATCCAATTTTCCTTTGTATTTATCATACTTAGGAAATACTACATTGATAGGGAATGGTACCATGACTAGACTTTTGTTAAATGGAAATGGACATAATGCTTCTATAGAAAAGGGCTTTAGAGCCCTGCTTTGCTTTATCATGTCCAATTTCATTTGAAATAACTTAAATTTTTTATTCATGATATCGAGTGGGCCCTCTTCAACTTATGGTGTTCTAAGCTGATTAACATCATAATCACGAGGGAGTTTAAGACCCTTTTAGGCTAGATCCAAAAAGTTCTTTTCTTTGTCTCTTTCCATTGCTTTCTCCATAAGTTTTAAGAAATAAGGACTTTGTATAGCCTCACTAACCCTCTCATCAGTGGCATCTTCGACAGTTGGTTCACCATTAGCCTTAGGGTTAGTGTTATCAATTCCTTGAGTGTTAGAGTCTATTCCTCCATTATTGGCATTACCCTGACTGTTTGGGTCATTACTTCCATTTTTGTTATTACCCAAGCTACCAGAGTACATCATGTTGGTTTTTTCTTCTTGAACGGGTTGTTCTTGTGGTACTCTTGGAGTGGTAGAAGTATCACTTGGGAAAGGAAGCTCTTGTCTCAGATAAGTTCCATCTGCTTGCAAGGTTTTCTTTACGTAATATGATCAAGTAAAAGAAGGCATGAACATAAACCATTTCAAAAAAGACTTTATCTTGTTGGCTTGTGATCAAATCCTTGTGAAATTTTCAAAATTGCTCGAAACTAGGATTTCTGACGAGGTAGGGTACTAGAACAAATGACACAGCCAAAAGGGTATCTAAATCTGGAACCAATTTTTTTTAAAACTCAGGAAATGCTCACTGTTTTCCCTTTTTTGTTTTTGGGTGTCACTTGCCTACATGTAGGCATGACTTAAAGATTGATATGCGTCGACTGGAATTGATTTAGGCGGCACTCTATAGATGTGTATGCAACACTTTACTGTTGATAGGTATTTTTCTAGTTTTTACAGGCATCACTTAATATGTATCAGGCGTGACTTTACTGTTGACAGACATTTTTTGAATAGTCCCAAGCATGACTTTACTATTGACACGTGGTATTTCTCTATGCACAGGCGGCACTTTGCTGACTAGGTTGTAAATTTTAGATTTTAAAAATTGTAAGATCAGGTTTATGGAATTTTCTTGTTTGAAAATGGAACACAATTGCAACACACACATCAAATTTTAACCATGTCCCTAAAACCACACTAAAAGTGTATGTTCTCGGTCATTTTTCACAAGTATTGAACAAGAAAGTATTCCACACAGTCTACCTATAGTCAAATTTGGCTTTTGACATGTTTGGCTCTATAAGGTAGCTTACTAATTTATTAGGAGTTTAATGAATAATCCATTCTAAACCATGCCAAATTTTTTTTCCCACTTGTGGGCTTTCCACACGCACAAAAGAATGATTTGGCACAATCCCCAAAAGGACTACTAGAGGAAGTGAAGCAACTTGCACATAATCTAGTCACTTCCCTTTTAAGGAAAAGTGTATTTTTTTTATAGTGGGTTGGAAAATACCATGGCTAAGGCGATTGTCTCCCACTTGGGTTGTTCCCTCTCATCGGCCTCATTAAGGCAATTTCTTGGGAGGTAGGCCCTCTAATGTTCTAGCATGTTCATGTAAAGAAAGGAAATGGAGTTAAGAACAAGTTTTTGGGAATTTGGTTCACCTAAAAGGTGAAGATCATATCTCTAACTTTTTCTTAATTTCCCAAACACAATAAGCAATGTTCAATTATTTCACCCATGAACTATAGAGAATTGAGTATTTCTACTCTCTTCTACAAACAAGGGGCTTTTGATCTTATGTGCTTGATTTCTCAACCTTTCTTTTTAATCAAAAAGTTCAACACCTTTGGCATTTTGATTCACTAGAAGAAGTGAAGAGCATAGGCCTAAATGCTAAACTTTCCAAACAAAGATAAGTTGTTTTGTAATTACTAGATTTTTAAATGCACCAATGCCACAATTTAAGAGAAAATATTCACTAGTTTGAGGCTTACCTTTCCTTGTAGCTAGCATAAGCTAGGGGCATTTTTTAGTGATTTTTTTCATTTTTAGCTTACCTTGGCTATAGCTCCTTTCCAATGTGCTTTCCTCCACCAAAGTTAGTCAACACAAATAGCAACAATGAGGGAAACCAAAATGAATTTGAAGAAGCAAATTTATGTATTGAATCTTGAAGCCTTATTTGCAAATTTTGAGAAAAACTTGAACTAAGGAGAAAATATCCAATTAAGTGATACAAACTTAGTTTTGTAAGCTTCTACAATTTTGAGAGAATTCTCATATACTTAATTTTCTTCTTCTTGTGACTCCTCAAGAACTGATTTGATGTGAGTAAAGTTTTCCTTCTTGATTTTTCTAGCCAAAGCCTTCCCTTCTTGATTGAACTTTCTCTCTGGCTTTTGAACCTTTCTGTGTTTGCTCATCTGCAGTAAAAAAATATAGACAAAGAGTAAGAAAAATAATAGTTACAGATTTGATAGAAAATTAAAGCAAAAAGTAACAGGCATCATTAGTTAGCTAATACGTGTTATTTAAGGATTAGTAGGTATAACTTTAAAAATAGCAAGCATCACTTTCTAGTGACACAGGCAACATTTAAAGTTCAGCAGACGTAACACTTTAATTACTAGGCATGAAAAGTACTGAAAATTGTGTATGATAAGCTATTTAAAGTGACAATTAACAAATGGTAGGCATCAGTAAAGAGATACTAGGCGTGACAGTTTGTAGTAAATTGTGTCATAAAGTTTGTCATGGGCAGTAAAAGAAAGTGAATATGCGGTATTTCTCAGGTCTTAGGCATCACTTTACTGTCTCTGGCGTAGCAATTTATCTCATAGGCATGAAAATTTATCATGAACGTGTTAGTTACTTGCTGTCAGGCATTAGAATAGTAATCACAGGTGGCATTTAATCCTTCATACGCGTCATTTCTCTTGTTTCCTGCAAAAATTCATAGAAAAGTGACAACAAAAACACACAAAAACTTGATGAAAATGTTAAAAATGAGGCTTAGAGCCCCATAGTGGGCATCATTTGTGTGTGTATACTATACACCTTCATGAAATTAGGACTATTAACTAACAATTCAAAGAAAATACAATACAAATTTAAACTAAGAAATGCATTTAATATCCATAACATCTCATGGTTCTCTAATTAGATGTGGTAAGTAGAGCTCTCAGCTTAATCTCCACTAGTGACACTTCTAAAATGAGAAAGTATGATGCTACAATGCTTAATCTAGCTCACAATGATCCATTATGCAAATGATAAATTGAAATGCTAATGCTAAATGTTCTCAATTGCTCTTAAAATGCCTCTCATTTATAGTAAATTCCCAAGGTTAGGGGGTAGAGTGAAGTAATCATGATTTAGCCTTGGTTGAGTCAAAAAATTTGCAATGTTTTTAAATGGGGGGACAATTTAAATGTTTTTCTCAAAGCTTTGGACAAAAGGACAAAATTGAGTGGATGAGATTCAAAGTTGAATTTGTGTGATTGAGATTCAATTCCTTTGAGTGCTCCATGTGCTTTGTGTTCTCAATTCTCATTGGTTGCTCAATTTTTGTTGAAAGATATTAAGATTTATTAAATTCCATCAATTAATTAAATTAGCCATGTAGGGAATAGGTTCATTTTTATTTTTGATTTAACAACTATACAATTAATTGATTAAAATCAATTATATAGTGTTTTTCATCCCTTTAAGCTTGTATTTAATTATTTAATGTCATTATTTAATTTTTCCTTCGATTTAATTGATTTTGTCCACTTTGATTTAATAAATATCCATTTAAATTTTGATTTGATCTTTTTTATGAGAATTAGAGCATTTTGATAATTTTGAGCCATTTTGATGATTTTGAGCCATTTTATTGATTTAAATTACTTGTCCATTTTTGAGTGTCTATAGTACCTTTTCGTTTGTAGTGCAAGTCACTTTCCTAGCCATCTGAATCCTATTGCATCCTCTTGAGGATTCCAAGATGGCTAGTAGTATATATAGCAATTTTGTTTCTTTCGCAAAGGGTGGTTAGATATACTATGTAAAGAAAGTTTTGAATATAGGACCGGAATTTCTAAGAAATATTTGTCAAATTGTACTAATGCAGTTGATTTATTAATACAAAATATAGGAACTTCGTTACTATTTTCTGATTGTGTTTGTGTATGGATGCTTTGGTTCTTTTATGTGTTAAATTGTAAGGCTTTTTAACACATTGTTTATAAGGTAAACATAGGGGTTGAGCTTAAGTTCTTTCAAGGAAAAAATAATTCTTAAGGGAGGCTTCTGGGAATCAATTATCTGCATATGAATTTAATGATAGGGATAGTGATCAAAAGAAGGAATGCCAGACATTTTATTCAAGTTCTTAGTATATTTGTCTTAGTAGGATTCATTTGATGTAGGGTTGGACTCTCATGCCCAATGAATAAGGCAGTGGTTATTTCTTGATTTGCTTGTATCTACCACCAAAAACTTAAATAATTTGTTCATTTACTTTTATTGCATATTTATGAGATGAAGTATCTATGTCAAGTACATAGATCTCTATTTTTATGCTTTGTAGAAGTTGTTGAGAAAGGTAAACCCGCTTGATTTTCATACTCAAAGTGAAGAAGGTTTTAAAACCTTAATACCTTAGCATTTGAATTGTGCTAGATGTGTCAATTGGGTATACATGAGTTCTAATTTCAAGAGTTTTCTAAATCTTCTATTCATCTACATGTTTAAGTGCTAACAAAATTGGCAACTCTACTGGGGAAATAATGAGAATACGTAGTGGATGTGAGTTGTTCATGTAATACCATCCATTGTGTTTGTTGCAGACCGGTGTAATAATTTTATTTCCATTTGTTTGTGGGTGGTGACTCTGAAAGTATGTGATTTCCAGTTGTTGGTATCTATTAGAATTTTTTGGTTATATCTTGTTGTGACACGCCATGAGTCAGCCAAGATTTACTAGGTCTTATTTCAAAGATCATCCAGAGAGTAATATGGGTGATGAGCTCCACACACCTAGTAGGAAATAGTGGTCTAGGAGAGGTCACATTACTTCTAACTTTGTTGGACCCTCAAGAGAAAGAATCCCTACACCTCTTCCCCATGAAAATTCTTCTTCCTCTAATGACCTAGAAATTGTTAAGAAAACCATGCCCAGTGTTGATTTCCCTTCTCAGGAAGAGGAGATCATAGAAGTAGGTTTTTACCCTGCAAGAGAAACTCTAGATCAATCTAGGGAAACTTCTACTATAGAAACTGCCTCATATGATTCTAAAAAATTAAGATAAGAAGTAATTTCTCTGAGGAAAAAAGAACGTGAACAACTATTAGAAACTGCTAATAGGAGGAAGGCTAGGGAACAAAAATTTATGAATTGCTTATAGAAAGGCAAGATCTTATAAGAAAAACCAAGAAAAATGAGATCCAAGCTAGGGATCTAAGTCAAGATGTCCAAGGTCTAGATAAAGAGTTGTTTGGTGACATGGGGGCCTTAAGAAATCAGGTTGAAGGTGGTAAACCTAACCAAGATGAATTTGAGGGAACAGGTCATGTTCTTAGGCAATTACACCCATCTGAAATCAAACAAAATGAGGATATTAGAAATTTCACAAAGGAAATCCCTGATAAAGGAAAACAAAAAGTGGTTGGTGTAAGTATCAATGAACCTAAGAAGAATTTTGTTAATGCTAACATTGTTTCCCAAGCAAGCCTAGATTTGGAAAAGGATAGAAAGGCTAAAGAAGATCTGGCTCTCCAGCTTGAGAAGTTAGAATTGGAGGCTGCTACAGATGAAATGAAAAGAAAGATTGCTTTCTTGCATGCCAATATAAACACATCTGCTAGTAGCTCATTCCTTGTTACTTCAAGAATGATCCCATAGAATCATCCTTTCCGTTCACTTCCCAATCCCCAACCCTCATATCCCGGACAAAGTGCACTTGGACTAAATCTAAATACCAACCCAGTTCCCCCTATGACTAGTGGTTCAGTCGGAAATGTGTCATGTCAAAATGTTGCAGTAGTTCCCCAACCCTAGCCTAATTTCCAAAGGAGATTAGTACACTTGGATAGGTATAGGCCTTTATTTTTTGATGGTATCCCTGGTTAGCCTAATGTCATTCCAAATGAGATTAGAGAGAAAATCCCATTATTTACTGGAAACAATGTGATTACATGTGAAGAGCATCTGAAATTCTTTACAGATAAGATTAATGATTATGAGATTGAGCATGAAGATGTTGTAATGAAGCTCTTTGTTCAGTCATTAGTTGAAGATGCTAGGGATTGGTATAGAGGTCTACTGAAGAATAGTATTGCATCATGGGATGAGTTTGTTAGGTGTTTTAAGGAACAATATGTAGAACATGTTAATTCAAGCTACATGCTCAATGAGTTTAACAATATCAAAAAGCACTACAATGAGAGCATGTCATATTTTAATGGCAGATTCCAAAAAAAGGCCATGAACAAATTGTTCCAAGTATGTAGGTTGGATGATGTATTTTTCTTGACCACATACTTTAATTCTATGGATGGTAAGATGTCATATCTTTTGAGAGATAAGAATCCTCATACCCTAAGGGATGCCTTTAAGTTGGCCATAAATATTGAAAGTAATCAGAAGGCATTTGGTCAAATGTAGAAGAGGGATGAGGGGAGGTTGTGGAAAGAAACAAGGCCACAACTTGCATGACCAACCAAGGATGATGATAAAATGGATAAACTAGCTAATGTTGCCAAAGATTTCCCAAAAAAATTTGAAAAGAGTGGGAGAAATTTTTAGGATAATAGACCATCTTATCAGAGACAAGAAAGACTTCCAAATTTATGGGATATGCCTTATAAGACAAACTGGAAGGATGGGAAGCTTGTCATTGATAATAATGATCCTCAAAAAGGGAGAGATATACCAGACCTTTTAAAGGAAAATACAACACACAATATGGAGAGTACTCCTTGGTGTGTGGCTTGTAACATGCCTCATTCACCTTTCCAATGTGTTGTGGCTCAATTTTTGGGGGAAGAGGCTGATAACTCATATGCAGAAGGTTATGAATAATCTAAAAAGCCTCATGTTAACATGTTTACCACTGAGAAGATGGAAGAGCTTGTGTCCTTAGATGATGAAGGTATTTGTGCTGATGTTGATTATAAGAAGAATCCTCCCTGACTATGAACAAAAAATATTCACCTACTCTGATCAAGAGGAACCTAATTTTGATATGTGTAAAAATAATATGGTTGAATTAGGATCAGATGAGAAATAATGGAGAAAGCCCAGTGAAGAGGAAATTAGAACTTTGACTATGGCTGCCATAACACAAACTAAGACCTCATATAATTTGAGGAATAGAAGGGTATATGCTGATCAAGGAGTACCGAGGTCAGTATTTGTTAAGGATAACCCTCAGAACAAAGATTCCCCAAAGCCAAGTGTTATTAATAATAAGAAAGAAGGGCCTATTACTAAAAGAAAAAAGAATGAGGAAGTTCTTGTTGACAAGGCCAAGAAAAGGACTGGAAAGACAAAAGATTCTTCTGACTCTTTTACTGATCCTCCCACTTTTTACATGAGGCATACCTTATCTCAAATGAAGGTCTCTATTCCTTTGTTAGAAATGTTGAAAATCAAAGAGCACAAGACAGCTGCACTGGCTCTCATAAGTGAATAAGGAGTTGGTCATGTTATGAAAGAAAAGGGGAATGTAGTGGAAAGGCTTGATTGAATTAAGGACATTTTTTATGTATGTGTTGGAAATATTGTAACACAAGAGCCTTCTTCTATTAATCCTTTTTATGTTCTATTAATTGTGAACAATTTCTTGCTAAAAAGTTGTATGATTGATTCCAGTGCTGCTGCCACTATAATTCCCTATCATGTGATAAAGGAGTTAGGATTGTAAGTAGACACATCCAATGGTAGGTGCTATGCCATGGATAATAGGGCAGTGCCTATTGTGGGAACCCTGGTTGGGATTTAAGTGAAGATTGCTGCATTCCCAGAGGCTACATATAAGATGGATGTGGTTGTTGTGGATACTAAACCCCATTATGGCATATGCTTCTATTAAGAAAGTGGGCTATAGTAGTAGGAGGGAAATTGCAATTGGATATGCCATATGCCACTATTCCAATCAATGGGATAGAAGTAAAGTTGTATACGGAGCCCCATTCTTTAGTCATGGTTGAAAAGGTTGAACTAGAGGATTTAAACTTTTTTGTGGACAATGACATGGACAACTTTATGGTTGAAGAGATAGTGCCTCAAATGAAAAACATAGACCCAATAGTGGATGAACTAATACTGCAACAAGATGGGCTTTGGAAAATGTATTTTGATGGTGGATGCTCTAAGGAAGGATCAGGAGCTGGTGTTGTGTTTATCTCCCCTTCAGGTACTACTTTCAAATACTCATTTCTATTAACTTTTGAATGTACCAATACTACTGCTGAGTACGAGGCTCTAATATTGGGGTTAGATGTTGCTATAAAACATGGTATCAAATGCTTAAAAGTCCATGGTGATTCCCAATTGATTATAGCCAAAGTTAGATCTAAATATGCTGCTAAGGATGAAAGGTTGAAATTATAAAAGCATGTTGTCTGGGATAGACTAGATTTTTTTTAATCTTTCAACATTCTTTGGGTAGAAAGGTCAAACAATATCATGGCTGATTTCCTAGCCAATGTGGCTCTGAAAAACAATGACATTACTTTGACGTGTGTGTCCATGTTAGAAGTCAAAAGTAGGCCTATAGTGCCAAACAATGTGTATAATTGGCAAGTCTTTGAAGATGACTTTGATATCCTTAGGTTTCTTCAAGGTCTAGATTAGTATGATGAGCAGTAGATAGACTTCAGTGCTTCACAGCAAGTTGTTGATAGAAAAGAATGCATTATGGGAAATGAAATAGTCTAATTGCCCACGAATCACATACCTAAGGGATTAGTGGAATTAGAAGGTATGTTTAAGATAAATGATGGTTATCTATCTCAAAAGTATAATACCAAAATGGAGGACCTAGAGGAAATAAACTTAAGATCTGAAACATCCCCTCAAATGGTTTACATTGGGAAAAAATTGAGTAGAGAGGTTAGGGGAAATTTGATAAGATTGTTGAAAAGGTACAAGCATGTGTTAATGTGGTCTTATGATGAACTCAAAGCTTATAGAGAAGATCTTTTTCAACTTGAGATACCCTTAAAGGAAGATACCAAACCATTTAGATAGAAGAAAAGGCCTATCAATCCCTTATTAGCCACAAAGATTCAAGTTGAATTGAAAAAATTAAGAGATGCTGGTATTATTCGGCCTATTAGGCATTCCTCTTAGGTCTCTAATCTTGTGCCAATAAGGAAAAATAATGGTGATATCAGACTCTGTGTTGACTTTAGGAATTTAAATGTTGCCTCACTCAAAGATAATTATGGGTTTCCAAACATGGAAGCTATGTTGCATAGAGTAATAGGTTGTGAATTATTGTCTATGATGGATGGTTTTTTAGGGTACAATCAAGTATTGGTCAAAGAATCTGAACAATTCAAGATAGCATTCACCACCCCTTGGGGAACTTATGTATATGTCTAAATGCCATTTGGTTTGAAAAATGTTGGGGAAACCTTTCAGAGGGCAATGGATGTTGCTTTCAAAGATCTTATTAATATCATTATGGTTGTATACTAGGATGATTTAACTACATACTCTAAGAAAGCTGAGGATCACTATAACCATTTGGAGAAGGTCATTGTCAAGGGTTTGGAGTTTGGTATGTCACTGAATCCCAAGAAGCGTCAATTTGTTGTGACTGAAGGAAAATTTCTTTGTCACATAGTATCAAAGGAGGGAGTGAGAATTGATCCAGAAAGAGTGGAGGAAATCAAAAAAGTCCTTCCCCCTAAGAATATCAAAGGTGTACAGTCTTTTCTAGGATAGATTAATTTTGTCAGGAGGTTTATTGAAAATTTTGCAGAACTAGTCAAACCCATAGTCAAGCTTCTGAAGAAGGATGTGAAGTTTGATTGGAACTATGAGACTCATCAAGCTTTTGAAAAGATCAAACAAGAAATTCAAGAGGCCCCTGTCTTGATATCCCCTAACTATTGCAATCCTTTCTCTTTATTTTCCTTTGCATCTTTTCACATAATTGTAGCTATTTTGTTGCAAAAGGACGAGGAAGGGTTTGAACATCCCATTGCTTTCTTTAGCAAATCACTGCAATCTACTGAGCTTAACTATGAAATGATGGAGAAACAGGCATATGCACTAGTCAAGGTAGTTAAGGCCTTTAGACCTTATCTATTATGTGCTAAAGTGAATGCATATGTACCCCATGCAGCAGTAAAAGACATCTTGAATCAAAGTGAGGTTACTGGAAAAAGATGTAAATGGATTAATAGGATCTAGGAATTTGATATAGAACTCCACATTACCAAGCTTGTAAGATGTTTGTGATGGAATATGGATGAAGTGACTGAGAGGGGGGGGGGGGGGGTGAATCAGTCAACCATAAAACACTTCACAATTATTTCTTTCCAGATCCCTTAGGATATCTTAATGAATATTATCTGTTTAACACTCGGTAAATAGATTGCAGTGACTTTGTAGATGCAGAAAGTATTAGTAAATTATCTTTAGATATTCATCAGCACTTGTATATGACTAAGATAGTAATTAAGAACACAAGAGACACAAGATTTAATGTGGAAATCCAATATGGGAAAAACCACCAATCTATCTAGATACTGATTTTCACTTTTTTGAAGTGATGCCCGGTTAGAAGCCAACCCGGTAAAAGGTTACAAAACACATTGTTAGGTGTGACCTTGTTAGAGGATTTAATCACCCTGCTAGGAGTGGCCTGGTAAGAGGTCTTGAGAACAATTCAATTGAATTGTCACCTTGTTAGAGGATTTACAATATGGCTGTTAAACCAACTTGATTAAGAGATTTACAATTCACTGTTACAATGATAAGAAGGTAACAATGAAAATGACCTGTATAAAAATGCAACTGCCTTGCTGATTACAAATCTCTGTTCTGGATAAGTGTGATCCTTTGAATATATCTCTGCTACTCCTCAAGGATATCTGATCATCCTTCACAAATTCGCACACACCTTTCCTGTCTCTCTTCTATATATCTTCTGCTGTGTATATATTTTATTTTCACATTTGACCTTTTATTTATATGATTTTAGATTTGTCGAATCGACATTACTTAGTATAATAGTCGGTTGACTTAAGCAAACTTTATTTGCAAAAATCCTTCAAGGGCCGACAGTGCTCAGTGATCATAACTTTCTACAATCTTTCAGAGACCGAGGGAACTCAGTAAACATTGATAATCCTTTTTCTTCAAAAACTGACTGAACTCGGTAGATGCTAACTTTCTTTGATAACCGACTAAACTCGGTAAACACTGAATTTTCTTTGACGACCGACTGAACTCGGTAAATGCTGATTTTTCTTTGATAACTGAGTGGACTCGGTAAGCACTAATTTTACTGCCTGACAGACCGACTGAGCTTGGTAGGTACTGAATGCTGCAGACTATGACATAGTGTGACATCAAAGACAATACATAATTTGAGTAGCAATTTCCTTCAGATAATTGTTTCCAACAATCTCCCTCTTTGGCATTGATGGCAACACAATATGTCATAGCATAAGAAATTTGAAAGAATTAGCTCAGTTCAGATTCAAATCTCCCTCTGTCAGCAAACTTCCTGCTTCTTCCTTCTGATTATTTGAAAATTTCTTGAAGTAATAGCAAAGACATAGCAAACAATCCCTCTTTGACAACACATGCCAAAGACAATTCACATATTACCGGTGTAAACTAATGTACCTCAAGTACTGATTCATATGCAATGATTCCTTGAATATGCTGCATCAACTGGTTGATTTTCAATCATGTTCTGGTTGATGCATCACTAAAACTGTATTTAGTGAGCCTCGGATAGGGGAATGACCCCTAACTTACCTCTTAGATACACAAATGCATCCTTAGGTAATGGTTTGGTGAAAATGTCTGCAATCTGCTCTTTTGTATGAATATATTCTAATCTAATTTCCTTGTCCTGCACCAATTCTCTGACAAAGTGATATTTAATAGCAATGTGCTTGGTCTTGGAATGCATCACTGGATTCTTCGAAATGTTTATTGCACTATTATTGTCACAAAATATAACAACTGGTTCTTTGATTTCAACCTTCATACCTTGTAATAACTATTTAAACCAAACAATATTTGAACAATTTATTGCAGCAGCAACATATTCTGCTTCAGCTGTTGATTGAGATGTGCAATTTTGCTTTTTACTGGTCCAGGATACCAGTCTTTTTCCAAGAAAAAATGCTCCACCACTTGTACTTTTTCTGTCATCAATGTTCCCTGCCCAATCAGCATCAGTAAATACTTTTAAGTCCAGATTGCCTCCAAATTTATACCACAAACCATATTCTTCAGTTCCTCTTAAGTATCTTAAGATTCTTTTGATTGCCATCATATGATTTTCCTTAGGTTTTGTTGAGAATCTTGCCACTATACCGACTGCTAAGGCAATATTAGGTCTCGTGTGTACTACATACTACAATTTTCCAATCATAGATCGGTATAAGGTCTGATCTACATCTTTTGAATCATCATTTTTGGTAAGTTTCAGTCTAGTACACATGGGTGTACCAACTAGTTTTGAATCTTCCATACCAAACTTCTTAAGTATTTCCTTAATGTATTTAGATTGAGTAATGTATATACCATTCTTGCTTTGCTGAATTTGAAGAGCAACAAAGAATTTTATTAAACCAAACATAGACATTTCAAATTCTTTGTTCATTTGCTCTGAAAATTCTTTGCACTGATCCTCATTCCCTATAAATATAGTATCATCTACAAATATTTCTGCCAATACAATTTTGTCATCCGGTCCTTCTTTAATATACAGATTGTTGTTATCATTGGCTCTTTTGAAATTAATCTAAATCAAATAGTTATGGAGTCTTTCATACCATGCTCTAGGAGCTTGTTTCAATCCATACAATGCTTTGTGTAACCTGCAGACCATGTCCTTTTTATCTGGATCAACAAAACCTTTAGGTTGTTCAATGTAGACTTCTTCATCAAGAATTCCATTGAGAAATGCAGATTTTATATCCATCTGATATACCTTAAATCCTTTATGTGCTGCATAGGCAAGTAGAGTTCTTACACCTTCTAATCTTGCAACAGGAGCAAAAGTTTCTCCATAATCTATACCTTCTTCTTGAGAATAACCTTTACATACCAATCTAGCTTTGTTTCTAGATACTTGACCATCTTCATTCAGCTTATTCTTGAATACCCATTTTGTTCCAATTACATTCTTATCTTTAGATCTAGGTACAAGAGTCCATGTTTTGTTCTTTTGTATTTGTTCTAATTCTTCATCAATCACTTCAATCCAACTTTCATTTTTCAATGCATCTTTGATATTTCTAGGTTCAAAATCAGTAAGCAGACACGTACCTTTTAGCTTACTTCTTGTCATAGTACCATCTGATTTGTTTCCAATGATTTGATCTAGTGTATGATTTCTTCTGACATATTTGGCTAGTATAGGTTCCTTGCTTTTTGAATGATTCATGTTGTTGTCTTCTAGGATCTCTTCTTTAGGTTGCTCAGGCTCGGTAGATATTTGCTCGGTAGCTTCAGGCTGAGACTCAGTTTGAATTTCTTCCTGTGACTCGATTTGAACTTCTTCCTGTGACTCCGTTTGAACTTCTTCCTATGACTCGGTAACTATGCTTGGCTCGGTAGATATAGTTTCCTCATTGATAGTTGTGTCTGCCAATGTTTCAGATTCAATGTAAATGAATCTTCTGTAGTTTTCAAGTTCCCTTTTGCTTTCTTCTTCAGTCTTTTCTACAAACTCATCAAATTTTACATGTATACTTTCTATGACTTTGTGAGTAGACAAATTCAGACATTTGTATGCCTTGCTTTTGCTAGAATATCCTAAGAATATTCCTTCATCACTTTTCACATCAAATTTATTTCTTCTGGATTCTTTTAAGATATAACATTTGCTACCAAATACTTTCATGTAACTTACATTGGGTTTATAGCCATACCATAGTTCATAAGGAGTTTTGAATGTGTCTTTCTTCAATTGTACTCGGTTCAAGGTATGAACTGCAGTGCTGATAGCTTCCTTCCAGTACTTTATAGCGATGTTCTTTTCTATCATTAGAGTCCTTGCACAATCCATAATAGATCTGTTTCTTCTTTCTGCTATTCCATTCTGCTCAGGAGTTCTAGGAGCTGATACCTGCCTTTTGATTCCTCTTTCAATGCAAAAGTTGTTAAAATCATGGGAGATGAATTCACCACCTCTGTCTGATCTTAAGCATTTCAACCTTTTCCCTATTTCCTTTTCCACTCTTGCCAAGTACCATTTGAACTTTTCAAATGCTTCTGACTTTTCTCTTAAATACATAACAGTCATCATTCTAGAATAATCATCAACGAAAAGAATAAAGAATTTATCTCCAGTATAGCTTTGTATTCCAATAGGTCCACATAAATCAGTATGCACAATTTCCAAAATTTTTGTAGACTAATAGTTCTTACTCTTAAAACTAGTTTTACTCATTTTGCCAATCTGACAATTCTTACATAGACTAGTATCAGGTTTCTTCAAAGTAGGAATGCCTCTTACCTTCTTGAATTTTCTTATTTTTATCATGTTATCAAAATTCACATGACATAACCTTTTGTGCCATAGCCAACTTTCTTCAATTTGAGCAATAAAACATGAATATTCACTGAGATCAAGATAAAATAAGTTACCTTTTGTTTTTTTGCCTGATCCAATGAGTTTTCCTTTTTCATCTAGCAATCTTGCTTGACCATTCATGAATTCAACCTTGAAACCAGTGTTGATTAGCTGTGCTACACTTAGAAGATTATGTTTTAGTCCTTCAACCCAATAGGCATTATCACATATGAGTTCTTTGGTTAATGAGATTCTTCCTTTTCCTTTTATACAACAAGGTTCATTGTTTCCAAATCTTACACTGCCACTATCACAGTCTTCTAGGTATTCAAATTTTGTCTTGTCACCAGTCATGTGGTGTGAACATCCACTATCTATTATCCATATATCATCTTTTCTTATATGAGAAATAAGTGCCATCTTATCTTCATCATCATCAGATTCATCTTTTATAGCAATAAAAACAATTTCTTCTTCACTATCATCAGAATCTTTAGCCATAAAACATGTTTTCTTACCTTTATCCTTGAATGATTTGAAATTCTTTTTGCCATAGTACTTGTGACCTCTCTTCTCTTCCTTGACCTGCTTGTTTGGGCACCTAGCTACAATATGTCCAATTTCTTCACATGAAAAACAGATTAAGGGAGTTTTACCTTTATATTTACCTTTCCCTTTAGAGTACTTCTTTGCAAGTAATGCTTCTACAATTTCAAGATCACTATCAAAACTTTCTTCTGATACTTCTTCACTTTCTGACTGAACTTCTTTAATTTTCTTGTTCTTCCTTAATGAAACCTTGGCCTCAAATGCTGACTCAATATTTTTGGAACTTGGAACATAGTTGTCATAGTTGTCTAATTCAAAGGCTATCAATCTTCCAACTAAAGCATCCAAAGTTATATTGTGGTTTGTTTCACATCTTCTTTCTTGAATAGCTGATACTCTAATTGCATAGATATGGAGTAATGTTCTAAGTACCTTACTTATAACAGTTTCATCTAAGATTGTTCCTCCAGAAGCTCTAATTGCACTGACACTTGCTTTGATTCTTTCAACATATTTTGCAATGTTTTCATCTTCTTTCATATTCATTTTGTCAAACTGTCCTCTTAGGCTTTCTACTTTGGCTCTTTTCACATTTGCATCACCACCATATATTTTCTTTAGTGCCATCCACATTTCATATGCAGTAGTGCATTCTTTAGTGTCATCAAATTCTTCATAGCTGAGAGTAGATGCAATGTCTATCATCATGGTGTTATGAGTCTTTTTCTCTGCAATGTCTTCAATAGTTAATGCGCCAGTAGGAACTGTGTATTCTTCATCAATGTATTTGCATCCTGAATCACCAATGGAAGCCAGATGAAGTCACATGAGACCTTGCCATGCTGAAAAGTTATCTCTGTTGAGCTTTGGAATTTCCCTCTTGTAAGACATCCTGATCTTTAGCTTAGGTCCTTGAAACCCTTCCTGCAAGCACCACAGGCTCTGATACCAATTGATGGAATATGGATGAAGTGACTGAGAGGGGGGGGGGTGAATCAGTCAACCATAAAATACTTCAAAATTATTTCTTTCCAAATCCCTTAGGATATCTTAATGAATATTATCTATTTAACACTCAGTAAATAGATTGCAGTGACTTTGTAGATGCAGAAAGTATTAGTAAATTATCTTTAGATATTCATCAGCACTTGTATATGACTAAGATAGTAATTAAGAACACAAGAGACACAAGATTTAACGTGGAAACCCAATATGGGAAAAACCACCAATGTATCTAGATACTGATTTTCACTTTTCTAAAGTGATGCCTGGTTAGAAGCCAACCCGGTAAAAGGTTACAAAACACACTGTTAGGTGTGACCTTGTTAGAGGATTTAATCACCCTGCTAGGAGTGGCCTGCTAAGAGGTCTTGAGAACAATTCAATGGAATTGTCACCTTGTTAGAGGATTTACAATATGGCTGTTAAACCAACTCGGTTAAGAGATTTACAATTCACTGTTACAATGATAAGAAGGTAACAATGAAAATGACCTGTATAAAAATGCAACTGCCTTGCTAATTACAGATCTCTATTCTGCATAAGTGTGATCATTCGAATATATCTCTGTTGCTCCTCAAGGATATCTAATCATCCTTCACAAATTCGCACACACCTTTCCTCTCTCTCTTCTATATATCTTCTACTGTGTATATATTTTATTTTCACATTTGACCTTTTATTTATATGATTTTAGATTTGTCAAATCAACATTACTTAGTATAACAGTCGGCTGAATTAAGCAAAATTTATTTGCAAAAATCCTTCAAGGGCCGACAGTGCTCAGTGATCATAACTTTCTACAATCTTTCGGAGACCGAGGGAACTCAGTAAACACTGATAATCCTTTTTCTTCAAAAACTGACTGAACTCGGTAGATGCTAACTTTCTTTGATAACCGACTGAACTCGGTAAACACTGAATTTTCTTTGACGACCGACTGAACTCGGTAAATGCTGATTTTTCTTTGATAACCGAGTGGACTCGGTAAGCACTAATTTTACTGCCTGACAGACCAACTGAGCTCAGTAGGTACTGAATGCTGCGGACTATGACATAGTGTGACATCAAAGACAATACATAATTTGAGTAGCAATTTCCTTCAGATAATTGTTTCCAACAATTTGGGACTTGAAAAGTTGATGATAGAGGAGAATATGGATCTTATACAAGTAAACAATGTGGCCAGTGGTGAAGGATATGTAACTAGCATTGAAATGCAGCCCTGGTACACAAATATTGTTCATTTTCTCAAACATGCTAGTTGCCCACAAGAGTTGAATGAAAATCAAAGAAGCTTAAGATTGCAGGCTCAAAGGTATTTATTGATACAAGGTGATTTTTCTTGGAAAGACAATGATGGGGTATTGTTATTTTATCTAGACAAATACCAATCTAAAAAGGTTTTGCAAGAGATGCACTCAGGAATGTGTGGGGGGCATCATTCAGCTAGGTCTACGGCTCATAAAATTTTGAGAGCTAGATATTATTAGCCTATATTGTTCAAGGATACCCATTCATACGTTAGGAAATGTGAATCATGTCAAATATTTTCAAAGAAATTAAAATTCTCAGGCACTTTGCTTCTGAATCCTGTGGTTGCAGAAGCCCCTTTTGCTATGTGGGGCATGGATTTTATCAGGGAATTCTCATAAAAGTCCAGTGGAGGGCATAGCCACATTTTGATGGCCACTGATTATTTTACTAAATGGATTGAAGCCATTCCAACCAAAAAGGAAATTAGTATAGCAGTAATTGAATTCTTGATGAATAACATAATTACTAGGTTTGGTGTACCCATGAAACTAATAATGGACAATGCTATGAGCTTTAGGTCATAGGAATTCACTAATTTTTGTGTTGAAATGGGAATAGTTCTATCATATTCATCCCCATATCATCCACAGGCTAATGGGTAGGCAAAATCAAGTAACAAAAGTATTCTGCAAATTCTAAAGAAAACCTTGGAGAAAAACAAAAGGAGTTGGCATGTAAAACTAAAATTGGCTTTATGGGCTGATAGGATTGTTGAAAAGAAGGCAACAGGAAAATCCCCTTTTGAGAAAGTTTATGGTGTAAAGTCTAGACTTCCTCTTAATAATTTGTTCCCTATTTACCAGTTTATAAGAGAAGAAGAAATGGAAATCAATGATCCTTTATAGGACAAGATGATTCAGTTAGTGGAACTAGATGAACTCAGAAGAGAGGGTCAAAAAGAAAATCTAAAGTTACAACAGAAAATAAAATATCTTTTTGACAAAAGAGCTACTATTAGAAAATTCTAGCCTAGTGATATGGTGCTTCAATGGAATTCCAAGGATGAGGACAAAGGAGAGCATAACAATTTTGAATCCTTATGGTTAGGACCTTTCATTATTCATCAAATTCATGGAAAGGATTCATATTTCTTAAGAAATTTGAATAGCGAAGAACAGGAATTGCGAGTGCATGGACAATTCCTGAATTATTTCTTCAATTGATTCTCATTTTCTTCCATGCATAGTAGTTCTGTATATATGTATAGGTGTGTTTTCTTCTCACCTTAGGTTAGGGTTTTGTGGTCTGCCACCTAGAGATTCATGGTTTCTTGCTATGAACTTGCATTCAAGCATCCTTAGATAGAGCCACTGTTGGATATTATTTTAGGTTTTTTGAGGTTTTTGTTTTAGGTCCTTGTCCTATGTCTTTCCATGTGTCTTCTCCTAGCTTAGGGTTTTAAAATTCCTCAAAATATGTCATATTTATGTTGAAAAACCCTTTCCCTAAGTATTTTGGCCTTGGTGTGATCATTCTCTTAGTTTATCTTTAGTGTGTCCTAGTTCCTTATATTTATGCGTTACTTTTTGGTCACTTAAGTCTTCCAATTTGCACGTGGTCATTCTTTCCCTTGTCTTCATTGAGTCACACAATATTTTTCCATGTCTTCAAGTCTTTCGGTGAACTAGTGATAGTGGTGAGTCCTTTGTTATCTTTTTCTTAGTCATTGAATCTCCTAGTTTATGTCATGGTTAGTCTTAACATTCAGTGAATCAGCAACTATGTAGTCTCCAATTCACTTGATTCTTGGTATTTTCCATTTAACTTCTGGCAACTTGGTGTGGCGGCTATCTCCTATTCTCCAAATTGGGTGGCTAAGTTTAAAATCTTCCAGTGATTTGGCGATGACCGTTGATCATCTTTGAGATCAACGACATTGTTTTAATCTCACAAAGAATGGGTCCTATAGTAAATCCTTTGGCAATTCAGCGAATAAGTCTTATCTTCATGCTCACTAAGTTTGGTGGCTCTAATAAAGTAATTTGGCAATGGATATAATTCTCTTCAGTCACCTGATCTCAAGAAAAGTTGGCAATGCTCTAAATCATTTGGTGACCTAGCGAATCAAAGTGTTCATTGAATCTCAGAATTAGTTAGTTAAGTCCCAAGTCTATTGGCAATCTAGCGAACAAATAAAAGTTAAAGGTTTTTTTCATTTAGTCACGCATTCTCGGAATGAAAAGATTAAAGTTCTAAACCTTGGGAGATTAAGCGAGTGTTGTGTTCACTAAGTCTCGTAATTAAAAAGAAAAGGTCTAATGGATTGGGAAATTCAATGACAGCCACTGATTATTTTCAGGATCTATGGTCAGTGTATATTCTCATAATGTAACCTAAGGTATAAGAAGTATTCAGCGAATGGGAGATATGAGTTATTCTCTCAATCTCAAAGTCTGACTATGGTTAAGCATTTCTTTTCGAGAATGCAAGATATTAATGTTTGTTGAATCATGGGATGGAATAAGAGTTAAGTGTGGATTCTCAAGATTAAGAGATTTAGTTGTTCACTAATTCTCTAGATGTCACTATGGTTAAGGTGATATGCTCATGGGTTTGTAAAAGACTTTATTTTTGGGATCTCCAGATGTTAGCTAAGTTAAGAAAAGGATTGTGAGAATTGGTGAAGTCTTTGGTCACTTATTCTCTGAGTTTAATTGTGATTGAATAAAGTGTTCTGAGAACTAGAGATTGCCTTCAGTCACCCAATCTCTGATTATGGCGGGATCATGATGGATTTTAAAAGATAGTATGAGGACCGTTGATCATATTTTGGGATCAACAATGGTCGCTAAATCTCTAACTAAATTAATGAGTTAAGAGATCACTCTGAGATTTCAAGAAATGGCCTTGTCACTGGATCTCCAAACTTAACCCAGGATTAGTATTTCTTGTGGAGATCATGAGATCCTTTGTTCACTTGATCTCTAAATTGGGTCTAGTTAATTTTTCTTTCTAATCAATGTTATGAGCCATTGCAACGTGGAAAAGGTACTTTGACAAGCTGGAAAATGGTAAAATATCATCCAATCAGGTTTTAACGAAGGTTTTTGTCATTAATTAAGGGTTTTAATGCCAAAAGTCATGGTCATTTCTCTTGCGCTCTATTTTTTATTTTTTAAGTCAGCCTGTCAACATCCAGGCCACAACTAGCTCTGATTTAAAGGTTGGTAATATGTAGAATTGAATGCAAAAGTGACTTAGCCATGATTTGTGATGATTTAGCAATTGGAGGCATTCAATTCTCAAGTTATATAGGTAGGACTTCATTTCTTTCTGTGCTCAAAGCTATTCTGAAGATAATTGAGATAGTTGGCATTGAAGTAGTGAGTGAGAAGTAAAATAAGTTGTTGTGATTTTCAAGATGAGTCATCCAAAGGCAAGTGTTGCATCATCCAGTGGAGCAGCAAAAGAGAAGGGTGGTGAAGACAAGGGAAAGCCCAATTATTTAGATGAGTTCCTCAAGTTGCTTCCCGAGTCGAATTAGAACAAGAAAGCCATTGATACAACTTTTGAAGATCTAGTCATGGACAAGTGTAGGGACCCCATCACTCCTTCAGGCTCAGGTTACACAATCTTCTCCTACTTTTACAATAATAGGCATAAGCCTATACCTATTTTTAATGCTTGGGCTTTGGGGATGGAAAAATTAATTGTGCCTGATGTTTTCTTAGACGTTGACTTGATTATTGTGTTGGTTAGGTTCTATGATCCTATCTCTAGAACCATTAGGTGTGAGAACCAGTCTATTTTTATTAACTTGGATAGGGGATCATTCATGAGGGAATTTGATTTATTTGCCTCTTCTTCCACTAAAATTTATTTTAAGAAAGAAAGGCTGAAATATGAAAGTAATATTGGATCAATGAAGAGTCAGATAGTTAGGCACATGCTCAAGCAGGGTAAATATATAGCTCCCCTTCTTGCAAGTATGAATGATCCTTATGAATTTAAAATCTTCAATCACTACATGAAGCTCTTGTTTCATGGTTTGTGGAGGTTTCTAGGGATAGATGGGGATGAAGAGAAAATGCATGCTGACCTATTAATGATAATTCTAGATATTCAGAACTCTCACTCTAACACTAACTATGATTACATCTAGTATGTGATTGATAGAATATATGAGGGGCTGATATCTATTAAGGAAAATAAGAGACCTATTAGGTTTATGCATTACTCTCTCCTAATGCACTTGATTTTGTACCACTATGTTAATCATCTTGATGCAAGAATGTTAAAGTTGAGGACTACTTTTTAGGGCCAGCCTAACCCATTGCAATTTTGGGTGAGGGCTTGGAATTACATGTCCAATGAGTGTAATTTTTCTATTTTCTAGAATTACTTTGTTTATCCGATTCTTGGGTTTTTGGGAACAAATATTATAAGGATCTCAACTAAGGTTTTGAAGTTATTAAGGCCAATGCAGTATGAAGATAAGTGGCCAGGAAACCATAATTGGGGTGACTTCTACCTTGGGGCCAATTTCATAGTTCTTAGGGTTTATGGTTTCCCTCAACCCCTACATATACTACCCAAATTTGTGCCTCCTAGAGTTTCCATGATGACATTTATTTGGAAATTGATATGGACTGACAGAGAACACTTGGTGTCTCATAGGAAGGATACCTTCTTACCAAGATAGTTCAAAATTGGGAGTTTCTTGATTGGGAAGAGGGCACTTGATCTGGTCAGTAGTTGGCTCAATCATTTCAAGATGATTTCAGGCACCTGTAGGTATGTTGATCCTGAAGACTTTATCAGAACTACCAAGATGACATTGATCCCAAACATTGGGACAATCAGAGAGCATGAAGGCTTATATGAATAAGATGTGATAAGAAATATTTTGTATTATGATGAAGCCCAAAGAAGGTGGAGCAAGTATTTTGATTTTCTAGACATAGAGATCAGACTTAAGAAGGCCAAGATTCCTTTTAATGGTTATTTCCCTGAGCTCCTATATTTGGAAAGGATGGAGAAGATGATAGAAATGCATGGCACCCTATCCAATCAATTGGAGGGGTTACTTGATGATAAGTTGGATGTACCAAGAGATTACTATACATCTGAACTTGAGGAGTCTATTGGTGATTCACAAGAAGGAAGTAGTCCACCTCAAGTAGGGGACTCACCAATTATTGATTTGACCCAAGATCCACTAGAGGAATGGGCTACTTCAGAGCCACCATTGGAAAAAAAAGGCTTGAGGTAGCTGAGCCCTTAAAGGAGAAAAAAACAAAAGAAGGTACTTGATAGAGCTTCTACTCTTGTGCTTGGTAATAGGGCCTACCATCATCAGCTAAGGAAATCCATCAAAGATAGTAAAAATATTGTATCAAAAGAGGAAGGGGATTTTCCATTACTGATGGGAAAAGATGAAAGAGAACTTTATCAAGAGGAATTCCTTAGTGATGACTAGTTCATCCAAAGTAAAGAATTTAGGGATTTCTTTATTTGGAGGAAACAAAATGAAGTAGCAAAGACCCTACCTGAAGGATTGCAATGAAGTGAGGAGAATATGAGGGCTCTGACATCATATGAATGTAGTATTGAAAGGATTACTATGGAAGAGTCAAGGCAGATGGTTAGGTCAAGTGGAATGCTTTTAACTCTTGGATGGGACTTGACATCTGCCTTCATTATCAATCAGATAAGAAAATAGCCAAAGGGTAGCCTGTCATATGAAGTGCAGATAGATGACATGATAAGAGGGAGTGGTTATGACCCTAAGTCTCAGGCTGTTGCATTGTGGTCCTTGGCTCCTAGAACTCAAAAGCCATCTCTAGTAAGTATTCAAGATAAGATGGAAGGAAACAAAATTATCTAGTGTCCAAAACACTAATGATCTTGAGGTTTCCAAGGTAGTAACACACTTTTCCCACCTTAATGAGGAAAAAACCATCTAGCTGTCTGAAAGGTATGATAGGTTATTTTAAAATTCAGTGAAGGTTGCTAAGGGAAGAGATTGAGGGTCATGGTAATCAAGAAAATGGAGGGTGAACTTGAGGATTTAAAAGCTAATCTTGAAGAAGCATCAAAGGAAATTCATCCTCCTCATTTTCAAATTAAGGCCCCTCCTCAGCTAGAGGTAGAAGTTCTTGACCGACCAAATGAGGATCTAGAGAAAGTGAGACTAGATGCAGCCTTGAAGACCATGGTAGAGGTTGTGCAACATAGACAGAACAAAATAAAAGAGAAGATGGAGTTAGTCCATCAGTTAGTTTTTTTTGGCACAAGGAAAATGAGAAAATAAATGAGTCACTGGCTACTTTGGAGCCACTTTATAGTGCATGTTTTGGGAGGAATTTGTTGTTTGAAAAGCTTGATGCCCCGTAGGAACATAGGTCTAATATCCCTAAAGTGGTGACTAAGGTATATGAGAAGATTGGATTAGTCAGTGTTGTTTCAAAGTTCTTCAAAGGAAAATCAAATCAAGTAAAGGCCAAGCTGGCCATGTTTGACAAGAATTATAGTAAATTTATGCCTTCTTTTTATAATGATGATGGGGGCATGGTAAGTGTTGATGAGTGGAAATCATCAATGGATCAAATGGTGATTAGGTAGGAGACTTTCCTTGATGGTGATGGTTCTGTATATTTGGATGGGTGCAACAGTATAATTGACAACTTGTTCAAAGTTGAAAATGATTGCACAAAGTTTGTTGTAGAGGTTAAGGGCATAATTGATTCCAAGTGGGAAGAGTAGTTGAGGACACTACAGGAATTCAAGAGTTATAATTGGCCATCTGATGATGATGTGCCATCTTGGGACAAAATTACAAAGAAAAAGAAGAAGAAGCTAGCTGTCATAGAGCCAGAATCAAAAGAAGAAGAGTAAAGTACACATGGCACCCGATCCAAAATTCTAGGGAGAGCATGTATCAAAAAAAGGATGATCTAGGTTAGCCTATAATGGTGTTCATCATTCATGTGAAAAATCAAGTAACTTCTCTAAAGTATCCTCAGACAAAGGTGCCACCTATGAAGTTTCCAATTGTTGGGAACTACTTTATGTTTTCGCCAGTCTTTGTCATGATTGTTTGTACCTTTTGTCTATAGTGCAAGTCACTTTCCTATCCATCTGAAGCTTGTTGCATCCTCTTGAGGATTCCAAGATGGCTAGTAGTATATATAGAAAAAAATTTCTTATGCAAAGGGTGGTTAGATATACTATGTAAAGAAAGTTTTGAATATAGGACTGGAGTTTCTAAAAAATCTTTGTCAAATTGTACTGATGCAGTTGATTTATTAATACAAAATATAGGAATTTCGTTACTATTTTTTGATTGTGTTTGTGTATGGATGCTTTTGTTCTTTTATGTGTTAAACTGTAAGGCTTTTTAATGCATTGTTTATAAGGTAAACATAGGGGTTGAGATTAAGTTCTTTCAAGCAATGAATAATTCTTAAGGGAGGCTTCAGGGAATCAATTATCTATATATGAATTTGATGATAGGGATAGTGATCGAAAGAAGGAATGTCAGACATTTTATTCAAGTTCTTAGTATATTTGTGTTATTAGGATTTAGTTGATGTAGGGTTGGAATCTGATGCCCAATGAATAAGGCATTGGTTATTACTTGATTTACTTGTATCTACCACCAAAAACTTAAATAATCTATTCATTTACTTTTATTGCATATTTCTAAGTTGAAGTATCTATGTCAACCATGTAGATCTCTATTTTTATGCTTTGTAGAAGTTGTTGAGAAAGGTAAACCCATCTAAGTTTTATACTCAAAGTGAAGAAGGTTTTAAAACCTTAATACCTTAGCATTTGAATTGTGCTAGATGGATCAATTGGGTATACATGAGTTGTGATTTTAGGAGTTTTATGAATCTTCTATTCATCTACATGTTTAAGTGCTAACACATAATAAATTACTTCTCTGCATCTAGGAGACCTTCCAATAATAAGCTCTCAACCACATCCACATTACACACCCATTTATTCTAAGGAATGCTGATGAAGGGTGCTCCCCTTAATACCACAAACACTTAACAGAAATAGAGAAAAAACAACAATAATATGCAAGAACAGAAAATTGGCTTCTTATTATCTCCACAAATGTGGAATTAAAAACTTTCAGAATTACAATATGCAAAGCCACATGGGCATTCCCTTACAATATTCTATAGGACAAAGCCTTGAGTCAATACTCAGATCTACTACCCAGAACTATTCTGAACTGCCTAAGACAATAATACAGCCTTCCTTATATAGGCAATTTTCCACCGCCTGGGAAGGTTCTAGAATTTTAGCCAATAAGGCCGACCAAACTTAGAATTATTTTATTTTACATTTTATTACATCATAGTCAGCTCAAGATAACCTTTGAAACCCGAACAAAAATTTTGAAGAAAATTATTTTCTGCCATTTCGGGTGGCCCAACTTCTGATGACCATAAGTCATCACTAGTTGACCCGATCGGCTATTATAACCCCATTTCAGAAATGCCACAAAGTGCTCTACAGGCTTGACCTACACAAAGCGTCTATCACCCAAATTTTTGACCTCATTCGGGGCCTCTAAAGCCTTCAAAACTGAGTTCAAAGTTTTTGTACCCTGTTGCCAATACCAAAAATCTTCAATATCTTCCAATATACACTTGATCTGGCAATGAAACTTTACTGGCAGACTTATATGACCAAAATGAACCTCCAAGAAAGAAATCAGATCATTCTGAGCACATATGAAAATTACCAAAAATAGTAACTTTCCATAAATAGCAGCTCTGCACAAAATAGCCCTTATTGAATATAAAAATAGAAATATATTTTTATTTTTTTTGGGTGATGCAAGATTGCTCTTACACCCAGGATGCTCCTGCATTAGACACCTGGGGTAATTTGAGAAGTGACCCTGTCACGACTCAGGTGTGCAGAGGAAAACCAAGATGGTTAACCTCCTCCTTTGTTAGCCATGATGAATCTTCAATAGGTCATCCTTTCCATTTGACCAAATACTCTTCATATGTCCTGTTCCTTATGCTTCTACCAACATGACTGTCTAGTATGTCTTCAATCTCCTTGATATCTGAACTAGTTGCTGGAATACTCCACTATGCTGCTACAACCTCATCTTCAACACCTCCTTCATGATACTCTATCAAATCTGAAATGTTAAACACTGGTGAAATATTTAGCTCAGTAGGCAATTCTACCTCATATGCATTTCCTGAATCATGTTTCTTTAGTATCCTACATGGCCCAAACTTCTTCATTTTCAGCTTGTTATATGTACCAACCGGAAATCACTCCTTTCGCAAATGAACCATGACTTCATCACCAACCTGAAATTCCTTATGCCTCCTTTTCTCATCTGCCTTAGCCTTATACTGCACATTCATCTTGGTAATATGCTTCCTCACCTCCTCATGGATGTTCTTCAAGTGTTCTGCAAAATCCTCAGCTTCAACACTACTTATTTCTCCTTTATCGATCTTTCTCAATTCAAATGCATTTCTTGGACTACTTCCATATACAATCTGGAATGGTGATTTACCAGTGCTCCTATTGACAGAATTATTGTATGCAAATTCTACCTGTGGTAAAATCAAATCCCATCCTGTTGGCTTATCTCTAACCAAACATCTCAGCAAATTTCCCAAACTCCTATTCACCACCTCTGTCTGTCCATCAGTCTGTGGATGATGTGATGAACTGAACTTCAAATCTATCTTCAACTTCTTCCACAATGTACACCAGAAATATCCAACAAACTTAGTGTCCCGATCTGAAACTATGGTCTTTGGCAAACCATGAAGTCTCACTACTTCTCTGAAAAATAATTCTGCTACATGAACAACATCATTAGTCTTCTTGCAGGGAATGAAATGTGCCATCTTCGAAAATCTGTCAACTACTACAAAAATTGAATCATGTCCCCGCTGTGTCCTCAGTAAACCAAGAACAAAGTCCATACTGATATCCTCCCAAGGCTTCTCTGGTATAGTTAATGGCTGATACAACCCTGTATTCTACTTCACTCCTTTCACCATCTGACATACTCTGCAACTCTGTACAAACTTCTTCACATCTTGCTACAATTGTGGCCAATAATAATTTTCACTAACCAAAGCAAGGGTTTTATCATGACCAAAATGTCCCGCCAATCCTCCACTATGCTTCTCCTTGATGAGATTCTCCCTCATAGAACTTCATGGAATGCACAACTGACTCCCTCTGAATAGCATATCATCCTGGATGATGAAATCCAACCATTTCATCCTATCTAGAGTAACAGGTTCTGTACAAGTTTTCCAAGCTTCACCAAAATCAGGATCCTCTGGATACAAATTCTTGAGTTCCTTGAACCCAACCACCTCAATCTGCATCACTGTCAGCAATACTTGCCTTCTGCTAAGAGCATCTACAACCCTGTTAGACTTTCCACTTCTGTGTTTCAAAACAAATGTATAACTCTGCAAAAACTCAACTCATTTCAAATGCCTCTGATTCAACTTTCTTTGACTATTCAAATATTGCAAAGCTTGATGATCAGTATACAAAACAAACTCCTTAGGAAGCAGATAATGTCTCCACTTCTTTAATGCTTGAACTATAGCATAAAATTCCTGATCATAGATAGAATATTTTCTCTTGGCATCATTTAACTTCTCACTGAAATAAGCAACAGGTTTACCTTCTTGGCTCATAACAGCTCCTATTGCAGTACCACTAGCATCACAATCTACTTGAAACACCTTATTAAAATCTGGAAGTGCTAAAATAGGTTGTTCTGTAACTTTGTGTTTCAATAATTTAAAACTCTTTTCTACCCCATTAGTCCACTTAAACTCTTTTCTATCCCTTCTCATTGTTTCAGTCAAGGGTCCACAAATACTACTAAAATTTCTGATAAAATTTCTATAAAAGCTAGCTAGACCATGAAAAGATCTTACCTCGGTAGCACTCCTTGGAGTAGGCCATTCAAGGATAGCCTGTACCTTCTTTGGATCCATTTTTAGACCTTTTGCTAAAACTACAAATCCCAAATACACTAACTCTTTCTTCACAAAACTGCACTTCTTCAAATTAATCAACAATTTCTCTTCTCTCAACTTCTCAAATACCATATGAATATGCATCATATGCTCATCCAATATCTTACTAAAGAGAAAAATATCATCTAGGTAAACAATGACAAACTTACCCAGAAATTCTTTCAGAACCTTGTTCATGAGCCGCATGAAAGTGCTCGGTGCATTGGTTAGCCCAAAAGGCATGACTAACCACTCATACAGTCCTTCCTTTGTCTTGAAGGCAGTTTTCCATTCATCTCCTTCTCTGATCCGAATCTGGTGATATCCACTCTTCAGATCTATCTTTGAGAAATACACAGCTCCACTCAAACAGTCCATAATATCATCCATTCGTGGCAATGGAAACCTGTACTTGATTGTGATCTTGTTTATTGCCGTAGAATCTATACACATCCTCCATTCGCCATTCTTCTTTGGTACTAATATCGTTGGTACAGCACAGTGACTCAGACTCTCTCGAATCAACCCCTTCTGCAATAACTCGTGTACTTGTCTATTCAACTCTTCACTTTCTACTGGTGTCATTCTATGTTCTGCCTTATTTGGCAAACTGGCTCCTGGAATCAAATCCATCTGATGACTGATCTTCCTTACCGGTGGTAATCCATCAGGTACATTATTAGATACAATATCTTGAAACTCATTCAACAAATTTGCAACCTCTACAAGTACATCCTCTACTTCTTCTTTACCAACTTTTGGAATTAAAGAAAAACACACATGCTCATGCCTCATACCATCTAGGAATTTTCTTCCATCAACAAATGTTATTCTTGCATTACTACATACCTTTTCTTCGGTCTCCTTCAATGGCTTTAGCTTATCTCGCACTCTATCCTTTGTCAGGGAATAGGTATTCACATGACCATCATGTACAGCACATCTGTCAAACTACCACGGTCTACCCAATAGCATATGACATGCATCCATAGAGATGATATCACATAGTACCTCATCTTGGTACCCACCAATCTTGAACTTTACCAGGCACTGTTCACTAACCATGACCTTGTGATCATCCTGCACCCAAGCAATCCGATATGGATGTGGGTGTTTCTATCTCTTGAGCTTCAACTTTGTCACCATCTCTTCTGACACCAAATTGTCAGTGCTTCCACTATCGATAATCACATCATAGCATTTACCCTCACACTTGCATCAAGTACGAAACAGGCTCCTCCTTTGTTCAGGTTCGTTCTCACCACTCAGCAAGACTCTTTTGTTAATTAGCGTTTCTCCTCTTTCAACATCTTTAGAATTTGATGATCTAGCATCTTCATCTACATGTGCAACTCTGGCCTAGCCTTCATTTCTCCTATCTATTCTTCCTTGGTGCTAAGGACATTCAAATGCCCTATGACCTTCTTCTCCATAGTGAAAACATGTTCCACGGAAGCCACCTCTTCCAGATCCTTGTCCTCTTCCTCTTCCTCTTTGATCTCTATTATTCTGATCCTGGAAGTGATTGGAATTATTTCCTCGCTGATTCTGACTACTGCTGGCCTCATCCTTCTTTTTTGGATCTTCATTTTGGCCACCATATGACCGTCCACCAGATCATCCACCGTGACCTCTTCTATTTTGTCTGCTCTCAAACTTCTTGTTCAGCTTTTCCTCTACTTTTAGGGAAAACTGGTATGCCTCTTCAATACTGTTCATTCGAACCAGATTCAGCTCCTCCTGAATGCTTGGCCTTAACCCATTAAGGTATCAGGCAACTTTCTCCCTATCAGCTTCCGCATGGCCTGTTCTAATGAGAAGTCGATAGAACTCCTCTGTATACTCCTGAACAGATCTTCCTGCTTGCTTCAAACTCTGCATTTTCTTCAGTAGGTCAAGCTCATAATCAACAGAAATGAACTGTCACTTCAATTTATCCACCATCCGATCCCATCTCATAATTTTCTCCTTTCCCCTTCTATTTTACTCCAACTGAATTTCTTGCCACCAGATCTTCGCATGACCTTTTAGTCTAGCCTTCGCAAATTTGACCCTATCAGGATCCTCAACATCTTCATACTCAAAATATTACTCACATTCATTGATCAGTCGATCAATTCCTCTGGGTTAAGATTTCCATAAAATGTAGGAACCTCAATCCTAGGTCTTTTCCCAATCTTGGAAATTGCTCGAAAAAGTCTTTCTTCCTCCTGGTTCATAATTTCAGCTTCTCCTTCTTGATATTCTTCTTCGGCTTCATCCTCGCTTTCATCTCTGACATTAAGATTCATTCCCCTATGAATCTCTTCTTGCAATGCTCGCACTTGTCTCTATAGCTCTCTAACCTCAGGTGTCACAGCACCAGCTCTTCCACCACGTTCTCTTCATGGAGGCATTTTCACGATGCACGCTAAAACCCTAACCACGGTCCTAGTGCAAACTGCCTCACAGGCAGTGATCTATTTACACACTCAAGAACTCCTACTCTGATACCACTTGATGAAGGGTGCTCCCCTTAATAGCACAAACACTTAACAGAAATAGAGAAACAACAACAATAATATGCAAGAACAGAAAATTGGCTTCTTATTATCTCCACAAATGTGGAATTACAAACTTTTAGAATTACAATATGCAAAGCCACATGGGCATTCCCTTACAATATTCTGTAGGACAAAGCCTCGAGTCAATACTCAAATCTACTACCCAAAACTATTCTGAACTGCCTAAGACAATAATACAGCCTTCCTTATATAGGCAATTTTCCACCGCCTGAGAAGGTTCTAGAATTTTAGCCAATAAGGCCAACCAAACTTAGAATTATTTTATTTTACATTTTATTACATCATAGTCGGCTCAAGATAACCTTTGAAACCCGAATAGAAATTTTGAAGAAAATTATTTTCCGCCATTTCAGGTGGCCCAACTTCCGACGACCATAAGTCATCACCAGTTGACCTGATCGGCTATTATAACCCCATTTTAGAAATGCCACGAAGCACTCTATAGGCTTGACCTGCACAAAGTGCCCGTCACCCAAATTTTTGACGTCATCCAAGGCCTCTAAAGCCTTCAAAACTGAGTTCAAAGTTTCTGTACCCTGCTGCCAATACCGAAAATCTTCAATATCTTCCAATATACACTTGATCTGGCAATGAAACTTTACTGGCAAACTTATATGAACAAAATGAACCTCCAAAAAAGAAATAAGATCATTCTGAGCACATACAAAAATTACTAAAAATAGTAACTTTCCATAAATAGTAGCTCTGCACAAAATAGCCCTTATTGAATATAAAAATAGAAATATATATATATATATTTTTTTGGGTGATGCAAGATTGCTCTTACACCCAGGATGCTCTTGCATCAAATGCCTTTCCTTTATACAAGTTACAACAAGTAGTTATGTTGGTCTGTTAGAAATTCCCCAATGCAAAAATAAATATATAGAACCTTGCTAAGATACACACAGTATCTTAAAAAACTAAACACCAAATAAAAATCATCAAATGTGTACCAAGATCTATAATCCATGCTAAAAATCTTCTAAACACGTTATCTCCTTAGGTTAGCCCCAAATAAGTCTTTGCAAGATCACATGCTTTAGCTGACATCACCATGATTCCAGTGACCCAAGAATCTCACAAAATGAACTTCCAAGTGTATTTTGTCAAGCCTCAAACATGCATATCATAATTTATTGTCGCATCCAAGTTATCCTATAAACTCAGAGACCATCTCTATCATAATCCTCTACTTATTCACTATAACCAGTCTTCACAAAAATAATCATAACTTATGCAAAAGGGAATGTAAAGATCAGTGAATTTATACATGAGGTCTAAACACACCCATCATCACAAATATAAGATCACATGTCCTGCAATGTTGTACGAAGTCCATACCACTTTGTTAGACTTGCCTGTTCCAGCCATAGCTAGTTTGTCTAATGAAACCAACTAAAACATATGTTAACATCAATGAAAAAAAATGAATTCCAACACCCTAGAAAACAACAATTCCAACATTAAATCTTATCTAATTATCAATAATAGAATATTATAAAACCTTTGAAATCAAGCCTTGATGCAAAGGGATGTAAACCCCCTCAATAACCACCTGGAAATCACTTCAAATACTCATATAAATTTGATTTAATATGGAAAATAAGATGAATCCAAACATCAAAACTATGCAAGTAAAACTAGAGAAACTGATTACTTTAACTTAGAATATCTTTGCACAACAACATAACAATCCTATGAGCTTCTCAGTACATCATTCCAATCTGATTTGGGTCTATTGATAGGCCTATAAAAATGGTGTATTTACAATAAAAAATGACTTCCCAAAATCCCTCCTTCAAAATTTCCAATCTCCACCTTCAAACCTATCAAAATTTTTAATGAAACTAAATCCCCTTTTTTTGTACACAAAATTCCATTTGATTTCATTTTTCCAAATTTACATCCCACTTTGCTAACATTCAAATCTCAAATTATAATCTCCATTAAAAAATATTTATGACACCTCTTACAACATGCTAAAATTAGTTATTCATGTGAGACCACTTGCATTCATGCTGCACTCCTTGACTCCTAAACTTAGTCATTGAAGTACACTCCCAAGAATTTGAATTTGAATTAAAACTGGCTTCATTTGAGGTGCATATGGAGTTCTTAAGTTCTCAAAACCCACCTTGTCAATTTTAGAATCTTGACAATATTAAATCCCACCAAAATATGTAGAATTACAAACATGGGTCTAATATAAGAAATTCCAAAATATTTTATAAAGTGTTTGTCTCATTAAATACCAAAAGTTCACCTAAATCCAAAAACTCAACAAAATGTAAAATGTAAATCTTTTTTGTTGATATTGATTAAAAATTCACCTTGGATGCTCCTACACAAGTCACCAAGGTATAAAGAAAATATTTCTTGAGTTAAACTCAAAAACATTTGTAGATCCTATGTCTATCTTGGATCCACTTCTCTACTTTTTCTATAGGTATTTTCTTGTTCTCACATTCTACAACTTCATAACATTGTTCATTTCTATCCACTCTCCTTGTTTATCATTCATAACATTCAAAGTATCAATTTTTACTTCCCACCAACATAGTCTATAAAATTTAGAAAAAACACCTAAATTAATACATTCTCCTTTAGAAAAAAATAATAGCTTCCGTTACCTCTTTTTCTATTTTACCTTTTCCCTCTCCTCCTACCTTCTCTCCTTCATGAAAATTCACTATTACAATGCATTTTGAAAGATACATCATTTCTACAATTTGACATCCTTGAATAAAAACCACATTAGTACAACAGTCAAGAGACTCAATTTCTTCATTTCCAAATAAGGAATCAAGATCGCTAATCAAGGGGATTTCATCTATATTGTTCTCAAACAAAGTCTCATCATAAAACCCTTTATTTCATTCCACATTATTATCCTCAAATTTAGTTTTATCATAGTTATCTACTAGTACAATAATTTTCTTTATCTCTTCATTTTAATTCTCATCAAAGAAACTAGTAAAATCTAACTTTATGTCAACTTCTACTACAACCTTTGTCCCACATAAAATCAAGTCTTCCAATTCTATATCAACTACTTCAATATTCATATTAAATCATCCTTCTCAACTTCTTCTTGGTTAGTTTTAGAAAAATAAAAAAATTCTTTCTTCATACCATCTATGGCATCTACTAAACAAAACCCGCTACTACATACCTTGTCTATTACCCCTTGCAGTGGCTTCAACTTATGTTTCATCCCATCCTTCATCAATGAGTATGTATTAGCATACTCATCATGTACTTCTCTCCAATCAAGTTTCCAAGGTCTCCCTAGAAAAACATGACAAAAATTCATAGGCATAATATAACACATTATCTCATCATAATATTAATTTTTATCAATTTTTGTTTTCTAACCAAAACTTTATTGTCATCTTGTAACCAAGCCATCCTATTAGATGAGGGTGTTTTCTCCTCTCTAGTTGTAATTTACTCACAATCTCTTAAAAAATAATATTTTCTATGCTTCCATCATCAATGATACATTACATACTTTGTCTTTACACTTGCATCTTGTTCTAAATATATTCTTTCTTTGAATTATTTCCTTAAACAAGACTATCATGTTGACTAGTGTTTTGTCATTTTCAGCATCCTCTGATTGTCAAGTTTCAACTTCCTTATTAACATGTGCAACTCTTTATTTTGAATTGTTTATTATTTTTATGTTTCCATATTTTGGGCATTCATATGCTTTTTGTACTTCTTCTCCACATTTAAAAAAAATTACTTTATAATTTCCTCTTCTGAACCTTCTACTTGGTCTTCCTCTTCCTCTGAAATCTTTTTCATGTGGGTATGAGTCACCATTTCTATTATTTTTATTTCTGCCATAGTATTCATGTTTCTGATTTTTCATATTTGGGTTCTTCTTCCAATCTCCATACCATCTTCCATCTACCATTCCATCATAGTCTCTTTCTCTTTGTTTTCAAATCTCTTATTCAATCTTCATGGTAAACCAATACATATATTCTATGGTGTATACTCTTACTAAGGCCATTTCCTCTTGTATGCTTGGATTCAACCCATTAATGTATCTTGTAACCTTCTTCTTATTAACTATAACATGTACCATTTTAATCAAGATCCTATGAAAATCCTTTATATACTCAACTATTTTGGTTACTTTATTTAAACCTTTCATTTTATTGAGAAAATATAATTCATAATCTAGTGGGATAGATTGTCTTTTCATCTTCTCCACCAATCTATCCCATTTAGTAATTTTCTCCTTTCCTCTCCTTTCTCTTTCCAATTGAACTTGTTTTCACCAAACTAAAGCATATCCCTTCAATCTAGTTTTTTCAAATCTCATTCTATCAAGGTCTTTAACCTCTTCAAATTCAAAACATTTATCCATCATGTCATTGAACCAATCCAATATCTCTTTAGGAGTCCAATTCCCATAAAATGTAGAAATTTTTTTTTGGTCTCTTTCCCATTTTTCAATGTCTTCAATAAAGGATAAACCACAAATGATGATACTACTTCATATTATACACCACTTACCATTAACATTTTCTATAGATTTATCATATTCGTTGTTAGGTTCCATCCTTTGATAAAAAACACTTGTGATTTCCTCTTGTAAAGCTTAAAATTTCCTTCTAAAGGATATGAAATATTCACCATGGACAACATCAGAAGGATTCATACCTCCACTTCTAACTCTACCTCTACCCCAATCATATGGGCCTCCTCTTGCATATATTTTTCTCAATACCCAAAAGTTCAATCCAAGTACAAAATATCTCCTAATGAATCTACTTGCACACATTGAATATTCTAGCATTGGTACCAAAGATGCAGGCAGATGTAAACACCCTCAATAAACACTTGAAAAACAATTCAAATACTAAAATAAATCTCATTCAATATAGAATATAAGATGAATTCAACATCAAATTTATGCAAGAAAAACTTGGGAAAATTCTTCTTGAAACTTGCAATATCTTTAAACAACATGCCAAGCCTATTGGATTATTATTACATAATTCCAATCTGATTTGGGTATGTTCATAGATTATAAAAAATGGTGTATTTGTAGCAAAAAATGGCTTCCCAAAAGAATTTATTTAACCTCTCTAATCTCCACCTTCAAACCTATAAAAATTACTAATGAACTCAACCCCCAATTTTTCCTCCACCAAATTCCATTTTCTACAATTTTTGTCCTACTTTCTTCACATTAAGATTCAAAAATGAATTTTAATTTTAAATCTCCATTAAGATTTCTTACAACACCTCTTACAACATGCCAAAATTAACTATCCATGTAAGACCACTTCCACTTCCACTTTCCTCACATTCAAATTTGAAATTGAAATCTTCATTAATATTTCTTACAAAACCTCTTATAACATGCCAAAATTAGTTTTCTATGTAAGAACGCCTACACTCCCAATTGACTCCCAAACTTAGCCAAATAATTTAGCTCCCAAGAATTTCAATTTGAATAAAAATTGGCTCAATTTGAGGTGTATGTGGGGTCCACAACTTATCAACACCTGCCCTATCAATTTTACAATTTTTTTGATGTTAAATGGGTCACCAAAATACAAATAATTACAGCCATAGGTCTCATATAATCCATGCCAAAATATTTTATGAAACTATTTGTCTTATTAAATGCCAAAAATTCACTTAAAATGTAAAATTAAAAAAAACCACAAATATGTCAATTGTAAATTCACCTAGGATGCTCCTACATAAAACCTATACTTCTAAACAAAAGAAAACCCTCATAATTTTGATATACATCCTGAAATGTAATATAAATAGTAGATCCAAATAATGTGTCAAATATATCAAATATGACTATTGATTCAAGATTGATATCAAATGGAAAGTGATACACTATTCATCAATGTTTATATGAATCCCTTATACACTAAAATTAACCATATATTAAAAATAGGATTAGAGAATTAATTATTCAAGATAAATTATGATAGAATAACCAAACTTGTAAGATTGACATAGAAACCATAGATTTAATTTTTACTTATGACAATTAATACAATTGAGAATAATGTATGCAACTGTAGCATTGTAAATTGTACACCTATGTAATTCCCTACTCAATTAGGCTCTATTATAGTGTTCCTATTCTTCATTTCTTGACATGCTTGATCCAACTCAATTCCACATATAGTTATGACATCTTCTCTCCAAATATGACCCTTGGTCCCAATTTGGGACCTCATTGGGAAGAACAAGGTAACTTGGTTTCCCTATTCCTAGAACAAGGTGATCGAGTCCCCTTTTTTGTCGATGATTAGCCCTAAATTGAAATTATATAATGATTAAATTGATTTAGCAGTGATTTTAAACCCATGTTGGCTTCCTTAAAGTTTTGCACCCCAAACTATTTAGGAGATCTACATAAACAATCTATCCTCCCTCATTTTTTCAATACTCAATTCCAGATCAAGTTCTCAACTACAAATTTTCATTTCAAGTCCTAAGGAAAGAGATCAAGAATTCAATACATTAAAGACAAGGTTAATTTGTAGATCTAAGAATTTGTGAAGGTATCCATGATTTTACTATCCTAAAATGAACATCATGTCAACATCAACCATATTTATGAGCATTTCAATATTAAGAAGGTATAATCATATCATTTTTCATATCTATCATCTACTGTACTTTAACACCCTCTAATTGTAATTCAATTTGTTTCCAATTCAAGGTTAATTCATAAATCAAGGTTTGACTTGGGAAAACTACTTTCTTGACAAAAGTTTCTCTCTTTTGTATGTGTAGGTATAGATGAAAGATGTGTTGAAAGAGATCCATATAGATCAGGAGCAGAGATACAATCTATAATTCATCAGATCACACATTATGATTAGGAACAAGACAACCTATTCAACCCAATATAGGAAATAGGCAACCGAGTTTCCCTAGTCCTCCCATTTCAACCTAAAATTTATATTTTTGGTTATTTAGAGTTTGTGTTTTCTAGATATACCTCCTAAATTTTTCTATTAGTTTACAATCACCTTATATATGCATAAAACCACCCGTTTCTTCCTATTAATCACTAGAGCTTTAATTTATCAATTATAATTACATATTCATAGTCCCATATAGAAAAGGATTATTACATCCACTTAGTTCTTGGTCCTTCTTGATCCTAGTAGACCATCTTCCTTCCAATGTAAGAAAGGAGAGAAGCCTAAGCTCTTTAGTTTGTTGATGAGAGAAAGTGAACTCTATTTTGTTACCTTACTTTTTTTTGAGTCTAACACTTTACATATTTCTTCTGATTTAATATCTAGATTTGATTTGTATACATTGCATTAACATGTATTTGGGTAAAAGCACAAAGCTGTGTCACGTTTCAAGACAACTTATCAGCACAGCTAAATTTGAGTATTTATAACTAAAATTATTTTTTATCAAACATATGGTCTAGCTAGATTCATTCTAGCTAAGTTAGATAAGTTCTTCACCTTTTCCAATTGGAAATATCTATTAAATGCATGTTTTATAACAATTACTAAAGAAATAAAATTATTTCAGAAAAATGATGTTTCAATAACTCTCACTATTTTTAATGATATTTTTTAACAAATATAAAAATACCCTTTTTTAGAGCACAGAGTCAAGATTATCATTATATAATTTTTATAGTAGTTTAAGTAGATCTAATATATTATAATTTCAAAATACTGCAAGTAGGTATTTTAACATTCGAGAACAAGATGCTTCAAAAATAGAAAAAAATAGTAAAGCTTATCAAAAAAATTGAAAATTTGTATTTAACACTAGAGGAGAGAGTTATCTTTAAGAGTGTGTAATTTATTTTTTGAATGGTGTAGATTTGATAGGGGAAATTTGACGCGAGATGAAAACTATCGATTTTAGGTATGTTCGACTTTGAGTAGTTATAACAGAGAAAATATAAATTGAAAACTAATTTTTCTTCTTTTCTGCACTAGTTGTACATTTTATCTATGACATATTTTGAAATCAACGGAAAAAAAGATTATTTGCATATACTTTTTTGGTGCGGACAAGACCCTCATTCTTCAGCATTTTTCAGCAAGTAAAAAATGGACTTAAAAAATTTAAAAACTATGTGAATTCTTGTTCAAAAAAAATTAAAAAAATTATAGGCATAAACTTCATCCACTTTTACACATTTCATTAGTTTACATCATCTCCAAATTTTAAAGATAAATGTCATTTTTATGTCGTTGAAGTTAAAAATTTTGTGTGTTGTTGACCTTTTCCTTTATAAAAGTGTGACACAGCTTTGTACTTTTACCCATTTACATCATATCATTGATGTGTTTCATGCATTTAGAGATCTAGTTCACTAAACCTTACATTTTGGTGAACCCAATGTATCTTACAGCTACTTTAAATGTGATTTGGTGTCTATTTATGATCTATATGTATTGAATTAACATCTATTTACATCATATATTGGTACAAAACTTTCATTTTGGTTAATCCAATGTTTCTTTCATCTTGTTTAAATTCTAACTTAGATATCTAGATCTAATTTGTACATTACTTACATTCTTGTTACATTTTATGCATTTAAAGGTTTAATTTACTTCATTTTTTGCAATGTTTAAATGGTCAAATTTTTAATAATTGGTATTGTTTATACATTTTCTTCTTCTATAGCTTTTTGCATGATTTTAATGACTTTAATTCCTCCATCTAACATCCTTGTGAGAAATTAAAGACTTATGTATTCCCTTAAGGGTACATATCTTGAGTAAACTAGCATCTACCATGGGAGTTTAGGTGATACCTTTATGCGACACATGAAATACCTAGCATTATTGATAATCACTCTCATCATGCTTCACATGATGAGGATGATGTTAGAATAATAATGTACCAATCAAATGAGATGGGGGTGAATCAGTTGATGCCAAACTTACTTTACTTAATTCCAATTATAACCTTATGCTCAATTGAATGCAAAACAACCATAACACAATAATAAAAATATTTGTTTTCAAGGAAAACCCTGTTAAGGGAAAAACCCTGGTTAGAATGATGCCCACTAATTAGTACTATGAGTATAGTAACCCAATAAAGAGTTCTAGCCTTGTCAAGAGATGATTATTACAGTAGTACAGTCCCTGTTAAATGAAAGACCTTGTTAGGAGTTAAAAACCTATTAAAGGTATTACAACTAGTCACCGACCAAAATACAAGAGAAGGTTACATCCACCTTCAGGACTCACTATCCTAGATTTGAAGAAATATCATCATGAATACCTGAAATGGCTTCCAATAAATCCACTATCAATAAAGTTCCAACCTTGTGCCCTAATTCATAATCCTTTACTCTATATCAGAAGTCCTTGCAACCCAAAAGATTGTACAATAGTCCACACACTTACACACCCTCAACTACAAGGAAAGACTTCCTTATATACAAGTTACAAGCATAATTATTGGATAGGCCATCATAGGACCTCTCCTATGAAAAAAATGTTACATAGACCCATGTGAGGATAAACACAAAATTCTTAACAATATTATAACAATTACAAATCATGATATAGTTGGCTATAACAATAATCCATGCTTAATTATTCAAGAATATGCTACCACTCCCGAGTCTACTTCCAAATAAATATTCATTGGAGTACATGCCATAGATGATGTCACAAATCACACTAGTACTTTGCAATCACATAGTAGACTCTCCCATGTGTCCTTTGACAATTACCAAGCTCATAAGGTTTACTTCATTTCTGCACTGAAGTTATACCAAAATATCAAGACCAATTCTATGAGTTTCCAATCATTGTCCCTGTAACCAGTCTTTGCCAATTCATCCATAACTTAAAAAAATGAGCATATAAACATATGTGAACATAATAATGAATAGTAAACATGTTAGGCTACACAAATTGTAGCTCATAGGAGCTAAGTCATTGTACACTATCTGTACAATTTTCTATAACCTATCTATTTAGTCTATTTGCAACTTTTGGATTCCCTTACTGAAACATATGTTAACATCAATAACAAAAAAATAAGTTCCAACATCATAGATTGCAAAAATTCCAACAATCTCCCCCTTTGGCATTGATGGCAACATATTTGAAAAATCATCAACCCAAAAGTAGTCTATCACAACAACCTTCACAATATCCTTGTCAATTCTCCCCCTAAACCAATAGGGTTTTTTCATCAATATCTCTCCCCTTTGACATCAATGGAAAATCATGCCATTAAAAACATTTGTATCTTCTTTCTTTCAGATATTCAAGACCTTCAATCTACTAGGTGCAAGATCACCTTGATTTGATCAGATATTCTCAAACCACTACTCCGCTTGAGGAGTAGACCTCTACATCAAGTCCAAAAATGATATAGATCAGATTTATGATGGACTTGTACACTTACTACATCTCCTTAATTACCTTTAGGTTGGGTTATAACCCCAAGCCTACCTCTGAGATATTCAAAGGTATCTTTGTTCACTAGTTTGGTGAAGATGTTTGTAATTTTCTCTTTTGTTCTTACATATTCAAGCCTCACCTCTTTCTCTTTCACTTTATCCCTCAGAAAATGATACTTAATTTAAATATTCTTTTTTTAGTGCGTTACTGGGTTCTTTGACATATTCACTATACTTGTGTTATCACAATGTATGATAACTGGTTCACCAAGATTTACAAAAATGTCCTTCTATATCTATTTCATCCAAACAATCTATGTGAAATTAATTGTAGCAGTGACATACTCTAATTCAACTATTGATTGAGATATACAATCTTCCTTCTTTCTTAACCAAGAAACTAACCTTTTCCCAAGGAAAAATGTTCCTCCACTTGTGCTCTTCCTACCATCTATATTATTTGGCCAATCTACATCAATGTATGCATCTAATGCAAAGTATTTTGACCTATCATACCATAGGCCAAGATCAACTATGACCTTTAGGTATCTAAATATCCTCTTGATTGCAACAATATGTGTTTCCTTTGGATCTTCCTAGAATCTAGCAACAATTCCAACTACACTTGCTATATCAGGTCTAGTATGTGTCAAATATTGAAGACCTCCTATCATAGATTTGTATTCTATCTTAGGTACACATTTTGTCTCATCTGAAGTAGAAAACATGTTCCCTATTACAATAGGAGTTTCAACTGGTTTACTTTGATCCATGCCAAATTTCTTTATCATCTCCTTAAGATACTTGGTTTGAGATATGAAAATTCCATTCCTTCTCTTATTTATTTGCAGCCCTAGGAAATTTTTTTTCTCTCCTATCATAGACATTTTAAATTCACTCTTCATTTAGTTTGCAAACTTATTACTCATAGAAACATTACCTCCATAGATAATATCATCAATAAAAACTTCTATTATCAAAATTCCTTCACCATTACATCTCAAGTATAAGTTGTTATCTGCATTACCTCTTTTGAAACCAAGATGTATTAAATACCTATCCAATATAGCATACCAATCTTTAGGTGCTTGTTTTAGACCATACAGTGCCTTCTTCAATCTGCAAACCATGCCTTCATTACCTGATAGAGGAAAACCATTAATTTTCTCAATGTAAACCTATTCCTTTAGGTCACCATTAAGAAATGATGACTTCACATCTATCTGATAGACCTTGAAATTCTTATATGAAGAATAGGCTAAGAGTAACCCAACTTCCTCCTATTGGTTCCTCTTTCTTCTTGCAGATTTCAATCCTTTGTGACAACTCAATGTCCTTGACTCTTTATACCCACTTTAAATATAACAAGAAAAAGGACCAATTAACAAGGATCAAGTCTTCCTATGCTTTGAGCCTCAAGCTTAGGTGGGTGTACCTTTAGGATTCACTTCTTTAAGGAATCAAAAAAAACTTACTTGCATTTATCAAATACAATATTCTTAAAACATAAACTAAAAGATTTTATCATTTAAAGATTTGATGATGATAATTGCCTCATAAGAATAGACCAGTGCCTAATTCTAGGGAAAAGAGTCAAATAAAACATACATCCTAGAAATTTTCTAAATTAAACACACCCAAAACCTAGATGAGATGCTTTGCAAATCATCCTCTCACTCTCACACTCAGACATCAAGTTCTCACATAAGAACCATAAATTCTCTAAATTTAGCCCTAAGAATTACCCTCCCCTTCAAAAGGAACTCAACAACTAATTCACAATTTACTTTGTAAACCATATATTAAAATGCTTTGCAAAATTAACACATAAGAACTCAAGATCAAAACAAGAAGACATTCACAAATATGAGAAGCGATTCCATTATATTCTCATTAAAATTTTTTGTATCAGTACACTAAAAATGACAAAATGCTAGAACAAAACTCTAGATCCAAAATTCTCTCTCTATTACAGTTATACAATTCACCATCCTTAAAACAATACAAAGCCCTACTACTTATAGTATTCACTATCCATCTTGGAATCCTAGAAGAATTGGAATGCAACAAGCTTCAGATGGCTAGGGAATAGAAAGACACTAGAAGAAAAAAAGGCAGTTACAATGATAACAAAAAGTGGAGAATAAACTAGAGAAGTATATATGTAATCATTCCAAATCTTCAATAGGGGGCACCTTTGTCTGCATGTGTTCAAGGTAACTTCTAAAATTGGTTGTGTGGATAATGACTACCAAACTAGCTAACATACATTATCTTTTTCATGATAGTTACCCTCCCTATGCTCAATGATCAGGTGCCAGGTGTTGTTCAGTCCTCCTCCATAGTCTCCAGATATTTTGCAATTGGCTTCTTCTTCTTCTTTGGCTTTTTACTTCAATCCAATGTTGTCACCTCTTCCTTTATTGGCCATGTGAAGCTATTTAGGCTCTATAGTTTCTTCATCTACCTTTCCCACCTGGAGTCTGTTATAGCCTTGATATCAACAAAAAACCTTGTAAAGTCAGTTTCTACCTTGAAAATATCATCCAATACATGATTAAAATTTTCCATGTCTAAGGTACCATCTTCATTCAAAAAGGACTCATGCCCTGTTAGCAAAGCATTCAGATCATTCTTCCACTCCTCAACACTTTTTATTGCATTATCTTCCTTGTGAATTGGAGGCATATTTTTTTTGTAGTCAGGACCAAACATGTCCATTTTTTACTTTACCTGGTTTTCTTTTCCTTTTAAAAATGACAAACTGACACCAATTAGCTCTATCATCTCTCCCACTTGGCTTACTAACTCTAGGATGTCTAACCTATGAGGTTGCAACACCTCCACATTTTCAAATAATGGGCCCCTGCATGACTAGATGTTGAATAATGGCTCCAAAATAGCCATTGTAGCCTTGACATCACCACTTATTTTCTGCAACACATTAAAAGAATCATGGATCTAATCCAATTTTCCCTTTATTATCGCATACCTATGTTGTATAATATTGGCTAAGGCATCAAGTGCAGCCTCATTCATATCCTTGTCAGATTTCTCAGTTGATACATCAGGATCCTTTGTTATTGGAGGTAAAAGAGCCTTAATTTCAAGGGCTAGAGGGGGAGAAACCTTAGATGCTTCTTCTAATTTGACCTTCAGGTTCTCCAATTCTTCCTCTAAGACCTTGATCTTCATCAAAATTTTCTCCCCATCTTTTTCTAGGATAATTGTCTCATCAAATAACCTCCCATATATGTTGGATAGTTGTATAGTTTTAGCCTCATTAAGATGGGAGAAGTAGGTAACAACCTTGGAGATGTCAAGGTCTATTGTGTTCTGAACTATCCATATGATCTTATCTCCATTCATTTTCTTAGCAACATTGACCAGGGAAGGCTTTTGTGTTCTTGGAGAAAGGGACCACATTGCCAGTGTTTGGGATCTTGGATCATATGCACATCCCTTGATTATTTCTCTAATTTGTGTTTCATAAGACAATTGGGCCTCCAATTTCCTTCTGATTTGATCTATGATAAAGGATGAAGCTAGATCCCATCCTGGGAGAATAAACATCCTACTTGATTTTACCAATTACCTAGCCTCATCAACAGTAATACTTTATGAACTAGGGTTCTATGTGGCTAGAGCTTGTAGGGCCTCATTGTTAGGATCAGTTCCATCTATCACTTGAAGTTGACTGCCTATCTCCTATTTCTTTCTCCAGATAAGGAAGTTTTTGAATTCTTCACTTTTGATGAAATTATCATCACTCAACAATTCTTCCTGGTATAGCTCTCTTTCATCTTTAAACATTTGGAGAGGCAACTCCACCTCCTCTCCTATTTATTTATTCTTGTCTTCTCCGATGTTCTTTCCAAACTAGTGATGGTAAGGCCTATCACAAGGAATAATGGTAGCCACTTTGTCAATTTTCTTTTCTGACCCCCTTGACCTTGAGGACTCACCCACTTCTCTCCATCTTTTCAGTGGAGGTTCACTTATTGCCTCTTTTTTGGGGCACTTGGTTCTGGCTCAAAACCTAGTGGGTCACTCATCTGAGGAGGGCTATCTTTCTCATAAGATCCCTCAATGTCCTCCTCATATTCAGAAGATGAGTACTCTCTTTGGACTTCTAATGTTTCATCCAATTGAACCTCAAATTGGTTGTACTAGGTGTCATACATGCTGATCATTTTATTGATCCTAGAAATGTATGGGAGGTCTAGAAGGTAACATCCAAAGGCAATCCATGCCTTCTTTGTTTGTGCTTCCAAGCCCAATAGGTCATAGAATTTACCAAGTCTTTTTTCAATTTATTATTCTTCGAATATGTTCCTGATGACATCCTCGTCATCCAACCCCTCATGTTTACGGACAATGTTGATACTATGAATCAATAGCTTCTTAGAATTATTTATAAAATCCTTAGGATCAACATATCTGTATTCAACTATGCTCATCTTGAATTGACCCAACCACTTACTGAGTTCAGTAAATCCCTCTTTCCAATGGTGAAGTTGGTCACTTTAAATTGTCTAGGGGTGAAGGTCCCCTTTCTATGTGGAGCCAGATGCTCCTTTTTTGACCACACTAATTTCCATATAAAATCCATCAGGGGAACCCTTGGGGGCACAAATTTTGGGAGTATATGTGGGGGCTGAAGACATCCATATACCCTAAACACAGTAAAAGTATTTCCTAAAAATAAATCACTTGAATTATGGTCTAGGGGAAACTTGTCTTCATATTCACATGGTCTTAAAAGCTTCAACACCTTAGTGGAAAGCCTGACAATATCTACCCCAAGAAAATTAAGGATTGGGTGGACAATCCAATTTTGAAACCCACATAAATTATTTTCATTGGATGTATAATTCCAAACTCTCAACCATAGTTGAATAAGGTTCAGTTGTCCATTTTTCATCATTCTCGGCCTCAGCATTTGCACATCAAAACTATGCACATTGTAAAATGATATTTTATGCATTAACAAAGAGTAATGCATTAAGTGATCCTACAAGTTCTCCTTAATACTCATAAGACCCTCATGCATCTGGTCTATTACATATTGAATATAATCATAGTCAGTATTAACATGGGAGCTGTGGATGTCAAGAATGACCATCAACAACTCTACATGCATCCTCTCTAGATCTCCATCCATCCCCAACACTCTACATAGCCCATATGCTAAGTACTTCATATAAAAATGAAGGTCCTTGAATTCATAAGGTGCAATCATTTGAGTGGGTAGAGGGGCTATGTGTTTTCCTATCTTCGGCATGAAATTGGTGATTTGAGACTTCACCAAATTTTCTTGTTTCTTATACTTCTCATTTTCCTTACTCAAATCAATCTCTATGTAGGAAGAGGAGTAAGTTCCAAAAGCCTTCAAGAATGAACCCCTGTATAGAGTCACTAAGGTAGACTGATCACCCTTTATAATTGTCTTTGATATAGGGTCATATTTCTTAGCCAATTAAACTAACAAATCCACATCTAGGAAAATAGACCATTACAGACCGGGATTTATTTTACTTGGTTTCTATAGAAGTAATTAAAGAGATGGTATTCTAAGACATATGGATTCACTGGGTCTTTACAAGTTGAAGTATGGTTAGAGAAGTATTCATCACTAACCTTCTTGTTCTTAGTGGACCCTCAGAGTAGAGTGATGAACTCCTCTAAAAAATTATGCTTGACCTTTGCTTCCTGCCATGAATCTCTAACTCCCTCACTAGATGAGACCCTTCTTGCTTTTGGTTGACTCATTTTGAAAGCATTGAATATGTTTGTTCTAAAAATGCACTAAAAAAACACTTCTCATTGTGAAATGTCTATCTCTTAACAAAGATCTTCTAAATTGTAGCTCACTAAAAATCTATTAAGTGTAAGAAAATGTAGTTTCTTTTCCTTATATTATTTTATAATGAATGCAGAGGACTTGTTGAGATCACAAAAAATCCTTCCTCAATCACTTTATCATTAACATTGCACGTAACCAATTTCAAATTTTAGTTAGTTGTGGTGTGTGAGGTTGACATGTACATTAAATTCTTTAAAAAACTAGAAAAAATCCCATCATTGTATCTTTATCTTTAAAACCCTCAAAAAATGCTAAAAACCCCAATTGTACACTTCCTTCTAGAGATTCAGTGAAAAAAGATTTCTCAAATTCTCTAAGTGTTTAACTTAACTCATGTTTGATCATGAGACTCAACGACTAAAGAAATCTTGTAATATCAAGGCATTAGCTCTAACCTCAATTTTTTTATGAGACCTAGAGATAACACAAATCTCTTAATCATTGAATACTTTACTTAACTCAAACTTTGTGTCATGATTCAGTGATAGTCATTAATCTTGTTCTCCATCTATGATCATCTCTTAATTGCTGAATATTTCATGTCTTGACCATGGGATTGTGAGACCTAGAGATAACCCTTATTTATTTATCCTTTAACCTTTTGATTGAATCTCCAAATGTTAAGCCACTAACTATTGGCATCACAAGATTTAGAAATAACACATCCACCAAGTCACTAAACACTTTGACTTAAGCTCCAACCATTTGGAGACCTGAAGATAACCTTCATCGTCAATTCCTTTAAACCTTTTCACCAGGTCACCAAATGCTAATAGACTTCACCATCAGATCCTGAGACTTGGAGACAACCCTTTTCACCAAGTCATTGAATGTTAAGATACTAACGGTTAATCATTGTGATATTAGGAGATAACTACAAACTTGTATTTTCTTAACCTCATCCCTGATCTCCAAATCTATTAAGCCTTAACCGCCACTTGATGAGACTTGGAGATAATTGTCATCATCAAGTCTCCTCCCCTTTTTGCCAGATCTTTGAGTGCTAAATGACTTAACTGTTTCTTTATGAGATATGGAGAAAACTATTGCACCAGATCATGAGACCAAAGGAACTAACTACCAAACAATTGGAGACTTGAAGAAAGCTATGTTGCTGGATCACTAAAAGTTAAGACATCATTGTCAAACATTGTGAGACTTGGAGAAAGAACTTTAACCAAGTCACCAGATAAAAAGGACTAACTATTACAAGTAGTAGTTGTCGTTGCACCAAAAGATCGACCTAGTAATGCCCGATACAACCACTAGACATATAGAAGACACAAGAGGCTATTAAACCATGTCATGAATCCTGAGGGGAGCGCTGGCCATTTTTCCAACAATCTCCCCCTCAGCGTTACCCGAGGGTTTTTAAGGATTCAAACCTGTGACCAAGCTCTGATACCACTTGTTACAAGTAGTAGTTGTCATTGCACCAAAAGATTGACCTATTAATGCTTGATACAACCACTAGACTTATAGAAGACACAGGAGGCTGTTAAACCATGTCATGAATCCCAAGGGGAGCACTGGCCATTTTTCAAACACTAACTACTAGCTATTAAGAGATCAAGAGATAACCTAATAGCTGTTAAGAAATTACCTAGTCATCCAATCTCCAGATCTTTTAATCCTTAAATTTAAACATTATGAGACTTGGAGATAAAAGGGAAACAATAACCATGTGTGAAATAAAAGACTTAAGTGAAATTTAAAAGTAACGCATAATTATATCTTGGGTAGGGTTTTCACATTTAAATAAGGAAAATTTCACAAACCCTTTAAAAAATAAAAGACCTAATTAACAAGGTAGGGCATTTTTTTAGGAAATCTTAATGACATGAAATTTTGACTAATAGTGGCTTTGTCTAGGGATGATGGGTAACTTGTTCCCATGCAGGAACTTAGAATTACTAGAAGAGAAGACCACAAACTTGACAACCATGACAATGACAAAGAGCACCGAGAAAAACCTATTTATAGAGGCAAGACTAGACAAAAACAAACACACCACACCTACACAAAAATTTACAACATATATACAAAGCCTAACTACTATTCATGGAAATAAAATACCTTTAACAAAAGTATTTCATCAAGAACTGTCCATGAAATGGAAATTCCTAAATATCACCAGAGAGCTCTCTAATAATGTATGAATCTAGTCCCCTTTTCTCATGAATCAAATATGGCCCTAACTAGATCAGATCAAATTTTCCATGTTTTCCTTTGTCTTCCAATCTGGCATTCCAGAGTAGCACCAAATCATCTAACTCAAATTTTATTTCTACAGTTTTCTTGTCATACAAGTTCTTGACTTGTAACTACATCTTAGCATTTTTTGAAGCTGATTCTCTCCTGGTTTCATCTAATTTAATCAGATCTTGAATCTTCAACTACATTTCATCCTCTAGGTCTTCTTCATACAATTGGAAAAGCTTGTACATTTCTAATAAGTTATTTTGAGGCATCATTGCATGTATCCCATACACAAAATTAATTCATGCACATCCAATTGCTTTCTTAACAGTTACTCTATCAGCCCATATGGCCAATGGCAATTGCTTGTAACTTTATGGCTCTTTTCTTTTTATCATCTAGTCCTAATGAACACTTCATGTTTCTTAAATAATAAATAATTCTTGATACCAAACATAGTCATCCATATCACATGTGTAATAAATTTCCATCTGATTGATCTGATTAGCATCAAGATTAGACTGAGCCATTAATTTTGCCAATCCTTGACCTCTAACCAATTTGGTGATCTGAATATTAATGTTGAATTATTGGACCTATTTATCTACCTACATCTCCTCCCAGATACTTCTTGTTGTGAAAAAATGTCCTTAACTGCAGCACTTTGTACAAAAGTGATCACTATTTCTCCCATGAGGTAGCATCTAAAAGCCTTAATAACCTTTTCAAGTGCATAAGCTTTCTTTTCATTAATGTCATACTTTAATTTAGTAGCTTGTAATGACTTACTAAAGAAAGCAATAGGTTGTTCCAAACCCTCACTATTTTTCTACAATAGGACTGCAACAACAATATAAAAAGAAGAAAAAGATAATATATGCATTTGAATGTTATAGTCTAGTGCCTTAAGTACAGGTGCATCTTTGATTTCCAGTTTGATATTCTTGAAAGCTTCATCAGGCTCACCATCCCATTTGATCTTAGATCCCTTATTTAACATTTTTGATATAGGTCTACTAATCTCAAAAAAATTTGTAAAAAATCTTCTCAAGAAGTTTACCTAACCAAAGAAGGATTGGATTCCTTTCACATTTTTTGGTCTTTGAATCTTGTCAATGGAAACCACTCTTTCCAGATCAATCCTTACTCCTTATTTTCCAACTAGATGGCCCAATAGTCTTCCCTCAGTTACACCAAATGCACACTTCCTAGGGTTCAAAGAGATACCATACTCCAAGGCTCTTACAAATATCTTCTCTAAGTGTAAAAAATGATCTTCTTCCCTTTTGGAATATGTAGTCAATTCATCTTGATATACCACAAGAAAATTATTTATGAACTCAGCAAATGCAACATCCATTGCTCTTTGAAAAGTAGCACTAGCATTTGTTAAGCCAAAAGGCATTCTCACATACACATATGTTCTCCAAGGTGTTGTAAAGGTAGTTTTGAATTGTTTTGATTCCTTTAGAATCACTTGATTATAACCAAAGAAACCATCCATCATGGACATCATATCAGAATCAGTTACTCTTTGTAACATTGCCTCCATGTTAGGCAAGCAGTAGTTGTCTTTTAAAGAAAAGATATTCAAAATTTTTAAGTCTACACATAATCTGATTTCTCCATTTTTCTTCCTAATAGGAACTAAATTGGATACCCAAGAAGAATTTCTAATAGGGTCTATGATTCCAACATCTCTTAGATTCATCAGTTCCTCTTGCATTTTAGATGCTAGGGTAGGATTGATTGGTGTTTGTTTTTTCCTAAAAGGTTTAGCATTCACTTTCAAAGGAATTATATGTTGAAATAGATCCTCTCTATAAACCTTTATATCATCACATGACCATGCAAAAACATGCCTAAATCTTCTTAATAGTTCAATCATAGATTTTATCACCTTTGGAGATATTTCTTTTCCAATGTATGCCTTTTTAGGTGTTTCTTTTGTACCAAGATTAACTTCTTCTAAGTCCATTTGATCTCTCTTTTTAGTATCCATCTGGACTCTATCTTGATTATCAAATTTTTTTTCTAAAATAACAAGTCCCTTAGGAACCTTATTAGTTTTGAGTTGCAAGATTTCATTTCAAAGGACAATTTATTTTCCTTCAGCAGCCTCTATTAAGGCTAAAAAGTCTAATTCCTAACCATAGTACTTATCCTCATAGTTCATAAACCTTAGGATATCTTGGTCATCCTCAAATACCTACTAGTACTCAACATTATATGGTATGCTTGGTCTGGTCTAAATTTCAACCTTAGAGATTCCTGCAAAGGTTTCTTCACTAGGATTGATTACAATATAAGATAACAATTCAACCATTTTTTATTGCTTCTATCCTTCCATACAATATTTAATGCACGAAAACTTTCAATCATATCCCAAACTTTATTCCTATATTATTTCAATCTTTTGTTCTTAGAACCATAAATCAATCTTACTTGAGATACTACCAATTCAAAGTCACCAACTACTTTTATACACTTGATTCCATGTTTGTATGTCAATCTTAATCCTATCAACAATGCTTCATATTTTTCTATGTTATTTGTGTAAAGGAAACTTAATGTGAAAGAAAAATTATATGTGTTTCCATAAGGAGAAATGAGTAGAATAATTGCTCTTGAATTATCTTTATAATTTGCACCATCAAAGTACATCACCCATAACTCACCTTTCTCAAATTCAAAATTTTCTTCTATAGTGGTAAGAGGTAAGATAGGTTCTCTTTCAAGCATAGTTACTATTAAGGCCTTGAAATATCACCCTAACTCAGGCATTAGTGTACACTAATATCTCATGGTAACAATGGAAACCTTCTTGAGTTGTGGGTGGACACTAATTAAGAAGGAATCTCCAGATTCTAGGCCAATTCCTATTGGATTTGGAATATCACCTTTGACTGTAACTTTGACTGGAAAAGGGAAAAATATAACTTTGAAACTAAATGGAAAAGGGGGGTGATACACCAAACTAGATTTAGACTTATCAAAAACTTTAAACCAACATCCACAATACACAAAGTACTAAGATTTGCATTAAACATTCACTATTCAACATATAAGTTGACTTAGAACTCACTATTAGGGTTTGCACCAAAAACAATGGTAATCTGCCAACAGACATATAGATTCTGCAAAAGGTTTGGTTTTGACAACTTAGAGAAGGAATTGGATTAATTCACTTATCCTTTCTACAAAAACATATTACACTAAAATGCAGAAAAGATGAATAGGATTGATAAAAAACTTAGAAAATAAGTGAAACATGGAGAACTTTCTTTATTTCCTTCAAAATCTGAAAATGGTTATATGCCAAGATACAAAACATGCCAAGGAATAAGTTACATTCACTTGAACACACTTTTCATCAAAACTGAACCAATGATTACAAAACATATGAAAAAGGCACAAAGGAACCAATATGTTCACAAAGTCACCTTCTCCTTCAATTTTGAACCCCTAAAACTGAACTTGACACTCAGATATATACCCTCCTAAGGCCAATTTCAAAAACTAAAGCCCTCCAAAACCCCCTCCAAATCAACTAGAAACCCTAACTAAAAAGTACAAATCATGCCTTAGATCATGCCCTTAATGTTGGTATACAAAAATCACCAACATGTACCAACAAACTCCACTAATGAATCATCAAGCCTACACCCATAACTCAAATTTAAAAACTTAAGTCTTAATACTATTGATTACATAATATAAGGTCAATATGATCGACTCCATGCAATTAGCAATCTCAAAATATCATATCATGGCAAAGGCTAGATGGTTGTTGTGGAACTTAGGAAATCAAGGCTTCAACTATGAAACATTGGAGTCTTTAATGGCATTAACTCCTCTCTGTCAGCAGATTCCAAAGTTTATCAAAACTTGGCATTATTTTGGGTTCTTGTGTTGCATTTGCATTTCAGGAAAAATGAAAGCCCTAATCCATGGTGATATTTCATGCAAAGATCTATAGACTGGCTTCACTCCTCTATGTTTAATTCTTGATTTGGCTTTGTTGATACTAAGGAATAGGAGTTATGTTTATTTCTTTTCTCCACCTTCTCTTGGCATGTATCTCGAGCATGAAGCTCGAATTCTTCAAAAGGAACTCAGGTTTTATAGCTAGAACTTGGGATTTGATTATTAATGGCATTTGGCACCGCTCCTACAAAGATATCCATCTGTGACTTTGAGATAATTACACCATACATCTTTTTTTTTGTTTAACTTACTGATAAAGGCTGAGTTTTTTAGTATTACTCTTCATGCATTGTTTGAAGCCACGACTATTAGTTTTTCCTTCCCTATAGCCTGGAATGCTCAAGTTGTTACATAGATGTCACCAATCATTTGTAGTTCATTTTTTTGTTGTTTCCACAACTTTTGACTTTTGGTTTCATTGTGTTTTCCTATCCACTATCAACAATGATCATTCTTTTTCTTTGAATGAACTAATGTGAATAGCGAATGTGCTTGTTCTGCCACTGTTATCTTGTTAGAACCAAAAGTAACCACCATGTCTTGATTTTACCTATTAAGGTCATGACTTTGAAATGTTCTTGATAAGTGCACCAAACTGATTTTTCTTTAAATGTGAAATGCAATAATGTTTGTTTATGAGGTTCGATCACGGGCTCCTAACACCCATGAACATAAGAATGTTGATTCATGAAGTTCGAGCACGTGCTCATGACATCCATAAATACATTCTGTAAACAAAGAGCTCAATACTTTAAAATACATCTTTTCTTTGTATACAATATTGTCATTGAACATGCATCTTTTGATAACATTGTTATTTGATTATTTTCTTTATCATTTGACATTTTGCAATTCACCAGTAGTCATCTTTTTAGACATTGTTATTGAATTGACACCTCTGTATAACATTATTGTAAAATAGATGTAACTGTTATCCATTTTCTCTTTACATGAACATAATTTGATATCACTATAATTTTATCATCTTATTGCACATCAGTAATGATTTCTTCCTTCTGTGCACATTAACAACCTGTCTTGCATATACACCTTCTATAGCGTCTTTTCATTGTAAACAACTATTAGTGAATAAACATGCATCATAGTTCATTACTTGGAATGCACTTCTTCTTACTCTATTGGAAAAAATCACCAAATTCAATATGTTAGGTTAGTGAACATGACCAAATGATCAATTTTTTTGTGAGAGTGTCATGTATGATGACATTCATGCATTAGTATCAGTCAACTGATAGTGTTCACTAACCCAATGCTACCCTGTTGTTCTAAAAAAAGGTTTCTCAGCTACAGGAACTAAGTCCCTTTGATTCAGATATTTGGTTTATAAAAACATGCATAATGATGACCATAAATAGTAAAATTTTTCATGGAGTCATATCCCTTTGATATTATTATTCTATTAATGCAAATGCATATTGTTCTATTGCATTGATATCATAGATATATGTGCAGCTCTAAAAGTTTTGGTTATTGGATGATGCTTCTAGGTTTTCATGCATTGCTTAGATCCAATTTGGATCTAACACTTTTTCCTCTATGATGAAGGACAAGACCCTAAGACCTAAGACACAAGACATGAGGACTCAGATAAAGACTTGAAGACTTGGACCAAAATAGAGAACCAATTCCTAAATACAGAAGATCCTACAAGACAATGCATGAGCCCCTACTCATACTTCTATCATGCTTTCTTTTCTTCCATTTGATCTCAGTTCCAACATGAAAGATGAAATATGAAAGAACATTTCTCTATTACATTTAGTTTGAATGCATAATGTAATCATCAATTATGAATTTGAAAATTTTGGATATGATCAATAATTAGAGTACAATATAACTAATGATATGAATGAAAAAGAAATGTACTTATCTTCATCACCTGAACAATACAGTTGAAGAGGTGTACCTTCATGCAATCTTTTAGTATTTATGTTTATCATCCTTCATGTACAAAATTAGGATAGCAATTTTGGCGACCTCTGCTAGATGTCTTCCTACTGACATGAACTATTGACCTTATTCATTAGGCAATGGAGTTAGAAAACTAGTACATACATATGAAACTTTTATTGAAATGAAAATGCACCTAAACTAAGACTCATGCAACCTAAAGACACCTAGTGCTAGATAAAACTTATTAAAATGAAACCTAAACTGAAAGCACTAACTGCCAAAGAAAAGCTTGAGGAAGATCCCATTGACTAGAATCAGAAAGATCTCTCCATCTATGGTGGATAGTTGAAAGGCATTGTTCTCTTTACATTCAGTGATAAAAAATGGACCTAACCAAAAGTTGTCAAACTTATCATGTTGTCCTGGTCTACTTTTCAAAACATCCCATTTAAGAACTAGATCACCTTGCTTGAACTCCCTAGGTGTAGTTCTCTTATCAAAAGACCTTTTACTTTGACTTTGTCTTAGCTCCATATTCCTTAAGGCTTTTCTCCTTTCCTCTTCTAGTTGTAATAAATTAGAAAACCTTAGCTTAAGGGGATCTTCTTCTTCAAAAAACACCATTTGATCAACCAACTGTAAAGCTAGAAACTTAGTAGAAATTGGTAACCTTTCTTCCTTACCATAAACTAGTACATAAGGTGAGCTACCAGTGATCTATTTTGGAGTGATTATGTCCAACCACATGGCTACTTTAAGTTTTGAATGCCAATCTATTTTTTTCTCCTGTAAAGTCCTTTTGATAATCCTTATGAGGTTTTTATTAGTAGACTCAGCAATTCCATTACCCTGAGGGTAATAGTTAGATGATTTATTCAGATAAATCCCATTTTTAATAGCCCACTCTGCTATTCTAGAACCAACAAAAGCCAATTCATTATCTAAAATATTTGATTGAGGTACTCCAAACATGGTTATAATGTCTTCAAAAAAGTTGAGAATAACATATCTAGTTGATTCTTTTAATGAAATGGCTTCAGTCCACCTTGTGAGATAGTCTATTGCAGTCAAGATCCATTTGTGACCTGTACTAGAATTAGGATTAATTGGACCTATAAAATCCATTCCCCACTTGATGAAAGGTTGTTCTAAAATGATAGGCTTCAGTGGAAATGTTGCTAGCCTTTGTTTCCCTGCAAATTGAGAACATTTCTAACATCTTTTTTCCAAAGAATGGGAATCCTTAAGAAAATAAGGCTAGTAGTAACCTAATCTCAATATCTTCCAAGATGTGACCTTGGATTGAAGTGTCCTCCACATGATCCATCATGAAATTTAGATAATATTTTTCTTTGATTAGAAAAATCAATACATTTCAACAACATTCCAAAAAAGTATTTTCTATAAAGTATACCATTAACCAAAACATAAGGAACAAATTGTAATCTCAACTGAAAGCACTAACTGCCAAAACTGAAAGGAGATGTGACCTTGGGATTGAAGTGTCCTCCACATGATCCATCATGAAATTTAGATAATATTTTTCTTTGATTAGAAAAATCAATACATTTCAACAACATTCCAGAAAAGTATTTTCTATAAAGTATACCATTAACCAAAACATAAGGAACAAATTGTAATCTCAAATACCTCCTTTTGGCTTTGTCAAAATTAGGTGGACATTGTCTAGTTTTTAGAAATTTGCTCATGTCAGACAACCAAGTTGTTGATGTTGGAAAGTTGTCTATACTAGAGTATATGAATAGATATAGTGTTTTCATTATGGAAACAAAGTCATATAGTAGTTTGGAGTCACTGCACTAAGTGTAAAGATCATAATTCAGTTAAGTGTTGAAGACTGGACAACATACAGAGCACCAGAGACTCAGAGCATTAGCGCACATGTGTATGGATGAACTATGGTATGCACCCTAGAAGTTAAGTTTGTTAGACTATACTTATGTTTAGTCTATGAGCGCATAAGTAGATATGCAAAGATGTGAAAGTTACAGTCATTTGAAGTTGCACAGCCAATGTGTGCCAGCAAAGAACAGAGCATGGAGCTGACATTGACTATTTTGGTTTGTGATTATAAATTAATGTTGTAGAGGCTATGTACCCATTGTATTTAGGTTGCCGACATATGTACATGTATAACTGTAAGCACGCTTAAGCCAATTCATTTGGAAGCATTGTTTGTAATTAGTTATAGGGCTGACCTAATTGTTTTATTTGTATAAGCGCATAAATATAAGGTGTGCCCATTGTATTCGATATAAAATTTGTAATAGAGTTGTGATAAGTAGAGAAGAGGTATGTGAAGTGAGCATAAGATGTATTAGAGCTTTGCTAGAGTTCAAAGCATTAGCGCATCAAAGGAACTGATTTGACAAGTAGTGTCATAGTGAATAGTTCACCTACAAATATAGTGTGTATCTGATTCAGAAGGTTGCAGCCTTCACCATTTGAGTAGTGAGCTCTAGGATAGTGATTCCACTCCCTAATAGGGATCATTGTAAAAGACTCCTAACAGGGTCCAACCCTTAACAAGGTCTACTATACTAAAAGCATTGTAAAGCTAATCCTAACAGGGTAAAGGATCTTCTAACAAGGATCATAAAACACTAGTGCAGATTATTAGTGGGTATCAAGTCCCACCGGGGTTTTTACCTATTTGAGTTTCCCCATAACCATATTAGTGTCATGTGTTGATTTCATGTTTCATGTTTATGTGAATGTTTAATTCAGTTCTTAAGCATTTATGTTCTACATAAAGATTAAAGTAAAAAGTTAAAATATAGTGAACATTGATTCACCTCCCCCTCTCAGTGTTCCCATTCCTAACAATTGGTATCAGAGCTCTGGTCCTCAGTAAAGAATTTTAACCACTTGAGGAGATCATGGACAAAGTATATATGAAACATCTAAAGAAAAATCTTGAAGCCACTCTTGAAGACCTGGACAATTCAGAAAGAGAAATTGAAGAACTAAAAGAAAAAGTCATTGATGCTCAATTAGTTATCAAGAGACTAAGAAAAGATTTTAAAGGACACTCTAATAGTGAACTTGAAGAAAAAGTCAAGAAGTTGAGTGAAGAAAATGAATCCCTATTGAGTCAACTTGAAGAATTTGATGACAAACTAATGAACAATCAAGATGTCTACAATGAACAAGTCAAGGAGAACCTTCAACTAAATGAAGAACTAAGGGAAGCTAACTTAGAAATCTTGGATCTAAGGAATTGCAAAGAAAGATTGGAGTTTGAATTAAAAGAAGCAAAGAATCATATTGACAAATTACACACTAGTGTTGAGTTGCTAGAATCACAATTGTATGCAAGAAGAATCAAAGGAGACACTAGCTGCATTGGATACAATGAAGCACAAAATTAGATTGATAGTATGCAAGCAAGAAAGGAGTCACAAAAGAACTCTACTGATGATGAGAAGACTAAAGATCAAACCAAAGACAATGGTGGTCCTCCTAGGAATGAGTGCAAGCAAGTAGAATGCACTTGTTTTGCTTGTAACAAGCATGGACACATTGCAAGAAACTGTACAGAGGTAAAAAATTTTATTGGCTAATGTTATTCATGCAATAGATTTGGTCATAGAGCTATGAATTGCAAGACTAGTAAGAAGAACAAAACTCAGCAAGATCAAATAAATCAAAATCAGACAAATGTTAGAAGTTCTCAGAATGTTACATGTTAGATATGTAACTATAATGGTCACTTAGCCATAACATGTAGAATGGTGACTCATGTCAATGCACTGAGGAATAATAGACCTTCAGTGATATTTCACACCTATAACAAGGCTAGACATATCTCAAAGTTCTGTAGATCAAGGATGCAAGGTCAAGAAAGCCCTAAAAAGGCCGAAGAACTAGTTTTGGATCCTGAAGTAGAAGTCAAGTTTGTGAAGGTCTCAGAAGATGTGAGCTTGATTTGGTCAGAAGAAAAGAAGGACAATGCTATTGAGAATGTATTGGATGCATCCCAAGTGGACGCACCCTCTACATCTACGTAAATGGCCCCCAGGGTCATAGGGGGAGCTAATTTAGCTCTAGACCCTTGTGTGGCTGGTATACTCATCCTTAGAGTATTCACCTTTGGACTTAAGATTTTGGAGTGTACAGGAACCTTTGTGCAAGAGTGCACATGTTGATTGTTAGTGGAACTCAAGTTTGAAAATTTGAAATGATAGGCCTTTCTAAGATAGGTGCCATCCTTCCTATGGGTAAGGATGTCATGAAAATGGTGAAGCAAGTGTGTAAATCTAGAAGTGATAAGCACAGCATCAACATTGATCCTATAGAGAAACCAGACATCAAATTGATGTCAATGATACTAGGTTACAAGTTTCATCACACCAGTAGGGTGAATAGTGTGTCTGCGGGCACTATTCTAGTAGCTATCAGGCTTGTGCAAGAAGATGGATAATTCAACTTGTGTGAGATCTTGTGTGCATAGTTGATAGCTAACATCAAGGCTATCAAACATGACAAGACTAAGGTATTTAGGTTTGGGTCCCTAATCATCTATATGTACCTTCATATAGTTGGTAAAGTGTTAGACTTGTATCTAGACAAGTCCATTCCTACCATGCCACAGATATCAAATAAGGCATCCACAAAAAGCACACTAAGAGACTATATAACTTTGGAATTGAAGACCTTTAGAGAAAGGATGAAAATGAGGTACATGATTCCTGAGAGTATTGTAGAGAAGTATAAGGATACAATATGCTTGATGGTGGAGATTGATACTACATGTATGGAAGCTGTGGAACCTAGAACTAAGTGGATTCATCCACTTGGGTATGAAGTTGAAGAACAAGTTCTTGAAGCTTATGCATAGGTATTGCTATCAGCCCCTAAAGATGACAATGAACCTAGGTGGGGAACCTATGAAGAGAAAATTAGAGAAGTTGATGCTAAGTTGAATAGTGTTGCAACAAAAAGAAAGGTTGCAAAGATCACATCAGAGATCCTAAGAATATAGGTTGTATCACAAGTAGACCTTGATAAAGCAAGGGATGAGAAGATTTCCCTAGAATTGAAGAGCATAGTAAAAGAACAAGAAGATCCCAAGTTGAAAAAGAGAAAAACTGAAAAAGATGACAGTCAGAAGGATAAAGAAGATAGTACTCCTTCTACACCCAAGGATACTCCTCTGGAGTATAAGCCTTTATTCAAGATGAAGAAAGAAGCTAGCACTAGTTATCCATCCTCACAAGAATTAAGGAGCAAGAAAAAAATTCAAGAACCTCCTTAGGCAGGATTCAGACCTAGCCTTAAAGTTTTGAATGTAAGAATTGTTGATGAGGGTAGAATTGATCAAGTAGAGAAATATTATGAATCTTATAGTGAGATTGACGAATCTGAAATTCATAATATGGTTATCAAGAATATGATAAAGTTCAAGAAGATAGTTCTTGAATTGAAAATAGAAATTCTAGATAATGTGTGGGACATTTTAGAACACCTAAAGAGACAATCTAATGAGGAAGATCAAAGAATAATAGAAAAAGTATTAGAAGATACTCTGCATGTATGTTCTAAAGAAGAAGTGGAACTGATATTGAATTTGGTGAAGCCGCATCTAAGGACTAAGATGAGGACTCTTCACATCATGAATAAAGATTATGAGTTGATTGTGAAGGAAAAAGAGAAGGCCTTTGAAAAGGTGTTGTTAGAACAATAGATCAAACCACCTACTGCACCCATCACTCATGCACCCATCAAGGAAGATAAAGTGGCAGAGCTCACTAATGTACCAATGATAGGTCCTTAGGACTCAACGCCCATAGCAAGAAATCAAATAGAAGTAGATCAGTCTATGCCCATGACAGAATCACCCAAAGAAAACACAATTATCATAGATAATGTGGAAATAGCCATGGTGGCTATTGATAAGGACTTGGACAAATTTGAGGAAGCATTTGTCAACACTGAGGAAGCATAAATCCTATGCAACAATATCCCTCCCACTCAGCAAGAAGAAGTAATCATAGAAGATATATCTGATGAGAAAGTAGAAGAAAAGAAAGGAGTAGAAAAGAAAGATGAATCTTTTGTTGATTTGGTCAAGGTGAGGCAAGAGGTGATGGATAGCACTCCCATCACTCCCTCCTCGGCATTGTCGCAAGTTTCACACCTAACACTAGTAGTTTGGACTCCTAGAAGGAAGAAGATCTAATTAAGTTCAGCGTCCTAGCTATGGAAAAGGCTAAGGAGAAGAAAGTAATGATAAATCCTCTCCTGGTGGAATCAGTAAATATTTTGAATATTTTTTTTGCAGAGGATAAGAAGATGGTAAATGTACATTTAGTTGATGATGTGAGCACAATCATCTCTCAGTTCAAAGTCAATTTTTCAAGCCTAGAAGAATCTATGGCCATAATGGCAAAGGAGAAGTACTTAAAGAAGAGACTCAATGAACTGATGAGTAATTTTGCACTAGACTTGAACTCTCTTAATTCTGGTCAGGTATCATTGAAGGAATTTGTAGATCAAGGAAGGAAAATAATTGCAGAATCCATGGATTAGGATAAGCTCACTGATGCCCATCTTAAAAAGATCAAAGATGCAGAGGCAATGATTGAGAAGGTGAAGATTTCAGTGCTAGACACATCCACTAATGTAAACATGTGTAACAATGTCTATCAAGGTTAGTTGGACATAATTGAGAAGGCAGAAAAAGAAATGGAGAAGATAAGGTCTAGACAGACTCAGTTGAGGAATGCTCTTGCACCCTCACTAGACATTCTTAGTTAGAACATAAAGGAGATTGATGCAACTATGATAACCTATGATCAAGGTCCAAGCATAGAATTGGAGAAGATGGAGAAGCTTCAATATGCATTATGCGCCCATCTATAGATAGTCAATTCACTAATAACCTTTTGGAAGAAGGAGATCCAGAACCTCAAGATTGCATATTCAGATGTTTTCCCTCATTAAGTGTATGTAGATAAATTTTTTGATGCACCTTTGTCATTAATGTAAAAGGGGGAATTGTATAGAATATGGAGTATATATGTATAGGAGATATAAGATTATGTATAGAAGATATATACAAGACAAAAGTTTTTGTATTAAGGGACAGTTAGCAACTTGGCCATATTCCTTTGTTGCCATCAATGAAAAAGGGGGATATTGTTGGAAAGTTGTCTATAATAAAATATATGACTAGATATAGTGTTTTCATTATGGAAACAAAGTCATATAGTAGTTTGGAGTCAGCACACTAAGTGTAAAGATCAGAATTCAGTCAAGTGTTGAAGATTGGACAACATACAAAGCACCAGAGACTCGGAGCATCAACGCACATGTGTATGGATGAACTATGATATGTGCCATAGAAGTTAAGGTTGTTAGACTATACTTATGCTTAGTCTATGAGTGCATAAGTAGATATGAAAAGATGTGAAAGTTATAGTTAGTTGAAGTTGCACAGCCAGTGTGTGCCAGCAGAGAATAGAGCATGGAGCGATAGTGACTATTTTGGTTTGCGATTATAAATTAATGTTGTAGAGGCTATGAACCCATTGTATTTAGGTTTCTGACATATGTACATTTATAATTATAGGCACACTTAAGATAATTCATTTGTAATCATTGTTTGTAATTAGTTATAGGGCCAACCTAATTGTTTTATTTGTATAAGTGCATAAATATAAGGTGCGCCCATTGTATTTGGTATGGAAGTTGTAATAGAGTTGTGATAAGTAGAGTAGAGGTATGCAAAGTGATCATATGATGTATTAGAGATTTTCTAGAGGTTAAAGCATCAATGCATGAAAGGAACTGATCTAACAAGCAATGTCACAGTGAACAGTTCACCTACAGATATAGTGTGTATCTGATTTAGAAGGCTATAACCTTCACCATTTGAGCAGTAAGCTCTAGGATAGTGAGTCCACTCCCCTAACAAGGATCATTGTAAAAGAATCCTAATAGGGTCTGACTCTTAACAAGGTCTACTATACTAAAATCATTGTAAAGCTACTCCTAATAGGGTAAAGGATCTTCTAACAGGGATCATAAAACACTAGTGCAAATTATTAGTGGGTATCAAGTCCCACCATGGTTTTTACCTATTTGGGTTTCCCCCTAACCATATTGGTATCATGTGTTGATTTCATGTTTCATTTTTATGTGAATATTTAATTTAGTTCTTAAGCATTTATGTTTTGCATAAAGATTTAAGTAAAAAGTTAAAATAAAGTGAACACTGATTCACCCCCCCCCCCCTCTTAGTGTTCCTATTCCTAATAGTTGAATGATCACTAAGTACAAGATTATCTTGTAGTAAGACAACATCTTCACTATTTTTAGCTTCTTCCCCTTCTACCATTTGAGCACACAAACCTTTTCCTCTAACTATCTTAGTTACATGAATATTGACATAAGGAAGGGAGCAAGAGGGGCCAAAGGATGGTGCACCCTAATGATCCAAGCCTGCAACACACATGTGGAAACAACAAACAACAAGAGGGAGAGAGAGAGAATGCCAGATCTATCATATATTATCATCAATTTAAATCATACATGCTAGGCTCTAAGGCCTTCCTGGTTAGGGCCTGATATTACAATGAATTATAGAAGTCCTCAAACATGTGAGGATCTACCACAAATCTCTAAGCTAATTCCTTCTATCTTCTTTCTAAACTGACTCCCTAAACTACCACCAAAAATTTACATTTATACAAGAAGCTACCGAGCTAGGTTGGCCTTCAGATCCATAATTAATGGAAGTAACATTCAAATCTAGGACCACATGCTTCCCTATGATGGATACAAACATTAATTCTATGATCCAATATAAATGCACAAGTTGGCCACAATAGGAAACAAAACTAGACCCGTCGGTAAGAAAGATAACCGAGCAGCAGATAGACAACGTCGAGCGCCAGTGAATTAACTAATTACCTAGGAGATAACTGACCACACTTGGTAACCAAAGGAAACTGACCAAATACAAACCAACTCAATTAAAGTAGAAACTAAGCAACACAGACAAAACACCAAATTCTTTTTTTGGTGACATAGGATTGCCAAGGACCTGAGATGCTCCTATATCAAACACCTGGGGTTATTTTGAAATGATTCTCTAAATCATTTGATAGGTCTGGTCCGAGCTGCATCCAACTTATACTATGAAATCCATGAATTATCTTCCATCAGTCTATTCTTCCACTTAACCAGATATTCCATGTATTGTTTTCCTCTTGTAATTTTGCCAACTCTTTCCTTCAAAATCTATTCCACTTCAACATTTTGCTTCTCAGGATATTCTGTCGGTACTACTACTTCTTCATCAGGTTCATGATACTCATATAAATAAGCAATATTGAAAATTGGTGATATGTCCATGTCATCAGGTAACTCCATCTCATATGCATTTCCACTATCAAATTTCTTTAGAATCTTGCAAGGTCCAAACTTTTTCATCTTTAGCTTTGTTAGAAAGTAAAGTCCACCAAGATAACTGAGAGGGGGGGGGGGGTGAATTAGTTATCTAATAATTATAACTTTTATCAACTTCAACAACATTTAACCATGTAAGAAATATAATTACCAACCATTGAAAGATATTCATACACAATGATACAATAACACAAGATATGTTGACTAGGGAACCTCTTGATCAAAGAGTAAACCCCGATGGGAATGATACCCACAAAAGATGCACTAATATGAATATTCTTTGTGAAAGGATGGACTCTGTTAGGAGTCTTATGAAATACATTTAGTACATATGAATCCCTGTTAGGAGATTTTGAATCCCTGTTAAAAGATTCTAACCTTTTTAGGAGTTATGGAAGACAGAAGGACCCACTACCCAAACAAATTCAATGGTACGATCATTGAACACACTGTCCAACTGACCTTAAGATTATTCATTAGAATAATATTAAATATTTTACCTCCTCACTATGCCAAACCGCACTCACTGCTACACTAGATCTCAATTTCATATCTATGTACTTTGCATGTCTTCCTTCACAATTTCTCTTTCACAACTTCATTGGCTCTTTTCTTCACTTCATGCATACATTCACATTCAACCATACCATGCTTCCATTACATACACATTACAACAAGGAAAAACATTCCTTCCTTTATACCACTCAAATAATTACAAATGATTTGGCACACAATTACAAAATAAAAGTTTCCACATGCTACATCAAAATTACACAAAACTGTCAGCTTCCAAATACAATAAATCTCCACTCGTGTGACCTCAAAGTTTGCACTATCATCCACATCACTATAAATGTGTCTCCAACTTCCCTTTAACTATGCAAAACTAGATTCCATCTTGATTAGGAGATATCATCTGATTTCCACAAACCACTACTCAGGAACACTACCTGAATTCTATTTCCACCAAAATGATCATAACTTTCATGAATAAATGAATTACTATCTGCACTCTTAACCATAGACATATAACATATCAAAGAATATAACCTCAACATTGCATAGCTCCAACTGCAATATCCCTTGTGCGCTAACCAAAACATTGTCTGCTTCTCTGTGAGTCTCCAGAAGATCACTATGTTGACATCAATGACAATCATAGTCATGAATGCAACAACAACTACTATAGAATGACTGCCAAGCATTCATTTCTAACAATCTCCCCCATTTTCATTGATGGAAACATAGATGAAAAACATCCAATGTTCCAAAAATCCAATACTACAACACTGCTGCTCTGATAAACATTTTCAAGTCCTCTTCATCAATCAAATCTTGCTTCATTTTCCTATTCAGTTCTCTCCAATAGATGGTACAACTGGTACAAATATTTTTTCATGTATACTTCTCCCCCATTGACATCAATGACAAAAATTTCATCACTATGTCAACAAAAACTCAATGTCAAAAGACACTATTTAGAAAATACATTCACAAGAGTCCTCATGACTCAGCTCAGATACACATACTCCCCTATAGAGGAAGTACCAACATCCAATCCAGAAGAAATATAGGGCTCATATACCACTGGATGGATGCAACCAACTACATCATTACTCAACAAAAGGCTGGGGCATAGCCCCAAGCATACCTCTCAAATACTCAAATGTATCCTTAGACAAAGGCTTTGTAAATATGTCTGCTATCTATTCCTTTGTGCTTATGTACTCCAGTCTGACTTCTTTCTCAGCAACTTTATCTCTTACAACATGATACTTGATCTCTATATGCTTTGTCTTAGAATGTAATATAGGATTCTTAGATATACTAATTGTGTTGGTGTTGTCACAATGTATGACAAAAGGCTCAAAAAACTTAATTCCAATATCTTTTAGCATTTTCTTCATTAAAATTATGTGGTTACAATTGTTTGCTACTTCTACATACTCTTCTTCTATTGTGCTCTGTGAAATACAATTATGGTTCTTGCTCAACCAAGAAACTAATCTTCCTCCAAGAAAAAAGGCTCCATCACTAGTGCTTTTCTTATCATCAACACTACCTCCACAATCAGCATCTGTATATGCACATAGGGTAAAATGATCAGATTTTTCATACCATAATCCATAGTCCATTGTGCCTCTTAAATATCTTAGTATCCTCTTTACTGCTGCATAATGTGATTCTTTAGGTTTAGCTTGAAATCTTTCTACCATTCCAACTGAATATGTTATATCCGGTCTTGTGTGTGTCAAGTACTGCAATCCTCAAATCATGGATCTATATTTATTCTGCCCAACTATCGGTGTTTCATCTTTGCTAGATAGTTTGTGTCCTGTAACCATAGGTGTTCAAACTAGTTTACAGTTCTCCATTCCAAATCTTTTCAGCAAATCATTCAAGTACTTTTTCTGACTTACAAAGATACAATCATTGTTTTATGTTATTTGTAATCCCAAAAAGTATTTCATCTCACCAATCATACTCATTTCAAATTTAGTCTTCATTTCATCAGCAAATTTTTCACTAGCTTCATCTTCTCCTCTAAAAATAATGTCATCAACAAAAATAACTATAACCAACAAACCATTTTCAATTTCTTTTATGTATAGATTGCTATCAGATGTTCCTTTAGTAAATCCCAATTTTAACAAATACTTATCTAGTCTTGCATACCAAGTTCTAGGTGCTTGCTTTAGGCCATATAATGCTTTCTTCAATTTACACACCATGTCTGCTTCTTGAGTCAAAGGAAAACCTTCAGGCTGCTCAATGTAGACTTCTTCTTCCAATTCACCATTCAAAAATGTGGACTTCACATCCATCTGATACACTTTGAATTTCTTGTAAGCTGCATATGCCAAAAACATTCTGACTGCTTCAAGTCTTGCTACTGTTGCAAAATTTTCTTCATAGTTAATTCCTTCTTGTTGTGAGTATCCCTTACATACCAATCTTGCTTTGTTTCTTACTACTCCTTGTTTCTGAATACCCATTTAGTTCCAATCACATTCTTGTCTTTAGGTCTAGGAAACAATTCCCATGTCTTATTCTTTTCAATCTGATCTAGTTCTTCTTTCATAGCATTAATCCAATGTTCATCTTCACAAGCTTCACTAGTAGATTTAGGTTCAATTTGAGAAATAAAACATAAATGTACCTTATTCTGAGTCAGAACTCCTCTGTCCAAACTTCCAATAACTTGTTCAATAGGATGATGTTTTGATAAATACCTATTTGGTGTTATAGTCTTAGATCTTGCTTCAAATATAGATTCTTCTCTAGATTCCTCTCTAGTTTCTTCAGCATGAATCTCATTCAACAATTCACTGTTATTCTCATGGAATAACTCAGTAGTTTTAGTGTTAGGCTTAGGATTAGATTCATAATCAAGCATTCTTTCCTAAATTTTGAACTTCTCATCAAATTTAACATTTGTGCTCTCCAAAATAGTTTTAGATCTCTTATTGTAACATCTATATGCTTTTCTCTTCAAAGAATATCCAAGAAAAATTCCTTCATCACTTCTAGGATCAAACTTTCCAATATCATCATCTCTCTTTATATAACATTTGCTTCCAAAAATTCTAAAATACTTAACTGAGGGTGCATGTCCAAACCATAATTCATAAGGTTTCTTGTCTGTGTCTGCTCTGATTTGTACTCTGTTCATTGTATATACTGTTGTATTCATTGCTTCTCTCTAGAATGTCTTTGTCAAATCATTCTCAAGAAACATAGCTCTTGTTGCTTCAGTCACTGATCTGTTTCTTCTTTCTGCAATACCATTTTGTTCAACTGTTCTAGGGGCCTAAAATTGTCTCTTAATACCATTCACTTCACAAAAAGTGTTAAACTCTCTAGAAGTAAATTCTCCACCTCTATTAGATCTCAAACATTTAATCTTCATTCCAGATTCATTCTCAACTTTATTCTTAATGATCTTAAACTTATCAAATGCTTCAGATTTTTCTTTAAGAAATGAAATCCACATCATTCATGTAAAATCATCAACAAGAATCATAAAACACCTTTCTCCATAGAATCCTCTAGTCCTCGTAGGACCGCTCAAGTCTGTATGAACAATCTCCAACTTCTCTGGCGATGTGAACTTCTTACTAGGAAATGAACTTCTCTTCTACTTAGCCATCACACATTCTTTGGAAATCATGTTAGTAGGCTTCATAATTTTAGGCAAATCCCTTACTGCAAGTATAGTACTCACTTTAAGAATATTATCAAAGTTTATATGACAAAACCTTCTATGCCATAACCAACTGTCATCAATCTTAGTAATCAAACATGTCATCTTAGTAGGATTCAACTGAAATACATTACCTCTGGTTCTAGATCCAATTCCAATTAGATTTCCATCTTTATCCTTTATCACACAAGTTTTCTCAGTAAACCAAACTTGATATCCCTTATCAACTAACTGTCCAACACTCAAAAGATTATGTTTCAATCCATCCACAAAGTAAACATCATCAGTATTAGTCTTTCCATCAAGAGTAATAGATGCTATGCCTTTAATCAAACAAGGTGCATTGTTACCAACTATAACAACTCCTCCATCATAATTGTTAAACTTTATGAACCTTTTCATGTCACCATTCATATGATGTGAACAACCACTATCTATAATCCAATTAGCTTTCTTTTCAACTTGGGAAACTAATGCTTTTTTTTCCTTAACATCAGATTCAGGATGTTCTTCTTTAATTGCTACAAATCCTATGTCATCATTATTCTTAGTATCACTTTCACTTAGAGTTCTTTCTATACTAGCTTCAAGATATTCATCATTAGCATAATAACATTCCTTAGATCTTCTAGGCTTGAAATTATTTCTGTAGTTCTTAACTCTCTTAGGACATTTAGATGCAAAATGACCATATTCTTGACAAGTCCAACATTTAAAAAATTTCTTACCGTCTGGTTCTCTTTTCACAAGCAAGGCAATACCCTCTTCAATCTTCTTGTCTTCTTCATTTCTAGATTTGCTACTACCAGCATAATCTCCACTCACACTGATGCTTCTTGACAAAGTAGGGCAAACACTATGAGCACTGAATGCTATCTCCATTCTAGGTAAGTCTCTTGATAACCTCAGGTTCATTTCTACTGCTTCCAATCTTCTAAGAAGAGTCTCTCTTGTAAAGGTCAAAGTACAAGGTATAACTTGTTCAATCATTTGTGTTGTCTACTTAAATACAGGAGTCAATGTCCTCAGAATTTTTCATATCACTTCATTCTGTATCTTTGTTCCTCCACAAGATTTTATCCCTGCAAATTTTTTTGACATTCTACCAATATAGCTTCTAATAGATTCATCTTCCATCATTCTTATATATTCAAATGCACATATCCAATTATGTAATCTAGCTTTCTTTTCATGTTCATCACCTTCAAAAGTAGAGTGTAAATCTTTCCAAATTTCATGAGATTTTGTTAAACATTTTACCTGACTATATTCATTCTTCAGAAGTGCTATCAAAAGTGCTTCTCTTGCAAGTATGTTACACATGAATAAATCTCTCTCATCATTTGAACATGTCTCAAGATTATCTTCTTCGATGATAGTCTTATCATTCTTTGTAATCAACTAATAACCTAGTCCTAAACATAGTAGATGTGTCTTCATCTTCTCTTTCCAGCTGTCAAAATTTACTCCATCAAACTTAGGGCTTTCTTTCCTCAAATTCACCATGGATCTACTTAAGTTGTTAAACTTTCCTTTCAAGGACCTACCACTCTGATACCAATTGTTAGAAAGTAAAGTCCACCAAGATAACTGAGAGGGGGGGGGGGCTGAATCAATTATCTGATAATTATAACTTTTATCAACTTCAACAACATTTAACCATGTAAGAAATATAATTACCAACCATAGAAAGATATTCATACACAATGATACAATAACACAAGATATGTTGACTAGGGAACCTCTTGATCAAAGAGTAAACCCTAGTGGGAATGATGCCCATAAAAGATGCACTAATATGAATATTCCTTGTGAAAGGATGGACTCTATTAGGAGTTTTATGAAATACATTCAGTACATAAGAATCCCTGTTAGGAGATTTTGAATCCCTGTTAAAAGATTCTAACCCTGTTAGGAGTTATGGAAGACAGAAGGACCCACTGCCCAAACAACTTCAATGGTAAGATCACTGAACACACTATCCAACTGACCTTAAGATTATTTAGTAGAATAATATGAAATATTTTACCTCCTCACTATGCCAAACCGCACTCACTGCTACACTAGATCTCAATTTTAGATCTCTATACTTCGCATGTCTTCCTTAACAATTTCACTTTCACAACTTCATTGGCTCTTTTCTTCACTTCATGCATACATTCACATTCAACCATACCATGCTTCCATTACATACACATTATAAAAATGAAAAACATTCCTTTCTTTATACCACACTCAAATAATTACAAATGAGTTGGTACACAATTACAAAATAAAAGTTTCCACACGCTACATCAAAATTACACAAAACTGTCATCTTCCAAATACAATAAATCTTCACTCATGTGACCTCAAAGTTTGTATTGTCATCCACATCAATATCATTGTGTCTCCAACTTCCCTTTAACTGCACAAAATCATATTCCATCTCGATTAGGAGATATCATCCGATTTCCACAAATCGCTACTCAGGAACATTGCTTGAATACTACTTCCACCAAAATGCTCATAAATTTCATGAATAAATGAATTACTATCTACACTCTTAAAAATAGACATATAACATATCAAATAATATAACCTCAACATCGCATAGCTCCAACTACAATATCCCTCGTGCATTAATCAAAACATTTTCTGCTTCTCTACGAGTCTCCAAAAGATCACTGTGTTGACATCAATGACAATCATAGTCATGTATGCAACAACAACTACTACAGAATGACTACCAAGCATTCATTTCTAACAAGCTTTCCATATGTTCCAATAGGAAACTGACCTTTCTTCAATGAACCATCACTTCATCACCAACATCAAAAGTTTTATGTCTTCTTGATCTATCAGCTCTGTCTTTGTATTTCTGATTACTATCTTCTAGCTTCAGCTTCACATCTTCATGCAATGTCTTCATATATTCAACAAAATTTACTCCTTTAGAACTTCTCTTTTTCTCATCAACAATGTCTCTCAAATTAGATATTCCTCTCGGTTGTGTGTCATTCACAATCTCAAATGGTGTCTTTCCAGTACTCCTATTCATTGAATTGTTATATGTAAACTCTTCTTGTGCCAACAAAAAATCCCAATTACTTGGTGTGTCTACAACTAAACATCTCAAAAGATTTCCCAAACTTCTTCTCACAACCTCAGTCTGTCCATTGGTTTGTGGGTGAAATGTAGAACTATATTTTAATTCAGTACCAAATTTCTCCCAAAGTGTTTTCCAAAAATATCCAACAAATTTACTGTCTCAGTCAGAGATAATACTCCTCGGTAATCCATGCAATCTAATAATTTCCTTAAATAAAAGATCTGCTACATGTACTACATCTGATGTCTTTTTACAAGGTATAAAATTTTCCATCATAGAAAATGTATCCACAACAACAAATATTGAATCATTACCTCTTACTATCTTCGGTAAGCCAAGAAAAAATTCCATACTGATATCAATCCAAGATTTCTCAGGAATAGCAATTGGTGTATATAATCTAATGTTTTGACTTACTCCTTTTGCAACTTGACAAATTCCAAAACTTTTCACAAATTTCTGAACATCTTTATATAACTGCGGCTAATAGTACTTCTCCTTCAGCAAATTCCATGTTTTATTAATGCCAAAATGTCCAACCAAACCACTAATATGTTTCTCTTTTATCAAATTAGATCTCATCACTCCCCTCAGTATACATAACCGAATACCTTTAAATAACATACCTTCCCGAATAAAATATTCATCCCATTTAGTGTCTTGTTGATCTTGAATAGGTGCTCTGCACTTTCTCCACGACTCAAAAAAATCAGGGTCATTTTCATACAAACCTCTCATCTCATCAAAACCAAGAACTTCAATTTTCATCTCGGTCATCAAAGATCTTCTTCTACTCAATGCATCAGCAACTCGGTTAGTGACTCCACTCTTATGCTTTATCACAAATGTATAACTCTACAAATACTCAATCCATTTCATATGTCTCTGATTCAACTTATTCTAACTACCCAAATATTTTAAAGCCTTATGATCAGTATACAACAAAAATTCACTCGGTATCAAATAATGTCTCCATTTCTTTAGTGCTTGAACAATAACATAGAATTCTTGATCATACATAGAATATTTCCTTCTAGAATCATTCAAATTTTCACTAAATAAAGTAATAGGTTTACCTTCTTAACTCAACATAGCTCCAATTTCACTTCCACTTACATCACATTCTACTTGAAATACTTTACTAAAATAAGGTAATGCCAAAACAGGTAATTCAGCAACCTTTTGCTTCAGGGTCTCAAAACTTCTGTCAACTCCATGTGTCCACTTGAATTCTCTTTTGTCTCCTCTCATAGTCTTAGTCATAGCATTACAAATTAAACTAAAATTCCTTATGAACTTTCGGTAAAAACTTGCCAAACCATGAAATGATCTTACCTCACTAGCATTCACAGGTGTAGGCCAATTCAAAAAAGCTTCAACCTTTTCAAGATCCATCTTCAAACCATTAGCTGAAATAAAAAAATCCCAAATATACAATATCTTCCTTCTTGAATGAACACTTTTTTAGATTTATCAGTAGCTTTTCCTCTTTCAATCTCTACAAAGCTTGTCTAACATGCAACAAATGTTCTTCTTTGGTCTTACTGAATATCAGAATATCATCAAGATATACAATCACAAATTTACCCAAGAATTTCTTCAAAACTTCATTCATCAGCCTCATACAAGTACTCGGTGCATTAGTTAAACCAAAAGGAATAACCAACCACTCATAAAAACCTTATTTTGTCTTGAAAGCAGTCTTCCATTCATCACCTTCTCTAATTCTGATCTGATGATACCCACTTTTCAAATCAATCTTTGTGAAATACTTTGCTCCAGTCAAACTGTCCATTATGTCATCCATTCTCAGTATAGGAAACCTATACTTCACTGTTATCTTATTGATTGCTTTGGAATCAGTACACATTCTCCATTCTCGATTGTTCTTTGGTGCCAATACAATAGGTACTACACAAGGACTCAAACTTTCTCTGATCAAACCTTTCTCCAGCAACTCTTGAATTTGTCAATTCAATTCTTGATTCTCGGTAAGTGTCAACTGATGAGGTGCCTTATTCGGTAAACTAGCTCCAGAGATTAGATCCATACAATGATCAATGCTTCTCTTCAGTGGAAAACCATTAGGTACATTATTAGAAATGATATCACTGTACTGAGTGAGTAACTTATCAATCTCCTCAGGGACATTATCCTCTATTTTCTTCATTTATTAGGAATCACAGAAAAACATACATCATTCATCTTCAAAGAATTAACAAATTTTCTTCCTTCCATCAAATAAACTTTCACAGATGTGCAAACATTACTAACAAGTTCTTCCATCAAAGGTACCAAGATTTATTTCTTTCCATCAGCCACAATAGTATACTTATGCAATCTCCCATCATATATAGCATGTCTATCATATTGCCAAGGTCTACCCAACAAAATATGACAACAATCCATAGGCATGATATCACATAACACCTTATCATAGTACTTTCCAATCTTCAAATTCACATAACATTGTTCACTTACCAGGAGTGTATGTTCATCTTTGATCCATGAAATATGATAGGGCTTTAGATGTACCAACCTTTCCAACTGCAATTTTGTGACCATCTCTTCAGATGCCAGGTTCTCTGAGCTAAAACTATCAATGATTACCTTCCAAACTTTGTTAGAAACTCTACATCTAGTCTTGAACAAACTTTTCCTTGTCAAATCTTCCTTCTTGCTTTCATTCCATAGTGCTCTCCTTACCATCAAGTTATTTTCTTTCTCAGGTCCATTCGGTGATTCTTCTTGCACCAAAGCATTTCTATTGCTACCATCCTTCTTACTAGCTTGTGTGCACTCAAAAGATCTATGTCCTTTCACTCCATAGTTATAACAAGTTCCTTGAAAACTTTCTCTACCATAACCACCTCGTTAGTTACTGCCTCTACCTCTAGAACTTTCACCTTTCCACTCGGTCTTGCCTTTGTCTAGATTTGTCTTTTCTGGTTCAAATCTACAATTTTCACCATTAGATCTACCTCTTCCTCTAGGGAATCTACCACCTTGACCTCTCTGTCTTTGTTCATGTCTCTTGTTCAATTTCTCCTCGGCCTTCAAAGAAAATTGATAAGCCTCTTCAATGTTCTCCAACTTGACCATACTAATCTCCTCTTTTATGGAAACTCTCAAACCATTCATGTATCTTCCAATTCTTTCCACATCATCTTCATCATGTCCATATCTAATATCTAATCTATAGAATTCCTCACTATACTCTTTTATCGAGCTATCTTTCTATCTCAAACTTTGCATTCGCCGAACTAGGTTAATCTGATAATCACAAGGTAAGAACTTTCCTTTCAATTTATTGACCATTTTACACCATACCTTGATTTTTTCTTTGCGTTTCCTCTTCTGAACCAATTGCAGATGTTCCCACCATAAGGATGCATGACTTTTAAACTTTGTGCTTGCAATCTTCACCTTCTTATCCTCAGGGATATTTTCATATTCAAAATACTTTTCCATCTCAGTGATCCAGTCCACCAATTCATTAGAATCTAGCTTTCCACTATACTCAAGGGGATTAAAATGTGGTGTTGACTTCAAACTTGTCAAAGCCTTCAAAAATATTTCTTCACCTTGATCCATAATAGGAGCAAGTTCTACATTCACTTGTTCTTCTTCAATTTCATCATCACTAACATCTTCAAGATGTCTGCCTCTTCTTTGGGCTATTTCCACTGCTTCTAACCTAGCATCAATCTTCCTTAGCATATCTGCCAATCTTGGATCTGCATCTTGCCTCCCATGAACCATCTTGATAACCCTCTGCAATTGTAGGTTAGATCACAATATGCTACCCCACAACAATTCAACTAGGGCTTCAAGAGGAACTTGCAAACCTAGATCCACAGACCTAGATCCAGATCTCACCTCACTTTGATACCACCTGACACAAGGCAGGGAGCAAGAGGGGCCAAAGGATGGCACACCCTAATGATCCAAGCCTGCAACACACATGAGGAAACAAAAAACAACAAGAGGGAGAGAGAGAGAGAGAGAATGCCAAATCTGTCATATATTATCATCAATTTGAATCATACATGCCAGGCTATAAGGCCTTTCTGGTTAGGGCCTGATATTACAATGAATTAAAGAAGTGCTCAAACATCTAAGGATTTTCCACAAATCTCTAATCTAATGCCTTCTATCTTCTTTCTAAATTGACTCCCTAAACTACCACCAAACATCTACATTTATCAAGAATCTATCGAGCTGAGTCAGCCTTCAGATCCACAATTAATAGAAGTAACGGTCAAATCTAGGACCACACACTTCCTAATGATGGATACAAACATTAATTTCATGATCCAATATAAATGCACAAGTTGGCCACAACATGAAACAAAACTAGACCCCTCGGTAAGCAAGATAACCAAGTAGCAGACAGACAACACTAAGCGCCAGTGAATTAATCGATCACCCTGGAGATAACCGACCACACTCGATAACCAAAGGAAATCAAACAACTACCAACCAACTCAGGCAAGGTAGAAACCAAGCAACATAGACAAAACACCAAATTCATTTTTTGGTGACACAAGATTGCCAAGGACCTGAGATGCTCCTGCATCAAATATGCACATCATATTCCATAACTCTAGTGATCCATCCTACTCTTTTCTCATTTACATCTTTGTTCAACATAAATTATTTAATGCTAGGATGTGCAACCATTAGATGAACTTTATTTCTAGCAATCAAATGTTTAAACTTCTTCAAAGATTTGATAACAAGTACATGTTTTTCAACAAAACTATACCTTTTTTCATAATCATCCATTCCTTTGTTGAAAAAGGAAACTAGTTGTTCTTAATTGTCATCATTCTTCTACACCAACATTTTTGAAATAGTATCATAGCCTCCATAAGCATATAAGATAAAATCTTTAGAAAAATCAAGATTAGCTAATGTAGGGGCTGATGATAGGGCTTGTTTGATATGCTCAAAACTTAACTTTCGCTCATTAGTCTAGCTAAATGGCATATTTTTCTTTAGCATTGTAGTTAAGGGCTTCAATAGATTGGAAATGTCTAGAATAAAGCATCTAACAAAGTTAATCCCTTCAATAAAACTTTGTAGTCTTTTTTTTTTTTGGCAAAGATAAATCAAGAATTGCATGGATTCTTTCAAGATCTATTATTGTACCTTCCTTTAAAACTTGTTACCCTAAAAGCTTACCCTCATGAACTGCAAAAACTAATTTTTTAGGGTCAAGACAGATTCCAAACTCTCTGCATCTTTGAAGCACTTGCCTTAAATGGCGTATATGTTGATCTACAATTTTGTTATAAATAGTGACATCATCTAAGTAAACCAAAACAAATTTATATATAAGATTTTTGAAAGCCATGTCCATGGCTTTTTGGAATGTGGCCCCTACATTTGATAAACCAAATGGCATCCTTCTATATGCCATTGTTCCCAATTTTATGGTAAAATCTATTTTAAACTGATCTGCCTCTTTTACTAATACCTTATTATAACTAGAATACCCATCTAAAAGGGGAAACCTTTCAGAACTAGAAACATACTGCAAAATTTGTTCCATTGATGGAAGAGGGTGTCTATCTTTTAGAGATGCTCTATTAAGGTCTCTAAAATCCACACACAATCTAATCTCCCCATTTTTCTTACTCACAGAAACTAAATTTGAAACCCAAGATGTATGTTTGATTGGAAAAAATATTCCACTATCTAGCAGTTTATTCAGCTCCTTAAGCATTAGGGGCTCTAATTTGGGGTTAATTGGCCTTTGCCTTTGCCTGATTGGCCTGGAATTGGGTTCTAATTCAATAGTATGTTGGGTCAATTGAGGATCAAACCCTTTTAAATCAGCATAATCCCAAGAAAAAACATCATTGAATTCTTTGAATAAAGCAATAAGAAGCTCTTAATCCCAAGGAGAGTTAACTTTACCAACCTTTAAGAATTTGTCTCTAAATATCTCAATCTCCTCATAATAATCTTCTTTAATGAGCATGTTGGTTTTTTTCCTCTTGAACTGATCATCAGAATTGAAAGTGGACTCCAAAATGACCAGTCCTTTAGGAAGCTTATTTGACTTCAGTTGTATAATCTAGTCTTCCAGTTGTTGTTTCACTTTGCTATCTTTAGGAACTGAAAAGACATTTGTTTCTGCCATAAAACTTAAGATTTTCTCATCAGTATTGAAAACTTTCTAGTTAACATCATTATCTATAATGGATGGCCTAACAACAATCTTAATATAAGATTGATAAAAAATTACACCTTTATTTTCAGAAATTGTAACATGGGCACCAATAGTAGCTAATCTATCAGCATGTTGGTTTTTCCTTCTAGGTACAAAAATCAGGTTGAATGCATCAAAATCATCTAGAATATCTAATACTCTGGACTTATACAATTTTAGGAGATCACTCTTAAAACCTCTCACCTGATTAACCACCAATTCACTATCCCCAAATGCCCTCAATTATTTGATATTTCTTTTTCTTTCCCACTCCAAGCCTTGGATCAAACCTTCATATTCAGCCACATTGTTGGAACAAGGAAAAGATCATTTGAATGCATCATAATATTTTTCACCTTCTAGAGACACAAGCATAACCCCTACACCAGCTCCATCCTTATTTCTAGATCCATCAAAATATAAGTCCTAAAGCTGATTAGACAGTTCTGGATCAGCATCTTGAGCTTTTATCAAATTAGGCATAACAGGATTAGATTCAAATATCATATAATTACAAAAACCAACATCATAAATAAAACTATCTTGGTTATCAAGGGCATTTCTAGTTGCCCACTCATCTAATAATCAGGAATTCCCTCTATTTGATCATTAATAGGGCTTGGATTGTATGGCTCTATGTGATCTTTGGTCAACAATTATGATTTAATGTTCACTTTGGTACCATATCTTGTTCTAAACAACATGTGAGACCAATCTAATTAGAAATATCCACCTATCTTGGCTATAAAATCCCTAGATAGACATAGGGAAAAATAAGGAGGCGGATCTATAACATAGATGTCTTGCAGAATAGAGAAATTTGGGCAAGCATGAAGGGTCAAACTTGCATTCTTGACAACTCCTAAGGTATTGATTGATGAGCCATCTAACTAAATAACTCCTTTCTCAAGAGGTTCATACTTAAAATCAAGTACGTTTGCAATATTTTTGGGCATCACTATGTTGGTTACACCACTATCAACCATGTAGTTGTGTACTAACTTATTACCAAATATCAAGGACACATAAAAAGGAGGAGGCTTAAAATTTGAAACTTTCTTACCATCCTTTACTATTGACCCTTGCACATTTGTAGATTTTGAATTGACCAAAATTATTTTTGAAGACTGCTTTAAGGCTTGTTGTGAACTTACTACACCTTTAGACAACTCTTCTTTAAGTAACTCTGCTTTCCCTAGAATGGCTAGAGAATCTCGCATAGAAATAGAAGCATTCATCTTCTTCATATTATCAACTATATTGAAAGGAACAATTAAATGTACCTTTTGAGGAGATTTAGGAGTAGTTTGATTTGCATGCTTCTGATGTTTCTCCTTAGTTGTAAAAGAAGGATGTTCTTTCAATATAGAAACAGGTGTAGCAGCAACCTTAGTAGTTGATTGCTTTGTTTCTAGAGCTCTATTTTTAGCTCTAGTGTTTTTTGATATAGGTGAATCATCACTTAGCACACATAGTACTTCCTCTTGCTAATTAATAAAACTAATATCTGGAACATTTAGGTCTGATTGTTGTTGAATCTCCTCAATGAGTATGTTTTGTTATGAATCAATTGCATTTTGAACCATTAGAGCTTGATTGGGCACTCCATTAGTGCACTTTTATTGGTTGTGGGGCTGACCACATGGATAGCACCACTCATAATCAGTAGCAAGGTTATTATGGCTAGGTACTATATCTCTAACAACATTAAGAGGTTCAAGGTTATAAGGTCTATACGGCCTCTAATTCCAATTCAGCCTATTTGTACTATTATTTCCTTGGTATTGTTGTTTATTACCTTGAAAGATAGGTTGATTAGGATATTGTGATAAAGAACTAGAAAACTAATTTTGATCTATGGGGTTTCCTTGTGCTTGATGTCTCTTAAGGCTTACCAACTCATTTACAAAGCTCTACAATAAGCTTTCAATTTTTTGTTGACTATCCTTTATACTTTGCAAATCATTAAGAGGGGTAATAGGCATTACCTCTTGGATTTTGAATGATAGAAAAGGAGGAAGAGGTGGGGAAATTAATGGCATATTAGACTGAATGCTAGGAAAGAAGGGCATAGGTGTCATGGGAGCTATTTTTCATGCCTAAATAATACTAATTTTTTCCCTAATAGCAGTATCAAAAGATTGAGGTAAAGAATTAACTCCCATTGATTGAATCATGACTAAGATATCACTATTCAAACTCTTGAGAAAGTACAAGAATGCATATTTAGTGGATGTAGTAGGGATTCTATTCCAAGTCTTTTGGAAATGCAGATTGAAATCACTCATCTCTTCTTATGGAGCCCTTTTGATAGTTGTCAGTTGTTCCACCAAAGATAGGTTATCAGATTTGTCTTCAAAGAACTTAGATAATCCTTCTCCCAATGCATCCCATGTAGAAATAGATGCAACTAGAAGAGTTCTAAACCATTCCAATTCTTTTCCCTTCAAGTATGTATCCAATATCTTCAAAGCTATGTCCTCCTCAAAGGATTTCCCTAATCAAAAGGCACAAATGGTAGTTACCTTGCCATTGTTGGAAGTGCTACAGTGGAACTAGATGGTAATGACTAATCTTTCTCTAGTGGCTGTTCAAGAATAGCTTGAATTTGTAATGCTGGTAAACTCTCAGAAACTTCCTGATCTGAATGTAGCAATTTAGTGCGGTAGGAAGGTGGAGATGAACTTCTTTTAGACCTTCTTTTCCTTGGCCTTCTCGGTTTCCTACCTCTTTCCATAGGCTAAAAAGAGAGCTCCTTAGGACCTCTAGATTCTCTCTACAAAGTTCTACCTCTCTTAGTGAAAGACAGCTATAAATATTCAAACTCATTTACACTCCTTGTTTGGATTATATTCATGTATCACAAAGTCCCATTGGGCGTGCCAAAAATTGTTAAGGCCTTGAAATATCACCCTAACTCAGGCATTAGGGTACACTAATATCTCATGGTAATAATGGAAACCATCTTCAGTTGTGGGTGGACTCTGATTAAGAAGGAATCTCTAGATTCTAGGCCAGTTCCTATTGGATTTGGAATATCACCTTTGACTCTAACTTTGATTGGAAAAGGGAAAAAAGATAACTTTAAAACTAAATGGAAAAAGGGGATGATACACCAAACTAGATTTAGACTTATCAAAAACTTTAAACCAGCATCCACAATACACAAACTACTAATATTTGCATTAAACATTCACTATTCAACATATAGGTTGACTTAGAACTCACTATTAGGGTTTGCACCAAAAATAATGGTAATCTACCAAAAGACATATAGATTCTGCAAAAGGTTTTGTTTTGACAACTTAGAGAAGGAACTAGATTAATTCACTTATCCTTGCTACAAAAACATATTACACTAAAATGTAGAAAAGATGAATAGGATTGATAACAAAACTAAGAAAATAGGTGAAATATGGAGAACTTTCTTTATTTCCTTCAAAATCTGAAAATGGTTATATGCCAAGATAAAAAACATGCCAAGGAATAAGTTGCATTCACTTGAGCACACTTTGCATCAAAACTGAACCAATGATTACAAAACATATGAAAAAGGCACAAAGGAACCAATATGTTCACAAAGTCACCTTCTCCTTCAATTTTGAACCCCTAAAATGAACTTGACACTCAAATATATACCCTCCTAAGGCCAATTTCAAAAACTAAAGCCCTCCAAAAGCCCCTCCAAATCAGCTAGTAACCCTAACCAAAAAGTACAAATCATGCCTTAGATCATGCCCCTAATGTTGGTATACAAACATCACCAACATGTACCAACAAACTCCACTAACGAACCTTCAAGCCTACACCCATAACTCAAATTTAAAAAATTAAGTCTTAATACTATTGATTACATAATCTAAGGTCAATATGATAGAGTCCATGCAATTAGCAATCTCAAAATATCACATCATGGAAAAGGATAGATGGCTGTCATGGCACTTAGGAAATCAAGGTTTCATCTTTCAAACACTACAGTCTTTAATGGAATTAACTCTCTGTCAGTGAATTCCAAAGTTTATCAAAACTTGGCATTATTTTGGGTTCTTGTGTTGCATTTGCATTCGGGGAAAAATGAAAGCCCTAATCCATGGCGACATTTCCTACAAAGATCTAGAGACTGGCTTCACTCCTCTGTGTTTAATTCTTAATCTGGCTCTATTGATATTGAGGAATAGGATTTATGTTTATTGCTTTGCTCCACTTTCTCCCAGCATGTATATCAAGCATGAAGCTTAGATTCTTCAAAAGGAACTCGGGTTTTACAACGGGAACTTGGACTTTGATTATTGATGGAATTTGGTGCCGCTCCTGCAAATATCTCCATCTATGACTTTGAGATAAGTACACCATACATCTTTTTCTATGTTTAACTTGTTGATAAAGGCTGATTTGTTTATTATTACTCTTCATACACTATTTGAAGCCACCACTGTTAGTTGTTCCTTCCTTGCAGCCTGGAATGCTCAAGTTGTTACATAGATGTCACCAATCATTTTGTAGCTCAATTTTTTATTGTTTCCATAGCTGTTGACTTGGGGTTTCATTGTTTTTTCCTATCTACTTTCAATACTGATCATGATTTTTCTTTGAATGAACTAATGCTAATAGTGAATGTGCTTGTTCTACCATTGTTATCTTGTCAGAACCAAAAGTAACCACCATGTCTTGATTTTACCTGTTAAGGCCATGACTTTGAAATGTGTTTGACTTTATTAAAAAATGTTGTCTATATCAACAACCATCTGGTCTCCACTTTGCTGGAATGACAGTGATAAGTGCACCAAACTAATTTTTGTTTAAATGTGAAATGCAATAATGTTTGTTTATGAGGTTTGAGCATAGGCTCATGACATCCATGACCATAAGAATGTTGATTCATGAAGTTCAAGCACGGGATCATGACATCCATAAATACATTTTGTAAACAAAGAGCTCAATACTTTAAAATGCATCTTTTCTTTGTATACATCACTATCATTGAACATGCATATTTTGAAAACACTGTTATTTGATCATTTCCTTTATCATTTGACATTCTGCAATTCACTAGTAGTCATCTTTTTAGAATTGACACCTCTGTATAACAGTATTGCAAATTAGATGTAATTGTTATCCATTTTCTCTGTACATGCACATAATTTTATGTCACTATAATTTAATCATCTTCTCACATATCAGTAATGATTTCTTCCTCCTTTGCACATGCACAACATGTCTTGCATATACACCTTTTGTAGCATCTTTTTATTATAAACAACTATTAGTGAGTAAACATGCATCATAGTTCATTACTTGGAATGCACTTCAGCTTACTCTGGTTGAAAACATCACCAAATCCAATATGTTAGGTTAGTGAACATGACCAAATGATCAATTTTTTTTTGAGAGTTCCATGTATGATGACATTCATGCATTAATATCAGTCAACTAATAGTTTTCACTAACCTAATGCTACCTTGTTGTTTTGAAAAAAGGTTTCTCAGCTACAGGAACTAAGTCCCTTTGATTCAGATATATGGTTTATAAAAACATGCACAAAGATGACCATAAATAGTAAAAGGTTTCATGGAGTCATGTCCCTTTGATACTATTATTCTATTAATGCAGATGCATATTTTTCTATTGTATTGATATCATAGATAGATGTGCAGCTCTAAAAGTTTTGGTTGTTGTATGATGCTTCTAGTTTTTCATGCATTTTTAGATCCAATTTGGATCTAACACTTTTTCCTCTATGATGCAGGACAAGACCCTAATACCTAAGACACAAGACATAAGGACTTAGACAAAGACTTGAAGAATTGGACTATAATAGACAATCCGCTCCTAAATGCAGAAGATCCTACAAGGCAATGCATGGGCCTCTACTCATACTTCTATCATGCTTTCTTTTCTGCCATTTGATCTTAGTTCCAACATCAGAGATGAAATATGAAAGAAAATTTCTCTATTACATTTAGTTTGAATGCACAATTTAATGATCAATTATGAATTTGAAAATTTGGAAATGATCAATACTTAGAGTACAACATAACTAATGATATGAATGGAAAAGAAATGTATTTATCTTCATCACCTAAACAATAGTGTTGAAGAGGTGTACCTTCATGCAATCTTTTAGTATTAATGTTTATCATCCTACATGTACAAAATTAGGATAATAGTTACTTCTTCCCTAAAATCATTAATGTCAGTATCCACAAAACATGTAAACTCATTATCAATATTTTTCTCAATCATGTGGATAACTTTTGGCTCCCTTTCAACCTTAACAAATTGACCATCAATTTATAAAGTTGCATAGGACAAGTCACATTGAAAACTTCCACCCATAGAAGCAATCCACTTTCTATAAAATAGCATCCCATAATGAGGTGGAATGTCTACTACCAAGACACTCATATTCAATTCCTTATCAGGATAGGTTGCCAATTTATAGAGTAGTGCATTAATAGTTCCAATGACTGGCACCTTTGTTTGATTCATTGCACAACATCTATCCCAAACAATGTTAACCTTGAGACCCAACCTCTCCATGATTTTAAAAGGAATAACTGTATTTGATGCTCCTGAATCAATCATGCAATTCTTTATTGTCATTCAATTTATTATGATACTTAGGAAGAATGGATCTATGTTTCCAAGGCATGCATTTACAAAATTATCCAAATACATAGGTGGTATTTGAGATACCACACCCTGAACTTCAATTTCCATCTTGTCCTCAACTTGGGGCTCACTTGTGTTGCAAGAAACATTATTATCATGAACATTATCAACCCATGCTAATTATATATCCTTATGCTTAGGGATTCTTAATAATTCTGATAAGGGAACCTTAATAGTAATCTAAGACAAGATTGACAACATATCAACAAGAGTAGAAGAACGAATTTCAATTTTCATACCTTTAGTATCCTTCTACTTCTCAAATGTATCAATTGTGGCCATTACCTTTTATTTTTCATTTGTGGATATTGTATTAACTAGCCTCTTAACTTCCTTTTGGTTATCATTATTCTAGATAGTAGAAATCTTTATAGCCCCAACCCCTTTTGGTTCTCATTTCTTTCCTTTTACATTTTTAAATTTCACTACATAATCACGTTTTGTCTTATTCCAAATGAGCTCCTTAGAATTGGTATTCTTTATGAATATATCGGCAGCCTTTCCAGTGCTATCATTTATTGTCATGCTACTAGTTTGTATTTGTCCTACCATATTTACAGTGATCCTAGCAATTTCTTCCTTTTAGGGTCTTCTTAAATTCACTTGTTCCGAGGAAGATGTCATGTTGCATGTCCTTTCATCAATGCTTTCATCATCAAAAAAGACTTCTTGATGGAATAATGATATATTATGTCTCTTCAGACACACATTAGTTTCCTCATCAATTTTTGAAGCATCTTCATGTCCCCAATATGAATCAGTAAGATTACAACCAATGTCATCATTATTTTCTTCCTGGTCAAATTCCTCGATATCATTATCTTGGTAAGAAATTATAGATTGTGCAACCACACAATGTTCTATAGAATGAGGTGATTGACAGGCCATACACCATGGTGTATCCTCTACAACATTCACATAAGTCCTATGTAATGGGTCATGGATTACCTTGTCACTATTTACTTTTGCAGATGGAGTGATAGGTTTTCCATCCTTCCACTGGGTGTTATAAGGGAAATTTTATAGTCTCTTCTACCTATTGAAATGGGGCTTTTCTATAGTAGAAATTTTCTCATTTCTATTGCTTGGTATTTTCAAGTCTTTCAGTGCATTCAACAGTTTATCCAACTTATCCTCTTCTTGCCTCTTGTTTCCAACAATGCTTTCATTATCCCTCTTATAGTTCTTATTTCCAAACAACTTAGGGTCATCTCTTTTCCCACCCAATTTACTAGATATCTTCATATTGTTTTCAATGTTCACATAAATCCTAAAGGAATCCCTAAGAGTTATTGGTTCTTTATCTCTTAGTAGGTATCCAACCTTACCATTAAAGGAATTGAAGTATGTTGTCAAAAAAAATTTTCATCTAACCTCATAACTTGAAATAATTTATGCATACCCTTTTGTAATCTCATGTTAAAATCAACTGTAGACTCATTTTGATTTTTTCTTATATTGTTAAATTCATTTAACATGAAACTAGCATTAGGTCTATCACCATATTACTCCTTGAAACATTTTTCAAATGCATCTCATGAATCAATACAATGGTCAGGGAGTCTTTTAAACCAATCTATGGCATCCTCTACCAAATATTGAACAAACAATTTCATAACTACATCCTCATGTTGTATTTCATAGTCATTCAACATGTAAATAAACAACCTAAGGTGTTCTTCACAACTAATAGCATTATTACCAGAAAATTTAGTTACCTTATGCCTTATCTTAGTTGGAATAGTATTAGGATAACCTAGTATCCCATCAAAACTAATTTTCCTATACCCTTCTAATTGCATATGTCTTCTTTGGAAACCTAATCTAGTGTTTCCACTAAGACCAACATTAACAACTATACCCCCACCTACTTGTACATTTGACTTTTGTTTAGGGTCAACATTTAACTTGGTAGATCAAGTAGAAAGTAAATTATGAGCATCAATATTACCAAGTGGAGTAGCATTAGTAGTTGTAGATGGCATACCTATTTCAGTTGTAGATGGTCAAAGAGTACTTGTAGATGAAGAGCTCAAGAATTGGATCTTCCTTCTTGTTTCTGAAATAGATGCTTCAAACTCATCCTTTTCCAATTCCTTTGCTTCTCTTTCCTTCTTTCTCCTTTCCATCTCTATATCAACATTTGAGACAGGTGGTGGGATTTTTTGTCTAGCCACTGGCTCATTTATTTTGATTCCAACCATTTTTTTCTTACCCTTATTGTTATCAATAGAAGTAGGCTTGGTACTCTCACTTATACTCTTCTCTTTAGGTAGAGACACATAAATTTTTACTTGTCTAATCATAGGTCCCTCTCATTAAAAATCATGGTCCTATAAAAAATATTCTTTCTCACTTGTCAAGGAAGAAAGGTCACTAAAGAGATCAATCTACAAAGATTTAGGAGAAGAAGAAAATATTTTGTTTCTCTCCTTTAATTCATTAATTTTTCTGAGTAGAGACTCTCTTTCCATTAGTGCATTTATAGTCTCAACCTCTTTTTCTTTCTACAACCTCTTATATATTGCATCTTTCTCTGCTAGTTGCAATCTCAATGCACCCAAATTAGTTGGATCTATCATAACATCATCAGATCTTGATGATACATCCATATCAGTAATATTTTGATATGGGAAATAGACCCCTGTTGGCTTCATTTTTTTCCTTTTAGGAATAACTTCATCTTGATGTAGACTTGGCACATTACCCTTATTTCCTACCTTCACATTCTTATTTGTAGGTGGTATGACTTTGTCTTGATATAATACTTCTGGGGTATCATAGAAATTATCTCCAAAGAGACCACTATCAAATTTAGAACTTTTATATATTGATTCATTTCCATTAGTAGATGTGTGTAATACCCCATCTTCTACATTATTATGTTCTCTTACAGGTGCACTGGTAGACTCTCCACCTTTTCTAAGCCAATTTTTATTTCTTGACCTAGGTAACTCTTCTAGATTAACTTTTGAGTTTCTGATGACAAAAGCTCTTATGTTTTTTTTATCCATGGTTTGTAGCTTGTAAAAACACACTGGTTCTAACCCTTTGAGTTACCACCCACGTTAATGGGAAATTTATGATAGACAAACCTTGAGAATATAAAGAAAATGTCAAACAACACAGGAAGAACACAAGGATCTAGATAGAAAGGAAAACACACTGCACTGTCTTCATAACAAAATAGCAAGTGATTCTTAAAATCTTTTAATATTTTTCTATGTTCATATCCCTAGTAGAGTCACCATTTTTTTGGTTCCTCTTTCTTCTTCTAGATTTAAACCCTTTGTGACAACTTGATGTCCTTGACTCTTTACACCCACTTTAAGTATAACAAGAAAAAGGACCAATTAATGAGGATCAAGACATCCTACACTTTGAGTCTTAAGCTTAGGCAGATGTACCTTTAGGATTTACATCTTTAAGGAATAAAAAAAAATTACTTGCATTTATCAAATATAAATACTAAGCATTAATATTCTTGAAACATAAAGTGAAATATTTTATCATTTAAAGATTTGATGATGATAATTGCCTCATAAGAAAAGACCAGTGCCTAATTCTAGAGCAAGTAGTCAAATGAAACATACATCCATAGAAAGTTTCTAAATTAAACACACCCAAAACCCAGATGAGATTCTTTTCAAATCATCCTCTCACTCTCACATTTAGCCATAAAATTCTCATAAGAATCATGAATTCTCTGAATTTACCCCTAAGAATTACCCTCCCCTTGAAAAGGAACTCAAGAAGAAATTCACAATTTACTTTGTAAAACATATATTAAAATGCTTTGAAAAATTAACATATAAGAACTCCATATCAAAATAAGAAGACATTCACAAATGTGAGAATGGATTCCATTGTATTCTCATCAAATTTTTTTGTATCGGTACATTAAAAATGACAAAATTCTAGAATAAAACTCTAGATCCAAAATTCTCTCTCTATTAAAGTTAGAAACTTCACCATCCTTAAAACAATACAAAGCCCTACTACTTATAGTATTCACTAGCCATCTTGGAATCCTAGAAGAATTAGGATGCTACAAGCTTTGTATGGCTAGGAAAGAGAAAGACACTAGAAGACAAAAGGCAGTTACAATGATTACAAAAAGTGGAGAATAAACTAGAGAAGTATCTATGTAATCATTCCAAATCTTCAACAGATGGCACCTTTGCCTGCATGTGTTCAAGGTAACTTCTAAAAGTGGTTTTGTTGATAATGACTGCCAAAATGGATAATATACATTATCCTTTTCATGATAGTTACCCTCCTTGTGCTCAATGATGAGGTGCTAGGTGTTGTTCAGTCCTCTGCCATAGCCTCCAAATTTGTTGTAGTTGGCTTCTTCTTCTTTGGCTTTGTACTTTTATCCCATGTTGCCACCTCTTCCTCTATTGACCATGTGAAGTTATTTAGGCTCTACAGTTTCTTCATCTACCTTTCCCACCTGGAGTCAAATATAACCTTGGTATCAGCAACAAACCTTGTATAGTCAGTTTCTAACTTGAACATATCATCCAAGACATGATTAAACTTGTTCATGTCCAAGGTACCATATTCATTTAAAAAGGACTCATGCCCTATCAACAAAGCATTCAGATCATTCTTCCACCCCTCAACACTTTTTTATTGCATTATCTTCCTTGTGAATTGGAGGCATATATTTTCTATAGTCAGGACCAAACATGTCCATTTTTTACTTTACCTACTTTTCTTTTCCTTTGAAAAATGATAGAGTGGCACCAATTAGCTCTATCATCTCTCCCACTTGGCTTACTAGCTCTGGGATGTCTAATCTATGAGATTGCAACAACTCCAACTTTTCAAACAATGGGCCCCTGCATGAGCAGATGCTCAATAATGCCTCCAAAATAGCCATTGTAGCCTTGACATCACCAATTATTTTTTGCAACACATTAAAATAATCATGAATCGAATCCACTTTTCCCTTTATTATCTCATACCTATGCTGCATAATCTTGGCTAAGGCACCAAGTGCAACCTCATTCCTATCCTTGTTAGATTTCTCATTTGAGACATTGGGACCCTCTATTACTTGAGGTGTAGGAGCCTCACTTTCAAGGGCTTGAGGGGGAGAAACATTAGATGCTTCTTCTAATTTGACCTTCAGGTCTTCCAATTCTTCCTCCAAGACCTTGATCTTCATAAAAAAAATTCCTTTTCCTTTACTAGGACCATTGTCTCATCAAATAACCTCTCATATTTGCTGGACATTTGTACAGTTTTAGCCTCATTAAGATGGGAAAAGTGGGTAACAACCTTGGAGACTTCAAGGTCTATTTTGTTTTGTATTGTGCATATGATCTTATCTACATCCATTTTCTCAGCAAAACTAACCAAGGAAGGCTTTTGTGTTCTTGGATAAAGGGACCACATTGAAAGTTTTTGGGATCTTGGATCATATCCACATCCCTTGATCATTTCTCCAATTTGTATCTCATAAGACAATTGGGCCTCTGGTTGCCTTCTTATTTGATCTATGATAAAGGCTGAACCCAAATCCCATCCTGGGACAAGCAACATCCCACTTGATTTCACCAATTGCCTAGCCTCATCAACAGTAATTGTTAGGAATGGGAACACTGAGAGGGGGAGGGGTGAATTAGTGTTCACTGTAATTTAACTTTTTACTTTAATCTTTATGTAGAACATAAATGCTTAAGAACTAAATTAAACATTCACATAAACATGAAACATGAAATCAACACATGACACCAATATGGTTACGAGGAAACCCTAATAGGTAAAAACTCTGGTGGGACTTGATACCCACTAATAATCTGCAATAGTGTTTTGTGATCCTTGTTAGAAGATCATTTACCCTGTTAGGAGTAGCTTTACAATGCTTTAAGTATAGTAGACCTTGTTAAGGGTTAGACCCTATTAGGAGTCTTTTACAATGATCCCTATTAAGGGAGTGGACTCACGGTCCCAGAGCTCACTGCTCAAATGGTGAAGGCTACAACCTTTTGATTCAGATACATACTATATCTACAGGTGAAATATCACTATGACACTGCTTGTTAGATCAATTCCTCTGGTGCATTGATGCTTTGACCTCTAGAAAAGATTTAATACATCTTATGATGTCTTTGCATACCTCTTCTCTGCTTATCACAACTCTTTTTCAGCTTCCATACTGAATATAATGGGCGCACCTTATATTTATGCGCTTATACAAAATACATAAATAGGTCAGCCCTATAACTAATTACAAATAATGCTTCCAAATGAATTGGCTTAAGCATGCATACAATTATACAAATAAACATATTGGCAACCTCAATACAATAGGTGCATAGCCTTTACAATATTACATTATAATCACAAACCAAAAAGCTAACTGTCAGCTCCAAGCTCTATTCTCTGCTAGCACACACTAGCTGTGCAACTTTAACTAATTGTAACTTTCATATCTTTACATATCTATTTATGTGATCATAGACTAAGCATAAGTATAGTCTAACAAGCTTAACTTTTAGGGCGCATACCATAATTCATCTGTACACACGTGCACTGATGCTCTGAGCTGTAGGAACTCTGTATATTGTCTAGTCTTTAACACTTAACTGAATTCTGATCTTTACACTAAGTGCGCTAACTCCAAACTGCTATATGACTTTGTTTCCATAGTGACAACACTATGTCTAGTCATATACTTCAGTATAGACAACTTGCCAATAATCTCCCCCTTTGTCATTGATGGCAACAAAGGAATATGGCCAAGTTGCTAACTGTATCTTTACACAAAAGCTTTTGTCTTCTATACATCTTTATACATAATCTTATATCTCCCTATACATATATGTACTCCATATTCTATACACAACTCCCCCTTTGACATTAATGAAAAAGGTGCATCAAAAAACTATATGTACACTTACTCACCGAGGGAAAACATCCAGATATGCAATCTCGAGGTTCTGGATCTCCTTCTTCCAAAAGGTTATCAGAGAGTTAACTATCTGGAGATGGGCACATAATGCATATTGAAGCTTCTCCATCTTTTCTAAGTCACTGATGGGACCATGATCATAAGTTACCATGGTGGCATCAATCTCCTTTAAATTCTGATTGAGGATGTCTAAAGAGGGTGCAAGACCATTCCTCAACTGAGCCTATTTGGATCTTATCCTTGTTATCTCTTTTTCTTCCTTCTCAATCTTGTCTATCTATCCTTGGTAGAAATTGTTACACATGTTCACATTAGTGGATGTGTCTGACACTAGATTCTTCACCTTCTCAATCAAAGCTTCTACTTCTTTTATCTTCTTGAAGTGAGCATCAGTGAGCTTGTCTTGATCCATGCATGTTGCAATGATCCTTCTTCCTTCATCAACAAATTCTTTCAATGATGCCTAACCAGACTTAAGAGAATTCAAGTCTAGTGCAAAGTTTCTAATTAACTCATTTACTCTATTCTTTAAGTACTTCTCTTCTACCACTTTGGACGTAGATTCTTCTAGGCTAGAAAAATTGCTTTTGAACTGTGAGAGAACTGTACTCACATCATCAACTGAATGTACATTTTGTACTTTCTTATCTTTAGGCAACAAACTGTTCAAAATATTCATTGATTTTATCAGGAGAGGATTCCTCATAACTTGCTTCTCCTTTTCCTTCTCCATAGCCAGGACATTAAACTTAATCAGGTCTTCTTCTTTCCAGGAGTCCAAACAACTTGTGTCAGGTGTCAAACTTGACAACAATGCTGGGGAGGGAGTGATGTGAGTGTTGTCCATCACTTCTAGTTTTACCTTTGCAAGATCAATAGAAGTATCTTTTTCTTTATTTTCTACCTCTTCTTCTTCTTTCTTATCAGGTACAACTTTTGTGAGTACTTCTTGTTGAGTAAGAGTTGAATTGCTGCATAAGATTTCAGCTTCTTCAGTACTAACAAATACTTCCTCAAACTTGTCCAAATCCTTATCAGTAGCTGCCATGGCTATTTCCACATTATCTATGATAATAGTGCTTCCTTCATGAGATTTTGAGATGGGCGTAGACTTGTTTGCTTCTGTTTGAGTTTCTGCTATGGGCCCTGAGTCTTGAGGTCTTGTCATTAGTACATTGAGGCTCTCTGCTTCCTTGTCTTTCTTACTGGGTGCATGAGTGATGGGTGCAATAGGTGGTTTTATCTCTTGTTCTAATAACACCTTCTCAATAGACTTCTCTATTTCCATTTCTATCAACTCATAGTCTTTGTTCATAATATGAAGAGTTCTCATCTTTGTCCTTAGGTGCGGCTTCACTAGATTTAGTAACAATGATGTTTCTTCAATAGAACATATTGGAAGAGTGTCTTCTAATACTTTTTCTCTGATCCTTAAATCTTCTTCATTTTCTTGCCTCTTTAGGTTTTCCAAAATATGCCATACTTTATCTGGAATGGAGGTTTTCAATTCAAGGACTGTCTTCTACATGCATGACATCCATCGGCGTGGTGGAGAATGCTCCCTCTAAATCATCTAGGGTTGATTTAAATGGGTGCCTCTTGAAAATTTATCTCTTCTTTTCAGAAACATCAAAAACTATGGGAATGGCCATGACTTACTTGTTATTCTCTTTCCAACTGAACTTAGAGATGATCTGATGGCTTTCAAATCGGTGCAATGAGCTAGGGTTACTACAACTAATCAAATGCACTGATAATTGTAGCAAATCTATGATAGATTCAATCTCCAAGACTTCACAATAACTTCCAAGGCTCCTTCTACTTTCTATCACTCTGAATTTGAATGCAATGAGAATCAAATGAATTTTGTGTACTTTAAAGTGAAAAATTTTCCATTAATGCACATTGCGTAAACCAGGCTGTCACTTCAAAATTTCAAACTTGAGCTCTGCAAACAATCAGCATGTGCACTCTTGCATGAAGGTTCCTATACACTCCAAAAGCTTAAGTCCAAAGGTGCATACTTTGAGGATGAGTATACTAGCCATGCAGGGGTCTAGAGCTAAATTAGCTCCCCCTATGACCCTGGGGGCCATTTATGCAGATGTAGAGGGTGCGTCCACTTGGGATGCATCCAATACATTCTCATCAGCATTATCCTTCTTTCCTTCTGACCAAATCAAGATCACATCCTCTGAGGCTTTCACAAAATTGACTTTTGCTTCAGGATTCAAAACTGCTTCTTCGGTCTTTTTAGGGCTTTCCTGACCTTGTGTTCTTGATCTACAGAACCTTGAGATATGTCTAGCCTTGTTACAAGAGTGACAAATGATTGGAGGTCTATTATTCCTCGGTGCATTGACACGAGTCACCATTCTATATTGCTTTTTTGTGTGACCATTGTAGTTACATATCTGGCATATAACATTTTGAGCACTCCTTACATTTGTTTGGTTTTAATTTCTCTGATCTTTTTGAATTCTATTCTTCTTACTAGTCTTGCAATTCATAGCTCTATGACCAAACTTGTTGCATGAATAACAATAACCATTAAAAGGTTTTACCTCTGTACAATTCCTTGCAATGTTTCCATGCTTGTTACAGGCAAAACAAGTGTGTTCTACTTGCTTGCACTCATTCTTAGGTGGTTCACCATTATCTATGGTTTGATCTTTAGTCTTTTCAGCATTAGTAGAGTCCTTTTTTGAATCCTTTCTTGCTTGCATATTGTCAATCTGATTTTGTGCTTCATTGTATCCAATACAGCCAATGTCTCCTTTGGCTCTTCTTGCATACAATTGAGATTCTACCAAATCAACACTAGTGTGTAATTTTTCAATATGATTCTTTGATTCTTTTAATTTAGATTCCAAGTTTTCTTTGTTATTTCTTAGCTCCAAGATTTCCATGTTTAATTTCCTTAGTTCTTCATTTAGCTAAAGGTTCTCTTTGATCTGTTCATCAAGGACTGCTTGATTATTACTCAGCTTATCATCAACCTCTTCAAGTTTTTCTTTTATGGATTTTTTTTCTTCATTGACCTTCTTTATCATTGTCCCTAGATCACTGGTAGAGCATTCTTTCAAACCTTTCCTTATCTTCTTGATGACTAACTAAGCATCACTAAGTTTATCTTTTAGTTCTTCAGATTCTCTTTCTGACTTGTCTAGATCTTCAAGAGCAGCTTCAAAATTTCTTTTTAGATGTTTCATTTCTACTTTGTCCATGATCTCCTTAAGTGGTTAAACTTTTTTGCTAAGGACCAAAGCTCTGATACCAATTGTTAGGAATGGGAACATTAAGGGGGCGGGGGGGACGAATCAGTGTTCATTGTAATTTAACTTTTTACTTTAATCTTTATGCAAAATATAAATGCTTAAGAATTGAATTAAACATTCACATAAACATGAAACATGAAATCAAAACATGACACCAATATGGTTACGGGGAAACCCAAATAGGTAAAAACCCTAGTGGGACTTGATACCCACTAATAATCTGCACTAGTGTTTTGTGATCCTTGTTAGAAGATCCTTTACCCTATTAGGAGTAGCTTTACAATGCTTTAAGTATAGTAGACCTTGTTAAGGGTCGAACCTTGTTAGGATTCTTTTACAATGATCCTTGTTAGGGGAGTGGACTCACTATCCTAGAGCTCACTACTCAAATGGTGAAGGCTACAACCTTCTGATTCAGATACACACAATATCTACAGGTGAACTATCACTGTGACACTGCTTGTCAGATCAATTCCTTCGGTGCACTAATGCTTTAACCTCTAGCAAAGCTTTAATACATCTTATGCTATCCTTGCATACCTCTTCTCTTCTTATCACAAATCTTTTTCAACTTCCATACCGAATACAATGGGTGCACCTTATATTTTTGTGCTCATACAAAATACATAAATAGGTCGGCCCTATAACTAATTACAAACAGCACTTCCAAATGAATTGGCTTAATTGTGTTTACAATTATACAAATAAACATGTCAGAAACCTAAATACAATAGGTGCATGGTCTTTACAATATTACATTACAATCACAAACCAAAAAGCTAACTATCAGCTCCAAGCTCTGTTCTCTACTGGCAAACACTGGCTATGCAACTTTAACTGACTATAACTTTCATATCTTTTCATATCTACTTATGCCCTCATAGACTAAACATAAGTATAGTCTAACAAGCTTAACTTTCAAGGTGCATACCATAATTCATTTGTACACATGTGCACTGATGCTCTAAGCTCTAGGAACTCTGTATATTGTCTAGTCTTTAACACTTAACTGAATTCTGATCTTTACACTAAGTGTGCTGACTCCAAACTACTATATGACTTTGTTGCCATAATGACAACACTATGTCTAGTCATATACTTCAGTATAGACAACTTGCCAATAGTAATGATATATGAACTAGGGTCATATGTGACTAGGGCTTGTAGGGCCTCACTGTTAGGATCAATCCCATCTATCACTTGAAGTTGATTTCCTATCTCCCGCTTCTTTCTCCAAATAAGGAAGTTTTTGAATTCTTCACTTTTGATGAAATTATAAAAAATTCTTCCTAGTATAGCTCTCTTTCATATTTACACATTTGAAGAGGAAACTCCACCTCCTCTCATGTTTCTTTCTTCTTATCTTCTCTTATGTTCTTTCTCAACTGGTGATGGTAAGGCCTATCACCAAGAACAAGGGCACCCACTTTATCAATTTTATTTTTTTACCCCCTCGGCCTTAAGGACTCACCTACCTTTTCCCTTTATCTTTTTAGCGGAGGTTCACTTGTTGCCTTTATTTCTGGGACACTTGGTCCTAGCTCAAAAACTAGTGGCTCACTCATCTAAGGAGGGCTATCTTTCTCATAATATCCCTCACTATCCTCCTCATATGGAGAAGATGAGTACTCCCTTTGGACTTCTAATTTTTTATCCAATTGAGCCTCAAGTTGGTTGTACAGGGTGTCATAGATGTTGATCATTTTATTGATCCTAGAAATGTATGGGAGGTTAGGAAAGTAACCTACAAAGGAAATCCCTACCTTCTTTATTTATGCTTCCAAGCCCAACAGGTCATAGAATTTACCAAGTCTTTTTTCAATTTATTCTTCTGCTAATATTTTCCTGATGATATCCTCATCATCCAACCCATCATGTTCATAGATAGTGTCGATACTATTAATCAAAAGCTTCTTAGCATTCTTAATGAAATCCTCAGGATCAACATATCTATATTCCACTGTGCTCATCTTGAACTGACCCAACCACTTGCCGAGTTTAGGCACATCCCTCTTTCCAATGGTGAAGTTGGTCACTTTGAATTGTCTAGGGGTGAAGGTCCCCTTTCTAAGTGGATTCAGATGCTCCTTATCTATCACACCAATTTCAAGAAAAAATCCATGAGGGAAACCCTTGGGGGCACAAATTTTGGGATTATATGTGGGGGTTGAGGACATCCATATACCCTAATCATAGTAAAACTCTTTCCTAAGTAGAAATCAACCCAATTATGGTCTAGGGAGCACTTGTCTTCATACTCACATGGTCTCAAAAGCCTCAACACCTTAGTGGACAACTTGACAATACTTATCCCAAGAAAACTAAGGACTAGGTGGACAATCCAATTTTGAAACCCAAAGAGCTCATGTTCATTGGATGTATAATTCCAAATCCTCAACCATAGCTGAATAGGGTTTGGTTGGAAATTTGTCATCATTCTCAACCTCAGCATTTGCACATCAGAACTATGCACATTTTAAAATAATATCATATGGATTAACAAAGATTAATGCATGAAGTGAGGCTATGATTTCTCCTTAATACTCATAAGACCCTCATGCATCCGATCTATTACATATTGAATGTAATCATAATAAGTATTAAAATGGGAGTTTTGGATGTCAAGAATGATCATCAAAAACTTTTCATGCATCCTCTCTACATCTCCATCCATCCCCAACACTCTACATAACCCATATGCTAAGTAATTCATATAAAAATGAAGGTCCTTGAATTCATATGGTGCATTCATTCGAGTGGGTAGAGGGGATATGTATTTTCTTATCTTCAACATGAAATTGGTGATCTGGGACTTCACAAAATTTTCTTGTTTCTTATACTTCTCCTTTTCCTTACTCAAATAAATCTCCATGGAGAAAGAGGAGTAAGTGACAAAAGCCTTCATGAATGAACCCTTGTCAAGTGTTAATAAGGAAGAACAATCAGCCTTTCTAATTGTCTTTGATATAGGGTCATATTTTTTATCCAATTCAACTAACAAGTCCACATCTAGGAAAACATCTGGGACTATCAACTTCCCCATGCCCAACTTCTAGGCATTACAGACCGGGATTTGTTTTACTTGTTTGCTATAGAAGTAATTAAAGAGAATGTATCTTGAGACAAATGGAGCCACTAGGTCTCTACAAGTTGAAGTATGGTCAGAGAAGTATTCATCACTAACCTTCTTGTCCTGAGTGGACCTTGGGAGTAGAGTGATGAAAACTACAAAATTGTTCTTTCCCTTTGCTTCCTCCCCTAAATCTGTAACTCCCTCAATAGATGAGACCCTGTTTGCTTCTAGTTGACTCATTTTGAAAGCACTGAATATGTTTTGTTTTGAAAATGCACTAAAAAATCACTTCTCACTGTGAAATTTTCTATCTCTTAACAAAGCTCTTCTCAATTGCAGCTCACTAAAAATCTAAAAATCTATTAAGTGTAAGAGAAGGTAGTGTCTTGTCCTTATATCATTTTGCAATGAATGCAGAGAACTTGTCGAGATCATAAAAAATCCTTCCTCGATCACTTTAGTATTGACTCTATGTGTAACTAATTTCAAATTTTAGTTAGTTGTGGCATGTGAGGTTTACATATACATTAAATTCTTAAAAAACACTTGAAAAAAGGCCATCATTGTATCTTTGTCTTTAAAACCCTCAAAAACTGCTAAAACTCCCACTTGTACAGTGATTGGCCATTACTTTTTACCTTTTCCAACTCAGCCATTTACTTTAACATGTCAAGATTTTTCTAATTTTTTATCACCATGAAAACTAACCACACTTCTAGAGATTTAGTGACCAAAGCTTTCTCAGAGTCTCTAAGTGTTTAGATTAACTCATGTTTGATCACAAGACTCGGTGACTAAATAAATATTGTAATCTCAAGGCATTAACTCTAACCTTAGTTTTGTTATGAGACCTGGAGATAACCAAAATCTCTTAATCACTGAATACTTTACTTAACTCAAGCTTTGTCTCACAATTCAGTGATATCCATTGATCTTGTTCTTCATCTACGGTCACCTCTTAATTGCTAAATATTTCATGTCTTGGCCGTGGGATTGCGAGACCTAGAGATAACCCTTATTTACTTATCCTTTAACCTTGTCACTGGATCTCCAAATATTAAGCCACTAACCATCAGAATCATGAGATTCAGAGATAACACATTTGACAAGTCCCTAAACACTTTGACTTAACCTCTAACCATTTGGAGATTTGGAGATAACCTTCATCGTAAATTCCTTTAAACCTTTTTGTGAGGTCACCAAATACTAATAGACTCAACCATCAGATCCTGGGACTTGGAGAAAACCATTTTTACCAAGTTTTTGAATGTTAATAAACTAATCGTTAATCATTGCGAGATTAAGAGATAACTATAAACTTTTATTTTCTTAATCTTGTCGCCTAATCTCCAAATATATTAAGCCTTAACTGCCACATTATGAGACTTAGAGATAATTGTCATTATCAAGTCTCCTCCCCTTTTGTCCAGATCTCTTAGTGCTAAATGACTTAACCATTTCCTTATGAGATCTAGAGAAAACTGTTGTGCTAGATCGTGAGACCCCGTGTCATTGGATTGCTGAAAGTTAAGACATCACCGTCAAACATTGCGAGACATGGAGAAAGTAGTTTCACCAAGTTTCCAGATAAAAAGGACTAACTACTAGCCATTGAGAGATCAAGAGATAACCTAATAGCTATTAAGACATTACCTAGTCTCCCAATCTCTAAATCTTTTAATACTTAACTTTAAACATTACAAGACTTGGAGATAAAAGGGAAACAATAACCATGTGTAGAATAAAAGAGTTAACTAACATGGAAAAGTAACACAAAATTAGATCTTCGGTAGGGTTTTCACATTTAGACAAGGAAAATTTCACAAACCCTTTGAAAAATAAAAGACCTAATTCACAAGCTAGGGTTTTTTTTTGGAAATCTTAATGATATGAAAATTTGACTAACACCTCCAACCTTGCAACTAGTGAAAATTTTCCTCATAGTCAATTCCTTCTTGTTTTGAATATCCCTTGCATGCCAATGTGTCTTTGTTTCTAGTCACAATACCATCTCCATTTATCTTATTTCTGAATACTCATTTTGTGCCAATAACATTCTTGTCTTTACTTTTGGGAACCAATTCCAAAGTTTTTTTCTTTTGTATCTGATCCATTTGTTCTTACATTTCCTTGATCCATGAATCATTTATTCATGCTTCATCAGGGGTCTTTGGTTCAACTTGCAAAATTAATAAAACTATATCCCTTGATTTGCAACCTTTTTGTAGTTGTTAGAATGATTTTAGAATAACAGAGAGGAGGGGTGAATCAGTTATCCTTAGGTCCAAATGTACCAATGGAACTTTTAAACACTTCAACCAATTAAAATCTACATATCAATCCACATAGTCTCTATAGAATATAACTAGTAACATAAACTTGCATTCCACTGTCCAAAAGTAATCAACTTGCAAAATATAAAAATGTTAACAATAAAACACATCAAATACCATTCACAAAAGTATGACACCAGGATTTAACATGGAAACCCAATTTGGAAAATACCACCAATAACATGCTACCAATTGTTCACTCTTCTAAAGTGAGCTTTGTGAGGATCCAACCTTGTTAAAGGTTACAATACACATTGTTATGTTTGACCCTGTTAAAGGATTTAATCACCTTGTTAGGAGTGGCCTTGTTAGAGGACTTAAGAACATCCCATTAGAATGTCACCTTGATTAAAGGATTTACAAATGACTATTAGGTCAACCTTGATTAAAGGATTTACAAATGACTGTTAGGTCAACCTTGATTAAAGGATTTCAACTGATACAATGGTTAGAAAGTAACAATGGGTTCCAATATGATACATACAACTCACTTTGCAAATACAAATCCAATGTAACTCATATTTTGATCTACTATCTGGCCTTCATTATTATCCCCATCTTTGATCTTCTTGGAAACCCTTCAAGAAATCACAACTCTTCTTATTTCTTCACTACTCTTCTCAACATTCTACTTAGGTTTGCCAATCAATAGAATTAACCTCTTGAATAACATCCAATTACGTTATCCTTATATCTCCTTAATTAGATAGCTTAATCTTTTTTCGCTTAATCATTTCTATATATCTTAGGTTTAGGTCAGATTCATCGAATCCTTTTGATATTTTGTTCTCCTTCTTATCCTTCTAGATAATTCTCAAAAATTCTCTTTGAATCCATTCATAAAAATGGTTTACCATGCATTAAATGTTCTAGGTCATTCATCCTTATCTTCAAAAGGTTTTACATATTCCAAGAATTCAATTGTGTTGGATGGAAATCTCAATCCTTTCATAAACTATAAATTACTGACACTTGGTCATCATTGTGTTCTTCTACTTGGTCTTCACTAGATAACTCGATCATCACTAAACTATTCTTCTTGGAAATTACTATATTCTCTTGGTCTATTATCTGATACTTAGTAATTACTGATGCTTAGTTGACACTAAATTTTCTCAGCTTATACTAGTGCTCGGTCAACACTAGCATCACTCGGCTTACACTTAAGTTCCTTAATCTTCTACTCTTTTACTTGGTTAATCCTATTATTTCATACTTTATTTCCTCATTTCTTCTATGCTTCAAACCAACTGTTCTCTTCACTTAATGTTATAGATTAAAAAACACATAACCTTTCCAATGTGCCAACTAATCAAGTACCCATTGTATTTTCTCACAACTCAACCTTTCCACCAGGTCTTCTTTTTATCTCCTCTTTTCAAATCCTCTTCAACAATCAAATGATATGGTACTCTACTAGATAGCAACTGTTTGGCTAATTAAGGTTTCATATCAATGACAATATAACTATTGTTTCAATTTTAGTTTCCAACAATCTCTCTCTTTGGCATTGATGACAACACCATATTCTTAGTTACCATACAATCTAAAAAGTATGTATTGAATAAAATTTCTTCAACTCTCTCTATGATCAAATCTTCATTAATATCCTTAGCTTCATTCTTATTATCATCCAATCAGCTCCCTCTTTGATAGATCTCTCCCTCTTTGTTTGTACACTAGTCAACTGAATCTCTCATACTTAATTTCTCATTCTCTCCCTCACAAATCTCTTCTTCAACTATTCATGGTAACTTTGCATGTGAATCTCTCCCTCATGTTACTAAAATATCTCCCTCTTTGACAACAATGCAAAAGACACTTTTAACTTTCTCATTTATCTTCACCATGTAGATATCTTCATTTTAGTTCACTAAACTATATGCTCCCTCTGTCATCTTGCTCATGCCTGATCAACATCTTCTGTTTTACTCTTCACAACTTTAGACATCTCCTAAAGTGTGACCTCCTTGCATCAATTTGTCAGATATTCTCATTAATAAATTTTATGCAACTCTCCTATTGATTTAAGTAGCCTCAGTTAGGGGAATCACCCCTAATTTACCTCTTAGATACTCATGTGCATCTTTAGGTAAAGCTTTAGTGAATATATCTGCTAAATATTCCTTTGTATTCACATACTCCAGTCTCACTTCTTTTTCTTGAACTAACTCTCTCAAGTAATGACACTTGATAGCAATATGCTGGGTCTTAGTGTGCATCACATGATTCTTTGATATATTGATAGCACTTGTGTTATCATAAAAAATAAAAACTGCCTCAATTATTTCTTCCTTCATACCTTTCAACAATTTCTTGATCAACCCTATTTTTGAACAATTAACTATTGTTGCTACATATTCAGCTTCTTTTGTAGATTGAGAAATGCAATTTTGTTTTCCATGAGACTAATCTCTTTCCTAGAAATAATTTACCACCACTTGTACTCTTTCTATCATCCACATTGCCTTCCCAATCTGTATTAGTATAAAGGTTCAGTTCAAACTTGGCATTCTTCTTGTAATACAAACCATAATCCTCTATACCTTTTAGATATCTCAATATTCTTTTTACTACTATCATGTGATTCTCCTTAGGATTTTCATAAAATCTTGCAACAGTCCCAATTGCTAATGCAATATATGGTCTATTGTGAACAACATATTGTAGCTTTCCAATCATTGACCTATATAAGGTTTGATTTACTTATGTTGTATCATCAATAATTGATAGTTTCTATCCAGTAGCCATAGGTGTACTCACTAGTTTAGAGTCCTCCATGCCAAAGGTTTTCAGTATCTCCTTGATATATTTAGATTGAGTAATGTAGATACCTTTCTTCATTTGATAAACTTGCAAACCAACAAAGAATTTGATATCTCCAAACATAGACATCTCAAATTCATTTTGCATCTCATTTTCAAATGTTTGGCATAGTGTATCTTGTCCTCCAAATATGATATCATCAACAAATATTTCAACTAACAATATCCCTTTACCTTTTTTAGTCTTCAAGTAGAGATTATTGTTGTCTTTTGTCCTTGCAAATCCAATTTTTACCAAGTAATTATGCAATCTTTCATACCATGCTCTAGGGGTGTGTTTCAATCCATACAGTACTTTGTGTACTTTAAAAACCATGTTCCTCTTTCTTGGATCAACAAATCCTTCTGGTTGATCAATGTATACTTCTTCTTCCAGTATTCTATTCATAAATGCAGATTTGACATCCATATGATACACTTTGAATCCTTTGTAAGATGCATATACAAGTAGATTTTTGACTCCTTCCAATCTAGTAATTGGGGAAAATGTCTCCCCATAGTCAATGCCATCTTCCTGTGCATATCCTTTCCATACCAATATATCCTTGTTCCTTACGACTTCTCTATTCTCATTCAACTTGTTTTTGAACACCCACTTGGTTTCAATAACACTATTGTCCTTTGGTCTAGGTACTAGTGTCTAGGTTTTGTTCTTCTCTATTTTCTAAATTTCTTCATTCATGACTTGAATCCAATCTTCATTATCCAAAGCATATTTCACCATTTTAGGCTCAAATTCACATGATAGGCATGTTTGGTTTTTTAATTTATTTCTTTTCATGACTCCTAAATCATTTGCTCCAATGATTTGATCTAGTTTATGATGTCTTCTCACATATTGTGCTAATGTAGAATCTGGTCTCCTTTCTTCTTTCTCTTTTTATTTAGGTTCATATTGAAAATTCACTTCAGGTTCATTTTGTATCTTTGCTTCCTCTTGTGATTGTTCTACACTCACTTCCTAATGCTCAACATCTTGTTGTTGTAACTTGGCAGATTCTTGTTGTTTCTTGATAGCTTTGTTCTCCAGTTCAGGTAAATTGTTGGGCTCTCCTTCTTCCATGTATACGAATGATCTATAATCTTCAAGTTCCTTCTTGCATTCAATTTCATTTTTTTCTACATATTCATCAACTCTGACATTTTCACTTTCCACAACTTTTTTAATGTTAGAATTAAAACACTTTTAATCTTTTCTCTTAGTGGAATAACCTAGGAATATTCATTCATCACTTTTAGCATCAAGTTTTCCATTCCTATTGTCCTTCAATAAATAACATTTTCTTCCAAAGAATTTAAAGTATTTCACATTAGGTGCATAACCATACCATAACTCAAAAGGTGTAGCATTTGTACCTTTCTTGACTTGTACATGGTTCAAGGTATAGAAGATGTACTTACAAATTCTCTCTAATACTTTTGTTGAATATTTTTCTCTAGCATTGGTGTTCTAGAAAAATCTATGATTATTATATTCCTTCTTTCTGCTATACCATTCTATGGAGGGGTCCTTGGTGTAGACATATGTCTCTTAATTCCTCTATCATTGCAAAATATGTTGAATTCATTAGATATGAAATCTCCTCCTCTATCAGGTCTCAAACATTTCAAGATCTTACATGTTTCTTTTTCAACTTTTGCCAAATACCACTTAAACAACTGAAAGGCATCAGATTTTTCTTTTAGAAACATCAGAGTCATCATTCTAGAGTAGTCCTCAACAAACATAATAAAATATTTTTCACCATAGTATCTTTGCACTCTGATAGGTTCACAAAGATCATTATGAACCAATTCCAAAATATCATCATAAGTATAGGTTTTGCTCTTGAAACTAGACTTTTTCATTTTGCCCAATTAACATTTCTTACACATCATATTATTAGGTTTCTTCAATCTTGGTAATCCTCTAACTCTTTTCATCTTACTAATGCTTACCAAATTATTAAACTTACATGAGACAACCTCTTATGCCATAACCATACATCATAAAATTATGCAAACAAACATGTCTCATCAGATAGGTCTAGATAGAACAAGTTACCTCTTGTATGTTCTCCACTTCCAATTAGTTCACCAGTGGCATAAAATTTTTTAGCCTTTTTGTGATGGAATTCAACTTGGCAAGAAGAACTGTTCAATTGTCCAACATTCAACAAGTTATAGTTAAGTCCTTCAACCCAATAAGCATTGTCACATCTAATATTATCACTCAATCTTATTGATCCTTTTCCTTTTACAATACATGGTGCATAATTACCAAACTTAACACTACTACCTTTCTAATGATTTAAGGTTTCAAACTTACTTTTATCACTAGTCATGTGATGTGAGAAACCACTATCAATTATCCATTTAGTTCATCATTACCAAACTTAACACTACTACCTTTGTAATGATTTAAGGTTTCAAACTTACTTTTATCACTAGTCATGTGATGTGAGCAAATATTATCAATTATCCATCTGTCACCTTTACTCACATATGAAATGAGTGTAGTTTTCTCATCTTCATCAGAATCAAATTTCACGGAAACATAAACAACTTCTACATCATGATCAGCAGACTCACCAGATTCACTGTCAGTTTCTTCTTCAGTAATATAACAAGATTTCTTACCTTTATCCTTATATTCCTTATACCTTCTGTAATCTATGTCATCCCTTTTGTCTCTGTACTTGATTTCTCTTCTTTCATCCTTGTCATTCCTGTCAAGACATCTTGTTGTAATATGACCAGCTTTGTTACATGAAAAATAGATTATAGGAAGTTTATCTTTGAATTTTCCTTTTCTTTTAGGTAGTCTTCTAGCCATCAATGCCTCAAGATCATCAATATCATCATCAGAGGTGTCACTATCACTGTCCAAGCATCTTTCTTTTCCTTTCTTATATTTTTGAAGGACCAATTGATATTTGAATGCAGATTCCATATTATGAGTAGTGAAATTATCAAAATTTGACAATTCAAAAGTAGTAAGTCTACCAACTAGACCTTCCAAAGTTAAGTCTACATTCTCATTTCATCAAACTTACCTCTCAATCTTTTAGATTTGGCTCTTAGTACATTTGTGTCTCCACCATAGATAGCTATCAGTGTGTCCTACATTTTCTTTGAATTGGTACAATCCTTGATGTCTTCAAATTCAGGATAACTTAGGGATGATGCAATCTCCAACATTGTCTGATTATGTTATTTCATTTCCTTCATCTTTTGGGTTGTCAAAGGTGTCAGTGCTTCTATTAAATCATTTTCCACATAATATTTTTTTACATCACCAATTCCATCTTGGTGTAACTTCATCAAACTTTTCCATGCAGGGAAGTTCTCCTTGTTCAACTTTGGTACCTCCTTTTTGTACATCTTGATCTTTACCTCCAAGTACCTTCAAAATTTTCCTTACAAGAAGCACAAGCTCTTATACCATTTGTTAGAATTATTTTAGAATAACTAAGAGGGGATTGAATCATTTATCCTCAAGTCTAGATGTACCAATTGAAATTTTAAACACTTCAACCAACTCAAATCTACATATTAATCCACTCGGTCTCTATAGAATATAACTAGTAACAAAAACTTCAAATCCATTATCCAAAAGTAATCAACTAGCAGAATATAAAACTCTTAATAGTAAAACACATCAAATACCATTCACACAAGTATGACACCATGATTTAACGTGGAAACCCAATTTAGGAAAAACCACTAGTAACATGCTACCAATTTTTCACTCTTTTGAAGTGAGCTCTATGAGGAGCCAACATTTTTAAAGGTTACAATACACACTATTAGGTGTGACCCTGTTAAAGGATTTAATCAACCTATCAGGAGTGGCCTTGTTAGAGGACTTAAGAACATCCTATTAGAATGTCACCTTGATTAAAGGATTTACAAATAACTATTAGGTCAACCTTGATTAAAGGATCTCAACTGATACAATGGTTAGAAAGTAACAGTGGGTTTTGATTTGATACATACAAGTAACTTTGCAAATATAGATCCAATGTAGCTCATATGCTGATCTACTAGCTAGCCTTCATTATCATCTCCATCTCTGATCTTCTTGGAAACCCTTCAATAAATCACCACAAATCTTCTCAGCTCTTCAATGCTCTTCTCAACCTTTTTCTTAGGTTCACCAATTAATAGAATCAACCTCTTGTATAACCTCAAATTAGGTTATCCTTATATCTGTTAGAAATAGGAAATAATGACAGGGGGGGTGAATCAATATTTCACAAACTTTTACTTTTGTCCAATTATGGATATAACAAATTAACTTGAAGCTTGCATAACAAAGTAAACTAAGGAAATTGAATTTAATAAGAATAGAAATAAAGTAAATGAACTCATAACACCATGTTTGTTCTCGAGGAAACCTTGGCCAAGGGAAAACCCCTGTGGGGATGATACCTACAACTGATGCACTAATCAAAAGTATCTGGTTAAGGATGTTGACCCTATTAGGAGTCTATTGCATACATACAGTTTCTCTGTCCTAGTTAAAGGACTCTAGGCCTTGCTCAAAGCATCAAATATATTAGGATTTTCTATTACAAAATATAATGATTGCAAGATGAGCTCACTACCCAAACATGCAATACACAATGATATCTTCAAATACAAAGGTAAAGTACATAGCCTTTCACTACTTCTGAATAGCTTTCCTATTCTGATTTTAGCTTTATACGCTCTTCACTTTCATATACTAAGTTTACTTTCTTTCCTTTTTACAATATACAACTTCACATCATACTATTCTCATTAAAATTTCTATATGTATAATGTGTGCATTTCGCATTACATAATTCTTACATATATACAAGTTATTACAATTAATAACTTCTAGTCAGCTTAAAATACATAAAATCTTCTCAAAATATAAAACCAATTCATGTTTCCTTATGGTTAACATCTATGATGTCATATCTACATGGTTAATTCATTATTTTGATAAACAAAATAATCCCTTAACTTATTGTGATCATACTCTGTCTTCTGCTTTGTTCAGGTCTGCTCAACACCATCTCTATAATTCTTTAATATCTTCTTCCGTACATGCCATATAGACTTGCACTTTCATATGTGGATTTGATATACATAGAATTATCCATGTTTGAGTGCACATGCATTGAACCTTCTTCTGTGAACATCGCTAATCAAAACTATCTCTGATTAGACTGGTAAATATTGTTGTACTTAGACAATTTTCTAGTGCGCCCATACAAGACTGCTCCCTTCTAGTATGAAATCATCATAGTGAATATATGTTTCCATAATGACATCAATCTAATATCTTAGCCAAATTTCCAAAAATATTCCCTTGATTAGATAGCTTAATCTTTTGTCGCTTAATCATCTTCATAGATCTTAGGTTTACGTCCAAGTCATTCATCCTTATCTTCAACATGTTTTATATATTCCAAGAATTCAACTGTGTCGGCTAGGAATCTCAATCCCTTCATGAATTGTAAATTACTGACACTCGGTCATCACTATGTTCTTCTGCTCATTCTTCACTAGATAACTCGATCATCGCTAAACTTTTCTTCTCAGCAATTACTATGTTTGCCCGATCTATTATCTCATACTCGGTAATTATTGATGCTTGATCGACACTAAATTTGCTCAGCTTATAGTGGAGCTCGGTCAACCCTAGCATCAATCAGCTTACATTTAAGTTCCTTAATCTTCTACACTTTTTCTCGGTTAAGCCTATGCTTTCAGACTTTCTTTCCTCATTTCTTCTATGCTTCAAACCAACTGTTCTCTTCACTTAGTGTTATAGATAAACAACACATACCTTGCCAATGTGCCAACTAATCAAGTACCCATTGTAGTTTCTCATAACTCAACCTTTCCATTAGGTCTTCTTGTTATCTCCTCTTTTCAAATCCTTTTCATCAATTAAATGATATGGTATTCTACTAGATAGAAACTTTCTCACCAAGTAAGGTTTGACATCAATGACAATATAATAATTATCTCAATTATAGTTTCCAACATTGGTACCTCTACTTTTGTCTCCAATGATCTGATCCTATGGATGATCCCTCGCAGTATACTTAGGTATCCTAAACACTTCTATTTTCTCATAAAAAATCATATTTGTGCTGTGTGATGATGAATATCACCTTCATTAAATTAAGATCTAATAGCAACATTTGAAACTAAATACAATGCAAATCTAATTAGAATTAAAACTATAATCTATAACATCTCATGGTTCTCTAGAAAGAAGTGGTAAGTGAAGCTCTCAACTCAAATCCTCACTAGTGACAACTCTAAAATGAGAAATTATGCTTCTACTATGCTCATTCAATGCTTAATCTAGCTCAAATTGACAAACTACAATGATAATTGCTCTTAGAATGCACTCAATTGCCTATAGTAACAATGCTTTGCAAATGAAGCTCTAAGATGATAATTGCTCTCAAAATGCTCTATATTTATAGTAATTTCCCAAGGGTAGGGGGTGGAGTGAAGTAATCATGATTTACCTTAGGTTGAGTCAAATACTTTGCTTTGTTCATAAATGGGGGGACAATGAGGGGACAATCCTTTAAATGGTCTCAAAGCTTTGGACACTTTAAATGTTTGAGTGATTTATGTCTTTTTGTCCTCAATTTTCATTGGTTGCTCAACTTTGTTGAAAGAAATTAGGAATTATTAAATTCAATTAATTAATTAAATTTAGCCATGTATGGGTAATAGGTTCATTTTGATTTTTGCTTTAAACAACTATGCACTTAATTGATTAAAATCAATTATGTAGTGTTTTTCACCCCTTTAAGCTTTCATTCAATTATTTAACCTCATTATTTGATTTTTCCTTTTCTTTAATTGATTTTTTCCAACTTTATTTAATTATGTCCCTTTTTAATGATTTTGATTGCTTTTTAATTGAATTATTATATTTTGATGATTTTGAGTCATTTTATGATTTTTGCAATTTAAAAAGCACTTTATCCAATTTTGTGTGTCTACAAATGCCCCTCTTTGAATTGATGTGCGAAGAACATTGATTCAAAGATTCTTTTGATCCTGATCGCTTTTAGGTCCTGATTGTTGATTCCTTGATATGCCTTTGATACTGATTGATTGCTGCCCCTGATACGATATGATATGATTGCTGCCTTTGATGATACAAAAAAATTTTGTGATGCACCACTGATTTCATAATGTTTGATTTCAATTTCAATTTGATACCCTGATGCCCCCTCAGAAATTAAAACATATTAACTTCTTGATTTGAAAGTTTTGTTCATGTTTGATTCATTGAATATGTTTTCATTTTTGACGATTTGATGATATACGATGCGTTCAAGGATGCCCTAGTTAGTTTGATATGGCAAGATATAGGTCTAAGCCAATTTTCACCTCCAAAATTAGGTCAAAATAGCTTAAATAGGTTGAAAAACCTTGTTTTACTATTCATTTTTACTTTTCTCTTTGGACATTTTGCTCTGATCTTGCGGTGAATTTCAAGATGGTTGTCCCTATTCGAGAGCATTGATTTGAGAGGTGTTAGAGATATGCAAGGCCACCTAAGTATGGACCTCCTGTAATTTATTTCTAACCTCTATTTTGCATTTATTTCTCATTTATTAGCATTTATTACAATTTCTTATTCCATCATTGTGTTGAATCTACAAAATCACGCCTAGAAAAAGTTTACTGTCACTTAGACCCTTTAACTATCGCATCCGCACTTTCCTTTCACACTTTTGTGTAGTTTAATGTCACCTGACAAACTTTCAACCTTTCCTAGGAATAGGATGCTCCCACCTACACCTAGGTCAAAATGCCCCTTTTCATATACGTTATCGCTTAGGAAACCCTACCAAATTCACTGTCGCTTAGGCCACCTTTTGTTGTCGCTTGGATTGATTCAATGTCACGTAGCATAAGAACTATTGGCTAACACCGGAATAATGTTTCTTGACAACTTTTTGCTATCGCTTAGGAGAAATGTCACTTGGGCTGATAAAAATCACACCTGCAAACTTTGGAAAAATTTTATGTACTTTTGTCACTTGTACTTGATTATGTCTAATGAAAATTTTGATGACTTGCAATGCTTGAGTCAAATGAGTAGATTAGGTCTATTACTTTTAACAAAACAAATGGATTAGGATATCAGGATAGTGTTACCAATGAATGTGATTTGTCAATCCAATTAGGATAGGATATTGATAGGATAAATCAATCAGTGTGAAAACTAATATGATTTGATACTGTTGCTTCATTCTCATGACACAGAGAAATGAACAAATGGTACTTGGTGTGATTGCTTGATATGTTGAAAGACTTGATTGACTTGAGATAATTCCTTGATATGATATACTGATATGATTCCTTTGCTTTTCCAATAGGCAAACTTCCCTACCTTATACACCCAAATAGTAGCTTCTTGGGTCATTGATTTGGGCCAGACTCTCATAGATGTTGAGTTTTGTGTTATTGAGTTGTGTGGTTTGTGTTTTCTCCTTGATCTACCACGATTCTAGTTGAACCATGGGTTACTGACTACAATGGCAGAGCGATGGCACTCCGACCATAACACATTTCATTTTCCATATGGAGAGATGATGATCATGCCTGAGGATGTGTATCAATTAGTATGGATCCCATGTAGGGGAGAGATAGTGTACTATGATTCTGTTTATGATTCTACTATCTGTCGATGAGTGTTCAAGGACAATTCTATTAATGATGGTGATACAATCACTCGGCCTTAGTTTGCATCTTTTCCTACTTTGCCAGCAATAATAGGTGCATTTATTGGTGGTTTACTTCTTCCCAACCGGTGAGGTCATGGTTTTTTTGTTGGATGGGGTAGGATATTGGAGGATTTACTTGTTCATCCTCAATGCTTTGATTGGGGTTCATGCATCCTTGCCCAGTTATATCATGATTTACATGAGGTAGTTTATCGAGCGAGTAGTGTTGGCAATTTGGCTGAGTTGATTGCATGGATGTTGTCATTATGGAAACATATGATCCACATGAAGATCACACAAGTCAGATAGCAAGTATGACAGAGCGCATTGCATATTTGTCTAAGTGTGAGACAGTGTTTTACCAGTGTACCCGAACACAATTTTTATTTGCAACATTGACTGGAGTGAGTTCAATTCTTATGTACTTGAACATAGACTCTATGGTGACTAATGATGACCCATCTCAAAGTGCAAGTTAGTACGGCATATACAAAAGAAGTTATGATAGTTTTATAGAAGACAGTGTGAAGCTGACGGGACAGTATATGAAGGCAGAATTGGTAAAGAGTTAAGGAATTATTTTGTTTATCAAAATAATGTCTTAACAATATAAAGGGACACCATCTTAGATGTTTACTCTTGGTTAAATCTATTGGTATATATATATGTAATTGTAATTGTAAAGTGTAGTGAAATAGTTGTAATTGTAATAAGTAGCAAGTATTTGTAGAAGTATGATGCGAAGTATATGAAGCATATGTAATAACGACAGTGAAAGATCAGCGAAGAGATATTGTTGCAAGTAGTATAAGGTTATGTACCTTGACCTATTTTTTAATCGGTGTATATTGTACATTACTTGTTTGGGCAGTGGGATCAGCTGGTAATCACATTTTGTACTACCAACTCCTAATAGGGTTGAGGCTTCTAACAAGGCCTATAGTCCTTTAATCAGGACTGATACACTATATGTTTGTAATAGACTCCTAACAGGGTCAACATCCTTAACAAGATACTTTTGATTAGTGGATCTTTGTGGGTACCATCCCCACCGGGGTTTTCCCTTGGCCAAGGTTTCCTCGAGAACAAATCATGTGCTATGAGTTCTTTAGTTTTATTGCTATGCATGTTGTTTAGCTTCTTATGTTATGCATGTGTAAAGATAATCTATTATATCCATAATTGGGCAAAAGAGAAAGTTTGTAGAATATTGATTCACCCCCCCCTCTCAGTATTCCCTATTTCTAACAAGTGCATCATTGTTAGCTGGTGTAGTGGTTCTTCAGTTGTGGATATGGGAGAATCTTCCCATTACTAGGCCCATTTCTGATAGGGTTCGGCCTTGGGGTTTTCCCTATGCTTTTTTATACACTGGGATGGTTATACAACATCATTTGGGTCATCTGGACTTCTGGTGATGACAAATTGATGATCTAGATTAGGTTTTATGGAGACCATACAGGGGTTGCAAGTTATGGAGGGAGGATGATGACGAGTTACCATATATGTTTTCCCCTCATTGGATGATTGGGTGCACTACCACCACTATTGAGCACTTCTGCTTTGACAGATTTTCTAGATAGTATGGTCGTACATAGGATATGCCATAGGGTACAGCATTGTATGCTCAGGTATAGGTAGAAAGGTCTATGTGGGGTCCTCTTATTGATTATGAGTTTTCCTTAGATCAGATTGCTAGTATGGCTTATTGTAGATGGGAGATGCTTTTTGGTGTAGCTGATGTAGGGATGTCTCGCAAGTTTTCTAATTGGTGGGCTTGTAACAAGTTTATTTGGTTCACGGATCCAGCAAAGCCTATCCTGGGTCAGGGTGATGGAGGTCGTGGTGGAGGTGGTGGAGGTAGATAGAGGAGATGAGGAGGGTAGAGAGATCCTCCTATTATTTCTGATAGAGGATGGGTGAGACATGGTCATGTGAGAGATAGAGATCATGTTAGGGATCATGATGATGCACTTGATAGAAAGCCTAGAGTAGATAGACAACAGAGAGTCCATAGACATCAAAGACAACAAAGACAAGCTCATGTTGATGTGGCTAGGTAGATTCCTAGTGGATTGGATCCTTTGGTACAATTGTAGAGAGTAGCCTTGGCTGAGTAGGATGATGATGTAGCACATCAGGCTCAGGTTCTAGCATAGTAAGTGCCTATACAGGATCAGCAGCCATAGGATCATGGACAGAGTTCACAAGATACTCCTACTATTGGTGTTGTAGTATGTGAGGTTTAGTCTCTAAGGATAGATATGTCTAGTGTTGTTGGGCATTTAGATCAGGTTGCAGCATTGATGCATCAATTTATGTCAGCTATAGTGTAGAGAGCAAGCAGAGCGAGTACTTCCCAGGCTCCTCCTCCACAGGATGGTAGAGGTCCAGATGGATCTGGTGCTATAGGATCTTGATTTCTTTGATGATAGATTCACTCATGATTGATGTACTTGTATCACATGTCATGTTTTTGATTGATTGGACCATTTGATGTACCTCTTTTGTATGACATTATATCTTGATATATTGAGTTGATGGATCATTGATGCACACTTCTTGATGATATATGATGAAATACTCCTTGGTTCTCCTTGATGAGTTGTTTTATGAGATTATCTTTTATGCAGCTATATGATGTGTTATGCATTTCCTTTTATTTATGCTATGGATGAAGTTATCTTATTTTATGATATAGATAAATGATGCAATGATGTATGGATTTATGGCATGATTTTCCCATTTCTCAATGTATGAATGCAAAGTGATTTATGGAAAATGTATGTGGAAATTTCCCTTTTGTTGTTTGAATTTTTCAATGCCATTCTATCCTTAACTATATGTATGCAAATGATGTATGGATGTTTTTCTCTTTTTATGGTATATGGATAATGATTAATGATTAATGCTATGCATGAATGCAAAAGATAATCTCATTTTCTTTGTAGTTTTGATTGATCAAGAGTAAGACGTTTGATGGAATCCCATATTTTATTTAGTGTTTTGACTAACCAAGATTATTGATGTACCCCCTTTTTCCCTTGGAAAATTAACCACAAACAAATGCATTTAATCTAACATGAAAATGCAATTAATCTAACATGATAATGCAATGCAATTAATCTAACATGATTATGCAATGCAACCTAAGAGTCACTAGCTTTTAGCACATAAATGCCATGAGGATAAATTTTCATCATTGAGCAGTTTGGGACCGGAAAGCTTAGTACAATCATCACTGACCACATCATGATGATATGAATACCGCTTTTTATCACTTTTTGGTAACCTCCTTTTTGAACCAAGTACAACCCTCACTAGTTGGATGACCAAACTATGGGAGTCTGAATACCAGTGTCAATGGATTCAATGTTGCAAGTGGAGTTTTGGTATTAAGATATAAAAGATCTAAATAGCCAAGGGATCCATTTGTGTAAACAAGCAAAGGTCAATCTGTCCTCTTATGAGATAGTCCTTGAAGGTTCTTTGATGACCATATCATTAGAAGAACTCTCATTAGTGGATGAATTTTCCTCCAAACAATCACTCAAAGGCAATAAAATATCACATCTTTATCGTGACTAATCTAGTCAAAACATCATCGAATAGCTCAAAAAATATGATAAAAAGTCAATTTCCTAAAGATTTATCAAAAAATGAAAATTTCTAGTGGTTTGCAATGTTTCCTGATTTTCAAAAAGTATTTCCAAGCATTCTGATCTTTAAGGTGTTGTTGTCAATTTTTAATCCTGATTTATAAAGTCAATGTAGGCTCAATGATCATGTTGTAGGATCAAATACTTAGGGTTTGACCAATGATGTCCATCAAAGGTTCAATAACTTTCCACTCTTCTGAAACTCTGATAAATCTCTCTCTGACATGACTAATTGTAGCACTTATTGAATCCATTTGGTACCAAATTTTCAATCCTCTTCTGCCCCCAAGTGATAAATGTGATCGGTCAATAAACTTAGGGCTGATAGGCAATGCAACAATGAGACCAAACGGCTTTATTATGACTATGTACAAATGATGGATGCAATGGTAGTTGTACAAATGGGATGTTGGACATGCAATATGGACATATGTGACTAGGAAAGACCAACTTAAGGGAACAAAAGGCACTTGTTTACCAAGTTTTCACCTTTTGGATCTTTTTATTTTTTTGCTACCAAGGCGTCTATTGCTAGGTTTTCACCAAGGCACTTTTTTCTCTTTTTTCCTATGTGCAATAAATATGATGCTCCTCATCTGATACTCTTTATACTCTTTCATCTCCCTCATGTGTAGAACCTTTTGAGATGAATTTTGTTGATGGGTTCTTGGAGTTCCTCTCCTTCACAGTCTAATAACTTATAGGTTCCTATACCAAATGAAGACACTATGATGAATGGGCCAAGCCAATTAACCTCCCATTTTCCTTTCTTCTCTCTTTCAACCTAATTCTTTGGGTTCTCTCTCAACACTAAGTCTCCTACCTAAAAGACTCTCGGTTTGATATGTTTATTATAGTTCCTCTAGATTCTATTTTGGTACACTTTCAGGTGCTCATAAGCTTGTCTTTGGTTTTCTTCAAGTAACTCCAATTATTGAAGTCTAGTGACTCTATAGTCCTCATCTATGATCAATCCTTGTAATGAAACTCGTAGAGACAAGATTTCAACCTCTAATGGTAGAACTGCTTTGGAACCATAGACTAAGGAAAATGGTGTGGCTCCCCTAGGTGTCTAGATGCTTGTTCTATAGGCCCATAATGCTAGATTAATTTTTACATGCCAATCCCTTCCCAATTTATTGAATGACCTCTTTAAGATTTTCAAGATATTCTTATTCATGGCTTCGGCTTGCCTATTTCCCTGAGGTTAATAAATTGATGAGGAGTGGTGAGTGATATGAAATGTAGCACAAAGTTCATCCTCATCCTTATTTTAAAATTGTTTTCCATTATCTGTTATGATGGCATGAAGAATGCCATATCTACAAATGATGTGGTTCAAGATGAACATGGAAATCTGCTTACCTGTGGCCATGATCAAAGGAACCACTTTGACCCACTTAGTGAAATATTATGTTGTTGTTATGATATATTTGTACCCATTTGAAGAAGGTGGGTATATGATGCCAATTAGATCAAACCCCCATTGATAGAAAGGCCAAGGTGTAACAAATGGGTGTAATTCATGTGTGGGTGCATGTATCATGTCACCATGATATTGAAATTTATTGCATATCCAAACAAAGTGGCAAGCATCTTTTTCTAATGTCTTCCAGAAATACCCTAAGCAAAGGATTTTCTTAACTAGATTTAACCCACTTGTGTGTGACCCACAAATACCTTCGTGAACTTCATGCAAAGCTAATCTAGACTCTTCTTCTTCTAGACACCTAAGTAATGTCCCATTGAGACCTTTACAATACAATGTTTCTGAGAGGATTATGTAACGGGATGATTGGCGTATAAAGTTTCTTTTTTGGGCTCGGGTTTGGTCTAAGGGTAGCACTTGGCCTTTGAGATATGCATATATTGGGTTGTACCAAGGGGAGTCATGTCTTTGTAATAGGGAAACAATTTGGATCTTGGGAAGGTCGAATGCTGGTTTCACCAACTCTTCCACCAAGAACTCATACTTCTCATTTTGATCCAATTTTTGTAACAAGGAAGCCAAGGTGGCCATGGTGTCAGCTGCTCTATTTTTCTGTCTAGGAATCTGCTAAAAGTGATCAAGGAAAAGTAATTCTTCCATCCATCAATCATGGTCTTATATGGCATCAAATTTTCATCCTTAGTGTTATATTCATTATTGACTTGATTGATGACGAGTTGAGAATCTCCATAAATTTGTAGCTTCGTGATGTTCCACTCTAAGGCCATTTTGATGCCTATGACTAGTGCCTCATATTCCACTATATTATTTGTACATGGAAACAAGATCTTGTAGGACATAGGAATGGTGTAACCTTGAGGAGTGACCAATAGTATGCTGGCCCCAGAACCTCATTGAGTATAGGAGCCCTCAAAGTATAACTTCCACATTTTTGCTTCTATGTTTACAATGGCGGAATCCATAAATTCCACTTCGATAGTTTGTGTAGAAGTTATGGGGTTTTCAGCTAAGTGATCTACTATTGCTTGCCCTTTTATTGCCTTTCTATCAACATACTCAATGTCAAATTCACCCAATATCATAACCCACTTGGCTATCCTACCCATTAGGGTAGTTTTACTTAACAAATATTTGAGAGGATCAATTTTGGCAATTAACTTGACCTTATGCATCAACATATAATGTCTCAACTTTTGAGATGCAAACATAACTATTAGGCAAGCCCTTTCCATGAAGGTGTAGTTAAGTTTGTATTTGATCAATGTCCTACTCAAATAGTAGATAGCTCTTTCCTTTCCTTGTTCATCCTCTTGCACCAAAAACACTCCTAGGGATCTTTTGGTAGCAAATATGTATAAAAGAAATGCTTTTCCCTTGATTGGTGGCATGAGAATAGGTGGATTTATCAAGTATGTCTTCAACAATGTGAAAGCTTGATCACATTTAGCATCCCATAGAAATATGGTATCCTTATGTAGCAACCTGGTGAAGGAATGACATTTTTCTACCAATTGTGAAATAAACCTTCTTATGGATTGTATTTTGCCTTGTAAGGATCTTATTTGGCTAATATTCTTTGGTATCTCCGTATCCATTATGGCTTGTACTTTCTATGGGTCCACTTCAATTCCTTTGGTGGAAACTATATGATGGAATATGGATGAAGTGACTGAGAGGGGGGGGTGAATCAGTTAACCATAAAACACTTCACAATTAATTCTTTCCAGATCCCTTAGGATATCTTAACAATGTTATCTATTTTAGCACTCGGTAAATAGATTGCAGTAACTTTGAAGATGCAAAAATTATTAGCAAAATTATCTTTTAGATATTCATCAGCATTGGTGTATGATTAAGATAGAAATTAAGAACACAAGAGACACAAGATTTAACATGGAAACCCAATATGGGAAAAACCACCAATGTATCTAGATACTGATTTTCACTTTTTTGAAGTGATGCCTGGTTAGAAGCCAACCCGGTAAAAGGTTACAAAAACACACTGTTAGGTGTGACCTTGTTAGAGGATTTGAAACACCCTGCTAGGAGTGTCCTGGTAAGAGGTCTTGAAAACAATTCAATGGAATTGTCACCTTGTTAGAGGATTTACAATATGGTTGTTAAACCAACTCGGTTAAGAGATTTAGAATTCACTGTTACAATGATAAGAAGGTAACAATGAAAAATGACCTGTATAATAATGCAACTATCTTGCTGATTACAGATCTCTATTCTGCATATGTGTGATCCTTCCTTATTGAATAAATCTGTGCTGCACCTCAAGGATATCTGAACATCCTTCACAAATTCGCACACAACTTTTCTGTCTTTCTTCTGTAAATCTTCTGCTATATTTCTTGTTTATTTTTCACATTTGACCTTTTATTTATATGATTTTAGATTTGTCAAATCGACATTATTTAGTATAACAGTTGGCTGAATTAAGCAAACTCTATTTGCAAAAATCCTTCAAGGGCCGACAGTGCTCGGTGACCATAACTTTCTATAATCTTTCAGAGACCGAGGGAACTTGGTAAACACCGACAATCCTTTACCTTCGATAACTGACTAAACTCGGTAAACACTGAATTTCCTTTGATGACTGACTAAGCTCGATAAACACTGAATTTCCTTTGATGACCGACTGAACTCAGTAAACACTGAATTTCCTTTGATGACCTACTGAACTCGGTAAACACTGAATTTCCTTTGATGACCGACTGAACTCGGTAAACACTAAATTTCCTTTGATAACCGACTGAACTCGGTAAACACTGAATTTCCTTTGATAACTGACTGAACTCGATAAACACTGAATTTCCTTTGATAACCGACTGAACTCGGTAAACACTAATATTCCTGTCTGGCAGACCGACTGAGCTCGGTAGGAACTGATTGTTGCAGACTATGACATTGTGTGACATCAAAGACAATACATAATTTGAGTAGCAATTTCCTTCAGACAATTGTTTCCAACAATCTCCCTCTTTGGCATTGATGGCAACACAATATGTCATAGCATAAGAAATTTGAAAGAGTTAGCTCGGTTCAGATTCAAATCTCCCTCTGTCAGCAAACTTCCTTTATCCTGAAAATTCTTCCTTCTGACTATTGAAAATTTCTTGAAGTAATAGAAAAGACATAGCAAACACTCCCTCTTTGACAACACATGCCAAAGACAATTCACATATTACCGGTGAAAATCAATGTACCTCAAGTACTGATTCATATGCAATGGTTCCTTGAATATGCTGCATCAACTGGTTGATTTTCAATCATGTTCTGGTTGATGCATCACTAAAACTTTATTTAGTGAGCCTCGGATAGGGGAATGACCCCTAACTTACCTCTTAGATACACAAATGCATCCTTAGGTAATGGTTTGGTAAAAATGCCTGCAATCTGTTCTTTTGTATGAATATATTCTAATCTGATTTCCTTGTCCTGTACCAATTCTCTGACAAAGTGATATTTAATAGCAATGTGCTTGGTTTTAGAATGCATCACTGGATTCTTAGAAATGTTTATTGCACTGGTATTGTCACAAAATATAACAACTGGTTCTTTGATTTCAACCTTCATACCTTCTAATAACTGTTTAAACCAAACAATATTTGAATAGTTTACTGCAGCAGCAACATATTCTGCTTTAGCTATGGATTGAGATGTGCAATTCTGCTTTTTACTAGTCCAGGATACCAGTCTTTTTCCAAGAAAAAATGCTCCACCACTTGTGCTTTTTCTATCATCAATGTTTCCTACCCAGTCAGCATCAGTAAACACTTTCAAGTCTAGATTGCCTCCAAATTTATACCACAAACCATATTCTTCAATTCCTCTTAAGTATCTTAAGATTCTTTTGATTGCCATCATGTGATTTTCCTTAGGTTTTGCTGAGAATCTAGCTACTATACCGACTGCTAAGGCAATATCAGGTCTTGTATGTACTACATACTGCAATTTTCCAATCATAGATCGGTATAGGGTCTGATCAACTTCTTTTGAATCATCATTTTTGGTAAGTTTCAGTCCAGTACACATGGGTGTACCAACTGGTTTTGAATCTTCCATACCAAACTTCTTAAGTATTTCCTTAATGTATTTTGATTGGGTAATGTATATACCATTCCTATTTTGCTGAATTTGAAGACCAACAAAGAATTTTATTAAACCAAACATAGACATTTCAAATTCTTTGTTCATTTTCTCTAAAAATTCTTTGCACTGATCCTCATTCCCTGTAAATATAGTATCATCTACAAATATTTCTGCCAATACAATTTTGTCATCCGGTCCTTCTTTAATATACAGATTGCTGTTATCATTAGCTCTTTTGAAATTAATTTGAATCAAATAGTTATGGAGTCTTTCATACCATGCTCTAGGAGCTTGTTTTAAACCATACAATGCTTTGTGTAACCTGTAGACCATGTCCTTTTTATCTGGATCAACAAAACCTTTAGGTTGTTCAATGTAGACTTCTTCTTCAAGAATTCCATTGAGTAATGTAGATTTTATATCCATCTGATATACCTTAAATCCTTTGTGTGCTGCATAAGCAAGTAGAGTTCTTACACCTTCTAATCTTGCAACAAGAGAAAAAGTTTCTCGATAATCTATACCTTCTTCTTGAGAATAACCTTTACATACCAATCTAGCTTTGTTTCTAGATACTTGACCATCTTCATTCAGCTTATTCCTGAATACCCATTTTGTTCCAATAACATTCTTATCTTTAGGTCTGGGTACAAGAGTCCATGTTTTATTCTTTTGTATTTGTTCTAATTCTTCATTCATTGCTTCAATCCAACTTTCATTTTCCAATGCATTTTTGATATTTCTAGATTCAAAATCAGTAAGCAGACATGTACCTTTTAGCTTGCTTCTTGTCATAGTACCATCTAATTTGTTTCCAATGATTTGATCTGGTGTATGATGTCTTCTGACATATTTGGCTAGTATAGGTTCCTTGCCTTTTGAATGATTCCTATTGTTGTCTTCTAGGATCTCTTCTTCAGGTTGCTCGGGCTCGGTAGATATTTTCTCGGTAACTTCAGGCTGAGACTCGGTCTGAATTCCTTCCTATGAATCAGTTTGTACTTCTTCCTGTGACTCATTTTGTGACTTGATAACTATGCTCGGCTCGATAGATATAGTTTCCTCATTGATAGTTGTGTCTGCCAATGTTTCAGGTTCAATGTAAACGAATCTTTTGTAGTTCTCAGGTTCCCTTTTGCTTTCTTCCTCAGTCTTTTCTGCAAACTCATCAAATTTTACATGTATACTTTCTATGACTTTGTGAGTAGATAAGTTCAGACATTTGTATGCCTTTCTTTTGCTAGAATATCCTAGGAATATTCCTTCATCACTTTTCACATCAAATTTATTTCTTCTGGATTCTTTTAAGATATAACACTTGCTACCAAATATTTTCATGTAACTTACATTGGGTTTATAGCCATACCATAATTCATAAGGAGTTTTGAATGTGTCTTTCTTCAATTGTACTCAGTTCAAGGTATGAACTACAGTGCTGATAGCTTCCTTCCAGTACTTTATAGCGATGTTCTTTTCTATCATTAGAGTCCTTGCACAATCCATAATAGATCTGTTTCTTCTTTCTGCTATTCCATTCTGCTCAGGAGTTCTAGGAGCTGATACCTATCTTTTGATTCCTCTTTCAATGCAAAAGTTGTTAAACTCATGGGAGATGAATTCACCACCTCTGTCTGATCTTAAGCATTTCAATCTTTTCCCTGTTTCCTTTTCCACTCTTGCTAAGTACCATTTGAACTTTTCAAATGCTTCTGATTTTTCTCTTAAATACATAACAGTCATCATTCTAGAATAATCATCAACGAAAAGAATAAAGAATTTATCTCCAATATAGCTTTGTATTCCAATAGGTCCACATAAATCAGTATGCACAATTTCCAAAATTTCTTTAGACTGATAGTTCTTGCTCTTGAAACTAGTTTTACTCATTTTGCCAATCTGACAATTCTTACATAGACCAGTATCAGGTTTCTTCAAAGTAGGAATGCCTCTAACCTTCTTGAATTTGCTTATTTTTATCATGTTATCAAAATTCACATGACATAACCTTTTGTACCATAGCCAACTTTCTTCAATTTGAGCAATAAAACATGAATATTCACTGAGATCAAGATAAAATAAGTTACCTTTTGTTTGTTTTCCTGATCCAATGAGTTTTCCTTTTTCATCCAGCAATCTTGCTTGACCTTTCATGAATTCAACCTTGAAACCAGTGTTGATTAGCTGTGCTACACTTAGAAGATTATGTTTTAGTCCTTCAACCCAATAAGCATTATCACATATGAGTTCTTTGGTTAATAAGATTCTTCCTTTTCCTTTTATACAACAAGGTTCATTGTTTCCAAATCTTACATTACCACTATCACAGTCTTCTAGATATTCAAATTTTGTCTTGTCACCAGTCATGTGGTGTGAACATCCGCTGTCTATTATCCATATATCATCTTTGCTTATATGAGAAATAAGTGCCATCTTATCTTCATCATCATCAGATTCATCCTTTATAGCAATAAAGACAATTTCTTCTTCACTATCATTAGAATCGTTAGCCATAAAACATGTTTTCTTACCTTTATCCTTGTATGATTTGAAATTCTTTTTGCCATAGTACTTGTGACTTCTCTTCTCTTCCTTGACTTGCTTGTTTGGGCACCTAGCTGCAATATGTCCAATTTCTTCACATGAAAAATGGATTAAAGGAGTTTTACCTTTATATTTACCTTTCCCTCTAGAGTACTTCTTTGCAAGTAATGCTTCTACAATTTCAAGATCACTATCAGAACTTTCTTCTGATACTTCTTCACTTTCTGACTGAACTTCTTTAATTTTCTTGTTCTTCTTTAGTGAAACCTTGGACTCAAATGCTGATTCAATATTTTTGGAACTAGGAACATAGTTATCATAGTTGTCTAATTCAAAAGCTGTCAATCTTCCAACTAAAGCATCCAAAGTTATATTGTGGTTTGTTTCACATCTTCTTTTTTGAATAGCTGATACTCTTATTGCATAGATAGGGAGTAATGTTCTGAGTACCTTACTTATAACAGTTTCATCTGAGATTGTTCCTCTAGAAGCTCTAATTGCACTTACACTTGCTTTGATTCTTTCAACATATTTTGCAATGTTTTCATCTTCCTTCATATTCATCTTGTCAAACTGTCCTCTTAGGCTTTCTGCTTTGGCTCTTTTCACATTTGCATCACCACCATATATTTTCTTCAGTGCCATCCACATTTCATATGCAGTAGTGCAGTCTTTAATATCATCAAATTCTTCATAGCTGAGAGTAGATGCAATGTCTATCATCATGGTGTTGTGAGTCTTTTTATCTGCAATGTCTTCAACAGTTAATGCACCATTAGGAATTGTGTATTCTTCATTAATGTATTTGCATCCTGAATCACCAATGGAAGCCAGATGAAGTCGCATGAGACCTTGCCATGCTGAAAAGTTATCTCTGTTGAGCTTTGGAATTTCCCTCTTGTAAGACATCCTGATCTTTAGCTTAGGTCCTTGAAACCCTTCCTGCAAGCACCAAACGCTCTGATACCAATTGATGGAATATGGATGAAGTGACTGAGAGGGGGGGGTGATTCAGTTAACCATAAAACACTTCACAATTAATTCTTTCCAGATCCCTTAGGATATCTTAACAATGTTATCTGTTTTAGCACTCGGTAAATAGATTGCAGTAACTTTGAAGATGCAGAAAGTATTAGCAAAATTATCTTTTAGATATTCATCAGCATTGGTTTATGATTAAGATAGCAATTAAGAACACAAGAGACACAAGATTTAACATGGAAACCCAATATGGGAAAAACCACCAATGTATCTAGATACTGATTTTCACTTTTCTAAAGTGATGCCCGGTTAGAAGCCAACTCGGTAAAAGGTTACAAAAACACACTGTTAGGTCTGACCTTGTTAGAGGATTTGAAACACCCTGCTAGGAGTGGCCTAGTAAGAGGTCTTGAAAACAATTCAATGGAATTGTCACCTTGTTAGAGGATTTACAATATGGTTGTTAAACCAACTCAGTTAAGAGATTTAGAATTCACTGTTACAATGATAAGAAGGTAACAATGAAAAATGACCTGTATAATAATGCAATTGTCTTACTGATTACAGATCTCTATTTTGCATATGTGTGATCCTTCCTGATCGAATAAATCTGTGCTGCACCTCAAGGATATGTGAACATCCTTCACAAATTCGCACACACCTTTTCTGTCTTTCTTCTGTAAATCTTCTGCTATATTTCTTGTTTATTTTTCACATTTGACCTTTTATTTATATGATTTTAGATTTGTCAAATTGACATTATTTAGTATAACAGTCGGCTGAATTAAGCAAACTCTATTTGCAAAAATCCTTCAAGGGCCGACAGTGCTCGGTGACCATAACTTTCTATAATCTTTCGGAGACCGAGGGAACTCGGTAAACACCGACAATCCTTTACCTTCGATAACCGACTGAACTCGGTAAACACTGAATTTCCTTTGATGACCGACTGAGCTCGGTAAACACTGAATTTCCTTTGATGACCGACTGAACTCGGTAAACACTGAATTTCCTTTGATGACCGACTGAACTCGGTAAACACTGAATTTCCTTTGATGACCGACTGAACTCGGTAAACACTGAATTTCCTTTGATAACTAACTGAACTCAGTAAACACTGAATTTCCTTTGATAACCGACTGAACTCGGTAAACACTGAATTTCCTTTGATAACCGACTGAACTCGATAAACACTAATATTCCTATCTGGTAGACCGACTGAGCTCGGTAGGAACTAATTGCTGCGGACTATGACATTGTGTGACATCAAAGACAATACATAATTTGAGTAGCAATTTCCTTCAGACAATTATTTCCAACACTATATAGCCTAATAACTTGCCGGATTGGACACCAAAGGCACACTTCTTTGGGTTTAATCTAACTTTGAATTGCTCCAACCTAATGAATATCTTTTTCAAAATTTGGAGGTGTTCTTCTCTTTTGTGGGATTTTACCAATATATCATCCACATAATCTTCTAAGAATGTATGCATCATGTCATGGAAGATAGTTGTCATGGCCCTTTGATATGTCGCTTCCGCATTCTTAAGACTGAAGGGCATGACATTCCAACAAAAAGTACCCCAAGGGAAAGTAAAGGCAATCTTCTCTTGGTCTTTAGGTGCTATCTTGATCTAATTATACCCGCTGAAACCATCCATTAGAGAGTACATAGAATGACCCGCTGTCAAGTCAACTATTGCATCAATGCTCAGAAGTGGGAAATCATCCTTAAGACAAGAAAGATTTAGATCTCAAAAATCTATGCATACTCAAATGGATTTGTCATGTTTTGTGACTGGTACAATGTTAGAATCCATTCAGCATAAGGTATTGCCCTTATGAATCCTAATTTCAATAATTTTTCTAGCTCCACCTTGACTAAAAGAGCTATGTGTGGGTGCATCTTCCTCAACTTTTGCTTAACAGGCTTAACCCCTGGTCTAACATTTAGATGATGCATTATAAAGTTAGGATCTAACCCAGGCATGTTGGCATATGACCATGCAAATTTTACTTGTTGCTCTTGGAAAAATTTGATGAAGTCCTCTCTTTCTAGAGGTGTGAGTGATGCTACCAAGTGTATAAATTTTGGATCCATTTTCATACCAATGTTAACCTTTTATGTCAGCTCTATGAGTATAGGTAACCTTTCTTCCTCATGATCTAGTAGAGTATCCAATCTCTCTTCCTTTGATGCCACAATTGGGTTTTCACCAAAGGAAATTCCTTTTATCTTTATTTTTTGGGGTTCTAATGCTGCCACATAATGGTTTTCAGCACTAGAACTTTTCTTTTTCTTATTTTTTTTCATTTTTTTCTTTTGACTAAGAGATTGAACCCCTGCTACTTCTATCATGTTTGGTTTGAATTCATTGGTGAAAGAGGGCTCAACCACATTAAGGTATTGGTTTGCTGCTTGGTCATTCGAGAAGTAAAGTAGGTCACTTGGCTCGGTTTGGTCCCAATCAATAAGATGGGGATTTATTGAGGATAAGGTTTCATTGGGAAAATTTTCATCAATTTGGGTTATGGACATGACTTCATTTGAGGGTTTGTACATTTTATCATTTAGATCTATGACGTGCGCTTCCTCAAGATGGTCCATGGAAGAAGGGTCAAAATCCCCTTCACTTGAGTCCTCATCAACTTCTACGGGAAATAATGTGGGAAAAGCCACGAGAAGATTAAAACTAATGTTTGAACCTCCCTCCTTCAAAGGCATCCAAAATGTATCTATCCATGGTGGAATTGTATGTGCTTGTCCTATGTTAAGACCTTGTATATTAGGCTCTTCATTGACTTGAGTTTCTTGCCTTGGGATCTTTGCATATGCATGTATTGTGACTACTTCTTTATCTTGACATGATTCATCAGATAAGGTGTCCCACTCATAATCTTGGGAGTCATCACTATCTCCATCGGATTCTAAGGCATTTACTTGAGGATAGAAATCTTGCATTGGGCTGGAGCTTTCGCCTTTGTATTGGTAACCTACTCTGGATCTTTCTTGCTTTTCCCTCCAAGTAGGTTCAATGGGTTCTAATAAGCCTCTATTCCTTTGGCCTAAGGGTCCTCTTCCCTTATATCCCATCTTCTTCATTATTTCAAACCCTTTCCCATATTGCTCAGTTTATATTTTAACATACTGGATTCTGTCCATGGGAGTGTTTGAGGTATCTTCTTCATCATGGTAAAGCCATTGAAGGACTTCATTTTCCTCTTTGTCGAATGTTTCTTTGTCACTTTCTCTTACAAAGTAAGAGTTGTACTTATGAGGCAAGTGTTCTTTTGATGGTTTGCCATGTGTCCTTGGAGATGTGGGCATGTCGAATAGGGAAATGGAGTATGCCCCCACTCCTTTTGAACTAATTTTGTATTATTTATCAAATGCCTCCATCATCTCATCCATTTTCTTGTAGTTTTTCTTTTTGGCTTCATCTTTTTCTTCTGTAGTAGGTTTGTAGGGTACTATCTCTGATTTGGGTGCTTGAACTAAACTCTCATTAGGAATTGGACCCTCGTAGCTCATCTTTTCCTTTCCCTTAGTTGATGTGATTGAGCTAGCTTGAGGAGGATTTTGAGTAGCATTTAATGTTATTATAGGATCATCCATTTTGATATCTTCAATGGTGTCTCTTTGAATGATTCCTTCCTAGTTATTTGGAATAAATAGCTCATGAAGGGGTTTGAGTGCATTACAATATTGGAACAGGTTTGAGTCCCCTCCAACGATGATTTCTTCACCCATGTATGAAAATTTGATGCATTGGTGGTACATGGATGGGACTGGTTGCATCTCATGGATCCATGGTCTCCCCAACAAAATATTATAAGTTAACTTCATGTCCAATACTTGGCAATCAGTGTCCTTCTTGATAGGTCCCACTTGAATGGGCAATACAATCATGCCTTTAGAGGCCCTTTCAGCTTCATCATAAGCCTTGATGGTGATTTTTTTCATAGAATCAATGCAAGACTCGAACAACCCTAAGGATTTAACAAGACTTGATGTGCAAATGTTAAGGCCAGCTCCTCCATCAATGAGGGCTCTTTTGACTCTATGCCTTTCTATTAAGACCTCTATATGAAATGGTAGATTTTGAGGATGAGTTATAGACATGTCATTGTGTGCTATAATTGTGTCACACTTCTATGAATCATTACATTCAAGAACACTCAAGAATGAGGTCTCAAAAATTGATCCATAGCTCCCTAGGCATGGAGTGCAAGGGTTTTTAAGAATGCTCTCAGCTAGAGCTATTTAGCCTATAACCTTGCTAGTAAACCATGCAATGGGAGATTCAATGAAGACAAGGGCAAGAATGCCAATATCCTCAAGAATCAAGAATTAAAATGCAATGCAACTATACTAGAAATGGAAATGCAAGCTAAGCTATGAAAGGAAATATGCAAGTGTTACAACCCAAGCTAATTAATCTATGTGAGCTAATCTAGAGCATAGAAATGAAGCTAATCTAAGAAAACATAAATATGAAGCTAAGCTAAGAATGAAAGAATGAGATGTAGATGCTAAGAATGCTCCAAATCTCCAAAAGCTCCAAAGTGACCTAGAAAACCTGCAGCATAAAGTTAGCATAAAAAGTTGGGGATCTAGAATGAAGAAGAGAGCTCTCCTTTTAAAGGAAATGAGAAGGAATAGACCATGGAGATTAAGAGGCAAAAGATTTAATCAACGGTGGAGCTTGAAAGAGGAGCAATCCATGTGCACAAGTATCCTCCAATGAGAAAATAGGAGTTGACTTTTGTGTCCATATGAGACAAAAAGTACTTTTTCTCTTTTTATAAATAAGAATAATGCTTTATTTGTGCAACTTAGGATAAGAGGAAAAGTGGGGGCTTTTTATTTATTAAAAGGGGAGGAAATATTCCTTTTAAATAAATAAAGACTTAGGATAAAATGGTTAGCCCATAGAAAATAATCGAATAAATGATAGAACTAGGATTTGATCAAGAATAAGCAATTGATGATTTAGCAAAAGGGGCTAATAGTCTAGGTGACCATTTTTAGGTGTATACAGTCATCTTGGTCGGAAAATGAGAGGCAAGGAGGTGCTACAAGATGACCTACCATGTTTTGGAACTTCTCCTCTTCTAAGTTAGTAGGGACATTCGTCTCTACTAGAGACTTTTCTAAAATTTCCTTATGGTTAGGGGATAACTTCAATAGATCCAAGATAGAGATTTATGCTGGAGTTCTTTGCAACTGATCAACCAAGCTATAAGGTTTCACTGTTGTAGAAGGTTTCTTGATCACAATGTTGGAATGTGGAGTGCTAATAACTTTAGGTGCAACTCCTTCTAGGGTCATTCTCAAAGTCTACCCTCTTGTAATAACATTTGATGTCTCTTTTTGGGGTTGTTCCTTGATTATTATAGCATTCACAATGTTATCATAAGGTGGCATAAAGTTAATGTTATTGGCACTTTGTTTCTTTCCATTTGATGACTCCCCTTTTTCATGTTTGTAGAAGGGTTGTTTGAATGATGTATGGTCCTCATTTCTTTGAGGTCCATCAATGGTGATCATGCCACCATCAATTAAATATTGCACTATATTCTTTAGTTGAAAGAACTCATTTGTTGTGTGCCCTCGAATTCTATGATAATCACAATGGCTATTGGAACTCCACCAACTAGGCTTTTTGTTTGGCTCATAACGCTGAATGCTAGGTAAGGTAATGATATTATTAGCCATGAGAGTCTTTAATGCCTTTTCAAGGGGTTCACCCAAGGGTGTGAAGTTTCTTTGAGGAGTTGGTACCAAATATTTATCAAATTTATTATTCCTTGAATTATTTCCTTGATTGCCATTGTTTGCATTGTTGTTATTGGAAGGTGCATTTGAGGTCTGATTGGCATTATTCACCTGATTAGAATCCACCACCCCATCATCAATGATTCCCTTATTGTTTTTCTTATACTTACTATTACTATTGAACCAATTATTCTTCTGATTATTGCCATTGTTGGAGTTATTGTTGTTGGAGTTGTTCTTATTATCTTTATACAATTTTAGCTCTCTACTTTTGACCAACACTTCCTCCGTTGTCACTCCATTTTCAATCAAATCCTGGAAGGTTTTGGGACATTGCATTCGTAGTTGGTAGTTAATCTCATTGCTTAAGCTGTTTATGAAGATATCCATCTTCTCTTTTTCCGGCATGCTCCTAGGATATCTTGTAAAAAATGTCGTCCATCTTTGTAGAAAAGTGAGGAAGGCTTCTCCATCTTTTTGTTTAGTGTTAAATAATGTTATCATTGTGACCTCATGCTTTATATTATATGAGTAATGGGCCACAAATTTCAAAGCTAACTCTTCGAAGGTCTTAATGCTAGAGGGTAGTTTAGAAAACCACTCCATAGCCATGCCTCCTAAGCTTCATGGGAATAGTCTCATTAAATAGGTTGTATCATGCATGAACTCTAAGCTCAATACACAAAACTCACGTAAGTGATCCTGGGGATCTGATGTTCCTTCATACTTGTCGTGCTTGGGAAATACTACATTGATTGGGAATGGCACCATAACCAAGCTTTTATCAAATGGGAATGGACACAATGCTTCTATGGAGAAAGGCTTAGGATCCTCACTTTTCTTAATGGTGTCCAATTGCATTTGAAAAATCTTGAACTACTTGTTCATGATGTCTAAGGTACTCTCTTCAACTTCTGGTGGTTTGAGTTGATTAACATCATAGTCATGGGGAAGCTTGAGACCTTTCTATGCTAAGTCCATAAAGTACTTTTCTCTATCCCTATCCATTGCCTTCTCCATGAGCTTTTGGAAATAGGGACATTGGATAGCCTCACTAAATTTTTCATTTGTGGCATCTTCTATCATTGCTTTGGTGTTAATTCTATTGTGAGTGTTGTCAATCCCTTGGGCATTTTGATCTGCCCCTTCACTATTGGTGTTGCCTTGGTTATTTATGTCAATGCCCCCATTATTGGCATCACCTTGGTTATTTGGGTCAATGCCACTATTGTCCTTACCACCCAAACTACCATAATACATCATGTTGTCCTCCCTTTCTTGTTCAGGTGATTTTTGGGGTACTCTTGGAGTGGTAGACTCGTCTCCTAGATAAGGGATTTCTTGACTCAAGTAAGTTTCATCTGCTTGTAAGGTTTGCTTGATGTAGTAGGATCCAGTAAAAGTAGGCATGAACCTTGGAAAATAATAATTAGTATTGCCCAGGGTCTAATCCTTGTAAAATTTGCAAAAATGGTATAGAACATGATTTTTGACCAAACTGAAAGTTGGAGAAGTGAGAGCATGGAAAAGGGTACTCAGATATATGATTAAAATTTGCTTACCCCTCTTGCAAGTATTCTCTATTTTCCTTTTTAAATTTTTGGGCATCACTAAACTGATCATAGGCATGACTGAATTTATCATACACATGTACTAGTATTTTGTTAGGTGATACTATGCAGGGATGCAAGTGACACTTTCCTATTGATAGGTGATTGTCCAGTTTTACAAGGCGTGTTTCAAAATTTACTGAGCGTGACTTCACTATGTCTATGCATTTTCACAAAAGTCATAGGCATGATTGAGCCTCTGATAGGCAAGATTACTTTGTGCATAGACGACACTTCTCTGACCAGGTTGTAAGATTTAAAATTTTTAAATGTTTAAGATCAGTCTTTTTGAAATTTCTTTGTTTGAAAATAAAAAACAATCGCAACACACACATCACTTTGTCATCATGTCCCTAAAAACACTCTATTGTGTATATTCTCCAATATTTTTCACAAGTATAACACTAGAAAGAATTCCAAACAGCCTACCTAAAGTCAATTTTGGCTTGTAAACATGGATCTAAAAGGTGGCATTGCTATTTTATTGTGGATTTATTGTGGATTCCATTCAAATAGATCTTAAATTTTCATCCCCCAAGTATGTTAAGGGGTTTCCCACACACACCAAGGTACGATTTTGCACAATCTGTGACGATTACTAGAGGAAACTTGAATAATTCAAGATTTGTTTGTCACACACCCCATTAAGGATGTATGCATTTCATTTTATAGTGGGTTGGATCCCCGTGGCAAAGGCAATTGTATCCCACTTTGGGTTGTCCCTCTCACTAGCATCGTTAAGGAAAACTTGGGAGGTGAGCCCACTAAATCTCTATTTTAGCTAGCATGTATATTGAAAACAAGAAGTGAACTTAGGCTAACAAGTTTGGGAGTTTGATTCACTTAAAAAGTGAAGAGCATATCCCTAATGTCTTTCTTTGTTCCAAACACTCAAACACAAGTTTGTTCTTTCCCAATCTCTTAACAAGGAGATTCTTAAAATTGAAGTGTTTGGTTCATTTCTTGTTTTAATTAAGTTATGTTCAAAAGATAATGCCGCAATTTAATCAAGTGCAAGCTTGAATAGAAGAATACCTTTCCTTTGTAGCTAGCCTAAGCTAGGGGCATTTTTGAAAGGTTTTTGTCATTGTTTTTCCACTCACCTTGGCAATAGCCTCCTCCAAATGTGCTTGTCCACCAGCAAGTTAGTCAACACTAACAAACACTATGAGGGGAAACCAAAATTGAAAATTGAAGAAGCAATACTTATGTATGAATTTTATAGAGCTTAATTTGCAAATTTTCAAAGAAAACTTGATCTAAGGACTAAAAATCCAATTTGGAGAGACAAACTTTGATTTGTATGCTTCAACAATTTTAAGATAATGCTAGAATACCTGGTTATCTTCATCTTGTGTAGTCTCAAGGATGGCTTTGATGTGTGCTATGTTTTCTTTCTTGATCTTCCTTTCTAGTGCCTTCCCTTCTTGGTTGAATCTATTTTCTAGCTTTTGTACCTTTCTATGGTTGCTGATTTACTGTTAAATCACACAAAAAGGGAGTTAGACAAATGATTTTATCAATTAAATAGTAAATATAGACAATAGATAGTAGGCAACATTGTCCAGCTAATAGGCAGGAACAAACTATTAGCAGGCACAACTTTACTAATAGAAAGCGACACTCTGAAGTGCCACAGGTGATACTAAAAATTGCATAGGTGTAAATAGTTTATTCCAAAGCATGAACAGAACTAAAAATTGCAAAAAATGATTATTTCAAAGAAACACTTTAGTAATCCTAAGTGTAATTAGAACTATTTAACGCATGATTATTATTGAAAAGTGCAAAGAAAAGTTTTAACTCAGGTGACAACATAATTCATCAAAGCGATACTCCCTAAGTCATAGGCATGACTTTAAGATCCAAAGGCAGAATATGTTTCTTTCATAGGTGTGAGCTTATGATAAGCAAGCAACTATGCAGGAATTAATATCAAATCAAAGTCATGTGCCAGGTGTAAACCTCCAAATAACAGGTGGTAGTAAAATGACTACAGGCATGAACAGATCTCCCATAAGCATGACTTTACCAGTTTCCTGCAAGATATTCATGGAAAATAGAAAATACAAGCATGCAATTAATGATGAAAATGATAAAATGAGGCTTGGAGCCCCACGGTGGGTGCCATTTGTGTGATGATGAATATCACCTTCATGAAATTAAGATCTAATAGCAACAATTGAAACTAAATACAATGCAAATCTAATTAGAATTGAAACTATAATCTATAACATCTAATGGTTCTCTAGAAAGAAGTGGTAAGTGAAGCTCTCAGCTCTAATCCTCACTAGTGACACCTCTAAAATGAGAACTTATGCTTCTACTATGCTTCTACTATGCTCATTCAATGCTTAATCTAGCTAAAATTGACAAACTACAATGATAATTTCTCTAAATGCTCTTAATTGCTCTTAGAATGCACTCAATTGCCTATACTAACAATGCTTTGCAAATGAAGTTCTAAGATGATAATTGCTCTCAAAATGCTCTATATATATAGTAATTTCCCAAGGGTAGGGGGTGGAGTGAAGTAATCATGATTTACCTTAGGTTGAGTCAAATACTTTGCTTTGTTCATAAATGGGGGGACAATGAGGGGACAATCCTTTAAATGGTCTCAAAGCTTTGGACACTTTAAATGTTTGAGTGATTTATGTCTTTTTGTCCTCAATTTTCATTGGTTGCTCAACTTTGTTGAAAGAAATTAGGAATTATTAAATTCAATTAATTAATTAAATTTATCCATCTATGGATAATAGGTTCATTTTGATTTTTTCTTTAAACAACTATGCACTTAATTGATTAAAATCAATTAAGTAGTGTTTTTCACCCCTTTAAGCTTTCATTTAATTATTTAACTCATTATTTGATTTTTCCTTTTCTTTAATTGATTTTTTCCAACTTTATTTAATTATGTCCCTTTTTAATGATTTTGATCCCTTTTTAATTGAATTATTGCATTTTGATGATTTTGAGTCATTTTATGATTTTTGCAATTTAAAAAGCACTTTGTCCAATTTTGTGTGTCTACATGTGCCATTATCAGTCATTATAACTTTTTGTGACTGATCTTGATCTTCTTGTTGAACTTTATTTTCTTGATTTTGATTCTGAATTAGTCTTTCTTCACAAAAAATTGTGTTCTCTCTTGTACCTAGAATTTTTCATCAACCTTGACATTTGCACTTTTATTCATCTTCTTTTTTTTCAAATTATAACATCTATATGCATTTATTTTTGTGGAATACCCAAGGAATATATATTTATCACTCCTTGCATCAAAATTTTCTATGCTATCATCCATTTTGATATAACATTTACTATCAAAAATTATAAAATAATTAACAGAGGGAGTATGACCATACCGTAACTCATAGGGTGTCTTACTAGTATCATCTGTAATGTAAAATCTATTCATTTTATACATTGTGTTGTTGACCGCCTCTCTCCAATGCATGTGTGCAAATATTCCCTCAATTAACATAGTCCTCATAGCATCAATAACTAACCTTTTATTCTCTTAGATACACCATTCTCCTATGGTGTCTTAGATGCATATGTCTGCCTCAATATACCATGTTATTTTTATAAAGCATTAAATTCACATAATATTAATTCACCACCTCTATTTGATCTAAATCATATTATCCTTGAACCTGTCTTTGTTTCTACTTTTGCCTTGAAAATTTTGAATTTCTCAAAAGCCTCTAATTTTTCTCTAAGAAATCCTACCCTCATAATCTTAGAATAATCATCAATAAAAGGTATGAAATACCTATCTCCAAAGTATGACCTAGTCTGAGTAGGTCCACATAGGTCTGTATGAATCAGATCCAACTTGTTTATAGCTAAAAAGGCCTTGCTATGAAAGCTACCCCTTGTTTATTTTCCCATTACACATTCTCTGCATGTTTTAGTTGGCTTCACAATATTAGGTAGATCTCTAATCGCATTAATGTTACTTTCTTTTACAATATTGTCAAATTTTATGTGGCAAAGCCTTCTATGCCATAACCAACTACCATCAAATATAGAAATAAAACAAATTACCTCAATAGGGTTCAACTAAAAGACAATACCTTTTTTCTTTGTACTAGATGCAATTAGATCTCCTTTAGCACTTCTAATTGTACGATGTCCATCCTTGAAATGTAAATGATAACCCTTGTCTACTAATTTACCAGCACTCAATAGATTATATTTCAAACCATCACCAAACAAAATTTCACCAGTATTAGTTTTACCATCCAAAGTGATAGATCCTTTTCCAAAAATCATATTAGGAGTATTTTCACCAAGTCTGAAAACACTACCATCATATTTATTTAGATTAATAAATCTATCCTTATCTCCTATCATGTGTTGTGAGTATCTACTGTGTATGATCTAATTAGCTCTCTTCTCAATATGAGATACTAATGATTTTTCTTCACGGATAGGTTCTTCCTCTTTGATTTCCACAAACCCAAGTGTATCATTTATATCATCATCCTCATCAAATAAACCATCATTAAAATAGTAGCATTCCTTATCCTTAATGTATTTCCCATACTTAGGTTAATACTTAGGAACCCTAGTTGGACATCTAGAAGAAAAATGACCAACCTTATTGCAATTAAAACACTTCAAAGGTCATTTTCCTTAAACCTTACCTTGACCTTTCCTTTCTATTCTTGTTATCATGACTAAGATATTTTCATCCACACTATTTTCTACTTTTTCAATTTTATCCCACTGTTTAGCATAGTCTCCTAGTTCTTCATTGTATTTTCTTGTTCTACTAGAACCTGCAAGATTTGATCCTGTATCTCTATCTCTGTGTACAATTTCCTTGAATGTTGTCTCTACCTTTGGTAAGGCCTCCTTAAGCTCTACAGTCTCAAATTTTGTAATCTTGGACACTAAAACCTCTCTTTTGAAGTTCTTTGTTAATGGAATAATCTCTTCTATAGTATGCACTTGTATTCTGTAAGTTTGTGTCAAAGATCTCAATATCTTTGGAATGACTTCTTCTTCAGTATAGGTTCCTCCATTTTTCATGATCCCTATCACACATTTAGTAACCCTCTAAAAAAGCATCCTCACTATCTCATCTTATTTAATTTGAAGTGATTTCATCCTTTCTCTCCAATTCTATACTTTGGCTCCTATAGTATATGTATCTCCTTCATACAATTCTATCAAGCTTTCCCATATATCATGTTCTTTGTCTAGATCTTTGATCTCAGAAAATTCTCCTTCTGATAATGCACTTGCCAAGGATTCTCTAGCTATCATGTTGTACTGAAATAGTTTCTTTTCTTCATCAGTTGTCTTAGGGTCTTCCAACTCACATTTAGCCTTGAGTATGACATCTTTCTTAAATATTAGCCAATAATCCAATCCCAAATAGAAAAAATGTCTCTTCATCTTGTCCTTCCATGCATCAAAGTTTTCTATATCAAACTTGGGACTCTCTTTCTTGAAGTAAGACATCTTGGATCTTTTTCCTCAAGAAGTTAAGCTTTCTCTCTAAGGACCAACAACTTTGATACCAATTTTTAGAATAACAATGTCCCAATCAACTGGGGGGGGGGGGGGGGGGGCGGGGGGTGAATCACTTGATGCCAAACTTTATTTACTTAATTCCAATTATAACCTTATTCTCAATTTAATGCAAAACAACTGTAACACAATAACACCAATATTTTTTTTGAGGAAAACCATGTTAAGGGAAAAAACCTAGTGGGAATGATGCCCACTAATTAGTACTATGAGTATAGTAGCCCGATAAAGAGTTATAGCCATATTAGGAGCTAATTATTATAGTAGTACAATCCCTATTAAAGGAAAGACCCTGTTAGGAGACAAAACCTTGTTCAAGGTATTACAACTTGTCACTAACTGAAATAAAAGAGAAGGTTACATTCACCTTCAGGACTCACTGTCCTAGAGTTTGAAGAAATATCATCATGAATACCTGAACTGGCTTCCAGTACATCCACTACCAAGATAGTTCCAACCTTGTTCCTTAATGCACAATCCTCTACTCTACATCAATAGTCCTTACAACCTAAAATCTCACACAATAGTCCACACACTTATACACCCTCAACTACAAGGAAAGACTTCCTTATATAAAATTTACAAGCATAATTCTTGGGTTGTCCATTATAGGACCTCTCCTATAAAAAAAATGTTACATAGACCTATGTGAGGATACACATGACATCCTTAAAAATATAACAACAATTAAAAATAATGAGATAGTCAACTATAACATTAATCTATTCTTAATTATTTAAGAACACACTACCAATCCTAGGTCAGCTTCCAAATAAATTTTCTCAAATTCATCCATAACTTGAGTAAATGAGCATATAAACATATGTGAATATAACTGTAAATAGTAAACATCTTAGGCTACACAAATCTTATCTCATAGAAGCTAAGTCATTGTACACTATTTGTACAATTATTTATATATTATCTATCTAATCTATCTACAACCTCTAGATTCCCTTACTAAAACATATGTTGACATAAATCATAAAAAAATGAGTTCCATCATCATAGATTGTAAAAATTCCAAAAGATGAATCATTAAAATAAGCATCTCCTAACGAAAATAAAAATCTTGTCAATGATTTCAAAAAGCTTGAACATTGGATGGGTCAAGGAAACTTGAATAGTAAGGCAATCCCCTTGATTAGAGGGTTGAGAAGGATGGTCCAATATGATGAACATGGTGTGGATTTTGTTGGTTCTTGGATAGGATTTTACACTCCATGAGACACCAATATACCTAAGACTGATTTTGGGAATGGTCAGTTCCAAATATGGGGAGATCTATAGGTAACTGGACCAACTATAGGGACAAGACTGCCCTCTTCACTTCTGGCTCTATAAAACCATGACGGGTGCACCTAATCTAGTAAAATAGAACACTTCTTTACAACATCAGGACTAGATTTGAACAAAGTAGATAATAGCAAGAAAGTACTAAATGATAACTAGTCACTCATTGACTCTCCATTGCTATGAAATAACTGAGGCCTAAATATATAAAATTGAAAGAATTGAAAGGATTGAAAGGATTTTAACTTGATTTCTTGCAGAATGTAAACAACCATGCCAAACTAGCATCATTATATGAGATACTAATTTCTTATCAGTGCCTTGTCCATTGGGCAATATATCTGAGATAGATACAGAATACAAGAACAGAGATTCCAAGCCATAAACATAATAAACCAAATTCATACACTACTTACAAACATCCTTTTAGTTGAACCAAATGAATCTATGTTTATTTTAGAGACTTTTAACTTGATCCTAGATCAAGGCTGAGAAATAAAACACATACACAGATAAACTCTGAGCAATGAATCAGAAAACCCAAAACTCAAGAAGCACAACCAAAGGAGAGATCTGAAAATTGAAAACCGCATTAAGTATAAGGATTCAAACTCCTATATTACAAACTATTCTAGAATACAACACTTAGACAATATGCAAAGGATTTTGAAGGGTTTTCCACTGTATTAAAACAATTGGCAAAATATATTACAATCTGGACTAAGGATACACACTTAGCTTTTTAGCTTCCTGTGTCAAGAATTTCTAGCCAGCCCCTTCTAAATGATCATAAAATTCTTTTTATAGAGACAAGGATACAATAATAAAAAGATCATTTAGGTTAAAAAACCCTAAACCTAACCAATCAAATCCAAGCCCATCAGGAGAATGAAATCTAATTTGTTTGTACCTGAGGAGAACATTCCCGAGAACAAGTTACCTCTTCTGAAAAAGATCAAATCAGCAATAAAGTCCTTGAAACAATCAACAAATCTGATATCTTTGTGAACCCAAGAAGAATCTCTGCAAGGAAAGCCAAGTTTTTAAAAATTGAATCTTCCCCCTTTGCCAAATTTCCATATCAGTCATGTCTAAAATGAAAAAAATCTCTACCAAACTCTGATCCCGGATTACAAAAACAATTACTGCTATCACCCACTTGATCAAATCAGATTTTCAATGCTTCTATTGCAATGCTCATTTCATGTTGATTTTGTCGATATATTATATGCCCATATTCAAACAAAAATGAAACCTCCAAACACTATTTTATTTTTGAGCAGCTACAACTTCCCTAAATTCGAATTTACCATATAGTTCAAATTATATTATTTGGGCCCCATGTGCCATGTGGCACAACCTAATTGGGTCGACCGATCACCTCATCGCTTTGTTGGACTATCTGCACACCTTGTGCTACTTGTCACATTTTCATTCGCTGTGTTATCCACCCGGGCACTTGACTATATTATTCCACCACATCACCGCATCTTTTACCTTGTGCTATAGTGACCACCATCGATCTTGTGGCACACAGCCCGAGGCATCAGATCTGTAATTTCACATTTTGTCAAAATTACCTTACCTATGTAGGACCCGTTGCTGAGTCATCCATCCACATCACTTGCCAACTAAGCACCTCAGTTCACATGTGCATAGCAACCTCCAATTGGGCATCCATTACGAGACAACAATGTATTGTGCATTTTGGTATTTGAAGCTTTGGAGGCACTTACACAGCAAATGTGGGATAAATCCCTCTTTAAATATAAGATATTTTCTTTCAAAATTTACCTTGGCATCCGCACCCAACTGGGCCCATCAAATCTAGCCGGCCCACTTTCCTTCCTCTTTCCTTCTTTACATCATATCTGAGCTTTCTTTATTTTAAACATTCCTTTTACATGATGGCTGGAAAATGTGGGATAATACTTCCACATAGCAGCCCACATTTTGACCACTCTTCAAACATGTCTACAAACAAACATCTCCATTTGTCTCACGTTTTGCAAAATCTGGTGTGTAATGTCTGGCCTGTACATTTTATTTCTCCATTGGTTTGGGCATTGTGCGCACCAAAGGGCACATGCATCCTCCAAAGAAAATGTACCCTCTCTTTTATGCAGCCTCTCTTTTGATTTGGTGTGTGAGGAGGCATAGCAAGTGTGTGCCCAGCACTTATGATGATGGTGCTCACACAGCCATTATGGAAGCCCACACAACATATAAAAGACAGAGTGCAACATTATGTAAGAAGGAAAGTGCAGCAAGAAAGGTATGAAATTTAAAAGATGTGAACTCCCTCATTTAATTACTTTGGAGCCTCCATCATTTTGGTGTGTGCAAAAATCAAGCCAAATGGTGAGTGGATCCGGCTGGAAGTGTGCGCACAACACTCCATTTGTCTGGTTTGTATGTGCTCATGAAAGCTCATGCCTCTTGGTTTTTTATCTTTCTTATACATCTGCAATTTGTGGCAAGGTCCTTCTTGCTGCCTTACACAAGCTTTCTATTTTCCCATTGCATTGATTTATCATTCCATGTCTTTCACATTTGTTTTACTAGTTGCACACACCACACAAATCCTCATTTTTAATTGGCATTTCTTACTTGCATGCAGCCCCTTCTTGATTTAATGTGCAACACTCCATCAATTCAATGGTGAATGTCGACATCAACATACAAAACATGCTTGTGATATTTCAGTAACTCCTAGATATATGTGAATATAGAAGTTTGAAATAAACTTAAATTCAATCTGGAAGAAAATGAAGTAATTCAACTGCGCAAAAATTGGGAAGCCGAGAGCCTTGAAAACTTCAAAAAGTTTATGATAATTTGAATAATCAAATGCTTCATCTCCAAATTCCAAGTAACCCACCAAATTTTAGTACTTCCTTTGTAAAATGGCATATTCTGGCTTGTTCGGCAAACCCCAAATAATCATTGTAAACTACCTCAGAAGGAGATAGATTAAAAATATCAAACGATGAGCTGAGGGCACACCACTAAATCTGGAAGAAATTTCATATGCAAGGATTGAAACAAAATAACCCTTAACGTTATTGAACACCTTTTACTCAATCTTGCAATCTGATCAAATGGAACCCTCATGGTTTGAAACCATGGATGATTGATCACTCTCACACATAGAAAAAAATTCTATAATTAGATTTTTGAGATGATAAAATGATTATCCAGAAATAAATTTCAAAGTCGGCCACTTGGAACATCCTGAATTGAAACATTGTGAAACTGTAGAAGTTGCATTCGTAACTGAATGAGAAAATGGGTCAAATAGATTGTTCATGATCTGAAACTTATCAAGGAGCATCACTTCCATGTCTACATTATGAAACACCATTAAATTATGTTTGACCTCAAACCAAGTGCAAATGGCAAGCCCACAAAGTAGGCACTCAGAAAACTGAAATGTGCACTCCTGGAGAAACTAAGAAATTGCAAATAGAATGGCTCTGGCATACATGTCAAACGGGCACATGGGAGGTTGAAAATTGGTGTGGTACTTCTTTCTTATGTCTGCAACATGATGCAACAACCCTCATGTCATGACTATCAACCAAGTGTTAGGTGCAAGCCTCTAAAGTAGGCCATTTAGTTAAAACCGAACAAGATGCAAAGTGCAGATTTGAGCACAGGCCTCCAAATGGGTACCCTCAAAACTTGTCTGATTTGAATTCTGAAAGTTGTGACCAACTGTATATGCCAAATGAAATGCAAGGAACACATATCCCAAGCATTCTACCATGAAAATCAATAGACCTATCTTTGCATGCACTTGAACCTAGGTCCTTTTAAACTATTCTTTGAAGCACTAAACTTTGCCTTAGGAGAAACTCCTCTGAATATGGGCTCAAAAATATCTGTATTTTTTAGAGTACCAATAGATTTATTTCATGACACATCTCATATTGTTAATTATAATATAATGTCAAGAAAATTTGTGCTTAATTTATTAATCTCTCTAATCCTAATAATTATGTTGAAATTTGCATTCCTATATCAAATTCATTACCTAATGTTCCCACCTATAATCCACATATCATGTTTACATCTATTCAAAACATTAATCCTATCCATGTTATCCTTGGAGGAATTCATAATCCTATCATACCTCCTTTTATGAGTATTCCATGTATTTCCCAATCATCTCCTATAACTACTTATCACATGTCCAATACCGACATATCTACCAAAACAACCATTATTAACCTAGCCCAAATTTGTTTATATTTGCAGTAACAACAAATTGCTTCTACGAATTAATCCAAATACAATATTCCTACTTGTGACATTTCTATACCACTTTTCCAAGATATTAGTCATAGATTTATCCCTTAATACATGGAAAACCCTCACTTGGGGATATAAAATGGAAAATGTGATCCCTTGAGTCACATGAAAACATTTCAAACCTTGTCTAGTGACTTTTCAAGTTATCATAGGCTTATGACTAATTTTTTTTCTAGGACATTTAGAGATAAGGCCTTGCAATGGTTTTGTTCCTTACCCCCATTTCCATTGACTCTTTTAAAAAATCATCCAATTCTATCATTCAAAAATCTCAAAATAATATTAGTCCTCAAATCTCTTTGAGTGATTTGATTCATTGTAAGCAATATGTTACTAAAAAGGTGACTAATTTTATTAGTAGAATCAAACATTTGCATGCTCAAATTTATTATCTCATGCTTTATATATATTCTCAAAGAATTTTTATTTATTATTTTTAAAAATACATTAGAGATATGCTATTATTTTCTAATTTCACTTCTTTTACCCAATTGTGTGTAGTGCTTCATGATTATCAGCTTCAAGTGAGTCTGTTTGAGTCATCCACTCTAATGGCTTATTAATGTCTGATAAGAATGTTTCCACTTAGAATGTTTCCACTTATTGCACAAATATTTCCATCACCCACTCTTTATTTTCTGACGACACCTTGTTATTTGGTTTGTCACATGTTAAAGAGGAAAGACAAATCAAGCACACACTACAACTATATTTTGATGTCTTAGGGCATAAAATCAATGCCCAAAAATAAAAAATCTACCTATTCAACATTAATAAAGTTATATCTGATAGAATAGTTTAGATTTTGGGATTCTCAGTGGACTTCTTACCATCTATATACCTCGGTATACCCTTCTTTATGGGGTCAAATAAAACAAGCTATTGGTCTTCAGTCCTTGAACGTATCAAGAGCAGAGTTGTGGCTTGGAAAGCTAGATGGATTTCACTTTCAGGAAGAATTTTCCTTGTCAAATTAGTGCTCTTAGCCATTCCAAATTACTATCTAGCTTTCCTTAAGGCCCCTCCTACAATCCTATTACAAATTCAAAAGTTGATTAGAGGTTTCCTTTGGGTAGGAAATATGAATGAGGAGAATTAAATACCCCTCATATCACTCCAAGATATGGCACATGTCCCAGTAGTAGGAGGAGCAAGTGTGTATGATCTAACAAAAAGAAATGGGGCTTTCAGTGGCAAGTTAATTTGGAAAATGTATAATAAACCACAGACCACATGGTGCCAAATCATGCAGCAGAAGTACTTGGACAACAATGATCCCTCAAGAATTTTTTCAATTGTGGACCCTCCAAAGGGGTTAGCCATATGGGACTTCATGATATCCTCAAGAGACATTGTCCTCGAGTATGTCACTTGGGAAGTAAAAAGTGGGACTAAGGTTAAGTTTTGGAGAGATTCATGGAATGGTCAACCTCTGTTAACTCTCTTGCAAAACTCAAATGATATCATAACAATATTAGAAACCAAATGGGGGACTCAAGTAAGTCACTATGTATCAACAGTTTTCCTATATTGAGGGAAAGTCATCTGGAAGGATTTGGATCAATTACCATTGCCCCCACATGAAAGGGATATCCTTAGAGGCATTTTAGAAAATAAGCAGGTTTTCCTCTTGGGCAGAGAAAACAAACTAATATGGGCCCCAGCCAAGGATAGAAATTACTCAATTAAGGTGGGGTATAGATTACTAAAACAAATAGGATCAGACAAAATTTCATCTCAGGCGTACTCTTTTTGTTGGAACCATGTTGTTCTACCAAAAGCTAGTTATTTTGCATGGCTTGCAGTTAAACACAAGATTCTGACAAGTGAAAGATTGGAGAGATTTCACATTGCTCCAGCATTTAATTGTTTACTATGTGATGCATGTCAGGAAACATTTGACCATCTCCTTGTGAGCTTCCCTTTTGCACAAAAATGTTGGTTATTTGTCCTTAGAAAATTAAACTATAGCACTCCCCTTCAGGATACCATTTGGGATCTTTTCCAAGCATGGCCAGTTCTTTATTCAAATTCCTTGTTTACTAACTTATGGAAGTGTGTCCCGGTATTAGTCATATGGGCCATCTAGTGGTAAAGAAATAAACATATCTTTAGGAAAGAATTCTCCTCTATTGATAGGGTTTTAGAAAGAATTGAAAGGTCAATAACAGAAGTGACTAATGCGAGCCTAAGTAGATACAAGTTTAATCCTATCATTACCCCATGGGATGGAAGGGTTCTTTGTGAATGGAAAAATTTAATTATCCCAACTGGGTGGAGAGCAATTAAGATAGCTTCAGCTATAGTGTAGCGGTCTATTGTGCAATGGCATCCACCCATAGCAGGCATTATGAAGCTCAACTTCGATGGGGCCTCAAGAGGAAACCCAGGCAAATCAGGATTGGGGGCATTTATTTGAGACTTCTAGGGTAATGTTATAGCACTCACAAGTTCCCCCCTTCCTGATGGTACTAACAATACTACAGAAGCACATGCTCTATTTGTTGGACTAGTACTAGCCAAACAGGGTAAACACCGTTGCTTGCACATTGAAGGAGATTCTATGGTCATCATTAACACCTACATCAAAAGATAGACACATTCATGGCATCTGAATTACATTTTAAATTAAATTTGGAGACTGCTAGATCAATGTCAGGAAGTGTGTCTTTCACACACACTTTGGGAAGGGAATAAAGTTGTTGATCTACTTTCAAACTTGGGTTGTGATGGGATAGTGGCATCTTCATTAAATTTGAAACACTTCATTTCTCAGTATGAGGAGCTTCAAAAATTGATAAATGCAGATATGAAATTTTTCCATTAATGAACATATGAATTCAAGTATGTTGTGACATGATTACAAATGCAGATTACATTATTGTAAAAGTATAGTGACTCTTATGCAACCGTCATTCTCTTCTATGTTTAGTTTCCATAGAGATGTGTGGATTTCCTAGTGTACATCGATGTGTCATATGGGACAGTCGAAGCAAGTGTTTCACATGGCACATCCTAGATTACATGTGTTAAAATATCTACTTAGTGTCTCTCCAAAATTCACAGTTATTGTGAAAGATCTCACATAACATAATATATTAATGTGAAGTCCTCCAAGTACATCCTCTACTTATAAGACAACTTTCCCTTTGTATAATGGGGACTCATTCCTGAAGATGTCGATTCCAGTAGATTCCTGTGTTTTGTGTGAGACCTTCCATAAGTTTCATAGGATGATTCTACCCAAGAATTATCACATTTGGATTCATCCAAGGGTGGAAGAAAATTTCTTGCCATTGCATATATATGATGTGACCTTGGATGAGATGTTCATAGTCCATTCTTCCTCCATCCATCGGGCAGTAAAGCTAGTAATTGGGGACAAAAATCTTGTTCCATCTTCAAATAAATTTCTATATCCCTCAAATATGGTTTCAATTTTATTGTCCAACGCAAAGGATTTAATGCAATCAGCTCAATTACTTGAGATTTTAGCCACCAAGGTCATCAGACCTCATTATTATGTTGACAATAAGCTTAAGGTAGCTATGCAACATTATGATCTTTGGGTTGGTCATGCATTAGTGGGGGGCATGTTCTCACATACTCAACTGTTGTAGAAACATGAGATTTTGGTCACATGTGAAGCACTCAAAAGATCTATTAACAAACAGATCCCTTCTCACATGAAATCAGCACCGCAAGCTACGGCTTAGGCTCTTGGGTTCCAACTTGAAGAGAGTTAAAAAAAAAAAGGTATGCCCTATTGGACTTACTAGGGTTCCCAAATGCACCAAACATTCTAAGTCCTCCTCAAATGCCATCAAATTGGTTGTTTTCTGCCTCACGTGTGGAGTGGAATACTTGGGAGGAAAAAAGATCATCCTCAAGTTCTCCTTCTTTGAAAAATTCTCAGCTGGACCAAGATCATGGGGTCTTGGACTCACATAGTCACCTTCACATTAATGTTTCTTCTAGGTCAGGATGGTCCCCAACTAAGAAATTAGATCAATGCAGTGGTTGGGACAATGTTACTCCATTAGAGCATAAAATAGGTTGGTGTTCAGATGTCAGGTTGGGTTGGAACTCACCTACACATGTCGAGCCTAGTAGTTGTTGGGAGATAGATGCATTGGTTGAAACCCACAAAAATAGGGCCCCTAGGATTGTGTCGAGATGGAAGAATGAAAGGTCAAATTAACACACACAGAATAGATCTTTTTGAATTTTGTTTAGATAGCATAGTAATATATTCAGAGGTAGTGTATACTCCATAATGTAAATCGGTTGATTTTTGCATCCTTGAATTGGATGTTGTATGTAAAACATCGATGAAACAATTTTGTATTGAGTGACGATTCCAAGTTTTCTTACTGGTTCTTTCCCGGTTGAGCATTTGAATCAGGTTTTTATATTAATATATATCATAGTGGTTCACCCACTTTTGCTAAAAAAAATAATAATTCATCAAATAATGTTGAAACACAAGTAGTAGCTACAACACCAGGTGTGGCTACTTTTTCATTCATTTTATAACCATCTCAAAATTTTACACCTCTTTTTGAATCTTTTCATAATGTTACCTCGAATTTAATGATTTATAATATTCTGAAACTTCTTCTCATCAAACCAATTGACCCTTCCAAATCAGTACCCACTTCCTATGATCCCAAATCCTTTTGTCAATATCATTGTCAACCTAGCCATGATATTGAGAAGTGTTATAAGTTGAAGCATATTTTCCAAAACCTTATTGATTCCAATACTATAACCATTGGGAGTGTTAATGAAAATGGAAATACATTTATGGTACCCCTTAATAAAAACTTACAAATCTATGCAATCCATTACCCTCTCATTCTACCAATACAGTCAAACCTACCAACCCATTGCCTTCTTCTTAGGAGAGAGGTTGTTGATATCACAAATTGTATCATTTAATATTAAATTTGTCATACCAGGTGTCTCTTAGTGTTGTAGTAAATAATGATGTTTCCATATTGGGGGTTTTTCACTAGCAATAATGTTGAATACTCTTGGTCATTCTCTGTTAAGAGTTATCGGGTTTGTTCCTATAGACACTCTAAATTGTCCATTCGCACTAATATTAATTTTTTATAAATATTTGTCATTAACATTAAATAGTTAATTTTTATTAATTAAATATGTTTTTATATTACTCTATTTATTTATTTAATTTTTAATTTAATTAAATAAAATCATTTTCCTTTCGTATTCAAATTTTATTGAAATACTATAATGTATTAAATTTTATTTAATATATTATCCCTCCATTTCCTTTTATAAGATATATTTTATTTTATTTTATTTCTCCACTAGCCTAGGGTTCTTCTAAACCTTGATTAAATTAAAATTATTTTAATTTAATTCTCTTTTCTATTTTCCTAATCTTATCTTTTTGCTAATATTCATCTAATCTTGATTAAAAGTTGGATTGCCTCTAATCATGTGCACAATCACCTTTTGCCTCTTAATCTCTACCATCCATTCGTTTTCCTCTTAATCTTGGCCACCAATTCTTTAAGTCATTCTATAAAAATGAGGCCTCACTCCTTATTTGAGAACTTAAAAAACTTAGATATCTTTGAGCCTTAAGCATTCTTAAGTACTTGAGCACTTGAGCACTAAGGCAGTCTTAGCATTTTCATAGTTGTTGCATTTAATTCATAGTTTAGATTACTTTCTTGCATTTTTAGTTTAAATTTTCTTTCATAGATTAGCTTACATCTCCATTCTTATTTTATCTTTCATTTGAATCTAGTTTATTAATCTCTTGCATTGCATACTTAGCATAGATCTTGCATTTTGCAATCATTTGGTGAAGATTTGGGGAAAGTTCTTCGTACTTATTTCTCAAATTATTTCACTCATCCATTTTAGCTTGTATTGTAGATTTCCTTTCCATTTTTCACTTGCAAGAAATCAATAGTGGTAATAATTATACTGTGTTGGGAGAGCACACCCACAAAAATCTCTAAGAGAAAATAAAAAAAGGTTGATTGGGTGCCCTTATTTTAGCTCATCAGAGGTTGTAGTGGAAATTTGGTTGCATTACAAGTTATTTAGCATGTTTATTTTAACTTAAATGCTTCATATTTCTTTTTCTTACATGCTTTGATTTTTTGTGCAGTTGTAAAGATTTTCATTGCATATATTTTGACATGCTCGGTGGGACCCACGTCCTAGTTTTATTTCATCATTTTTTGCATTTTGTAGGTTTTTCTTTAGGATTGTCAAATAGGAATCTCCACACCTATAGAGGCATCTTTGATGGATAGGCATCTTTGCGCCTATAGAGGTGTCTCTAATGGATAGGTGTCTCTGCACCTACATAGTTATCTCTAACAGAAAATATTTTTTCCTTTTAGGTCATTTCGATTGTATTTTCAATCATCTTAGGATCATTAATTTCTACATATTATCAGTAGAATCCTCTTCATGCATTTATAAATTTATTAAAATTCAAAATCTTGCAAACCCTAGTTATTATTTTCTTTCTATTACGAATAGGTGTCTCTGCATCTACACAGGTGTCTCTAACGGACAGGCATCTCTACTTGTACACCGATGTCTCTAATAGAAAGGTTAGCTACTGTAAATTTACATTATATTTTAGGGTTTTATATACATTTTTTAAGGTTTTTGGAGTCACTAGGATTCTAGTTTTTCATAGTAGATGTTGTTTTTAGGAGATTGCATTCTATTAAGTCTATGTTTTTTGCAAGTTTTAGTGTCCTTTTGCATTCTAGTCTAGATAGGCATATTTTCCTATAGATAGGCATCTACACACATAGGTGTCTATGCTTGTAGATAGGTGTCTCCACACATAAGTGTCTCCACCTATAGATAGGTGTCTTTACATATTTTGGTTTCATCCTATTGTATCTTGATTTTGGGGGTTTCTTTGGCCTTTTATATCTTCTAACAATGTTTAACAGGATGGTTGACCAATATTTAAACATTTTGAGACTACTAATTCATTTTTTTTGCGGGACATTTTTTGAAGGCTTTGAAAAATATAAGACTACTAATACATTTTGTTTTGTAGGTTGCCTTGGAGTTTGAAGTTAACATTGTGTTTTCTTTGGCGGTTTTTATTGTGATTTAGTTTAATTAGGAAGGTTAATCTATTGTGGTTAGTTGAGTAGTAAGAGATTATGTTCTTATCTCTCTAGAGATAATCATAAATCTAGACCAACTTGATTCATCACTTAGAAGTGAATCTTGGGTACATGAACATGTGTTTAACATGTTTGGGAGAAGCAATGGATTAGGAGATTATGCTCTTTTCCTTTAAGGAAATTTAGAAATCTAGATCTCCACTTGTTATCCACTTTTAGTTTCTCTTTTACCTTTAGAGAGCCTTCCATTGAGGGAAAAATATCATGGGTATGAATCAAGTGGGAATAGGTGAACCTGACCCTTCCAATGCACTATAATCAAAAGCCTCCTTGAGATTAATGTCTCAGAGGATGTACCTAATCTAATAATTTATTCTTACGCTTGATAATTATAGGATTTTGAGGTATCAATCATGCATGCAAGGCTACAGTATCTAAGTACTTGTAGGGATATAGGCCTCAATCCTTCTTGTGGGACTACAAGGGATAGTTGTGAATGGATGTCCTTATTAGACACCTTAGGGTAGAAGCTACTTGGTTTACCTCTGAAAGTGGTCATAATCTTTGTGCAAGGAGGGGAAAGAATATCTCCTAAATATTACTCAGCATAAGTATCCCCTTAATAATTTGGAGGAAGCTAATATGGCATTAGATTTCTGATTCCATAGTCTCCTTTGAACCATATTCTTTTTACCTCTTGAAAAAGGAAAAACTATGGGCATCCTCTAGGGGGTGACATGGATGTTTCATACGATGTGATATCCAAGTTATGGGAAAATATTTTGATCACTAAGCCAAATTCCTCAGTTGGTTATCAAATAAGTTAATGATGATTTTCAAAGAAAGGATAATAAGTTTCTTCCCTACCATTGAATGGTTGAAGGTGTGAAAGAACAATTCACAGCTATTGCATTTCAATAAATTCCAAGAGCTAACAGCAAAGTACTTGATACAATTATTGGCAAGTTGTCTATACTAAAGTATATGACTAGATATAATGTTTTCATTATGGAAACAAATTCATATAGCAATTTGGAGTTAGCGCACTTGATGTAAAGATCAGAATTTGGTTAAGTGTTGAAGACTGGATAGTGTACAGAGTTCCTACAGCTCAGAGCATCAACACACGTGTGTATGCATGAATTATGGTATGCACCTTGGAATTTAAGTTTGTTAGACTATACTCATACTTAGTCTATGAGCACATAAGAAAATGTGCAAGGATGAGAAAGTTACAGTCAGTTGAAGTTGCACAGCCAATGTGTGCCAGCAGTGAATAGAGTATGGAGCTGACAATTAGCATTTTGGTTTGCGATTATAATGTAATGTTGTAAAGGCTATGCACCCATTGTATTTACGTTTCTGACATGTTTATATGTATAATTGTAAGCATTATTAAGCCAATTCATTTGGAATTTTTTTTTTTAATTAGTTATAGGGCCAACCTAATTGTGTATTTTGTATGAGCGTATGAATATAAACTGTGCCCATTGTATTTAGCATGGATGTTGAGACAGAGATATAATAAGCAAAGGAAAAGTGTGTGAAGACACTAGAAGATGTATTAGAGCTTTTCTAGAGGTCAAAGCATCAGCGCATCAAAGGAACTCATCTGACAAGAAGTGTCACAGTAACAGTTCATCCTATAGATATAGTGTATATCTGAGATCAGAAGGTTGTAGCCTTCACCACTTGAGCAGTGAGCTCTTGGATAGTGCATCCTCTCCCCGAAAAAGGATGATTGTAAAAGACTCCTAATAAGGTCTGACCCTTAACAAGGTCTACTGTACTTAAAGCATATTAAAGCTACTCCTAACAAGGTAAACGATCTTCTAGCAAGGATCACAAAACACTAGTGTAGAATATTAATGGGTGTCAATTCCTATCGGGTTTTTTTATCTATTTGGGTTTCCCCATAATCATAGTGGTTTCATGTGTTGATTTCATGTTTCATGTTTATGTGAATGTTTATTTCAGTACTTAAGCATTTAAAGTTCATCATAAAGATTTAAGTGAAAAGTTAAAATTTAGTGAACACTGACTCACCCCCCCCTCTTAGTGTTCCCATTCCTAACAATTGGTATCATAGCTCTGGTCCTTAGCAAAGAATTTTAACCACTTGAGGAGATCATGGATAAATAAAAAATGGAACATCTGAAAAGAAATCTTGAAGTTGCTCTTGAAGATCTAGACAAGTCAGAAAGAGAATCTAAAGAACTAAAGGACAAACTCAGTGATGCTCAATTAGTTATCAAAAAGCTAAGGAAAGATTTGAAAGAATGATCTACCAGTGATCTAGGGACAATGGTCAAGAAGCTCAATGAAGAAAAGAAATCCTTAAAAGAACAACTTGAAGAGGTTGATGATAAGCTGACTAATAATTGAGAAGTCTATAATGAACAGATCAAAGAGAACCTTCAGCTGAATGAAGAACTAAGGCAAGAAAACATGGAAATATTGGAGCTTAGGAATAGCAAAGAAAGCTTAGAGTCTAAATTGAAAGAAGCAAAGAATCACATTGACAAATTACACACCAGTTCTAATTTGATAGAATCTCAGTTGTATGCAAGGAGAGCCAAAGGAGACACTAGCTTTATTGGATACAATGAAGCACAAAATCAGATTGACAACATGCAAGCAAGAAAGGATTCACAAAAGGACTCTACTAATGCTAAAAAGATTGAAGATCAGACCATAGATAATGGTGGACCACCTAAGAATGAGTGCAAGAAAATAGAATGCACTTGTTTTGCATGTAACAAGCATGGACACATTGCAAGGAACTGTAAAGAGGTAAGACCTTTTAATGGCTACTGTTATTCTTGCAACAAGTTTGGTCATAGAGCTATGAACTGCAAGACTAGCAAGAAGAACGTGATTCAACAAGATTAGAGAAATCAAAATCAGACAAATGTAAGAAGTTCTCAGAATGTTACATGCCAGATATGTAACTATAATAGTCACATAGAAAAATAATGCAGAATGGTGACTCATGTCAATGCACCGAGGAATATAAGACCTCTAGTCATTTGTCACTCTTGTAAAAAGGCTAGACATATCTCAAGGTTCTGTAGATCAAGGACACAAGGTTAGGGAAGCCCTAAAAATGTCGAAGAACCAATTTTGGATCTTGTAGGAGAAGTAAATTTTTTCAAAGCCTCAGATGATGCAAGGATGATTTGGTCAGATAAAAAGAAGGACAAGACTGATGAGAATGTATTGGATGCATCCACAGTGGATGCACCCTCTACATCTAGATGAATGGCCCTCAGGGTCATAGGGATAGCTAATTTATCTCTAGACCCCTACGTGGCTAGTATACTCATCCTCAGCGTATGTGCCTTTGGACTTAAGCTTTTGGAATATAAAGGTACCTATGTGCAAGAGCGCACATTCTGATTGTGAGCAGAACTTGAGTTGGAAATTTTGAAGTGATAGCCTGGTTTACACAACTTGCATTAATGGTAGAATTTTCACTTTTAAGTACACAGAAGTTATTTGATTACTCATTGCATTAAAATTCAGAGCAATAGGTGCAGCATGATAATTGAGCCTATTGAGCAAGAAGACATCAAATTGATGTCAATGGTACTAGGGTACAGGTTTCATCACACCAACAAGGTGAATAGTGTGTCTGCGAGCACTATTATAGTAGCCATCAGACTTGTGAAGGAAGATGGAGAGTTCAACTTGTGTGAGATCATGTGCACATAGTTGATTGATAACATCAAAGCTATCAAACATGACAAGACAAAGATATTTAGGTTTGGGTCACTAATCATTTACATGTACCTTCATATTGTTGGTAAGATATCAAATTTGTATTTGGAAAAGTCCATTCCAACCATGCCTCAGATATCCAACAAAGCATCCATTGAAAGCACATTAAGGGATTATATAACATTGGAATTGAAGACCTTTAGAGCTAAGATGCAAATGAGGTACAGGATTCCAAAGAGCATTGTGGAAAAATACAAGGATACAATTTGTTTTATGGTAGAAACAGACACAACTCATATGGAAGCTATTGAACCAAGAACTAAGTGGATTCATCCACTTGGCTATGAGGTAGAGGAACAGGTCCTTGAAGCATATGCATAGGTATTACTATCAGCCCCCAAAGATCCTAATGAACCTAGATGGGGAACATATGAGGAGAAAACCAAAGAAGTAGAAACAAAACTTAACAGTGTAGCAACAAAAAGGAAGGTTGCTAAAGTCACATTAGAGATCTTAAAGATTCATGGTGTATCTCAAGAAGACCTTGACAAGGCAAGGGAAGAGAAGATTACTTTGGAAATGAAAAGCGCAGTAGCAGAAGAAGAAAAAGAAGATCCTAAGATGAAGAAGATAAAAATGGAAAAAGATGACAGTTAGAAGGATATAACTGATGACACTCCTTCTACGCCCAAAGAAACTAGTGACTCTAATGCTCCTCTGAAGTCTAAGCCAATAATCAAAAGAAAGAAAGAAACCAGCACTAGTCATCCATCCTCATGAGCTACAAGGAGCAAGAAAAACATTCAAGCACATCCTAAGGTAGGATTCAGACCAAGCCTCAAAGTATTGAGCACAAGAATTGTTGATGAGGGCAGAATTGATCAAGTAGGGAAGTTTTATCAATCATACAATGAGATTGACACATTATAAATACATGATATGATTGTTAAACATATGATAAAGTTCAAGAAGATAGTTCTTGAATTGAAAACAACAATTCCAGATAAAGTATGGGAGATAATGGATACCTTGAAGAGACAAGCCATTGAAGAAGACTTCAGAATAAGGGAACAAATTCTTGATTCCACTCTTCCAGTATGTTATGTTGAAGAAAAGTCACTATTGTTGAATTTGGTGAAGCTACTCTTAAGGTCAAAAATGAGAACACTACACCTCATGAACAAAGACTATGAGCTGATCTCTAAGGAAATAGAGAATGCCTTTCAGAAGGTATTCTTAGAACAGTGCATGAAACCTATGTCTAAGCCCATCTCTCAAGTACCTAGTAAGCAAGACAAAGCAACAAAGACTATCAAGGAATAGTCTATAGGTCCTCAAGATTTAGTGCCCATAGTGGAAGTACAATCAAAGGAAGACAAGTCTGTGCCTATATCAGAATCACTCAAGGATAGCACCATTATCATTGATAATGTGGAGATAGCCATGGCAGCCACTGACATAGACTTAGATAAGTTTGAGGAAGCTTTTGTGAGCACACAAGAAGCTGAGATCTTATGTAGTAGCACACCTCCCACTCATCAAGAAGACATATTGATTGAAAACAAATTAGATGAGAAAGAAGAAGAGAAAATGGAAGAGGAAAAAAAGAAAGAAGATAAGATGGAAGAAAAAGAACAAGAGAAAGATGAAACTTTTGTTGAACTAACCAAGGTAAAACTAGAAGTGATGGATAGCACTCCCATCACTCCCTCCTCAGCATTTTTTTCAAGTTTGACACCTGACACATCTAGTTTGGACTCATGGAGAGAAGAAGACCTAATTAAGTTTAGCATCTTAGCTATGGAGAAGGAAAAGGAGGAACAATTAATGAGAAATCCTCTCCTTGTAGAATTAATGAACATACTGAATAGTTTGTTACCTGCAGACATGAAAGTGAATAAGGTACACTCGGTTGATGATGTGAGTACAATTATCTCATAGTTCAAAAGTAATTTTTCAAGCCTTGAAGAATCTGCATCCAAAGTTACAGAAGAGAAGTACCTAAAGAATAGATTGAATGAGTTGATGAGAAACTTTGCACTAGATCTAAATTCACTCAAGACAGGACAAGCATCCTTAAAAGAATTTTCTTATCAAGGAAGGAAATTCATTACAGATTGCATGGATCAGGATAAGCTTACTGATGCCCATCTTAAAATAATACAAGAAGCAAAACCTATGATTGAGCGAATAAAGAGTTCATTGAAAGAATCATCCATTGATGTGAACATGTGCAACAATGTCTACCAAGGTCAATTGGACAAAATTGAGAAGGCAGAGAAAGAGATGGCAAAGATAAGGTCTAGACAGACTCAGTGAGAAATGCTCCTGCGCCCTCACTAGACATTCTCAATTAGAACATAAAGGACATTGATGCCACAATGGTAACCTACGATCAAGGTCTGAGCACAAATTTGAAGAAGATGGAGAAGCTTCAATATGATTTATGCACCCATCTCCAGATAGTTAACTCCTTGACAAATTTTTGGAAGAAGGAGATCCAGAACCTCAAGATAGCATATCCAAATGTTTTCCCTAAGTATGTGCAAATATAGTTTTTTGGTACACTTTTTTCATTAATGTCAAAGGGGGAGTTGTGTATAGAATTTGGAGTATAATATGTATAGGGAGATATAAGATTTTGTATAAGAAATATATAGAAGACAAAAGTTTTTTGTGTTAAGGGACAGTTAGCAACTTGGCCATATTCCATTGTTGCCATCAATGAAAAATTGGGAGATTGTTGGAAAGTTTTCTATACTGAATTATATGACTAGATATAGTGTTTTCATTATGGCAACAAAGTCATAGAGCAGTTTGGAGTCAGTGCACTTGATGTAAAGATCAGAATTTGGTTAAGTGTTGAAGACTAGACAGTGTACAGAGTTCCTGAAGCTCAGAGCATCAACACACGTGTGTACGGATGAATTATGGTATGCACCCTGGAATTTAAGTTTTTTATACTATACTCATGCTTAGTCTATGAGCGCATAAGCAAATGTGCAAGGATGAGAAAGTTACAGTTAGTTGAAGTTGCACAGCTAGTGTGTACCAGCAGTGAACAGAGCATGGAGCTGACAGTTAGCATTTTGGTTTGCGATTATAATGTAATGTTGTAAAGGATATGTGCCCATTGTATTTAGGTTTCTGACATGTTTATATGTATAATTTTAAACATGCTTAAGCCAATTCATTTGGAATTGTTGTTTTTAATTAGTTATAGGGCCGACCTAATTGTGTATTTTGTATGAGCGTATAGATATAAGATGCGCCCATTGTATTCAACATGGATATTAAGAAAGAGATATAATAAGTAGATTAGAAGTGTGTGAAGACACTAGAAGATGTATTAGAGCTTTGCTAGAGGTCAAAGCATCAGCGCTTCAAAGGAACCGATCTGACAAGAAGTGTCATAGTAACAATTCATCCTACAGATATAGTGTATATCTGAGATTAGAAGGTTGTAGCCTTCACCACTTGAGCAGTGAGCTCTTGGATAGTTTGTCCTCTCCCCTAACATGGATGATTGTAAAAGACTCCTAACAGGGTCTGACCCTTAACAAGGTCTACTATACTTAAAGCATAGGAAAGCTACTCCTAACAGGGTAAAGGATCTTCTAGCAAGGATCACAAAACACTAGTGCAGAATATTAGTGGGTGTCAAATCCCACCAGGATTTTTACCTATTTGGGTTTCTCTGTAATCATCTTGGTGTCATGTGTTGATTTCATGTTTCATGTTTCATGTTTATGTGAATGTTTATTTCAGTACTTAAGCATTTAAAGTTTAGCATAAAGATTTAAGTGAAAAGTTAAAATTCAGTAAACACTGATTCACCCCCCCCCCCTCTCAGTGTTCACATTCCTAACAACAATGGCTACCATTTCCCCTTTGATAGCTATGCTAGAAAATAGTCAAAGGTGCAACTTTATTATTGAGAATCTTATGGTCACTGCCTATGACCATCTAGAGTTTGAAATGGTGTGTGACATCATTGGTCCTAACTCCCCTTAGTACCAAGATATTTATTCCCAACTTCATGATGAGATCATTCCACCAACCCTTACCACTAATCAACATAAAACCTTCATTCGTCAAGCCTCCCATTACACTATCCTTAGAGATACTCTTTTCTAGAAATACTTTGATGGAAATCTTCTTAGATGTCTAAATTTAGAGGAAGTACAAATTGCCTTATAGGAAGTACATAAAATAATCTGTGGAGCTCATTCTAGTGGACTCACTATGGCTAAAAAGTTTCTATGCACTAGATACTATTGGCCAAACATGGAGAAAGATGCTTGTCACTTTGTAAAAAAATGTGTTTTTTGTCAACAACATGGAAATTTGATACACACCCCCACTCAAGATCTTCATCCCAACATCAAACTGAAGCCCTTCTAACAATGGGGTTTTGACCTTGTAAGATAGATATTCCCTAATTTTTCCAATGGCCACAAATATATCCTTGTTGCTACCGAATACTTCAATAAACGGGTCGAAACTATACCTCTCACTTATAATATAGGAAAGAAAATTTCCAAGTTTATCTTGAATTAAATCATTTGTCACTATGGAATTCCCCATGATATTCATACTAATAATGGCACTCCTTTCAAGAATAAGGATGCCACTGAGACTTCTAAGAAATCTAGCATAACCCAACATTGTTCCACCAAGTATTTCCTACAAGGTAATCATCAAGCATAAGCTATTAACAAAACTATCCTCAAATCCATAAAAAATATAGTTAATGATGTTGACCCTAATTGGAACCTTCAATTTAATCCTACTCTTTGGGTGTACAGCACTTCCATCTATACCCCTAGTGGTTCCCCCCTTTTTACCCTTGTTTATGATATTGAGGTTGTACTTCCCATATAAATTGAGCCCCCCTCTCTTAGAATACGATATCTGAAGAGGACTATGGATTTTCTTTCTTACATGAATTGAAACTCCTTGATGAACAACACCTCAATTCCCTAAACCACCTTTAGGTGTATCAAAATTTCCTTTAGTTGCAGTTTAATAAGAAGATCAAGCCTCAGGAATTTGAAGTTGGTGACCTGGTCCTACAACATAACATGGAAAATCTTTAAAATCATGAAAAGAAAAGAAAATTTTGTTACAAGTAGTGGTTTTCCTTGCACCAAAAGATGGACCTAGTAATGTTTGATACAAAAACTAGACTTATAGAAGACACAGGAGGTGGTTAAGCCATGTTGCAAATCCTGAGGGGAGCACTGACTATTTTTCCAACAATCTCCCCCTCAGCATTACCCAAGGGGATTCAAAGCTATGACCAATCTCAGATACCACTTGTTACAAGTAGGGGTTGTCATTGCACCAAAATATTGACTTGTTAATGTCTGCTACAACCACTAGACTTATAGAAGACACAGGAGGTAGTTAAGCCATGTTGTGAATCCCGAGGGGAGCGCTGACCATTTTTCCAACAAATTTGAGCCTAACTAGTTGGCACCCTTTGTGGTAATAGATAAGTTTGGATCTAGAGCATATTAGATAGCTATAGTAGAGGGCAATTCACTCCCTGATCCTATAAATATTCAGCATTTGAATAAATTTTATACTTGATCCAACAAGTATAAATTGGCATCATGTCAAAGGAGAAAAAATAAGATGCCCCAAAAGTCATTCCTAAGATAGGAAAGAGAGAGAATGTGCCCCCTTAAGAAAATTAGGAAAAAATTTAATTTTGTCAATTTTCTTGAAAAAATAAGGGCAAAAAGAAGAAAGGGAAGAAAAAGAAATAAAAGAGAAATAGGGATTATGCCTGACTTAAAAAAAAAAGGATAGGGCAAAAAAAAAAAGGGTGACCTAGAAAAAGGCCCACTATAAAAGACCAAGAGGGAACCCCAAAAAGTTCATTTTTACCATAGATAAGGAGGGGAGGAGAGAATAAATGAAAAACATGAAGGAGAGGTAGTAGCTGGGGAAGTGAGTCTAGATCTACTAGCGGGCGATGAGCATAGGTGAGTCGGTAAGTTCAAAAACCCACCTTAGTAATTTCTTTAAAATAATTTACATTAAAAAAAAATATTAGAGGGGGGGAAGAAATGAAACAAAAATGGGGCTTGTTGGAATCTCTTCTCATTGGCAATGGTCATAGAGCTGCATGCCCATCCCTAAATGGGCAGCTCCACCTGCCCAAGGATAGCAATATAGAGTCATTTTCCCATAGATGGGAAACTCTGCCATCTTGGAGGCAACTGTGTGGAGTCATTCATCCATGGACGAGTGGCTCTACCTACCCAAGGATGGAACCACAAATCCATCCATCCTCTGATGGGTGGCTCCTCCTGTCAAGGGAGGGACTCAGAGCTTCCCATTATCAGAGGGGTGTCTATGCCCTCCTTAAAATGATTATGAGAGCCATCTGATCCAAATGAGTGGCTCCTCCCATTGAGGGTGGGGCTCAGAGGTGCCCATCCTTGGATGGGTGACTCTTCCCGCTAGAGGGTGGTGGCAGGAACCTTCCTCCCTAGATGGGTGACTCCACCCACCCAAAGGTAGTGTGTGGAGCTTCCTAATAGTTGGGTGCAGATCCACCCATCCACAGACAGGAAACCCTACCCACCTAAGGGTATGATACAGAGTTTTCCATCTATGGACAAGTGGCTCCACTCACTCAAGGGTCAAGGTTTAGAGCCACCCATTAGGTGATGGAGAGAAAAGGGGGGGCACCCTCTGAAGAGGAATGAGGGCCCATAGATATCCATGCCCGTAAGGTAGAAGCATTCCTTGAAAAAAAGAGACAAGGTAAATGGAAAACAACTAAGGGCATAGGATGAAACCACTTTTGGAGGTGGGAAAATAGACCTAAGGGGGTTGATGCCTTGGATGGAAACCAAGGGAGATCATGCTACTAGGGTAGATAACTAGGCCTAACAATAAGGGCTGATAGATTATACCTAGGATTGACATATTTTCTAGATGCAAGAGCCAAATTAGTTGTTTAGCTTGAAGGAGTGTTGGCCAAACACTATGGAGATGAAGGAGAGATTTACTACCACAAAGTGGGGTCAAGTGGCATTATCCAGACTTCATCATGTTCAAAAGTGGCCATGTTTAAGAGCACATAATGCACTTATGATGGTGTAGACACCTAAAAATGGTTCACAACTATGCATCCCCTTTTAACACGTCTTTTATCTTGTGTCATTTTATCATTTGATCATTTACTAACATTTCCCTCATTTTACATCATAACCTAGATCTCTTTGGCTGAACCAATTGAATCTACATATCGATCCTAAATGTTCCTAAATATTCCTAAACTGATCCTAATCAATCCTAAACCATGTCAAACCTTCCTAATTAGTTTAAATCAAACCAAATTAGTCCTAATCAATCATAAATATTTTCAAACATAACCAATCATTATCAAACCAATTCTAGGGCATTGTCTAAGTTCATTGATGTCTGATCTAATCAATTTCCAATCAATGAAATCTTGTTAAATCCTTCTCAAATCTATTGTCATCAATCCAAATTAAATCAATTCAACCCTAAGTCAATCAAAGGTATTGTCCAAGTTCATTAATGCCTAATCAAATCTCAATCTAATCCTAAGTGCATTGTTAAATTTCATTAATGCCTCATTTCCATCATCCTAATCCAAGTCAATTCAAATAGCATTGTCCAAGATCATCAATTTTATCTCATCATCATCATTCCAACCTAAAGGCATTGTCAAAGTTCATCAATGCTATCCTATCCTGTCATCACCAATCACACACATTGTCAAAGTTCATTGATGTTGTGTTGATCTCTAATCATCTTTCAATCATTGAGATCGGTTCAAAACCCTAATCAAATATTTCAACAACAATCCCTTTTCAATCCTGTGTCATCAATTCAGCCAATCATTTTACTAATTCATCCTCTTGGGATAGACAACCCATAATTTATCCCTTTTGTATTAATCTATTTATTAGATTAATTCCCTTATCCTAAGTCTCCTACAATTAATTAATCTTGAATTAATTAATTATTCCTCTTTTGAATTATGGGATTTTATAATTCCTAATTAGCCTTTTAAGGGAATATTGATTTTAAATCATTTAAAAATTAACTCTTACACATCCCTTAAATTTTCCTTCATGACATCCTACTAATTAGCCTTCACATTTCTTCCACTTTCCCTTTCTCCTTTCCAACTAATCTGGCCTCCTAATTGCATAATAATTAGCCTATAATTTTATCTTCCACATTTTCCCCTAATTGTGCATTAATTTATGTATTCCTTTTTGTGCTTCCAATTTATCATAATTATGACAAATTTCCATGTTGCACACCAACTTTCCCTTTTTTGCATTTTGGCTCTCAACTCTATAAATTGAGCCTTTTTCACTAATTTGGTTAACCACTTTGACTGATCAATTACTCCTAGTATTCTCAATTTTTCTTTCAAGATATCATAGTGCATTTCAAGATCTTTTCAAGAGCTACATCCATCCACACTTTGGAGAAGAAAGGAGAACATGGGAACCAAAACTTGAATTGGGTTATAGATAATGTTTTCATTCTCTTATTTCAAGTTGTTTTCATGATGAGATTGAATTAGGTTTGCATATTGTTGAAAGTTTTGTGGTTTCTTTTAATATGATCTCTAACCCTAATTTTTGTAGTCTTACATTTGGTGAACTTGATGTGAACATGAAATTATAATCTTTGTTTCTTATTTTTCATGTGTTTTGTAGATACGGGAACAAGATTTGTGCATTTGGAGTCTAACTTGTGATACATGCAGGATTTATTTTTTCAAACATGCAACAAATCAAATATTTTTAATTGGGCATTTAAAATGAACAAAAAATTTCACATAGCTTAATTAGGAGGATAAATGAACATCAAATGCACATAGACTAATTAGTGGGCTAAATGAATAACAAATTTTACATAGTCTAATTAGGAGGATATGAATTACAAATTTCACATAGCCTAATTAGTGGGTAAATGAACTAAAAATTGCATATAGTCTAATTAGGTGGATCAAAGAACCCAATAATTTTCACCTTATTCTAATTAGGAAGGAAAAGAATAAAAAATTATCATATTTAATCATGTTTCCTTTCTTAATGGGTTAATGAACAACAATTATCATGCAATTTTAATTAGGAAGGAAAATAACCATAAATTGTGTTTTTTTATCACATTTCCTTTATAAGTTTAAAATAAACTTTTTGTTTTAAGTTCTTGGTGTGTCTTCTCTTTTTGTAATTCCCAAAGAATTATATGGATGTATCCTCTCCCCTCACCTTCATGGACCTTAGGTGAAGAGAAATTTATGAAATTATTTTAGAGAGGCATGCCTTTGACCAATGCATTTTTTTTTAATGTGCCAAGGGATGACCTCAAGTGATAATAGGCCAAAGCCAAGTCTCCATCCAAACTACTATATAAATGCATGATTGTGACAAATAATCTAATCAATAGTGTGTTTGGGTGGTATCTCTCCTCCAGTACCCTAGTGATGCATAAAACCTTGGCTCTAAAGGCTGGGAGACCTCCTATTGTATTTTGTCACACCACCCATTGAACTAGATGCCTCAAACTAAAAACCATGTTGTAGTTTTCCAGAAACCCTCTATTCACTGATGCAAGGGTTCACCCATGCCCATGAAGACATACCTCACTTTCATGGCTCATAGTAGAGATAACAGTTCCTTGGGAAGTAATGCCCCTTGGAATTCGAGGCTTGGTATGCTTGAGAAGTGAGTTCACTGTAAGGGGGAGCCTCTACCTCCAAGATTCTAGGCTATCCCATTGAGTATGCATGACTTAATTTTGTTCAAGTGGGAATTTGGTGGATATTTTCCTTCTAGCCTAGGTTGTGGTGTGCTTGTTTTACTTTTTACAACATTCATTCCTCCTAATGTGTCTTGTGTGAGTGTTTAAACATTTCAAACATTTTTTAAAAACTTTCAAAACTCTCATAACTCCCTTCAAAACATTCCAAAACATTTGCAAAATATTTTAAAAGTTTCCTAAACATTCATTTGGTCACAAACATCTTGATTCAAAACCTTTTCCAAACATGAAATTTCAAAACATTTTCCTTGGAGCCTTGTTGCAATCCTAGGGTAATTTTTTTTGCATTATTAATACTCATTTTTTGCATCATCATATCATAGTCATTTTTTAACCTTTTCATACATTTCATTATATTCCTTTGCTTTGCATTTGAAATTTCAATTCTTTGCATTAATTTGTCCTTATTATAGTCCCTTTTCATAAGTCCTCATTTTTCATTTAGAACCTTTCAAAACTTTGCAAAATCCCACAAAAATCCAAATTTTAGAGTCTCTCCTTATGTTGTTGAAAACAAGATCTTGATTTCATCCCTATATCCATTTTATCAAAATTGTCCTTTTGTCAAACTCCATATTTGTCATGTTGTATTGGACCTAGCCCCTTTTATCAAATTTTCCTTGTCATTTCAATCCTTTTTCAAGTCAAGATCCCTATTCAATTTCCTAAGGTTATACCCTTAGATTTGTGTTTTTCACATATTTTGTCAAAGTCCAAAATTCCAAAAACATAGTTTTCATAATTTGCATTTTCAAAGTCCAAAATCCAAAGTCCAAATCCTAATTTGCATAACCCAACCTTTCAAAAAACCTTTAAAATCCAAAATCAAGTTGCATTTTGCACATTCAAAGTTGCATTTTCATACCATTTCAAAAAGCCCTTCAAAATCCCAAAAATATAGTTTCATTTTGCATAATCATTCCAAATTCCCAAAAAGAAATCCTAATTTTTTTTTCATTTTCATATTTCCAAAGTTACATCTTGCATACCCTTCATATCCTTAGTTGTATCTAGTCATCATGTCAATTGTGACAAGGAAACAAGGTTCTTACCAATCCATGAACATTTCAAGTGGTACCACACAAATACCCTTTGATCCTAGAAAAAGTATACCTTTTCAAACATAAGGTTGTGACCCAAACATCATGTACCCTCCAAGATAAGGGATCCAAACACTTACTAATTCAATAAAAATGGCATTAACACAATCCAATGATCAATCACATCAGTCTCATGCATACCTGATCTAAAATTTGTAAGAAAACTTTGATAAAAAAAAAGAAAATCTTGGATGAAAAGGTTAATAAGATGATGGATAATGAAAATTTTGGTGAAATAGACCTACTATCTCTCATTAAAAAATCAAATATTCTTGAACTTCTTTCACAACAAGATGAAGAAAAAGAAAACTTCAACCAAATACAATCCAATCACATTCAAGACAAAAATTCATTCAACCAAGTCCCAAGTCAATTATTCAAACAAGTTCCAAATCAGACCTTTGAACCAGAGAATGGAATAATCCAATTACCTGACCACAACCTAATTATGAACCAAAATTTATTCTAATTCGATCAAATGTCCCTCAAACAACTTCACAACATCTTGTTCCAACAATTCAATCAATACCAAGATCACAAGAAAATTTTCCTCAAACAAGAACAAGTTCAAGAATGACATATTTTGGACATCAATCAAGGATAATTAATGATAAAAATTTTTTGGATCATGATCTATCAAAAAAACACTTCACAACATAATAACCTTAATGTGATATCACCAATAAAATTACCCAAGCAACAAAAATTCAAATCTAGAACTTCAAAGAGTTTGTCTAGAAATTCCTCATCCCAAATTCAAATGAAATAAATAATGCACCCATGTCTAGAAATTCCTCATCCCAAATAAATCACATGGATGACATACATAGAAGAATTTCAATCTAGTCCCATTATTGATGCAAGCTTATCCCATGCTTTGAAAATGCTAGAGCCAGTGCCACCACGTCCTCCATTTAAAATCAATCCTATTCAAGATAGTCCTATTGAAAGTCAATCTCCCTCATGAAAAAAGATTGATCCATTTCCAAAGTATCCCATGTATATCCCAATTCAAACCCATGTCAAGACGATGATCCAAAAAAAAAGTCCTAAAATAAATCAAGATCAAGATCCTAACAATGACCAATCCTATCCAATTATTGACCAAGATTCCACTTCCCTTGAACTTTATGATGATCCTATTATCACTAATCCTCCCATCCAAGATGACCCCCTTCCATGTCAAGAACAAAATGTCCTTTCAAATCCCATTGACCTTTCACTTCCTAAGCAATATCATAACCTCCCTTCAATTTTTTTCACTGATTCCATCCAAAGCCAAGAGAAAAACACCTTTAGTAGGGAATCCTATGATTCCATTCCAAGTCAAGATCAAAGTTTCCCTTCACCTTCATATTATCTACAAGATCCCATCATACCTTTGTATCCTCCTCAAGATCCATCCATTCCTTCATGTCCTTTCCCTTATCTTTCAAATCCTTTGCAATACCCTATCCTACTAGATGATCCTATCATTATTCCATCACAGGATCCCCTTATTCCTCTTAATCCCCCTAATGATGAAAACACATTTATGCAAGATGTTCATGAAACCCTTACACTTCAAATGCGTTCCTATAGTTCTATCAAGTCTAGTCTATCATATGATCCTATCAGTTCTTCCATATCATATCCACCTCAAAATAAACTCACATCTTGTAGCAAGTATCGTATTATTCAAAAGAAATGTCAACTCAAAGGGTTAAGCATCCCTGATCAAGTTATATTAAAACCCTTTAAAGTTAAAGAAAAGTCTAAAGGTCATGACCTCATTCCTAAATATCACTCTCACGGTGTTGGTATCCCCCCAAAACCTAAATCCAAGCATATACCTCCTCCCTCACCCCTTCCATCCATTTTAGGTCCATATATTCCTCCATCCACTAGTTCAAAATCCATTTATCCTTTCCCATATGCAAGTCAAAAAAGGAGAACATCTTTGAGAACCTTCCATCCATCCAAAATGCCTTCAAATCATTCATATCCATCAATGAATCCCTTTCATTTTCCAAGAAATTTGGATGCCAAGCAAAAAGTCCATAATTCAAGAAATCCACATGCATTCAAGGATCAACATGTCCAATCTAATCGACATATGAAATCAAATAAAAATATGATCCAAAAAGAAAAAGAAAAAGAAAAATCTAAAAGGTCACAAAGGCCCATTAAAGAAAAAGAAAAGTCAAAAGAAATATGGGTTCCTAAATCTCTTGTACAAGCAATGCAATCAAAGGAACTACAAAAAAATTAAAAGTCAAAATGCATGTGGATTCCTAAGAATCTTCTTTAAGCATAGAGTCCTAAAGAATAATCCAAGTTGGCATCTGAAATTGCTATCCCTCCATCTAAAATCCTTCCATCTTCCAAATCCATTTTGGGTCCTTTTGTCCAAAAATCCATATCCATTCCTCCACCAAATCCAAAATCTCATTTTCCTCCATCACTCCATCAAACCTCAAGGTGTGTGCCAATGTTTTTCTTTCATCCATTTCCATTCATTCAAAATAAAGCCTTCCTCCACTCCCTCCATTATCCATCACCTATTTTCCAGCGTTTGATCCAACCTATCTAATTATTTACCTAATCCTTATCATTACCCTACCAACATCATTGAGCATACTTTCATAGTCATGGCCCATTATTATATTTCCTTTCAAAAGAACCATCCAAAGAATAAGGCACTTGATTTTTTTTCCATGTCATGTCATGCGTCCATTTTCTTCTAAAAAATGTCAAAAAATACAAAAAAAAGAACAAAAAATATAAAGTTGTTATGATGAATACCTGGCAAATAGGTATCTTGGTAAAAAAATAATAATAATAAAGATAAATAATTTTGTCTAATAGTGAAATCCTAGCAAACAAGCACTTTGGGAAAGTACCATGATGAAAACCTAGTAAATAGGCATCATGCATGGTTTTCAAACTGCTTGCATTCCCTACTTGGGGGTAGATTTTGTTGATATTTTCATATCCTATTATACCCCTATCATTTCCTCCATTATCACTATCATCTCCTCCATTATCCTATTGCCTTTCATATCCTTTATCCTATCAACTTCCATATTCCCCTTTTCCCAACTTTGATCTTGACAAGGTTAAGGATCTTCCTAGAAGCATCACATGTCCTATCATCTTTACATTATCCTTATCCCTTTGGTCCATATTTCCTATCATGTCACATCCCTTTGGTCCATACTACCTATCCTATCACAACCTCCTGATTTTGCAGTCCCTATTCCTTCCCTTGTCCCCTATTGATCTTTCTTATCCCATCCATGTCCTGTCAATGTCCTATCATTATCTTATCATTTTTCCTATCCCAATTCCTATCTTGGTCTTGATTAAAATAAGGACATAAAAATGCAAAACATATTTTGAAAACCTCTTGACATGTCTAGTCCTATGCATCACATGCCATTCAGTGCCAACTATCTCAATATCCTATCATTGTGGTATACAATCCATAAGCTTGGACAAAAACATGTCCTTTCATTCTGTGGATAGTCCTCAGCAACCCAATAGAGCTTCAACGACATATCAAACAACTATTTGGCCTTAATCCATCCATAATGTCCTTTCCTTTCTAGACACTTGGGTAATTATTGCTTGTAAATATCCTTAATGATCTTGGAAAAATCTTTAAAAATCATATAATGTCCTAAAAAAAGTAGTAAAAATCACATAAAAATCCTAAAAAAGCAATAAAAATCACATAAATGTCTTGAAAAAAGTAGTAAAAATCACATAAAAGTCCATAAAACCTCTAAAAAGCATATGATGTCTAAAAATAAACAGCAAAAATCAAATACGAAGCTGAAAAACCCCTAAAATTTTTAAAATGTCCTGAAAAAAGTCCCCAAAAAAAACACAAAAAAATCAAATATTTTCGAAATCGTAAAAATCAAATCCTTCAAAAATTATGCAATAAATTTGCACATAACCATTTCTATGCTTTCAATAAATTGTCCTTTGTGGCAAGGAAAACATTTCAGTAGACACAATCTTAAGACTTTTCGAAACATTGTGCTTAATGAAATCACTCATCAATAGACAAACTATCCAATCAAGTCATCAATCAATCAGATCAAACTTTTCCTATCCATCAACAACAACATCAATTTTTCCTTTTATCAAACTTGTCACTTGTCTTATATAGGGTGTGCTATACTTGAAACCAGATGGTATCTATCTTAGATGAGGTACTCCATTCCTAAAACAAGACACTATCATTATCTAAACACAAAAAAAAACTATCAACTTTGACAACTAGATAAGAATAGGTGTTGGCTTGCTTGGTTTAGTGAGTCTTTTCTTTTATTGATTTATCATTTGATCATGTTCCTATGCTACTCTAGGATATCACTGAGTGATGAGAGTGGTTGGGATGGTTCATGGTCATTTATTTTTGTTGTCTTCTGCTTGTTGGATGATCTCATGAGATTCTAGGGCATTTCATTAATATGTGTCAAGAAAGATGAGATCATTCTTTGTCTTCTATGTATTTGTTTTACGCAAATGGATTACATTATCATCTTGGATTTATGTGCCATGGTGCAACACGTCCTATTTTTCCATATTAAATAAAGATCCAATGATATAAAATGCACTTATGAAAGAAAGTTTCATCATTACTAACTTTTCTCCATCTAATTTTATCCTTTTACTAATATTCATTCCATCATTCCTTGTAATCATTATCTTTTTGAAAAATTATCCTCAATCAATTTATGTCCAATTTTTTGAGGGGGCATTCTACCTCCCTTCTGTCGATCCACTGGGGCATGATTCTTTATTTTTCTTTGAACCAACACTTATAATTGCATTGTCTCAAAGAGGGGAAAATGTAGACACCTAAAAATCGTTCACACCTATGTGTCCCCTTTTAAAATGTCTTTTATCTTGTGTCATTTTATCATTTGATCATTTACTAACATTTCCCTCATTTTACATCATAACCTAGATCTCTTTGGCTGAACCAATCGAGTCTTCATATTGATCCTAAACATTCCTAAACATTCCTAAACCAATCCTAATCATTCCTAAACATTCCTAAACTGATCCTAATCAATCCTAAACCATGTCAAACCTTCCTAAATCAGTTCAAATCAAACTAGATCGATCCTAATCAGTCCTAAATATTTTCAAACATAGCTGATCATTATCAAACCAATTCTAGGGCATTGTCTAAGTTCATTGATGTCCAATCTAATCAATGCAATCTTGTCGAATCCTTCTAAAACCTATTCTCAAGAATCCAAATTAAATCACTTCAACCCTAAATCAATCAAATGCATTGTCCAAGTTCATCGATGCCTAATCAAATTTCAATCCAATCTTGAGTGCATTGTCAAATTTCATTGATGCCTCGTTTCCATCATCCTAATCCAAGTAAATTCAAATAGCATTGTCCAAGATCATAAATTTTATTCAATAAACATCATTCAAACCTAATGGAATTGTCAAATTTCATCAATGTTATCCTATCCTATCATCAACAATCACACACATTATCAAAGTTCATCAATGTTGCGTTGATCCCTAATTAGTTTTTAATCATTGAGATTGGCTCAAAACCCTAATCAAATATTTCAATACCAATCCCTTTTCAATCCCACATCATCAATTCGGCCAATCATTTTACTAATCCCTTTTTTATTTATCTATTTATTATATTAATTCCCTTATCCTAAGTCTCCTACAATTAATTAATTGTTTCCCTTTTGAATTATGGAATTTTATAATTCCTAAATTCATAATTAGCCTTTAAGGGAATATTGATTTGAAATCATTTAAAAATGAACTCTTACACATCCCTTAAATTTTGCTTCATGACATCCTACTAATTAGCCTTCACATTTCTTCCACTTTCCTTTTCTCCTTTTCCACTAATTTGGCCTCCTAATCACCTACTAATTAGCCTATCCTTTTCTCTTATATGTTTTCCCCTATTTGTGCATTAATTTATGTAGTCCTTTTTGTGCTTCCAATTTATCATAATTATGGAAAATTTCCATGTTGCACACTAACTTGCCTTTTCTTGCATTTTGGCTCTCAACTCTATAAATTGAGCCTTTTTGCACTAATTTGGTTAACCACTTTGAATGATCAATTTCTCTTAGTATTCTCAATTTTGCTTTCAAGATATCATAGTGTGTTTCAAGATCTTTGAAAGAGCTACATCCATCCAAAGTTTGGAGAAGAAAGGAGAACATGGGAACCAAAACTTGAAGGGGGATTTTAGATAGTGTTTTAATTCTCTTATTTCAAGTTGTTTTCATGATGAGATTGAGTTAGGTTTTGTATATTGTTGAAATTTTTGTGGTTTCTTTAAATATGCTCTGTAACCCTAATTTTGATCTTACAGATGGCTCTGATTGAGAGATGGTACTCTAATACCTTGATCTTCCACCTACTAACAAGAAAGGAAATAGTCACGCTTCTCGATGTCTGGATAATTCTATGGGTACCCATCAGAGGACACAAGGTCGAGTATGAGCTAGATAGATTAGGGACCTACCTAGAGGCATGCTTTAGGAGATGAGTGGATGAGCTACAAATATCACAAGTGGCTATCTTTGCAAGGGGGGGTAGAGGCCAGACTTTCAAGATTGGCTCTCTATTTACCAAGACTAATTAGAGGGATAATTATGCCAGATCACTTAGGAAATGAGTTTCCTATTGGATGGGCTAGAGTGCTCAACTAGATACTGGAGGAGGGGGAGGAGATGGTATACTATTAGGGGTACATGATCTTGGCACAACTATACTATAATTTACACATGTGTGCATATCATAATCAATAAATGATGGGGCTAGGGGTTACACTACTACTATTTTGGGCTTGGGAGCATATCACAATGGTTAGGCCCATGTGATAAAGAGACACAAAATAGTGATATAAGCCATATGCATGTCGGTACAAACCACCATGTTCCTATGGAAAAGTGACATCTATGGTAATTTTAAGGACACTAGATGAGTTTGTATGGTTTGATCAGATGCCTTACAGAGGCTACGAGGCATGGTCGTATTACATGAGAACAAAAGAAAAGAGGATGGAAACCTCAATGTGGAGTATATAGGATATGTTCAAATAGACTTCTAGTTTATTGGCATGATAGTACTTTAGATAGCTCATTACATGCCTGCCTGAGTCTATACATAGTTTGGTGTTAGACCAGATGCAGTACCATATTTTTTTCTACATCCATTAGTCACTAGGGAGATTGAATCACTATGTGGGGTAGGAGTAGATTGTTAGGAATAGTCCCAAGAGATAACTGAGAGGGGGGAGTGAATCATTTATCTACAAGTTTCAATATCCAATTAAGTATACTTAAACTTTAAGCATAAACAAAATGAAAGAACACTTGAACACAACACCAATATTTTGGTTACGGGGAAACCCAAATAGGTAAAAACCCTGGTGGGAATTAACACCAACTAATAAACTGCACTAGTGTATAATGATCCTTGTTAGAAGATCTTACAACCCTATTATGATTTGATCTTTACAATTTAATAAGTACACTAACCTAGTCAAAGGTCAAACCCTCTTAGGAGTCTTTTATGATTGACCCTGTTAGGGGTGAGGATGCATTGTCTGAGAGCTCACTACTCAAAGTGGTGAAGGTTGCAACCTTTTGAATAATAGATACACACTATATTTGGATCTTGGTGAACTGTGAGGTAGACCTTCTATCTTGATTAGTTCCAATGAATATCACACTCTATCTTCTCTATCACATAGACCTCTTCTTGATGGCACAATACTTCACACTCTCTACTCTCCTCTAATCTTTCATCTTCATGCCATACTTCTAGCAATCACAAATGATTGGCTATAAGTATCTTTCCTCTAAATGATATAATCAAGTCATCCTATTAGAACCACCTTGAAATCATATTAGAGAAACAATAACACTCTCTTATAACATATCAGTCAGCTCTACTAATCAAGCAACATAAACTGGGACCTGTCCAAATCAATAAGTGTAGACGCACACTACACACTATCGGCTCTACAAAATTAACTGATACTTTCTCCTCAAGTTGAATTACATCATGCCCTCTTAACCAAACATTCTTAACTCTTCTCTAATCACTAATCCAAGAAATCGAACTGAAATGATAGGTGCAACTCTTGTACCAATATAATCTTTGTCGGCTCTTCTGGATAAACACGGGAAACTGCAAGTGGTGAATAGCGACTGCCTAACTTCACTTCTACTACACATCAGACTCTATTCCCATGAATGGAGCAACAATAAAATGTCTCCATCACATATCTAAATGTGCAAGGATCCATGATAACTATACAGACAATCACTCATAGAACACTACCTGTAACTCTATCATGCACACTGCTAACACAAGCTACTACATAACTGTCTGTACTAACAATTGTCCTTTGTGTCCATGATATCATGTTGATAACATGTCCATGCTACATATACTCAAATCTTACTACATAAGTCTTCCACACATGCTACTTACCATATGTTGTCATCAATGACAAACATACAGTCAGTACTAGCTTGCTGGAAAATCTCCAACAATCTCCCCCTTTGGCATTGATGGAAACATATGGAATGAAAAAAACCACCAATCCAAACAAATAATTATTTTATAACATTCTCCATTTCCTCATCAAAAATCCCCCAAGGATGAATCCTCCATCTTCTGCAATATTCTTCAACATTCTCCATTTCCTCAACTGAACTACTTTGATGACTGAATACTACTCCCCTTTGCTGATATATATTACTTCTTAATTATGTATGTACTCCCCCTTAATACTATTTTTCATGACTATATACTACTCCCCCTTTTACATCAATGGAAAAAGGTGCCAAAAATTTAAGCTCTGGTACTACTCTTGAGGTAGAGTAGTCAACCATCCATCAGTCCTTGAGGACTGATGTTCTCTCCACTTGTTCTAATCAAAATTAGGGAAGGGAATTACTCCCAGATGCTCCCTAAGATGCTCAAAAGTATCCTTCAATAAAGGATTTGTGAATATATCTGCTAGCTGATCCTTTGTACTCACATAATACAATTTAACTTCTTTCTCTGCCACTTTCTCTCTTAGGAAGTGATACTTAATCTCTATGTTTTTTGTCTTTTCATGCATCACAAGATTCTTTGACATGTTGATAGTGCTAGTGTTATCACAATGAATAACAATAGGATAATCAATCTAAATTCCAAAATCCTTTATCATCTATTTGATCCAAACAATTGTAGAACAATTCAAGGCTATTGCAACATACTTTACTTCTATTGTTGACTGAGAAATATAATTCTACTTCTTTCTTGTCCAAGTGAATGGTCTATTACCAAGAAATACTACTCCTCCTGATGTACTCTTTCTATCATCCACGCATCCTACCCAATCTACATCTATATATACATGAAGCTCAACATTCTCTGAGTTAGGATACCATAGACCATAATCTATAGTGCCCTCTAGATATCTAAATATTCTTTTTATTTCCATGAGGTGACTTTGTTTAGGCTCTGCTGCAAAGCTTCCAACTATGCCAACTGAATTAGAAGTATTAGGTCTATTTTGAGTAATATATATGAGTTTACCAATCGTAGACTTGTACAACGTTATATCTAGTGCTAGAGAATCATCTTCTTTTGTAAGCTTGCATCATGTTATCATAGGTGTACCCACTGGATTTTAATCATCCATCTTGAACTTCTTCAATATCTCTTTCACATACTTAGACTAATTATTGAAAATATCTTTCTCTATCTACTACACATTTAATCCCAACAAGTATTTGATAGGTCCAATCATGCTCATCTCAAACTCACTCTGCATCTCCTTAGCAAATTTTGTACTAAGTTTTTCATTACCCCCAAAGATAATGTCATCAACAAATATAGCTACAAGTAGTAAACCTTTAGATGTCTCTCTTATACATAGATTACAATCTGTTGCTCCTTTCTTGAATCCAATTTTTGTTAGATATCCATCAAGTCTCTCATACCAAGCTCTAGGGGCTTGCTTAAGTCCATAAAGGGCTTTCTTCAATCAGCATACCATATCAGACTTGTTTGATAAGGGGAATAATTTTGGCTTCTCAATGTATACTTCTCCATTCAAGAATGTTGACTTAACATCCATTTGATAAACTTTGAATATCCACTTTGATCCAATCACATTCTTATCACTAGGTCTTGGGACCAGTTCCCAAGTATCATTCTTAATAATCTGATCTAGTTCTTATTTCATAGCATCATGCCAATATGAATCCTTACATGTATCTTCAACACTTAAAGGTTGAATCTGAGATAGTAAACATACCACTTCATTTCCTTCTGAACTCTTTTATTTTGATCTTGTTGTGACTTTGTTTCTCTAATCTCCAATGATGTCATCCTTAGAGTGATATCTAGATGTAAACTTTGAAACTTTAGGTGATAGTATCTCATCTACCTTCTAATTTTCTTCTTCACTTGTTTCAGGGTCATTGAATAATACATCAATACTGTCAAACATTTCTTCAACAACTGTCTCACTAGTGGAAGGATTGGGTTCTTCTTCAATCATAGGTGCGTAATCATGATATTTTTCTTGAACCATAAACTTTTCATCAATCTTAACATGAGCACTTTCAATGATCTTCTTCAATCTCAAATTAAAACATCTATAAGCTTTTCTTTTAGTAGAGTAACCAAGGAAAATACCTTCATTGCTTCTTGTATCAAACTTTCCTATTTCTTCATCCCTCTTGATGTAGCACTTGCTTCCAAAGATTCTAAAGTATTTTACTATGGGAACATTACCAAATGATAGCTCATAAGGTTTCTTGTCTATGCCAGGCATCAATTGTATTATGTTGATAGTATAGACTATTGTATTGACCGCATCTCTCCAATAGGTGTGTGCAACTTTTCCTTCAACCATGATGGTGTGCACTGTATCAAGGATGATCCTATTCCTTCTCTCTACAATCCCATTCTGCTAAGAAGTTCTAGGTGCACTCAATTGTCTCTTTATGCCATGTTCTTCGTAGTACTCATAGAATCTGTCAGAGGTGAATTCTCCTCCTCTATCCAATCTTAGACACTTTATCTTTAGTCCAGATTCATTCTCAACCTTAGCTTTTAATATTTTGAACTTCTCAAATGCTTCTGACTTATCTTTCAAGAATGCAACCCACATCAGTCTAGAATAATCATCAACAAAAAAAATGAAATACCTTTCACCATAGTATGATCTTGTTTGAGTTGGTCCACATAGGTCTATATGAATCAAATCCAATTTGATCTCTACTAAATTATGCTTGCTTCTGAATGAATTCCTCACATGCTTTCCCATCACACATTCTCTACAAATAGTATCAACTAGCTTTGCTATTCTAGGTAGATCTCTTACTACATTTACATTTCTTATTTTTACTATGTTATCAAAATTGATATGACATAGTCTTTTATGCCATAGCCAACTATCATCTACTTTAGCAAAAAAACAACTTGCTTCTAAATTAAGCTGAAAAATATTACCTTTAGTCTTTGAACCTAATGCAATCATTACACCATCCTTGTTTTTGATGATGCACTTGTTGTCTTTGAACTCTAACTTATAACCTTTTCCAAGAAACTATCCAACACTAAGAAGGTTGTGCTACAAACCATCTACATAAAGAACATCATCAGTGTTTTTCTTTCCATCCAATGTGATAGCTCCTCTACTAATGATAGGTTTAGAAGTGTTATCTCCAAATCTAACCATGCCACCTTTATATTTGTCTAGATGAGAAAATCTATCTTTATCACCTATCATGTGATGTGAAAAACCATATCTATAATCCAATCTATCCTTATGTCTACTTGTGAAATCAATGCTAGATCTTGTTCATTTTTCTCATCTTCATGATCCATATCATCAAACATCTTCTCCATAATAGCAATGAATCCAATTTCATCTTCAACTGAATCATCATCAGAAACTCCAGCACCAGCATAGTAACATTCTTTTGTATACTTAGGCCTGTAGTTAGTTCTGAATTTCTTAACTCTTGTAGGAAACTTAGATGCAAAGTGACCAATCTTATTACATGAGAAACATTTGAAAGGTAATTGACCTTCATACTTTCATTTTCCTTTTCTTTCTTTCTTATCAATCATAGCAATAATATCATCTATCTCTTTATCTTCATCTTCATCATCAAAATTACCAAAAGTGTATAAGGATTTCTTACCATGGACTGATGCTTTGAAGGTTGTCTCACTTTTAGGCTATGTCTTTAATCTTGAAATCTTAAAAGATGAAATTTTGCTGATCAAGGTCTCTCTCTTGAAATTTTTTGTAAGATGCATGGTCTCATCAAGGATGTTGATCTTGTTTTCATACTTTATTATAAGAGTAGTCATCAACTTATCCATAATGTCTTCCTCTGAGATCTCTCCACCATTGTTCCTGATTCCAGCAACTACTTCATTGATCCTTTGGTTGTAAGCTCTGATATCTTCTTCGGGTAGCATCTCTAATGCATTGTATCTTTTCTTCCATGTCTTTCTGTGTGCATTCTTTGCTTGTGTATCTCCTTCAAACATTTCTTCTAGGTTCTTCCATATCTTGTAGGTTGTGTCTACTTTCTTTATCTCTAAAAACTCACTATCAGATAATGTGCTAATAAGGGCTTCTTTAGCTATTTCATTCTAATGGAAAAAATCTTTTTTTCTATTGGTAGCATCTTCCTTTGCAAGATCTTCTAGAGAGGGGATCTTAACTTCTTTGATAGCCACTTCAAAAAATTCAAATGCAATGCACTGCAAATGTGTCACCATCTTGTTCTTCCAATCAGGATAGTTCTCTCCATCAAACTTAGAAATGTATTTTCTAAAGAATGCCATCTGATCAACCTCAAGCTATTAAACTTTCTCTCCAAGGCACTTGGCTCTCATACCAATTATTAGGAATAGTCCCAAGAGATAACTAAGAAGGGGGGGGGTGAATAAGTTATCTACAAGTTTTAATTATTTATCCAATTAAGTATACTTAAACTTTAAGCATAAACACAATGAAAGAACACTTGAACACAACACCAATATTTTGATTACGGGGAAACCCAAATAGGTAAAAACCCCAGTGGGAATTAACACCCACTAATAAACTGCACTAGTGTATAATGATCCTTGTTAGAAGATCTTACAACCCTTTTAGGAGTTGATCTTTACAATGAAATAATTATAGTGACTTGGTCAAAGGTTGGACCCTATTAGGAGTCTTTTATGATTGACCTTATTAGGGGTGAGGACACACTATCTGAGAGATCACTACTCAAAGGGGTGAAGGCTGCAACCTTTTGAATAACAGATACACACTATATCTGGATCTTGGTGAACTACAAGGTAGACCTATTGTCTTGATCATTTCCAATGAATAGAACACTCTATATTCTCTATCACATAGACCTCTTCTTGATGGCACAATACTTTGCACTCTCTGCTCTGCTCTAATCTTTCATCTCCATGCCATACTTCTAGCGATCACAAATGATTGGCTATAAGTATCTTTCCTCTAATGATATAATCAAGTTGGCCTATTAGAACCACCTTGAATTCATATTAGAGAAACAATAACACTCTCTAATAACATATTAGTCGGCTCTACTAAGAACGCAACATAAACTGGGCCCTATCCAAATCAATAAGTGTAGACGCACGCTACACACTGTCGGCTCTACCAAATTAACTAATACTTTCTCCTCAAGCTGAATCACATCATTTTCTCTTAACCAAACATTCTTAACTCTTCTCTAATAACTAATCCAAGCATGCATACCAAAATGATAGGTGCAACTCCTGTACCAATATAATCTCTATCAGCTCTTCTAGATAAACACAGTAAACTACAACTGGTGAATAATGATTGCATAACTTCACTTCTAATACACATCAGACTTTGCATTCATGAATGGAGAAACACTAACAAGTCTCCATCACATATCCAAATTCACAAGGCTCCATGATAAATTTACAAACAATCACTCACAGAACACTGCCTATAACTCTGTCAAGAACACTTCTGACACAAGCTGCTCCATAACTGTCTATACTAACAATTATCCTCTACGTCCATGATATCATGATGATAACATGTCCATGCCACATATACTCAAATCTTACTACATAATTTTTCCATGCATGCTACTTTCCATGTGTTTTCATCAATGACAAACATACAGTTAGTACTGGCTTGCTAGCAAATCTCCAACATAGATCTCCATCTTTATAGGGCTAGTTGGAGAGGGATGCAACTAGTATCATGGATAGTGGCATAAGGATGGATATGTAATGTAGGAATAACATTTGAGTATGCATAGTGGTGGGATAGGCACATGCCAATGAGATTGATAGAGCTAGGACAAGAAGAGGATCAATCAAAGTCATAGGATGAGGATGAGGATGAGGATGACAAATAGGGGTTAGATGAAAGTAATGATGGAGATGAAAGAGAATAAGTACCAAAGGTTAGGATGGTGAGGTGAGGATGATTCTAGAGATAAGATACAAAGTGGAGGAGGGGATTAGTCCAAAGACCACCCATAGGTGGCCCACCCTAAGTACCTATAGTAGCTATATGAGAGGGGGAGAGAGAGAGAGAGAGAGAGAGAGAGCTAGTTCATGTACTACCTTTAGATGATGTGATGGAGGTTCAAGAGAGAGGATTAGGGGATGAGGATATATAAGAGGACCATGAGAAGGTGACTATCCTTCAGGCTAAGGTAGCACAATTAGAAGGAGTAGCAATGGTAGAGAGGGGCATAGTAGACAGGGGTGAGGCCCATATAGATAGCATGTAGAGGGCCCTAGATACACTACAAGTAAAAGTGGAATTAGGAGATTTCACAAGGAGATTGGGGTAAGGGAAGGATCTTAGCAGGAGCTAGTGGACAAGGGGAGATGTGTACATGATCTAGAGAGATAGCTATTAGAGATTACAATTTACTAAGAACACTAGTAGAGGATTGCAGATAGGTACAAGGAAGAGATAGGTCTCCCTATACGAGGTCATTATGGTCATTAGATGAGATACCAGATTAGTCAAGGAGAGGGATTAGTATAGAATATCATATCATGACATTTTTCTTGTAGACTAGAGAGCTTCGAGACTCGGTGAGAGAGCCACCAACCATAGTCGTACCATAGGGGGAGGTGCATCATAGGGGTCCATCATGATGAGGCCAACATAGGATAGAGGATAGGGAAGATCTAGAGGGGTAGGAGGACCAGATACATGAGGGCTCACCCCCTTGATACACTTTCATATAATTTTTTAGTTTTTAACATGAGAGGAGATGTAAAGTGGCACTTAGGTGCATATGCATTCTAGATGTATATTTTTTATGTACTAACGGACCCAATGTACCTTTTATATTTTCATGATGATATTATATGGACTATGGACATTGTATATTTTATTTATGATTATATCATGATGTAGTTATCTTGATTATGTCTATATGCGTTATTATGTGATTATGATGTATGCATACATGTATTTTTATTGACTCACGGGATTCCAATATATGATGTTCAGGCTTATATTTTGAATAAATGTATGATGATGTTTATGGATGCATTATGTATATATGATGATTCTTTTATATGATGTGCAATTATACTAACATGTGTTATGTAGGATGAGATGTGATATTTGTGTAATGTATCATTGATATGTGTGATGTGATAATGATGTAATGCTTAATGATTAATATTGTCAATGAAAATGCAATCTATATGAAAGTGCCATGAAAATATGAAATGGATTTTATCTTAATAATGAAAACTAAAATAAAAATGCATGGTGAGATGTTCTTGGTGTATCAAAGTAGCCAATAGGAACATCATGTATCTAGTACGGGATAAGGGACATGGTGAATAAAAAGAAGGTCTCAAAATGAAAAATGGACCTAACTAAATGAAACTTAAACTATATACAAAATGACTACAAAGTATTTGCATGGTATTTGTATCATGGTAAAGTTGGAGATAACACCCTAGTTTAATTTTGCAACAAGAGGTGTGCATCACAGGCTAGAGAGCTAGGATGACATGATTTTTTTATGTGGACTAGACATGTAAACAAACAAAAGGGGTAGTATTTAGGAACATAGTGACATAACCAACAACCATCATGGAACTAGTGCAATAAACTCATGGTGAGAGAGAGACATTCTGGCCCTAGTGATATATGCACAACCATGATCACTTTATGAACACATATACCCTAAATATACCAACAAATATATCATACCACAAAAGACACGTATTTTAGTAGATATCATTCACAATATACCAAGATAGAGGAGATAAAGGAAACCATGAGTAGATTCTATTGCAATACAAAAGATAAAATCATCAAGAAGGCCTCATGAACAAGAAGTCATTTGGTCCACAGTTCTTTCCATGAACAAGGTTGGATGATACAGGATTGGAGGATCCAACGTAGGAAGGATCTATCTTAATGGGCTGAGATTAGACGATTGAAATGAATTCTCTAGCAATAATGTGAAATACATGACAATACGCTAATTCAGTCTAAATGCTAATTTGGATAAGAATGAATGTGGTCATTGTGTCTAAAATGTCATAGCCCATGGGGGGTTATTTTTGTTATGAAAATGATCAATGCCTCATCAGGGAGGGAATAGAAAAACATGGGATGGGATTAAAATACTAAGGATATTCCCTGCATGGATATGGGACCAAGAAGAAGGGGATTGATGGATGATGCAGAGCATAGATAGACAATGGATCAAGTTTGACTACACATGGCACCTAAGATAGATTTTTACCATGACACTTGCCCAAAGTGCATGTTGCCAAGTTTTCTCTACTAGACACTTTATTGTTTTGATTTTTTTTTCAAATCATGCAAAATCCCTATTTCTCTTTTATTTCTTTTTATTCCCTTTCTTCTTTTTTCCCTTATTCTTTTGAGAAAATTGAGAAAATTAATTTTTTGTCTAATTTTCTTGAGGGGGCACATTCTCTCTGTGTTGTCGCTTAGGCACGACTCTTGGGGCATTTTTTTTTTTCTTCTTTGGCGTGATACCAATTTTGACACTGCATCAAAAAGGGGAAAAATATAGACATGCTAAATCGTCCATTCGCACTAATATTAATTTTTAATTAATATTTTCCCTTAACATTATAGTTGATTTTTATTAATTAACTATATTGTTATATTTCTCTATTTATTTAATTTAATTTAATTTAATTTAACAAATTCAATTTCCTTTTGTATTTAAATTTTGTTTAACTTTATAAAATATATTTTAGTTTAGTTTATTTCTCCACTAGCCTAAAGTTCTTCTAAACCTTGATTAAATTAAAATTATTTTAATTTATTCCTCTTTTCCATTTTTTTAACCTTATCTTTTTGCTAATATTCCTCTAATCTTTATTAAAAGTTGTATTTCCTCTAATCATGTGCACAATCACCTTTTCCAAGGTAGCCACCTCTCCATCTTTTTCCTCCTCCAAACATTTTGAATTCTTCTTTCCCTCTAAAGTAAATTTTGACTTTTGCATGTTTTGCCCCTTAATCTTAGCCACTCATTTCTTTTTCCTCTTCATCTTAGCCACTCCCCTTTTGCCTCTTAATCTTGACCATCCATTCTTAGTTTATCTTTCATTTAAATCTATTTTATTAATCTCTTACATTGTATACTTAGCATAGATCTTGCATTTTGCAATCATTTGGTGAAGATTTGGGGAAATTTCTTCATACTTGTTTCTCAAATTATTTCACTCATCCATTTTATCTTGCATTGTATATTTCCTTTCCATTTTGCACTTGCAAGCAATCATTAGTGGGATTTATTGTACTATGTTGGGAGAACACACCCACAAAAATCTCTAAGAGAAAATCAAACAAAATTGATTGGGTGCCCTTGTTTTAGCTCATCGAAGGTTGTATTGAAAATTCGATTACATTAAAAATTATTTAGCATGTTTAGTTTAACTTAAATTATTCATATTTCTTATGTTTGAATGCTTTGATTTGTGGTGCAACAACAAAGATTTTCATTGCATACAATTCCCTAAGATAACTCTAAATTGTAGATTCTATCCTATGAACCATTTTCCTAAAGCGATTATCCTAATCTGTAACCAAAGTGATTGAAAAGATATTAGATATGAAAAAGAAAGATTAATTTATGTAATTATTAACATGTCACATGACAGATGAATTGAAATTGAATATAATTCACACATGTATAAATCAAATTCTACAACTACTTTTCATAAAGGAAACTAGTTTACATTTGTAGGAAATTAAAGAACACACTAAATCTAGATCACACACTTGTTGAAATGAAACTAAGATTCCATGAGAGAATCCAATATAGCTTCTATCTAATCTTCCACATTTACCACCATTTCTATTTTCTATTGAAACCATAATCAATTCATAAACAAACTACAACTAAATTTTACTGCTTTGAAAGAATTTGAATTTGAACATTCATAAGGAGTTTAAATTACTAGACCAAACTATTACTATAAGATTATCCTAACAATGAAATCTATTGTAATGATCTAAAAATGTATCTATAGAAGATAATCTAAAATATAACTTCAACTAGATTACTTCAAATTAAATCTAAAATAAATTGAACATAAAATAAAGTGAGAATTGGAAAGATATCACCTTCCTTTGGTATAACATGCCCATCTCTACCTCTAGAGGGATCGTTACAGAAAAAATTTAGATCAATTTCTTAGAATTACATTAAAATTATCCTTTGAAGGGGAGAACAAAAAAGTTCAAATTAAAAATTGCATAAAAGTTAAAATATTGATAAACTAATTCTTAATTTCTAACTCTCTACTACCTAGATCAAATGGGTATATATATCCTTATTTTCAAATTTCAAATTAAGGTTTCACTCGAACTATTGAGTAACAACTACAACAAGAGTATAGAGCTAGTCATTCAGAAAAAGCATCCACTAATAGCCAAAATAGTAACCTTGAAGGAAATAAATGTGCTGAAAATTTTGGAGCGATCAAGAGCTTAGTGTGTCATAACAACTATTTAAAATCCACATCATAAAATAACCATTTTCTAATTGAAACAAAATCCATGATAATAGGAACAAGAATACCATCACAAATATTCTAGAAGATTGGTGTAGGGGAACCCAATATGTTATCATGTCTCAATGAGGAAAAAATTGAGTCTTTTATGTTTGGATTGTTTTCAAGGTCATAAATAAGGCCCTATGGACCATTGTGTGATTTTTTACACGTAAAATAAAGAGTCATGTTGTTCAAAGGGTATGAATTGGCAAAGCTTATCATTGTGGAAGGATGTAAAAAGGTGTCAAATAGGGTGTTTTATCTTGTATGAAGTTTCATTGGTCCTTTTTATACCTATATGTAATAATGTAAAGTCATAAGAGGTCCTTAGGTTGGGTCCATGCCATGCCTTAGACAAAGTTGCCATTATTGAAAAGAAATTGTCGATACAATTTTGGACCAACATTAGCAATTAGAGACAATATGGTTAGTTTGGATTTTAAAAAATAGTTATAGACATTTGGTAAGTCTAATAACACCTTAAATATCTTGTTTTCACCGACCATCAGGTTGATTTTGAATAGTTGATGTTTTTGGAGGAAATAAACTGATTTTTCCCTATTTTTTCTAAAAATGCTTTGGGGTAGCATTTATTGGTTCTAATATTACATTAAAATATACCAAAAGGGCATTGGATTAGTTAGAGAATATCTTTAGCTTCCTTTTGGGTCAAGTATCATGTGATTTCATGCCCTCTAGAAAAAGTTGTAACAGTTTTTATGAATACAGGTCTAAGAACCCATGAGCAAGATGGTTTTGCATAATTTTATTAATTTATTCCCTTTCCACTAGTGGAATCCACTAAAATTAGTGGATTTGAGGTTTAGAGAGTCTATTTAATGATTTTGGAGGTTTGAGACATGGGGATATCTATTTTTGTGCAAAAAGTTGATGTCCTGGGTGGACATTTATTTTTATTTTTCATGTTTTTGATAGTGTAGGTGTGAGGGTTTGGTAGAATGTGGCTAGGATGACCTTTTGAAATCAGGGAGATGTATGATTTAGACAATTTGAAACTAGAACCAACCTATAGACTATAGAATTGGAGTTTTTGGTCAATTTTGTTGTGTGATGCTTTGTAAAAGAGGGCTAATTGTACCCTTAAAGCCCACCAATAGTCACCATTAGGCCCATGTATTCCAAAGGACCCAAGGGTGGGTTTAAGAAGTGTTATGTATCTCATTAATGAGTACTTGAAACTACCATATTTATATATCAATTGATCTCTTGCAGAATGTTATAGGATAGAAACTCACAACTAAGGGCTAGTAGGAGTAGGACTACATTATGTGGGAAGTTTGTTTAGATATCAATAAGGGCGGTTATAGAGAGATTAACCATGTTTTTTGGGGTCTATAGATGTACAAGAAACCATAAAGTGAGTTATTTTGAAGAGATCAAGATCATTTCTTGTTAAGAACATGCCCAGTCATGAAGGGTGGATGTATAGTTGACAAATTGTGTCTTGAAATTGTACTCCATTAGTGGGATGATTTTTTTTCCATTGGTTTGTTTTTGTTTAGTGGGATTCTAATTCTCATGTGGTTCTGCATAAAAGTGGTATTAGAGAAAGGAAGTAAGCCCTTCAATGAGATAGTTTATAGTTGATAGAAGAGTGAGAATAAGTTGGAATCAAGATGCCTCCAAAGAATAGTGGCATTGCTAGGGACATGTAGGAGTTAAATGATAGGTATGAAATTTTTTTAAGAGTATTGCAATGTTGTTTTTACAAGGCTTGATTCTCTAGAGTCAAATAAAAGAAGAGGAGTAGTTTTAGAGGAAGAGAGTGAATCTAAAGAAGAAGGGGAAGGAGATGAATCTCAATATGTAGAAGAAGAGTTGGATCCCAATGATTAGAGGATGTCCAAGTTGATAAAAGTTATTAAGAGTGATGGAGAAAAAGTGAATATTTATGTACCAAAGTATGGAGGTACCCTAAATGAAGAGGAGTTTCTAGATTGGATTGCTACCTTAGATAAATATTTTGAGAGTGAAGATGCTCCTAGAGAGAAAAGGGTGAAGATGCTTCTAATTCCTTGCTGAGTTCAAACATCGAGTCCAAGTCCAAGCCTGAATCTAGCTTACCAAGTCTAAGGTGAGTCTGAGTCTTGTAACAATGGTATGTTTTGTACTTTTATCTTCAAGGTTTCTCGGATGAAGAAATTTAAAAACTATGGGTACTAAAATATTTTTAGAAAAGATAATTAAGGTATACACTTCCTTCCCTTCTTGTTTTGAGATATTTGTTTATTGTTGTGGTCCTCTTTTCATTTTAGGGTGTCATGGTACTCTTATGTGTTCTTAGTCAATGTTTGGAAAGACTTATGTGATTTTTAACATCTCCCTTGTGACCAATTTACTCATGAAATATTTGAGATGATGTTTGAGTTTTGTAAATCCATTATTTAGGTGTTTTCTAGTAGGCTTGGATGTATGAGGTATGAAATTTATTTTTGTCTTTTGTTTTTCTTAATGATTTGAGTTGTACACTTTATTATCGGTTGCAAAGAGACTTATCTCCTTCATTTATAATCATGTCAATGTTATTCCAAAATGCTCATGTAAATATTAGACTGATGGGTGGTCCCACTAAAGTGGTTCCCACTTTTTAGCCAACTTTGACAGTGAAACAAATATTATGAAAAAGAACTTCACTTTCAGACACATATTACTAAAAAACCGTTAAGAATTTGAAGATGATGTAAACTAGTGATTTTTAGCATTTTCTTTCTTGTTTCTATATATCTTTTTTTTTTAAATGGAATTGATTTGTGTCCATTTTTCCTTCTCTTTCAAAAAGTGGTTTTTATGAAAAATCAACAATTTTAAAGAGTGACAATCACTTGTTTCAACATAACTTTTTTTTTGAAAAATGATAATGATGTAATTATTTCAAGGTTAGAATTTTAAAATCAATACCTAGAGGATTCCATTGGTTTCATTCAATTTGGTTCATAATTTTATATTTTTTTTAGTTATGAAGTGACATTAACCATAATTTAGATAGGTTTCTTCAGTTCGATATAACTTGATTTCTATAGATCAAAATTCATTTTTTCTTTTTTTGATAGAAAGGTAACACAAATACCTATCAGATACATTTTTTTTTTTTAAACATTTCCCTATTTTTCTATTTTTCCAAAAGCGTCAAACAGAGAGGTTGTGAAATGGTTAGACAACCTATATTTAATAAAACTAAAAATAGAAATTTGTGATAAACACAATATATACTAAATCTATAGTCATTGGAGAGCTTGTTTAGAGTACCACAATATTTATTTTTTGTTTCAAAATATAGCCTTATTTGGCCATTGATTTAGCCCTCGGAAGGGCATAATTTTGTATAGTTTTCATGTCCTTCACCAAAATTTTCATTTTTGGAGCCTTCGCACAAACACCCCTTCAAATGAAGGGGTCCAAAGGCCTTTGAACGAAGGGGGGCTCCAACAAACCCCCCTTGGAAAAATTTGGCAAATTTTTCCATGGTGGGTTTTTTCCCAAGGGGGGTTCGTCTGAACCCCTATTGGAGTTTTTTTTTTGTTTTGGTATAAATAAATGAGTTTTTTGGTGTTTTTAAAATAATAAATTCATTTTAATTCATTATTTTATAATAGAAACATCAAAACAATCATTTTATAAGGGAAGCAATTTTATTGTATCTTGCAATTTTTTTGAAGATTTTTTTTCAAAGAATGAAGCAAGAAGGGAAGGTGCACTAAATCTGCAAGAAAAAGGTCACCTGGTAGAGAACAGAAAAATCGTGAAGCATCATTGGCATATTATTACAGAACTAAACAAGGTATGTATCTATAAATTCACATGTGTGATTTTATATGTCTCTATTTATAATTTTTTTTAATTTATTCTAATTTGATTCATTTTCATGCATGTAGCTCACAATCAACAATTACAAGATGAAGCAAAAAATCATGCAGGAGGGTCAAACCAAGTTGAATAAATGGATGTTGGAGAATATTCTGAATTAGTCCTTACATAAGCTCAAAGAATGGAAGTTGGAGAAGGGTCAGGATCAATTGTTCCTATTGGTATGGATGAACACATAAAACTTTCTCAAACTGTAAAGAAAAAAATCAATTATAGAAACTTAGATCATTTACTTGAAATTGATGTGGAGAAATTGAGATCATTTGCTAATATTAAACCCTCAAGTCTTTCTAAGAAGAGGTCTTTGAATAATATATAAAGAGAAATAATGACTAAATTTGATAATCTTGAAACACTTGAACAAGCCCAATTGCTTTCTCTTGGTCTTATAGAAATAAATTTGTAAGAGCTATTAAAATTGTTGGGTGTGAACACAACATCAAAAAAGAGAAATAATTATAACATGCAAAGTGATATTATTGAAAATGTTATGAAATTTTTGAGATTTGTAGGGAATCAATCTTGAACTAAATAAGACCATTACAAGAAGAGTTAGGTTGACATCCATTGTTGGTAACACTATACCCCGAAATAGACAAATATCTCTAGTTTCATCTCAGATTGGTTATAGTAGGGAAACAATATCAACATATATTAAGAGGAGAATTCTTTTGGATGATAGCACATTGGAAGGAAATTGGGAAATTATGGTTAGAGCTCCTCATTCTGATAGAATTAAGGAGGGAATCAAGAATTTGGTCATATCATTTTGGAATGATAATACCCATCCTTCACCAAACACTAGAGATGTTATCAGACACATGGTTAGAGCTAATGAATATGAACATATAAAAAATTGGTTGGAAACAACAAAACATGAAATGTATGTCTTAATTTTTGGTTCAAATCCTAATATAAAAATTGGGAAAACATTGTTTGAAACATTGAAGCGATATTATGTGAGGAGAAAAAAGTGTTTGAAACTTGTTTTCGTTATCATATTGAATTTGATCTCCACTATTAGGTTTTCTAAAACTTTGTAGAAGATACTTTTGGTTTTCAAAAGTCTCCACCTAGTAGATGAAGTGAGTTCATCTCATCCATTTTATGTGACAAAATAGATGATGCAGTTGGTCAAATAAATTACATAAAAGGAATATGTGAAACATGTGCTAATTTGGCTCTTATCTCTTTGAAAAATGAAGATATTGATGTGACAAAGGTGATAAATTGCAAGAGTTACAAATATGTAAGGAATGAAACAAAATTTGGGAAAGAATCCAAAAGGTTAAAATATGTTGAAGAGGAGATAACTATTGGAGCATTTATGGAGAAATTTAAAAGTTTGATTCAACTGTACATTCATCATTTTTTTTTCAAAGTGGCAAGCACAACAATTCCAAACACTGAGAGATAATTTCCCACTTAGAACTATTCTATCAGTTGCTAAGTTTGTAGAAAACTATTCTTTTGTTCATCAAAAGGTCATTCAATCATAATAAGTTATTTTTCAGAGAAGGTTACTATTATGGTACATGTGTGTTATTGTCATGGATAGTTAGATTGGATGGTATTCATAGTACATTTGAAGCATGGGTCATCAAGAAAGAATATCAGTTTTACATAAGTGATGATAAAGAACATGATATTCATTATGTAAAACACTACTTCAAGAATTTTTTTGCAAATTTGAAAGAAAGGAGCATAAATATTAATAAACATTATGTTTGGTCAGATGTGTGTGTTGCACAGCTCAAATCATCTAGACCATTTTATACACTTTTTAGGTATCATCATAATGAAAACATACCACATGTGTGGAGTTTCAATGAGAGTGGACATGGAAAAGGTGAACATGATCATGCTAGAGCTTGCATCAAACATGCTCTATGAAAGTATCAAATGAATTATAAGGGAGTTCGCATAAACAATACACATGATGTTGTTGAATGGTGCAAGACATATTTTGTATCAAACGAGGTTGGCACATCATCAAGAATGAGTCAAGCGGTACCATATAGAGTATTTTGGGAAATAACAGGTATGCACGCATATTTTTAATAACATATATATTTTTCTTGTTTAAATTTCACATGTCCTTTATTCAAATTATAAAAATGAAATTCATAATTTATTTCATTTTTATGTTAAATATATGTGTTCAGGTGTGGCTAGAAAAACTCTGATTGGTTTCAAGAAGATAGAAAAGACACAATCTCTACATTCAGTTATGAGTACCAATTTTTGCAATTGGACACTGTACAGTAGGGACTACTCATGTTTTTGTTTTCATTGCATTGTTGAAAACTATTTTGAATGCATCAACTAGGAACGTGGAAATGTAGGTGCATGGAATCTGGTGCCACTTGTTGTTACTGATATAGTTAATGGAGATGAAGATGAAAAATTTGATGACATTCCTTTGATTTCTATCGATTAAGGCCATATTTTAGGATTGGTCAAAATTGGTAAGTATTTTATTAAAATTAAGTATGTATATATATATATATATATATATATATATATATATATATATATATATATATATATATATATATATATATATATTCAACTTTTGCAGTATTTTCTCTCATACATGTATGTACATGCTTTTGTGCAGGAGATGTAATTGCAATGATTACTAAGCCTAGAAATGTAGGAGTTAATTACTAATTATTGCATTGCACCACAGAAAGGATGAAGTTAATTGAACCCAAAGAAAGCGATGGAATATTGTTCCCTACAGGTTTGTGCATTCTTTAGAGTTCTATAAATTGTTCTTTATGTTTCAAATATATAGATAATAAATTTAAAAAATTATTTTAATTACATTGTTAACATTTATTCGCCCCCTAAGAGTGACCAATCAGGCGCTCCTAGCTAAACAAATCTAGAGGATTTTTGGGGAAAAGATGGAATGGAATGAGACTATCCACAATAAATATCTCTACTCCTTTCCCCACATCTTTGATTTTATGAAAACAGAACTGAAAGTGTAGGGCTCCTCCATTTGGAATTGCATCCAGCAAGCTAAGGAGACAACCTTTGAAGGGGTTAAATGGTATTTAGGTAATGGTCGAAGAATTAAGTTATGGGATGATTGTTGGATCAAAAATTTTCCTCTTAGCTCTATTACTTCTTTTCAAGCTTTCATTAATTCATGTATTCAAAGATTTGGTTTGAGGATCAGGGACTATTGGAGGAATAGATTGTGGATTTATCTTTCTTTAGTTGATGAGGCCCTTAAGCCTTTGTTGTTGGATTTGAATATTTGGAAGGTTAATTCATCTAGAGATGGTGACCTGATTTGGGGAATTCTTCCTTCAGGTGTCTTCACTGTGGCCTCGGCCTCTGAGCTGTTACTGAAGTAGTCGGATCCTCTTTCCTTTTGGGTCCACATTTGGGACAAAAGATTAATTCTTAAAATTAACATTTTTTTTGACTGGTTTTGCAAAATAAGATCCTTACCATTGACAACCTCCAGAAACGTGGTATGATTTTGAGCAATAGATGCTTTCTTTGTAAGAAGGCGAAAGAATCTTATGCAAGAGCATCCTAGGTGTAAGAGAAATCTTGCATCACCCAAAAATATTTTTGGTTTTATTTTCAATAAGGGCTATCTTGTGCAGAGCTGCTATTTAGGGAAACTTACTATTTTTAGTAAGTTGGTCATATGATCTCGGAATGTTCTAATTTCACAGTTGGAGGTTCATCTCAGTCATTTCAGCCTACCAGTTGAGTTTCATTGCCACATCATCAATATTGGTGAAGTTATTGAGGTTTTTGGATATGAAATCTTTCAGGTCAATTTTGAAGGTCTTAGAGGCTGTGGATCGCGATTGACCCTCGGCTGACTGGTGCAAGCATATGTCAAATGTTGTAGATCTCGTCATGCCATTTCTGAAAAGTGGTTACAATAGAAAAATGGAGCTACAGTTAAAAAGTTATGGCCTCCAGAAGTTGGGTTGCCTAAAATCATATTTTGTATTTCTTTTGAGCCGACCCTATTGTAATAATTGTGAAAAATAAATAATTCTATGTATAGTCAGCCTTAAGGGCTAAATTTCTGGAACCTTCTCGGGCAATGGAAATTGCCTATATAAAGAAGGCTCGTAGTGTTGTCTTAGGTAGTTGAGAATAGTTCTGGGTGGTAGATTTGGGTAATAATTTTAGGCTTTGTCCTATAGAATATTGTAAGGGAATGCCCATGTGGCTTTGCATATCGTAATTCTGAAAGTTTGTAATTCCACATTTGTGGAGATAATAAGAAGCCAATTTTCTATTTTTGCACATTGTTGTTGTTTCTCTGTTTCTATTATGTGTTTGTGGTATTAAGGGGAGCACCCTTCATCAAGTGGTATTAGAATAGGAGTTCGTGAGTGTGTAAATAGATCCCTGACTATGAGGTAGTTTGCACCAGGACTGTGGGTTAGGGTTTTTGTGTAAATAGATCACCGACTATGAGGCAGTTTGCACCAGAACTGTGGTTAGGGTTTCAGTGAGAAGTGCAAAAATGCCTCCATGAAGGGAACGTGGCAGAAGACCTAGTGTTGTAACACCTGAGGTTAGGGAACTGCAGAGACAAGTGCGATCATTGCAAGAGGAGATTCGCAGAGGAATGAATCTTAATGTCAGAGACGAAACTAAGGATGAAGCCGAAAAAGAAAATGATGATCAAGAAGTAGAAGTTGAAGTTGTGAACTAGGAGGAAGAAAGACTTTTTCAAGCCATTTCAAAGATCGGGAAGAGACCTAAAATTGAGGTTCTGACATTTTCTAGAAATCTTAACCCAGAAGAATTGATTGACTGGATCAATGAATGTGAAGAATATTTTGAGTATGAAGATATTGAGGATCTTGATAGGGTCAAGTTTGCGAAGGCCAGACTGAAGGGTCATGCAAAGATCTGGTGGCAAGAGATTCAATTGGAGTGAAATAGAAGAGGGAAAGATAAAATCACAAGATAGGATCAGATGGTGGATAAATTGAAGCGACAATTCATTCATGTTGATTATGAGCTTGACCTTCTGAAGAAGATGCAAAGTTTGAAGCAAGCAAGAAGATATGTTCAGGAGTATACAGAGGAGTTCTATCGAATCCTCATCAGAACAGGCCATGCAGAAGATGATAAGGAGAAAGTTGTCCATTACCTTAATGGGTTGAGGCTGAGCATTCAAGAGGAGTTGAATTTGGTTCAAATGAACAGTATTGAAGAGGCATACCATTTTTTCCTAAAAGTAGAGGAAAAGTTGAACAAGAAGTTTGAGAACAGACAAAATAGAAGAGGTCACGGTGGACGGTCATATGGAGGCTGAAATAAAGATCTGAAAAAGAAGGATGAGCCCAGTAGTAGTCAAAATTAGAGAGGAAACAATTCCAATCATTTCCAAGATTAGAACAATAGAGATTAGAGAGGAAGAGGAAGAGGAGGCTTCCGTGGAACATGTTTTCACTGTGGAGAAGAAGGTCATAGGGCATTTGAATATCCCCAACGCCAAGGAAGGAAGGATAGGAAGAATGAAGGCTAGGCCAGAGTGGCACATGTAGATGAAGATGTCAGATCCTCAAATTTTGAAGATGTTGAAAGAGGAGAAACGTTGATTGATAGAAGAGTCCTGATGAGTGGTGAGAATGAACCTAAACAAAGGAGGAGCCTATTTTGCACTAGATGCAAGTGTGAGGGTAAATGTTTTCATGTGATTATTGATAGTGGAAGCACAGACAATTTGGTGTCAGAAGAGATGGTGACAAAGTTGAAGCTCAAGAGATAGAAACACCCATTTCCATATCAGATTTTCTAGGTGCGGGATGACCACAAGGTCATGGTCAGTGAACAGTGCCTAGTAAAGTTCAAAATCGGTGGGTACCAAGATGAGGTACTATGTGATATCATATCTATGGATGCATGTCATATGTTTTTGGGTAGACCGTGGTAGTTTGACAGATGTGTTGTACACGATGGTCATGCGAATACCTATTCCCTGACAAAGGATGGAGTACGACATAATCTAAAGCCATTGAAGGAGACCAAAGAAAAGGTATGTCATAATGCAAGAATAACATTTGTTGATGGAAGAAAATTCCTAGATGGTATGAGGCATGAGCATGTGTGTTTTGATTTAATTCCAAAAGCTGGTAAAGAGGAAATAGAGGATGTGTTTGTAGAGGTTGCAGATTTTTTGAATGAGTTTCAAGATATTGTATCTGATAATGTACCTAATGGATTGCCACTGGTAAGGAAGATCAGTCATTAGATGGATTTGATTCCAGGAGCTAGTTTTCCAAACAAGGCAGCACACAGAATGACACCAGTAGAAAGTGAAGAGTTGAATAGACAAGTACATGAGTTATTGTAGAAGGGGTTGATTTGAGAGAGTCTAAGTCCTTGTGCTGTACCAGTGGTATTAGCACCGAAGAAGAATGGAGAATGGAGGATGTGTACAGATTCTAGAGCAATAAACAAGATCACAATCAAGTACCGATTTTCATTGCCACGAATGGATGATATTATGGACTGTTTGAGTGGGGCTGTGTATTTCTCAAAGATAGATCTGGAGAGTGGATATCACCATATTTGGATCAGAGAAGGAGATGAATGGAAGACTACCTTCAAGATAAAGGAAGGACTATATGAGTGGTTAGTCATGTCTTTTGGGCTAACCAATGCACCGAACACTTTCATGCAACTCATGAACGAGGTTCTGAAAGAGTTTCTGGGTAAGTTTGTCATTGTTTACCTAGATGATATTTTGATCTTTAGTAAGACATTGGAAGAGCATATGATGCATATTTGTATGGTGTTTGAAAAGTTGAGAGAAGAGAAATTGTTGATAAATTTGAAGAAGTGCAGTTTTGTGAAGAAAGAGTTAGTGTATTTGGAATTTGTAGTTTCAGTAGAAGGTCTGAAAATAGACCCAGAGAAAATACAAGCTATCCTTGAATGGCCTACTCCAAGGAGTGCTACTGAGGTAAGATCTTTTCATGGTTTGGCTAGCTTTTACAGAAAGTTTATCAAAAAATTTAGTAGTATTTGTGGACTCTTGACTAAAACAATGAGAGGGGATAGAAAGGAGTTCAAATGGACTAATGGGGCAGATAAGAGTTTTAAACTATTGAAATAAAAAGTTACAGAACAACCTGTTTTAGCACTTCCAAATTTTAATAAGGTGTTTCAAGTAGACTGTGATGCTAGTGATACTGTAATAGGAGCTGTTATGAGCCAAGAAGGTAAACCTATTTCTTATTTCAGTGAGAAGTTAAATGATGCCAAGAGGAAATATTCTATTTATGATCAGGAATTTTATGATATAGTTCAGGCATTGAAGAAGTGGAGACATTATCTACTTCCTGAGGAGTTTTTTTTGTATACTGATCATCAAACTTTGTAATATTTGAATAGTCAAGGAAAGTTGAATCAAAGGCATTTGAAATGGGTTGAGTTTTTGCAAAGTTATACATTTGTTTTGAAACACAGAAGTGGAAAGTCTAACAGGGTTGCAGATGCGCTTAGCAAAAGGCAACTATTGCTGATAGAGATGCAGATTGAGGTGGTTGGGTTCAAGGAACTCAAGAATTTGTATCCAGAGGATCCTAATTTTGGTGAAGCTTAGAAAGCTTGTAAAGAACCTATTACTCTAGATAGAATGAAGTGGCTGGATTTTATCATTCAAGATGATGTGCTATTCAGAGGGAGTCAATTGTGCATTCCAAGAAGTTCTATGAGGGAGAATCTCATCAAGGAGACACATAGAAGAGGATTGGTTGGACATTTTGGTCATGATATAACCCTTGCTTTGGTTAGTGAGAATTATTATTGGCCGCAATTGCAGCAAGATGTCAAGAAGTTTGTACAGAGTTGCAGAGTATGTTAGATGGCGAAAGGAGTGAAGCAGAATACAAGGTTGTATCAGCCATTACCTGTACCAAAGAAGCCTTGGGAGGATATCAGTATGGACTTTGTTCTTGGTTTACCAAGGACACAGTGGGGACATGATTCAATTTTTGTGGTAGTTGATAGATTTTCAAAAATGGCACATTTTGTTCCCTGCAAGAAGACCAATGATGTTGTTCATGTAGCAGAATTATTTTTCAGAGAAGTGGTGAGACTACATGGTTTGCCAAAGAGTATAATTTCAGATAGGGACACTAAGTTCGTTGGATATTTCTGGTGTACATTGTGGAAGAAGTTGAAGATAGATTTGAAGTTCAGTTCATCACATCATCCACAGACTGATGGACAAATAGAGGTGGTGAATAGGAGTTTGGGAAATTTGCTAAGATCACTAATACATTTGGGGGCATTTTGCGATGGCTATGTGTCACAATTACGACGGCTATGTGTCGCAATAGCAACACCCATAAACGTCGCTATTTTTTAGTCGCAAATTGCAACGTCTATGGGTAGCCGTTGCAATTGCGGCACCCTCCCGTCGCAATGTCGCTAAGATTTGTTAGCGGCATGGGCGTCGCCCCCCCATCGCATGGCTTCGGATGGCCATCGCAATTGCGACGGGCCTCCCAAGCAATTGCGACGGGTGCCTGCATCGCATTACGACGGGCTCCCGTCGCAATTGCGACGCCCGTGGGTGGATAAAAAAAAATTATTTAATACATTGCTAATGAACCACATTAATGCTTTTTTCTTTCAACAAATGAGGACAGCCACTGTAAAGACAACATGATAATGTACACTCACTGTAAGGATAGTCACAAATGAGGACATCTCACAGTGACTGTCCCTTGTGTAATTGCCACTTGAATGTATTGCTATTCAGCCACATTAATGCTTTTATTCTTCAACAAATGAGGATAGTCACTGTAAAGACAACATGATAATGTACACTCACAGTGAGTGTACATTATCATGTTGTCTTTACAGTGACTATCCTCATTTGTTGAAGAAGAAAAGCATTAATGTGGCTGAATAGCAATACATTCAAGTGGCAATTACACTAGGGACAGTCACTGTGAGATGTCCTCATTTGTGACTATCCTTACAGTGAGTGTACATTATCATGTTGTCTTTATAGTGAGTGTACATTATCATGTTGTCTTTACAGTGTCAATATATGCATTATTACTTAAACTGAAGAGTACTCTAAATAATATGTCATTGTGGAGTTCTGATTGCTTCCAATTTGATATACGCTTGTTCTACTTATGTATCCAGCATCATGTAAGAAAAGTTGATGCTTTTAAAATAGATTCATTTAGCCATGAAATGCCTGTGCATGTTACATACAAGATTCCAAGGCCCAAAACTGATTACTCATTATAATTCATGTACAGAATGATAATCAACCACAACGAGGCATGTGTAGGCGCTGCTTAGATTTTGAGGCATCAGAAGCTCATAGAAGAAACTTGACCAATGGCTCATGGAATGCAACAAACTTATTGCCTAAAATAGGAGCATTGGTAACCACAGATGATGGTTCTGAAAAGAACACTTCACCATCAATGTCATGTGAGGGAACTGCAATTTCTGATGGCAAGCAACTTGTAGTATATAAGAGAAATGCAGGTACAGATGCTGGGAGAAGTTCCCAATCTTTATTTGTTGGACAGTTTTCATCTGCAAAATAGATTATAAAAACATGAAAATATATCAGAGATGTTTGATATTGATACAAAACAACACAGATTCATTTCTTCGTACACCTGTATATCATAAAAATCCTTGCACACTTCAAAAAATTGTATTGCCTTTTACTTACTCAACAGTAATTTACATAAAGCAGTCATTTGATTAACATGGATCCTAATATTCACAAGTACATGGTCATGTGCTCCATTGTAGCATCTTATAGATTTAGATCTGTTCTCTGAAATAATTCAATGTTTTGTTTACAATCCACAAAAGAAATATTTTCCCTCGTCTACTTAATCCTAAACAAAAGGCCATATAGCAATATAGATAGAACTATATAATAGAAACCATAAACAATGGTAACCTTAGCAGCAGCAAGAAATTGTTGCAAAAACTTTACCTTATCATACCCAGATTGTTGCTTTGCCTGGCGGAGGGAAATTTGATCAGTAAAATTGACACAGAGTATGCTGTCTCCATTGTCATGCTGGATAACAAAACACCAACTTTAATGGGCATGTACTGTCCCTTGTGTAATTGCCAATTGAATGCATTGCTATTGAACCACATTAATGCTTTTTTCCTTCAACAAATGAGGACAGTCACTGTAAAGACAACATGATAATGTACACTCACTGTAAGGATAGTCACAAATGAGGAAATCTCAGAGTGATTATCCCTTGTGTAATTGCCGCTTGAATACATTGCTATTGAACCACATTAATGCTTGTTTCCTTCAACAAATGAGGACAGTCACTGTAAAGACAACATGATAATGTACACTCACTGTAAGGATAGTCACAAATGAGGAAATCTTAGAGTGACTATCCCTTGTGTAATTGCTGCTTGAATACATTGCTAATGAACCACATTAATGCTTTTTTCCTTCAACAAATGAGGACAGTCACTATAAAGACAACATGATAATGTACACTCACTGTAAGGATAGTCACAAATGAGGACATCTCACAGTGACTGTCCCTTGTGTAATTGCCACTTGAATGTATTGCTATTCAGCCACATTAATGCTTTTCTTCTTCAACAAATGAGGATAGTCACTCTAAAGACAACATGATAATGTACACGGGCTGTAAGTGTACATTATCATGTTGTCTTTACAGTGACTGTCCTCCTTCATGTGGCAATTACACAAGGGACAGTCACTGTAAAGGCAACATGATAATGTAGAGAAACGTTGTCATTTGTATTTTCAACAGTGCCGAGAGAGATTCCCTCCGCGAAATCACAGCTACAATTTTTGAGTATGTTGGGTCTATTTTTCTTTTGTCATTATTATGTAATCTGGTATTCAGCTGTTACAGAGCTAAAATACCCAGAAATGAGGACATATCTGTGTTGAATTTATTGTTAGCGGCTTTGGTTATTTAGAAGTTTAATTTTATTTGTTCATCTTTCAAGCACAAACATTTTGTGGACCGTAACATCTTCATTGTTTCGGGTATGCAATGAAACAGCCCTAACTTGCAACTACCTTCACGGTACTTGTGTACATTATCATGTTGTCTTTACAGTGACTGTCCTCATTCAAGTGGAAATTACACAAGGGACAGTCACTGTGAGATGTCCTCATTTGTGACAAGGACAGTCACACATGAGGACATCTCACAGTGACTGTCCCTTGTGTAATTGCCACTTGAATGTATTGCTATTCAACCACATTTATGGGCCCGTTTGGACCACAGCACACAGTAGCATCTACAGAGAAGAATATCCCAGGTGTAACAAGTTGTAAGAATATACCAACAGTTCTAAGAAGTTCCCTAGCACATAGTAGCATCTACAAAGAAGAATATACAACATGAGGGCAGCCACTGTAAAGACAACATGATAATGTACACTCATTGTATGTGTACATTATCATGTTGTCTTTACAGTGACTGTCCTCATTCAAGTGGAAATTACACAAGGGACAGTCACTGTGAGATGTCCTCATTTGTGACAAGGACAGTCACACATGAGGACATCTCACAGTGACTGTCCCTTGTGTAATTGCCACTTGAATGTATTGCTATTCAACCACATTTATGGGCCTGTTTGGACCACGGCACATAGTATCATCTACAAAGAAGAATATCCCAGGTGTAACAAGTTGTAAGAATATACCAACAGTTCTAAGAAGTTCCCTAGCACATAGTAGCATCTACAGAGAAGAATATGGGTCAATGAGGTTGACTTCAAAGCCATGCAATCTAATGGTAATAGTAATATCATAATTTGACATACTATCAGAAATACTTCCTAAATAGACTATTCAATCTTATAAGAGATGGATTCATGAGAACTATTATTTATGAAATATGAGTCAATGACTTTAATTAAAAAAATTACACAATCTAATTCTTGTAAAAATATCAAAATTTGACACATTGAAAATACCTTCCAAAAGTATCGTTAATTGATTAATATGAATCACTACTCATGAAATATAATTTTATAAACCTAATCTAAAAACTACACAATAAAAATCTTAATAGCAATATTGTAAGAAACTATTCCCAAAAGCAAGCCTAACAAAATTTGATGAAAATAATTTTTGTTTCACTCAACTTTGACATTCACAACTTCCTCTTTTATTATAATAAGAAAAAAAATGTCTTTTTAGATATACCTCATGAACCATACTCGAATAATCTATCATTTTTCTTCTCAAAAACATATTTGCAGAGCCTGCTTCTTTTACTTGTTTGTACTTTTATCTCTCTGATGGAAAGGGTTCCTTCAGGACACATTTTTCCAAGTTCACTGCTTGAGATATTTGAGGAGGGTTCCCCTGCTTGAGTATCCATCCAACCCATATTTGAGTAGTTCTACAATTGCACAGTCTAAATTAATAATACTGACAATTGAATGATGAATGATGATACATAGAATTGATATAAACTAATCCTAAAAACACTAAAACATTATTAATATATTTATATTTCATAAATAAAATTGATATAAAAGATCTGGAAAGATACATTAAAAAATAGAAAAACAGTAATTTATAATAGAAGGAAACTTAAATTGCTATTTAAAAAAAAAACAAGAGTCTTAAATCTTATCATTTTGTTTCATTATCATCCATAAGTACACACCTCTAGCATAATAATTATATTTTACCACCCATAAAATGAAAAAAAGATTTTCACAAGAGAAATTGAAGCTAGATTATAAAAATGAACCATCTTATTGGAAACTGGAACTGTTATCATACCCAAAAGGACTACAAAATTTCACCTTATCATACCCAGATTGTTGCTTTGCCTGGCGGAGGGAAATTTGATCAGTAAAATTGACACAGAGTATGTTGTCTCCATTGTCATGCTGGATAACAAAACACCAACTTTAATGGGCATGTACTGTCCCTTGTGTAATTGCCACTTGAATGCATTGCTATTTGATGCAGGGGCATCCCTAATGCAAGCCAAAGACACCATGATTGAAGGAAGTTGCCATGAAGCCAAGGAGTCAAATCCTATCAATTGGAACATAAGATTTTCACCTTGAAGCTTTGAAGGATTGACTGGTGAAAGGTCCTTTTGATTGACAAATCAGAGTCTTTTTGAATGACAAATCAGAGTCTTTTTGAATGACAATAAATTAGAATAGGAGTCTTAGATGTTTTCTTGGTTTGTAATAAATATTAAGGATTGATTTTATCTCCTTATAAACATCCACTTGTTGGACACAAGACCCCTTGGTGACTTATAAACCTTGGGCATCTTTTGAGTCCTTGGATTAAATGAGCATAGTAAGTGTTTATTAGGTGTCTTTTAGATGTTGTTAAGAAGTTTGAAGGTCCAAAATAACTTTAATAAGGTTCCTAAAGTTTCACAACACATTTTTAACCTTCTCGGCAAAGTTGTTTGCAAAGTTGTAATGCAACTTTAAAAGTTGCTTAGCAAAGTTGACATTTGTTGGATAAACTGTTCTAACCACCTATATGGTTGAACCAACGTTTGGAGAGCCTATTTTAGGCTTCAAATGGTCGAAGATAGACAGAGAACCAGTATTGTAATCATTTTTCTTTCATAAAAAATAAAAATAACCCTATTTTAGTGCATTTCTGGTGAAAAATGAACTCTGTACGGCTGTACGGATGGTGGTTGGATGATAAAATTTGTCTGGAAGTTGTAATAGTGACATCTGATGCTTTGGAAGTTGGTTTGATTGATTCTCTTTGTTTTATATCTAAGTTATTTCAAATTTTCTGTGCATTGTTTACAAACCCTCATTTTCAGGGTTTGACTGATGTAAAGACCTTAACTCACGTTTCAACCATTGGAATTCCTTCTTCCTTGGTGGAATGAGAGTTAAGGATGTATATTTGTATATTCTAAAAGCCCTGAGGCAGGGGGTTGCATCTGCATTTGTTGAGAGCGAGCCCCAGATCAAAAACTACCATGTTTTTGGCTGGGAAGATGGTAATCAGAATAAAATCAGAAGCTTGCATCGTATTGAGGACTTGAAAACTTGTGCATTCTTGTTTATCTGGATCAGGAGAACACTCCAAAACTCTGATCTTGGTTTCATACACCCATTTTCAATGCTTTGTTTTGGAACCCACACCTAAAAGCATGCATTAGGTCTGCGGACTCAATGAAGACATTGATATGCTGGAGTGGAGTCAGGGTCTAGGATGAGTTGGTGGTCTGTTAGAAATCCAAAAAGGGTACTCAAAAAACATATAACTTCTTAGAGTCCTTTGGCAAGTTGCAGAGTTATGGCTGCAGAGCAAGTTTGGGAGACCTACTAGGGTCACTAGGTCAGTTTGTTATTTTGATGTCTTGGGTTGTTTAGATCACAACCAATGCATGATTCTTGTTATTTAGATGATATCTAAGGGGTTTCTAAGTTTTTCTACAGGAAGTAAGATCTAGAACCTTAAAAGTCTCTTTTGATAGAAAATCAGGGAGCTTGTCCCTAAAAGGAAATTTGTTATTGAATGGGATTGAGTCCATAAGTTGTTGTGTGATCCTTGAAACCTTCAAATTCATTACTTTGCAGAGTTTAAACATTAACCTATAGAAATCAGAGCCTAATTGATTGCTTGAGTCATTTTGGTGTCTTGAAGTGGGTTGGGACATAGATCCAAGTTTCTTGCTGACTACTCTGCATCACTATTGAACCACATTAATGCTTTTTTCCTTCAACAAATGAGGATAGTCACTGTAAAGACAACATGATAATGTACACTCACTGTAAGGATAGTCACAAATGAGGAAATCTCAGAGTGATTATCCCTTGTGTAATTGCCACTTGAATACATTGCTATTGAACCACATTAATGCTTTTTTCCTTCAAGTGGCAATTACACAAGGGACAGTCACTGTGAGATGTCCTCATTTGTGACAAGGATAGTCACACATGAGGACATCTCATAGTGACTATCCCTTGTGTAATTGCCACTTGAATGTATTGCTATTCAACCACATTTATGGGCCTGTTTGGACCACGACACACAATAGCATCTACAGAGAAGAATATCCCAGGTATAACAAGTTGTAAGAATATACCAAGAGTTCTAAGAAGTTACCTAGCACATAGTAGCATCTACAGAGAAGAATATATGACATGAGGGCAGCCACTGTAAAGACAACATGATAATGTACACTCATTGTATGTGTACATTATCATGTTGTCTTTATAGTGACTATCCTCATTCAAGTGGCAATTACAGAAGGGACAGTCATTGTGAGATGTCCTCATTTGTGACAAGGATAGTCACACATGAGGACATCTCACAGTGATCGATTGTCCCTTGTGTAATTGCCACTTGAATGTATTGCTATTGAACCACATTAATGCTTTTCTTCTTCAACAAATGAGGACAGTCACTCTAAAGACAACATGATAATGTACACTCACTGTAAGGACAGTCACAAATGAGGACATCTCACAGTGACTGTCCCTTGTGTGATTTCCACTTGAATGTATTGCTATTCAGCCACATTAATGCTTTTCTTCTTCAACAAATGAGGATAGTCACTCTAAAGACAACATGATAATGTACACTCACTGTAAGTGTACATTATCATGTTGTCTTTATAGTGACTGTCCTCCTTCAAGTGGAAATTACACAAGGGATTTGTGTTTTCAACAGCGCCGTAACCCTCCGCGAAATCACATCGGGATATAAGGGCAAAACAAACAAGAACGTTGTCATTTGTATTTTCAACAGCGCCGAGAGAGATAAACAAACTTAAAACTCAGACTTAAGAAAGATGAAGGCAATGCTTCAAAAGGTCGATGCCCTAAACATGAGAAAACACAATACCACCATTAAACGATGCCCTAGTCACCGTATCAATGCTGCCAGCTCTGTACCAGTATGCTAACTGCTCACTTTCATCCTGTGATAAAGGTAACTTCATTAATCATACTTGAAATGGCAGCATACGAACTAAAGCTGATGAACATTTATAAACTAAAAGTTTAAAACTACAGATTACAAATGTAGTAGTTTCATACGAAAAGAACTTGATGTCTAAAATTTACCATTAGAAGTATCCAAAGGAATACCACAATACTGTTGAACTTGGAGAATCGGAGATGATCTACACAACAAGGTTCAATAGCTGTAAGGACTGTTACACCATCTTTAGCATTTGAATACATTTTCTCCTTGGCTTCTGGTGGATCCTCAAAGACCCCCAATGACGTTTTCCCTACAATTATCAATTGTTTGTCAGTATGAGATATTAATAAATAAACATTAATCACAATATTAGGCAAACAATGTTCTTGATGTCTGAATCTAAATCACAGAAAGCTCTAATAAAGCAGTTCTCAGTTTCACATTAAACTAAGTTTCAATTTCAAATGGTTATAATAATTTTTGCAAGTTATAAGTAGCTGGTTACAGTATATGACATAAAAAGAAAAAAAATCATTTCTATTCTTTTCTTCTTTTTCTCTTTCAACGAAGCTTTTGCACCACACAAATGCATACCAAGAATTTCTCAGGAGGTTTCAAGACCATTGCATACCAAACTTCTTCTCTGTAGATGCTACTATGTGTCGTGGTCCAAATGGGCCCATAAATGTGGTTGAATAAAAATACATTCAAGTGGAAATTACACAAGGGACAGTGACTGTGAGATGTCCTCATGTGTGACTGTCCTTGTCACAAATGAGGACATCTCACAGTGACTATCTCTTGTGTAATTGCCACTTGAATGAGGACAGTCACTGTAAAGACAACATGATAATGTACACATACAATGAGTGTACATTATCATGTTGTCTTTACAGTGACTGCCCTCATGTTGTATATTCTTCTCTGTAGATGCTACTATGTGCTAGGGAACTTCTTAGAACTATTGGTATATTCTTAGAGCTTGTTACACCTGGGATATTCTTCTTTGTAGATGCTACTATGTGCCGTGGTCCAAACGGGCCCATAAATGTGGTTGAATAGAAATACATTCAAGTGGAAATTACATATATTATAATGTATCTGTCTAGTCCTCATGACTGCTCATAACAGTACAAGTGATATTTTTTTGGGAGTGGGGAAAGGTTCGAGACTTTCACCTGTATGAAGAATCCTTTCTACCTAACACAAAAATGCACCCCATAAAACATCTGATTGGTTCAAGTATCTTTGAACTATTTGGGTCTATTGACAACACTAGACCAGTGTATACAGAATGACTAATTTCATGCAAGATAATGTGATGCAGAGTGGTCAGCAAGAAACTTGGTCTTAAGCCCCAACCCACTTCAAGACACCAAAATGTTACACCTAAGCAATTTAGCCTCTGATTCTATCAGACCAGTTTAAAATCTTTGTACTAGAGGGACTTCAAAGGTTTCAAGATACTTCTAACACCTTATTGACTCAATCCCAACCAAGACCAAATTTCCTTTTAGGGACAAGTTCCCTGATTTTCCACCAAAAGAGACTTTATTGATCCTAGGCTTTGCCAACCCAATCAAACATTTGAAAACTCTTAAGATTCCCTAAAACATGCAGAATCATGCATTGGTTGTGTTCCAAACAACCCAAGACATCAAAATCACAAATAGACCTAGTGACTCTAGTAGGTCTCCAAAACCTGTTCTGCAGCAATAACTCTTCAATTTGACAAAGGACCTTATGAACTTATATGTTTTTTGAGTACCCTTTTTGATTTTCTAACAATCCTCCAACTCCCAGACCCTGACTCCACTCCAGCATATCAATGTCCTTATTGAGTCCGCAGACCTAATGCATGCCTTTGGGTGTGGGTTCCAAAACAAGGCATTGAAAATGGGTGCATGAAACCAAGATCAGAGTTTGAAGATGTCCACAATGCTCTAAAGATCTAGATTCAACAAGGTTTGAGGTCCTTTACTTGCCGCTACCCTCTGATCTTGCATAATCCATCAACTCCTAGTCAAGAACATTGAGATTCTTGACCTAGGGCTTGCTCTCGAAATTCTCTAGCTTAGTATCTTGTTCCAAAGCTTTTAAAATATGAAAATAAACCCCCTTAACTTGCATTTTACAAAGAACAGAGGATATCCTATGTTTTATTTGCAAGTTAAGGCCATTTGAATGCAATAACCCAAAAAATGAGGGTTTGACAGAACAACAGATAAGAAAAAGGAATAACTTTGATATAAGGTGTCTTGAATCTACCAAATAAACTCTCAAAGCATAAGATATAAATACTCTAACTTCCACACTGGTCTTCCCTCCCTTTCACATCCGTACACTGTACAGTGCTTGAAGGAAATGCACAGAAAAGGCTCTGAAATAGTGGCTCTATCTGACAGAGAGTCCATGCTAGGCTTCATGACTAACCTAGAGCACATTCCTTGTTATGGAGGAAGTTTGAATGGTGAAGAACTTATGGAATGGATAGAGGACCTAGATAACCATTTTGACTACAAGTATCTTATGGATAGAGGACCTTGATAACCATTTTGACTCATTTAGTATCTTATTGAGCTTCACTTTGTTTCGAGAATATAGTTTAATATTCTCTACTAAATAGGGCCAACCACGTGAAGGTGGAAGTTCATTTGGCCCCACCCCCCTCCCCCTAACATCACTCTACATTCCCCGTTAACATCTAACATTCATTCATTCTTTCAATTATTAATAAAATGTAACATTCAATCAATATCACATGATAACATTCATTAACACATTAGATTCATTAACACGCAACATTCATCAATATGAAAATAAACACATAATTCATGAACATTCATTAGCACATAATTAAATTCATTGAGACATAAAATTCAGTCATTATCAATTAAGGTATTTAGATGACAATCATTTCTTTTTTCTCTTTCTAATTTTTTTTTCTATGTAAGCTCTAAGAGGAGCATCAGTGTTATCATCAATACCCCCCTCATCAGTTGTTTTGTTCTCTGTTCTTGATGATCTCAAATTCCTATGCTGCTGCAAAGGGGGGTCCTCTACAATAACAAATAAAAGAGTTAAATTTAAAATATTTAATTATAATTGTTACAAGTATTTAATTATTTTAAAGAACATAACTGTGGCGCTCTTTAATTACCTGATTGGGCCACATCATTTTGTCTAGACTCAACCTCAACATGCTCATGAGCACCAACCCCTCGATCCTCTACAGTTGCTATACAAAATGTTACATTAATCCAAACACCAATTGTAATTACATATAAAAATTTTAATAGCAAATGTATACCTCCACCACTAGGATGCACATCATGCGAACCTTCATTATGCATAGATTGTGTAGAAGGATTGTCAGGCTGCATTCCAATATCCTACACATTGTTATCATTGCTTTCTTAAAATAGATATACTCACTTTATATTAGAACTTAACATCAAATAGACTAATTGGTAAAGTATTCAATTTGAAATAAATTTCATTTAGCTTATTTACCTGTGGCTCAGATGCATCATTATTTGAACCTTGCACACTGATTTCAGCTCATAGCCGTTCAGCCACGGCTCTATAGCCTTGTTGGAAGCCAATTCTCTTGTCCTCTTCTGTGAGGCATCTATTGAACTCTGACCCCTACATTTTTGCTTGGTATGGTGAATTTTACTTGCATTGTTTGATCAAAAACAATTTCCTTGCAATATATAAAAAAATTGATACAAGTTTTCATTTACTAATACTTACAACTCATGCTTGAAGTTTGGAAAAACCACCAGAGCTGAGCTTGTGTGTCCCGTGCTTTTCTAATCTTGCCTTTGTTGCCTTTGATGTGTCAGGCAATCTATGAAAAGTTTGAAATATGTTAGAGACCAGTACAGGAAAAATTTAGAGGTTAATTAATACATAATTACAGGAAAAATTTAGAGGTTAATTAGTACATAATTACATTCTCAAAAGTATCACATACCTTGCTTTACTCTCTACTGGCGTAATTCCTTTTTTCATGTCGGCTTTATACTTTCCATCCAAAATCAAAGCCTGCCACTCAGCCTCAAGAACACAGGGTGGACGCTCGTGCCTTGGGTTAACCTCTAAATATTTCCTGTACTGGTCCCTAATATACTTCAAACATAAACCAGCTCTTTCAAGGAGCTTGTTTCTCTCGAATGCACGAGGTCCAAAAAGCTGGGTCATACTATGTACAAGATCATCCTTCAACTTTTTATCTTGGTTATTCCACCTTTTAAGTAAAAAAAAACATGTTAGACTCATAAATGAAGAGAAGCTACCTTTAATATAGTTCAAGAAATTGATGAAAAGGAAAACTATTCTAGCAATGATATGAAATCAAAATAGTGGTTTGGGGTTTTAGTTAGGATATGATGTTCCACCATGTACGTAGGGTGGGCCTGAATATCCGCAAACACTCGTCACCAAGTTTTTGCCAAAAAATATCATTCCCTACAAAATAATCATGGGATCATTAGTCGATGAAGAGTGATCAAAAACTAAATTACTATTATATCACTATAGAATAATAATAACTTTAAAGTACCTGGAACTTTGGCTACTTTTAAGGGAATGCCTTCATTGTCGCTGATGATCAATACGCAATCCTTCACCGTTCCCGTACTAGGAACACGGGAACATCCAGGAAATGATGTTGCATCGGGACTTGTTGCATCTCCTATTGCAAAAAATGAAAACCATTATCAAATGCCTCCAAGAAATAATACTTCAAGGGAAATAAATTGGTGTAGAGCACCCATGGCACAAACATAATCAAGGGATCTACATCGTAAACACATAACACTTAAACACATAACAAAAGAGAGAAAAAGAGGGATTTGTGTACCAGTAGATGGTGCAACAGTTGGTGCATTTAGGCTATGTGTTGTTGACATGGCAGTCGGCAAGACATTTGTGGCTGTCCTGGATGGAGGCGGCATTGTCATATCATCATGGAAAGGAGCTGAAGAATAAAATTGTTAGAGCATGCATAAATATAGAACGCGTGGACTAGCATGGACAAGATTGTTAGAGCATTAAAAAAAAAGATTGTTCGAGCATTTATTGTCAATGATTATGATCATTCCTATATATATTCAGTGGAAAACACAAGTGGGGAATGGAACATGTGATCTACCTGAACCACTTGCAGTACCGGCCTCATCATGGGAATGGGGTTCAAAATTACGCAAATAACTCTGTAAAGACAATGCATCCATATTTTAATTAATGTCATAAAAGAGCATAACATAAAAACCATTATTGAACTCTTGTAATAATTAAAAATTTCATTAATACTTACTTTAAAGTTTTCAGAAGTGCGCAACAACTCAGCTGCCCTGTCTTTTATTTCCTGAGTCTGAGGATGTATGGATACCAAACGTAGAAGTTCTTTCGCAATTTTCTTTAGCAGCTTTTTAATGGAACCGATCGGGTCATCGGTCTCTACTAAATCAATAAAAAAAGGGTCCACAAGGGGGGACTCCTGAGGGACTGCACGTTGCTTTCCCTCTCTCCGACCACTGGCCCTCTGTGACAACAATAGTATTAGTATTATCAAAATTACTCCAAAACAATGAAGAAAATAACATTAAAAAAAATAACATTTTGCTTCTATCTAGTCTGCATAATTACAATGAGTTTTACCTGCTCATGTGTAGATGAGCTAGGAATATCATCACCATCACCTTCGGGTGGTTGCTCCATATTGTGCCCCTGTGTCAAAGATCAAGTATAAAAATGTTAGCCAAAAATTTAATAACTAAATGGTATGTTGGAGTCATTGATTAGAAGTTGGTTTAATAGTATGTACCACCCCCATGATAGTAGCCTCGTTTGTATCTATGCGGTTCAAATTGTAATCAATAAGCAGCTCTTCCCCTGCACGTATTGATTTTATCGCACAGATGAATACACGATTTCCCTCGCGCACCTCAAATATGCAATTGGGTTGCTTTATAGTTGACCTAGGTCATGTACTATTTATAAAACCCGCAATATTCCCTGTTGCTTTTGGCCTTCCATCAATGTATATAGCCACACTTTTACTTTGATTATTGTCTTGTTGTTGTATATAATTTGCCGAGAGTGCATACCTACGCATACTTTTTTTATATTGAACACTATGCATCCAACTTTTGTAATCGTAACATGGTCCAACATACTCCATCAATTCAGAAACTTTGTTGTAAGACACCTTTATGCCATCCATAGAAAATAGGCCCAAACCATGTAATGATGATGGTGCTATGCGATATATCCTCTCATTAACACAAAAATCAGTGTTTATTGGAGGAAGTTCCTTGGGTACCCAATGTTTCTGTAGATGTTGGTACCTCAAGGGCACCTCGATGTCACCTTTCATCTCATCATCATAAGAACATGACCCCCCTTGAGCAAGGAAAAATTTCATGTGTTTATTGAATTTCCTTCTAGTCCTTTGACCTCTAGTTAATCTCCCTATTCTAGATAAACTGCATGTCTCACTTTCCTCTTCTATTCCTATATTTCCCTCACTTGAGGAAGACACTTCTGAAAAATACCTATTTGCCGGTACCTACAAATGAGAGAGATCTTAGAAGACATCAATCTTACTATTGATAAGTGTATTAAATAGACTTTCTATAAGGTGTATTTACTTATACCTGTCGATCCATGAGACTGTGCGGGATGCTCTTGAAAAGGGTTCAATTTCCTACAAATGTAATTCAATTATCATGAGCATAATCACATCATAATCACATCCATCATAAGCATCACATAAAAATTAAAAACATTAAAACGTACACATTATAACACTTAAATTAGGCTCACATTATAAGCCTGCTAGGGAAGTAGGCCTACTGAAGGGCTAAAACTGGGTTTTTGTATCAGCTAATGAGTTGAGGGCTTAGTAACCTTGGGGACATGCTATTTGAAGTTGTTTGATTTGTGTGGTGGAGGTGGAGGAAACACCTAGTTAAGGTGAAGTCAAGTTTGGAGCCTATTGAGGCATTGTGAGCATTTGATAGTTTGTTGATTAGATTGCTTGGATGAATCCATTGGATGGATTGAGGGACATTGGGATTATTCCAAAGATGTAGAATGCTAAGGTGGCATAAGGATTTGGTGTGCACTCTGATAGGTTATGGAGTTGGCTTGGATCAAGGAGAGTGATCTTATGAAGATGCTTGGTTGGTGTTGTGAGAACACTTACAAATGCTTTTGACCTGAAAGAAAATAAGGCTCAATACATTCATGCATCAATATGTGTTTTAAATAGTTTTATTTAATTAATTTAGATTAATAGTTAATTTAGATTAGCAGTATTCTATTTGTAGTTGAAACTTGTAGCTTTTAAATAGATAATGAATAAACTATGTAACCATTTAAGACAAATATATTTCTATCAAGAAATGAATATTAAATACATTAAGGATTGATGGCATACCTTTAAATTTCATCATCATCATCATCATCATCATCATCCTCGTCGTCGTCATCATCATCATCGTCATCGTTGTCATCGTTGTCGTCATCATCAACATCATCATCATCAACATCAACATCATCTTCATCATCATCATCAGTAGCAGCATCATCGTCATCATCTTCTTCTTCTTCTTCATGAAAATTTGTCTCAGGAACATCATCCAATAATTGTCAATCGTGATCATCATCTACATCATCTTCTACTTCGGTATCTTCTTCTTCCATCGCATTATACTTTATCGGCCTTCCTCTCGGTTCATGTCTAACAACAAATGACCAACCCGGTTTATGTGAAACCTCTGAGTAAAATACCTGCTCACATTGGCTTGGAAGAACATAGGGCTCATCCCCAACTGGCTCAAATGACCTTGTATTAACCATTGTAAATCCATTATCATGTTCAATAACAGTTCTATTAGGATCATTTGGATTAAGTCGTAGCCTATACCATTTGACAACGAAGAGTACTAATTTGAAGGAACTAAAGTCGCACTCAAGTATATCATCCAAAATGCCATAGTATTGATTTTTAAACTCTTGAGGATCTAAGTCATTTCTAGATGAAATATTAGTCACTTGAAAGACTGCAGTTATTCCAGAATCACAAGTTTTCTTCGTGTCATCCAACACTTTGACGCGAAATTTTTGACCATTACAGAACATACCCTTGTGGTGTTTAACCTGCAATAATATGTGAAACATGTCAAAATTATTATATCGTGAGTTGATAAACATACGGGTGATTAATAATTTTGTACGTACCTAGAAATCTCTTAAACCATATGCTAAATCTATTTCCCTTTGCGTAACATTAGAATCTCCATTACGATGAGCTTCTTTAACCAATGAAGATACACCTTCCCATGTTAATGTGTGACCAGAATGTTGACATCATTTAATCCATACCGTCATCCAATCAAGATTGTTTGCAATATACAAATGTAGTGCATCCCACTCTCGAGCAACTGTACAAAAAAAAAATAGACGACTTACAACCGATTTATTTTGAAGATTAAGAAATAATTTATTACAATAACATCTTATAATTTATTACTTGTCACTTTCCTCAATCTACCTTTCCCCATCAAGTACTCCCCTTTGAATTTTTTAAAAGGGTCGAGATCCCAAATGCGATCTACATGGATATTTGAAGCAAACTTAGGAAGATATTTAGTAATGTACACCATAGTCTGGTATACCATGTATCCCTCTACCATAGAACCCTCAGGATGTGCTCTTTGTCGAACCAAAGCCTTCAAAGATTTCAAGTGCCTCTCAACCATCCACATTGACCTAGTGTGTGCAGGTCCACACAATTCAATCTCCTCAACTTGGTGTATGAGGTAGTGTTCTTGTGCATTGAAAAAAGTTGGAGGTAGACACTTTTGCATTTCACACAGTAAATGAGGAATTCTTCTCTTCCAATAGTTTATATCTTCTTTATGGATTTCTTTAGATGACAACCACCTACATTAAGAGATTCAAGTCACAAAAAATATATAAATACGAGACTTTACAAAATAATATACAATAGATTACATAGCAAGAAAAACAAATCGTGAATATAATAAATATATATAAAAAATTGAACAGATATTACTACTTACCTCATGTATTTTCCAAGATCATATATCACTTGTTTGATGTTATTGTTGAAGTGCTCTGGGAGAGATAGAGGTAGCACGTACTGCAGTAATTATAAACCAATCATTTCATTATTTTCTAACATAACATAATGAATAGTACACGTAGTTTATGAATATATTGTAAATATAGAAGAACATAACTTACCTTGATGAAAGTATGCCAATCATGCGTTTTGAGCCCTGGCCCAAATTCACTTTTCTTTGATATGAGATTGCTTATGTTCCCAGCAAATCCTGTGGGAAATCAAATTTTTCGTATGACTTCTTTTATGGCATCACTTTGCTGCTCCGTTAATAACCAAGGAAGGGCACTTATATTAATCTGATCTCTATTGCTATTTGAGTGAATGAAATTCTTCAGTGCATGATTGGATTCATGAATGTCATTACAAATTTTGACAATTTTTTCTTTGTCACGCCTTCCATCCAGTATTTTCCACAATGTCTCTGTTATATTCTTTCCAACATGCATAAGATCAAACAAATGCACAATTTGTAGGTCCTCGTAGTAGGGCAACCTACTAAATTGTCTGGGATAGCTTTTTAGTCCCTTTGGAAGGTTGTCAGTAGTGCCTTGACGACCTTCACGATCATCAATTACATAATTAGTAAACAAAAATCATAATAGAAATATATAAATTACAAACATAAACCATTAAGTGGAACGACATTACCTCGACGATTAATTCTATTATATTCCAACTTCCATAGGCAAGGTGTCATTCTTCGTGGCTTTGATGTAGTCTCTTCTTTCCCATTGAAAAGATGTTTTTCCATACTTCGATACTTATGATTCCTGTGGAGGAAGTGTCTGTACTCATCAAACACATGCTTTCCTAAACTTTTTGAATGACGAGATTTCATCTTTGGACCACAAACTGGACATGCAAATTTTCCCTTTGTTTGAAGACCTACAAGATAATGATATAATTGGATTATTAAATATGTTGATTTTTATAATTAGAATTATCATGCGCAACTTGAATTCACTATAACATACCACAAAAATGTGTTAGCCCTGGGGCATCATGTATTGTCCATACAAGTATTGCATGGAATTGAAATTGTCTTTGTCCTATTGGTCTAGACACGTCATACATAGTGACACCGTTCCATAACTCCACCAACTCGTCAATAAGAGGCTCAATATATACATTCATATCTTTAACTTGATATTTACCTACTTGAATGAACAGTAACATTACATAATTATTGTGACCATTTTACTGTAAGATTTGTAAGTACATATAAATTAATAACTATCAAATGATAAAATACCTGGAACAATCATTGCCAACATAATGTGCTCCCTCTTTATTGACATCCATGGAGGAATGTTATTGTTGATAACAAAAATAGGCCACACCGAGCAAACAGATCTCATCTCTCCAAATGGATTGACACCATCCGCTGCCAATGAAAGCCTGAGATTACGAGGTTCTTCTTTGAAGTGTTGCCACTTTTCCTCTATGTGCATAAATGCCAAACCATCCACAGGGATTCGAATAATGTCATCTTGACTTCTATTGCATGCATGGTAATCCATAAATTGTGCCAAGCTAGTACACCTGAATAATTGTCGCATCCGTGGAATAATGGGGATGTAACGAAGAACCTTGTGAGGCACCTTTTTTGTTATTTGATCTGTTCGATATCTACTTGTATGACATACAGGGCATTGTGTTGCAAATTCATGTTCTTTATAATATATAATATGATCATTGGGACAAGCATGTATTGCTTGATACTCCATTCCAATATCTTTCATAATAGCAGATAATTCTCGATATGAGTGAGGTAGAATATTTGATGGTGGTAACAAAAACTCGCCTATCAATCTACAGCAAAAAATATAAGTTGTTAATATAAACAATATTAGTGGTACATTATTCACCCTTTGTTAACTATAAAGACATATATGACATACCTTAACATACGTGACATTGTTATGTTGGATAAACCATTCATAACCTTCAAGTTCAACAACAACAATACAGTAGAGAGAAGAGTTGTTTGGGAGTCTTTGTATAGGGGCTCGTATGCCTTCTCAAGTAGAGGTACATCGAGGCTATCATCATCATCATGGTCAAATCCGCTTGGACTAAATGTGTCATGGATCAATGTATTTATACCATCATCTTCAATTGTGTTTTCTGGTGCATGATCGTCATCTTCCATGGGATCATTATCTTCACCTTGGATATTCGCACCCCCATGTTCCTCCATATCATGTACTTCCCTGGGGAGATCAACCTATATAAAATTGATTAACATAAATAAACCATGATCTTCAACTCATCATCAAGTGATTTCATATGTATATAAATTGTTAAAATGATATAATGAACAACTTACCAGTGGATGATAGTCATGCCCCCCTTCAATGTGACCATTCTCCCTACAATGTCTCTTAACTGTTTTGATTAGCAGTCTTCTACGGTTTAAGCCCTTACAAATTTTGTAGGGACAATAACATTTTCCATCACCTTTTCTTTTCAAGTTAGACCACAATCTAGTGATTGTCTCCCTATTTTGTTCTTCACTTATATTATCTGACATGATCGCTCTTCGCAGGAAGCAAAAATTGGGCTATGAAAACTTCGGTCTACAACTTTCAGTGACTAAGCAAAATTGTCAAAAGTACACAAATCTTCTTAGACCTAGTTAAATCCTTTAATATTTTAAAAGTCTAGTTAAAATATACATTAGATTAAAAAATATACAATTTTCATGCCTGAGCGCACAGCTACGACTAGTGCAATGGTCTTCTTGCTTAGCTCTAGAAGCTCTCTAGCAATCAAAACATATAAGCTACAAGGCCTAACAGCAATTTCAAAACATATAAGCTACAAGGCAAGACATATTACATGACATGGCAAAAGGATTAAAATATACATTAGATTAAAATATATACAATTTTCAAACCTGAGCGTGCGGCTATAACTCGTGCAATGGTCTTCTTGCTTAGCTCTAGAAGCTCTCCAACAATCAAAACATATAAGCTATTAGAATTCATTAACTTTCTGTAATTGGAAAACTCTATTTGATATTAGACCGTAAACTACTACTATTCTCTCCATAAGAACTAAGTACAAAATTCTTTCAAGTTCACATCCATGATTCCCTTTAGATTAAAATATACAGCAAAAATAAGCTAAAAGTCTAGTTAAAATATACATTAGATTAAAAAATATACAATTTTCAAACCTGAGCGCGCGGCTATAACTCGTGCAATGGTCTTCTTGCTTAGCTTTAGAAGCTCTCCAGCAATCAAAACATATAAGCTACAAGGCCTAATAGCAATTTCAAAACAAGGGTCATCAAAAGAACCAAAAACAATGTGTGCAAACAATACCTTGTGAAGTGGTATAGACAATTAGAAGATGCTACTATGTGCTAGGGAACTTCTTAGAACTGTTGGTATATTCTTACAACTTGTTACACCTGGGATATTCTTCTCTGTAGATGCTACTGTGTGCCGTGGTCCAAACGGGCCCATAAATGTGGTTGAATAGCAATACATTCAAGTGGCAATTACACAAGGGACAGTCACTATGAGATATCCTCATGTGTGACTGTCCTTGTCACAAATGAGGACATCTCACAGTGACTGTCCCTTGTGTAATTGCCACTTGAATGAGGTCAGTCACTGTAAAGACAACATGATAATGTACACATACAATGAGTGTACATTATCATGTTGTCTTTACAGTGGCTTCCCTCATGTTGTATATTCTTCTCTGTAGATGCTACTACGTGCTAGGGAACTTCTTAGAACTGTTGGTATATTCTTACAACTTGTTACACCTGGGATATTCTTCTCTGTAGATGCTACTGTGTGTCGTGGTCCAAACGGGCCCATAAATGTGGTTGAATAGCAATACATTCAAGTGGCAATTACACAAGGGACAGTCACTGTGAGATGTCCTCATGTGTGACTGTCCTTGTCACAAATGAGGACATCTCACAGTGACTGTCCCTTGTGTAATTGCCACTTGAATGAGGAACAAGGAGGAAGTGATACAATAATAGGGGGGTGATCATTTTAAAATGTGTTGGACACAGATATGTCCTCATTTCTGGGTATTCTAGCTCTCTAACAGCTAAATACCAGATTAAATAATAATGACAAAAGAAAAATAAACCCAACGTACTCAGAAATTGTAGCTGTGATTTTGCGGAGGGAATCTCTCTCGGCACTATTGAAAACACAAATGACAACCCGCTTGATTTCGCGGAGGGAATCTCTCTCGGTGCTATTCAAAACACAAATGACAACCCGCTTTGTTCAAAACACAAATGATAACCCGCTTGATTTCGCGGAGGGAATCTCTCTCGGCGCTGTTGAAAACACAAATGACAACGTTCCTCTACATTATCATGTTGTCTTTACAATGACTATCCCTTGTGTAATTGCCACTTGAAGGAGGACAGTCACTATAAAGACAACATGATAATGTACACTTACAGAATGAGGACAGTCACTCTAAAGACAACATGATAATGTACACTCACTGTAAGGATAGTCACAAATGAGGACATCTCACAGTGATTGTCCCTTGTGTAATTGCCACTTGAATGTATTGCTATTCAGCCACATTAATGCTTTTCTTCTTCAACAAATGAGCATAGTCACTCTAAAGGCAACATGATAATGTACACTTACTGTGAGTGTACATTATCATGTTGTCTTTAGAGTGACTATCCTCATTTGTTTGAACTAACACATACATGAATTAGAAGGATTTCTTTCATCCATTCTAAACCATTTTGAATGAGTTTACTTTGATTTTTCTGTAACATAGAAGGCCTAATATTCATGGGATGACAATAACTAACTTGTATTATGAAGTACTGACATTGCATAGGCAAAGTTTTATGGAAAACAGTGTGATCACAGGATAAACTGTGGGAAATTACCTTGAGTTGAATGCTAATGTATAGCAGTGAGTGATCTATCCAAACAAGGGTGGATTGTTATAATGTGGAACATTGTATAATGTTTGTGAGATGGTGAATCATCCACTAATTTGGATTTGAAGGGTGTAGAATTGGGTGATTGAGAATGCCCTAGTTAAGAAGGGTTTAGAGCCAAGAATTGTGGGTTTGGGTGTTGCAGAGCCCTAGAGGCTAATTCCCTTTGGAATTGTTTGTTTCAAAGTGTAAGAAGACACTGTCCAGGGATTAGGAAGTGTTAGGTGGAATTTATCATATACTTCCTTTGAAATTTGGGTCATTTTTATACATTAAAACTAGAGGTACAGTCATAGAACAGGGTATGGAAATTCACCAAAAAGTAATTGAAGATGGGTTTTTGTCAAATATAGTGGTGGTGACTACCCTGATGGACATGTATATAAAATGTGGAAGCATACAAAAGGCACGCGATTTGTTTGCGGAAACAACTGAAGCAAGGCACGTGAAAGTCTCAGAATCTTGAATCCAAGTCAGTGAAAGCTTTGAAAACCAAATGCATCCTATTAAGTATTGTGGGGAAGCATTCTAAATAACCAAAGCCGCTAACAATAAATTCAACATAGATATGTCCTCATTTCTGGGTATTTTAGCTCTCTAACAGCTGAATACCAGATTAAATAATAATGACAAAAGAAAAATAAACCCAACGTACTCAGAAATTGTAGCTGTGATTTTGCGGAGGGAATCTCTCTCGGTGCTGTTGAAAACACAAATGACAACCCGCTTGATTTCGCGGAGGGAATCTCTCTCGGTGCTGTTCAAAACATAAATGACAACCCGCTTTGTTCAAAACACAAATGATAACCCGCTTGATTTCGCGGAGGGAATCTCTCTCGGCGCTGTTGAAAACACAAATGACAACATTCCTTTTTTTTTTTGCACTTATATCCCGACCAACATAAGGTCCATTTGTAATACAACATGATAATGTACACTTACAGTGAGTGTACATTATCATGTTGTCCTTAGAGTGACTATCCTCATTTGTTGAAGAAGAAAAGCATTAATGTGGCTGAATAGCAATACATTCAAGTGGCAATTACACAAGGGACAGTCACTATGAGATGTCCTCATTTGTGACTGTCCTTACAGTGAGTGTACATTATCATGGTGTCTTTAGAGTGACTGTCCTCATTTGTTGAAGAAGAAAAGCATTAATGTGGTTCAATAGCAATACATTCAAGTGGCAATTACACAAGGGACAATCACTGTGAGATGTCCTCATGTGTGACTGTCCTTGTCACAAATGAGGACATCTCACAATGACTGTCCCTTGTGTAATTCAAGTGGCAATTACACAAGGGACAGTCACTGTGAGATGTCCTCATTTGTGACTATCCTTACAATGAGTGTACATTATCATGTTGTCTTTAGAGTGACTGTCCTCATTTGTTGAAGAAGAAAAGCATTAATGTGGTTCAATAGCAATACATTCAAGTGGCAATTACACAAGGGACAATGTCATGAGCCGTGACATATTGAACTTAGTATAATAATAAAATGATTAGATGATATATAATAATCTATTATTAACGGTATATAACAATAATATATAATTATTATCAAAAGATAATAATAATATATAGTTAGCATAATAAGTAATATGTTAATTAAATAATATTAAAATATTAATAAATAATATAATTATGATTATAATTATAATATAAATTAATAATAAATAATTATTAATAAATTATATATATTATATTATAATAATATATTAAGTAATAATATTAAATCAATTATTGATATAATAATTTTAATATATAAATAATATTAATAAACCTCTCAATATAAAACAATATGTTATCACTATAATAATATTTATTATAATATTATTAATATTACTAACATCATTAATTATAATATTTAATAATAACAATAACATTAATAATAATAATAATAATAATGTTTAAAGCAATATCGAATATCTGTAATCGATATACATCTACATTAAACATCTGCATTATCTATCACGATGAGGAATGAAGAAGTGATACAACAATCACTAGTCATTACACATTGATACCATGAGAGTATGATTAATGAACCAAATACTATGAAGTCAAGATCAACATGATATGAATAAGGGATAGGTCGCTATGTGTTTCAAAAGATGTATTGATAAGCAAGAAGGATAACCATTCATATATTATAAATAATCATTAATTGCACAAGTTGACAATGACATATCCGATAAAGCAATATCAAACATGAAGACCCGCTAGCAAATATGCACCATCACTTCCTATGTTATCATGACAATAACATAAACTAGATTGAATTCTACTATCTATATCAATAGACACCACATAGGAGGATATCGACTAAAGGATTGAAAGATTATTGATTGTCTGAGATAAACCACATTTTGTAGAAACACAAAAGCATCAGTGATTATATCACAAGCTATTGATGAATGAGGCATCAGTCATGGATAATAAGTACAATGTATCCTTAAGTATTAACAGGAATGGAAGTCAATTTGAAGATCAAACTCCATTACCAGCAATCAACCAATAAATGGACAATTATCAGAAAATGATATCGACTTATATCAGAGTAGAAAGATTGGATATAATCATAACAATATGGGATAAGGCAAGAGTTAATATCGATTGACTAAATACTAATGATAGTTAGACCAAACTAATACAAACACAATGGATGTTAACTACTAGTTGCACTACCAATTAGGGAAGATTACCTTCATAAAAAGATTTGATATTGAGTCAATCTGGGAGTTATCTATGATCAGAAAATAATGAAATAATATTATGTGAACTGTCGGATTATGGAAAGGTGTGATTAACAAAGGGACATGGAGGAAGAAACAAGACACGTCTCATTCATAGCATCTCTTCATTTGTTAAAGACAATATAAGAATGCATTCTTGTCAGTCACTCAAGGCATCATTAGAACTTTATTTACTTATCCATATTTGGATATACTCAATAGAGCATCTGCCTTTGGCAGTTTGGTTTCAAGTTTATCATTGCAAATCAGAGACAACACCATGATTGCACAGATAGAAAGGATAGTCAGAAACAGCATCAATATTTGAAGTTACAAGCATATAATTCAGAATCTGAAATAGCAACATATAACTCATAGCGATATTACACATTTGCATAATTACATCATCATATCAGACACAGCAAATACATTTTTGTAAGCAATACTTATTGATTGTATATCGATATTGTTTATATCAGACATAGCATCATTATACTATCACTATAAGTGATAGGAAACATCATATTCATAGCATATTTCATATCATTATATCTGACAGTGCTATTAAACATATTGGTATCAATATCATCTTGCACACATATTGTGATTGAATCTAAAATAGCGGTTGATATCTTAAGTAACCTCCATTACTTAGTTTAATTGTAAGTATCTGATAGAGTAAGTCTGAGAAGTGGAGTAATTGTTCCTTTTTTCCAAGTTAGCCAAAAAGGGGACATTACAAACAATCACTGTGAGATGTCCTCATGTGTGACTGTCCTTGTCACAAATGAGGACATCTCACAATGACTGTCCCTTGTGTAATTCAAGCGGCAATTACACAAGGGACAGTCACTATGAGATGTCCTCATTTGTGACTGTCCTTACAGTGAGTGTACATTATCATGTTGTCTTTAGAGTGACTGTCCTCATTTGTTGAAGAAGAAAAGCATTAATGTGGTTCAATAGCAATACATTCAAGTGACAATTACACAAGGGACAATCACTGTGAGATGTCCTCATGTGTGACTATCCTTGTCACAAATGAGGACATCTCACAATGACTGTCCCTTATGTAATTCAAGTGAAAATTACACAAGGGACAGTCACTGTGAGATGTCCTCATTTGTGACTTTCCTTACAGTGAGTGTACATTATCATGTTGTCTTTAGAGTGACTGTCCTCATTTGTTGAAGAAGAAAAGCATTAATGTGGTTCAATAGCAATACATTCAAGTGGCAATTACACAAGGGACAATCACTGTGAGATGTCCTCATGTGTGACTGTCCTTGTCACAAATGAGGACATCTCACAATGACTGTCCCTTGTGTAATTCAAGCAGCAATTACACAAGGGACAGTCATTGTGAGATGTCCTCATTTGTGACTATCCTTACAGTGAGTGTACATTATCATGTTGTCTTTAGAGTGACTGTCCTCATTTGTTGAAGAAGAAAAGCATTAATGTGGTTCAATAGCAATACATTCAAGCGGCAATTACACAAGGGACAGTCACTGTGAGATGTCCTCATTTGTGACTGTCCTTACAGTGAGTGTACATTATCATGTTGTCTTTAGAGTGATTTTCCTCATTTGTTGAAGAAGAAAAGCATTAATGTGGTTCAATAGAAATACATTCAAGTGGCAATTACACAAGGGACAATCGATCACTGTGAGATGTCCTCATGTGTGACCTTTGTGAAGGCAAGTGCCAATTTGTACCCAAGTTACCAATATTGTGGCAAAAGTGGGAATGAAGCATTTAGGGGTCAAATTGGGCAAAGAAGTGTAGAAGTGGCCTATGTGAGGTCTAAATAGCCTAACTAAGTCATGGTTAGGGTCTTATGGTGTTTGAACAATAATTTTTGAACCAAAATCCCAAAGGTTGTAACAAGTTGTCAATGTTGTCATTCACAACATTGACAACATTTGTGCAAGGGAGCATTTTCGAGTAAGATGGTTATGTAACTATATGAAACCATTGAATTAGGCATCAGATCAACTGTAAGAGGCCTCCATCGATCTGTGCAAAAGGTTGGGGGGAAAAACATTTGGAATTAAGAAGATTTGTAGAGTAACACGGTTTTAGTGAATTCTTGAGTTTTTTTGTTTCTTTGTTTTTAGTTGATTAATGGATTAGATAGCTCGCAGTGTCTATTGGAAAAGTTAGTACAAGTTGTTTTTTTATTCTGTGTTGTGTTTTTTTTGAGTTTTGAAGCATTCCAACTAGTTTGTTAATTCTTTTGTTAAGTACGCTATCATTGGTTTGAACCAGGCAAGTTGAACAAATGGAGTCTTAGCTCATCATTCCATTGTCAATTTTGTACGGGCTCTTGGAATGGGTGAGGAGACTCCATGTACTATATGTTTGGAAGGAGGGGCCCTGGAAAGCTCATTTTCTATGTTTGCAATGATGTCCTAGGTGAGTCAGTTGAGCACAGTTAGGGATGACAAATCATTACAAGAAGATTACAACAAGTTGAATGCATTGGTTGCTTCAACTAAAATCTCATGGAGAGGTAGACACACATCTAAAGAAGCCCCAAGTCAAATTAGAAGATTGGGTGAGTTTCTTTGGCTGCTAAGAAAACAAACTCTTAGTCAGACTGTCCAAGTTGTGTCAAAATACTTGTTTTCAAGCATGGCTGTAGCAGTTGGTGTACAAAAAATCTAGGAGGAGAAGACCTTAGATATCTTGGAGTTCTCAATAAAGGGCATCTGAATCCTAAGCCCTTTAGGTGGCTTAATATAAACAAAAAGGCTTGACAAAGGCCTAATTGCTAGCAGCCTATTTTTGGGTGCAATTGGCATGGTTTGATGAACTGGATTGAAGTACTGATGAAAAGTATAGGTGAAGGAGTAATATTGAAACCAATAGAGGTCCTAGTGGCCAGCCTCTCCATGGAGTAAAGTTCTAGTTGAATGTGTTTCAATTTGTGAAGACAAGACTAGGAGTGTCCTAGTAGCTAGATTGGTATTGAGCAGAGTTCGTTGTATTTCTTGTTGGTGTGCACTAGTTGAAGGAGTGGGATCTTGGGTAGAGATACCTAAAGAGTGTAGGGATAGTTAAGTACCCTATCAAGTCAAAACATTGGCCTAAAGAGACCCTAGTGAAGGATAGGGAGTGAGCAAGACAAAGTGTTACATCAATTAACAAGATCATTTTTTGGTAATTGTGTACATTATCATGTTGTCTTTATAGTGACTGTCCTCATTTGTTGAAGAAGAAAAGCATTAATGTGGTTCAATAGCAATACATTCAAGTGGAAATTACACAAGGGAATATCACTATGAGATGTCCTAAGTGTGACTGTCCTTGTCACAAATGAGGACATCTCACAGTGACTGTCCCTTGTGTAATTGCCACTTGAATGAGGACAGTCACTGTAAAGACAACATGATAATGTACACAAGTACCGTGAAGGTAGTCGCAAGTTAGGGTTGTTTCATTGCATACCCGAAACAATGAAGACATTACAGTCCACAAAATGTTTGTGCTTGAAAGATGAACAAATAAAATTAAACTTCTAAATAACCAAAGCCGCTAACAATAAATTCAACACAGATATGTCCTCATTTCTAGGTATTTTAGCTCTCTAACAGTTGAATACCAGATTACATAATAATGACAAAAGAAAAATAAACCCAACGTACTCAGAAATTGTAGCTGTGATTTCGCGGAGGGAATCTCTCTCGGCGCTGTTGAAAACACAAATGACAACGTTCTTGTTTTTTTTGCCCTTATATCCCGATGTGATTTCGCGGAGGGTTACGGTGCTGTTGAAAACACAAATGACAACGTTCCTTTTTTTTTTTGCCCTTATATCCCGACAACATCACAATTGCAAGTTAGGGCTGTTTCACTGCATACTCGAAACAATGAAGACGTTACGGTCCACAAAATGTTTGTGCTTGAAAGATGAACAAATAAAATTAAACTTCTAAATAACCAAAGCCGCTAACAATAAATTCAACATAGATATGTCCTCATTTCTGGGTATTTTAGCTCTCTAACAGCTGAATACCAGATTACATAATAATGACAAAAGAAAAATAAACCCAACGTACTCAGAAATTGTAGCTGTGATTTCGCGGAGGGTTACGGCGCTGTTGAAAACACAAATGACAACGTTCTTGTTTTTTTTGCCCTTATATCCCGATGTGATTTCACGGAGGGTTACGGCGCTGTTGAAAACACAAATGACAACATTCTTGTTTTTTTTGCCCTTATATCCTGATGTGATTTCGCAGAGGGTTATGGTGCTGTTGAAAACACAAATGACAACGTTCCTTTTTTTTTTTGTCCTTATATCCCGACAACATCGCAATGGCGACGTTGCCAAATGTATTGTCATCGCAATTACGACGGTGTCGGGCTATATTTGAAAAAAAAAAAGTCAAAACCGCATGACATTTGCCTGTCGTCGCAAATTGCCGTCGCAATTTCACCCCAAATGTATTAGTGGATGTTTGGTTGGAGATAAGCCAATGGGTGGGATTTGATTTTACCACAGGCAGAATTTGCATACAATAATTCTGTCAACAAGAGCATTGGTAAATCACCATTCCAGATTGTATATGGGAGTAGTCCAAGAAATTCATCCGAGTTGAGAAAGATAGATAAAGGAGAAATAAGTAGTGCTGAAGCTGAGGATTTTGCAGAACATTTGAAGAACATCCATGAGGAGGTGAGGAAGCATATTACCAAGATGAATGTGCAGTATAAGGCTAAGGAAGATGAGAAAAGGAGGCATAAGAAATTTTAAGTTGGAGATGAAGTCATGGTTCATTTGCAGAAGGAAAGATTTCTAGTTGGTACATATAACAAGCTGAAAATGAAGAAGTTTGGGCCTCGTAAGATACTGAAGAAGCATGATTCAGAAAATGCATATGAGGTCGAGTTGCCTACTGAGCTGAGTATTTCACTAGTATTTAATGTTTTAGATTTGACAGAGTATCATGAAGGAGGTGTTGAATATGAGGTTACAGCAGCATAGTGGAGTATTCCAGCAACCAGTTCAAATATCAAGGAGATTGAAGACATATTGGATAGTCGTGTTGGCAAAAGCACAAGGAACAGGACATATGAAGAGTATTTGGTCAAATGGAAAGGATGACATGATGAAGATTCATCATGGCTAATGAAGGAGGAAGTTAACCATCTTGGTTTTCCTCTGCACACCTGAGTCATGATAGGGTCACTTCTCAAATTACCCTGAGTGTCTGATGTAGGAGCATCTTGGGTGTAAGAGCAATCTTGCATCACCCAAAAATATTTCTAGTTTTGTTTTCAATAAGGGCTATCTTGTGTAGAGCTATTATTTATGGAAACTTACTACTTTTAGTAAGTTGGTCATATGATCTTGAAATGTTCTAATTTCATAGTTGGAGGTTCATCTCAGTCATTTTAGCCTACCAGTTGAGTTTTATTACCACATCATCAGTATTGGTGAAGTTATTGAGGTTTTTGCATATGAAATATTTCAGGTCAATTTTGAAGGTCTTAGAGGCTCTGGATCATGATCAACCCCCGACTAACTGGTGCTAGCGCATGTTAGGCGTTGTAGATCTCATCAAGGCATTTCCGAAAAGTAGTTACAATAGAAAAATAAAGCTACGGTTAAAAAGTTATGGCCTCCGAAAGTTGGGTTGCCTAAAATCATATTTTGTATTTCTTTTGAGCCGACCCTATTGTAATAATTGTGAAAAATAAATAATTCTATGTATAGTCGGCCTTAAGGGCTAAATTTCTGGAAGCTTCTCGGGCAGTGGAAATTGCCTATATAAAGAATGTCTGTAGTGTTGTCTTAGGCAGTTGAGAATAGTTCTAGGTGGTAGATCTAGGTAATAATTCGAGGCTTTGTCCTACAGAATATTATAAAGGAATGCCCATGTGACTTTGCATATCGTAATTCTAAAAGTTTGTAATTCTACATTTGTGGAGATAATAAGAAGTCAATTTTCTGTTCTTGCATATTGTTGTTGTTTCTCTGTTTCTATTATGTGTTTGTGGTATTAAGGGGAGCACCCTTCATCAAAATCGGTCTTCCATTTGGCCATTGACTACAGCTATCTTGGGAAGTTTTGTCTTACCTTACAGTGCTGATAGATTAATTGGTTGTTTCCTAACAACATGGAGAATTTATGTACCCAATGGAGAAAAGTGGAGGTCCCCATGGATAAGTAGTTGTGAAATCTTATTGCACCTCATGTTATATGGAGAATGTGGAGAGAATGCAATGATAGAGTTTTCTGAAATATTGATCTCCCATCGGTGGTGATCGTTGAAAAGATTAAGAGAAGTTTCAAGGAGAACTACAACTTTTCAACTGGTTTGAAGCTGGACTTCACTGTTGATGATTACAGTGCTGGATCCAAAAATAAAACTCCTAACCAACAGGAGAATGTCTTTTAGATTTCCCCTCCTCTGGGATGGATCAAAATCAATTTTGACGATGCTACAAAGGGTAACCTAGGTCTGGCAAGTTGTGGTGGGCTCATAAGAGATGACATGACAAATTGTCTTGTTGTTGTGGCACTTCCCATTGGGGTGCAAACCAATCATGTTGCAGAGGCCATGGATCTTCTCCAAACCCTTAAAATAATTTAAAAAGATATGGCTCTAAATGTGTGGATTGAAGGTGATTCAATGAATATCTTAAATTGCATCAATAATATCACTAAACCATCATGGTTCATTAAGGAGATTATTGAGGAGGCCTGCATGATTATTAATTCCTTTAAGAAAGTCATCATTTCCCATGCTTACCGAGAAGCGAATGGTACTGCTGATGAGTTGGCCAACTTTGCGATTAGGGAAAAGGACATTGTGATCTGGCATGAAGGTAGCAATCTCATTGTTGATATGAAAGCCAAGTTGGCTTTTGACAAGATTCATAGCAAAAGAGTGGATTGGGAGTATCTCAAGAAATTATGATGATAAGACACATTTTTGCTAAACAGGTTAACATGATTATGGAAAGTGGTGTCTTTCCTAAGATTACTGAATGTAGACACGATTTTTTCTGTGTGTATTTTAAAGTTGCCCTTTTCATCTACATTTGACAGTTCTCTGCTACTATTGTTGTTATTTCTCTCTTTGATATCATGGGTGGTGGGCTTAATCAAAGGGAGCCAAAGGACTATATGAAATAGAAAAATATGTCAGAAGTCTGGGAAAAACTTAGAAAGGGTGGCCTTACTATGTATATGGAGTGTCTACATGGGTTTAAGATGGAGCAACGAAGGTGTTTGCTGAGTCTTGGAAAGATGGGGTGGTGACCATTGAGGGTCTTACTGTGAACATTACAGAAGAAATTATTGTTGAGGTGTCCAGGTTGAGCCTCAAGGGTATTAAATTTTATAGAGATAAGAGAGTTTCACAAAAGGCCATCCAACATTTTCCCAAAAGCAAAGTTGAAGCGTAGAGTTTGGTGAAAGATTCTAGTGGCTACTATGATGTTGTTGCCTTCAACGAAATCTGGGTGATGGTCATGATGGTGATGATGGAGTACATTACCTTGGATGGTAGGTATAAATGTGCCTACTCATACCATTTTGTGTTTCATTGTCACTTCCGTCACAAGATTAGGGTGTCCTTGCCTTTTTTTCTCCTTCAGTCCCTCTGTCTTAGCATTTATGATCATAGGAGGAAAGAGAAGAAGCCCATTCTACATGAGGGGCTTATTCTCATCATTGTGGAACATATCAAGCAGAAGGCCATTTCTCACCCTATTATTTCCTCTCCCAAAGCCTCTAGTTTGGCTAAGAAATGTATGAGGGAGACAGTTGGAAAAGAGGAGATTTCTTCTGGTAAAAAATTAAAATATGATAAGGATGTTGGTATGGACACGGACTCTACTACTGAAAGTACTGAGGGTTATGCTGACATTACTAATTTGACTGAGGATGATAGTGAAGCTTTTCTATTGGTGTTGAATACGGTTCCTAAGGATAATGAGAATAAGGAGGAGGAGGTTGCTGGAACTATGGAGGTGGGAAACATCCCTATGGTCAAGGATAACAATGAGGACGACAAGAAAGAGGAGGATGTAGGAGGCCAGTCGGTCCCCATTTTGGTAGAGTATGATAGTTCAGAGGATCATGATATGCCCATTTCCCCCAAACTGGAAGTTATCATGGAGGTCCATTCAGATATGCAGAAGGATTCCCCTATTGCGGAGAAGGACTCCCCTACTACAGAGAAAGATAATGTCCCTTCTACCTCTCGAAACATCCCCTTTGTCAAAATTGTTGATATGCAAGAATGGAATGTGCAATTTCTCAAAGAAGATATGGATGACAAAATTGACCCTCCTTTCAGGGTTCTTCAGACTGCAAAGGCAGCATCTATGTACTCTATTCATTTGCTGAAATGGGTTTTTCAAGAAATCAAAAATTTGAATTTAAAATGTCATTCTATCTCTGCTAAGGTTGACTCCCTGCAAGAGATTTTGGAGACTGGCTCGAAGACTTTGGATGGAAACAAGGACAATGATAGGGATAAGAAGGTGTAGGATATGCAAGCTAGAGTTGATAATCTAGAGAATGCCATGAAGAAGCATATGTAGGATAATAACATGTTCATGGGCTCGGCCATGGAATGTTTTATGTCCATCAAAGCGGAGCTGGATGTCAGCTCCCCCAGCAAGAAACCTGAGGAGGACAATGAGGATGCGGGTGATGAGGTCCCTGGTAAATGTACCCGATCAACTAAAAGAAAAAAGATCCAAGATAGGATCTTGGAGCTTTCTAACTTCAATGCTGCCATAAAGAAGATCTCAGAGGTGAAGAAGGAAGTAGACAAAACCCGTAAGGAGTTTTCTTGATTTTTCTTGGATCCTAGTGTTGTCCTTTTCTTGGTTTCCCTGGTTACTAGTTTTTCTAGTGTCCGATTTTTTGGTTTTTTTCTACTAGCTTTGGTTCTAGTGGACTGGTTCCCAATCCTATTTCTTTTCAGCATATTTAACGATGTAATATTTTGAACTCTACTTGTACGGGGTTTCGGGTCCCCTTTAAAATCTATTTTTTCCTACAATCAAAAATATTTTTGGTGTGTAGGTTCAGTTGTTTTAGAGGTAACATTAATGGATCCTGGTATTTTTTAAGGGATCTTAAGGGTGACAATGGGTCCTTGTATGTATTAATGGATGGAGCATTTTTTGAACAAGTGGTGCCCATTTGTCGGGTTTTCACCATCTTGGCAGAGATTCTATTTTTGCTACCAAGGCGCCTATTTCCAAGTTTTCACCAAGTCACTTTTTCTTTTTCTCATTTTTTTGAATTTTTCATTTTTTCAATTTTTTTGATATTTTTTATTTTTTCAATTTTTTTGTGAATCATCAAGGTGCCTATTGCTAGGTTTTCACCAAGATGTTCATTTTTTTAGGACTTTTTCCAATTTTTAAGATTTTTTTTCAGGACATTTTACCATAGACTGAATACCTTAGGTGTAGAATTTCTTCAGATGGAGAACATTGATTGGTTCTCAGAGCTGTTCTCTTTTAGTCATTGAGAGTTGATAGGCACTAGAGCCAAAAGTAGTAGTGATTACAAAGGGACCCAGCCAGTTGGGTTCAAACTTCCCCTTGCGTTCTTGATGTGATTGATTTTTAAGATTCTCTCTCAAGACTAGATCGCCAACTTGAAATTCTCAATGTCTGACTTTCTTTTTGTAGCCTCTAGACATTATTTTCTGATATACTCTAAGATGATCATACACTTCTTGTCTATGCTCATCTAGTAGTTCAAGTTCTTGCAACCTAGACACTCTATAGTCATCATCAGTTACTAGACCATGCATTCTAATTCTTAGTGATGGGATTTCAACCTCAATAGGTAGTACCGCTTCAGACCCATAAACTAAAGCAAAAGGTGTAGCCCTTGTAGGAATTTTGATACTTGTTCTGTAGGCCCAGAGAGCTGGATTGATCATGAGATGCCAGTCTCTTCCTATTTTATTAACTGTGCGGTGCAAGATTTTCAATAGATTCTTGTTAGAAGCCTCTGCTTGTCCATTCCCTTGAGGATAGTAGATAGAAGACCAATGTTGTGTGATCTTGAATTTGGCACATAGATCATCTAGGTCTTTGTTCTTGAATTGGCCACCGTTATCTATGATTATGGAATGAGGTATCCCATATCTACATATGATATAGTTCAATATGAACATAGATATTTTCTTTCCAGTTGCTTGTGTCAAAGGGACTACTTCTACCCATTTTTAAAAATAATATGTAGTTGTGATTATATGGGTATGTCCATTAGAAGAATGAGGATGTATAGCTCCTATAAGATCAAAGGCCCATTGGTGAAAAGGCCATTGTGTAGTAAAGGGAATTACATCTCTCCCTGGAGCATGAATTAAGTTGCCATGCACTTGACACTTTTGACAATTCTTAGCAAATTTGATAGCCTCTTTCTCCATCTCAGGCCAATAGTACCTAGCCCTAATAATTTTTCAAGCTAGTGTTAAACCATTCGAGTGTGACCCACAAATACCATCATGGACTTCCTCTAATGCACGTTGAGACTCTTCCCGTTCTAAACATCTAAGTAGTGTACCATCTAGACCTTGTTTGTATAGATCATGACCAATGATGACATATCGGGAGGCATTACGGATAAGGTATCTCTTCTCATGGTGGTTGAAGGTATCGAGAATGATTTTGTCTTGGAGATAGGAGAATAGGTTTTTGTATCTGGATGAATCATGACCAACAACAGTGCAAATCATGTGGGTTTCAGGGGAATCATATGCAGAATAAGATAGTGCTTCAACCAAGAACTCATAGCGTAGCTCATGTTCAGGTTGTTGTAATAAAGTAGATAATGTTGCCATTGCATTGGCAGCCTTATTCTCTGTTCTAGGAATTTTCTCAAATGTGATAGATATGAAATACTTCTTTAAATCATCTACCATTCTCTTGTAAGGAATGAGCTTTTCATCTTTAGTTTGGTACACATCATTGACTTGATGAATAACCAGTTGAGAGTCTCCATGAATGTGTAGCTCTATTACTCTCCATTCAATTGCTATTTTCATACCATTCAAAAGGGCTTCATATTCTTCAATATTGTTTGTGCAAGGAAACTTGAATCTAAATTCTTTTGGGATTGAGTATCATTGAGAAGTTATGAACAATATGCCTGCTCCAGATCCATTCTATGTATAGGAGCCATCAAAGAATAACTGCCATTCTCTAGAAGAAAGAGTCATGATAGAGGAATCTGGAAATTCCATTTGCATTGGTGTATCATCAATCATAGGTGCATCTGCTAATTGATTAGCAATAACCTGTCCTTTGATAGCCTTTCTTTCCACATATTCAATGTCAAATTCACTCAAGAGCATAACCCATTTAGCTAATCTGCTTGTGAGGGCAGCTTTGCTTAGTAGGTACTTGAGTGGATCAATTTTAGCTACCAATTGTGTGGTATGAGCTAACATGTAGTGTCTTAGTTTTTGTGATGCAAAGATCACAGCTAGACAAGCTTTCTCAATCATTGAATAGTTCTTCTCATATGCAACCAATGTTCTACTGATATAGTATATAGCTCTTTCCTTTTTGTTCTCATCATGTTGTGCTAGCAATGCCCCTAGTGATGTATCTGTAGCAGAGACATATAAGATTAATGGCTTCCCATGAATAGGAGGCATCAAAATAGGAGGATTTGATAGATACTTCTTGATATGGTTAAAGTTGTTCTCACATTCTGCATTCCATGCAAAGGTCACACCTTTATGTAATGTTTTTGTAAAAGCTTGTGATATATCTGCTAGCTGTGAGATGAATCTTCTGATAGATTGAACTCTTCCTTGCAATGTCCTCATTTGACTAATATTCTTTGGAGGTTGCATTTCTATTATAGCCTTTACTTTAGATGGATCAACTTTAATGCCCTTCTTTGAAACTATGTATCCTAAGAGATATCCAAAAGTGACACCAAAAGCACACTTCTTAGGATTTAGTCGGAGACTAAAATTTTCCATTCTGTCTAGGATCATGCTCAAGTCCTTTAGATGTTCAGTTCTAATCATAGATTTTGCTAAAGTATCATCAACATAATCTTCCATAGTTTGATGCATCATGTCATGGAAAATAGATGTCATTGCTCTTTGATATGTAGCACTGGCATTTTTAAGCCCAAATGGCATGACATTCCAACAGAAGGTACCCCATGCACATGTGAAAGCAGTTTTCTCTTGATCCTTTGGAGCAATTTTTATTTGGTTATATCCAGAGAAACCATCCATTAAGGAATACATCTCGAAACCTGCAGTCATGTCCACTATCATATCAATGTTAGGTAGTGGAAAATCATCCTTAGGGCACACTCTATTCACATCTCTAAAGTCTGTGCACACTTTGATTGAACCATCTGGTTTAGAAATAGGGTCAATATTAGAGATCCATTCAGCATAGTCTATAACACGGATGAACCCGGCTTTTAGGAGCTTTTCTAATTCAGCTTTTACCAAGAGTGCAACATGAGGATGCATCTTTCTCAACTTTTTTTTAACAGGTTTGACATTTGGAGTGATAGATAAATGATGCATTATAAGATTAGGATCCAATCCTGGCATATCTGAATATTTCCATGCAAAGTTGATCTTCTTCTCTGTTAGGAATGTTGTAAATTTTTTCTTCTCTTCTTCTGATAAAGATTGTGCTACATGAATCAAATGTGGTTCTTCTATTGTTCCCAAATTGATAGATTGAGTGGGCTCAATTAGAACTGGAGATCTGTCCTATAAATGACTCGAAAGGACATCAAATATCTCATCCTTAGGTGCCTCAAAGAGGTTTTCACCTTCGGATACGTCTTTTTTTTAAACTTTTGTAGGTTCTGAGACTGCCACAAAGTGGTTTTCACCCTCAGAACTCTTTTTCTTTTTCTTTTTATTCTTATTTTTATGACTGAGATATTTGATGTCCGACTCCGTCATGCTAACACTTGGTTCGCTAATGGAAGTACTCATAGGCTCAACTGCATTGAGGTAGCAAGCAAGGGCATAGTCATTTGGGAAGGTATAAATACCATGGCTCAGATTTGTGGAGGTTTGATCAATAAGTTTTGGATATTGGATAGTCAAAGTGGGGAAAGATTGGGAGATAGTGTTTACGGATATAGATCTGTCATCATTGGTCCTAACCCAATGCTCAAGTTCAAAGGTGATATTTCAACTTAAGACATTCAATTCATGAATAGGCTCAATGTCATTGTGGGAGTCTAATTCAGCCATAGGTGGATCAGACTCGATAGGTTCATCATTTCTCTCTAGACTTACGTTGGGTTCAGGTGCATATTGGTGAATAACATCAACATGTTTCTCTGTAATAAGCTCATCTAGTTTTGGAATGGCTCCCCATTCATAGTCATTTGATTCAACTTCTGATTTAGGATCTCTAGGAAATCTTAGAACATGAGTAAATTCAAGGTGAATACCCCAAGAAGGGTTACCCTCAGTTTTTTATTTGAATTCATACTCATGGGAATCAGTTTCAGAATAACTACCACCTTCTTCTTCTTGATTATTTTCGAGATTAGCTAGTTCTTGTGTTGCAACTATCTCTTGATTGATAGTAGGTTCTTGTGTTTCTACTACATTAATTCTTTTGATTGGATCATCTTTATCATCAAGAAGGTCTTTGATCTCTTTAGGCAATTTTTCATAGGGGATGATTTCTGAGCTATATGAATCACTATCTAATGGTTTTGTTTCTTCTTTCTTAAGAAGAGGTTCATCTGGTGCAATCTGCTCTATGACATGAGAACAATTACCTTTGAGGTGGAAGGGTTTCTTCTTAAAGCCTAGGCCAAATTTGTCTTTATTTTCTCTACCAGTATGTAGAAGAGGTGCCTCAAGACCTTTTCCTCTAACTCCTAGAGGTCCTTTACCTGAATATCCCATCTTAGCTATTAATTTATCTCTTGGACCATATGACTTAGAAGGGATCTGTGGTGCTGTAGAGTCACTAGTTTGAACATTGTGGGATTCATATTCATCTTTGTATAGCCATGATAGCATAGCTTCATCCTCTTCAAACTCTTTCTTGGATACTTGTTCTACCACAAAATTCTTTTTATATGCTTCAAGAGGTTCCTTAGGTTTGGGCTTGGACTGTTTCAAAGATTATCCATAAGACTTAGGGGAGATAGGGAGAGATGTCAAAGATAAGACTGGCTCTATAATATATTATCCCATCCCATTTTCTTTGATATTGACCTCTTTAGCAATGTCTTCCATTTTGGATGTTGAAGCAACATTCAATTGTTCAGTAGAAGATTCTCTGTTATTGGGAACAAGCTTATCAACACTTTCCTTCAATGTATTGCAAGTTGTATTCAGATCTGCGGGGATAGTAACCTCTACTCCTTCATAAGGAAACTTCAAACATTGATGGTATGTAGAAGGAATAGCCTTCATTTCATGTATCCATGGTCTCCCTAGAAGAATTTTGTAAGCCAAAGGTAGATCAAGAACTTGACATATAATATCTCTAATAACTGGACCTGCTCTGATAGGTAAGACAATGGTGCCTTTAGAAGATCTTTTTTGTTCATCATAGGCTTTGATAGTTATTTTCTTTCTAGGATCAATAGCCAATTTTGAAAATCCCAATTGTGTGATCAAGTTGTAAGCACAAATGTTTAGGCCAGCACCCCCATCTATCAACACATGTTTGACTCTACGGTTCTAGCTCAAGACTTCTATATGAAAAGGCTGATTATGTGGGTGACTCAAGGAGTTGTCATCTTCCTCTGAAAAGGAGATATATTGCGGAGATGTAAGATGTCCAACCATAGTCTGGAACCTACCTAAATCAAGGTCATTAGGAACATTGGAACCAAGCAAAGCTTTGTCTAGTATGGCTCTCTGAGCTGGGGATATTCAAAGCAACTCAAACATAGAGATTTTGGCATTAGTGTGTTGGAGTTGTTGAACAATGCTATAAGATGTTGGCCTTGTATCTTTAGAATTGGAAGATTTAGAAATAGACTTCTGTTTGGAAGCAGATGAAAGATTGAAGGGTATCTTAGGGACATTAGATGAATCTGGGATTTGTCCTTTCAGATGTGCCTGAGCTTGTGATCGAGTAACTGCATTAGCTGAGGAATGATCTCTTTCTCTTCGTACAATTGTGATGACATTGCAACTTTAAGAGAGACATGGTTCAACCATATTGATGACAACATTATTTTCAGGGTAGGCATAATTGACTTTTGCCCCCATATTAGGCTAAGAAGTTGAAACTCGTTGACCATGTTGCGGAAATGGTTCTGTAAATGCTGTATGATCGTTATTGCTCTTAGGATTGTCAACTATGATGTCTCCACTATTGATCGAATCTTGAATGGTGTGTTTCAACTGTAAGCAGTTATTAGTTTTGTGACCTTTACCTCGATGGAAATCACAAAATTCATTTTCTTTCCACCAATGTGGTTTAGGGTCTGGATCAGATTGTCAGATTGCTGGCAAAGAGATGATATTATCAACTAGTAGAGTTCTCATAGCTGATTCTAAAGATTCTCCAATAGGAGTGAACTTTCGCTTTTTATCCCAAGTTGTATTTTGGCTTCTTTTGGAATGGTTCAGATGACTTTTGTTCTGAAGCTTTAATGGCTTGGGAACTAAGAGTTAGGTTGTAGGCTGGTGCCTTTGATGGGGCACAGATAGTGTCAACAATGCCATCTATGACGATGTCTTTGTTCTTGTTCCAATTTTTGTTCTTATCTTTGGAACTAGATCCAGATTTGTATTTGTCCTTTTGAAGCCTGATATCTCCTTTCTTGACAAGTACTTTCTCAATCTTGATTGCATTATCTACCTTTTTTTCAAAAGATGTATGATCTTGCATTTGTAATGGGTAGTTGATCTCTAGGACAAGGTTTTTGATAAAGATTTTGAGTTTCTCCATTTCGGGAATTGGTCTAGCATATAGAGAGAACTTCTTTCACCACCTCTTGAGGAATGTTAGGAATGGTTCTCCTGGATATTGCTTGAGGTTATAGATATCGATCATGGTGACCGGGTGTTGAATATTGTAGGAGTATTGTTGATAAAATAGTTTAATCAACTCCTCAAAAGTTTTAATTGTAGGAGGCAATCTAGAAAACCAATGAATGGATGCTCCACCCAGAGATCTAGGAAAGAGACACATCAGATAGGTCGGTTCATGCATGAACTCCATGGATTGTGTACAGAACTCTCTGACATGATCTTGAGGATCAGAGTGTCCATCATATTTATCATACTTCGGCATCTCCACTCTTTTTGGAAATGGCAGCATGTACAAGTCTTTGTCAAATGGAAAATGACATAGACCCTCCATGGAGAACTCCCTGGGTTCCTTCTCTTTTTCGAGTTTATTCAGTTTGACTTGTAAAGCATGCATCTATTTCATCATGGCCATTATCAGAGTTTCTTTCTCATGTGTGATGATATCTTTGACATTAAAATTAGGAGGAAGCTTAGCTCCTTGATGAGCTAACTCCAAAAAGTATGTTTCTCTATTTTCTTTCAAGAAATGGCTCATCATTTTCTTGAATTCATTGTCATTTTGGTATCGGGCAATTTCTTTAGGTGTGGGTCCCTGATCTGCACCATGTTGGGAATTATCTCCTTGAGATCTATGATTCATCCCTACTTGAGACATGGTAGGAGTTCTGGTACTCCCTCAAATAATTTGAGGAGGAGTTTGTTGATTACCTCTATGGGTTGATGGAGGAGGTATGTAACCAGTTTTCAATTGAAAGTTGCCAAGACCGTCATCCTCGTAAAGACCAAAATTGATGAGTTGCTCAAGATTTGGACCCTGAATATTAGTCAAAGGTAAGGTCTAAGACATCTCTCCTGATTTCTTGTGTGAAGAAGCTCTAGTTTCCACCATTAACCTTAGGTGAAGTGAAGAGAATAGGATGAAGACAACTGAAGAATGATTTGATGCAAAAAAATCAGATGACACAACCTTGTCAAGATTATGATTGGTTTGAAGATTTGATTAGACATGGGTGAAGGAGACTGTGCCCTAGATGTATGGGTATGATTCCCAAAAGATAGCGGACACAAGTTCACAACACTTAGTCTATTTTTGAAGATTTGATAGAAGATTGATAGATCTAACAAGGTTTTGACACAAGAGGAAAAGGACTCAAATTGATTATACAGAAGGCTGAATCAGATTCAAAAGGCCACTTTTGGAAAATGATAGGATTCTCAATAGCTACTACTCAGTTCCTGACACAGTGATTTGTTCGACAGATTCTGGAAATAGGCTGAAAAAGCTAAGTATCTGGCAATTTTGACAATTTTCTGACAACTTTTCAAAATTTTCCCAAACGACACTCTGTAGACTTGTACGATAGTGGGTATGCTATGAAATGATAGTTGAAAAGCTCATACAACAGTTGCAAAACTCACACGACAGTTGCTAGCAGGATTTGACTTTTTGAATTTGACTGGCAGAAAGACTCGTACGACACTGGGTTCTTTACCATATGACAGTTGGGCAATAATGAAATGACATTTGATAAAAACTCGTATGACTTTCTCACTGACTAAGATGACAGTGGACTCCAGAAAAGAATTTTACTTCAGATTTTGCAAATTTTGAGTTTTCAAATTCGGATTGTTTGCAAATTTTAATGTTCAGATTTGAGGATGGTAACAGATTTGTTCATTTTCAATAACCAGATAGATAAACAAGCACACAAAATAGCAAGCAAGTGATTTCAAGCATGTCTAAAAACAATGAACAAGGGCAAAAGCAACCTTGTGCATGAACAATCAAGTGATTTTATTCATTCTAATCCTTAGAAGCGCTAATTGTGTACATTCCAAAAATGTTTTGCAATAATGCACATATACCCTAGAAAATGAAATTTTGGCCTCGCTGGGTTTTTAGTAATGGTTTGACTCTGAAAATTTTATGATCCAAGAGGGCGAACTCCAATCCAGGCGCACCGGGGTTTTGACATAGTCTGATAACTTAATCTTCAGGATCTTCTAGGGAGATCTGACAGCCCAACAAGAGACCACACCTGTGGAGATTTCTTTCAACAGGACATTTATATAGCGGTTGTCACTACCACGACGAAAATGGCTATTACTGCTTGAGGTTCCGTCAACATGGTTGACCCAATTAAGGGAATGTCCACTATGGTTAACCCTCTCTAAAGGTGACTCGCAAGATATACCACATGGAGACTGGTTCCAAATTCAAGGATTTGGGTTTTTGGTACTATCCAAAAAGGAAGTAGAGCATAATCCCCTAGCCTTTTCACTTTTAACCCAAACAAAGTAGACAGATTAATCCAACACGCTAAGACCAAGATTATCTCACAAAGATCTATGACATCAACCCCTTATGATCTATCAACCTCTCCGGAGAGAGAATGCCTCGATCAAAAGTTGAAGACACACGGATCTAGTGGAATGTGAGACTCCCTCAGTATCCTCCCCACCTACAAGGGATCCTTCATTGAGAAGAGTTTCGCTGGAAACCCACTCTCTCAAGATCCACAAATAGTGTTCATGGGGCCTAATTACTATGTGTAACAAAGATGCTGAAAGCAAACTATGTTCATTTTTATAGCCCAAATGAAGTCTGTGATAGGAAAGCAATAAAAGTCACTCAAGCTAGACACATGAGATGTTTATTTTAGATCCAAAATCGAAGTCTTATCAGCTAAGAATATTACTTGAATTCCTCGCAACACGCTTAGTAGATTTTTACCTATTTTTAGCAATTCTTGCACTTTTTCCAATCAAAACCAGCAGGAGTCAATCAAAAATAGAGAATTTCAATTGTTAAGATTAGCCGTTAGTCAAAATCTGAAAACCAAATATGACAAACTACCCTAAAAATGAAATGACAATGAAAACCTAGTGCCAAAACTCATACGACAGTGGGTCTGCTTCCAGACGACAGTCCAGAAACTCATACGACACTGGGTGTATGATGATATGATAGTTGAACTTCCAAATGATAGTGTGTATAGTCTGGCACGATTCTCGATCCAATAGACTGTCGTACGATAGTGGGTATAGTCTGAGATGACTTTTGTCAGAAACTCGTATGAAAATTGTACGAATAGAATTTAAAAATCATAGTTTTGGCTCAGAAATCGAGAAGAAAAGATAGAAATTGATAGAATTGAATTGGAAACCCATATCATGGCCCCACGGTGGGTGCTAAAAATGTGTGTGTGAATTTTGTACCTGATCTTTAGACACAACACTTCAATAAAACATTAGAGGTTAGCTAAAATCAAAATCATGCAATAAATGAAAAACTAAACTAACCAGGTGATTTACTGCCTTATAGTAGATGCGAGTATGTATTCTCAGATTATACCAAGATCAGTGACCTTGACAACACCTAAATGAAAGATTTGAATGCAAAATCTAGATATGAAATGAATACAAATTAATCTATATTTTTGTATTTTCTATGCAATTATGTTGAAAAATCTGATATGAGTTCTAAGCTAGATGAAATTGATCTATGATATGCAAAGTAAGCTAACAATAATATGAAATAAAACTAAAATGAATTGAAAACAAGATTGATCTCACAAAAGTTATTGATTCGCAAGAAGCTTCAATTCTTCAGATGTTCATTCTCTAGAGTAAGTATGCAAATTCTGTGGATTCTGTGGATAGATGGATTGATAATGAAGAGCTGAAGCTTTAATTTATAGAAATCTAGGGCTTTGGAGGTGCATGAAAAAAAGCCATAAATCACTCAAATAACTCAGGTTGATTTTTGAGTTATTTTTAAATAAAGGATGTTCAACTCACAAAAACATGCAAAAGCAGAGTTCAACTCAAAATAGAGTTTAGCTTTAATTGATAATTGATAGTTGTTTGCTTTTCTTGAATGTGCATGATTTAATATGAATTAATTTAATAATAAAGTGATTTATTTCCAACTTAACTGATTTTGAAAACTAAAACAATTGATTTATGGGTTAATCAATTATTAAAATCAAACTTTATTCCAATTAAATAATATCATTAAATATGACAACTTGCTTTAATTAATTAAATAAGAATTTAATCAATTAATGATAGGAATTTTGATTTATTGTCAAATTTAAATAACAATGATTAGGAATAAATAATTAAGTGGCAAGATTAAATCTAATTAATTAAATATTTAGAATATTCAATTAATCAAACTATAGGATAAATAGGATTTATCGCCAAATGATCATTAAATTAAAGATAATTAAGATAATTAGGAATATTACTAAGAATATTCCCTGATGCAGATTTTGAGATAATCAATTAGGATTCAATGATGATCAGATGTGTCTTAGGTTAGGACTTCGATGTCGATTTTGTTCGATTTGATGATGTGTAGGAGGTTAATGAACCTATAGCCCATTTTTGGGGTATTACAATAGGTTACATTAATGGATCCTAGTATGTCTTAAGGGGTCTTGAGGGTGACAATGGGTCCTCGTCTATATTAATAGAACCTAAGATATATAAATGGGTCCTAGGACATCCTAAGATACATTAATAGGTCTTGGGGGTCCTAAGGGGTCCTAGGTGTCTTAAGATGTTGTAAGGGATAGATAAGGGTCCTAGTATGTCTTAAGGGGTTGTAGGTTTCATAAGTGGTCCTAAGGGATCCTAGGTTACATTAATTTATACTAGTATGTATTAAGGAGTCTTGAGGGTGACAAGGAGTCCTCGTATGTATTAATAAATCCTAAGACACATCAATGGGTCCTAGGACATCCTAAGATACATTACTGGGTCTTGGAGGTCCTAAGGGGTCCTAGGTGTCTTAAGATGTCATAAGGGATGGATAAGGGTCCTAGTATGTCTTAAGGGGTTGTAGGTGTCATAAGTGGTCCTAAGGGATCCTAGGTTACATTAATGGATCCCGGTATGTCTTAAGGGGTCTTGAGAGTAACAATGGGTCCTCGTATGTATTAATGGAACCTAAGATATATCAATGGGTCCTAGGACATCCTAAGATACATTAATGGGTCTTGGGGGTCCTAAGGGGCCCTAGGTGTCTTAAGATGTCGTAAGGGATGGATAAGGGTCCTAGTATGTCTTAAGGGGTCGTAGGTGTCATAAGTGGTCCTAAGGGATCCTAGGTTACATTAATTGATCCTAATATGTCTTAAGGGCTCTTGAGAGACAAGGGGTCCTCATTTGTATTAATGGAACCTAAGACACGTCAATGGGTCCTAGGACATCCTAAGATGCATTAATGGGTCTTTGGGGTCCTAAGGAATCCTATGTGTATTAAGATATCGTAAGGGATGGATAAGGGTTCGTAGGTGTCCTAAGTGGTCCTAAGGGATCCTAGGTTACATTAATGGATCCTAGTATGTCTTAAGGGATCTTGAGCATGACAATGGGTCCTTTTTGTATTAATGGATCCTAAGATACATGAATGGGTCTAAGTGATCCTATGTGTTTTAAGAGATCCTACTAATGGTTCTTAACGATCATTTTATGTCATAATGGGTCTTATGTCATAACAAGTCTTGGTAAGGGTTCTTAAAATGTTTTATGTCATAATGAGTCTTATGTTATTATATGTCATCAAGTAAGGGGTATTATGTTCTTTTATGTCAATAATAGGTCTTGCTAAGGTTTCATAAAGGGTTTTATGTCATAATCTAGAAGTTGTTAAGGAACCTTATATAATGTTGAATAAAAGATACTACTAAGGGTTCTAGGTGTCTTAAGGGGCCCTAGGTGTCTTATAAGGTTTTAGGATACGTAATTAAGGGGTCCTAAGATAATATGTTAACATGTCTAGCTATACAATGTATAGAAATTTTACATGTAAAATGGAAACATCTAGAACATATACATAACATTTCAACATAAAAAAAAAAATCTACATTTTTAAAAAATAAACATTTTCTGTATAGTTATTAAACTAAGTTTTTCTAACATTTTCTAACTAGGCTTTTCTAGCTAAAGTTTTCTAACTAGGGTTTTCTAAACAAGATTTTATAACATTTTCTAACTAGGATATCCAAACATTAGTTTAACTAGCATTTTTGTAAAAGTATCTAATAAAAAATCTTAAATATATGTACATAACATTTTAGTATATATAAAAAAGAACTTCAAACATTTAAATATCTAACTATACATGTGTACATAACATTTTCTACAACTATATAAACTAAGATTTTCAGATATATCTAACTAAAAAAATTAAAAACAAACATTTAAGAAACATTTTTAAAATATTTTCTAACTAGGATTTTCTAGTTTGGTTTTTCTAACTAGGGCTTTCTAGCTTGGTTTTCTAACTAGGGTTTTCTAAAATTTTCTACATAGGGATTTTTAACATTTTCTAACAACTAATTTGTAAAATTATCTAACAAAATACAAAAGAACTACTGAAAACACAAAACTAACTAAGATATATGAAAAACAAATAATTTACAATTAAAAAAAGAAAATAATGGAAGACTAATGTGTACCTGGTATGAAAGACATTCGAAAGATGTCAAAAATGTTCACAAGATGCTGATGTCATGGTAGGATGTCACTGGGTTCGATCTAACACCTGGGGGTCCACAAGTTTTAAAAAAATAATGGTGAAAATGACCCTGTTGTCATAATTTATTTAAAATTCCGGCCCCAAGGGGTTTGAACGAAGGGGGGGTTCGTTCAAACATGCCACACATATGTGTTTGAACGAACCTCTTGGGAACCTTCAAACGAAGTCCCACGTTCATTCAAAGGGGTCAAAAATGCATTTTTTTTTTATTGCCAAATTTTCTTCATGGCAAAAAGTGGGAGCCACTATTGTGGGCTAACCCTAATGTTATCATGAGTAAGTGTTAATCAACCTTATATTAATTAAGAATTTCATTATTTCATTGTGTGGTTGGGTTACAATGTTGCTTAGTTTCAATATTATGTACAAGTATGAGTTGTGATGTGTTTTTCACATTTGTGAAATGGAAAATTTATTGTCTCGTTCATTATCTATTAATTTCTTGGTGTAAGAGTTAAGTCATTACATCTAGGAGCTCATTTTATGTTCCATATTCTAATTATTTTTTTAATTGTATCACTAATTGTCAAAATTATGACTAATGATCTACCCTTAAAAGGTTTTGTAACCCTCCCATCAAAATTTCTATAAGCATCTCCATTATTTTCTCTTGAGATTTCTCTATATCAATGTTCCCCTTTCTACATTATGTTATCATATTTCATGTTCTTGCATCTTGCAAGCCACTAATGACCTTTCTAATTCCACCATCTAAACCCATGAACATGAGCTGATTTCATATCGAATGTCTATGGAAGGAGTCAAGAGTCCAATATTGTAAAAAAAGATTATAAAGATAAATCCACATCTAAGTTAGTTATATATATATATATATATATATATATATATATATATATATATATATATATATATATATATATATATATATATATATATATATATATATATATATCAATAAATAAATATATATATATATATATATATATATATATATCTATCATGCATGCCGGCCCTCAATAATTTCTACTTTTTTATTCTTATTGGAGCACTCAATTAAACAGAAACAATTAGGAGTGCCCTAAATTTGACAATGTTACCCCAATTGTTTTGGCTCTAACAGCGAAATCTCTCTCTGAAATACCATGATTTAGCACTTGAACTAAGAAATCCCAAGAATAAATCTTCAATTCTACATAATTGGGTTTGGTTCTGACAAATTCTTTGGAGGTTGGATTTCTATCTCCACTCTCTCTTTGTAGGATTCTCAACTTGATTCCACTATCATACCTCATGGGATCTTCCATTCTTCAATTATGTCATCTTCCAAAGCTCAAATTTCAGAGGAAATTTAAAATCAATCGAAAATATATCAACAATCGGTTCACATAATTCCACATACAATCATACTGAACTTTTACAATACACAATCACAATGAATGTGATTGTGTTGGAAGGGGTTACAATCAATATTATATTGGTGTCACAGAAGTCATGCGATACATAAAATGGAGTGAATTGGATGCTTATACAATCTTTCTCTTTACAGAATGACCCTCAGCCTTAATTCCCCAATTCTATAAACTGAAGTGTTTCATAAGATTTCTGTAACAGAGCTTGATGCTATTATACTCTGCAATAAAACACATCAAAGTCAATAAACTTACATTGAAAGCTACCAATTTTAATAACTTGGAAAGAATTTAGGTAGGGATTAATGTTTTTTTATATTTTTTTATATTTTTGAAATATCTACGACCCAATCCCCAACTCTAATTTGGGGTGAATTGAGAGGAGACTAGTCAATAATAAATAAAAACCTATATTTTATTATCAAGAAGAAAGAAAAAAAAAACTTAAATAAACTTACTGATCATATTCAATATTGATTATCCCTGCTGTAGAATTAGCAATATCTCTGAAGGCATCAGCAGAAAGTTCGAGCGTTCCATTGCACTTAGAAGAGCAGTAATGGACTATCTTAACTACAGTGGAATTGGTGTTGTCTAAACATGGATTTTGTGAAATTTGGTTTGTTCCACTCAGACATCTCACACTGTACTGCCTCCCACAAGCTGCTCCATTGTCCCAGATTGCATCACTCACTGCTGCAAACAGATTTCCTGCTGGAAACTGCTTTTGATCATTTCCATAGCATTCTGAGGCTGCCACAAATTTTTATGTGACATTTTTTAGCATTAATATTGAATCACATATCATAATCTATTAACAGAAAGTTCTGTAATTTTTAGTATCAAAAATCTGTAATTTATAATATCAACGTTTTAAATTAATGTTAGTTCTGTAACTTTTAGTATCAACGTTTCAAATCACATCATGATCTAAGATCTGTAATTTATAGTATCAGCGTTTCAAATCAATGTTAGTTCTGTAATTTTTAGTATCAATGTTTCAAATCACATCATGATCTAAGATCTGTAATTTATAGTATCAGCATTTTAAATCAATGTTAGCTCTGTAATTTTTAGTATCAACGTTTTAAATCAATTCATGATTCAAGATCTGTAATTTATAGTATCAATACTTCAAATGACACTCCATGATCCAAGACCTTTGATTTTTAATATCAATGAACTTCAAATCACGCTTCATGATCTAAGATCTACAACTTTTAGTATCAATATTACACTTCATGATTCATCATCAAAATGTTAGATTTTTAATTTTTGGTATCCATATTTTCGCATAATCAAATTTTGAATTAAGAATGAATGAATTGAATCAAAAGAGAAGAGAGAGAAGTGAGTGTATTGCTTACGAACATAAGGAGGAGAATAAAATGTAGCTGTGCCCACATCTCCCAAGCATCCATACAATATTGCACAGACACTCCACAGAAATGCTATGCCTCTCATTTCTATCACAGTAGCCATTGAAAACTTGAATTCATCAATAACTTCATTACAGAGTTCTTAAATATAATCGAGTTCCACAATAAATGGTCAATTTTATTGAAATGGAGAGATAAGATTCAACTGATGCAGCTTCGTCGTCCTCAAGAGTCGTGTCATAATTGAATTGAGATGCCGTGATAGAATTGGCTAGGTTATTATTGTACGTTAAACTTGACGTCAACAAAAGCCATTGACTTGACTGATGACTAGTCCATAAATCAATGAATTCTACGCGTTTTCCAACGCCATAAACGTGTCCAACACGTCATGCATGCTTCTTGACCTTAATAATTCCTAGGTTTTTATCTTTTGAGACAAATACAGGGCACCTAACTATAATTCCTTCCAATGGGATGATAGATTCATTAATGTGATATAGGTTCTATATTAATTAATTAAAAATCAGGTTTGAAATGTTGACACAGATGTTTGAAAGTGATCAACAAGGATTACAAGTCTATTGTTAGAAAATATATATTTTAGTTAGGTATATGTATCTAGTTTGGCTTGCGTCTAGGCTTATATTTATCATTTAGTCATTCGTTGGTGTGTATTTATTTCTTATTCAATTAGTTATCTCTCCAACGATAATAAGTAATGCAATCATTATTCATAATTCAATCCTTCCACACATGACTGCAACTTTGTTGCCTAATCTAGTGCATGTCCATAGTTGTAAGGCCATCCTTATAGCCACAATCTTGACCGTTTTAATTGCGAAATAAATGTTGTTTAGCGAATTGATCACATCTTACACTTTCATCCCAAGTTGACTATGCCCCGGTTTCAAATTCTGATGTTATGTTTATGCATAAAAATACTTTCATTACATTCATTTTGTTGATACATCCATCATAATGATACTATGAATATCAACAATTATTTCAAAAATGAAAAAATGAAAAAAAAAAAAATATAGTATATGTAATCACACTCATCCTAAAACATGTGAATTACCTAGCATTAATACTAGGATTTGTGTACATGTGATCAGGATTAAATTTGGAAAATACAGAAATCTAATTTTTCAAAATTTTATGTGTTTTAGTAAATTGCAATTTTGAAGGTCTTCGGTGCATTTCTGGGCAAAAATGGTGTGTGGAAATAAATGTCACATCACTATTCCCAAAATTTGGTTCAAGATTATTTGAATACCTTACCAACGCATCAAACGGTTCGTAATTCGAAGCTAAGATGAAAAAGCTATGCCTTCTCCAAGCGGACCTAAATTTTATATATAGTTTTTTGATCAATTTTGATAGTTTTAATAGTTTAATTGTAATAAACATTATGATGACTCTTCATTTCAATTCCAAGGGATTTGTGTGACCCTTGGGATCCATCCGACTTGTATAAACTCTAATTTTGAATATAATGGAGACAGTTTTTTGTTTACAATCTTGTTCTCAATTTTCGTGTTGAATTCTACAATATTGCAGCTATCACACCAAGTATTGTAATCTGATTTTCATAAATCAAATCAGTGGTATCAGAGCGGGAATGCTCCTATATGCCAATTTACACAAGGTCTTCCTACCAAAGATTAGGATTGGATACACAAGATTTGTCAAAATACCCACCTTTGCAATGCACACGATCGAAGATGTCAGACGATGATGTTAAGAAGTTGGTCGAGGAAGCTTTAAATAAGCAACGAGAGGAGATGATGAGTCAATTTTCACACCTCCTACAAAATCAAAAACCCTCTGAATCAGAAACATCATTTCGTGGAAATACCCCTTTCAAAGTGCAGGTCAATTTTGACATCCCAAATTTTGAAGGAAAGGTCGATTCTAAAGCTGTTGATAACTGGATATCAAAGTTGGATAGATACTTTTCTGTAAATAATTTCTCAGATGCAGAAAAGATAACATTTGCTCTCCTCAAAGCTGAAACCCATGTGAAATTAGCATGGGAAACCAAAGTCACAAATAAAGAACGAGAATCATTTCTTGAAGAGGGTTTTGAAATTTCTCTTGATAAGAATCCCACATGGGGAGAATTTGTGGAATACATAAAAGAAGCTTACCTTCTGGAGGATGTGTATGAACAAAAATACATAGAGTGGTAGCTTCTTCAACAAAAGAGGGATCAGTCTGTGCAAGATTACACCAATACATTCCATTCACTTTTAGCAAAACTCAGTATTGATGATTCAAAAAAGCATCGAATTTTGAAATATCGGAGTGGACTTCATAGGTATATTCAAACAAAGATGGAATTTTTGAATATTGAGATATTAGCAACTACCTATAAATATGCTACAAAAATTGAAGATAAATTCAAGCAAAAAGGGAAGAGGGACTACTTTGCAAACAACAAGCCAAGGGTTGAAGGTGGCAATAAATTTGTAGGAAAACAGGTAACCAAGGAACCTAATTCAAATTCATCTAAGAACACATGGTGGTCTACTAAAAAGACACAAACAGACACAGGCATGTGGTGTGAGATGCATAAGTCCCCAACCCATAACACAAAGGATTGTCGAAGTATTAAAAATTTGATGACAAAAATACGAGGAGAGGAAGCTGAACCTGAATCATCACCAGTAAATAATTCTGAGAAAGAGGAGAATGATTCCATCATAGAAGCAAACCCATATGTCATAGTTGGAACTGCTAAAGTATTGCCCCATGAAGATGAAGAGAGACTTTTTCATTCACAGATGTGGGTTGATGGAAAGCCTCTACATTTTATTGTTGACAGTAGGAGTCAAAAGAATTTGATATCTAGGGAGACAGTCAAAAGACTAAATTTGAAAGTGACAAGACACCCACAACCATACTCTATGGGATGGGTAAATGAGGGACAAGATATTCAAATAAATCAACAATGTCATTTGCCATATTCAATCAAGCCTTTCAAGGATGAAGTGATATGTGATGTAGCACCATTGGATGTATGTGATGTCTTGCTAGGGCATCCATACATGTATCAGAGGCATGGGGTGTATGAGTCTAGGCCATGTAGTGTTACAATCAAGCTTGGTGGGAAGAGGTATTGAATACTAGAGGTATGTCCAACACAAATTGCTTCTTTAATTAGTGCTAAACAATGTAAACGCTTGATTGCTCAAACTGGAGCTTTTGTTGTACTCATGATTCACCCTGAACAAACAAATTTAGTTGTTCTTAATACACATGCTAAGGTAACAGAGAATCAACAAAATCAAATGGATAAAATTTTGAAACAATATCATAGTGTGTTTACACAACCAGTGGGCTCGTACCAACACACTGTCAAGTCAAGCACTCTATTGATTTAATCCCAGGCACATTGCTACCACATGAGCCAATATATATGAGGTCAGTTTTGGAAAATGATGAGATTAAGAGACAAATTCAAGAGTTGATTCAGAAAGGACACATTCGTCCAAGTGCTTCACCTTGTAGAAGTCCAATTATCCTTGCTAAAAAGAAAGATGGGACATGTAGGCTTTGAATTGATTATAGAGCATTAAATAAAATCTCTATTAAAAATAGATATCCAATCCCTCAAATTGATGATTTGTTGGACCAACTTAGGGGGGCTAAATTCTTTACAAAAATTGACTTGAAGTCTGGATACCACCAAGTACCAATTGATCTAGCAGATGTGCGGAAGACTACATTTAAATCTAAGGAAGGTTTGTTTCAATGGTTGGTCATGCCTTTCGGCCTAACAAATGCCCTAGCCACATTTATGAGATTGATGAATGATGTGCGTAGACCATTCATTGATTCTTTCATAGTTGTTTATTTGGATGACATACTCATCTTTAGCAGAACTTGGTTTGAGCATTTGCAACATGTTGAACAAGTTCTTTCAACTCTACAAAAACACAAACTTTATGCAAACATTGAGAAGTGTTCTTTTGGTATGCAGAGTATTCAATACTTAGGGTATATCATTGACACTAAGGGTGTTCATGTTGATTCAACAAAGATTCAAATAATCCAAGATTGGCCATCCCCTAAAAATTTTACAGAGCTTCGCAGCTTCTTGGGCTTAGCCAACTTCTATCACAGATTTGTGTTTGGTTTCTCACACATATCATGGCCTCTTAATCAATCACTAAGGGGTGGAGCACAAGAAAAATTTCAATGGAAAGAGGAAAAGCAACAAGCATTTGAGGAGTTAAAGAAAAGACTATGTTCAGCACCAGTATTGGTCCTTCCAGATCTACACCAAGCATTTGAGATAGAAACAGATGCATCTGATTATGCTCTTGGTGCGGTACTCACACAACATGGGCATCCTGTTGCCTATCATAGTGAAACTTTTTCTGATATAGTACATAGGTATACCACCTATGATAAGGAGTTGTATGCCATTGTTCAGGCTTGCAAACAATGGAAACATTATATACTGGGAAAGGAAACTATTATACATACAGACCATAAACCACTCCAATTCTTGCAAACACAAGGGAAGCTGTAGAATGATAGACATCAATGGTGGTTAGTCTATTTACAACAATTTCACCTCAACATTCGTCATCAAAAAGGAAGCAGTAACAAGGTGGCAGATTGTTTGAGTAGGCCTCCGATTGCAGGTTTGATAATAGTGTTGGATTCGTGCAGTCATCAATCATCCACTTGGGAACAACTATATAGTACTTGTATGCACCCAAAAATGGTCACCTAGACTTTGGGCCTCATTTATTCGATTTATTTATCTCTGAATCAGTTTTATCAATAATCAACATTTTCCAAATATCAATTTCTTTGATCAAATCCTATTTCATCATTTTCAATTATTTTCCTTGGGCTAACCATTTTATCCTAAGTTTTTATTTATTTAAAAGGAATATTTCCTCCCCTTTTAATAAATAAAAAGCCCCCCACTTTTCCTCTTATCCTAAGTTGCACAAATAAAGCACCATTCTTATTTTATAAAAAGAGAAAAAGTACTTTTTTCTCATATGGACACAAAAGTCAACTCCTATTTTCTCATTGGAGGATATTTGTGCACAAGGATCAAGCTTCCATTTTTCTCCACCGTTGATTAAGTCTTTTGCCTCTTAATCTCAATGGTCCATTCCTTTTCATTTCTTATAAAAGGAGAGCTCTCTTCCTCATTTGGCATCCATCTTTTTTATGCTAATGTTATGCTGCAAGTTTTCTAGATCACTTTGGAGCTATCTTTGAAGACATTCTACATCAAGCTTTGAAGACTTGCTTTTCATTGTTTCATCTCATTTAGTTGCATATTTCCTTTGTTTAGTTGCATAATCATGGCATATTAGCTTAGTTTCCTTTTATGCAATAGATTAGCTTCATATAGCTTAATTAGGGGAATTGTAATTCATTGCTATTTCCTTTCATAGTTGCATTGTACTTTCATTTTGATAGATTAATCTTGCATATTCATATTAGTTTGCATTGCATTTTCATAGTGATTCTTAAGGATATTGACATTCTTTCCCTAGTCTTCAATTTTATGAATCTCTCATTGTGTGGTTGACTAGCAAGGTCACTAGTTTGTAGCTCTAGCTGAGAGAAAATTTATCAAAGTCCCTTGCAACTCCATGCATAAAGAGCTATGAGTCACTTTGTGAGGCCTCATTGTTGAGCAACCTTGAATGTAATGATTCATAGAAGTGTGGTCACATTTTCACCATACATTTCTGGCGCCCATCGTGGGGCAGAGTAGATAGACTTGTCCTTTAGATTTGTTGCATTTTTGTGATTTTTCAGATTAATTTGTGCATATTCTGTATTCTCTATTTTCTGTCTCAGAATATCGCACGACACTTCTCAGGATTATCGCGTGACAGTTCTTAGTATATGGGTGCAACACTTCACGCAGAGGAAGAATCGCCCTCCTATATTAAGTTCTATCACCTGGCATCATGTGAAGTATCGCCCTACTTTTCTGCAGAGTATCGCCCAGACTGATAAGTATCACCCGGGTAAAAGAAACTGTGTCGCGCGATCCTGGTGAAGTCTGAGGTATATCACCTGATCTGACAGAGAACTGCATTTTAAGTTTTATCATCTGAATTCAATCACATTTAGTTTGCAGGTTTACTTTATTGTATTTAGTTAGATCTAAACTACATTTCTTAACTTAGATTAATCAGTTTCTTGCATTACTTTCATTTAGATTTTAGATTTTCCTAACCCTAGTTGTCTAACAAGTTGTGGTTGTAGGAGTTTTGCTTGAAGGAAATTGTCATGAATTGCATGCTAAAGGGCTACTAATGGTTTTTGTAGGGCTAACCAAAGCATAATTGAAAAGCAAAAAGAAAAAAAAAATTTCAAGTGTTTGTGATTTATTTCCTTTCAAGTGTGGCATCTACTAATTGTTTTAGGAACTTTAATACCTTGTGGAAGGAATTTTGAGGTGGTAGGAGAAGTATGCTCTTCACCTTTTGGTGAACCAGAAAATCTTGACCCATCTTAAGGTTTTGGAAGCAAGGGAGTAATTGAATTTGCTTGGTGTGTTTGGGAGAAGTTTTTGAGATAGGGGAGTATGCTCTTCACCCTTGTGGTGAACCAAAAACTTTGAACCTCAAAAATTATCCATTCTTTGTTTAGTTTAGGATCCTTTAGCGGGCCTTCTCTTGAGAAATCAAGAGGAACGACCCAAGTGGGGACAAGCCTTTTGCTAGCTATTTCGACTCACTATAATCTCAAGGCTATCGAGGACACAAAACCTTGGTAGACATAACACTTGTCTTCGCTTGATGTGAGTAGCTCATGGGATTGCAACCATGGGGAAAGCATTGAGCAAGAATGATTAAGGTACTCTTGAGGCCGCAAGGTCCTAGTCTTTTATGAGGAGCAAGAGGGGTGTTATGAACGGAAGCCCTTACTAAGAACCTTAGGTTAGAAGCCACCTTTATTTAGCCGCTTATCTTCTTAGTGCAAGGATTGATCCAAGTGGACTAACTTGGATCACCCCAAGATACTCACCATATGTGTCCTTTTGGTTGTGTTATTTGACACTTCCACGACAAAGCCAATATCTCTTGTGGGCAACCACTTGGTGTGAGGCAAGGGGGCATCAAGTTGTGGGCTAAGTTGGTAAGTATTGAGCCTTGTCTTGTAGGTAGATATTTCTTGAAGTGTTTTTGATTGTGTGATACCAGTGTAAATGTTCTCAACATACAAACAATCGGTAGCTTCCATAGGGTGCAATTTTACTTTTTGATATCACAAAGTGTTTATCTTGGCAAGATTTCTTTTTCCCTTGTTTCAAGTGTTTGAAGACATGTTTGATCCCCTACTATTTGCAAACCTGTCCAAATGTTGTTAAATTTGTGATTGACATTAGACATTTTCACCCTAACATTTAGAAAATCCAAAATCAGACCTTAAAACTTGAAATTTTGCACAAATTGGTCAAAATCAACATTAGTATCACCTGCACTTAAGAGAAATATCGTACGACAGTTTGCACTAGACTATGTCGCTTGACAATTATTAGGTCTATCGCCTACCATTTTTGAGGTTTATCATCTAGCATCGTGCGAAGTATCACCTGGTCCTAGGTATATCGCCTATTTTGCTTGGAGTCTGTTGCCTAGAAGTTTTCAACAGTAGTCTTAGTTTCAGTCATTGAGTTGCTTTTAGTACAACTTGACCTTTGAGTAGGTTATTTGATCTTGCTATTAGAGACCTATTTTGACTACAAATTTTTGATTTTGGCCTTCTAGGGATCATTTCAATTGATTTATAAAGTTACCTTGAAGATAATTTGTCAAGTTAGAGAGTTATTCCTAGTGAAAATTTTGTGTTTAGAATTGTTGATTACACCCTTGGAGAATTCTGATCCTACTATTGTCCAAATCATTTTTCATATATCTCAATTTCGATTTGAATTTTGGCTAAGTCCAACCTCCTGATTCAAAAGTGCAAGGGTATTCACCCTTTGATTTGAAGCACCTCTTTGATAGTGTTGGTGACGCCTTTTATTTTCTATCTTTTCATTTTCTCCTTGGACAATAGAGAATCTTAATTATCCTTGGTTGGCATTGGCACTTTGAGAGATTGACTTATCACCTAGAGTTTCTTTCTTTCATGTCAGTTACAACAAGATACCAAGTTAGTCAAGGGAAATGACCTCCAGTTGTCAAATCCTAGGTGTTGTCATGTTGCTCAACATCTCAATGAACGTTATGATATCAATTGCATAAGATGACTCTTAGTCTTCTTCTTTCCTCTCCATTTCTCATGTTCTTCTGAAGTCTTCTATTCCCATGAGAAATTCTTCTTCTTCTTCTTGATTATTTTCCTCTTATTATCTAGTCTACATTCTTCTATTCATCTCTTATATTCATTTCTTCCATGATTGATTCTTCCTCTTCTAGAACCATGAATTTCAACTATCTTGTTAAGGAACCTCTCTTGAGAATAGATGATATTGAACTCATTTCTCAATTTGAAGAGTATCTTTATTCCTCCAATAGTCCTTCCAAATATCTCATGGGTGATAAACTTATGGCAAAAATAAAGGAAAAGATGATTAAATCAGATGCCTTTGCTAGGATCATAGACATGGTCATATCACAACCACCTTCTTCTAAACATTCTTCATCATCTAAGTTTTCTCATTCTTCCTCATCTTCCAAATCTTATCATGACTCTTCTAGACATTATTCGTATTCTTCATTATCCAAGTCTTCTTCTTCCACTAGGTCTTCATTTTCCTCTTCTTCAAGATCTCGTTCCTCTTCTACTTTTCCCAAGAGTCTTACTTCTCTTCAGAAGACACACCATAAAGAGCAATGTGATAGTCCTTGTGATGTCTCTTCCACAAAGAGTGACACACCTACCTTTGATGACTATGATGACTATGATGATGGACAATGTAGTGATGCCCATGAAACTTCTATTCCTAAGCATCATCCTTGTGGTACGCTTGTGATTTCTAAGGGGGAGTCATATTGGGTAACTGTGATGGTGATCCATATGACTCTAAATTTAAAGAATTCTTTGATGATTTTTGTGAACAATACAATATTCCTACTGAGGAAGAGAAAATCTACCGCGATGATTTCAAACGTCAAAAGAATCTCTCCTCTAAAAGTTCTCATGCTGAAAATAAAGGTTGCGCTCTCAAGCAAGATCATATTAATGTTGAACCTTTGTCTTGTGATGGTTCCCTTCCATCCTCTACTTCCTCCAATACCTACACACTTCCTAAAGCTTCTGAGTCTTCCAAATCTTTCATAAATCCTTCATCCAACAAAGATCCTAAGGCTTTCCACGTGGTTCCCTATAGTTATTCTCAAGGGCCACCTCTTAAAGATACTCAAGCTAACCTTCACTTGGCTGAAAATACTTTCAATAATGCTAAACCTAAAGAGCCTAAGCCTTTAAATACTATAATGCCTATTTCAGCTAGTCTTTCAGCATCTCCTCCAAAGTCTTCCATACAATTCCAACATGCTTCCTTGTCCTTAGAAGTGGCTCCATGTCAAGAGGACCCTAAAAATGATAAAGAAAAAAATATAAATAAAGATCAAGATCAAGAACCCTCCATATCATCCAATTCTCTTCATGATGTATCTCCTCCATTTCATGGTTCTTTTGATCCTCTACGCTCTTCCGCATTCATTCCACCATCTCCTAAGCAAGATCAAGCTACTACTTACACTATTGAGCTTATTGATAATCAAAATAACCTTACCACACTTGCGCTTTCCAAAGATGATACTTCTATTAAGGTTATTAAAAATGGTGTTGTTACTTTTGATGTAAAGCCTATTGAAAATCAAAAGAAAGTTGATATGCTTATGCTACCCAATGATCCTTGTCAAGATCAAAGTCTTCCATCTTCTTGTTCTACCACTCCATGTTCACTTCCACTTTCTTCTCTTCCTAAATCTTTGTAGGCTATGAACGATCCTGTCAAAGAAGGTGCTCCTATTCAAGATGTGCATGATCCTATTGAAAAATCTAATGCTCACTCTAAAGATGCTGATGTCCTTGGTTGTCATATAGATGTTGATGAACTTATTGATTATCCTTTTGCATCTTCCACATCCATCCTTGGACTTCCTCCACCAATACCAAAGGCTTCATGTCTTCCTTCCATCTTGGGCCCTTATGTCCCTTCACTTTCCCCTCCTAACTCTCCTAATTCTTCATCCATCTTGGGTCCTTATGTCCCTCCATCTCCTATCTTTCCTCAAGATCAACATAGATGCATACCCTTGAATTCTTTTCATCCATCCACCCATCTAAACCAATCATATTCCACTCCTTCTTCCACAAGTCCCAAGTCTTTTGGAAGTAACTTGAATATTCAATACAAGAAAAAGAAGCAATACAAGAATCCATCAAAAAAGGAAGATCACCATGTCTCCTCTAATCGACATGGGGGCATAAAGTCAAAAAAGATATCTAAGAAGAAAACTACAAGACAAGTATGTGTTCCAAAATTCATCATCGAAGATATTCTCTCTAACACATCAAAAGAAAATAAAAAGCTTAAAGCTATATGGATTCCAAAGTCTCTCTTGAAAGAGTCCTATGTTGAGCAAAAAGTGAAGTTGACATTCAAGCTTCCAAAGGCTTCCACTTCATTTTTTTCAAAAAATATTCTTCCATTCCATGCGCATGAACCACAACCTCTGCTACACATTTGTCATATTCCTTCTTGTATTCCTCCATTCACATTTGAAAATTATAACAAGTACACCAATCCTCTCTTCGAGGAGTCAGATAGCAATAATGAACCAGAATATGGTTCACTTTTGGACTAGAATATGGTTTACGTTTCCTCCATTTTTCCCGCCACCCTTCAAGGTGTGTATTGACATTGATCTTTCCTTCCTTTCCATCTACCCTTTCAGTACAATCCTTCCATTCATTATCCTTCTACCATCTATCATTTTTCCTCATTTGCCTATTCCTCCTATCTTCCAACCTCACTTGCTTTACATAAAACTTTATCCTCCATTTTTCTCTTCCATTTTCCTTTCCCTATCAGCATCTTTGAGCATATTATTTTGGATCCTTGGTATATCAATGATTTATCCTTTCAAGGAGCATTACCTAAAAGCTTGCTTTCTTCCAAAAAATTATAAAATTCAAAAACAAAAAAAAAGAAAGAAAAAAAAATTGAAAAAATTGAAAATATGCCATGGTGAAAACCTAGAAACAGGCACCTTGGTAGCAAAAGTAAAGAGAAATAAATTTGTCCTATGGTGAAAACCACTCCCTTGTGGCACCTTGGATAAGTACTGTGATGAAAACCTGGTAATCAGGCATCATGCATAGTTCTTCTACATATTTCATCCATTCCATCTTCTCTCTTTGATCTTGGCAATGTTGACCTATACACGAACAATTGGCTATCTTGTGAGCTATCTTAAGATGATCTTGATTTCATTCCTTTCATTTTAGCCTTCATATCTATTTTTCTCCCTTTATTCTAGCCTTTCGCTATCCTTTTCCCCCTTGGTCTTGATCTAATAAAAAGAGTAAAATACAATGCTATGAAGTCTCTTGACATGTCTACCCTCTTTGGACTGCATCCTTTCGTGCTCTTACATTGCGCTTTTGTGGCTTATCTCATACTAGTCTTTCATTGTTTGTCCAAATATGCTTTACATGACAATTTTTTCCCTAGCTTGGGTACTCTTGAGGAGTCTTCTCTTGAGGATTTCTTCCCTTTATTCTCCTTCATTCTCTTGTCTTCCATCTCTTCCACCAACTTGTTAATCCCTCTTGTTCCCCACCTTGCCAGACATTGGGACTGCAAGATGTGATCTTGCTTGATAGTTTGATGTCTATTTTCTGTCTGAGGGCATCTTTTGTATATATTTTATTCATCCTAAAAAAATACCAAAAAAAAATTCATATAATGCTAAAAAATCCTAAAAAGTATAAAAAGTCCTAAAAAAATACAAAAAAATAAAAAAATAGCAAAACATTCAAAAAAATAGAAAAAGTGCCTTGGTGAACACCTGGAAATAGGCACCTTGGTAGCAAAAATTCAAAAAAATGAAAAAAAGAGAAAAAATTGTAATAAATCCAAGTGGTGAAAACCTAGAAACAGGCGCTACTTGAGGCCTTTGCACTCCTATTTATTAACATGCGTCCTCGACACTGAGCCTTTCTCCATCATACCTTGACCTTATTTGGCTTAGTCTGGAATTGGTCTTTACCTTTGTCTAGGGGGCATAACTATTCACATAGGTCCTTTAGGTGCGTTTGTCTCTTGGGGCATTTCCTAACAGGTGTTTTTCAACACCACCCCAAACAGTGTTTTTCAACACTACCCTAGCATCAATTGTTTCTTAACACTTATCAGATGTCTTACCCAATAGTCCAAGTGTGATGCAATATTTCTCATTGGCAGATGTGATAACCAAAGTCTGACTCTATGACCAACACACACACACTTAAACAATCAACTTGTTGAGATATGTTGACTTTATTTTTTCTTTGTGTGCTGTCTATGAGGATTTCTTTGATGAGTGGTCTCTCCTTGAGAAGTTTTCGATGATGCATAGCTAGAAGACTGAGGGTATGAGAACATGTTTTATTTCTTTATCTGCTTGTGGGTATATTTCATTGATCCTAACTATCATGAGCATTTATGCTGGTCTTACTTGACACTACGGATTGACAAGGTATTATCCTTGACTATTTTTATGCGAGTGCATCCTTATAGCTATCTTGACTTTAATGTGTCTTGATACAAGCATAATCTCGCCATAACAAAATTAGGTAATCTCACTGCACTAGTCATCTTGACCTACATATCTTTGATGCCTAGGTGGGATTTCCACATTTCTATCTGATAAAGATCATATTCATATTCACATAGTTATACTAGTGTGCATTGTGTGATCTTACGGCACTACCTAACGCTCGATGATGATAATTAGATGTCTATAAGCGTTGTGACTTTTCAAGTCAACCACTTTTCATCGTAGCTTACATTTTTAGGTTCATATTAGTTTAGTTTTGCATCTTGCATATGGAGAGAGCTCTTTTTTTATCATCTACGGACTAGTTGGTCAACTGTGCTCATTTTCTGATTCTTCTTGATCATATCTTTCATTTCTGGTCTTTCATATCACATCATTTTCTATCCATTTTCAGACTCGAAATCAAAATCTGAGTCACGTTTCCAAGTTTTCTCATTCTTCTACACAGTTGACTGACCATTTGAGGCATCATTCTTTGATCTTTGATGGAATTTCTTCCTTCCATGTCTCTCAAATTTTCTAGTCTTTCATTCGCTCTATTTCTAGTCTTCTATTTCTATTCTTCTACCTCCTCACTGGGGCATGTTTCATTGCCTAATGGTTATCCTGTTATCATTTATATTTGATTATGATTTCATTTCGATTTGATCAAATTTTTATCGATTTGTTGTCTCTCCTCTACCTGATTTTGATTTCGATTCCGAGGGGGCAGTATCTATGGGATTCTCATCCCTTTCCTGATTCAGACATCTTTTGTGAGCTTTTGCTCAAATTTGAGATTCTTATCTCTTACTTTGAATGTGATCCCAAATCGACCTCATGTTCAAAGACCTTTGTTTATGCTTTGTCCGGATATGATCCCGAATCGACCTCATATCTGAGTTGTTTTGTGATCCTAGATCGATCTCACATTTCAACTTCATTCTTTGACTACATGTGTTCCCAAATCGATCACACATTAGTCAAAGAGGGGCAAATGTATGCACCCAAAAATGGTCACCTAGACTTTGGGCCCCATTTATTCAATTTATTTATCTCTGAATCAATTTTATCAATAATCAACATTTTCCAAATATCAATTTCTTTAATCAAATCCTATTTCATCATTTTCGATTATTTTCCTTGGGCTAACCATTTTATCCTAAGTCTTTATTTATTTAAAAGGAATATTTCCTCCCATTTTAATAAATAAAAAGCTCCCCACTTTTCCTCTTATCCTAAGTTGCACAAATAAAGCACCATTCTTATTTTATAAAAAGAAAAAAAGTATTTTTTGTCTCATATGGACACAAAAGTCAACTCCTATTTTCTCATTGGAGGATATTTGTGCACAAGGATCAAGCTTCCATTTTTCTCCACCGTTGATTAAGTCTTTTGCCTCTTAATCTCAATGGTCCATTCATTTTCATTTCTTATAAAAGGAGAGCTCTCTTTCTCATTTGGCATCCATCTTTTTTATGCTAATGTTATGTTGCAAGTTTTCTAGATCACTTTGGAGCTATCTTTGAAGACATTCTACATCAAGCTTTGAAGACTTTCTTTTCATTGTTGCATCTCATTTAGTTGCATATTTCCTTTGTTTAGTTGCATAATCATGGCATATTAGCTTAGTTTCCTTTTATGCAATAGATTAGCTTCACATAGCTCAATTAGGGGAATTGTAATTCATTGCTATTTTCTTTAATAGTTGCATTGTACTTTCATTTTGATAGATTAATCTTGCATATTCATATTATTTTGCATTGCATTTTCATAGTGATTCTTGGGGATATTGGCATTCTTGCCCTAGTCTTCAATTTTATGAATCTGTCATTGTGTGGTTGACTAGCAAGGTCACTAGTTTGTAGCTCTAGCTGAGAGCAAATTTATCAAAGTCCCTTGCAACTCCATGCATAGAGAGTTATGAGTCGCTTTGTGAGGCCTCATTGTTGAGAAAACTTGCATGTGATGATTCATAGAAGTGTGGTCACATTTTCACCATACAGTACTGACCCTGATTTTGCTAACATCTATAGTAATTTGGTAGAAGGAAAATCTGTCTTTGATTTTCACTTGCAGGATGGGTTTCTTTGGTATAATGGTCACATATGTGTACCCACCAAAGAACAGAAGAAAATGATATGGAAAGCTCACTACAATCGTGTTGCAGGACATTTTGGTATTGGTAAGACTACTGCTATCCTTCAAAAGTATTTCTATTGGTAAAAAATGAAGCAGGATACCATTTCACATATACAAGCTTGTGCAGCCTGTGCAATTGCAAAGCCAGCAAACTGTAAGTTGGGTCTATACTTACCATTACTTATTCCTGATAAGCCATGGTAGTCTGTTTCAATGGATTTTATGTCTAGGCTTCCAACTACCAAGCGAGGGCATGATTGTGTATATGTTGTGGTAGATAGGTTTTCTAAAATGGCTATCATGGTGGCATGTAAAAAGATGATTTCTGTAGAAGATACTGCCAAGCTAATTTTTGAACATGTTTGTGTTAATTTTGGTTTGCCAAAAACCATTATTTCTGATAGGGATAGCAGGCTCATCAACAAATTTTGGTCTGCACTATGGGCTAAAATGGACACGAAATTGACAAAGTCCACAGCATTCCATCCCCAAATAGATGGGGAGACAGAAGTGGTGAATCAAATGATTATTCATATTTTATGAATGTATCATTCAAAACATCCTCGCACATGGGATGGAAGCTTACCCTATGTGCAACACAGCTACAACCGTGCACTCCATAGTACTACAGGGCACAGTCCATTTGAGGTTTCTCTTGGGTACTAGCCATTGGCACCTATGGATGTAGCACCTATGGATGTAGCAATACTATCTCTACACTCTAATAGTCCATTGAATGGTGACAAGGAGGTAGATAAAGTAGAAAAATTCATTGATAACATTAGACACCTACAACAGCAAGTTTATGAGATATTGGAGCAGAGTAATCAGAAGTATAAGGAAAGGCATGATAAACATAGAACTCCTCATTAGTTTCAGATTGGTGACAAGGTATGGTTACATCTTCAGAAAGAGTGCCTCCATGGACCAAATAGGAAGTTTTGTCCTCTTTGTTATGGACCATACACTATTGTGAAACAAGTTGGTGAGAATGCTTTTGAACTTAATTTTCCATCCTTTTTGGGACTACATCTAGTTTTCAATGTGGAATTGTTGAGACCCTATTTTCCTCCTTTATTGGATATCTCCCATGCTATTGAACACATTCAAGCTACAGAGTTAAATCCCTCTACTACTGCTCCAGTCCAGTGTGACCATGTTACTAAAACCATTTTAAAGACTTTGAGAAATTAGAACATTCCTTTGTATCGGGTGGTTCGAGCTGGTCAGCATTCTCATCAAGGCAAGTGGTTTACTAAGGAACAAATTGAAGATCAATTTCCTCATCTATTGCAGCAGATTAGTGCAATGGGGCCCATTGCCTCTTAAGGGGGTAGGAATGATTAGGATTAAATTGGAAAAATACTGAAATCTAATTTTTCAAAATTTCATATGTTTTAGTAAATTGCAATTTTGAGGGTCTTCGGTACATTTCTGGGAAAAAATGGTGCCTAAAAATAGGGATGGAACATCGCTATATTTTAAATTAGGTTCAATATTATTTGAATACCTTTCCAACACATCAAACGGTTCATAATTCAGGGCTAAGATGAGAAATTTATGCCTTCTCCAAGCGGACCTAAATTTTATATATAGTTTTTTCATCAATTTTGATAGTTTTAATAGTTTAATTGTAATAAACACTATGATGACTCTTCATTTCAATTCCAAGGGATTTTTCTGACCCTTGGGATCCATCTGACTTGTATAACCTCCAAGTTTGAATAGAATGGAGACAATTTTTTGTTTGCAATCTTGTTGTTCTCAATTTTCATGTTGAATTCTACAATACTGCAGGTATCACACCAGGTATTGTAATCTAGTTTTCATAAATTAAATCAGTGGTATCAAAGTGGAAATGCTCCTATATGCCAATCTACACAAGGTCTTCCTACCAAAGATTAGGATTGGATACACAAGATTTGTCAAAATACTCACCTTTGAGACGCACACGATCGAAGATGTCAGATGATGATGTTAAGTAGTTGGTCAAGGAAGCTTTAAATAAGAAATGAGAGGAGATGATGAGTCAATTTTCATGCCTCCTATAGAATCAAAACCCTCTAAATCAGAAACATCATTTCGTGAAAATACCCCTTTCAAAGTGCAGGTCAATTTCGACATCCTAAATTTTGAAGGAAAGGTCGATTCTGAAGTTGTTGATAACTGGTTATAAAAGTTGGATAGATACTTTTCTGTAAATAATTTCTCAGATGCAGAAAAGATAACATTTTCTCTCTTCAAAGCTAAAACCCATGTGAAATTAGCATGGGAAACCAAAGTCACAAATAAAGAACGAGAATCATTTCTTGAAGATGGTTTTGAAATTTCTCTTGATAAGAAGCCCACATGGGGAGAATTTGTGGAATACATAAAAGAAGCTTACCTTCTGGAGGATGTGTATGAACAAAAATACATAGAGTGGTAGCTTCTTCGACAAAAGAGGGATCAGTTTGTGCAAAATTACAACAATACATTCCATTCACTTTCAGCAAAACTCAGTATTGATGATTCCGAAAAGCATCACATTTTGAAATATGGGAGTGGACTTCACAGGTATATTCAAATAGAGATGGAATTTTTGAATATTGAGACATTAGCAACTACCTATAAATATGCTACAAAAATTGAAGATAAATTCAAGGAGAAAGGGAAGAGCGACTACTTTGCAAACAACGAGCCAAGGGTTGAAGGTGGCAATAAATTTGTAGGAAAATAGGTGATCAAAGAACCTCATTCAAATTCATCCAGGAAAACATGGTGGTCTACTAAAAAGACAAAAATAGACATAGGCATGTGGTGTGAGATGCATAAGTCCCCAACCCATAACACAAAGGATTGTCGAAGTATTAAAAATTTGATGATAGAAATATGAGGAGAGGAAGCTGAACCTGAATCATCACCAGTAAATAATTCTGAGAAAGAGGAGAATGATTCCATCATAGAAGCAAACCCATATGCCATAGTTGGAACTGCTAAAGTATTACCCCGTGAAGATGAAGAGAGACTTTTTCATTCACAGATGTGGGTTGATAGAAAGCCTCTACATTTTATTGTTGACAGTGGGAGTCAAAAGAGTTTGATCTCTAGGGCGACAGTCAAAAGATTAAATCTAAAAATGACAAGACACCCACAACCATACTCTATGGGATGGGTAAATGAGGGACAAGATATTCAAATAAATCAACAATTCCATTTTCCATATTCAATCAAGCCTTTCAAGGATGAAGTGATATGTGATGTAGCACCATTGGATGTATGCGATGTCTTGTTGGTGCAGCCATACATGTATCAGAGGCATGGGGTGTATGAGTCCAGGCCATGTAGTGTTACAATCAAGCTTGGTGGGAAGATGTATCGAATACCAGAGGTATGTCCAACACAAACTGCTTCTTTAATTAGTGCTAAATAATGTAAATGCTTGATTGCTCAAACTGGAGCTTTTTTTGTACTCATGATTCACCCTGAACAAACAAAGTCAGTTGTTCTTAATACACATGCTAAGGTAATAGAGAATCAATAAAATCAGATGGATAAAATTTTGAAACAATTTCATAGTGTGTTTACACCACTAGTGGGACTACCAACACACTATCAAGTCAAGCACTCTATTGATTTAATCCCAGGCACACCGCTACCACATGAGCCAATATATATGAGGTCAGTTTTGAAAAATGATGAGATTACGAGACAAATTTAGGAGTTGATTCAGAAAGGAAACATTCCTCTAAGTGCTTCACCTTGTGGAAGTCCAATTGTCCTTTCTAAAAAGAAAGATGGGACATGGAGGCTTTGAATTGATTATAAAGCATTAAACAAAATCTTTGTTAAAAATAGATATCCAATCCCTCGAATTGATGATTTGTTGGACCAACTTAGGGGGGCTAAATTATTTTTAAAAATTGACTTGAAGTCTGGATACCACCAAGTACCAATTGATCCAGCAAATGTGTGGAAGACTGCATTTAAATCTAAGGAAGGTTTGTTTGAACGATTGGTCATGCCTTTTGGCCTAACAAATGCCCTAGCCACATTTATGAGATTGATGAATGATGTGCTTAGACCATTCATTGATTCCTTTGTACTTTTTTATTTGGATGACATACTCATCTTTAGCAGAACTTGGTCTGAGCATTTGCAGCATGTTGAACAAGTTCTTTCAACTTTGCAAAAACACAAACTTTATGCAAACATTGAGAAGTGTTCTTTTGGTATGCAGAGTATTCAATACTTAGGGTATATCATTGACACTGAGGGTGTTCATGTTGATTCAACAAAGATTCAAATAATCCAAGATTGGCCATCCCCTAAAAATTTCACAGAGCTTCACAGCTTCTTGGGCTTAGCCAACTTCTATCGCAGATTTTTGTTTGGTTTCTCACACATATCATGGCCTCTTAATCAATCACTAAGGGGTGGAGCACAAGAAAAATTTTAGTGGACAGAGGCAAAGAAACAAGCATTTGAGGAGTTAAAGAAAAGACTCTGTTCAGCACCAGTATTGGACCTTCCAGATCTACACCAAGCATTTGAGATAGAAACAGGTGCATCCGATTATGCTCTTGGTGTGGTACTCACACAACATGGGCATCTTGTTGCCTATCACAGTGAAACTTTTTCTGATATAGTATGTAGGTATCCCACCTATGATAAGGAGTTGTATGCCATTGTTCAGGCCTACAAAAAATGGAAACACTATGTACTAGGAAAGGAAACTGTTATACATATAGACCATAAACCACTCCAATTCTTGCAAACACAAGGGAAGTTGCAGAATGATAGACATCAATGGTGGTTAGCCTATTTACAATAATTTCACCTCAACATTCATGATAAAAATGGAAGTAGTAACTAGGTGTCAGATTGTTTGAGTAGGCCTCTGATTGTAGGTTTGACAATAGTGTTTGATTCATGTGGTTATCAATCATCCACTTGGGAACAACTATATAGTACTGACCCTGATTTTGCTAACATCTATAGTAATTTGGTAGAAGGAAAATCTTTCTTTGATTTTCACTTGCAGGATGGGTTTCTTTGGTATAATGGTCACATATGTGTACCCACCGAAGAATAGAAGAAAATGATATGGGAAGCTCACTACAGTTGTGTTGCAGGACATTTTGGTATTGGTAAGACTACTGCTATCCTTCAAAAGTATTTCTATTGGCCAAAAATGAAGCAGGATATTATTTCACATATACAAGCTTGTCCAGCCTATACAATTGCAAAGCCAAAAAATTGTAAGTTGGGTCTATGCTTACCATTACTTATTCCTGATAAGCCATGGTAGTTTGTTTCAATGGATTTTATGTCTAGGCTTCCAACTACCAGGCAGGGGCATGATTGTGTATATGTTGTGGTAGATAGGTTTTCTAAAATGGCTAGCATGGTGGCATGTAAAAAGATGATTTATGCAGAAGATACTACCAAGCTATTTTTTGAACATGTTTTCATTCATTTTGGTTTTCCCAAAACCATTATTTCTGATAGGGATAGCAGGTTCATCAGCAAATTTTGGTCTACACTATGGGCTAAAATGGACACGAAATTGACAAAGTCCAGAGCATTCCATCACCAAACAGATGGGCAGATAGAAGTGGTGAATCGAATGATTATTCATATTTTATGGATGTATCATTCAAAACATCCTCACACATGGGATGGAAGCTTACCCTATGTGCAACACAGCTACAACCATGCACTCCATAGTACTATAGGGCACAGTCCATTTGAGCTTTCTCTTGGGTATCAGCCATTGGCACCTATGGATGTAGCAATACCATCTCTACAGTCTAATAGTCCATTGAATGGTGACAAGGAGGTAGATAAAGTAGAAAAATTCATTGATAACATTAGACACCTATAGAAACTAGTTTATGAGATATTGGAGCAGAGTAATCAAAAGTATAAGGAAAGGCATGATAAACATAGAACTCCTCGTCAGTTTCAAATTGGTGACAAGGTATGGTTACATCTTCACAAAGAGTGCCTACATGGACCAAATAGGAAGCTTCATCCTCTTCATTATGAACCATACACTATTGTGAAACAAGTTGGTGAGAATGCTTTTGAACTTAATTTTCCATCCTTTTTGGGACTGCATCCAGTTTTCAATGTGGAATTGTTGAGACCCTATTTTCCTCCTTTATTGGATATCTCCCAAGCTACTGAACACATTCAAGATGGAGAATTAAATCCCTCTACTACTGTTCCAGTCTAGTGTGACCATGTTACTAAAGCCATTTTAAAGACTTTGAGAAATCAGAACATTCCTTTGTATCGGGTGGTTCAAGCTGGTCAGCATTCTCATCAAGGCAAGTGGTTTACTAAGGAACAAATTGAAGAACAATTTCCTCATCTATTGCAGAAAATTAGTGCAATGGGGGCCATTGCCTCTTAAGGGGGGAGGAATGATCAGGATTAAATTGGGAAAATACTGAAATCTAATTTTTCAAAATTTCATATGTTTTAGTAAATTGCAATTTTGAGGGTCTTCAGTGCATTTCTAGGCAAAAATGGTGCCTGGAAATAGGGTTGGAACATCACTAATTTGAAATAAGGTTCAATATTATTTGAATACCTTTCCAATACATCAAACGGTTCGTAATTCAGAGCTAGGATGAGAAAGTTATGCCTTCTCCAAGTGGACTTAAATTTTATATATAGTTTTTTGATCAATTTTGATAGTTTTAATAGTTTAATTGTAATAAACATTATGATGACTCTTCATTTCAATTCCAAGGGATTTGTGTGACCCTTGGGATCCATCCAACTTGTATAAACTCCAATTTTGAATAGAATGGAGATAGTTTTTGGTTTGCAATCTTGTTGTTCTCATTTTTCATGTTGAATTCTACAATACTGCAGGTATCACACTAGGTATTGTAATCTAGTTTTCATAAATCAGATCAGCATGTCTCATACCCTTCACTCATCAACATATTTTAATATATTGCTAACTTGTTGCGAAAACCTTAAGAGTGTGACAAACAATATTTCTACCTAGAAGTATATTTATCTAAGAATTCATAATATAGTTCAGAGTCAATAAATATTGTTTAATTCATAGCTATAAAGAAATGTTGTAATTCTAAACCTAATCCTAAATAACAAGCTCAACTTGACATAGAGAAAAAAGAAAAAGAGTATTTTGATTTTTATTTTAATTATAACCAACATGCACAACTATTTGGGACATCTATGGATTCTTGGGTATATAAATTTGACTATTTTAAGGACCAACAATCACTCTTAATTACAAAACTAAGCAATACATCTTTTTTCTTAGTATTGTTCATGACATGATTATACATTTTGTGTGATATCAGGGTATGTGCACCAAGATGGAGAACAGTAAAGGGTCACTTGTCTTAAAAAATTTAATAAAATGCAGGTAATGCATTCAATTTATTTGGAAATTCAAATAACTATAACACATTATGACTCAGAAAATTTGAGCCTTAACATGTGTAATAGCATTCCACATGTTGCCCTTTTTCAGTATGTGTGTTTGGATTTTTTCAAGACATTGATTATTTACGATGGATTATTTATCATGTTTTGATGGCATATGACTTGGTTATGATGTTTTTAGATGATTTATGTTTTTACATGGATACAGAGACATTTATAGGATTATCACTTATGTTTCTCTCTCTAATTATGATTATCTAATGTTAATGCATTATATTTATGTTTCAAATGTATACATATGATTATGGGCTAACCCATTATTTAGGATGATTAGGACATTGATATATTTATGTATATCTCATGATTGATCTCTCTATAATGTGTCTCCGTGAAGGGGGAGGATGTTGTATTACTCATTCATGAGGCCCACACAATGTTTTGATTCTCTCTTCATTGTTTGTGATTTTATATATGTATATGCATGTCTTCTTTTGTGGCACAAGAGATTATGAAGGTACCAAGCATCGAATTCACTTAGATTCATAGGTCTAAGTGTGCCTTTTAAATTCCTCAATTGTGGTAGAGGGGAGATAGCATTAATGTCCACTTAAACTTAGCCCTTGCCATCATTTTGAGTGAAAAATAATTATAATCTTGAGACACTGGTCAGACTGTCTGGGTGACTAATCCTAACTCACATGTTACCTAATGGTGTATGGTTGATTTGTGAGTGTGATCATTGTGAATTTATGGTATTTGATGATGCACCATGATTTGTAGTAATTCTATTTGGGCATTTTCATGGCTCAGAATGTATGTGTTATTTATTTTTCTATATTGATCACTTAGGCATTATTGATATTTTTATTATTATTGTCCTTTTTGAATAATGTCCTAAATTAATATATTTGTTTGTTATTTATCATCTATTTGATGTAGTTTTAAATAACTATTAATCTAATAAAAAGTTTTAACCCCTATTTATTTGTGCATGGATATTAGTGATTAATGTATATTATATGTCTAATAAATATTTATATTTATGTTTATGTTTTGAGAGTATATTATATATAGTTTTTATTTATAATGAATGAATATATAGTTGAGATATATTATATGTTTGATTAATAAATTATAGTTTTAATATTGATTTGGAGTTGGAATTGGTTGCATTCACTATAAGTCCTTTGGGAGATTTTTTATTTTTTAGTTGTCATTCTTTTGAGAGGTGATTGTTGGAGTTTTTGGGGAGAAAAAATTATGAGATTGGAGATGAAGGTTTGTGAATTCTTGTAATGCCCCTCTAACCTCGGAAAGTGTTTTGAAGAGCTAGGAAATGCGATATGAACTCTGGGGTTAATTAGCTAATAAATGTGTAGTTTGTTTAAGTTTCTTGGTTGTAATTGTTATGTTTTGTGATCTAGTTTGACAATGGTATATGTATACTTTTAGGGTTCCTTGACTTAGAGGATGATATATTGTAATATTGAGCTTGATAATATGTTTTTTGATTAAGATCTTCAATATTACATAGTAAAAATAATTTATTTTAATTTTTTATGATCAATTGTCTGCATGATGATTTATATTCTTGTAATACCTATCCTGATGATACTATTTATTGTATTTTGACTATCATGAATATCAACTAGATATATGTTCAAATAGTACCTTTCTATTGTTTAAAGGATAACATTTTTATCATTTAATGTACATGTTTACTTTCTTGTCAATAAAGATTAATTTATTTGATTACTGCATTTATTTGATTATGATTATAATTTGGGCTAACCCTACTAACCCATCATGTTTTGGTGTATACTCTTCTTTCGCATGTTTGAAGGGTGAGGGGAGGTAGTCGTAGTCACTCCTATGGGAGATCTACACGATGTCACACTCATCCTTCCTTGTACTATTTGTACATATATATTGGTTTTTGTATATGTTACTGTTTAGTGATGCAGGGATGTATAGGTACCAGGCATCAACTCCACCTAGCTATACAAATCTGAGCATGCATTAAAATCCTTCAAAAGTTGTTGATTTGGAGATGGTCCCAAAGTTCACACAGGGAAATCCTAATGAACTTAGACTTGTGCTTTGATAGTTATTTTGATCCTAGTGGGTGGATTGGTTATCATGTTTACTTGATTGGTCTTTCAATTTGATTTTAGGGTTTGGTTTATATTGTTTATTTTTATTATGTGAGTTTTCTTCTTGAGGATTTTATTGTTTATATATATATATATATATCCTTCTTTTATTGATATATACATAAGTATGCATATTATTGGAGTTGATGAGTAAGCAACCTACGGATCCCAAGAACACCTACATGCAAACACCTGTCACAAAAAGAGAGAGAAGAAGCAAAGAAGCTATGGAGACCTGAATGCATTGATCCATGAGAAAGGAGAAATCATTCTTGATGTGCAAAAATAAAATTTGCAATTCAATAATGAATAATCTGTTATAATCTATTATGAATACAAAGGAGATCAATCCTTATAAAAGGAGATTTGAAAACCTAAAAAGGTAGAACCTAGGTTGCATAGTAATAATTAATAAAGAAAGTAATTATTATATGCCTAAAGTTTAGCTTAAGTAGAAAGAGATAATAAGTGACTTAGTAATTAAATCAAACATGATTTAATTAATAAGAAAACACTTTATTACTCTAACACCCCCCCTTAAGATGAACTTTGAGAGAAGCTAAAAATATAGAAAGAACTACTGAAAGCAATTGGGTCTCGACAACAAAAGGCCTGATCAGGTACCCAAGTACAAAAGAGAGTCTCTATAAAGTGGAGAAATAGAGAAAACCACATGGGAAAAAATCTACTCCAAAAATAGATGAAGACTAATCTGAAGGACTAAAGAAGCCTCCAAAAATAGGAATGTTCCAAAAAATAGGAACAAGAATGAGCATGTACAACATCACTAAAGCAAGAAGCTACAAATGTTGTTAAGAAGTAACTATTGATCTGAAGATCCTCCACTGAATTATGACCAGGTATAGAGACTGTAATCTACATGAGTGCCCTCAAATGACACTACTCGTATCAAGAGGCAAAAAAAGGCAAACAACTGAAGTCAAAGATACAGATTCTTGTAATCTGCACAAGTGCCCTCAAATGACACTACTCTAATCAAGAGGCAAACAAAGGCAAACACATGAACTTGAAAATATAGATGGCATAAAAACACCAAAATTTTGAAGAGCTGATCAATCAAAGATAAAAAAGTGCATCCAAAAACATGAAAGAAAGAGTGTCCATATGGTAAATGATCCATCTCACCGGAATGCATAGGTACCCAACCATTGCATCTGCCTAGTACATAGAATCAAATATTGAATACATAGCACACACTATCGAACCAAGGAATCAGTAGAATCAATAGTAGAAACCCCCCCATAATGCTAACAAGGGAGTAATGATAGGTACACTAAAAAATCATCCAATATTAACTGCATGATACCAAGAACTTTGAAGGTGCAGAGAGAGTACAAACAAAAATAGAGATACCTGAGGCTAATGTCATTGGAGGAACTCTTACATGAAAAAAGTAGATGGAAAACAAAGGCAAACATCAAACCCCCCTAGCAATTTATAATGGAGTGCGAGTACATAGAGCACGAACATGTGCAAAATCCCATACATGTAATAGAATAAAAATTTATCTCAGTGTGTGTGCATAAAAGAATGCTACAAAAGTGAAATATACTACTCAAAGAAGAGTGAAGGCTGATGAAACAAAAGAACAACCTAAGATGAGTCATCCCTCAAAGGGAAGAGATCTTAGGACCTGAAACATCCAATATATCCACCAAATTGTAAAAATGAAAAAATTTGAATTAAATGTACTTGGAGAAGAATCTAAAAAAAATATTGACATCATTAGAAATCTCTTAGAACAAGCTTTCCAATGATATATTGTTTTCCCAAAACAGAGTCCGGATGATAAAGATAGAGCTCCTAGAGTGCAAAACTGAACATCTGGCTTTAAAGCAAAAAACACCATTAAAAAAGAAAAATCATAAATTCAAACCTCTTGATCTGAATAGAGCTTGAAACCAGCTTTCTAATGATATCTCATCTTCTCATTTTTGACATTGTATGCTCAAGTTATGAGTAACAAATCATAGGTATGTTGATGGGCCCAAAAATGGTGTCCAGATGTGCTAGCATGTGCTGACATCAGCACTTCATGGGGCTAAAATTGATGGCCAATTGGCTACCACAGCATAAAAGACCCCTGGGGCTAAAAAATGGGCCCCTAGTCACCATATGACTAGGGGCTGAGGCTGCATCCGCTATCGTCCAAAAATATGACTGGCATGCAAAAAAAATTTTCCTCAGAATGCAACGATGTCCAAATTTGATGTGCCTTATATGGAAATAGGGGTTTTTGGTTACTGTGAGCTCAGTGGCGAGGTCCACTTGGGCCCAAAGTGCCTCAGGATCTATGCTAAGGCTGGTTGCAAAAACAATTTGCCACAAATTCCAACTTTGTCCAAATTGGACAAATTTTATATGGATCTAGGGGTTCTTGGATGATGTGAACACAATCATCAGGCCCATTTGAAGCCAAGATTACTAGAAAAAGAGGTCCCCCCATATGTAATAAAAAAACCCTCTGAAACTATAGATCTGACGAACACGGTCGAATCTCTCAAGAAGAGGACAGGGGCAAACAGATCTGAAGCTATGATACCATATTAGAGTTGATGAGTAAACAACCCACAGCTCCCAAGAAAACCTACATGCATACACCTATCACAAAAAGAGAGAGAAGAAGAAAACAAGCTATGGAGGCTTGAACACATTAATCCACGAGAAAGGAGAAATCATTCTTGATGTGCAAAAACAAAATTTGAAATTCAATAATGAATAATCTGTTAAAATTTTTTATGAATACAAAGGAGATCGATCCTTATAAAAGGAGATATGAAAACCTAAAAAGGCAAAACCTAGGCTGCACAATAATAATTAATAAAATAATTAATTATTATATGCCTAAAGTTTAGCTTAAGTAGAAAGAGATAATAAGTGACTTAGTAATTAAATCAAACATGATTTAATTAATAAGAAAACACTTTATTACTCTAACAAATATATGGGTGCACACATATATGCATACCTATATATAGATATATTTGTATATAAATCTGTTGTATCCATTATGTGTGAATCTAATAAATGAATTTAATAAAAAAAGTTAAAATATATTTTGAAAGAAGTGTGAAAATAAAGGTAAATCAAACATAATAAAAGATAAGAATATAATAAATAAAAATAAAACCTAATATCTAATCCCTATGTTTTATCCTTCTTTTTCTCTCCTACAATTCTCTCTATGTCATGTTGGGCAGGGGATTGGAACTCAAGACCTCTTGCTTATGAGGGGCCCCAAGTTACCAATGAGGTAAGTATTTTCCCTAAGAACCTTATCCCATTACTCTATGTTTGAATAATTATGACTTGCATATGTCAATTAAAATACTAAATAAAAACTATGTATATATATTATGATATGGTTAATATTTGACATATGACTGTTATTAGTTATTGGTTAGTAAGTTCTCCAGAGGGGAGTTAGGTAAGTTTGTTTTCACCCAAAAGGTAAGCTGTATTTAGACTAATTAAATATTAATTATTTAATAAATATTATTTGTGAACCTTAGGGAGTTCGTTGTTTCACGAGAACCTCTGTAACCTCTGCAATGAACCAGATATTTATAAATAGGGGTGTTGAAAAAAAATTAGGGAGAAAATTGTTGGAGGAAAATCTGGAAGAAGATATAGTAGGGAAAATAGTTAGAATTTGGATTGAAGGGATTGAACTTGGAGGGATTCAAGCCTAGTAGTGTATCTTTGAAGGCTGGAATGCAATCAAAGGATAACTGAAGGGTTGCAGGGAGAGGAATTAGGAAGAACGTAGTAGGCTGCGAGGTGATCAAAAGTTGAAAGGAAAATTGGTAATTTTTGTATAATTCTGATTAGAAAAGGCTCTCTAAGTGTTGGAGCGTAATTGGAGGATCTAGCAAGCTTGTAAGAGGAAATTATAGTCAAAATCTTTCATATTATAAAGAAATGTATCCGTAGGATCTCAGGTAGGGTCTAGAACCCATATTTATTCCTATAAGTAGAAATATATATGTATATACTAGTAATATTAAATCTATCTGTGTGTTTGTTTATACTTGAAATAAAATGGAGTGAAAGAATGTAATAGTACTAGGGTGATAATGCAAAATGATAATTGGAAATGGACAAAGTATTTTGGTTTTCATACTATGTATTTTCTGAGTCTTTTGAAAAGGAGTTTCTGGATTATGAATAGATTTCATTTTTTTATTTTATGAGGTTTAGGAACCTTTATGTTTTCAAGAGGATAAAGGGAAAATATCTTGTCTCTGTGAATGTTTATTGTGTTGATCTTCTATGAAATTTACTGGTTTATTTTTATATACCCGTACACTTGTGTATGTAACTTTTGAACCAAACATTATTTTTCAAATCGATCTAGTAAAATAGTGCACAATTAGGTTTAATACAACATATCCAAAACTTAGGAAAATCCAATGGTGCAAATAAACGTTATCTCCCCACACTGAGACTATATTTTTATGACAGTCATATGAATGTGTGTAGAAATAGTCAAGCATATATCACTGAGATAATCACTAAAATCACACATAAAAACTATCACTTATGTTTCCAACCTTTTTATGGGTTTATTTTGACTTATATTATTTGATATTATGAATGGTGTTTTTGGTTTCCTTTTGATGTTTCTAAGTCAACCTATAGATGTGAAATCTTGGGAGGGCATCTAAACTTGTATTTTGATTTTTTTATTTCAATTTGTTTATATTGCTCTTTTTTATGGAAATATGTGGAGTAGCATCTCCAAAATTATTTGTTGAGATATTCTTTCTTTCTTTTCTATCATTTCTTCATGTTTAGGATCAGGGTTTGTCTTGATGATGTGGATCATGGGAAAACACCTAAGTACCCAAGGGAGGGATGTTTTGTTAAAGAGTCCCAAAACCCCTAGATGGATTTTGTATGAGTAGGGTTTCTAGGTACACTAGGTGAGTGGCTCACTACAGGATCTTGGGGCCATGGAGGTCGCTAGGATAACCTTTGGGTGAGTTATGTGTAAATAAAAGCTAACATTAATTAAAATGGTTGGGAATGGGTAAGGGTTTAATAAAATTTATAAATAAGATAAAATACTAGTTAATAGTCTACATAGGTCATGTTGGAGTACCGAGGTCATTGTAGCTACTGGGGCAGGTTGTATGAAGGTGCCAGAGTACATGACTACTAGGAAGGATCCCAACATAAAGGACTATGCAATGACACTCACCTGGCCCGTACTCTAGAGAAATCTCCTCTTGTGCTTTGATAATTGAGTTGTGATATTAGTGCTTTGATATTTGTACTTTGAAATTCATGTTTTGATATTTACAAGTTATTCGGGCTTTGATTTCTTTGTTGTATTTGGAAGGGATATCCCACATCCTTAGACAACCCTATATTTCTTGTGTGGACTTTGGTTCTATCTCCTAGCATGGGGGAGTAGACCTTTGTGGATCCACGTGGTTGGGTGGCAATATATCGAGGTATTATTCATGGTCTCATGGATGACATGCATGAACAATCCCTGCCTGAAGTTGTTGAAGATCATTTCATTATATCTTTCATTTCAAAATGTTGTAATTACAAAAGTGATGATTCTATGTAGCTTCCAAAATAATGATATCTTATGTACTGATTTTGTGAGCTCCTAAAGGAGACTCGAGACTCTATGTAATTTGTAAAGATACCAAAAGGGTATCTCTAGGAGGAAGGAAAGGGTTAAAAAAGTTATCTTTAAAGATGCAGTTTTACAAGGAAATTTCTTGCAAGTCCTATTTGATGTTCAATCTGAAATAATGTATGTTATAAATTCCTTGTATGATGTGGTTTATATGCTTGAATATTGTAGAAATTTTATGACGTAATCTTAATTAAGTGTGGAATTCAATTAAGGTAATAATGGTTCCTTATTACAAATGTTAATCTATAAAGAAATAAGTTAAATATTCACACATGTAATTTTAGGGAAAAAAGATAATCAAATACTTGGTCATAGGGTGTGATTTAAAAGTTTAAACCTTGTTGTTAACTATTCACCTATATGTGATGCATAGATAAATACCCATGTTGAAGATGATAGAAAATAATAATCATAATAGGATAATATGAATGGATCAAAGTAAACCATTTAACTTGTATACTTATGGCATAAGTAACTTATGTAACTCTAAATTGATGGCTTCGTGTATGTATCCAATCAAGTAGCAAAGCATTAGATAAATTGTGAAAATAACATTGGTAACAATGTTAGGGAACCTAGAGGCATGTTCAATTTTAACTTAATTTTAAAAAGTGATATACCTATTTAAGTAAGTAAAATTGAGAAATAAAAATAAAAAGAAAATTATTTAGGATATTAGCCTTAGCCTTATGGGTTCCTTGGTGGGGTATTACATTTGGTATCAGAGCCCTAGGTTTCCACATTAGGAACTCTAGGACTCGTAGATGCCCCATGTATAATCTATAATCTTCTATGTTGACCCTTTGATGTTTTCTAGATGGCTAGTAAAACTTGAATCCTAGAAAAGAAATATATAATCATTTGTACTCACGTTTTCTTAGAAAGTGCATGTAATCTTTAGAAATAGACTTATCTTATGTTTATGTTTTTCATTTTGACTTGATTAGAGATCTTCCTAGTAATTGTGCTTCATTTTCTATTATTAAAGAAACTCAAAGGTTGATAAACCCTATGTCTTGTTCCTATCATTTTTATGGAATAGAGCTAAGTTAAACTTGAAATGTTGGAGACTCTACTTTCCTAAGTCAATTCCATGATTTGTGTCTCTTTGATTATTAAAGTTAATGTGATCCTTCAAAGATAAGTGTTTGTACCTCTAACAAGAGGCAAGTTATGATTGTGGTAATACACATTTTATAGGGTTGCAAAGATAATGACCTTAATCATGCTTCATAGTTATATGCATTCTTATTCTTGGAAAAACTCTAGGATTAGGATACCTTATCTTACAATACATGATTTAGAAAACATGGTGTAGAAGGAAGTCTAAGAAACTTGTTTGTGGTAATGACTTAACTTATGTTAGCATTGAAAAGGACTTTGGGAAATTATATCTAGCTAAAAGAAAGCGTTATCCTTATTGTCTTTTGAAGTGGGTACTTGATAATAATAATCACTACAAAAATAAATAGATTAAGGATATTCTCTCTCTTCCCTCTTAAACTCTATAAAATACTAAATTGTTTATGAAGTCAATATATTTTGAGTAAGCTCGTAAAAGGGTTAGTATTCTCCTAAAAAGGATTTCTTCTTGAATCTTGTTAAATAAAATAAATGTTTTATACATGAGAAAGTTCAAATCTAGGTAACTCACAAGGAAGTGTGTGTGCAAGATTGTTTAGACTACAAAGGAATTTGATCAAATACATCTTTTAATTAAAACATAGAATAGATCAAATAAAGATTGTGGAAAAAGAGTTAATGCTTAATGGGAAATGTAACTATCACTTGAGTTGTATAGAACTAACTATGTCTTGCAAATGGTTAACTATAATAGTGTGCAATAGAATAAAACTTACTAATAGTGAATAAAATGTATGCAATTTCATTAAAAAATGTTAGGAACATGTATTAAAAGATGAATTCTGATTTTCTTCTATGCCACAAAGAGATTATATGGTAAGTTAAGGTGTTTCAACTTGATCTACTTGAGACAACTAGAAGAAATAATTACATTCAAATTTCCATAAAAAGATTAGACGGAATAAGTAGGACACTCTTTTTCCTAACAAATTTATTTTGGTAAACAACAAGTTTGAATGAAGTCTTCTTATTTAGTTTGAAACCTTGAGTAAAATAAGACGTGTGGGGATACAATCTTGGGATGGTATCTTGATATTAGAAGTAATAGTATAATTGTTCTCCCTTAGTAGGAATATTGTACAAACAACTCTTACAAAAGATGTCTTATGTTACTCTTCTTGTTAAAGCACGTATATGTAATTTATGAAAGACAAATGACCATGTTTGTAGAAAGCAATTATCTATAACAAGTTGGATTGTGTTTTCCAAAAGATTGTTTTCAAGAGTACATGTCTATTATGTTTCTTAGTTTAAAATGTTACTAATGTTCTACAAAATTTTCATTTTATCTTCTAAGAACCATGAACCATAAATATGTAAATAAGTATTATGCCTCTTATCTTGTTTAAAAGATAGCTATAAGTTAACTTGTGACAATAATGGTTGTATGGAAATATTAATTTATCTCAATGATATATAGTCGTGTAGGTCATTTAGGGATATCAACTTAAATTTAATCCTGAGACATTAATTATTTTCTTAATTGGACCATGAATGTAAAGGAAAAGAAGGATTTTATTAGATCATGTTTTAAAGAAATGAATATGGAGTAAAAATAACCATGTTCAATTATAAATGTCTTGGTATTTAACACATTATGAGAATTGCTTCACATATTATAACCTCTTTTGAAAATTTACAATGCTCAATCCATAAGAGAAATTATGTCCTCTTGTGATAGGGAAATTTCTTGAGTTAGTAATGAATAAAATGGTGACTTTCAAGAGTAATTCAAGTTCTAGGAGGAGGATGTAATGCCCCTCTAACCTTGGCAAGTATTTTGAAGAGCTAGGAAATGCAATTTAAACTAGTTGCTTGGTTGTAATTGTTATGTTTTGTGATCTAGTTTTATAATGGTATATGTATGCTTTTAGCGTTCCTTGACTTAGAGGATGATATGTTGTAAGATTGAGCTTGATAATATGTTTTCTAATTAAGATCTTGAATATTACATAGTAAAAATATTTTTTTATAATTTTTTATGATCACATGTCTGCATGATGATTTATATTCTTGTAATACCTATCTTGATGATACTATTTATTGTGTTTTAACTATCATTAATATCAGCTATATATATGTTCAGATGGTACCTTTCTATTGTTTAAAGGATAACATTTTTATCATTTAATGTACATGTTTACTTTCTTGTCAATAAAGATTAATTTATTTGATTACTGCATTTATTTGATTATGATTATGATTTGGGCTAACCCTGCTAACCCATTGTGTTTTGGTGTATACTCTTCTTTCACGTGTTTGAAGGGTGAGAAGAGGTAGTCGTAGTCACTCTTGTGGGAGATCTACATGATGTCACACTCATCCTTCCTTGTCTTCTACTATTTATACATATATATAGGTTGTTGTATATGTTGTTGTTTGGTGATGTAGGGATGTACAGGTACCAGGCATTGACTCCACCTAGCTACACAAGTTTGAGAGCGCCTTAAAATCCTCAAAAATTTGTTGATTCGGAGATGGTCCCAAAGTTCACACAGGGAACTCCTAATGGCCTTAGACTTGTGCTTTGATATTTATTTTGATCCCAATGGGTGGATTGGTTATCATTTTTACTTGATTGGTTTTTCAATTTGATTTTAGGGTTTGGTTTATATTGTTGTTTTTTTTTGTGAGTTTGCTTCTTGAGGATTTTATTGTATATATATATATATATATATATATATATATATATATATATATATATATATATATATCCTTCTTGTATTGATATATACATAAGTATACATATATGCATACCTATATATAGATATATTTGTATATAAATCTATTGTATCCATTGTGTGTGAAACTAATAAATGAATTTTATAAGAAAAAAGTTAAAATATATTTTGAAAGAAGTGTGCAAATAAAGGTAAATTAAACATAATAAAAGATAAGAATATAATAAATAAAAATAAAACCTAATATCCAATCCCTATATTTTCTCCTTCTTTTTCTCTCCTACAATTCTCTCTAAGTCATGTTGGGGAGGGGATTGGAACTAGATACCTCTTGCTTATGAGGGGCCCCAACTTACTAATGAGGTAAGTGTTTTCCTTGAGAACCTTATCCCATTACTCTATGTTTGAATAATTATGACTTGCATATGTGAATTAAAATAGTAAATGAAAACTATGTGTGTGTGTGTGTGTGTGTGTGTGTGTATATATATATATATATATATATATATATATATATATATATATATATATATATATATATATATATATATATATCACTAGTACATTTGACCTTATTTTTCAACCAAACAATTTGACCAACAAATAAAAAGGTTTTGTTTGGTTGGATTATAGTAGGAAAGGTTTGATTATTTGTTAATCCATACCCGTGTTAATCGCAATTTTGACCAATATCGTGGAGGTCGAAAGTTTGACCAACACGGGCATAATAATTAAAAAAAATGTTTCATTTCTCATTTCATTATTCCATGCACGATGAATTTGATCAAGGGAAACACGTAAAGGAGGACCGCCTGTCTATAAGGTAATTTTCATTTCCTTACCTTAACGTAGATGTTGGGGAAGCACTATTTGGAATACAAAAGATTCATAGTTCGGAGTATGTTCCTTTTGTCTTGTCTTGTTATATTTGTGGCACTGTCGTTCTTGTGATGAAAAGATAGCTTATTAACCCTACAAATTCATTTATACATCTTCATGGTGAAATTATTTTTGATGCATCCTCGGTATTTGTCATTCATTTTTCAATCTTCTACAATCACCACTTGTCAGTCCATTGATGCACATTGTCCTCCCGAATTCATTTAATCTATTTCAACCTAGTTTGTATTTTCACCATTTGATTGTCCATGCTGCTGGATGAAAATCAAATTAGGGAAATATGCTTTAATTTATCCAACACTTAGAGCTATGGAGGTTGTCAAACCGCTTCAAGTTTGATGCCCTAGGATAATCAAGTTTAGCATGTTTAGCCAGTGGGAGAAAGAAGGAACAAAAAGCTATAGTCGATGGTGGATAGAGGTTAAGGAGTCGACCATGCCAAGACATTAGAAGGCCACAAAAACTTTCCCAATCATTTGTGACTATTCCAAACACCCAACTTTGAACTAATCCATTAAACCCGAATCTAGCTTGATCACCTAGGGTTTGTGTTGAACTAGTTTGAAGTTGTCGGGATATAATCGGTCACTCATTGTTTGGACTGTGAAGTGGTGATTGTAGAAGATTGAGACCAAAACATATAAGATAACTAAGGATTATTATCAGAGTATTCTATGTTAATCAGTTGGAATTGTTTTACAAATTTGTGAGACCATAACCAACAAACATCAACAAGTTGAGATCTACTAGAAGTAAAGGATTGCTAATTAGCAGTGTGCTGTTAGTATTGGCAATAGGGAATAACAGAGTTTCTTAGAAGGCAATTGGTGGATAGGATAGTTCCCTAAATTTGGAGGTATTCAAAGACTAAGGAATTTTTCAGAATTAGTTGAAACCACTGTTCATAGTTTAAAGTAACATTCTCAATCGGGTGTAGTAGATTGGGCCTATTAAGCTTTAGTTGCCACCACTCTACATCAGGATAATTGGTGGATAGGATAGTTCCCCGATTTAATCTTATTTCATAGTGCATCAAAATAATTGATCACTCCACCAAAATTATCATTGAGTGGTCTCATAAAAAGCTAAAGTAATATTTATCCATATGGAAGTAACCAACATAAACAATGATAATAATTAAGGAATAAAATTGAACTTAATAGTTATCACAAATATACAAGATAATTTTAGGAGAGATATTTTCCATCAATCAAAAAAATGATCTAATACATAAAAGTTATTTGCAAGAAAGTGACATGGAGAACATGATCCAAATGATACAACAAAAACTATAGAGACAAATCGATTGAATACCAACAATATGGATAAGAAACAAGTAATAATGGTAAAATATTAAGAAACAAATAAAATTGAAATATGAATAAGAAAATATAATCCAGCTATGATTGAAAGTGGAGAAATGGTTTATTGGATATAGACCAACATATTAAAAAATTATAGGATGCTTTTAGTAAGATATTTGAATTATAAATTAGTACCAAATTAGTTTGGAATACATTGTTAGGATGTATAAAATGGATTAACCAATAGTCACTAGAAGATCAATGCAATAGAAAATAATATCTTTGTGTGTGTGTAATAATAATAATAATTGTCCATAAATGTGCATAATTTTTTGAATCTTTAGGTTATGAATATGTTATTTACACACTATTCTCATTGCATCACTCTAGGGTTAATTTCTTTAACATAAATAATCTATACCTTAGGATTATGTTTTCCTATCAAAAAGTACCCTACAAATATCTTAAGACCCTCGTAACTATACCAAAGTGATTTAGGATTAGTCATGAATTAAATGAGACCTCACACTACTTGGACAATACATTATATTTCATACACCATAGTGTACATCAAAATTCTAATAGCTCTTACATTAGTTACTCAATCCATGTCCTCTATTTGACTAGGTGTAGATGAGCACTAATTTATAGATAGCTTCATCCCATTAAAATCACCATTTGGTGCTCAAAGATATCAGAGATTAAAATCATTAAAGCATTAAAATCACCATTTGGTGTTCAAAGATATCAGAGATTAAAGAAGACTGGCAGTCCATTATGAAACTAGGTATTATATATTATACATCCTTGGTGTTTACATTAAGAATGGATTGATTCATTGATATATAAGACAACCCTTCATTATTGCAATTGATTCTAATATTAGACAAGAATATTCAATTCATTAAAATATTAATTAGTAAGAAGTGGGGCAAACTTAGAATAATATCATAGTAGATATTACCAATTCAAATTCTAATGGAGAGTTTTAGAAACAATTGAACAAGGTTCTACTTAGAAACCATGAACATGCCGCTATGATGAGGCCTATTTGAATAGAGATGAATATTACACCCATAAAAGTACCCATACATGCAAGAAAATCCACCTTATCTACCTTCCATATGAAATAAGCTGCAGGGAAGTCAATGAGACTAACAACTATTACAATTATGGTGGTGTTAGAAGAGTAGAGTTAGAAGCAAAAGAGTCACCATGACTGTTATATCCATTACAATATATATTAGCTCAGTAATCTTTTATTCAGTTGCTAAGTTGTTTCCAATTGCAAGGCTTAGCCACTAAGTGTTGGAATACTCTTTATTGTATATGAGTTTCTTTTCGAACCTGGTTAATATAAAAAAATGCATTGCAAGAAGGGAATGTGAATGTAACACAGCAATGGATGGGGATCTTGAAAACATCTCTATATCTTATATTGACCATTAAATCCCTGCTCTAATTGTTCCCTTTACCACTGCTACTCCTTTATACACAGTCACCATGATTCCTCATGCTTGGTATGGTTTTCCATTTCTTTCATTACACTGGACATTGCTTCCTTGTAAGATCTAATGCCTTCAATCTTTTTTTATCTCATAACTCATAAGGATTGATGTGATGATAGCCTCATGCTCTTCATTCCATGGTCTAAAACTTTGTACAAAACATGCACCTCTTGATGCTACTACCAACTTTTACTCTTCTCTTTGAAAGACAATATGACACCTCTTGTTACATACACTATGGCCCTGTAGCTAACTATCATATCAATGGGTAAGATTTACATCTTTTAATCTGACCATCTTTTCATCATGTAGTCATTATGAAAGTAGTAAATATCATCCCTCAAGCATTGAATAACATTGTTTTGAGGCACTCTTCTTGAACATGAATATTTTCTTTCACAACACTGTCATTCTATTAAGTAGAAACACTAACAATAGTCTCTTTATGGCATTGTTGATCACAACACCTTCACATTCATGAAAATCTATCAATGCTTGTATCTTTGTCATGATATAGTACCCTCATTTCAATCTTTGAATATCACTTCCTTTTAGAAACTATCCCTCTTTTGATTTTTATGACATCATTCCTTACTGTGGCTATGAGCCTTCATAACAGTGCATGTTCTTTATCCATTGTTCTTTGCAATCATGCATGCATGACCTCTATTATCTCTTGATGACTATTATAAGAGTGTCTTTGTGACTTATCATAAACCATATGAATCATTATTTTTTATCACTTTATACCACTGTGACAGTGGATAAGCATTGAAGAAGAACTTTCTTTAAACATTTCTTATCCACATTGTTTTGGCATCTTTTTAAATCATGAATTGTTACACTTATCATCACCTCATCAAGCCTATTTGATAGTCAACCTTGTCTATAACTAAGAACTCAAAAGTGTTGTTTGTCATTGGGACTAATCTTTGCTTACAAATTTGATCACCATTTATTGACATCCTTTTGATAGTCACTTCTCAAGACTCTTGGATGCATTTTTTTCTTTCATTCTTACTATTCCTTCACATGATTGATCATCTTTTGTGCTCACTATCATGAGGAACTCTATGACACTCTAAAAGTGTCATTCCAACTTTATCAATATTGTCTTTTCTATTTGCAGTGTATACCACTGCTTTTGAGCAGTGATTTAATGGTCAATATAAGATATAGAGATGTTTTTAATGATGTGTTCACTACCACAAGATTGTTGGTGTATATTGCACTAGAGTTCTATTATCCATTATTACAAAATTCTCTTGTGGTAGTGAACACATCATTAGAAATAAAATACATATCATTGCCTCTCCTCTTGAAAACATCTCTATATCTTATATTGACCATTAAATCATTGCTCTAATTGTTCCCTTTACCATTGCAACTCCTTTATACACAGTCACCATGATTCCTCATGCTTGGTATGGTTTTCCATTTCTTTCATTACACTAGACTTTGCTTCCTTGTATCATTGCCTGCTCTTTTACAATGACTATCACTGTTCTTCACAAGAGTGCTTTTGTCACTTATCATGACTGCCAGAGATCTAAGAATTCAAAACTCTTAGGAACCCTCCTCAAAATAGTAGAGATTTTATTTTCACAAAACAAAAGATGTATCTCCCTGTGAACATTTTAATGAAAACTACTTCTCTTTCTTTGACATCTGCCATTCCTTGTTACTTACTTCAACAATTTACTCTTTTTCTATGTCTAAAACATGCCTTTGAATGTCCAAAGAATGTTGCTATTCTTTACATGAAATCTACATTTCATCTTTAACTTATGCAAGATACTGGTGTGTACTCTATGCTTTTTTATCTACATGCATACTTCTCTCCACCAGTTATAGCCTAATCTTCCTAATGATTATAATAGTCACCAACTTGTGAAAACAATATTGTGTGTCAACGTGTAATGTAGTCCTCTCCAACTCATGCTTGAGGAGCTTATTTAATAATCAACTAATTAATGTTTTTGGTTTTGATGTAAATTCTATTAAGACATTTTGACCATCAACTCACTTATGTTTGAAGTCTTCTCCATATTCTGTACTCTTGGCCCAAATTTATTTATCTCACCGATAATAATTGGAAATGAAATGTTTGTATTTCATTGCTTACCATAGTAAACGAAAGGACATGCTTTTACTACTAAGTCTCTATTTGTTGGGCATACTGATTATAAGTACATGACATATATCACAAATGTTGCTAATTAAGGTTGGCGGGATGATAATGCCTATCCTAAAAAAAGACTATCAAATCATTATGCTTTCAAATCAATTACCTATCGACGTATCCCTTGCGAGGGAGAGAAGCTAAACACATAAAGAACATGCACATAAACATAGAAACTGAAAAACTTAAATGGAATACACCAAGAAGTACCAAATGATGAATGCTCAATTGTTGTAATGGAAAAGCAATATCAAAACCGTCCATTTCTAGAACTTGATTTTTCTATAGTCCTCATGATTTTTCTTATTTCTTGTCTGTGCTTGCTGATAGGATTTTGAACATTGTTGACATACTTAAATGGAATACACAATACCAAATGATGAATGCTCAATTGTTGTAATGGCAAAGCATCAGAACTGTCCATTTCTAAAATTTGATTTTGTAGTCTTAATTATTGTTCTATAGTCCTAATGATTTTGAAAATTGTTGACAAAGAGTGTTTCTTTTTTTTATTATAGTATAAATGATTTTTCTATAGTCGTAATGATTTTTCTTATTTATTGTCTTTTGTCCCTTTTTTATTTCCTATGTCTGTGCTTCGTGACAGGATGTTGTCACCTTCTTTTGATGGTATATTTCATTCACTCTATGTGGAATACTATTTTGTTCACTATTTAATTTCAACTTCATATTTCTTCATTTTTCATATACATAGAGACTACACATGTTGATAAAAAAATGAGCTATTTGATTTAGGGTTACTTTTCATTATTATAAATGGTTAATATTTCTGATGGTACTCCTTGTTGTATTTCATATAAAAATAATCATATAAAAATAATGAATGTAGTAATGATGGTGCGGTGCATTATTGATATAGGCTCGATGACTCTTGTCAATATGCCAAATTGTCAATGTGGTGGTGGGCAGTGTGTGTTGAAGACTTCATGGACACTGAACAACCCTAGATGACAATTTTGGTGCTACCCAAATAGAAAAAAGGTTTGCTAATGTGTATATATTTAATGTTTCTAATGTAAATACTATTCATTATAATATAAGAACTAATGTAGACTAGGTATCATAGGGAAATAATGGTTGCAGATACTTTAGTTGGGTCAATGACAACTCATTTGCATCTATCTGCCCATCTCCACTTATCGGTGATGAAGGATTTGAGTGCAAAACGTGTCAAGCTAGGGCAAATTCTGAAATTATATTTTTACAATGCCTTCTCTATATTGTAATCACGTATCTTTGTTGCGACCATATGCAGAGATGAACTCAAGAATTAGTTAGTTTAGTATTTTCATATTGTAACTAATATTTTAATATTGATATGACATAACTTCTCTTTGCCTCAAGTGCGCATATATATAGTTCACATCTTTTTTTAGAATAATTCTTCATGTTTATGGCTTGGGTGAGCCCCAATCTGCTATCAATCACATGATTTAACGTATAGTGTTTTCTTGGTTATTCCATTTGTTCCTTAACCTTGACTATGGATTGACTATCATTTTCAAGCTTGAGTGAGGCTTCGTACCATGCATTGTCTGCAGATTTATACGCAACCCTGATTTATGTTGGAGGTAAATTGCATGCATCATGTAAACAACATGGTTGAATGCAATCTCTTTTGCATATTTTCAAGAGTTTTCCCACCAATACAAGTGTAAATAATGCATTGAACGTAATCTACGAACAATGCGTGGTATGAAGTCTCGCTGAAGTTTAAGCGCAATGTAGTATGAAGTCTCCCTTTATTCCAGTAAGGGATTGGAATGAGTTCATTTTGGATGCAAAGGAGAATGGGGATACTCAAAGAGGAATTACACCAGCAAATGAGAGAAGGTATAAACATGACACCTAAGAAACATAAATGCAGATTTCACAACAACTGAGAAACATAATTGTAGGCATCACAGTCATAATTTTTTGGAGAAAACATAATTGAGTTGTATACCCAAGTGATGGAGTGCAACTTCTGCACCTCTAATTCCAAGTTGACACTATGGGATACAAAGACCATAGATAAGGAATAAATTTAGAGAGCGGAGGAGGTCCATAATGACCAAAATAATATAGGATGAACCTCAAGTTAAATGATGCAACTACAAACATTTTAATAGATTTTTATTATTAAATAATGAAATTTACATATACTAGTGTTCTAAGCCCCCTCATTACATGATTTATTATTGTAAGCCCCCTCTAACTTACGCATCTAGAAAATGAAACTACAACCTATTGGGATTGAGACAAACCTTATAGAACAACAGCAGCTAGGAATGATCGCTTTCCAACATCTGTTAAATACATCTTTTGAATACATCTATAGCTCATGAATACAAGGTCCTCCAATAGATGTATTCAACAGATGTTGGAAAGCAATCCTTCCTAGCTGTTGTTGTTCTATAAGGTTTGTCTCAATCCCAATAGGTTGTAGTTTCATTTTCTAGATGCGTAAGTTAGAGGGGGCTTACAATAATAAATCATGTAATGAGGGGGCTTAAAACACTAGTATATGCAAATTTCATTATTTAATAATAAAAATCTATTAAAATGTTTGTAGTTGCCTCATTTAACTTGAGGTTGGTCCTATATTATTTTTGTCATTATGGCTCTCCTTCGCTCTCTAAATTTATTCCTTATCTATGGTCTTTGAATCCCGCAGTGTCAATTTGGAATCAAAGATGCAGAAGTTGCACTCCATCTCTTGGGTATACAACTCAATTACATTATCTCCAAAAAGATGTGACCATGATGCCTACAATTATGTTTCTCAGTTGTTGTGTCCTAGGACCCCTTATGACCCTTAATGACCATTTACAATCCCTAAGAATACATCTTAGAGGTCTTAAAATGTCGTAAAGGGTCATAAGAGGCTCCTAGGAGGGGCCAAATGAGCTTTCACCTTCACATGGTTGGCCCTATTAAGTAGAGAATGTTATACTCTTCTCGAAACAAAGAGAAGATCAATAATTTAAGGTCTTAGTCCACAGACAAATTAAATTAGACTTACTATCCAAAACACATAAAAAACATGCACATAAACATGAAAACTAAGAAACATAAATGTAGATTTCACAATAGCTGAGAAACATAATTGTAGGCATCACGGTCACAATTTTTTGGAGACAACATAATTGAGTTGTGTACCCAAGTGATGCAGAGCAATTTCTGCACCTTTGATTCCAAGTTGAATACATTTTTTGGAGGACCTTGTATTCATGAGCAACAAATGTAGTCAACATGGAATCGGAGGTGTAGGAGTTGCTCTGCATCGTTTGGGTATACAATTACATTGTCTCCAATAAATTGTGACCATGATGCCTACAATTATGTTTCTCAGTTGTTGTGTCCTAGGACCCCTTATGACCCATTACGACCATTTGTGATCCCTAAGAATACATCTTAGAGGTCTTAAAATATTGTAAAGGGTCATAGGAGGCTCCTAGGAGGGGCTAGATGAGCTTCCACCTTCACGCGGTTGGCCCCGTTAAGTAGAGAATGTTATACTCTTCTTGAAACAAAGAGAAGCTCAATAATTTAAGGTCTCATTCCATGAAAAAATTAAATCAAAGGCTTTTCTGAAGTCAATAAAGTAGCAAAAAGCCTCATCACCCGAAGTGTCCCATATTTTGTCAACTAAGTATCTAAGATTCGCTCTGTGATCTATGGTGGAGTGTTTTGGTCTAAAACAAGCTTATTTGTGTGAAATAAGACAAAAAATGTGTGACTATTTGTAAACAGTAAACAATAGCAACATAATATTGTTGTGCTTAATTTAATAATATATATATTTAAAAAAAAATTAAATTAAATTATATGTCATTATTTTGACCAACAAAGAATAGAAATATCAACAAGAAAGCTATACATTCAACATTTATTGTGATGATTTTACGTCGCAATTTCGACGTACATTGGTTGTAGGGATAAGGCAATTCTTTCAGGTTGAAGCAATGATTTCGACATCGTTTCTGTCGATAGTTCAACCACTGGGGACATCGAAATTGCGATGGTGATTTGAAGTGTGGTATTTTTGACAAAAAAAATTCGACGACCGTTATGGTCGATTAGTCGACCAATAGGCATCTAATAATCGACTAAACCTCATTGAAAAACAAGCAAAAATTTACTTGTGTGTGTGTGTGTGTGTGTGTGTGTCTATATATATATATATATATATTATGATATGGTTAACATTTGACATATGACTATTATTAATTATTGGTTAGTAAGTTCTCTGGAGGGGACTTAGGTAAGTTGGTTTTCACCCAAAAGGTAAGTTGTATTTAGGCTAATTAAATATTAATTATTTAATAAATATTATTTGTGAACCTTAGGAAGGTCATTGTTTCATGGGAACCTCCATAACCTCTACAACAAACTAGATATTTATAAATAGGGGTGTTGGAAAAATTTTAGGGAGAAAATTGTTGGAAAAAAATTTGGAAGAAGATATAGTAGGGAAAATAGTTAGAATTTGGATTGAAGGGATTGAACTTGGAGGGATTCAAGCCCAGTAGTGGATCTCTAAAGGCTGGAGCATAATCAATGGATAACTGAAGGATTGCAGGGAAAGGAATTAGGAAGAATGTGGTAGGCTAGGGGGTGATCAAAAGTTGAATGGAAAATTGGTAATTTTTGTAGAATTTTGGTTAGAAAAGGCTCTCTGAGTGCTCAAGCATAGCTGGAGGATCTAGCAGGCTTGTAAGAGGAAATTACAATCAAACTCTATCATATTATAAAGGAATGTCTCTGCAGGATCTCAGGTAGGGTCTGGAACCCATAGAACTTCCTATAAGTAGAAATATATATGTATATACTAGTAATATTAAATCTATCCATGTGTGTGTTTATACTTGAAATAAAATAGAATGAAGGAATGTAATAGTATTAGGGTGATAATGCAAATTGATAATTGGAAATGGACAAAGTATTCTGGTTTGCATACTATGCATTTATTTTCTAAGTCTTCTGAAAAGGATTTTCTAGATTATGAATAGATTTTATTTTTTATTTTATGATTTTTTGGAGCCTTTATGTTTTCAAGAGGATAAAGGGAAAATATCTTGTCTTAGTGAATGTTTACTATGTTGATCTTCTATGAAATTTACTAGTTTATTTTTCTATACCCATACACTTGTGTATGTAACTTTTGAACCAAACATTATTTTTTAAATCTCTCTAGTGAAACTATGAGCAATTAGGTTTAATACAACATATCCAAAACTTAGGAAAGTCCAATGGTGCAAACAAAAGTTATGCTCCCCACACCAAGACTGTATTTTTATGACATTCATATGAATGTGTCTAGAAACAGTCATGCATATATCACTGAGATAATCACTAAAATCACACATTAAAACTATCACTTATGTTTCCAACCTTTTTATGGGTTTATTTTGACTTATATTATTTGATATTATGAATGGTGTTTTTCGATTCCTTTTGATGTTTCTAAGTCAACCTACAGATGTGAAATCTCGGGAGGGCATCTAAACTTGTATTTTGATTGTTTTATTTCAATTTGTTTATATTGCTCTTTTTTATGGAAATATGTGGAGTAGCATCTCCAAAATTATTTGTTAAGATATTATTTCTTTCTTTTATATCACTTCTTCATGTTTAGGGTCAGGGTTTGTTCTGATGATGTAGATCATAAGAAAACACCTGAGTACCCAAGGGAGAGATGTTTTGTTAAAGAGTCCCAAAACCCCTAGATGGATTTTGTATGAGTAGGGTTTCTAGGTACACTAGGTGAATGGCTCACTATAGGATCCTGGGGCTGTGGAGGTTGCTAGGATAACCTTTGGGTGAGTTATGTGTAAAGAAAAGATAACATTAATTAAAATGGTTGGGAATGGGTAAGGGTTTAATAAAATTTATAAATAAGATAAAATATTGGTTAATAGTCCACATAGGTCCTGTTGGAGTACCGGGGTCATTGTAGCTATTGGGGTAGGCCGTATGAAGGTTCCAGAGTACATGACTGCTAAGAAGGATCCCAACATAAAGTACTATGCAATGACACTCACCTAGCCCATATTCTAGAGAACTCTCCTCTTATGCTTTGATAATTATGTTTTGATATTTGGTGCTTTGATATTTGTAATTTAAAATTCATGTTTGATATTTAAAACTTATTTGGGCTTTGATTTCCTTGTTGTATTGGGAAGGGATATCCCACATCCTTAGACAGCCCTAGATTTCTTCTATGGACTTTGGTTCTATCTCCTAGCACGTGGGAGTGGACCTTTGTGGATCCATATGGTTGGGTGGCAAGATATCAAGGTATTATTTGTGGTCTCATGGATGACATGCATTCAATCCCTGTCTAAAGTTGTTGAAGATCATTTCATTATATCTTTCATTTCAAAATGTTATAATTATAAAAGTGATGATTCTATGTAGCTTCCAAAATAATGATATCTTATGTACTGATTTTGTGAGCTCCTAAAGGAGACTCGAGACTCTATGTAATTTTTAAAGATACAAAAAGGGTATCTCTATGAGGAATGAAAGGGTTTAAAAGTTATCTTTAAAGATGAATTTTTACAAGGAAATTTCTTGCAAGTCCTATTTGATGTTCAATCTAAAATAATGTATGTTATAAATTCCTTATATGATGTGGTTTATATGCTTGAATATTGTAGAAATTTTATGATGTAATCTTAAGTAAGTGTGGAATTCAATTAAGGCAATAATGGTTCCTTATTACAAATATTTTTGATTAAGGTAAAAGCAGGTTTTACATGGACCCGAAACTGGAGTACAAAACAACATAAAGATAGAGCATTAAAGATAACAAAATGAAACACCTACTAGAAAACAACAATAGGGACCAACAGTTGAACAGTTCAAAAGTAGAAACTAAAGAAAAACCAACAACAAAACAACTACCAACAAGAACAAGCTAATTAACTATTATCATCTCCTCAGCCTTCTTCTGGAGGTCTTCCATCTTCAGGATAGTTTCTTGCAGCTCCTTCAGCTCTTTAGGTTTTTCAAGGACCTTTCTCTAGGTGCGCCCTCTAGTTCTCATCCCCGGCCCAGTGTTGCCAGCATCCTCATTGATGGTGATAGTGGTTCTTTCCAGCATGTTCCTTTCTAGGTAGTTATGCAACATTTTCAGATTCATAATGGTCACCTTCGGACCCTCATTGATGTGGTTCAAAACTCCTTTTATCATACTGTCATGGTTGTTGATTTTGGTTTCTAATTCTTTCATCTTGTCTTTAACCTTCTTACTCATCTTAGCAGTTCCATCCTCATTAGTATTTTTATTTTTAACCTTATCAAAAACTTTAGTTTCCATTTTTCCCAACTTAGTATTCATTTTTTTCATAGTTTTTTCCATATCATGGATGTGGATTTTCATTTCCTGCATTTCCTTTTTGTAGTCCCTATTCTTATCCTGAATCTCCATATTGTTCTTCTCCTTTTACAAAGAATCTTCCCTCTGAAGGATAACAAGTTCCTCTTTGTTGTTAATGATCTCTAGCATGGTTGTCTCATCCTTACCTTCCTTCCCTCTTTTCGAGGTGTCCTCACCAATATCACTAGTAGAAGGAGTATTACTAACCTCCTTACCATCATTCTCTTGTCCACCCATAATTCCCTCAGAAAAAAATTTCTTCATCTTTATTTTCCTCCTCTCTAGTTTTACCAACCCCCATATCTGGCATAACATTGATCATTTTTTCTTCCACAGGGGCATTCTGAGAAGAAATGTCAGCCTCCATGGATTGAGTGCCTTCATCCTCTTTCTCAACACCCTCATTATAATCAAGGGAATATTTCATAACTTCGTTAGAAGAGTAAACCTATAAAGAAATGTTAATCTATAAAGAAATAAGTTAAATATTCACACATGTAATTTTAGGAAAAAAAAGATAATCAAATACTTGGTCATAAGATGTGATTTAAAAGTTTAAACCTTGTTGTTAACTATTCACCTATATGTGATGCATAGATAAATACCCATGTTGAAGATGATAGAAAATAATAGTCATAATAGGATAAGATGAATGGATCAAAGTAAACCATTTAACTTGTATACTTATGGCATAAGTAACTTATGTAACTCTAAATTGATGGCTTAATGTATGTATCCAATCAAGTAGAAAAGCATTAGATAAATTGTGAAAATAATGTTGGTAACAACGTTAGGGAACCTAGAGGCATGTCTGATTTGAACTTAATTTTAAAATGTGATATACCTATTTAAGTAAGTAAAATTCAAAAAGAAAAAGAAAAATAAAATTAGTCAGGATATTAGCCTTAGCCTTCTGGGTTCCTTGGCGGGGCGTTACAATGCTTTGATTGAAATTCTATTTATTTTGGAAAGGATATTTGTTGAAAAGTCTCATTGATTTTGAGGGAGTTATTGTTGTGGACATCATTTCTTTGGCCTTGGAGATTTGTTGGAGGGTGGTGGAGGTTTTGATTTGTTTCATTTTGAAGTTTGTGTCATATTCTTCTTCCTTCATTGCATCTTCTATTTTTTTGATATCCATAGGACCTAAGGTAGGGATTAAATCCCATACTTCCTTTGTTTGTTCTATGAAATATGAAATTTTATTGTTATCTAAATGGTATATTATTTTTTTTAATTTGATTGTATTAGATATCTGAAAGTGTTGGTTGAAATGAATGTGTTTTACCTTGTGTATATCCTAGATCATTGATATGCATGGTTTGGAAATATTTTCATTGAATCTATTTTTTGAGTCTAGGGTTTTAATTAATTGAGGATCTAGAGAGGAATAAAGATATTTCAAATGGGTCTCACTCTAATTTCATTTTTAGGACTCAATTAAGTTACCCAATTACACATATTTTAACTAGGCTGTTATGTGCACTACTCTACCTTATTTTACTAGACAAATGCATTGTAGAATACTAGTAGTTAGATTATAGAATACTAGAAATTATATTGTAGAATACTATAAATTTTGTAGCTTCCCCAACCAATTATTTTGCATGCCTGGTTGCTTATATTTTTCCAAAATTAGGTTTTTAATTGCCTACCAGAGGTAGTAGGAATTTTTTACACTCTATATTATTAGTGATTTTGGTCTATGTAGTAGTGTTATGCCTAATTTATATGATTTAAATGCATTTGATTCCATTATGTTGATATTATTCTATTATGATTCTTGATTTGGGTTTAGGGCTTGTCCATGTGACAAGGGAAATGTATGTGTTCCCCTAAACCAAATTGAGTTGATTCTGAATGTGATATGGGAACCTTGATATTATATTTAATTGTATACAAATCATTTATTCTTCTATTATTTTATTTTAATTTAAGGGTTTGGGAACCTAGGTTCATTATAGGTGGAGTGGTCCTTAATGGGGGTCGGGGCTCTAAAGTGGCTAGACCAGGGTAACTCATTGAAGAGATATGTAATCAAGTGAAAACCTAATAAAATGAACTAGGGTAATACATTAATCAAGCTAATAATGATTCCTCACCCATGTCTTGAGTGTTAGTATAGGCGAAGGATGGGAGTTGGAGAAGATGCTTGTTGAGACATACATAATCAAGCTTTCTTGTCCTAATAAAAGGTTGTTTGGTTCTACATGAGCTCTTAATTGGGGGTTGGGGTCTAGAGAGACCAAACAAGGGAAACCAAATATGGAGGCTATGAGATGAAACTCTTCCTACATTTATGTTGGAGTCCCTTTTTGTTTGATTGTGTTTTTACCTTGGTGGTTGGTAGTCCTTGCCTTGTTTTGAGGTTTTTTTGTATTTCATTGCTATGTTTGGAGATTTGGTCACTTCCTTGTTTTTGGGTTTGGTTTGTATATTATCTGTGGGGGCCTTGAGTATATCTCCTTAGTATAGTGGGAGTGGGCCTCCAGGTTCCACATAGTTGGGAGAAAGTGATCTTTCTACATCAAGGTCCTATGATTCTTCAGAATTATGTGGATGGATCATTGTTCCAATTCCTTCATTCATATTGTATTAAAGATCTTCTTTTGGTATATCGTATCATATCATGTAGTGTTATACTCTTGTATGTGTTGATCTATTTTGTGTACTTCTTGGAGATGAATGATGCAATTGTAGACATAGTAATATATTTACAATATTGAACAATATATTAATAGATTACGAAGGATGTTATTGGAAATGTATGGTTAAAGAATCTAATTATATAAACTAAATGTTGAAATGTTAAGTTAGAGTTAGATAGATTGTTAACTAAAATTTAGTTATTCTATGTGATAATAATATGATTTATATGTAATGATAAACAATGTATTTGTAGTAGGAATAGATGATATTGTAAGTTGTATTTATTTCATCAATATGTCATAATGAATCCTTAGATGATGGTTAGAGTTAAGAGCTATGTGATTATGTTAATAATATGTTGAAAGAAATAATATAGAAATATTTGGATTTGGTTGGCTTAAAATAAACCTAGTGTTGAATTAATTGATGTCTATGATTATTAAATTGTAATACATGAATGTGTCTAGATGGTTAGATATGTTATGGTATTGTTGCTCAAGTAGGGATGTTAAAGAACCCAATGACGAATTAGGATTAAATTATTAATCATTTTCTATTTATGTTTAACAAGTATTATGTTATAAGTTAATGTATCTATAATTCCGCTTGCTTAAATTTTAATTTGTAGATTGGAAATTGAACTCTATATTTATTAGAATTTATTACTATGTTAAAGATTGTGTAATGATTAAAAAAGAAAAAAAATTACCTTTATTTTGGTTAGATTAGTGATGTCCTCTCAGGTTCCTTAGCAAGGCATTACAACTAGTATCAAAGTCAAAGTTTCTACACTGGAAAATTTGGAACACATTTTCCCATTATGCATGTGCATAGTGCCTTATAACTTCATGTTATTAATTCTTTTCTCTTATCACATGTTTGTGAGAAATGATAGTAGTTTTAGAACTTATCCTTTAAGCACTTTTTGACCTAGCATGGTTGTAGGAACATTGAATTATCCTTATTTTATGTTTTATACTTAGGATGCCTCTTGTAACTCAAGGTAGAGGTAGGAGTAGAGGTGGTTCCTATAATTCCCCTCTGAGCTCTCATCAAGAGAGTTTTCATGGTGAGCATGATGAAGAAAAAAACCATGATTGCTGTAGGAGCACGTAGGAATGAGGCTTACTCCCTAGTTGTTTTTGGCTTATACTTGACCTTAGGCAAGTCAAGGAATGAAATAAGATTACAAGAGATTATAGTAGTTGAGATAAATAGGAGAAATTTTGGACTTGGCACTAAGTGCCACTAGTTGTTCTTAGTATGCCAAGTTGGCCAAATAGGGCCTAATGTGTGAAGAATGTTAAAATAGGTTAATGATCTTGTTTTTAGAATGTTTCAAGATTTAGAGTAGAGTTGAGGTTACTTGGGTCACCTTGAGGACCTTTAACTTGGGTTAGCACAAAGTTTCTATGACAAAATATAAAAGTTGTCAAAGTTACTCGAGCAACTTTGACAACATTTTTTATAACTTTTGACAACATTCAGATAAGAAGTGTCCAAATGCCCTAATGATAGTTAGGGATCTAGCTAGGTCTTTTTCTAAGGTTAGAAGTGGTATAAAAGACTTTAGGAGAGAAGGTATGAGGTTAGAAATTATGAGAACATAGTTCCCAAGATAGATTTCATGTTTTCATTCTTTGTGATTTTATACAGTTTACAAGAGTTTGAGACTAATCATTTGAACTTGATTGGAAAAGACTTTTTTTTTTGCAATTTAATTTCTTCTATGTAAATTATTTCTCTTCATATAGGTTTTGTGTGCTTTTTTTTAGTTTTTTTTGTCCTTGTAAATCCAAACCCTCATTGGATTGTACCTTGACAGTTTGAGTGGTAGCGGTGTAAATATGGTTGAACCACCATGACTTCCCTCCATGGAAACTTGATGGATCATGGAAGAAGTGAATTGGAACCCTTGTATAGTATGTTCCTTCTTGTATAGGTTCCATAAGTTATGGGAGCTCATTTTTGTGGCTTTTCCTAAGTGAGACAAGGTGTCTTGGTTAAGAGAAATCCTATGATAGTGATTTTTTTGATGGAGGGTTGGATTGGGTAGTGAAATTTGTGGATTGGAGAGTGATAATAAGGGTTGGAGGAAGCAATAGAACCAATGACAATAGTTGGATGAACTGATCTTTCAAACTTAGTTGAATGACCTAGTCAATTAGGCCTATTTCCTAGGAAGAAGACTCAATAAACACAAGGTACTATACGAATAGTTAGGGAACCCAAAACGTTGAAAATATTTGAGTTTTTCCAAAAGGGTATCTAGAAAAAAGATCAGATTGGGGGATTCTTTATGAAATTTTGGAGCTATTGGATAAAAACTATGTTCAAAGACCTAGTTTTGGGCCTAATAGGGCTACAAGCCTTAAGAGTAGGAAACCTTGAGATCAGTAAGAAAGATCTATCTAGATAGTGTTAATTAGAATAAAATAAGTTGAGAATCACCTATCTATAATGAATTCAACCCTATTCAATGCTGGTGATAGGCATGGTGTGTTGATGGTGAACTTACACTGGTGATTTCAATGAAGAGGAAGGGTAACTAATTGGTAGGAAGACCCCTAAGTTGTGGAGAGACTTGTCTAGCTTCTCCCAAGGAGTAATGGTGAGAAAAGACACCATAAAGAGGTCTAGGAGGTGACCTTAGATATTGATATTTCTTGGCTCAAGGAGTGGTAGAGGTATCCCTATCATATTGGTATCAGAGAAAGAAAAGATTTGGACTAGTGGAAGTGGATGTTGCAGACATTAGAGGTAGTAGGATCATCAAAGATGGTGAAAAATGTTGAGCTTGTGCCAACACAAAGAAGGTGGAAGATCAAGAAGAGGATAATATAATCCTAAGGGAAAAAATAGTAGAGATGGAAACTAATCTTGATGAAGTACAAGCTAAGATAGAGGAAGTAAGGGAGAAGGTGAGAGAGTCAGAAGGAAAAGAAAAGGTAGTGCCCATAGAGGATGAGGTGCTAGAACTTGATCCAATACTACAAGAGGAGCATTCCTTAGGGATCTCAAATCCATGGGTGGAAAATATTTGGAAGGAGTACCCCTGTTTAGTGGTAAAATGGAGCTAGAGTTGGTAATGGAGTGGATAGAGGGGTTAGAGAACCACTTTGAATGTGAGAGTTTGTCAAAGGCACTAAAAGTAAAGGTAGATAAGTCTAGACTGAGAGGAGAAGCTCTAACATGGTGGAAGCTCATCCAAGATGAAAGGAAAAGGGAAGGGAAGAACCCCATAGCAACATGGAAGTGTATGGTTGATAAGATTAAAGAGGCATTTCTACCAGAGGATTATGAAGTTCAAATGCATACGAAGAGGTAGAATTTGAGACAAAAAGAATTGGATGTTAATGCCTATACCAAAGAATTCCAAAAATTGTGCTTGAAGTCAATTTCAAAGGTGGTGATGGTATTTAAAGATAAATTATCAAAGTTTATGATAGTATCGGCAAGGTCGATTTCCATACTCTCATCTAAATTGTCTCTCACAAGATGATTTTCACTTCCTCGTGATTGTTTTGAGTAGTATCATATGGGACTAATCCTAATTATTCAATCCTTGAACTTTCCCCCTCACGGTAGGTGCCACTATAAGTATGAATTACATCAACTCCTATCTCTTTAGTACAGTCATATAATGAATCAAATTCATAATCATTAGAATCAGTATCGTCACTTTGTCCTTGATTATCCCTAACTTTATCAATGACTTCTATTGTTATTCTTTGTTTTTCCTTATCCACATACTTTCCATATTTTTGGAATCCTAATTCAGAAGTACTAGTAACTTTAGTGATAATTGGAGATGTGATATTTTCTTTACCTTTATGTATTGGATTTGATGAGTAAACAACCAACAACTCCCAAGAACACCTGCACACAAACACCTATCATGGAAAGAGAGAGAAACAAGAAGTTAGAGAGGCCTGAACACATGGATCCATGAAAGAGGAGACATTCTTAATGTGCAAAAAAAAAAGTTGCAATTCAATAAAATGAATGTTTCTCAATTACAAAGTTATGAAAACAAGAGAGATCAATCCTTATAAAATGAGATCAAAAACCTGAAAGGGTAAAACTTAGGTTGCAGGATAATAATTAATAAAGAAATTAATTATTATATGCCTAAAGTTTAGCTTAAGCAAAAAGAGATAATAAGTGACTTAATAATTAAATCAATATGATTTAATTAATAAGTAAACAATTTATTACTCTAAAACCCCCCTTAAGATAAACTTTGGGAGAAGCTAAAAACCTAGAAAGAACTACTAAAAGCAAATGGGTTCCAACAAAAAAAGGCCTAATCAGGTACCCAAGTACAAAAAAGAGTCTCTAAAAAGTGGATAAATAGAGAAAACCACATGGGAACACTCTACTCCAAAAAGAGACAAAGACTAGTATGAGGGACTGAAGAAGCCTCCAAAACTAGGAATGTTCTAGAAAATAGGAACAAGGATGAACATGTACAACATCACTAAAGAAAGAAGCTGAAAACTTTGTCAAGAAGTAACTAATGATCTGAAGATCCTCCACTAAAATATGACAAGGTAGAGAAGACTGTAATCTGCATGAGTGCCCTCAAATGACACTACTCGAATCAGGAGGCAAACAAAGGCAAACAATTGAGGTTGAAGATACAAAATATTGTAATTTGCATGAGTGCCCTCAAATGACATTACTTGAATCAGGAGGCAAAAAAAGGCAAACACCTAAACTCAAAAATACAGATGGCATAAAAATACCAAAGTCTGAAGAGCTGATCAATCAAAGTTGGAAGAGTGCGTCCAAAAATAGGAAAGAAAGAGTGTCCATATGGTAAATTATCCATCTCACCAAAATGCATAGGTACCCAACCACTACATCCGCCTAGTACATAGAATCAAATATAGAATACATAGCTCAAATTATCAAACCAAGGAAGCAATAGAACCAACAGTAGAAACCCCCCCATAATCTTGAGAATGGAGTAATGAAAAGTACATTGAAAAGATCATCCAATATGAATTGTATGATACTAGGAACATCGAAGATGCAAAGAGAGTACAAACACAGATAAAGATACATGAAGCTAATGTCATTGGAGGAATGCTCACATGAAAAAAGTAGATGGAAAAGAAAAAGCAAACATCAAACTCCCCTAGCACTTTATAATGGAGTGCGAGTACATAGAGCATGAACATGTGCAAGATCCCATACATGCAATATAATGACACTTCATCTCAGTGCGTGTGTATAAAAGAATGCTAAAAAGGTGAAGTATACACTGCTCAAAGAAGATAGAAGGCTTCTAAAACAAAAGAATAGCCTAAGAAGAGCCATTCCACAAAAGGAAAATATTCCAAGACTTATAACATCCAAGATATCCACCAGATTGCAAAAATGCAAGAAACTAAATAAAATATATCTAAAATAGAATCTGGAAAAATGAATTATAGCACTGGAAAGGTCTCAAAACAATATTTCCAACCATATATCATTTTCCCAAAACAGAGTCTGGATGCGCAAGATAGAGCTCCCGAAGTGCAAAAATGAACATCTAGTTTTTAAAGTAAAAAAAAATCATAAAAAAAGAAAAATCAGAAATTCAAACCCCCAGATCTATATAGAGCTTGGAACCATCTTTTTGATGATATTTTGTTTGCCTAATTTTGATACTATATGCTCAATTTATGAGCAAAAAACAACAGGTATGTTGAAAGGCCCAAAAATAGTGTCTAGGGGTGCTAACATGTACTGACATCAACACTTCAAAGCATTAAAATTAATGGTCGTATGGTTTTCATTGCAGAAAGACCCCTGTGGCTAAAAAGATTGGGCCCCTTGTAGCCATATGACTAGGGGCTAAGGCTGCATCTGCCAGGGGCTTAAATTTGACGGCCAAATGGTCGTCCTCGCCCTCAAAAATTTTTTTGAAAAAATCACATGAGCACCTCAGGATGTGTGCAAAGCCATATGAATTTTTCCTTGATTTGCATGCCAATGTGTTCAATTTTTACCTTGATTTACATGTCATGGTAGTAAAATTTTTGCCTCAATTTATGTGTTAGGATAGTACAATTTTTGCCTCAGAATGCAACAACATCTGAATGGGGTGTGCCTTATATGGATCTAGGGGTTTTTGGCTACTGTGAGCTCAATGGTGAGGTCCGTTTGAACCAAAAATGCTCCAAAATACTAGTAACCACCTCAGGATCTATGTCGAGGCCGGTTGCAAAAAAAATTGCACAGATTCCTACTTTGTCCAAATTGGACAAATTTATTTTATATGGATCTAAGGGTTCTTGGATTCTTTGAACACAATCAGGATGTCCATTTGATCCCAAGATGATGAGAAAGAGAGGTCTCCCTAGATTCAATAGAAAACCCTCTAAAATTATAGATCTAACGAACACAGTTGAATCTCTCAGGAAGAGGACAAGGGAAAAAAGATTTGAAGCTCTGATACCATGTTGGATTTGATGAGTAAACAACCAACAGCTCCTAAGAATACCTGCATGCAAATACCTATCATAGAAAGAGAGAGAAGCAAGAAGCTAGAGAGGCCTCAACACATGGATCCATGAAAGAGGAGATATTCTTGATGTGCAAAAACAAAATTTGCAATTCAATAAAATGAATGTTTCTTAATTTGATGCAAGGGAAGAAGATGAGAGGAGTCAAAGGAACACTCTAACCAGGTCCACCTTGTAGAGATAACATGCGAAAGAAACAAACACACAAGTGAGAGAGAGAATGCATATACTTTCATATATTATCTTCAATTTGATTCATACATGCCAGGCTATAAGGCCTTCCTGGTTTAGGCCAAATATTACAATCAAGTACAAAAGTCCTGCAACATGCAAGGATCTACCAATAATCTCTAATCTTCTAGCTTCTATCTTCTAATTGAACTGACTCCCTAAACTCTAACCAAACAGCTACATTTATACAAGAGGTTACCAAATCAAGTTGGCCTTCAGATCCATCATCAATGGAAGGAATGACTAGATCTAGGTCCACATGATTCCCAATGATGGATACCATCATTTAAATTTGCAACCAAAATTAATTGCAAGAGTCAGCCTCAACAAGAATCCAAAATAAATAAATTGGTAAGAAAGGATAACCGAGTGCCAGACAAGCATCATCGAGCGCCAGGGAAATTCATTGAGCACCAGAGAGATAACCAACCAACACCAATAAATAAAGGAAACCAAGCAACACTGAACCAACTCGGTCAAAGTAGGAACTAAGCAACACAGGAAAACACAAACATGTTTTTGGTGACACAGGATTGCCAAGGACCCAAGATACTCCTACATCAGACACCTGGGGTTATTTGAGAATGATTCTCTGAATCATGAAACATGTATGATCCATGTTGCATCCAACTTAGATTGTAAAATCCATGAATTGACGTCAATCAGTCTATTCTTCCACTTTACCAGATCTTCCATATATTATTTTCCTCTTGTACTTCTACCAATTCTTTGCTCTAAAATATGCTCAACTTCTTCTATTGGTTTCTTAGGATAATCATTTGGCATTATCATTTCTTCATCTAACTCATGATACTCATATAAATTAGCAATGTTGAAAATAGGTGATATATCCATGTCATCAGGTATGATGCAGGAGCATCTTGGGTCCTTGGAAATCATGTGTCACCAAAAAGATGTCTAAAGTTTTATGTGTTACTTGGTTCCTACTTTGACCAAGTTGGTTCAGTGTTTCTTAGTTTCCTTTGTTTACCAGTGTTGGTCGGTCATCTTTCTGGTGCTCAATAAATTTCCCTAGCGCTCAGTGATGCTTGTTTGGCACTCATTTATCCTTGCTTACTGAGTTGTTTTTTTTGGATTCCTATTGAGGCTGACTTGTATAATTAATTTTGGTCATGAATTTAATGATGGTATCTATCATTGGGAAGCATGTGGACCTAGATCTGGTCATTCCTTCCATTGATGGTGGATCTGAAGGCCGACTTGATTCGATAGCCTCTTGTATAAATGTAGTTGTTTGGTTAGAGTTTTGGGAGTCAATTCTTGGAGGAGTAAGTTTAGTAAGAAGATAAAAGATTAGATATTTTTGGTAGATCCTCACATGTTGGAGGACTTATGTACTTAATTGTAATATCTAGCCTAAACTAGGAAGGCCTTACAACCCAACATGTATGAATCAAATTGAAGATAATATATGACAGATATTTGCATTCTCTCTCTCTCACTTGTTGTGTTGTTTCTTCCGCGTGTTATCCCTGTAAGGTGTATCTGGTTAGGGTGTGCCTTTGGCCCCTCTCCCCATCCTCCCTTTCATCAAGGTAACTCAATCTCATAAGCATTACCATTGTCAAATTTCTTCAAAATCTTACAAGGTCCAAACTTTGTCATTTTCAGCTTCCCATACGTTCCAATAGGAAATCTACCTTTCTTCAAATGAACCATTACTTCATCACCAACTACAAAAGTCTTATGTCTCCTTGATCTATCAGCTCTATCTTTGTATTTCTAATTACTCATTTCCATCTTATGTTTCACATCTTCATGCAATGTCTTCATGTACTTAACAAACTTTACTCCTTCAACACTTTTCTTTCTTTTATCAACAATGTCTCTCAAATATGATATACCTCTTGGTTGTATGCCATTTACAATCTCAAAAGGTGTTTTTCTAGTACTACTATTCACTGAATTATTGTATGAAAAATCTTCTTGTGCCAACAAAGAATCCCAATTACTTGGTGTGTCTCCAACTCAACATCTCAAAATATTTCCCAAACTTCTATTCACAACTTCTGTCTATCCATCGGTTTGTGGGTGAAATGTAGAACTATATATCAACTCGATGCCAAAATTTCTCCAAACGGTCTTCCAAAAGTATCCTACAAATTTACTGTCTCGGTTAGAGATGATACTCCTCGGTAATCCATGCAATCTGACAATTTCCTTAAAGAAAAGATCTGTTATATGTACTGCATCTGATATCTTTCTACAAGGTATAAAATGTCCCATCTTAGAAAATCTATCCACAACAACAAATATAGAATTATTACCTCTTACTGTCTTCGGTAAGCCAAGAAAAAAATCCATACTGATATCAATCCAAGGTTTCTCAGGAACAGAAATCGGTGTATACAATCCAGTATTTTGACTTACTCCTTTTGCAACTTAAATTCCACAACTTTTCACAAATTTCTGAACATCTTTATACAATTGTGGCCAAAAGTATTTCTCCTTAAGGAAATTCAATGTCTTGTCAACACCAAAATGTCCAGCCAAACCACTACTATGTTTCTCTTTTATCAAATTAGTTCTCATTGGTCCTCTCAATATACACAACTGAATACGTTTAAACAACATACCTTCTTGAATGAAATATTCTTCTCATTTAGTACTCGATTGATCTTTAATAGGTGCTATGCAATTTCTCCACATCTCAAAAAAATTAGGATCAAATTCATAAGAATCTCTCATGTCATCAAAGCCAAGAACTTTAATTTTCATCTCGGTCATCAAAGATCTCCTTCTACTCAATGCATCAACAACTTGGTTAGTGACTCCACTCTTATGCTTTATCACAAATGTATAACTCTGCAAATACTCAACCCATTTCATATGTCTCTGATTCAACTTATTTTGACTACCCAGATATTGTAAATATTTATGATCAGTATACAACATAAATTCACTTGATATCAAATAATATCTCCATTTCTTCAGTGCTTGAACAATAGCATATAATTCTTGATCATACATGGAGTATTTCCTTTTTGCATCATTCAACTTTTCACTAAAGAAAGCAACAAGTTTACCTTCTTGACTCGACACAGCTCCAATTCACTACCACTTGCATCACATTCCACTTGAAATACCTTATTTAAATTAGGCAATGCCAAAATAGGCAATTCAGTAACCATCTGCTTCAAAGTCTCAAAACTTTTATCAGCTCCATGTGTCCACTTGAATTCTCTTTTATCTCCTCTCATTGTCTTAGTCATAGCATTACAAATTGAACTGAAATTCCTAATGAACTTTCGGTAAAAACTTGCCAAACCATGAAATGATCTTACCTCACTAGCATTCTTAGGTGTAGGCCAATTCAAAATAGCTTCAACCTTTTTAGGATCCATCTTCAAACCATCAGTTGAAATCACAAATACCAAATACACAATCTCCTCTTTCATGAATGAACACTTTTTTAGATTTATCAATAAATTTTCTTCTTCCAATCTCTGCAATACTTTTTTAACATGCAACAAATGTTCTTCTCTAGTCTTACTGAATTTCAGAATATCATCAAGGTATACAATCACAAACTTACCCAATAATTTCTTCAAAACTTCATTCATTAACCTCATAAAAGTACTCGGTGCATTACTGAAACCAAAAGGTATAACCAACCACTCATAAAAACCTTCTTTTGTCTTGAAAGAAGTCTTCCACTCATCACCTTCTCTAATTCTAATCTGATGATACCCACTTTTCAAATCAATTTTGGTAAAATACTTTTCTCCAGTCAAACTGTCCATTATATCATCCATTCTTGGTATAGGAAACCTATATTTCACTGTTATCTTGTTGATTGCTCTAGAATCATTACACATTCTCCAGTCTCCATTCTTCTTAGGTTCCAATATAGTAGGTACCGCACAAGGACTCAAAATTTCTCTTATCAAACCTTTCTATAACAATTCTTGAATTGGTCGGTTCAATTCCTGATTCTCGGTAGGTGTCAATCGATGTGGTGCCTTATTCGGTAAACTAGCTTTAGGGATTAGATCCATGCAATGATCAATGCTTCTCTTTGGTGACAAACCATCAGGTACATTATTAGAAATAATTTCACTATACTCAGTGAGTAACTTATCAATCTCCTCAAGGACACTATCCTTTGTTTTCTTACTCGGTTTGTTAGGAATCGCAACAAAACATGCATCATTCTTCTTCAAATCCTTAACAAACTTTCTTCCTTCCATCAAGCAAACTTTCATAGATGTACAAACATTACTAACAGATTCTTCAATCAAAGGTAACAAAATTTGTCTTCTTCCATAAGCCCAAATAGTATATTTATGCTATCTCCCATCAGATATAGCATATCTATCATATTGGCAAGGTCTACCCAACAAAATATGACAACAATCCATAGGCATGATATCACATAACACCTTATCATAGTACTTTCCAATTTTTAAATTCACACACTAGTAAATTTTAGCTTATTTTTCCACAAGGATTAGTCAATTTTTAGATGACAATTGGTCGATCAAATGACCATAATTGTTGTCAAAGTTTTTTCATCGGTTATTCGACATATTATGTTGGTGTCAAAATTGTGACGTCTATAGAGGTTGAATTATCGATGGACCCACCATCGAAATAATCACTTCAACCTAGAAGAATTATCAGCCATTCATTTCATCTACGTGACCAATATTGGTTGAAATTGTGAGGATGTATGGTGAGAATAGTTGTCAAGTGTATAGCATTCTCGTCGAAATGACAGATCAATGGTGGTCAAAATTGCAATGAGGGGTGGTTGAAAAAGAGATAGAAAATTAAATTTTAAAATATATATATATATATATTTATCAAATTAGGCATAGCAACAAACTTTTAATTCTTTACAAACAGTCACTTCTATGCTCATGAAGACATAGTCTGGTGTTTATATTATTAAACTCTCTATTCAATGCAACATTGATAGGAAAAGCATTCATTGATGGGTATTATAAGTTTTGATCATTCCATGTACTGATTATATTGTTTTGAAGTCTTAAAATCAAAGAATTTTAATCATTTTATTGACTATTCTTGTACAGTTCTTGGCATGCAAACAATCTTTGTCTACAAGTTTTGATCATTCCATGTACTGATTATATTGGTTGGATATCTTGTTATTAGGTTAAAGTGGGTATCATGGTTCTAAACATCAAGATTTATATGATAAACATCAAGTTTCATGATAAGTTTCATGATTAATTTTATTGATACAGTATTCATTTAATGGGTTTTTCACCAATTCATGGTGTTCATTATTCTAACATTGGACATCATTTTCCTTGGGATAATCTCATTGTTTCAAAGATATGAGGTCTTTTCATTGCTATCAAAAAATAGATCTAAACATATGTTTAAGAGGAGAGTAGTCATGGTGAAAAAAATAGAGATCAACAACATATAGAAGTAGGTGTTTTTTACCATTGAATCTATGTCATTGGTTTAGTTTGAGCTTCACTTGATTTCGAGAATATTTTAATATTCTCTACTTAACAAGGCCAACCACATGAAGGTGGAAGCTCATTTGGCCCCTCCCCCCCCCCCCTAACATCACTCTAAATTCCCCATTAACATCTAGTAACATTCATTCATTATGGCCTCCACTGCATATACGTCTTCTCATAATCTAAAAAACCTCCATCATTCATTCTCATCAATGTACAAATAAAATTGTGACAGAAAATGCTTAATCCCTAATTCAATCTTTGACAAATATAATTGTGACAGAATACTTAAAGAATATGGAAAGCTCACAATGTTTAGAGACACACTTGACTCCAAGTGCCATGTACAACAAAAATAATTTGTCCAATTTGGATAGTAAGTCTAATTTAACTATTTAAATATATATATATATATATATATATATATATATATATATATATATATATATATATATATATATATATATATATATATATATATATATATATTTGAAAATTGACACAATAAAAATTGACATCATAATGAAAATTAAAAATTACAACTTACATTATTTAGTGTAAGTTTCAGATGCAACTCCCAAAATTTTGCATACATAGATGTTGGCAAGTGATCCTTCTTAGTTGTTGTTGTTGGTATGTATTTTAATCTAAAACAACAAAAGCTAAGAAGGATCACTTGCCAACATCTATTGAATACAAGGTACTCCAACCATTTCCATCATGATAAATCCAGTATGCTCTTATGTGATCTAGTATGCTCTTGTATGATCCCAAACCTACAAAGAGCAAAAGGTATGATGTCAAATGTGTTATCAAGCACTAACCAAATGACCACTAGCACATTTCATGCATGGATGAGAAATAGTATCCAAAGTTTCTAAATTCTAAGAAGAGGTATGAGTGGAGGCCAAAGAAGGGATATTTGTAAAGGTTTTATAGAGCTTCTCCTTAAATTATTGAGCTTCTCTTTGTTTCGAGAATAGTTTAACATTCTCTACTTAACAGGGCCAACCAAGTGAAGGTGGAAGCTCATCTGGCCCCTCCTAGGAGCCTCTTATGACCCTTTACAATATTTTAAGACCTCTAAGATGTATTCTTAGGGATCATAAAGGGTCATAAAGGGTCATAAGGGGTCCTGGGACACAACAGTTGAGAAACATAAATGTAGGCATCATGGTCACAAATTTTTGGAAACACAACATAATTGAGTGGTATACCTAGACAATGCAACACAACCACTACTCCTCCAGTTCTAAGTGGATAGTGCGGGATCCAAAAACTAGAGATAAGGAATAACTTTAGAGAGTGAAGGAGGAGGTCCATAATGACCAAAATAATATAGGGACCCTATATTATTTTGGTCATCACAGCCCTCCTCTGCTCTCTAAATTTATTCCTTGCCTATGGTTTTTGGATCCCGTAGTGTCCACTTAGAACTAGAGGAGCAGTGGTTGTGTTGCATCGTCTAGGTATACCATTCAATTATGTTGTGTCTCAAAAATATTGTGACCATGATGCCTAGATTTATGTTTCTCAGCTATTGTGATATCTACATTTATGTTTCTCGGCTATTGTGTTTATGTGCATGTTCTTTATGTGTTTGGCTTCTCTCCCACGCATCCAAAATAAGATTTTCCCACTTTGAATTGAGAATGCACATGCAACAGGTATGTATGTTTTATGAAAAACCTAGCCCACAACAGAATGGGAAGACATCTTTCTATCCCGGGCCTGGATCCTTTGAGAATTAGCTCGATAATAAGGTTAATTTTTAATTTTTTTAAATTTTTATATTGAAAATCATAAAGAAGTCATAAACAAAAAAGTTTATGAGTTTATCAAAATATGTCCAAGGTATCTACTTGAAATTCTAAAAAAAAAAATTAGTATCTACAATAGCCCTTTGTTAACCACATTTACGCATATGGTCCCAACAAAGTAGTGCACAAACTACACAAAGAAGGCATCGTAGAAATATGATTTCTGCTTTCACCATTGAAGCAATCTTGGCAACACTAGCTGCCTCTTGAGCCTTGCACAAGTTGCACTCATTTCCTACATCAGGTATAGATGTAGATGGGGTAGATGTAAATGTGGTTTCATCGATGCACCGAAAGTATTGACATCCACTATTTCCTTGCAATACCAAATGTACATCATTTCTTTATAAAATGATTAGTTGTCACATTATTTTTAAACATAAAATATAATTACGTATCTAAACCTTTTTCCTATTTGGGAAAACCCAAAATTGATGCCCAGGATTACTTGTTGTGCGTGACATCTTCAACATGCATGGGCCAACACCACATTGACACATTGACACATAGGCACATTGACGGAAGTCATCGATGCTATTTTGACAAATATTTCATTATCACAAATATTGCATTGTCATTATTTTTTTCATTCATACTAATTATAATTAAAATAAAAAGAAACATACTAATGTAGACTTGCACATTTTTTGGCTAAGTCGAAGTCTTTGGTTTGAATCACTAGACACTCAAAATAAAATAACAAACCAAAGACAACCATGCAATAAAAAGAAATTACTAAGGAACCAAGGAACTAATTATAATTGCAATGAAAAGTAACATACTAATGTAGACAAAATCTCAAATGGGAAGACATCTTTCTAGCCTAGGCCTGGATCCTTCGACAATTAGCTTCATAATAAATGAAGTAGATGAGAGCTAAGCAATTATCTTCCCAAGAAAAATCTCATAAATCTCATAAAATCTTCTTGTGCCCTTTGTGCATACCTAAATGATATATTTGAAACAAGGTTAAAGCTAAAAGAACTTAATTTTGCATCACAATCTATAGTTGTTGCAGTAGCAAAGCATCAGGTGCCACCTTCAACACAATATGATCATCACTAGACAAGTCTGTATGTTTTATGAAGTATGTTCGTTGTACAAATTTGAAGTAGATGACTTACCAATAAAGGTACTAAGGAAAAAAGAATGATAACTACAATGACCAAACTTCATAAAACATACAGACATGTCTAGTGATCATATTGTGTTGAAGGTGGCACCTAATGCTCTAGTGCTACTGCAACAACTATAGACTGTGATGCAAAATTAACTTCTTTAATCCTTACCCTTTTTGTTTCAAATATATCATTTAGGTATGCACAGAGGGCACATGAATTGGGGTACACATAGTTCATTTATGAGATTTTTCTTGGGAAGCTAATTGCTCAGCTCTCATCTACTTCATTTATTATGAACTTAATTGCTGAATGATCCAGACCCAGGGTAGAAAGATAAAAAACTATAATACCAATCAATGAATGCTTTTCCTATCAATGTTGCGTTGAATAGAGAGTTTAATAATATAAACACCAAACTGTGTCTTCACGAGCAGAGAAGTGACTGTTTGTAAAGAATTAAAAGTGTATTGCTTGGTAGTTCATTACATTGTCTTCTTCGATCATACACACCTCCCCACAACTAAGACTCATCTCCCATAAGACTTCTCTCCCATAGTGATAGAAGATGGATCCATTTTGTGCATAACCTAAATTCATCATATTCCATGAGAGTGCATCTTTTGAGAAATTTTTTTGAGCATTTCAAGGGACCAGTAGTTCTACAATTAAATCATCATAACTTTCCCATTACTTAACCATCACACATGGCATGGACGATCTTTGAATTGACAATACGTTGCATGTGTAGAACAAAACTATTATTAATTGGTAGATTAAATACAGATAATTACTAATAAATTAAGCATATTATTACTAATAGATTAAGCATATTATTACTATGCTTAATGTTCCATTTAAATGCTAGTATATAAAGAAGAGAATGAAGATTTGTCTGACCAATATTCTATAGAATTAGACCTTTATTTGGATAGGTCAAATCTTCCTTCGTGCTATTAGTCTATCTAGTTGTAACACCAGACTATGTCTTCACAAGCAGAAAAGTGATTGCTTGTAAAGAATTAAAATTTTATTGCTTGGTAGTTCATTACACTGTCTTCTTCGACCATACAAACCTCCACACAAGAAGGACTAAAACCAAACCATAGGATGGTCTAGGAATTTAGAAGACATCCTTTATTACAAAGAAAAACAAAATATAGAACTCAAGTCCCAAAGCAAAACTGAATGGCCTAGGTGCCCTGCACCAATACAACCCCCATAAAAGGACTAAAATTCTTTGATTTTAAGACTTCAAAACAATATAATCAGTACATGGAATGATCAAAACTTAAAATACCAATCAATGAATGCTTTTCCTATCAATGTTGCATTGAATAGAGAGTTTAATAATATAAACACCAGACCGTGTCTTCATGAGTAGATCACATTGACCAATACACCCCCCATCCCACCATCCACACCCATCCACTCATGTCAAGATCTTGTGAATCCAAGAAAATGTAAGTCAATAACACCAAATATATCACTTAAACTCACCAAGACTCTTCACAAGAATTCTAAGTGATATATTTGGTTTTATTGACTTACATTTGCTTGGATTCAAGGACATTAGAATATACTCCAAAAGTGATTATGTAATGAAGGAAGTGAGAGGGAAGGATCTTGATTTAGGTCAATGGATATTTCAACATGATTTTGGACAAGATCTTGACATGAGTGGATGGGTGTGGATGGTGGGATGGGGGGTGTATTGGTGAAGAGTCTTTGTGATTTTAAGCCTTTTGAAGCACTTTAGAAATATTGAATACATCATTGCTTGTCAACTATTTGACAGAGCCTACCAATTAATTGGTTCCTCAAGACAAAGATTGTTTTCATGCCAAGAATTGTACAAGAACAGTCAATAAAAGGACCGAAATTCTTTGATTTTAAGACTTCAAAACAATATAATCAGTACATGGAATGATCAAAACTTATAATACCAATCTTGACATGGGTGGATGGGTGTGGATGGTGGATTGAGGTGTATTGGTGAAGAATCTTAGTGATTTTAAGCCATTTGAATCACTTTATAAATATTGAATACATCATTGCTTGCCAACTATTTGACAGAGCCTAGGAAATCATTGGTTCTTCAAGACAAATATTGTGTGCATGCCAAGCACTATACAGGAACAGTCAATAAAAGGACTGAAATTCTTTGATTTTAAGACTTCAAAACAATATAATCAGTACATGGAATGATCAAAACTTATAATACCAATCAATGAATTTTTTTCCTATCAATGTTGCATTGAATAGAGAGTTTAATAATATAAACACCAGACTGTGTCTTCACGAGTAGATCACATTGACCAATACACCCCCCATCCCACCATCCACACCCATCCACTCATGTCAAGATCTTGTGAATCCAAGAAAATGTAAGTCAATAACACCAAATATATCACTTAGAAGTCTTGTGAAGAGTCTTGGTGAGTTTAAGCCTTTTGAAGCACTTTAGAAATATTGAATACATCATTGCTTGCCAACTATTTGATAGAGCCTAGGAAATAATTGGTTCTTCAAGACAAAGATTATTTGTATGCCAAGCACTGTACATGAATAGTCAATAAAAGGACTGAAATTCTTTGATTTTAAGACTTCAAAACAATATAATCAGTACATGGAATGATCAAAACTTATAATACCAATCTTGACATGAGTGGATGGGTGTGGATGGTGGGATGGGGGTGTATTGGTGAAGAGTCTTAGTGAGTTTAAGCCTTTTGAATACATTATTGCTTGCCAACTATTTGACAAAGCCTAGGAAATCATTGCTTCTTCAAGATAGAGATTTTTTGCATGCCAAGAACTGTACAAGAACAGTCAATAAAAGGACTAAAATTCTTTGATTTTAAGACTTCAAAACAATATAATCAGTACATGGAATTATCAAAACTTATAATACCAATCAATGAATACTTTTCCTATCAATGTTGCATTGAATAAAGAGTTTAATAATATAAACACCAGACTGTGTCTTCATGAGTAGATCACATTGACCAATACACCCCCCATCCCACCATCCAAACCCATCCACTCATGTCGAGATCTTGTGAATCCAAGAAAATGTAAGTCAATAACACCAAATATATCACTTAGAAGTCTTGTGAAGAGTCTTGGTGAGTTTAAGCCTTTTGAAGCACTTTAGAAATATTGAATACATCATTACTTGCCAACTATTTGACAGAGCCTAGGAAATCATTGGTTCTTCAAGACAAAGATTGTTTGCACGTCAAGTACTGTATAGGAACAGTCAATAAAAGGACTAAAATTCTTTGATTTTAAGACTTCAAAACAATATAATCAGTACATGGAATGGTCAAAACTTATAATACCAATCAATGAATGCTTTTCCTATCAATGTTGCATTGAATAGAGAGTTTAATAATATAAACACTAGACGGTGTCTTCATGAGCAGATCACATTGACCAATACACCCCCCATCCCACCATCCACACCCATCCACTCATGTCAAGATCTTGTGAATCCAAGCAAATGTAAGTCAATAACACCAAATATATCACTTAGAAGTCTTGTGAAGAGTCTTAGTGAGTTTAAGCCTTTTGAAGCATTTTAGAAATATTGAATACATCATTGCTTGCCAACTATTTGACAGAGCCTAGGAAATCATTGGTTCTTCAAGACAAAGATTGTTTGCACGCCAAGTAGTGTACAAGAACAATCAATAAAAGGACTAAAATTATTTGATTTTAAGACTTCAAAACAATATAATCAGTACATGGAATGATCAAAACTTATAATACCAATCAATGAATTCTTTTTCTATCAATGTTGCATTGAATAGAGAGTTTAATAATATAAACACCAGACTCATGTGTCTTCACGAGAAGATATCATTTGCTTGGATTCAAGGACTTTAGAATATACTCCAAAAATTTAAAGTAGCCAAGTCAAGGATGAGGGGAGCTTCTCTAACTTGGTGGAAGTTTGTACAAAATGAAAAGGAGGGGAAGACTCCTATTTCCTCTTGGAAGGGGATGGTGATAAAAATCAGAGAGACCTACCTATCAGATGACTATGAGGTGCAATTACACAAGAAAAGACAAAACCTAAGGAAAAATTACCTAGATGTGAGTGACTATATAGAGGAGTTTCACAAGCTATGTATTAGGTCTCATGTTATGAAGAAGAAAGCCTAAAAGTGGATAGATACCTAAATGGGTTAAAGTGGAATATACAAGAGGAAATAAGCCTCTTTAGCCCAAGAATGATTCATCAATGCTATCAAATTTCTCTTAAAGTGGAGGAGAAGATTAAGAAGAACCATGAAACAAGAAACATAGGTAGGGGTAGAGGAAGGGACAATAGAGGTCATAGAGGATGATTTGGAGGAAGAAATTCATAACAAAGAACCCAAGGTGAGGCTAAGCTCACAAAAACAAAAGGGGATGCAACCAATAGTAGAGGTGGTTATAATAGGGGTAGAGGCTCAAGAAAATTTTTTAGAGGGAGATCTAGTGGCCAAGGAAGAAGATCTTATTTCTCTTGAATGAAGTGTTACAATTGTCATTAGTTTGGGCATCATGCATATAGATTTTTTGAGAAGAGTTCTTCCACTCAAGGTAAAGAAAAAAGAGTAATTTATGTTCAATAAGAGACCTCAAGTAACAAGATTGTTGAAGTGGAATTGGATTCAGAGGTAGGAGACATTATTATGATTAGAAGGACTCTCATCAAAGAACCAATCAAAGATGAACCAAGCCAAATAAGGTCTCTGTTTAGAATCAAGTGCAAAATCTTAGGTAAGGTTTGCAAGATTATTATTGATTCATGCTCCACTAATAATATAGTTTCTAATGAGGCAGTTAGCAAACTTAATTTGCAAAGAATCCCACATACTAATCCCTATAGGATCACTTGGTTGAATAAGGGCCAACATGTGTTAGTCAATGAGAAATCTTGGGTAGAATTCACCATAGGGAGATATAATGATAGGGTGTTGTGTGATGTCTTACCCATGGATGATTGTCATCTTTTATTGGGAAGACCTTGGTAGTTTGACTGGTAGGCCATTCATGATAGAGACAAAATATTAATCTTTCAAGAAGGATGGAGTCACATAAAAATTCAGTCAATCATAGAAGAAGGGGAAGTGAGATCAATAGGACCTAATGTGCTCTTGGTAGGAGAAAAAGAGTTCTTGAATACACTAGAGGAAGGTGAAGGAGTGGAAATTTATTTAGTGTTGAAACCTAAAGATGAGAAGGTGGACAAGAAGGTAGAACTACACATAAAAGTGCAAGAGCTATGAGGTCAATACAAGGAGATAGTTAGTGATGGACAAACTTATACCTTACCTCCTAAGAGAGCCATTAGCCATCAAATAGACTTCATTCCAAGAGCCTCACTCACAAACAAAGCTTCCTATAAGATGAACCCACAACATAATGAATAAATTAAAGGACTTCATAGGTAATGTGTTGTGGTATATCTTGATGGCATCTCAATTTTCAGCAAGAGTAAGGCAGACCATTTGATGCATTTGAAAATTGTGTTACAAAGATTGCATGAGGAAAAGCTAAACATAAATTTAGATAAGTGTGAGTTCATGAAATAGGATTTGGTGTACCTCAGATTTGTTATATCATAAGGGAGATTGAAAATAGATACTATGAAGGTGGATGCAATAGTAAATTGGCCTACACCTAAGTCTTCTATAGAGGAAAGAAGCTTCCATGGTTTGGCATAATTTTATAGGAAGTTCATTAGGTCGTTTAGTGAGATATGTGCACTAGTCCTCGACACCATAAAAGGTGGAATGAAATATAAGTTTTAGTGAAATGAGTAGGCAATTAGGGGTTTTGAAACCTTGAAGGAGAATATAGCCACACAACCTATCTTGGAACTACCTAGTTTTGAAAAACTATTCACTATTGAATGTGATGCCAATAATATTGCTATAGGAGAAGTCCTAAATCAGGAAGACAAACAAATGGCTTTCCATAGTGAAAAGCTAAGTGATGCCAAAAATAAATACTCCTCATATGACTTGGATTTTTATGCATTATTCCAAGAACTAAGAAAATGGAGACACTACCTCCTCCCTAAAGAATTTGTTGTATATATAGACAATCAGGCTTTGAGCTTCCTAAACTCTCAAGACAAGCTAAGCCACAAACATATGAAGTGGGTAGAGTACATGCAAGATTATACTTTCATAATCAAGCATACAAAAGAACAAAAAAACAAAGTTGCAGATGCTTTGACTAGAAGGCTTTTGACAGTCCAAGAGGTACAATTAAGGAGCATTGGTATAAACAATTTCAAAGAATTTTACCTGGATGATGAAGACTTCTCAGCTCCATATAAGGTATGTAAAGAGTTTCAAATTATATTCACAATGATTAATCTGATTATACTCTTCAAGAAGGTCTATTATTTATGGGAGGACTACTTTGTGTGCCTAGAGGATCAATGAGAGAGAACCTAATCCAAGAGAAACAAAATGGGAGTCTTAGTGGTCATTTTGGGATAAATAAGACTCTAGAATTGGTTTAGAGGTACTACTACTAATATTGTTGGTGATTTTAAGCCTTTTGAAGCACTTTAGAAATATTGAATACATCATTGCTTGCCAAATATTTGATAGAGCCTAGGAAATCATTGGTTCTTCAAGACAAAGATTATTTGCACACCAAGCACTAGACAAGAACAATCAATAAAATGACTAAAATTCTTTGATTTTAAGACTTAAAAACAATATAATCAGTACATGGAATGATCAAAACTTATAATACCAATCAATGAAGGTTTTTTCTATCAATGTTGCATTGAATAGAGAGTTTAATAATATAAACACCAAACTGTGTCTTCATGAGCAGATTACATTGATCAATACACCCCCCATCCCACCATCGACACCCATCCACTCATGTAAAGATCTTGTGAATCCAAGAAAATGTAAGTCAATAACATCAAATATATCACTTAAACTCACCAAGACTCTTAAACTCACCAAGACTCTCCACAAGACTTCTAAGTGTATATTTGGTGTTATTGACTTACATTTTCTTGGATTCAAGGACTTCAGAATATACTCCAAAAGTGGTTATGTAACGAAGGAAGTGAGAGGGAAGGATTTGGATTTAGGTCAATGGATATTTCAACATGATTTTGGACAAGATCTTAACATGAGTGGATGGGTGTGGATGGTGGGATGGGGGATGTATTAGTGAAGAGTCTTGGTGAGTTTAATCCTTTTGAAGCACTTTAGAAATATTGAATACATCATTTCTTGCCAACTATTTCACAGAGTCTAGGAAATCATTAGTTCTTCAAGACAAAGATTGTTTGCACGCCAAGCACTATACAGGAACAGTCAATAAAAGGACTGAAATTCTTTGATTTTAAGACTTCAAAACAATATAATTAGTACATGGAATGATCAAAACTTATAATACCAATCTTGACATGAGTGGATGGGTGTGGATGGTGGGATGGGGGGTATATTGGTGAAGAGTCTTGGTGATTTTAAGCCTTTTGAAGCACTTTAGAAATATTGAATACATCATTGCTTGCCAACTATTTGACAGAGCCTAGGAAATCATTGGTTCTTCAAGACAAAGATTGTTTGCACGCCAAGCACTGTACAGGAACAGTCAATAAAAGGACTAAAATTCTTTGATTTTAAGACTTCAAAATAATATAATCAATACATGGAATGATCAAAACTTATAATACCAATCAATGAATGATTTTCCTATCAATGTTATATTGAATAGATAGTTTAATAATATAAACACTAGACTGTGTCTTCACGAGCTGATATCATTTACTTGGATTCGAGGACTTTAGAATATACTCCAAAACTGATTATGTAACGAAGAAAGTGAGAGGGAAGGATCTTGATTTAGGTCAATGGATATTTCAACATGATTTTGGACAAGATGTTGACATAAGGGGATGGGTGTGGAGCTAGTGCAGCTTCCCACCTTATACCGCCTCCTTCAGCACTCCTTTGCTCATAGACTATGCCAAAATGAAATAAAATGAAATGTACCAATAGGCGGGTTATATGTATAAAATTTGACTTCTAATGGTGGCGTGAACACCATTATAAGTTCATAGATTAGGGTTTCAAACCCATGACAAATGAGAACACTTTGAAAAAAAAATGTACCCTTCATTAAGAAAATGCCAACAAAATCAAATCTCTTACCAAGTTTGCAATGAAATAGTTGAAATCGAATGCCTATTCCTCTTGATGCTTGCTCAGGTTTGAGAATAGTAATGTGGAAGAGAAGGAGATGCCAGAACTTATAGGCTAGATGCATATAAGGGGTGTTGACATACAACTTCCCTCCTTATACCGCCTCCTTCAGCACTCCTTTTGCTTCGTGGACTATGCCAAAATGAAATAAAATGAAACGTACTGGTGGACGGGATATATGTATAAAATTTGAATTTTTTTTTAATTCTATTCTTGTGTTGGTCAAAATTATGACCACTATTTATGGTCGTAATTTCAACCAACACGAGAATAGAAGTATAAAAGAATCAAATTTTTCTTCTATAAACTGACCATGGAAAATCATTTTATAACTTGGTCAGAAATGTTGGTCTAAAAAGTGGATCAAATGTACTAGTGACATAACATTGTTCACTTACCAAGAGTGTATGCTCATCTTTGATCCATGAAATCTGATAAGGCTTCGAATGTTCCAACCTTTTCAACTACAACTTTGTGACCATTTCCTTAAATGCTAGATTCTTCGAGCTACCACTGTCAATGATAACCTTCCAAACTTCATCAGAAACTCTACATCTAGTCTTGAACAAAATTTTCCTTACCAGATCTTCCTTCTTACTTTCACTCCAAAGTGCTCTCCTTACCATCAAGTTATTTTCCTTCTTAGGTTCATTCAGTGACTCTTCTTGCACCAAATCATTTCTAATGTTACCGACCTTACTTGCATGTGTACACTCAAATGATCTATATCCTTCTTCTCCAAAATTGTAACAAGTTCTTTGGAAACCACCTCTGTTATAACCACCTTGCTAGTTACTGCCTCTACCTCTACATGAAATTTCACCTTTCCACTCGGTCTTGCCTTTATCCAGAGTTTTCTTTTCAAGTTCAGATCTACTATTTTCACCATGAGATCTACCTCTTCCTCTAGGGAATCTACCACCTCTACCTCTTTGTCTTTTCTATTTTCTTTTGTTCAATTTCTCCTCAGCTTTCAATGTAAATTGATAAGCCTCTTCAATGTTCTCCAATTTGACCAAACTGATTTCTTCTTGGATGGAAACTCTGAAACCATTCAAGTATCTAGAAATTCTTTCCACATCATCTTCATCATGTCCAGATCTGATATCTAATCTATAGAATTCCTTAGTATATTATTTTACCGAGCTATCTTTCTACCTCAAACTTTACATTCACCTAGCTAGGTTAATCTGATAATCACAAGGTAGGAACTTTCCTTTCAATTTATTCACCATTTTATTCCATACCTTGATTTTGTCTTTGCCTTTCCTCTTTCTGTCTAGCTGCAGATGTTCCCACCACAAGGATGCATGACTCTTCAACTTCGTGCTTGCAATTTTTACCTTCTTTTCCTCAGGTATATTTTCATACTCAAAGTACTTTTCCACCTCAGTGATCCAATCCACCAATTCATCATAATCCAATTTTCCACTATACTCAGGAGGATTAAAGTGAGGTGTAGATTTCAAACTTGTCAAAGCCTTCAAGAATCTTTCCTCACCCTGATCCATCATAGGTGCAGATTCTACATCACCTTTTTCTACCTCAATTTCATCATCACTAACATCTTCAAGATGTCTTCCTCTTCTCTGGGTTGTTTCAACAACTTCTAATCTAGCAACAATTTGTCTCAACATGTCTACCAATCCTGGATCCACATCTCACCTCCTATGAACCATCTTGAAAACCCTCTACAATTGTAGGTCAAATCGTAATCTGCTACCCCACAACCAATTCAATTAGAGCTTCACAAGAAGGAACCTTCAAACCTAGATTCGCAAACCTAGTTCCAGATCTCATCTCATTCTAATACCACCTGACACAAGGGAGGATATAGAGAGGGGCCAAAGACACACCCTAACCAGATCCACCTTGCAGAACAACATGCAGAAGCAACAACACACAACAGTTAGAGAGAGAATGCATATTCTTTCATATATTATCTTTAAATTGATTCATACATTTCAAGCTGTAAGGCCTTACCGATTTAGGCCAGATATTACAATCAAGTACATAAGTCCTCCAACATGCAAGGATCTACCAACAATCTCCAATCTTCTATCTTCTCCCAAAAACTCCCTCAAAAGTCTAACCAAACAACTACATTTATACAAGAGGCTACTGAACCAAGTCGGCCTTTAGATCCACAATCAATGGAAGGAACGGTCAAATTTAGGTCCACACGCTTCCTAATGATGGGTACCAACATTAAATTTGTGACCAAAATTAATTGCAAGAGTCAGCCTCAACAAAAATCTAAAACAAACAACTTGATAAGCAAGGATGACCGAGAGCTACACAAGCATCATTGAGCGCCAGGGAATTAACCGAGCGCTAGAGAGATAACCGACCAACTCGATCAGCAAAGGAAACTAAGCAACACTGAACCAACTAGGTCAAAGCAGGAACTGAGTGACACAAACAAAATTCAAACATCTTTTTGGTGACACAGGATTACCAAGGACCCGAGATGCTCCTACATCATCTAGCCACACATATACAAAGCAGATAGCCTACGAACTTGGAGGCACAAGCTCCTCCTTACAATGCACTTAATTCTCTGGCACACCAAGTTTTGAATTCAATGGGTCATTACTTCCCAAAGAAATACTATCTCTATTATGAACCGTGAGTAATGTGAGGTGTCTTCACGGGCTTGGGTGACCCCTTGAGCCAACAAATAGAAGGTTTTTGGCCACTAAAACAAATGTGTATTGTAAGGGCATCCGTTTAGGTGGCTATGATCAATCCATATTCCCAATTAAGGGGACTCTCTCAATCCTTTCAAAGAAATATTTTTACACCTTAGCAATGTAGGGACTTTAATGCACCACACAGGTACTAGAGGAGATTTTGGTTGCCATAATGAATTCACACTTGTTCATTGTGAGACTAATCAAAATGACATTTTTTATATATCAGTTTGGAAGGGCTTGGTTTTAGCTTATTGCCAATTGGTTTGTTCCTTGGGGTGAGTACCTATTTTCCCACCAAAGACCCCCCTCTAAAATTTATAGCAATTTCTCTTACACCCAAGATCCATGAAGGCGAGGGGAGAGTATACATTGTTATAACTTTGGGATTACATAATGCTTTTAAAGAAAAATACAATAGATAGTTATCTAATCTAAAGAAGACACATGAAATTAAAGAACATGTCATATTTTAAACCCAAATAAGGTTATAGTTTCCTTAATAAATCCTTTTTTTCCTTGAAAGGAATCTGCAAAGAAAATTTTTGAGTAATTTTGAAGGGGTCTTCAACAACACGTCTTGCAAAATAGCCTAAATGACTAACAAAGACAAACATAAAATTATTAAATCATTTGCTAAAAATAAAATGCAATGCAAAATATTTTAAACAGTTATGTAAATGAATGTGCAGCTACAATGAATGAATGCACAACAACATAGAATGAGTGTGCAAGAAGGATATATGCACAGTTACTAAAAATGAATGCACCATAGGATTAGATGGATGCGTAGTAAAAACAAATGTGCAACAGGGTTGTATGAAAACGTAGGAAAGTGAAACAGATGTGCAAAAATATGACATAAAGTTGTTGACTGGTGTGGTGAAAATAGATGTGCAGGAAGAAGGTATGGACACACTGAATTCGGGAATGGATGTGCAGAAAGAACATGTAGATGTTGCACACGGAAAACTAAAACTTTGATTGTTAAAATTTCATGGGTTACCCCATGGTGGGCACCAAAAATGTATGCAAATTAAATGTCTAATCCTAAAATTGAAATACTAACTACTATAAGCTATCAAATCTATCTAAAATGCATTCCAATGAAGATTAAAAAGTAAGAAATAACTAAAAAAAAAGAAAAAATTTTAGCTTCACTTACCCATGTAGCTTGTCTTCATTTTCCTCCTAAGCTTGAATTCTTGGATTTGGTGAGCTCTTAGATTTGCAAATGTGCTCCTTTTTCCCAAGATGTTTCCAAAGTGTGGAGATAGTGGAATTTTATGCAAAACTAGCCTAAACCTAGATTGCTTTATGCTATGATAATGGATGCAAACTTGATGAATGAAAATGGTATGCAAATGCTTAAGATAATGCTAAAATGGCTTGATTGTTATAAATTATTGAATGCTTGAATTCTTGAAATCACTATTTGTATTAGGCACTCAAAGGGAGAGAAATGATCCTTTTGTAGATTTTTGGACTCAAGCCTAGGTGGCAAGATCTAAGGGTGGAGATTGAAAGGTGGAAATCCTAAGGTTGGAATTGAATTGGTTGAAGGGGTTGAGAGGAATAAGGATTTAGTTGGAATGTGAGAGGAGGAATAGGAGAGATGTTCCTCCTACATTGACAAATGGGAGTGCAAGGTGGAAGGGAAATACATATGTCAAGTGTCTCACAAAGACCCTTGAGAAGAAGGTGGGAAGACATTTTCCTCATGAGGACTCTTGGTACAAGTGTCCCATGAGTCATCTTTGACTCCTTGAGGTGGCTAGAGAAGCTCCTTAGTTATAGGGAATGTGTTCTTGACCAAGTTGGAAGAGGACATATGGTCATGAGACTGAGTCTCACGAGGCCACATAGCCCTTAAGAATATGATATGTGGGTAAGGATAATTGTGACTTATTAATAATTAATATAAATTAATTACTTTAGCCAAGATGATGTGTCAAGTGACTAGGTTCATGAGATGGACTAAAAGACTTAGTCATATAGTGATTGTGTAATTGACTAATTCATTAAATCACTTTAATAGGACTAATTAGAAGACTTATGATAAGAAGAATAAGATAAGTGAAAATGCTAAATAAATTAAATAATTTATTTAATAATATCTAAGAAATAAACATTAATTAAATAATAAATATTTAATTAATTTATCAAGCCAATTTTAAGTGTATACACATACATAAACTAGGGCGATGTAAGAGTACTTAGTAGAGGCTCACTCCATATTTGAGTTGGGATCTTTGGAAATACTGGCATAGACAGTCTGGGAAAATGCTTCCCTGCATCTACCAAGTTATTCTTTGATCACTCCACCAAATCATATGCATTTGGAAAGGTGGTTTCTCTAAGCATTTGAATGGCCAAGGTTATATCTAAATCGAATGCTCTGAGATAGAAGACAAAATTCATGGTTATGGGAGGACAAACATCAATAGGTATCCTGTGCCAATTCTTTTGGAACCAGGTATTGAAGTTTGTCACACCCTCTTGAGGAGCTCTTTCATCAATGATTAGTTGTCAGAACAATAATGAGCAACCTCTTTTTTTTAGAACCTATAAAAAAATTGATTCCTAAGCTGGTCCCAAGTGCTTATAGTGCTTGGCGGAAATGACCTATATCAATTTTTTGCTTTTCCTTTAAAGGAAGCTACTAGCAATCTAAGAGGTACATTTTGCTCGATAATGTGATGTAATGTACACATATTCACCACATTCATCATGTGTTCTGTAGGTTGTTTCCATCTTCTCCAATGAATTTAGGAAAGACTTTCAAACCATTAGCAGGGATGATGTCCTAGTTTACACTAACAACTAGAGGGATGAAAGAACCACCAATATTCTAGGTTACAAAGTTACACCAGACCATAGCTATAGAGGGAGATGGAAGAGTCCTTGTCGCACTTGATGAAGATGAACTTGGCTTGGTTACGAACACTAAACTTGGGAGCAATGACCTTGGATATTAGGCAGTGTAAGATTTAGTGAATGGTCTATGAATCACACACCCACTTCTAATTTAGAAACAAGAGTCCCATTATGTGTGCCAGAAAAAAGAACTATTGATCCTAAAATTCTCGTTTAGGTTAGGTAAGGTAATATCCTTTATGGGAAGTTTAGTGATTGGGGGACTATTTGCACATCATTGAATGACCTCCAAGATTTTAGAAGCTAAACCTTCATCTACTTTATACTTTCGGGAGGAAAGGGGAGAGATATAACAGTGAAATAAATCTATCTATGGTGATACACCATAATAATATTGGCTAAACACTCCAATATTAACAACTGCATAGCATAGTGCCAAGATGAATGGACTATAAAAAGAGTCACAAACATGATTCCATAGCTCATATAATAATAATCTATTGCAAAAGCTTAATATCAGCACCACATATTTAATTCATGAATGATACACACTACAATAAGCTGAAAAACCACAAAATATCAAATATACATTGAAAGGTCGAAGGCACAATTGATTAGACTTTCTTTTATTAAGGATAAAGACAAATTACACTAAGATCTTAATAAAATCCCAAAAAAAATATTGCTATATATTGTAAGTCTTTTCAATAATGAAATGTTAATAGAATCACAAAGTTGAGCTCTTTATTTATAACCCAAGGACATAAAACTCCACCCCCCGCAAAAAAAATAAAAAATAAAAATAAAAAATAAAAATAAAAAATAAAAAATAAAAAAATAAAATAAAACATGACGCTGCTCACTACTAAACATAAGGACTAGGCACAACCGCCCACTAATCATCATCATTTTTTGCTAAGGGTGAACTATCAAGAATTAGGTAAACTGTCTATTGATTAATCATGTGTTGACCAGGTGATTGGAGCCGCAAACCACTTGATACTCAAATCACACCTTGAAGTACAATGTAGGTGGAGGGAGCACACACAAGTATAGGAATGAAGGTGGTCTGAGAGTGGCACCACTGAGAAAACAACCTCTAATGAAGATTGTCAGCACAAAAAAGATATGCAAGGACCATTGAAAAAGCAGACCATGATAGGACTAGAGAAAATGAAGACCTCCATGTGTTAACACGACGTGCATTCATGAGAGTAGTGAGGGAAAATGAAAAAAATAAAATATAAATTAGAGTCAAAATAGGAAATATCAAGCTCACAAAACTTATAAAAATAGAAATAATCTACATAACCTAGAATAAAAAATATAATATTTAAAAACAAGAATTGAACCCTAAAACATCCTCTTTAACAAAACATTAAAACTAAATAAAAATTAACATAAATATGCACCATTACATCTCTTCTACATGTTAAACATTTTAAAGACTGAACTCCCTAATTTCACCATTATCTCATGCCATCTTGTAAATAAGTTGATTCATATTTTACTTTTTTTAGATGATATGTTCATAAAATTTAAGTGCAGAAGTTTCCATGGTATAAAAACTCTCCCATCAGACAACATGCTCAAGTTGAAGAATAATAATGACTTGGATTCATCTTCGTCCCAGAAGTCTGAACCAGGGATGAAATAAACTTTGCACAGTAATTTTGTAGTCCATTCTATCTGAAATAACCATATTCAGAAAAGCGAGCCCGTTTGGCCTTTTCTCCGATTGTTATGCCCTAATCGGTTAACAGTATGGCACACAAGCAAAATAATCTTAGCTTTCCAAAATTAAGTTACTGTTTCAATTTGATTGGAATAATAAATAGGACGCAGTTGTCTACAGTTAATTACCAACAAAAACGTAATCACTAAATGGTGCGCATCTTGGAAAGCATGGTTCCTTTCTGTGCATAATCCGCAAGGATTTTGGGGGATTACAAACCGTTGGATAACATTATCATGTTGGTTGGAAAAGGCTCGCTCAGCTCCTTTTTCTTGGAGAGTGGGATGATGATTGTTGGAATCTGTTCTTCTTTTTCGCAGTAATAAGATCGGCTGTGTATATATATGTTTATATATTTGCATTGGGTTGATCGGTTCCGAGGGTTTTTATTAAAAATAATACGAATCGGGGATTAATGAGCGGAGGAAGGTCCCCCGAGCCCTTGGATTTCATCATCTGGAACACTGAGGTGCAAAACTTTTTCTGCGATTCTAATCCGATTTCAATTTTTGTCTTTGGATTCTGGAAAAGCTTGCAATTTTCTAGATAATTTCAAAAAATAAATTCCAGCTTATAAGGTTTGCTTAGAAAGAATTTTCTTAGGCTTTAGACAAATTTGCTTTGGTTGAGTGTCTACAGTCTGGCTTTCCCTTTTGTGGATATTTTGTATTTTCTGTTGTAGTACATATCTGGGATTTCGTGTGGTTGTCTACTTTATTTTATTTTAATTTTACACATGTTGCCTAATGAACAATTCTGCATGTTAACTTGAAATTACGTTATGCATTTAAGCAATCCTGTCGGTTCACTTTAGTTTAACGTACAATATAGAGTTCTGCTCCCCCATTTCATTAATCCGTTTGATATTTTTCTTGTAGTCATCGCTCATGAGCCCTCAAATGAAAATTCTTCATGAATTTCGTCCTCGGTTTTATTTAACCCATAGCGCAGACAACTTATGTGCCAATGTGGTGCTGGAAAATCAATTGCTATAGGTTGTATAACTAGATTTTGTTGCTGTTAATTTTTTTTTGAGTCTTTCTGGAGAATTTTTGTTTCAGAATTTCTGAATTGGTTATTAAGAATGTTTTTACAGCATTCAACTTCTAATGTGGCATTTCAATTCCCATAACAAAACCCTACTGGTGGCTTGATATAACAGCATTGATCACCCTGCATTTTATCTGGCAAAAAAATTAGTTGGGATTTTGTTTTATGCTATAATGCTTGAATATGAATTTGGAAACCGTGGTGTTAATTTTAGTGACCAGATTGCTAATTTAACATAATAACGAACAATTTAATCAAGTAAGCAAATAAAGTAAACACAGTCACACAAGAAATTACCCTGGGGAACCTCCCTCTAGGAGGAAAAAACCCAGCAACCAATTAGATCATATATTATTGCCTTTCACAGAATCCAATTACAAGCCTCAGTAAGTTGCACATGTATATTCACGGTCACAGATATCTTTACCAAAACAAATATCGCAGAGATGAGATTTGCTGAGGATCATTGATCAATGAAGCAAATCTCAGAAAACACTATCGATGATCACTGAGCCTGAGTAATCGTATAGCACAGAAGATGTATCTCAGACTAAATCACAGGAAGATATTCAGTAGCAGATCGCCAATACATATATGAAGGATTCGCCGTCAACCATATGAAGTATGAGAATCACAGACTATAGAATCACAGAGGTTGATATCCTTCACCAATTTGGATACAGATAGAAAGTGATAGATCGCTGATGTTGCACAATCGCTGAGCAATCTTATTTGCTGATGGTCATCAAATGCTGATCGCTGAATGATAGCTTACAGTAATAAATCGTGTAAATTCGCTGTGTGTGTAAGTTCGCTAAGGCAATGCCTTGCTTATATAGAGATCTCTCCATAAGTCGGCTCAGATTGGTCATGGCGCCAAGACTTTAAAATTACAAAAATACATTATGAAATATAATTCACATTTTGGGCCCAGCCCAAAACCATTAAGTGTGAATTTACAATTACATAGAGGTTTGAGATATAAGCAATATTTGTGCCCAGCCCAATGATCTAATTGAATAATTAATTTTAATTTCTAATTAAAATTAATTATGCTAGAATTTGATCTAGCTATAAAATCAACACTCCCTCTTAGCTAGGGAGGATTCTAAGGAGTATCATGGACTCCTTCCATGATTTCCATCTTGCATACCCGCAAAGGATGGATCCACCTTGCATTGCTTGCAGAGGGTGGGAGATACAACCAAATGTATCAACGATGCTGAGACTCCCTCTCAATGAGGGCTGTGTTCTCCACAATTCGAAGCTTATCTTTGAAGTATTCAAACTTCACTCGAGTAAGAGGCTTGGAGAACATCTGCTATCTACTCCTTGGTGCTGATATATTTTAGCTGTATGGCACCTCTCTGTACCATGTCTTGAACAAAATGATAATGAGTTTCCACATGCTTTGATCTGTCATGAAATACAGGATTGACAGACATCTTTATACAACTTTGATTATCACAATGAATGATTGTAGGACTCAAAGGTTGTCCAAACAACCAGTGAGAAGCTTGCGAAGCCACATTGCTTCCCTTGAAGCAACACTTGAAGCAATATACATTGCTTCAGTAGTACTCATTGCAACTGAGGACTGTTTCCTGCAAGCTCAGGAAATCATGGCGGATCCTAAACTGAAACATAATCTTGAAGTGCTCTTTTTGTCAGTAACACTCCTTGCTCAATTTGAGTCTCCATAGGAATCATGAACTGATTGAGAGCACTAACTGCATAACAGATATCCGGTCTAGTGTTGACTAGATACATCAAAGATCCAACCAATTAACTTTACTCAGTTGGATCTGCAAAATCAGATTTAGCTGCACATACACTCATCTTTTTCAAGTTAGTTTTCATAGGAGTAGACATAGGTCTGCAATCCAGCATTCCAACTCTTTTCAAAATATCTACAGTGTATTTTCCTTGACTTAGAATAATTTCATTAGATCTTTGCCAAATTTCCAAGCCAAGAAAGTAATGCATTAGTCCTAAGTCTTTCATTTCAAATCTAGAAGCTAATTCTTTCTTACATCTAATGATAAGATTCTCTTTACCCGTTAGAAATAAATCATCCACATATAAATCCAAGATTAACATTTCATCATTAAACACTTTGAAGTAAAGATTAGGATCAGCATCATTTTTACGAAACCCTAAGTTTACCAAATATTTGTCAATTCTTTCATACCATCCTTGAGGGACCTGTTTGAGTCCATATAGAGCTTTCTTTAATCTGCATACGTGAGATTCCCTTTCATGAATCTCATAACCTTCTGGCTGCTCAATGTAAATTTTTTCCTCAATGACACCATTGAGAAAAAATAGTCTTTACATCCATTTTGTTAGCTCTTTTTCATGTAGAATCGCCAATATCGCTATTAAGCTTGACTCTCAGGTTCCCAATTCCAGATTCTTACAGGGAAAAGGCTAATTGATAAGGACCAAGTCCTTCTTCTACTTCGGGCTCCACAAACCCAGGTGGGTGTACCTATTTTCAGACTCACTGCTTCACAATGAAATCCTTCCAGTGGATTAGGGGTTCTCACAATGACTTGCTAATGTCTCTTGTTGCAACTGATGCAGAGCTTAGAAAGCCAATCCATGATGTTAACAAAAGCAAACAATCATTTTTGAAAAATGGCAAAAGTGACAAGGGTATTCACCCTTCTTCTCTTCGAGCTTAAAACTCAGGCAGGCTAACCTATCTGATTCATCTCTTTAAAGAATCACTAAAGTTACTTGCACTATTCAATGCAACTTATAGACATTTTTGCTCTTAAACATGAAAGGGAAAAGTGATTTGAATTAGTTTGGATGCAATTCTGGAAAAAGACCAGTGCCTAATCCATTGGGTATGGAGTCAAATTGAACAGACATTCACAAAGATTTACAACTCAACACATCTAAAACCAATAACATGCCTTACATACTACTTTTATCATTACAAACACATGATCATCAAATCCATATATCCTTGACATTCTCAGAAATTATCCAACAAGATTTACTCCTTCCTTGAAAGAAACTGAAGAATAATATCACAGTCTACCTTATAGACGACAAACCAGAAATGCCTTACAAATCTAGCTCATAAGAATTCCAGAAAACATACAGAGACATCAAGTCCTTGCAAAGAGACTTCGGGTGTATTTTATTAATAAAACATTGTTTCAATACATTCAAAATGCCAAAATACTCAAAAAACTAGAACCCTAAACTTAACCAAAACTTGCATTAGTTGGAACTCAAACTTGCAGAGCTCTGCTCATGCAAAAAGATTGGAACCCTTTACAAAGAAATCAAATCAGAATAAGGAGAGGAGAAAACTCAAAATTCATCCACAAACTGACACTTGTTATCCTCTAAACCTCCTGCTGATGAATCATTGCTCAGAACTGAAAATCTGATCTGCATCATTCCCTCCTGAAAGCACCTGTCCTCTGCTCAAACAAACTATGAATCACCGGTTGAACAAAATAGATATTTTCAAAATATCTTCCCGGCCCCTGTTTCATTCAACTGGAAATAACTCAAACCAGTAACCACTTATACTGAAATTGATCCCAAAAACGGAATCCTCTCGTCGAGAGCTTTCCGACGGTATATAACACTTCATACTTGGCCCAAAAATGAAGCCTCGGGCAGCCAAATTCGTTTCCTCTTCAAACTGTGGGACCCACAGTATGCACCTGGGAGTGCCACTTGTCAAGCTCTCATTGGGTCATGTCTCTGACTGGGCACATTGAAAAACAACCTATTTCCACCTCATCGGAGCGCCACATGGCAACTTGGCGCATGATCACATGGGCTGAAACTGGCCCATGAGATCGTGCAACCACCCTTAGATTACAGCACAAATCTCAGGGCTCTTCATGAACCTCCAAAATACGGTGGGACCCACTTGACACGTGGCAAGCACGGATTGGCCGGCTTGCCACCTCACCTGCCAACTCATCTGCCAGTTGGACGCCACATGTCAGCCTGTCGCATGTTCGCAAGGGCTGAATTTGGCTCTTGCGATCATGCGACCACTCCATCTTCGAATCGCGGAATTCTTGGCCTAAACCGTGATCTATCTGGTGAACTGGCGAGTGAATTATCTCTAATTCGCGGAATGCCCAGCCCCTAACCACTAGCATTTAGCGACTTCGCGACTGGCGGTTAGCAGACCTCTACCTCCGAATCGCGTGAAGTTTGCTTGACTGCCGGCCTCATCCCGCGAATGCGCGAGCACTTGACACGTGTCACCTCGTCGCATGATCACATGGGCCAGAAATGGCCCATGCGATCATGCGACCACCATTGATGGTCCCACAAATCCCAAGGTCGCCATTCCTACACAGATCACAATTTGGTCAAAAATAACCTTACCAGCGCATAGGGCCCACCTGACATGTGGTAAGCCCGTATTGGCCGCATTGTCCACCAGGCACCACCTCAACAGACTGACACGTGTCGGCCTGGCACATGATTGCAAGGGCCGGAAATGGCCCATGCGATCATGTGACCACTCTGCAAAATTTAATCTAATCGGGCCCGCATCCAGCTGGCATGCACCTCTAGGCGGACCCACATGGCTGAGGCGGCAACATAGCCTCTTCTTCCTTTGCTTTACATCCTTTCTGTGCGTTAGTATATAAAAAGACTAAAAACTGCCCGAACCCCATACATGTGGGATATATGCTTCTTAATGCGTTTGACGCTTAGCCCATTTCACGTTGAGACCTTTGCATACTCACGCTAGCTTCAGGAAAAGTAACAAATACAGGGCTTCTAAACGGTCAAGATTTTTAGCATTCTGTTGTAGCTTTCCTTTGCGAGATGCTTTCAATTCTTTGGTCATTTCACAGCCTCCATCATTAACTGTATTCTGCAAGAATTGTGCATATTCAATCCGCCATTTGAGTTCTTCCTTACGCAAGCAGCTCATCCTCATCCAAACAAACAATTGCATCTTTATTTCAAACCTTAGTGCGTGGGCTTGTTCTCAAATTCACGTTGGTCTTTTATTTCAATGTTGGTTTCTTCCAAATGCGCTGAGATTTTTGTTTGAACACTGCCTTATCTCTTTTACGCTGGTGTTCTTTCTCCATATACGCTGGTCCTTCCATCGCTGGCGTCTAGAGAAGGGTTTGTCGCATGATCGCATAGTATGAAAATGACTCATGCGAACATGCGACAAACCACCAGCACACATTGCCGAGGACTTCCATTGTCACTGCAGAGCACAACCAATCAGAAATTGCCACATCACCACCTGCCACCGGGTCCCAACACAAGAAATAGCTGGTCGCATGGTCGCATGTCAGAAAACTGTGATATGCGATCATGCGACAACCAATCAATTTAAAACTTTCGAAAACCCGGGTCCACCAACAGGTCGCAGCTGCGCAAATAGGAAACGCTGACAAAAAGGAAAAAGTGCGAGGTCGAAAACACAGAGGGTTTTCGGTGAGAGATCGAAAACATCCAGGGTTTTCATGCAGACCAAAGTAGTAGGGAGACCGAAAACATCATGGTTTTTTGACACTAAGGCATATTCTGAGATTATTTCCTGCAGACCTTGAAACTTGAATATCTCCCTGGGTTTTGCGATTTAGCTCATGCGATTTGAACTGGAGCAAGGTGATACATTAAAGAGCATGGGGCTAAGAGCACAAACCATGAAACATTATGAATTTTTTTCGCACATTAAAACAAGCTTGTAGCAGGGCGGGACAACTTCAAAATTAGCAGGGAAGAGGCCATTTTCATAGGATTTTGCATTGACTAGAAAATGGACTAACATATTTGATGTAACTTCCAATCTTTAGCTGCAACAATAGCTATAATAGATCTAATAGAAGTATATCTAGCAACATGTGCAAATGTTTCTTCATAATCTATGTCTTCCTTTTGAGAGAAACCACGAGGTACAAATCTAGTTTTATATTTCTCAATACTACCATTAGGAAAATGTTTAATCTTAAATAACTATTTGGAAGATACAACAGACTTACCTTTGGGCCTTGGCACAGTCTCCCATACATCATTCTTGATTATGGAATCATATTCTTCATCCATGGCGTCTTTCCATGCTTGCTGGTTCATGGCTTTTTTAGTGCTAGATGGTTCAGTCTCAATAAGGTTGCACATCAATGCAACGTAGTTGGAGAACTTCTGAGGTCTCCTACTTTCCCTGAATATGTCTTGGGGGCTTGCAAACTTTTCAGCTTCTTGAATGGCGTTCCTTACCCAAAGTAGTTTTTTTTTGCTCACTAAAATGCCTCTTGGCCCACCAATGGGATCCACAGGCTCAATATGATCTGAAGGTTCTGAAGGTCATGCAATATCCCTCTTAATCTCAACATTATGATCAATATCCATATCTTGATTATCATTGAAATCATTTTCTTCTTCCATTAATGAACCTTTAGACTTCTTGAATGCAACATTCTCTTAAAAAATAACATCTCTACTTACCTCAATGTATTTCTGTCCTGGAATGTAAAATCTGAATGTTTTGGAATTCTCACTATAACCCACAAGTATACTTTTCTTACCTGAAGGTTCCAATTTGGTTCTCTTCTCCTTAGGGATGTGAATGTAAACTGGACTTCCAAAGATTCTTAAATTGCTGATGTTTGGTTTTGTTCCTATGAAAGCCTCTTCCGGAGTCATCCTTCAAGACACTGTAAGGGCACTTATTTTGAATATAAACAACAGTCCTAGTTGCTTCAGCCTATAAAAACATTTGAAAGTTTTGATCATGGATCATTGTCTTTGCTGCCTCAATTATGGATCTGTTCTTTCTTTTAGCAATACCATTTTGCCGAGGATTGTAGGGAACACAAAACTCCCTCTTAATCCCAGCTTTTACACAAAAATCATGAAAACCACTTGAGGTGTACTCACCTCCATTGTCAAATCTAAGTATTTTATTTCTTTTTCCAGATAAATTTTCAACTAAAGATTTAAACTCTTTGAATCTATTCAAAACCTCATCAGATTCTTTTGATCTTAGAAGGTAGAGGACTCATCTATAAAAATTACATAATACAAAAATCCACTAGGAGATGCAACAGACATAGGACCACATAAATCAGAATGAACAAGAGTTAGTTTCTCATTAGATCTAGATTCTCTTCTATGAAAAGAACCTTTAGTATTTTTTCCTATAGCACAACCTTAATGCATACCTCTAACCATTTTCTCAAGTATAGGAAGAGCACGAAAGTAAAGATGTCCAAGCCTTCTATGTCATAGATCGCTAGACTCATGTGATGCATGAATGAGAGCTTGAGAGGATCAAGCTGAAAGCTTGTAGAGGCTTTCAAACCTATTTCCAATGATCCGAGCTGTTTTGATGCTGAAATTCTTAGGTCATGCAAGAACCCTTCCTTCCGAAAATGCAATTTGATAACCTTTATCTTCTAGGGCAGATATTGAGATTAAATTCCTTTTAATTCCTGGTACAAATAAGACATCAAATAGCTGCAAGAAAATTCCAGATTCTAAGTTGAGAGAGGTATTACCAAAACCTGTTACTGAATATTGAGCATCATCACCAATGACAACATGAAGGTTGAATTCCTTTTCAATCAGATCTGAAAGTTGATCTTTATAACCCGTGATGCGCCTAGAAGCTCCACTGTTTATCATTGAAGTGTCACTATCTATAGAAATATTACTTGACAATGCAGAAATGAAGAGAAAGTCTTCCTTATTTTCTTTATCAGCAACTTCGTTCAAATTTGTCTATTGTTGCTTGAGTTGAGATTGACACTCCTTGGCATATTGACCAAACTTGTCACGTCTAAAGCATTGAATATGAGATAGATCCTTTGGCTTCTTCCTTGAGTTGGGAGTATCATGAGATCTAAAATTGTTGTTCCTCTTGAAGTTGTTCTTCTTCCAATGGCCACCTTTCTTCTTGACTTGAGTAGCAAGAACTTGATTTTCTTCACCATGAGAAGTCTTAATTCCTCTTGTTGCTAGGCGAGATTCCTTTTGAATACAGTCAACACAAAGACGATCAAATGAAGGAAATTTACCTCTCCCACTTAGGCCTTGAATGAATGGCTCCCAAGAGTGAGGAAGGCCATTTTATGCAAGCATAACAAGATTCTTGTCCACAACCTCACCATCAATGGAATTGAGCTGATCTTTCAATTCTGAAATCTTCATGAAGAATGCTACGACTGATTCACCCTTTTCCATCTTGACGTGAAGTAGCTGCCTTCTTAATGCAAGAGCCTTGCCCTTGTTGATCTCATACATTCCTTCCAGCTGTTTGAACATCTCTCTGGCTGAAGACATCTTGGAGATGATAGGAACAAGGTGGTCCTTCACAGAATCAATTAAGATCTTGGCTTTAAGAGCATTCTTCTTGAATTGGTGTAGCTCATCCTGATCTGTAGGTTCAACTTGTTCTTGCCCTTGCACAAACTCAAGAAAATCATTTTCCTTCAAGTGCAAGGAGAACACACACTTTCCAAGAGGTGAAATTCAGAGCACCTTCCAGTTTGTCTTCTACCTCTAGACCTGTCACCATCTTGACAAAAGAAGGAAAGAAATAGAAGACTGAAGGTATATGGCTAATCTGATCACTTGTTAGTACAAACCTGGCTCTGATACCATGTTAATTTTTGTGACCAGATTGCTAATTTAACATAATAATGAACAATTTAATCAAGTAAGCAGATAAAGTAAAAACAATCACACAAGAAATTACCTTGGGAAACCTCCCTCTTGGAGGAAAAACCGAGCAACCAATTAGATCATATATTATTGCCTTCCAAAGAATACAACTACAAGCCTCAGTAAGTTGCACATGTATACTCACAGTCACAGATATCTTTACCAAAACAAATATCACAGAGATGAGATTTGCTGAGGATCATTGATCAATATAGCAAATCTCAGAAAACACTATCGATGATCGCTGAGCATGAGTAATCGTATACCACAAAAGATGTATTTCAGACTAAATTGCAGGAAGATATTCAGTAGCAGATCGTCGATATATATATGAAGGATTCGCTGTCAACCATACGAAGTATGAGAATCTCAGACTATAGAATCGCAGAGGTTGATATCCTTCGCCAATCTGGATACAGATCAAAAGTGATAGATCGCTGATGTTGCACAATCGCTGAACAATCTTATTTGTTGATGGTCATCAAATGCTGATCGCTGAATGATAGCTTACAGTAATAAATTGTGTATATTCGCTGTGTGTATAAGTTCACTAAGGCAATGCCTTGCTTATATAGAGATCTCTCCATAAGTTTGCCCAGATTGGTCATGGCGCCAAGACTTTGAAATTACAAAATACATTATGAAATATAATTCACATTTTGGGCCCAGCCCAAAACCATTAAGTGTGAATTCACAATTACATAGAGGTTTGAGATATAAGCAATATTTGGGCCCAGCCCAATGATCTAATTGAATAATTAATTTTAATTTCTAATTAAAATTAATTATGCTAGAATCCGATCTAGCTATAAAATCAACACGTGGTAGCCATGTTTCCAAAAAGCAACACATTCAGGAGAGATGTATGAGCCAAAAAAAAGGTTTCAGAATTTGTTTTCCGTAAATATCCAAAAGTATGTAGTTTGTGAGTAACCTCAGTGAAAGTGAAAGTGACAAATAAAAGTTGATCGGGTTTGGATACTTGAGACAGGGTGGGTCACGGTTGGCCAGACATTCTGTAAAGAGCTAATGTAAACCAAAAAATTGTTTTTCCTTCAACTTGGAGAATTTTGCTTCTATGATAGAAGCTTTATTCTAGAGCATCTGTGAATTCGATAATGATGATGAAAACCTTTGACGTTCCTTAGACCAAATTGACTTGTATGACCTGTCCAAATGTATCGTTACATATATTTTTTATTTTGCATTTAACATCACCATTCTAATATCATTAGAGGTTTTATTAAATATTAATATTTTTGTCGTCATCCTTCCTGTCTACTGCCCATTTATGAAGAGCCATCCTTGAAATTGTCAGTTGTCATTGACATTGCAAGCATTCTCTTTCTCCTCCTCTCAAATTTTATGGGTACCTTTTGTTGTTGTTGCGAGGATAAGCATTGCAGTACTCTTCACAGGCTGTAGGTGTTGGGTGCAGAAATCATTAACTTCTTCAGCTTAGCGACAATTATTGAATCACTGGTGTTGATTATGAAATGCCCCATAGGAAAAAGAAGTGGAATAATGTTGTAACCATTCATAATGTATGGGTGAAATAAAATTGAGATTATATATTCTTTATTATATTAATTCTATCATTGACCATGGTGGAAATGAAGGTACTTGGGTTGTTTTGATTCTTGTAGGTTCAAAATGTCAATTAGCAATTCAATTCTGAAACTTGGTGAAATCACTTCTCACATTATTAAGGGCAGGTCAAGTTGAAAGGAAATGGTATATTTTTAACTTCATTATATCACCATCATCAATTTCATTGTCTAACATTATCAAAACTTAGCTTTTTCAACAAAACTTGTTTGCTGCAATGAATTAAAACACTGTTGTCATTAGGAATATGAAAATGGATAGACACGGTGGAGTGCTTAGTTTTGTAATTTGGAGAATTTGACATTACCCTAGTTTCTAGTTATGTTTCAAATTGGGAGCTTTATTATGAGCTTCTTGTTCCTGAAAGCATTTACTTAGGAACTTAGAGTCTTACACTTTCTTTTTCCTGAAGGTTAAATGCTCTAGTCAAAGATCAGTTTTGTCCTGAATTTACAAGTTCATGCTGTTAGGTTCTTGTTTGTACATATGCTAACATGGTAAATATTCCTTTACGGAGGAAATACATCACATAGTTTTTGCCTTTTAATCAAGTTCCAGCTTGTCACTAGCCATTCTTTACGAGACTAAGGCATCTACTGCTGCAGCGCTCATCTAAATATTTAATAAATGATCATACCCTTTGTTCATAAAAAAGTGGGTCAATACATATGTACCTATTCATTCTGGTCTTGTGTTCTTGTTCTTAAGTCCATGTAATAAGACATAATTGATCTCTATGGAGGCATATTTTTTCAGTTTTTTTTCTTTAATAAAATTTGTACTATTGATGTTTAGTAATTAGTCTTATTGTATTATAGATTTGTGTTTTGTGGTTTTCACATTTAACTTTTATCCTCCATGCTCATTGCTGGTACTTCATGTTTGCCGTAGAACTTTCTCATTCTGCCATCTTAATTTCAAATTTGAGGGGAGTTGTCAATGTAGAATTTCTATTCGAGGCAAGCTAAAAAAATTAGTTGTAGTCCTTCAAATCAGTGAGGTCATAGTATAAAATTTAGTAAAAATACAAAACAATTGCTATTTCTATGACATCAAGCATAAATGGCGGTGAAATGTAAACAGAAGAACAAACTTAAAGCAACGAATTTTTTTCTGTATTGCGAGTTTGGCAGAGGATCTACTTTTAAACTTTTCCTTCTTTAAATATTTGTGATCCTTATTCAGGATGTTGGGGTATGGCTTGATGCGATTGGCCTTGGTATCTACAAGCAGATTTTCAAAGAAAATGGCATTAATGGAGAGTTCTTGGATAACTTGTCAACGTTTACCACAGAGCAGATCTTGCGTTTTATTAGACGGTGTCACATGAAATGGGGAGATTTCATCATTTTGTGCAAAGAACTCCGAAATATTAAAGGTAAACTATCAGTATTCTGTTTTCTTGCATATGGAGTATGCAGTCAGAGTACTCTGGCTTCTATTTCATTAGTTATTTGTACATTTTCTAGTTGACTGCCACAGACAGAGAAATGAAGTCAGGGCCTCTGGCACCAGCTTTCATAGTTCTTTGTTTCCTTTGCAGCTAGCTACCATGGACTGAGAAATGCGTCTTATTTTTTACTTATTCCGTTTGCACTTTTTTCACATCTATTTTGATTCCAGTGGCATGCTTGAAAGGGGAGCAAGAAGTTCGAAGACCATGGTGGGTTCCATCATGTCTATCACCTGTCTTTGTTAAGGTATCTAAGCATAATCGGCAGTCTCGAGTTGTATCCTTGAAGTTTGATCCTTGACATAGACAATTCAGGGGCTTTTCCATGTATTCATAATAAGCAAAACTCATGTTTCAGATTTGCTGTCTGCTATGCAAAGATGGAACTTTGTTTTTTGGGTGTTGCTTGCAACTGTGTCTTATGAGTTGCTTTATATCAATTATATCAATTTAGTGCCCTTTTCAAGAGAAAAGAAGTTACATTATGGAAAATTCATTGCATGTTGATGTAATACTGAGGGCCTTAGGGATATATATTCCCTATCTGAGGAGGGTAACTTGTCTAATGCAACTGCCTAAGCCCTTTGGCTGTGATAGATCTCTTGTACTTATACAACATTGTAATTTCTTAAAAATATCTCTCTATATCTTGGATGGAACAGTCAAGTATTAAGTTTTGCATTTTTTGTTGTGTATGGGTGGCATGCAGAGTTTACCCTTCGTGGAATGAAATTAATTGTGGATAGTACATTCATTCATTTAGTGGGCTGATACAAATCTTCTTTCAACTCAATACTGCAGTCAGTTTTCAGGGTGTTATGTTGAAGAATTGTTTAGAATAAGACTGAAAGTATTGAATATGAAGCATGATTATTTGATTGGTTATCTTTGGCCTAAAATTGAACTCTACTATGTTCTGAGATGCCTTTATTATTGAAAAATGAAGAGAAGATAAACAAATTAAGCAACCATAATCAAAGATTTGAAAAGAACAAGACACAGAACATGATTATATGTGGCTCACTAATATGGCTACATCCATAGGAAGCAAGGGAAAAACTGTGTATTAATATCACTGTTTCTTTACATACAACAGTAGCATACTTCAGCTTTGTAATGAATGAATAATTACATTATCAATATATACAAGATAAGCCTTTGAATAGAATATGAAAAGGCTGTTCGAATGGAGGGAAAAAGAAAGTGACGTTTGGGCTTCATTTCCAACAATCTCCTGCTTGAAGCCCAACCACTCCTGCGAAACTTCAGAGATGTTCCACCACTTCAGTTTTATTGGCACATCTTGAAAATACTGAGAGCAGCCCTGCAAAATTCAAGCTTTTCTCTCGAAACAACCTTTGTTGACGCATCAGCTGGATTCACCTTGGCATCGATCTTTTCATCTTGCAACTTGCCTTCTTCAAGCACATTCTGGATGAAGTGATACCACAGCTCAATATGTTTGGTTCGATTGTAAAATACCATGTTCTTAGCCAAGTGAATAGTGCTGCTGCTATCACAAAACAGATTGAAAACATGTTGCTTGCATCCCAATTCACCCAACAATCGCTGCAACCATATCATCTCCTTTGCTCGTTAAATGAGAGTAATGTATTCAGCTTCGATATTGGAGAGTTCAACCACTTGTTGCAATCTAGAGACCCAACTGATCGTTGCCCCGACAAATGTGAAGACATAACCTGTAGTTTATCTTTGTTTATCCAAGTAACCAACCATATTGGAATCAATAAAATTTTGCAGCTGTGCATCTTTCCCACCAAAACATAAAACATAATCTGAATTGCCTTTCAAATACCATAATATCTACTTCACCGCTTGCCATTGAGTTTGACTGAGATTGCTCATTAATCTGCTCACTACTCACTCGGGGAATTACTTTCAAGACCAGACTGTAGTATTCTACTAAGGCTGCAGATTTGAAATATGGCCAGAATTAAATGGCATCAGAATTGGAGTGGAGGATGACTATGTTTGTCTTTGCAAGGCCTGTTTGGAAAGAGCTTGCATGTGTGGAAGGAGCTTCATCCATAACGAGTCACAAAAATGGGAACCGCATCAAATGGGAATTACATGGAATTAACCTCACACATATCATTGTCAATAGATGCTTGAATGAGCCGCAAGAGAGTAGTAAGTGTGTTGGACCTGCAAAATACACATGGTTTTAAAAATTGTTTCATGCCTTAGTATGTATTTTGTTGTCTAAGGTTTGTAAAATGTGAATTAAGATAGTCGTTGCATCCTAGGTCTATCCCTGTGTTCTAATCTTCCATTCACTAGTCGACCTAGTTTCACATCTTAAGTTCTGCAATTTGTGTCTTCCTGGTCGTGAGAGTCACTATCCCCTTTTGTTCGTTATCGGTTTGATTGGTGGAGCCTGTGATTTCCTTTGTTTTATTTTCCTAAGGGTCATGAAGTGTTTTGGTCGCATATTTCCCTGTATCCTAGTGAATGACCCCCTTTTTAGTCATACATTTTATGCATATGCAAATTGGTCATCACTCAAAGTGTTTCCATAGCCCTGCAACAGGTTTGTCAAGGTAACCTTTAGGGTTGCGATGTTGTGAACAACTGTTAACAGTTAAGGAAAATGTTTCTGACATGCTCGCAACGGTTTGTGATTGAAGCCATCAAGGGCTGCGAAGTTGCAAAGAACCTCTTGCAGTTAAAGAAATGTGTTATTGCCACTTCGCAGCAGTTAAGGCAGCTAGCTGTTACAATTTGCGAAGTGGCAAAGGGTTTTTTCATGGTTACATCAAATTATTGCCGCAACCTCACAACAGTTTAGGTCCTTAACCATTGGCGATGACGAACTTCCAAGCCAACTTTCAACAATTACATTAAATGGTTTTCGCACTTCCACAACCTGTTAGAGAAAGAGAATGATTTTCTTGCAGAATGGCAAGATGATGACACATGTTGTAGATGGTGCACATGGAAAGATAGACTCTCGCATCTTCGCAAAGGAAGTGATTTCAATGCTTGTCAAGGTGTGAGGTTGCGAACAGTTGTCAAGTGACCCTTATAAAAAACATGAGGTTAACAAATTGATAAACAACTAATGTCTTCATTGTTTTGCAACGATTAGTTTGACTGTCGTTTTGACTTGCGAGGCTATGAAGAAATGACATGTCTCAGGAATAGGTAAGGATGATACGTGTCATGCATCTGCATGATTGCAGGGAGCCGATGAGTAGGTTAAAGGTTCTTACGGATCTACGTGGTTGTGACACGTGTCCTTAAAATTGTCTTTGTGGCTTCACAAGTTGGGGATGCAGTTGAAGAAAGGGTGTTGCAAGCTTGTGGTTTGTTTCAAAAGGGTCACATAAAACGGTTAATCGCAGCTTTGCAACGGTTAGGGGAAACACTCCAGATTTCTTATGAAGATGCGAGGGGTTGACATGTGTATCCAGATGAAGGCAAAAGTAAAAAGGGGATAGGTGTTGGCATTTCGTACCTTCATTTCTATAAATAGAAATGTGTATCCTTGCAAACGTGTCAGATTTTGGCTCGTGTTTTAGGGAATTAATCTCACTGCTTCGTAGTGCTTCGCAAGAAAAGAAGATTGAACAAGTTTAAAGTTGCAACTTGGTGATAGATTTTTTAAATGTCGACAATAAGTGTTGAGTGCAACGTTGTTGGTGTCGCGTGTAATATTTTGTTTGGCTTTCATATTTATGGCATGTTGACAAGTGTCTTACCGACTAATGGATGAAAGATTTCTTGTTTTTTAACACAACAGTCCTATGTGGTTCGGATTGAATGGATCTAAACAAATGATTAATGGTCATGTGGCGCTACACAGGCAAGGGGATGTCAGGTGAGATCGGTCGGGACATTGTGTTATTGCAGTAAGAGGGAAAGGGAAAATTGATGGGATTAGGAGAGCTAGTGTAACATGTGACTTGAAGGGTTGCAAAATCCATATAATCAATTTAGGCTAGGATGTCATTAGCATTATTGTCAAAAAATTTTGATTGTCCCAATAATTGTGTCTACCAAGAAAGCTATAGCAAGAGATTTCACAACTACTAAATTAAGTACAGAATATCAGGGTTTTCAAAAAGGGGAGATTTTTCCCTAATCTATTTTTATGCAGAAGTGTCTTGTCAGCATGAATAGGTGATGAAAACACTTCTGGTCACTAATGTCTGATGAGTAGCTTCCGCCCTTTATCAATTTGAGAAGTATGAGTTTTATCTCAAAGATGTGAGGATATAAATGTCTTTTGGAGATGACTCTATGTATTAATGAGAAATTGGCTTTCTATTTGAGAAGGTTGAGGATGAAGTTTATGGAGAAAGTAGGTGAATTCTGGTACAAGATGAAATGGTTGAAGAGAATCATGTTGCAAGAAACATATAGTGACCAGGGGATTGAACAGGTTGATGATCCATCTTGTAGCCAAAGGGATATTAAAATTTCACTAGGTAACCAAAGGGATATTAAAATCCATGAGTGTAGCTACTGGGCTTTCCTCTAGCTTGCAAATAATTCCAATTTCTTTGGCTATCACTTTGATTCTTTTTTATGAAGGGGATGCAAATAAGCATAGAAGATGTGGGTTTGGAGTCATCTATCCCCTTTGAGAAAAAGTCTCAAGGTTCTCCCCTAAGAGGGGAAATGGTGAGAATCTTGCATTCTGTCCTTCTCTGCATTAATAACCACCCATGGGCAATAATGGCATGGCTCATGAGCATGTTTGGATTTCTAGAAGCAATATCTACCTTGACCCCAACACTCCCTTATATATTGTCCAAGCGGTTTCTTTTCAAAACAAAACCGTGTCAACAAACTTTTTTGTGATAATATTTTTGTAGCAGATTAATGATGACAAGAAATGGAATATTTGTAAACGGTCTGTATCTTGTTGCATTCCTTGCAGTTATAAAAGGAATACCAAGGCCGTGTCTAGGGGTTATGATATTCATTCTCAAGAAATGTAATGTAGTGAAGTGTATAGCATACAAATAGAGGTTAGTTTTCAGAGAGTTTGTGTGTTCATATATCAACTCTAATCTATTTTCATAATGAAGGTAATTATAGAATGGTCTCTAGATTATGTATTTGATTTTCACATTAAGTTGCAATATTAATGATATTTTCAATTTTTCATTGCAAATTCTTTTGCAACTGTGTGATTTGTGAATGGGTTTTCTTCAAGGAAGGATTTAAATGCTATATGTATTTTGCTGTAAGATTGAGTAAATAAGAAGGATATGCACGCAAGATTTTGTAGTTTAGCTTATTGAAATAATCTATGTTATATGAATATGTTTATGACTTGAAGCTTGATTCTATGCATTGTGGATTGGGCACTGATGTAATGAAGTTTCTTAAATTTGTCTTAGATACCAACCAAAATCAATTCATTTCACTTTCTATCGTAGGAGTAGTAGTGTAGTATTGTTCTCAGTATGTTCGAAGCTAAATGGAATTGTTCTTTAAGTTGGGTAAAATATGAACGTCCATTATAGTAGACCTGAGAACTATTCACCACCATAATTCCATAGTCCGTTGTTCAAAGTGAGTTTGTTATTTGTGCGGATATGTAAGTTGGGAACACCCTCCTGAGTTTGGTGAAGCTCAAAGTGAAGAATGCTATATGCCTTGTCAATGTTCCATTTCTCTTGTCTTCAATTGGTGAATAGGGTTGGATAAGTTGTCTAAACTTTCTATCATATAATCCAAGAGTTGTGAATTTCACTTAGGATTGGAGGTAGCAAGAAAAATCGCAAACATAATGGTAATGTGGTACAAAGGAATTAGTTTTCTTAGATTGTGGGGGAGAGGATAATGGCTACTCTATTGAATGCTAGTATATCCTTAGCTGCAACAGAGAATGCAGAGGGTGTGTGGGATGGAGTTCTCCCACAACTCTAGCCACACAGGGTAGGGAAATGACTCATGTGGCTCTAACTTGATTTGTAGCTCCAACTATGCCTTGCATAGATGATTGCAAAATTTCGCCTCCAAGTTCCTATGGTTGCAAAGATGTATAATTTGTAAGGTTGGGTAAAGGTATATATTCTTTTATTTTCCTCCTTTGCCCTTGCAAACTTGGGAACACTTTTTCATTAAATGTGATATCACTACTACAAACTACATGTTTGGAAACTGGATCCCACAATCAGAAACCATATTGCTCCTCACCATAGTCATCAAAGATGCATTGTTTTGATTTAGATCCAATTTTGTTCTCTTCTCCTTGGGAACATAAGCAAACACTTAACAACCATAAACCCGTTGGTGATTGTAGGAAATTCTTCTCCCCATCCATTTATCTTTCAAAATGTCAAAATCCAAATGAGGTGAAGGGCCTCAATTGATCAAATACATTGTTATATTAATCGCCTCTGCCCAAAATTCCTTGCCCTAACCTACATTAGAGAGCATACTCCAAGATCTCTCTAAAATTGTTCGATTCAACCTCTTATTTGCACCATGTTCTTGATGGGTGATTGGAACAATTTTAATCTGTTAGATGCCATTATCTACACAAAACCATCAAAATCCAATGAGTAAAACTCTCCCATTATCTTTTCTCAAGGATTTAATTTTGTTCCCAGTTTGATTCTCAAGTATAGGTTTGAATTTTTTTAATTTTCTAAATACTTCTTATTTCTATTTAGCTTATAAGCCCATACTGTTCGAGTATAATCATCAAGAAAAGTGACTAAATAATTAGCTTATACAATGGAGGTTACCTGCATAAGGCCAAACACATTCAAGTACACAAGCTCTAAAGGGTTTGTCTTCTTGTGATGATCGATCTTCAAAAATTGGATTCGCCTTTGTTTTCCATAAAGACAATGTTCACACAACTCCAAATCAACAAATTTCAAACCTAGAAGTTGATCCCTTTTGAGCAATAATTCAAGCTCCTTCTTGTTCATATGTTCGAGCCTCTTGTGCCAAAGCTTCATCTCGCTGTCCACAACAACCATCAAAACTCCCACTTCAGCATGACTCTCTAGCACATATAAAGTGTCCAATTTGCTGCATTTTACAACCACTAAGGTTCCTTTGGTCACCTTCCAAGAGCTTGAAGAGAAGATGATGCTACATCCTTGAGCATCAAGTTGTCCAATGAAAATTAGACTCCTTTTGAGTCTAGAAACCTATTGGATGTCTTGCAATAGTCATTTACTTCCATTCTTCAATCACAACATTGTGTAGAAACGTAAGATGAGTTTTCAGTCTGCATGTTCAAAAGTCGTCCCTGCTGCAAGTTCAAACAATGCTCATGGCACCTTGTTCGTTGTCGTCTTGCCTTCTCATGGGGTTGCATCTTCTACTTGCATGTCCTCTGCTGAAGGCCCTTCCTCTGCAAAAATTGTTGGTGTTAGTACCAACTGATTACTGAGAGGGGAGGGGTGAATCAGTAACAACTTAGTTCACTTAGCTTTTAAAACTTGTTATGAACAATACTTTTCTAGACCAAACAATCATAAGCAAGCATAAAAGTAAGTACACAGATTAACACCAGATATATATGTGGAAACCCTCAGTTAGAAGGGAAAAACCATGATGAGACAAAGCTCACAACTTCACTACTGCTGAATGAAGGCGCCTTGTTAGGAGCTTACAAAGCACTGATTAAGGTGCTACCTGGTTAAGGGATTTTACAAAAGATCTGTTAAGATCTAAACCTTGTTAAGAGCTGCCTAGTTACATGACTTTGAACATAAAAAATGATGTTACCTTGTTAAAAGATTTTTACAATGAACCAATTAGGTCCACCCTAATGAAGGGATTTCAATTGCTTCCTCTACTTTAACAAAAGCAATGATCTAATATGATACTGAATGTCTGCTTATATCATACCTCTTTTCCAATTTGTCTGGCTATTGATCTCCGCTACCTTTGTGTCTGTAGCTCTTCTCTCATAAGATATCTCTCTTCTACTCTATGCAATCGCCAACAATCAACAACTTTCTTGCGGACCTCTTTTTATGCAAGAGTTCAATGTCATGAAACCCTTAACTCATAGAACCGTTAGGCTATAAACTCAACAAAAAATCATGCAACTAGCAGTTAAGCTTTGTGTTCTAATCTGGAGTTTATCGTGCAAGACATCCGTAAAAATAAAGCTAACTCTTGTTAGAAAGCTAACTCTACTTCTGAGTGGTGGACGTCCCGTATAATCCGGTTTTAACTCAGACTGCTCCACAAAATCCGATGCAGATCTTTATGCAGGTGAGATAGGTGTAGCCTTATTCCCGGTTCAACTTTGTATGTACTTTGAGACCGGTACTGTGTACTTAGATTGGTCTACCGGTGTATTCCCTTTTCTTCAGCTACCGGTGCATACACTGTGTTTCTAGTCTACCGGTGTCTTCTAAGTAATGTGAGTGATCAGTGACCTTTTACCAGTGCATGGTGTTTGTGAATTTACACTAATGACAATCTGAATTGCTAACAATCTTCCCCTTTGTCATTGGTGGAAAAACAAAATTATATATACACCATACTCACATTCTGGTGCAACTTATACCGTGTTCTGTGCAGACTGTTCTTTTGTCTGTAGAACACTTCCCCTATTTTAGACTTCTCTTGGCTGAGTGCTCCAGGAGAATGTTCATGTTCTACACTGTCCTATATTGTGTTGCCTTTGCACTGTGCCTATCTATTCTACTCATTCCTCATGCAACCACTTCCCCTTTTTGCCTCCATAGGACAAAGGGTAATGCGTTTCTTCACATTTGAAGCTCAGTGAAGGAATGGTGCCCATTGACTAGTTACATATTCTATATTCGTTTGGGTTGCTATCAGAGAAACAATGATATTCTCCATGTCTTCCATAGTTTTGTAAGTTGGTTTATTGATTAGAGTATCTGTAGAATTTTCTGTTTGATTCATGATGTTCAATGTTGGTGCCAAAAACATTTGAAATCCAATAATATCTTGGATCTGCTTATTTTTCTCTTCAGCAATTTTTCTTAGTGCAAGAGTCCAACTTGTCATTTCTCTGCTATAGAATGTTGTAGTTTTGTTCTTAATATAAATGGAGAGGAAAAGGCTTTAATCGCTTCTGTTATCTTGGCAGACTTTTCTGACAGATCTTGCAAAAACACTTCAAAGTTTAATGTCCTGCTCATCAAACTTCCCGCTTCTTGAAGTTGTTGTTGTAGAATTCTTGGGTTGGTTGTCACATTCACCTTAATATCTTCAACCTGTTTGTGGAGTATCTCCACTCTTTTTTTCTCATAGTGGTCGATTGCAATTGTTTTCAAATCATTGAGATCCTCACCGATTCCCTGTGCCAGAACTTCTAGCTGATTGATGACCAGTTCATCTTCATCTATGTCAGCATTAGGGACGAAGTTGCATAGAATGTTATTTACATTGGTCAGGACCATGTCCTGTTTTCTTTTGGTCAGCTCTTTCAGCTGCCTTGTTGACATCTTACTGATGTCCACCATAGTATCGGTGACATTAGTTCTTTTAGCTTCCTTCTTTTCAGAAAATGAGAACTTTCTCTTAGATGAGGAGCTTGGTATGTCGGCATGTTCCTGTTGCCTTTGCTCTTGCTCTGATTGAGCTTGCTCAGTATGGACTAGAATTTCTTCCTCTAGTCCCTTATTCTTTTCAGCGTCTTGATGGGTCGTGTTTTCTTGTTGAACCTCTTCTTCCGGTAAAACTTATTCAACAGGTTGTTCTTCCTCGATCAGAGCTTCGTCTTTCAGTTGCTCAGTGACTTTAGCATCCGGTTCTTGTTCTTCCAGTGGGACTTCTTTCTATTGCTGCTCCTCAGCTATATGAAGTTCTCCCATGGGTATATCAATTCCTGCCTCTTGTTCAACTTTTATTTGTTCATTAGTTGTGACCTCTTCTGTTTAAACTTTTTCCTTTCCTATAGAAGGTTCTTCACCAACTGTGGGCCTGTCCATTGGCGTTTGCATTTGTTTAGGTTGATCCTGAGGACCTAGTTTTTCCAATGCTTTGAAGTTATATTTGATCTAGTAGTCCAGAATTGCTTGACCTGAGTCACATACCTATTTAATATCTCGACAACTCTATATGGTGTATCTATCTTTATCCATGCTTCTTCTATCAGAAACTTTATTCTTTCCTCACTAAATCCAGATCTAACTTTTAACAGTGTTTCCCTAATGATTCTAGTGTACGTACCTAAACCGGCTTTCCATTTTGATTATAACCTTTGGTTGAGTTATGGTGGGAACTTGGACCTGTAGTCCCTTGGAGTCCTACGATAGTCCATGAAAGTTTCTACTATGCCTACAATTAGCTATTGTTTATCCTCTTCATTAAGTACACTGTACCACTTTGCAACATTGTCAACTTCTCCAAAGTCCATTACCTCATCAATTATGTTATCAACATGCATAGGTTCAATGTTACCTTTACTCAGAGAGATGAGAACTATTGGGTTTGATGGTGTGCTGCCCTCATCTTTGGTTATGTCCACTATTACTGGTTCTTCTCCTCCAAGCACTCCTTTCCCTTTACCGGTGTCAGCTGCCAATGGAACCATTGCTTTTTGATGAGCTTCTTCTACTTTCAGCTGGGTTTGAAGTAGTTGAGTCCACATCACTACTCCTTCATCATGTACTTTGTCAGCTTGTCCAACAAGCATGAGACTGATCCTTCTTTTAGTTAAGAAGGTTTGTTGATGAAGTTCAACTTGTTCTATGGCTTCTTCAAAAGTGAGGTGGTTCTGTACTTCTAGAAGAGCTCGTATTCTCAGCTCCTTTTCTTTGTTCATTGAAGCTTCCCATTTGGCTTCAAGAATTTGTAAGAGATCCTATGGTAGAAATTTGACAAGTTCAATGGGATGCAGGTTCAACTTGTGAACACAGTACACAACTGCTTCTTCAATCTTTCTCCCGTCTTCTTCGTTACCAAGTGAATATCTATTGTTTATCGAACTCATTTCCCCAGTTTCTTTCATCAGTGCCACATATTCATCAATGGTGAGCTTGGCCTTAATTGTTGGATTCTCTTTCACCAATTTCTCAGTTTTCTTCTTCCTAATCAGAGGAACTATTTCCTCGGTCTCTGTCTCTTCTTGATCAGTCTTCTAGTTAATTGATACTGGTTATACTTTCTTTCCTCGAGACTTGGGTTGTTCTGCTAACAATTTCTTCTTCGGTGTGGGGGTCTTTTTGGTGTAGACAATTTTGATTTCTACCCTCTTTTTCAGATTTTCTTCAATCTCATCACATGTTCCGAACCGGTTTGCAGAGGGGTCCAAATTTGCACTTTTGAGGGCATCAACATATGCTTTGGCAGTTTTGGTAGAGATCTCATACCCTAGCTCAGAAGCATATACTTCTTTTGGTTCCACTGCTTGAATGATGCAATTATCAGTGGTAACCAGAAAGAATATGTCATCCTTGTACTGGTCAACAATGGTTGACAACACTCTTTCTCTTGTGTGTATTTTTAATTGAAATCCTTCGAAGTGTTCAGTCATCACACTTCTTAACTTGTTTCCCAATTGATTGGCCATCTTCATGATTTGATGCATAACCGGTTTATCAGTTTTCCATACAAATTTTCCAGCTCCAGGGAAAAAGTTAGTGTAATAGAAGTAGAGACATACCAGCAGGGTCCCATACTTCAATGATTTCTTCCTTACGACTCCGAGCTTCTTCATATTTTTAAATATTTGACTTTGAAGCATTGCACAAATGTCATATTGAGCATTGTCATTCATTATGCGGTATGCGGCATGAATTGCACCACCTAGTATGTTGTTTAAATTTCTTGACTGATAGACCTTGTAGCCAAGTACATCAAACACAAACTGAACTCCATTGTCCTTAATGTCATTTACGGTCATAAATCGACCATTAGGCTTGGATTTAGTTAATTTATTGACCACGGTATTGGCGATGGTCCTTAGGGTTAGAGCTTGCCCTCGGTTGCTATATCTAGTCACCCTATGCAAATTGTCTTTGGTGATAGGAATACATACACCTTTGTTGAGCCAGAAACCTGTTTCATGAAGACGATTGAGAACAAGTCGAATTATGTCTTCATGGAAGATGGATGGATAGTACACTCCATTGACAAGTCCAGATGATCTCAGCTTGGCATACTTATCTGGAAGCTTCTCTTCTTCACACAGTGATACATATTCACCTTGAATGTACGTCTCACCCAATTCTTCCTGTTTAGCATGAATGAATGCTGCAACATCTTTGATCAAGAGGACTCCTTTAGGTATAGAAGAGAGCACCCCTGCCATGTCATTTTCTTTGTTCTGAATTGGTGTGATATCATATGGAGGTCAATCTATTTGATTTCCCTTGATCAGCTCTATGTTAGTGGATGATGAGGCCATTCTTGCTAATCGGTAACTTGCAGAAAGTGGCTTGGATTGGTTTTGCAAATAGTGATTCTCAGTGATCAAAGTGCGAGAATAAAACTTTAACACAAGAATTTGTAAATAATACAATAAGCAAAGTGAAAACTTGTGAGTAATCCTCCTTCCTTTTATAGGGTTCGGTCATAACGGTAATTACCAAACGGTAACTATTCGTTAAACGGCTACAGTAATAAATGTCTTACCTAACTTTACTTTCCATTTTTCTCAACTGGTTGAGTATAACTTGCCTTACCGGTTGTCCTATAGACTGAGTGAGTCTAACTCTCACTAGTCATACCGGGAATGGTAGTGGATCTACCAGTTCCCTCTATGCCTTTATGGCTTAATTTGTTGAAGAAATATCACCATCGACAGACAATGATCCTTCCTCTTTCTTCTCCTTAGCGGAGCTCTTTGATTCCTCTTTGGACCAAATCTGTCTAACTATTTTCTCGGTCTTCTCTTCCTTGTTGATCTTCTCTTCTAACTTGACCGGTTCCTTCTTTTTATTAAAAGATCTGTTCCTGCATTCCTTGGCTCAGTGTCCAACTTTGTTGCAGTGATAGCAGACTATTCCGGTTTCCTTCCATGGGTTCACCCTTCTTGGGTTAGGTGATTGGTTCCAAGAGTCATTGTGACTGTTTGTCCCATAGTTTGTACAGTTGGCTATACTTCAGTTTTTGCTTCTCTTGGTGAATATAGGATTAGGGGATCTAAATGCCATTGTCCTTGATCTGCATTCTTCATCCTTGTGTCCAAACTTGTTGCATGCATAGCAGTAGCCCTTGAAGCTTCCCCTGCTTCTACTGGACATAGATACAGGGCTAGACTAGCACTCATTGGTGTTGTGGCCATTTCTACAACAGTTCTTATAGTAATTGTTGTAGGTTCTTACCGGTGCATTTCTGTAGTCATTGGTTTTATGACCTAGTTTTCCACAATGCTTATAAGATGTGTTAAAGGTTTTCTTACCTTTTTGTGCTAGCATCTTTCTCTTGTCCTTCTTGTTTGACTTAGCACCAAATAACTTATGGTTCTCTTTGGTGACTTCACTGGTGAATCCAAGACCAGTCTGATCTTTATGCTTCCTTTGAGCTTTAAGTTTCTCATCAAGCTTGACCGAACTTTCATTGTATCTTCTCAGAATTTTATTTGTTTCTTCAAGTTCATTCATCTGTTCCCTTAATTGATATAGTTCTTGGGACAGTCTATTGCATGCTTCATTCCTATCATGCTAGCCTTTATGCATGTGGGCATTTCCTTAAGTGATACTTTGCATGTCCTCTTGTAGTTGCAGAATGATGAGTTCATTCACCCCTATGGCTTCCACTACCCGGTTCCTTGATTTCTTAGAGGCAGTAAAAGACTTGATTGTTGAGTTCCTTTCGTCTTCAGCTTTTCTCTTTTTCCCAATCAGTTCAGTCATCCTCAGGGCATTGTCCTCTTGTTCCCTCTTAAGGTTGGAGATCTGATCGGTCAGGATTTAATTATTTTCCATGAGTTCAAACACTGCTTCCTCAGCTTCATCAGATCCACTATGCTCGGAGAGTTCATCAATGGTTTCATTTCTCTCATTCAACTGTAGAGCCAACTCCTTTCTCTTTGCAAGTGATCTCCTCAGTCTACTCTCTAGAGAGGAAATGATGTTGTTGGCTTCCTCTAGTTGTTTCTGATATTGGTAACCCTCCATGATTTTTTTCTCAAGCTATTAGACTTTGAAATAGAGAACTTGTCTCTGCTACCAATTGTTAGTACCAACCGGTTACTGAGAGGGGACTGTTAGAAATAGGGAATACTGAGAGGGTGGGGGGGTGAATCAGTATTCTACAAAATTTTACTTTTGCCCAATTATGGATATAACAGATTAACTTGATACATGCATAACATAGTAAACTAAAGAATATGCATAACAATAAAGAAAATGAACTCATAACACATTATTTGTTCTCAAGGAAACCCTAGCCAAGGGAAAAGCCCGGTGGGGATGGTACCCACAAAGATTCACTAATCAAAAGTATCCCATTAAGAATGTTGACCCCGTTAGGAGCCTATTCCATGCATATAGTGTCTCAGTCCTGATTAAGGGACTTTAGGCCTTGTTAGAAGCCTCAACCTTGCTAAGACTTGGTAGTACAAAATATGATTACTAGATGAGCCCACTGCCCAAACAAGTAATGTACAATGATTATTGATTACAAAATATGGCAAGGTACATAACCTTATACTGCTTTCTTTTCTTTCACAACTTCACATCAATATCTCTTCGCTTATATGTTCGCTATACCATCTATATCATTACAATTGCTTCTCCTTCGCATTTACATATGCCTTATATTTATACAAGTTATTAAGACTAATAACTCTTATAGTCGGCTTGACAAAAGCATTATACAAAATACATATTTACCCAAGGGTTAACATCTAGGATGTCATCCCTTTAGATTGTTAAGACATTATTTTGATAAACAAAATAATCCCTTAACTCTTTACCAATTTTGTCTTCATATACTGTCATGTTGGCTTGACACTATCTCTGGTAAAACTATCATAACTTCTTTCGTACATGTTGTACTGACTTGCGCTCTCAGGTGAGTCTTCTATAGTCATCATAGTATCTATGTTCAAGTGCACAAGCACTGAAATTACTCCAATTGTCATCACTAATCAAAACTGTCTCTGGGTACACTGAAAAAAACACTTTCTCATACTTAGACAATTTTTCTTTGTGCTCTGTCATACTCGCTCTCTATCATATGCGATCTTCATGTAAATCATATGTTTCCATAATGACAACATCTAAGTATCTAACTCATCCAAATTTCCAACAATCTCCCCCTTTGTCATTGGTGGAAACATATGAGAAAATTGGCTAAGTCATAACACTTCAAAAACTCAAAATTGTGGCCATAACAAAAGTATATATTCACTGCCCTTATAACTCCATATATCTTAACTATATCCTGTACTCCCCCTAAGAATATACATCCTTATCATAGATAACAATTTTCTGCTAAATATCTCTCCCCCTTTGACAACAATGAAAAAAAGAAAGGGTGCCAAAACTGTGTTCAAACAAAAATGTGTATACCTTGATTCAATATTGCAGATCTGGTAGGCTTGCAACACAATCTGCAAAATTTATCTTGATGCTCTCTATCTCCTTCTCCCATGCCTTCTTAATGGAGTTTGCAATAGTGAGTAGTGCACACAATCCATAAGATGCTATTTCACAGGCTTGAAGGTTTACAAAACTAAACTTCTGAAAAGATGTCTTTGATGAAAGACATTCTTCCTATTGTCCTTCAACAATGCTTAACTTAATAGAAATATGCTCTCTTAGAAGAGCTAATCTTTTCAGTTTCTTGTCCTTGTCATCATATAGAATCCTTATTTCATCGTTAATCTTGCTTATTCTCTTCTCAATGTCCAATATCTTCACATTGGGGTTGGCTAGAAGATTTACCTTTGTCTGAATCTCTGCTTCTTTGGCCTTAATCTTCTGAATTTCTTCTGATACAAGATTCTCAGATTTTGTACACTAAATGTACAAAGTTTTACCTCTGTCCAAGTTTCTTCTCAAGTCTTTTATATAGATATCCAGGCTATTAATGTCTTTCCTGATATTCTGACTTATGTCTAGAAGTAATTTGGCCTCATAGTCTGCTTGTGCCTTCACTTTAGCTATGTCAGATAAGTTAGTAAACTCATCATCAAATACATTCATAACTTTCTTAGCTCTTTCAAGTGGGTCTGCCTCTGCTATCTATGTAGTCACAATGCTTTGCAACTTCTCTGTTATTTCCTTCAATGATCCTTCAAGGCTTTTCACCTTCTTATTCTTCCCAATTATTTTGTTCAGAGATGTGATCAATTCCATCTAATCATCATCATCAAATTATTTTCCAAAGCTTTCAAATATAGATCCAATCTATGATTTATTTGCAGTCTTAGGTATAAGACTGATTTCTTCTTGACTAGGGGCTTCTACTTGTTTCTCTGTTTCCTTTTCTTCTTCAATCCTTGTATCTCTCTTCTCTTCTTCTCTAGCACTGTCCTACTCTTCAAAAGCCGAATTGTCAACAATGTTTTCAAGATTCTTGAAAGGGTTATCATCACTTTCTAAAGTGATCTTAGTTCCTTCCACATGCATTGCCTCATCTTTAATGTTTATAGCTGGTGGAGAGGGAATTCTCTGATGTTCAGCTTCCTTATCTTTCTCTGTTTGTCCTGCTGCACTAGAGTGTCTTTCAACACTAGATGTCATTACTTTGACTATTGCTTGCTCTATTTCTCTGTTGATCTCTTCATAATTTCCTCCCATAAGTTGAATGGTTCTTTTCTTTGTTCTCAGATGGGTGTTCAGTTCTTTCATGATCTCCTTGAAATGTTCATCTTTAACATCACATAATTTTCTTACAAGATTTTCTCTAATTTTATTGTCTTCTTCTGTTTCTCTTTTCTTCCTGTTCACTAATTTCTCATATAAATCTTCAGGTATCTTGCCTTGAATTGTGTCAAACTTTTTATTAGATAGTATCATGTGTCTCACAACTGCATTTTCAAGATTCAGTCTTTCTGAATATTTGTAAAGGTCATAATACTTGTTCATCTTAGAAAAGTCTCCATCTTGTATGATTTGTTCATTCACTTTTTCAATCTTAGGTTTCCATGTTTTCTTTTTCACTGGGGTTTCTTCATCATCTTTTATTTCTGCTATCTTCCTCTATACTGGTGGTACTAATATTTTCTGCCTTTTTCCTGGTCCAGTAGCAATTTCTTTTACTCTTTTACTAGGTGTAGATGAGGATGATCTTGTGGATTTTCTAACTTCTTGATCTTTCTCAACTTCATCTACTTTTACCTTAATCTGAATGTCTACTAGCTATTCTACAACTAATGATAGGGGTGGAACAGATAAATTTTCCTTTTGTCCTATGTCTCTGATGGCTGCTATTGTTTGCTTAGCAATAATAAGTTCTTGTTATGTCATCCCTGTGTCCTTCAGAATATTCTTTATCTTTTCTAAGTTCTCAAATAACTAAATTCTCAAAATTTCACACATGTCAACTTGAACTTTGTCAACACACATTAAGTAGGCTACATGTATCATTCCTGCTGCCATATCATCTTCTCTTGAGTTAGCACAAAACTTAGCTATAAGGATCTTGCACAAATACCTAACATCATCCTGTTGTATCTTGCTAATCACTATACCTCTGCCATTGTAAGATGATTTAGTGTTGTCTAATACTATTTTTCTCATGTTCTTCTCATTCAATGGTATGACTCTAATTTTAGATAAACCAGTTACTTCATGAATTAGGTCAATTGTGATATCTATCACTCTGTCATCTAACCAAAACTTTCCATTGTGAATTCTACTCAGGATTATCTTAGTACATTCTTCATCATCAAACTCATACTGTAAGGAATACTTTATGATTTCATTATCTTTCAAGTGTTCAAACCCTACTTTCAATGACATATCTTGATTGTAAAGCTTTTCATATTCTTTGGTAAAGTTACTATCACTGAGGGTTTCAAGCTTGCATCCCAAATAACTTCTAACATTCTCTAAGTGTAGAACTCCATCTAGTACAGATGATAAAGCTAATTTAGGGTCTTCCTCCAAGGGTTCTACTGGTTCCCTTTTGATCTTAGGCCTATTCTTATCTCTTACATTATGAATCAATGAAACATCCATGACTTCTGCAAATTCTTTAACCGATTTATAGATCTGCTTAGTAAAATACTTCGATTCTGCAATTTAGGGCTTGCGTAGATTCGGCACGAAAATCCTTCACCAAATCCTTGAAAACTTCTTTCAATCACTTCTCTTTGATCTCCTTATCACTTGTATTCACCTTAATGATCAAATAATACCGATCATAACCTTTTAACCTTTCAATCTCACAAAAATCTGACATCGCATTCAATTCCTTTGCCGCTTATTTCCAAAAAGTTGTTTCTGCTTACCTGCAAAACTTAAAACTTCTTGTGATCTTGCATAACACAATATTATCCTATGTGCTCATAACCATAGCGTCAATATATCATATACTACCTTGGATTAACTACGCAAGACTCAATTCATCCTATTCTAACTTCTATACTATCCTAAGTTCCTATTCTACTGTATTTTTCATGAATTAAGTACTTTGAGATGGGTTACGTAGAGATTCACTCTTACCATTAGATACTTCACCTTTTTTATTACCTTCAATGATGAATATATCTCCTTGATCTGTGGCTTTAACAAACTTCACTTCTTTTGAATTACTACAACATCTTCTTTGACTGTTACTTGCATTTTCATTTCTCCTTGCATGACTTCTAGGGTTAGGGTTAGGATGAGGATGAGAAACCCTATTATTCATTCTATAAAACCTTGTTGTATGTCCAATCATGTTACATATCTGACAAACTATTCCATTGTTTCCATATCTTGGTCATGACTGGTTGATTTGTGATCTATAATTTCTGGCAATGTGTCCAACTTTGTTGCATCTATAACATACTACTTCATTTCTCCTGTTCATATCTTTAGTAGGTCTCTTATCTATATGGTTAGTATTTCTAAACATTCTACTACTATTATTATTCTCAATAAATTTAGGTTTTCTACATTCAATAGCTTTATGTCCAAAACCATGACAATTATAACAATAACCATTAAGAGGTTTAAATTGCTTACCTATACAATCTTTCTTCATATGACCAAAATTATTACAAATAAAACATCTACCTTTAAATTATCTTTGCGTACCTTTAGGTGACTCTTCTTGTTTAGGTGGTTCTCCTTGTTTAGGTGTTTCTTCAAATTTGTCAATTTCATCAGATTTCTTTTCATTTATGCTTTCAGACACTTTTAGACCTGGTTCCTTGCTTTCTTCATTTACTTTAGATGAGTTAAATCCAAGACCAGTTTTGTCATAGAATGGTTTTTGATAAGACATTTGTTCATTAATCTTCTCACTGGTTGAATATAGTCACTCAAGTTGCTGCTTAGATTGAGTCAGTTCACCTTTCACAATTGTATTGTACTTCTCAAGTTCAACATACTACAATTTGGTTTTCTCAAGTTTAGATGTCACTTTACAAAGTTTAGATTTTAGATCTTCATTATCAAGCTTTAGGTTTTCATTCTCAGATTTCAGACTTGCTTCATTCTTGCTATTTCCATCTTTCAGACTTAACTTCATATTTTCTGTCTTTAATTCATGTTTAAGGATCTCATTTTCTTTTTCCAAGTTGTCATCACAATCTTCAATTTGAATTGTAGATTCCTTTTCTGATTTTAGATCTTCCAACTTGTTTTTTAGTTTCTTAATGAGGTTCTTTGCATCATCATATTTTCCTTTCAGAATATCTCTTTCTTCAGTAAACATATCAATCTGTTCAAGAGCTTCTTGAAGATTCTTCTATAGTTGATCCATATCCATAGAGATCTTACTCAAACTGCAAGGCTTTCCTTGAATGATTCTTTTCCAGAGTAACTAGGCTTTGATACCAATTGTTAGAAATAGGGAATACTGAGAGGGGGGGGGGTGAATTAGTATCCTACAAAATTTTACTTTTACCCAATCATGGATATAAAAAATTAACTTGATATATGCATAACATAGTAAACTAAATAATATGCATAACAGTAAAGAAAATGAACTCATAACACATTATTTGTTCTCGAGGAAACCTTGGCCAAGGGAAAACCCCAGTGGGGATGGTACCCAAAAAGATTCACTAATCAAAAGTATCATGTTAAGGATGTTGACCCTATTAGGAGCCTATTACATGCATATAGTGTCTCAGTCCTGATTAAGGGACTTTAGGCCTTGTTAGAAGCCTCAACCCTGTTAAGAGCTGGTAGTACAAAATATGATTACTAGATGAGCCCATTGCCCAAACAAGTAATGTACAATGATTAATAATTACAAAATATGGCAAGGTACATAACCTTATACTGCTTGCTTTTCTTTCACAACTTCGCATCAATATCTCTTCGCTTATATGTTCACTATACCATCTATATCATTACAATTGCTTCTCCTTCGCATTTACATATGCCTTATATTTATACAAGTTATTAAGACTAATAACTCTTACAGTTGGCTTGACAAAAGCATTATACAAAATACATATTTACCCAAGGGTTAACATCTAGGATGTCATCCCTTTATATTGTTAAGACATTATTTTGATAAACAAAATAATCCCTTAACTCTTTACCAATTTTGTCTTCATATACTGTCACGTCGGCTTGACACTGTCTCTTGTAAAACTGTCATAACTTCTTCCGTACATGTCATACTGACTTGCGCTCTCATGTGAGTCTTCTATAGTCATCATAGTATCTATGTTCAAGTGCACAAGCACTGAACTTACTCCAATCGTCATCGTTGATCAAAACTATCTTCGGGTACACTGGAAAAAACACTATCTCATACTTAGAAAAATTTTCTTTGCGCTCTATCATACTTGCTCTCTACCATATGTGGTCTTCATGTAAATCATATGTTGCCATAATGACAACATCTAAGTATCTAACTCAGCCAAATTACCAACAAGGAGGGGTGAATCAATAACAACTTAGTTTACTTAGCTTTTAAAACTTGTTATGAACAATACTTTTCTAGACCAATCAATCATAAGAAAGCATAAAAGTAAGTACATTGATTAACACCAGATATATACATGGAAACCCTTGGTTAGAAAGGAAAAAACATGGTGAGACAGAGCTCACAACTTCACTACTACTAAATGAAGGCGCCCTGTTAGGAGCTTACAAAGGTTAAGGTGCTACCCAGTTAAGGGATTTTACAAAAGATTTGTTAAGATCTAAACCCTGTTAGGAGCTGCCTGGTTACAGGACTTTGAACATCAAAAATGATGTTACCTTGTTAAAGTATTTTTACAAGGAACTAATTAGGTCCACCCTAATGAAGGGATTTCAATTGCTTCCTCTACTTTAACAAAAGAAATGATCTGATATGACACTGAATGTCTACTTAGATCATACCTCTTTTCTGGTTCGCCTAGTCGTTGATCTCTGCTACCTCTACGTCTGTAGCTCTTCTCTCATAAGATATCTCTCTTCTACTCTATGCAATCGCCAATAATCAACAAATCTTTCTTGCACCCTAGGACCTCTTTTTATGCAAGAGTTCTTTGTCATGAAACCCTTAACTCATAGAACTGCTAGACTATAAACTCAACAAAAAATCATGCAACTAGCAGTTAAAGTTTGCGTTCTGATCTGGAGTTTACCTTGCAAGACATCTGTAAAAATAAAGCTAACTCTACTTCTAAGCAGTGGATGTCCCGTATAATCTAGTTTTAACTTAGATTGCTCCACAAAATTTGGTGTAGATCTTTATGCAGTTGAGACCGGTGTAACCCTATTCCCAGTTCAACTTTGTATGCACTCTAAGACCGGTACTGTGTACTTAGATCGGTCTACCGATATATTCCCTTTTCTTCAGCTACTTGTGTATACACTGTGTTTCTAGTCTATCGGTGTCTTCTAAGTAATGTGAGTGACCGGTGACCTTTTACTGGTGCATGATGTTTGTGAATTTATACTAATGAAAATCTGAATTGCTAATAGTTGGTGTTGGTGTTTGAGGTGGGGGAGAGTGCAGCTCTTCGTGCATCTCCATTCTATCCATCTTTGGATACTACATGTTGTGGGATTCATTCCTCTATGGTGGGGTGGTTGTGGGTTCCTCTTTGCCCTATCTGTCTTTGGGTTTGGGCCCGACTGGGCCAGTGATGGGAAGGAATCATGCGATGCAAGAGGTTCTGCGTTTAAACTTTTCGGGAAGCCCGTTGTGGCTTTAGGGGCTTCTTATGCAGAATGTTTAGCTAAAGGTGGGGGTAAGGGGTCTATGCCTACCTCTAATGTGAAGCATGTGAAAACTAATCCTTTTCATGTGTGTCGATCTATTGCTATCGATCTTGATGAGGAGATAGTTTTAGATATTGATCAGTGTGTTGTTGGCCTCTCTTCTGATGTTGTCATATGTCGGTTTAGGGATACTGACCTAATCTCTCAAGGCACCATGCTTGGATTTCCAAGCATTGGGAACCCATCATTTTAGATTAAGTTCAGATTTTTCCAATGGCTAAGAGTTTCTTTATTGCCAAATTTGATAATGTTGAGGATAGAAGGATAATTATATGTGAGCATTTTTTCACTTGGGAGAATCATATCCCTTTGATGATCAAACCCTAGCACTCGGATTTCAATCCTTCTTCACAATCTTTTTGCAAGATGTCTACCTAGGTGAGAATTCCTTACCTTCCTCTTCATATGTGGCTGGACTCACTTCTTGAGGAAGTTGGTGAGGCTCTTGGTGATTTTTTGATGGTGGATTCGGAATCCTTTGATATTCTTCACTCTACCTATGCTCATATTTTGGTAGATATTGATGCTTCTAAGGGACTGCTTGCCAAGATTGAACTTATTTCTCCTATGGGTTCGTGGATTCATCCTTTGGACTATGAAGGGATTCCCTTCAAATGTAGAAGGTGTTTCAAGATAGGGCATGTGGTGTCTAAGTGTAATCTAGAGAAAGTGAATTCAAAGAAGCCCTCTTCATGGTGGAAAGGTGCTTCTTCTCAACACTATATGGTATCTAAAAGCTCCTCCCAAGTGGTTGAGAAAGATCCTCCTATTAATGGTTCACAGGGTTTGAGGCGGTTGTTGGTTCTGATCCTAAGGACTCTAGGTTGGCTCCAGTCCTGGCTTTAGTGGCTATTGTTGAGAGGGTTGATCCTCCTACTAGCTCTTTGGCTAAACCTGAGTTGACTTCTTCTAGGTCAAAGGGTTTTGTTGAGGAAGTTTTGATTGATTCTATTGGATCTATTGTTGTTGCTCCAACTTTTCTGGATGTGAGAGTCCCTACTAGTGCATCTGTTGGCTCTATGCATAATTCCTTTGTTGTCTTTGTACTTCATTCTAGACCTCAATCTACTAGTTCTCTGGAATGTGTTGGTCTCTCTTAGGGGGTTGGGATCCCTTTTTTGGACTCACTGGCTTGGCAAGATTAGGCTAGTAAGGTAGTAGAGGGTTGGATTCCAGTCATAGGTAAACATTCCAAGAAGTCCTTGTCTTCTTTTAATACAAACCTTCATTCCCATAAGAAGGGAGACAAAGGGAATTCTTAGGTTTTTTGTGCTTCTCTTTCTCCAAGTTGTGGGAGCCTATGTTCAAAACCCCTAGGGACAATTTGGTCTTCAATGGTCTTATTCCATGACTGTTGGTTGATGTTTTTTTTTGGGTAGCATGTGCTTTAATTATTTTTTATGTCTAGGTTGTTGTTTGTTAGTTTGCCTTGGGCTGCTAGACTGTAAGTGTTCTATCTGTGGTAGTGTCTTGTCTTTGTGGGGTTCTTTTCTCCCCTCTTTATCATGTACAGGGTTTTGGAGCCCCTTCAAAACTTGTTTTTATCTAAATTGAAAACATTGTGTCACCTTTGCCAACTATATCACATGGTTCATTATCACCAAGATAAACTCTATCAAGTTTTCCCTCTTAATAGTCTTTGAAAGACTTTGACATGGAGTTTCATCAAAGGAGGCACCAATGTCCAACACCCATCAATCTGTTATTGTTTTGCTTGTGGACAAGATTATAGCACCTTCATCTTGTTCATATGTTGTGTTAACTTTTCCATCCTCTAATTGATTTTGTGCTTTCTTGTATGACCAAAAATTCTTCTCGGTGTGTCCTACTCCTTTCCCCCAAAATAGGCATCCTCCATTTCTTCCTCTAGATTTGTATCTCTTTTCATATTTTGATCTCTTATTGTTATTTTCCCTTGTATCTTGATGCCCCCTATGTTGCCAAAAATTAATGAATCATCTGTTGAGGTTCCTTGATTTTTTTTGCTCATGTCCTCACTAAGAAGAGTGTCTGAAACATCATCAAATTTCAAATTTTTTTTGTCAGACACCAAATTGGTGATTGGCATTGCTACTCCTTCCCAACTATTCAGTTGAGAGCACAACAATAAAACATCTTTGATTTCATCATACAGATTTATGCTTACCAAAATCAATTGGTTAATTTTTGTACTAAATTCATTGAGATGATTTGACATATTACCTTCTTAATTTTTAAAATTATACAACTTCATCAAGAAAACTTTGTTTGAAGCCGGAACCATTTCATATGTATCAGACAGTTTATTGCATAGTCCCTTTGATGTTGTTTTTTATGAAACATTAAATAAAACATTGTTGGATAGATAGAGGATTATAGTCACTCTCACCTTTTTACTCAATTTCTCCCCTCCTTATCAACCATTCAATTTGGCTTCTTGGCCTTTCCTTCTAGTACAAGTGAGAGGTCTCCTTTAAACAACAACAATTTCATATGCATCTTCCACAATCCAAAAGTCCACCCTGAAATTTTTTTTCCTTATCCTTTTAGGAAATTCTTCTCAAATTCCCAATCAGCTTCTTCACTGAACTCTAATACCAATTGTTGAACAATGAAGAGCAGATAAAAAAATTAAGAAACAAGAATTAAAGACTCGAAAAAGAACAAGACAAAAAATGATTTTATGTGGTTCTCCAAAATGACATCCACAAGTAGGAGAAAAACTTAATTTGTATTAATATTTTGTTTACATTCAACAACATAATATTTTAGGTACGCAATGAATGAATTTTTTTAAATTACATTATACACATATATAAGACAAGGGCTACGTGCAACTAGAGTCCCTACCTTAGGTAGGGGAGTAGTCAGGAGATGTCATTTGCCCTAGAGTTGCATAGAATAATGATTGAGAGGACAAGTATAGTAATATCATAATGCAAATGTAGTAGTATACTATCAATATGAATTAGAGAAATTGGGGCCAAGATTCGTATAGTTGAGGTAAATAAACTCGGAGCAATGTATCGTTCAAAGACAAGCATTCAGACAATAAGGAAGTAGTTACAATATCATAGGATGTTCAACTCCAATCACTATTACATGAATGAAAAGATGCATCAATTATAATATAGAATAAGGGTAGTGATCATGTGAGGCCTCACCCTAGACCCGTCATAGCTTTTTTATTATCGTAATGGTAGACTTAGTAATTGGCTTAATGTTCTAATTAGTTAGTTGATTTTACTCTTTTAGACAAAGATTTGATTATCGTAGATGAGAATACATTACATTTTATGATGCTTTTATACTCACAATGTTGACTTTATGATACATTATGACTGACATTATGATGATTGAATTAGATAAATACTGAGGTGTGCAATTAGGGAATTTATGTTGATACGAGTTGTTAGGAAAATGAAAATAAAGAAATGAATAACGTTGAGACGTGTATGTTAGGTGATGAATTATTGATGACTATTTTATGAGATAATTATATGAATTCCAATTTATGGTATTTTGATTTATGAATGTTGGGATGAAGTGATGGATTTTATATGCTTACGTAAGTAACTAGGAAATGAAGATTCGATTCGATTATGATACGATGAGATTCCTATTGTGAACTGAAAGTTAATTACTTAGGTGAAGTTTATGTGTGTCATGATGACATTTAATTGCAATTGAATTATGTATGCAATGATTATGTTTCAAGTTTAATTTAGTGATGAATTGTATATTTCATGATGAGAATTATGTTACTTATAAATGAATGAATTATGCCATGTGAAACTTTGATTTAATTATGATTGATTGTTTGAGAATTAATTGATTATTAATATTATGAATTTACATGTTTTATTTCCTTGAACTACTGATATTGGACTTGAGTGTGCAGTGAAATAGGCCATCATAAATTGGGGGAATTATCACATAAACTAATGTGAAAATCAATTTGAGCCAAGGTTGCTTCTAGTGAGAAGCCAATAACCTCGTTGTAATGTATTTATTTTGTAAAAGTATGATGCATGAATGTGTTTGACTTATTTATTAATTGTAAATGTATTTTTGTGTGAATGCCCAAGTGGATATGCCACATGGCTTGTGACATGTCTCTCTTTGTTTGTGTCACTTGACACATGTGTGTGTGCTTGTGGCCATGACATGTCCACTTGAGGATTGGTTGAACACCAACCTAGGAAGGTACCTTTAGGATTCTCATGAAAATCACTTGGTTAGGGAGCTTGAGGTGTTGTCATATCTTTGAATTTCGAATTTGAGTTTCTTATGAGTTTTTGAGAGGCTTAAAAGGTGCCTAGGGTAGTGTTTAGGCCATTTTTAGTTACCCCAGTTGTTATACCATAGGGTAAGGGTCATTTTTCACCATAGGATAACCCTTGGTTGACCAAATGACCCATCCAAAAGTTGGTTTACCAAGATGGACGAAAATCAACTTTTGGGACCAATTTTTGGAAAGATCACCACCCATTAAAAAGGTAGTTCTTATCCCACCTTTTTAGCTTACCTTTGTAAGAGACCAAATTTAGAAACCATGTAAGGGTCTTAGGGAAGACCACCCAATATGAATGAAATATTATCCATAGGGGTTTGTGTGGGGGCCTTTTAGAGGGGACTCTTCTTTTGGAAGAGTTTGACACCCACTCTCTAGATTTGGAGACTTAGCTATTTTGGAGAACCTTGGAAAGTGGAAAGCTCTTCATAAACTTTCTTTCATTAGCTTGGATCAAGGTTGGTGGCATACTTCTCTTTGTTAGTTTTAGTTTTCATGTTGAGAGAAAGAACTCTCTTGTATGTTATTTTTTCCTTGTATGCAAAATCTAGTTATCATTTCTCTTGTAGTGTATGTGTTGAGAGCTTGATGTTTTTGTGATAATGGAGGATTTGTGATTCTTAGTTGTTGTAGTTTTATTTCCTTGTGTTGTGAATGTGTAGTTCTTTATAGATTTTATGAAAATCATGAGCTTATTGTTGAGCATGATTTCTTGTATTGTAAATGTGTAGTTTCATTGTTGATTCTTGAAGTTTTTCTTTTATGTGTTGTAGTGTTTTGTTGAGGGAGTTCGCAAGGCCATACTCACCTTGGGAGGGAAGAGTAGCCTTGAGGGTGAAGGGAATTGTTGGGACATTCAAGAGTGTAGAGTCTCTCCTTGGATAGGAGAGGGATGAACATGGATGTATGGGCTCCATGTAGCCATCTTCATTTTATATTTTATTTATTGGGGGTCATAAGGATTTTTGTGGAGATTGTGTTTGTGGAGCGATGTGTATGATGAGGAAGCCAAGTGATGGCTTAGCTCTCATCAAGAGATGTGCTTCTCCTCTTGGATTTGGTTCCACCTTCACCCTATTTGAGTCATGTTGTGACTCTTTGTGATAAACTTGGAAGGGAGATTGCTTGTAATTTATGTTTTATGTTGTTGTATATGTGGGTTTTGAATGAGTGTTCTCCTTGTCTTTGTGATGGTTCCCCTAGCTTGGGGGTGGCTTCTTAGAAGCCTAGGTTGGAAGGTGAGCTTCCCATGGCCTTCCATAAAATTTATTTGCAGGTTTGTAGAGGCTATGACCTTGTGGAAAAAAGACTCATGAAGAGGACTACTTTGTTGATTTTGGATCAATAGCATTGTGTAGATTGGAGACTTGAACTCCAATCCAAATCTTGTATATTTGTAGTTTGTATTAAGTTCTTTTGAGTGTTAAATGAGAGTATTTCATCTCTCTTTGTAATAGATCCTTTTGTTCAAATTTGGTGTTGTTGAAGTTTGAAATGAACTTGTATTGAACTTTGAATTCATTCAATATCAAATTTGGGTAGGATATGAACTTGTTATTTTATCATGATCTTATTGGTATAATGGAAAATGTGTTTCATTTCATTGCAATATAAAGGTTTTGTTGGCTTATGATGAAAATTGTAGAGCATTTTCCCTCATTGTTAAATGACATTCATATTGAAATAGAAATGAGAATACTTTAGATAATGAAAAGAGAGTTATCCAAACATTATAATTCTTATATTGAGATCATTGTATGTAAATGTTAATTGATTTACAAGCAATGAATAAATCTCTATCTCTCACCCTCTATCTTTGCAAAGTTAGTTGATAACTTGATATGTTATTTTGGTTGAGAAACTAATAAGTTAGTTGTGTAAATGAATAAAATTCAGATCTTTAATGCATTACTATAGAAAACTATAATGTTAGAAATGAAATCAATTTTAGATCAACTATACCTCCTATAGTAAACTAAATCAACAAATTAGATTTAGGTGTAAAGGAAAAAAGATTGCAATTTTAAACAAGTCAAAAAAAAACTAAAAGAATGGGCAAATGGAGACCTACATGTCTTTGGAAAATGTATGGGAAAATAATTCCCATACATTTTCTTACCACAGTCAATATTATAATATATAAACTATCTACTTGTACAAAAAGAAATAAAATATAAAAAACCCCACACTCTTTCATTACCTTCCCCAAAAAAATTGGCAAATATTATTTAAGTTTTCTTTTAGCCCAAAACACTTTCCATCAAAGTGTACTTGGCTGACATATATTTCAAAGTAGCTTTTCCCATGACAAGCTATCTTAACCATTCCCTACGTGAGTTTTTGGGCTAAGTGCTTGTGCTTTGTATGGGGTGGGACCCAAAACTCCCTTGTCCCCATCAACTCTCCTCTCCTTAGTACATGCTAGTTTTTGTTTTAAAAAAAAATTGCCCAGTCCTTACCCTACGTGAGCTTTGCTTTGGTAGATGGATCACCTTTTTGGTGGGACCCCAAGTCAAGTCTAAGCTGTCCCTTGTTTCCAACGCATGCTTGTGGGGATATTCTTGGTAGGAATTATATTAGTTTTTATTTATTTAATTGCTGCTCAACTTTGACTAGTATATTTTTGTTTATAGGAATGTTAGTTTAGTAAGTAGATTAGTAGGGTCTAGTAAGGGCTAGTGGAGTTTTATAGGGTCATGATTAGGGCTAAATATAGGTTTAGTCTTAGTCTTTTGTTAATAATTGATCTATTAGCTAATAATCTTTCTTTTTTTTTTTTTTTAGTGACTAGTCTTCTTTTTGGTTTATTATTTGAACCATGGATTAATATTATATAGTTGAGATTTAATATTTAATTTTGTTATTGAATGACTAATTAAATAATTTGATTATCTAATAGTTTATTAATTAGTAGACATTATTAAATAATATAACTATTATTTAAATAATTTATTTACACTTTTATGAAGATATCTAATAATTATGTTAATTATTAACCAATGTTATAATGGCTTGTAAAAAGAAAAGTTTATTGCTTTCAATGATTAATTAACTAAAAGAGGGATCACTTAATAGAATTGGGGTCATCTAGATAAAACAAATTGAAAGTAGATAATAAGGTTATGACCTAATGTATTGTACTGTTAAAATTAAATTAATGTTTTAGAGGGATATAGTATAAACTAGGAGGCTAGTGAAACTTTTATAATCTAATGTTTTGATGACAATTCATGCTAGCTCACATTGTCAGGTTATTGTCAAACATAATTCGATCAATAGCATGGTTAACTCATGAACTAATTATGTGGTCAAATTATCAAAATTGTCATATAAGTCATGCTCAATAGATGAAACCTAAATACATATAATTGAAATTGATATAATTAATTATTTTATTAGGAGGTGTTTGGTTTGTAGTGTAGGAGGTAGTATAGCTAAATGCGTTTAGATAACAATGTGTTCTAGACGACACGTTTAAGTCCTTTGTCATATTATTATTTAAAATAATTTGATTACCAATATACTTATCCCTCAGACTTTGATGTAGGGTTGTTTTCGTTCGTTAAGATAGCTGAGATTTGAACCTTATCCTCTAAACCCTCATTGTTATAATATAACACCGTAACTTGACTTGATCCTTGATTGAGGTCGATTTGACTATTGCCATCATACATATATCCTTGGAAAGTTACTCTTATCCTTTTTATATAAAAAAAAATTGGTGTATTTTTAGACTAAAATTTTAGGGCATGACAAATCATTAAAAGATAATGCATGACTATTTTGGGATTTTTAGAGATCGTCCATGATCTCTATCCATAAAGCATAAACAATCACCTCCATTATTAAAAATGATGATCAAATCACTATGAAAGTAAAAATAAAAAAAATAATCATGTCACGCTATAACAATGATTTTAATGTATGAAAATAGAAAGGGGTAGGGATATACCACCTATAATAGAGATATGATCCGATATGGATGAATAATGATGGATAAAGTTGTAGTAATACCAAAGGAAGCATTCAAAGAGCTATAACAAAACTTCAAGCTATATGATAATGATAAGAAGCACTATCTTGTAACAACAAAAGATGAAGAATACAATGGGTTTCATTATCCTAGGGGTAGTATAGAGTGAGGATGTGGTCATAAAGGACATGATACAGTGTCATGGGGCACATATATAAACTTATACAAAGTTTGAAATAGTGGCAAACCATGATGAAGAGGATATATGCTTGTTGACAGTTATCAAGATAGTGACAAAGTTGTGATGTATGGTGATAGTGGTCCTTGAAGATAAATAGTGGCATCAAGGTGCCTTAACTATTTTCAATGTGATCAAGAACAATATCATGCTTATTACATACTAAAAAATAGTGAGATTACATGATAAAAATAGAGATGGGATCAAATACATATAAGCAATGAAGGAACCATCTAAAACAGCAGTATTGGGATTATCAAGGATATATATCTCAACCATGTATAAAAATAGTTATATGTATAGAGAAAGCATCAACATAGTTAATTTTATGTTATACATAATAGATCATATGGAAGTTGCAAAAATGGTGACAAAATTGTCATTTGGTTAATTGTGAGAAGATTGAGCACTATGATGCATAAGGACAATATGCATTCACATTTAGGACTGATTGGAATACAAAAATAGTTGCAATCAATCTTAGATTGTAATTATAGTCGATATTTTCATTGAGAAGGTATTCATTGTCTCTAAAACTTGTTATCCCTTAAGAAAATGAAATATGGAATCATAGACACACACCTAATCAAATCCTTCAAAGAAAAACCAACTTATAGGAGAGCGTGGTGAAGAATTTAGAATCAGGGAATCCTATTGTTCAGGAATGATAGACGATGCAGGAGCATCTCAGGTCCTTGGAAATCCCGTGTCACCAAAAACATGTTTGTGTTTTTCTGTGCTGCTCGATTCCTACCTTGACCAAGTTGGTTTAGTGTTTCTTAGTTTCCTTTGTTCACTGGTGTTGGTCGATTATCTCTCTGGTGCTTGGTGAATTTCCCTGGCGCTCGGTGATGCTTGTCTGGGGCTCAGTTATCCTTGCTTACCGAGTTGTTTGTTTTGGATTTCTATTGAGGCCTACTCTTGCAATTAATTTTGGTCACAGATTTAATGATGGTATCTATCATTGGGAACCATTTGGACCTAGATCTGGTCGTTCCTTCCATTGACAATGGATCTGAAGGCTGACTTGTTTAGTAGCCTCTTATATAAATGTAGTTGTTTGGTTAGAGTTTAGGATTTAGTTTTGGATAGAAGATAGAAGATTAGATATTATTGGTAGATCCTCACATGTTGGAGGACTTATGTACTTGATTGTAATATCTGGCCTAAACCAGGAAGGCCTTACAACCTGACATGTATGAATCAAATTGAAGTAAATATATGAAAGATGTCAACATTCTCTCTCTCACGATTGTGTTGTTTCTTTCGCATGTGATCTCTGCAAGGTGGATCTAGTTAGGGTGTGCCTTTGGCCCATCTCTATATCCTCCCTTGCACCAGGTGGTATCAGAGCGAGGTGAGATCTGGATCTAGTTTGCGAATCTAAATCTAGGTTTGAGGGTTCCTTGTTGTCAAACCCTAGTTGATTTGTTGTGGGGTAGCAGATTGCGATCTGGCCTAAAATTCCATAGGGTTTCAAGATGGTTTGTGGGAGGTGAGATGCGGATCCTAAATTGGCAGACATGTTGAGACAACTTGCTGCTAGATTAGAAACTGTTGAAACAACCCAGAGAAGAGGAAGACATCTTGAAAATGTTAGTGATGATGAAATTGAGGAAGAACAAGGTGATGTAGAACCTGCACCAATGATGGATCAAGGTGAGGAAAGATTGTTGAAGGCTTTACCAGATTTGAAGTCTACACCAAAATTTAATTCTCTCAAGTATAGTGGAAAATTGGATTCTGATGAATTGGTGGACTGGATCACTGAGATGAAAAAGTACTTTGAGTATGAAATTGTACCTGAGGAAAAGAAGGTGAAAATTGCAAGCACAAAGTTGAAAAGTCATGCATCCTTATGGTGGGAACATCTGCAGTTAGACAAAAAGAGGAAAGGCAAAGACAAAATTAAGGTATGGAATAAAATGGTGAATAAATTAAAAGGAAAGTTCTTACCTTTTGGTTATCAGATTAACCTAGTTAGGCAAATGCAAAGTTTGAGGCAGAACGATAGCTCAATAAAAGAATATACTGAGGAATTCTATAGATTAGATATCAAATCTGGACATGATGAAGATGATGTGGAAAGAATTGCTAGATACCTAAATGGTTTGAGAGTTTCCATCCAAGAAGAAATCAGTTTGGTCAAATTGGAGAACATTGAAGAGGCTTATCAATTTGAATTGAAGGTTGAGGAGAAATTGAACAAGAGACATGAGAAAAGACAAAGAGGTAGAGGTGGTAGATTCCCTAGAGGAAGAGGTAGATCTTATGGTGAAGATAGTAGATTAGAACCTGAAAAGACAAATCTGGATAAAGGCAAGACCGAGTGGAAAGGTGAAATTTCATCTAGAGGAAGAGGTACTAACTACCAAGGTGGTTATAACAGAGGTGGTTTCTGAGGAACTTGTTACAATTGTGGGGAAGAAGGACATAGATCATTTGAGTGTACACATGCAAGTAAGAAGGTCGGTAATAGTAGAAATGCCTTGGTGCAAGAAGAGTCACCAAATGAATTTGAGAAGGAAAATAAATTGATGGTAAGGAGAGCACTTTGGAGTGAAGGTAAAAAGGAAGATCCGGTAAGGAAAAGTTTGTTCAAGACCAGATGTAGACTTTCTGATGAAGTTTGGAAGGTAATCATTGACAATGGTATCTTGGAGAATTTGGCATCTGAGGAAATGGTCACAAAGCTGTAGTTGAAAAGGTTGGAACATCCGAAGCCCTATCAGATTCCATGGATCAAAGATAATCATACACTCTTGGTAAGTGAACAATGTTATGTGAATTTGAAAATTGGAAAGTGATAGGAATGGGAACACTAAGAGGGGGGGGGGGTGAATCAGTGTTCACTGTATTTTATCTTTTCACTTAATATTTAAACTGAACTTAAATGCTTAAGTACTAAAATGAACATCCACATAAACATGAAATATGAAATCAACATATAACACCAATATGGTTATGGGGAAACCCAAATAGGTAAAAACCCTGGTGGGAATTGACACCCACTAATATTCTGTACTAGTGTTTTATGATCCTTGTTAGAAGATCCGTAACCCTGTTAGGAGTTACTTTACAATGTATTAAGTATAGTAGACCTTGTTAAGGGTTAGAACCTGTTAGGATTCTTTTACAATAAACCCTATTAGGGGTGTGGATGCACTGTCCTAGAGATCACTGCTCAAGTGGTGAAGGCTACAACCTTCTGATCTTAGATACACACTATATTTGCTGGATGAATTGTCATAGTGACACTGCTTGTCTGATCAGTTCCTTTGATGCGCTGACACTTTGACCTCTTGCAAAGATCTAATACATCTTATAAACACTTCACACACTTCTACTCTACTTATCTCAACTCTATATCAACTTCCATGCTAATTACAATGGGCACATCTCATATTTATATGCGCATACAAAATAAATAACTAGGTCGGCCCTTTAACTGATTACATACAATGCTTCCAATTGAATTGGATCAAACATGTTTACAAAAAAACATATTTACATGTCGGCAACCTAATTACAATAGGCGCATAACCTTTACAACATTAGACTATAACCTCAAATAAAAATGCTAAGAGTCGGCTACTTACTCTGTTCTTCTCAGGCACATACTGGATGTGTAACTTCAACTATCTGTAACTTTGTCATACATGCATATCTGATCATGCACTCATAGGATAAGCATGAATATAGTCTAACCACCTTATCTTCTAGGGCTCACACCATAACTCGGCCGTACAAACATGCACTGATGCTCTGAGCTTCAGGTACTTTGTACACTATCCAGTCTTCAACACTTAACCGATTTCTATTCTTCTCATCAAGTGCACTGACTCCAAACTACTATACAACTTTGTTTCCCTAATGAAAACACTATAACAAGTCATATACACCAGTATAGCCAACTTGCCAACAATCTCCCCCTTTTTCATTCATGGCAACAAAGGAATATGGCCAAGTTGCTAACTATTCCTTAATACAATTTTTTTTTACTTCTTATATCTCGCTTATACATAACTATACCATATTATATACATACTCCCCCTTTGACATTAATGAAAAAGGTTCTTCAAAATTGTATATACAACTACTTACTATGAGAGAACATTCAGATATGCTATCTATAGGTTTTGGATCTCCTTCTTCCAAAATGTGATCAGTGAATTTACAATCATTAGATGGGCGCATAATGCATACTATAGCTTCTTCATCTTCTCTAGATTTGTGCTAGGACCTTGATCATATCTCACCATGGTGGCATTGATCTCCTTGATATTTTGATTAAGTATGTCTAATGAGGGTGTAGGAGCATTCCTTAGCTGAGTCTGCCTAGCCCTTATCTTGGACATCTTCTTTTCTGCCTTCTCAATCTTGTCTACCTGTCCTTGGTAGACATTATTGCACATGTTCACATCAATTGATGGATCTTCCACTGATTTTATTATGCTATCTATTAGAGCTTCAGCCTCTTGTATCTTTTTGTATAGATCACTAGTCAGCTTGTCTTGGTTCATACAATCAGCAATAATCTTTCTGCCTTTTGCTGCAAATTCCTTCAAGGATGTTTGACCAGCCTTTAGTGAGCCCAGGTTAAGTGCATAGTTGCTAACCAATTCACTAAGCCTCTTCTTCAAATATTTATCTTTTGCAACTAGGGATGCAAATTCTTCCAGGCTATAGAAATTATTCTTGAACTGTGAAATGACTACACTTACATCATCAACAGAGTGTACCTTGGACACTTTCTTGTCTACTGATAACAAATTGTTTAGGATGGTTACTGATTCTACAAGGAGGGGATTTCTCATCACTTGTTTCTCCTTGGCTTTCTCCACAGCTAAGATGCTAAACTTGATTAGGTCTTCTTCTCCCCAAGAGTCCAAACTGGTTGTGTCAGGTGTCAAACTTGACAACAATGATGCTAAGGGAGTGATAGGAGTGCTTTCCATCACTTCTTGTTTTACCTTGATTATTTCAACTGATGGTTCATTTTATTTTCTCTACTTATTTTTGTTTTTTTGCTTCTTTTTCAATTTGTTCTTCTTTCTTTTCTTCCATATTTTCTTCTTCTTTTTCATCTATTATATCTTCAATCAATATTTCTTCTTGATGAATAGGAGTGTTACTGCATAAGTTTTCAGCCTCTTGAGTGCTTACAAATGCCTCTTCAAACTTGTCCAGATCCATATATGTGGCCGCCATAGTAACCTTTACATTGTCAATGAAGATTGAATCATCCTTAGGTGTCTCTGTCATGGGCACAGTCTTCTCTACCTATGTGGATGTATCAACTGCATGCGCTGAAACCTGTGGACCTATAGATTGTACATTGATGATCTCTGAATCTTTGGAAATCATTGTGGGTACTTGTTTTATAGGCATAGTAGATGGATACATGTGCCTATTCATAAAGACCTTCTGAAAGGCTTTCTCTATTTCCTTTGCAACTAATTCATAGTTCTTGTCCATTATGTGCAGGGTCCCTGAGTTAGTTCTAAGATGTGGCTTTACCAAGTCTAACAACAAGGATTTCTCCTCTAGAGAACATATTGGCACACTCTCATCTAATATCTTTTCTCTTATTCTCAAATCTTCTTCAATGGCTTGTCTTTTTAGGAACTTGAAGATGTTGCACACATTATCAGAAATTGTGGTCTACAGTTCTAAGAATATCTTCTTAAACTTCAACATGTGTTTGACAATAATTCCATGTATCTCTAATTTGTCAATCTCACTATTTTTTTCATAAAAATTTGCTACTTGATCAATTCTACCTTCATCAACAATTCTTGTACTTAGCACACTGAGACTAGGTTTGAAACTTACTTCAGGAGGTTCTTGAGTGTTCCTTCTATTCCTTGTTACTCTCAAGGATGGATGACCAATGCTGATTTCTTTCTTCCTCTTAGGCATTGCGTTATACTTAGGAGGAGCAGTAAGGTCAATGGTATCCTTGGGTGCTGAAGGGGTAACATCAATTTTACCTTTTTGAATATCAGACTTTTCTATCTTCACCTTCTTTAGCTTAGGATCTTCTAATTTAGTCTTTTCTTTTGTTGTGCTCTCAATTTCCAAAGCAATCTTTTGTTCCCTTGCTTTGTCTAGGTCTTCTTGAGACACTCCATGAATTCTCAATATCTCTAAGGTGACTTTGGCAACCTTTCTTTTAGTTACTACACTGTTCAAGATTGCATCAACTTCTCTTATTTTCTCTACATAGGTTCCCCATCTTGTCTCATTAGTGTCTTTAGGGGCTGAAAGAAATACTTGTGCATATGCTTCTAAAATAGGCTCTTCCACTTCATATCCTAGTGGATGAATCCACTTTGTTCCTGGTTCAATTGCGTCCATGCATGTTGTGTCAGTCTCAACCATGAAGCAAATAGTATCCTTATATTTCTCAATAATGGTCTCTAGTATCTTGTACCTCATCTACATTTTAACCCTAAATGTCTTCAACTCCAGTGTCATGTAGTCCTTCAAAGTGATCTTAGTACATGCCTTGAGAGATATCTATGGCATTGTGGGAATCAATTTGTCTAGATACAAATTAGATACCTTTCCAACAATATGGAAGTACGTGTATATGATCAAAGACCCAAATCTGAATATCTTGGTCTTATCATGCTTGATTGCCTTAATGTTATCAATTATTTGTGCGCACAGGACCTCGCACAAGTTGAACTCTCCATTTTCTTTCACAAGTCTTATGGCTGCAAGAATTATGGTCGTAGACACATTGTTCACCCTGCTGGTATGTTAGAACCTGTAGCCTAGTATCATGGACATCAATTTGATGTCATCTTTCTCAATAGGCTCAATGGTCATTCTGCGCCTATCACTTCTTGACTTGCAGGTTTCCTCAACAAGCTTCCTTACATCCTTGCCTACTGGAAGAATGACGCCTGTCTTAGAGAGGCTTGTCATCTCATAAATTAGGTCACCATTCATTCTGACCGGTACTTCACCTATCCAAAATAGGTCATCATGAATTTTGCTTAGTAGAATCTTGATCCATTCTGATTCATAGAACTCATATGTCGTAGCATACTCTACTATAGGGTGATTATTCCATCGCGCATACTCATCCATGAAAGTTTTATCTAGTTTCAACATAGTTTCCATGTGTGCTCTTAATCTATCCAATCCTATTGGTTCTTTCTTATAGTGAATGTATGCCCTAATATCCTCGACATGCATAACACCCATAAGTGTGCGGGAGAATGCCCCTTCTAGGTCATCCAAGGTGGATTTAAATGGGTACCTCTTGAATACATATCTTTTCTTCTCTATAACATCAAATACTATAGGAGTAGCCATCACTTACTTGGATATCGCTTTCTAGATGATCTTGAAGACTTCTTGAATCAGTGCGATGAACTAGGGTTTTTGCAACTGATCAAATACACAACAAATCACTTGATGAATCAAATTGTAATCCTTCTCAATTAAATGCTAGGGCTCTTTTGCTCTCTAATCATTCTAAATTCGAATGCAATGAGAGATTTACAAACTTCTGTGTACTTTAAAGTAGAAAATCTACCATTAATGCTTGTCGCGTAAACTGGGCTATCACTTGAAAAATTTTATCTTTCATTTTGCAAACAATTAGCTATTGCACTCTTGCACTTAGATTCTAATAGTCTCCAAAAGCTTAAGTCCAAAGGCACATACTCTGAGAGTGAGTATACCAGCCACGCAGGGGGCAAGAGCTAAATTAGCCCCCCCATGACCCTGAGGGCCATTCATCCAGATGTAGAGGGTGTGTCCACTGTGGATGCATCCAATACATACTCATCAACCTTGTCCTTATTTTCTTCTGACCAAATCAAGCTCGCATCCTCTGAAGATTTCACAAAATTGACTTCTCCTTCAGGATCCAAAACTAGTTCTTCAAGCTTTTTAGGGCTTTCCTGACCTTGCGTCCTTTTTTTGCAAAACTTTGAGATGTGTCCAGCCTTGTTACAAGAGTGAAAAATGACTAGAGGCCTTATATTCCTCGGTGCATTAACATGAGTCACCATCTTACATTGTCTAGCTGAGTGGCCATTATAATTACATATCAGACATGTAACATTCTGAGAACTTCTGACATTTGACTAATTCTGATTTATTTGATTATACCAAGTCCTGTTCTTTTGACTTGTCTTGCAATTCATAGCTCTATGACCAAATTTATTGCATGAATAACAGTAACCATTGAAAGGTATTACCTTTGTACAGTTCCTTGCTATGTGTCCATTCTTGTTACATGCATAACAAGTGTGGTCTACTGGCTTGTGCTCATTCTTAGGTGGTTCAATATGATCCTTACTCTAACTTCCAGTCTCCTTAGCATCTGAGGTGCCTTCTAGTGCTTTCATTCTTGCTCACATGTTGTCAATCTGATTTTGTGCTTCATTGTATCCAATGCAGCTAGTATCTCCTTTAGCTCTTCTTGCATACAACTGAGATTTTATCAAATCAGAACTGGTGTGCAATTTATCAATGTGATTCTTTTCTTCTTTCAATTTAGATTCCAATCTTTCTTTGTTATTCCTTAGCTCCAAGATTTCCATGTTTGCTTGCCTTAATTTTTCATTCAATTGAAGGTTCTCTTTGATCTATTCATCATAGACTTCCTGATTGTTAATCACCTTATCATCAAATTCTTCAAGTTTTTATTTCAAGGATGCATTTTCTTCATTCAGCTTCTTGACCATTATCCATAGATCACTAGTAGAGCATTCTTTCAAATCCTTCCTTATCCTTTTGATGACTAATTGAGCATCACTGAGTTTTTCCTTTAGTTCTTCAATTTCTCTTTCAGATTTGTCCAGGTCTTCAAGAGCGGCTTCAAGATTTCTTTTCAGATGTTTCATTTCTTCTTTTTCCATGATCTCCTCAAGTGGTTAAACTTCTTTTCTGAGGACCAGAGCTCTGATACCAATTGTTAGGAATGGGAACACTAAGAGGGGGATGAATCAGTCTTCACTATATTTTATATTTTCACTTAATCTTTAAACTGAACTTAAATGCTTAAGTACTGAAATGAACATCCACGTAAACATGAAATATGAAATCAATACATAACACCAATATGGTTACAGGGAAACCCAAATAGGTAAAAACCCCGGTGGGAATTGACACCCACTAATATTCTGTACTAGTGTTTTATGATTTTTGTTAGAAGATCCTTAACCCTGTTAGGATTTGTTTTACAATGTATTAAGTACAGTAGACCTTGTCAAGGGTTGGACCCTGTTAGGATTTGTTTTACAATGTATTAAGTACAGTAGACCTTGTCAAGGGTTGGACCCTGTTAGGAGTCTTTTACAATAAACCCTATTAGGGGTGTGGACGCACTGTCTTAGAGCTCATTGCTCAAGTGGTGAAGGCTACAACCTTCTGATCTTAGATACACACTATATCTGTTGGATGAACTATCATAGTGACACTGCTTGTCTGATCAATTCCTTTGATGTGCTAATGCTTTGACCTGCTGCAAAGCTCTAATACATCTTATAAACACTTCACACACTTCTACTCTGCTTATCTCAACTCTATATCAACTTCCATGCTAATTACAATGGGCACATCTCATATTTATATGCGCATACAAAACAAATAACTAGGTCAGCCCTTTAACCGATTACATACAACACTTCCAATTGAATTGGCTCAAGTGTGTTTACAAATAATCATATTTACATGTCAGCAACCTAATTACAATAGGCACATAGCCTTTACAACATTAGACTATAACCACAACTCAAAATGCTAAGAGTCGGCTGCTTACTCTGTTCTTCTCAGGCACATACTGGCTGTGTAACTTCAAATGTCTGTAACTTTGTCATACATGCATATCTGATCATGCACTCATAGACTAAGCATGAATATAGTCTAACAACCTAATCTTCTAGGGTGCACACCATAACTCGATCGTATGCACATGCGCTGATGCTCTGAGCTTCAGGTACTCTGTACACTATCCAATCTTCAACAATTAATCGATTTCTATTCTTCTCATCAAGTGCGCTGACTCCAAACTACTATATGACTTTGTTGCCATAATGACAACACTATAACAATTCATATACAAAAGTATAGCCAACTTTCCAATAGAAAGTACTATGATAAAGTGTTATGTGATATCATGCCTATGGATTGTTATCATATTTTGTTGGGTAGACCTTGGCAATATGATAGACATGCTATATATGATGGAAGATTGCATAAATATACTATTTGGGCTGATGGAAGAAGACAAATTTTGTTACCTTTGATTGAAGAACCTGTTAGTAATGTTTGTACATCTGTGAAATTTTTCTTGATGGAAGGAAGAAAGTTTGTTAAGGATTTGAAGAAGAATGATGTATATTTTTTTGTGATTCCTAACAAACCGAGTAAGAAAATAGATGATAGTGTCCCCGAGGAGATTGATAAGTTACTCACTGAGTATAGTGAAATTATTTCTGATAATGTACTTGATGGTTTTCCACCAAAGACAAGCATTGATCATTGCATGGATCTAATCCCTACAGCTAGTTTACTGAATAAGGCACCACATCGGTTGACACCTACTGAGAATCAGCAATTGAACCGACAGATTCAAGAATTGTTGTAGAAAGGTTTGATCAGAGAAAGTTTGAGTCCTTGTGCAATACCTATAGTATTGCCACCTAAGAAGAATGGATAATGGTGAATGTGTACAAATTTCAGAGCAATCAATAAGATAACAGTGAAATATAAGTTTCATATACCAAGAATGGATGACATTGGATAGTTTGACTAGACCAAAGTATTTTACTAAAATTGATTTGAAAAGTGGGTATCATCAGATTAGAATCAGAGAAGGTGATGACTAGAAGACTGCTTTCAAGACAAAAGAAGGTTTTTATGAGTGGTTGGTTATGCCTTTTGGTTTAACTAATGCACTGAGTACTTTTATGAGGTTGATGAATGAAGTTTTGAAGAAATTCTTGGGTAAGTTTGTGATTGTATACCTTGATGATATTTTGATATTCAGTAAGACCAGAGAAGAGCATTTATTGCATGTTAAACAAATATTATAGAGGTTGAAAGAAAAAAAGTTGCTGATAAATCTGAAAAAGTGTTCATTTATGAAAGAGGAGATTGTGTATTTGGGATTTGTGATTTAAGTTGATGGTTTGAAGATGGATCTTGAAAAGGTTGAAGCTATTTTGAATTGGCCTACACCTAAGAATGCTAGTGAGGTAAGTTCATTTCATGGTTTGGAAAGTTTTTACCGAAAGTTCATTAGGAATTTCAGTTCAATTTGTAATGCTATGACTGAGACTATGAGAGGAGATAAAAGAGAATTCAAGTGGACACATGGAGCTGATAAAAGTTTTGAGACCCTGAAGCAGAAGGTTGTTGAATTGCTTCTTTTGGCACTGTCTGATTTCAATAAGGTATTTCAAGTGGAATGTGATGCAAGTGGAAGTGCAATAGGAGTTGTGTTGAGTCAAGAAGGTAAACCTGTTGCTTTCTTTAGTGAAAAGTTGAATGATGCAAAAAGGAAATATTCTGTGTATGATCAAGGATTATATGCTATTGTTCAAGCACTGAAGAAATGTATGGGTTGAGTATTTGTAGAGTTATACATTTGTGATAAAGCATAAGAGTGGAGTTACTAACCGAGTTGCAGATATAATGAGTAGAAGGATATCTTTGATGATCGAGATGAAAATTGAAGTTTTTGGCTTTGATGACATGAGAGATTCTTATGAATTTGATCCTAATTTTTCTGAGCCATGGAGAAAGTGTAGAGCACCTATTCAAGATCAACCGACTACTAAATGAGAATAATATTTCATTCAAGAAGGTATGTTGTTTAAAGGTATTCAGTTGTGTATACCAAGAGGACCAATGAGAACTAATTTGATAAAAGAGAAACATAGTAGTGGTTTGGCTGGACATTTTGGTGTTGACAAGACATTGAATTTGCTTAAGGATAAATACTTTGGCCATAGTTGTATAAAGATGTTCATAAGTTTGTGAAAAGTTGTGCAATTTGTCAAGTTACAAAAGGAGTAAGTCAGAATGCTAGATTGTATACACCGATTTATGTTCCTAAGAAACTTTGGATTTATATCAGAACGGATTTTGTTCTTGGCTTACTGAAGACAATAAGAGGTAATGATTCTATATTTGTTGTTGTGGATAGATTTTCTAAAATGACACATTTTATACCTTGTAGAAAGACATCAGATGCAGTACACACAATAGATCTTTTCTTTAAGGAAATTTTCAGATTGCATGAATTACCGAGGAGTATTATCTCCGACCGAGATAGTAAATTTGTTGGATACTTTTGGAAGACCCTTTGGAGGAAGTTTGGCACCGAGTTGAAATATAGTTCTACATTTCACCCACAGACTGACGGACAGACTCAAGTTGTGAATAGAAGTTTGGGAAATCTTTTGAGATGTTTAGTTGGAGACACACCCAATAATTGGGATTCTGTATTGGCACAAGCAAAGTTTGCATACAATAATTCAGTGAATAGAAGTACTAGAGAAACACCTTTTGAGATTGTAAATAACATACAACCGAGAGGTATATCAGATTTGAGAGACATTGTTGATGAAAGAAAGAGAAGTGCTGAAGGAGTAAAGTTTGTTGAGTACATGAAGACATTACATGAAGATGTGAAACATAAGCTGGAAATGAGTAATCAGAAATATAAAGACAGAGCTAATAGATCAAGAAGACATAAGACTTTTGTAGTTGGTGATGAAGTAATGGTTCATTTGAAGAAAGGTAGATTTCCTATTGGAACATATGGGAAGTTGAAAATGAAGAAGTTTGGACCTTGCAAGATTTTGAAAAAATTTGACACTGGAAATGCTTATGAGATTGAGTTACCTAATGACATAGATATATCACCTATTTTCAACATTTCTGATTTGTATGAGTATCATGAGTCAGATGAAGAAATGACAGTACCGAATGATTATCCTAAGAAACCAATAGAAGAAATTGAACATATTTTGGAACAAAGAATTGGCAAAAGTACAAGAGGAAAATAGTATATGGAATATCTGGTAAAGTGGAAAAATAGACTGATTGAAGACAGTTCATGGATTTCACAATCTAAGTTGGATGCAGCTCAGATTGTACCTATTTCATGATTCAGAGAATCATTCTCAAATAACCGTAGGTGTCAGATGCAGGAGCATCTCAGGTCCTTGGCAATCTTGTGTCACCAAAAACATATTTGTGTTTTCCTGTGTTGCTTGATTCCTGCTTTGACTGAGTTGGTTCGGTGTTGCTTGGTTTCCTTTGTTCACTGGTATTGGTCAGTTATCTCTGTGGTGCTTGGTGAATTTCCCTAGCACTCGGTGATGCTTGTCTAGCGCTCGGTTATCCTTTCTTACCAAGTTGTTTGTTTTGGATTTTTGTTGAGGCCGACTCTTGCAATTAATTTTGGTTATGGATTTAATGATGGTATCTATCATTGGGAAGTGTGTGGACCTAGATCAGGTCATTCCTTCCATTGATGGTGGATCTGAAGGCCGACTTGCTCGGTAGCCTCTTGTATAAATGTAGTTGTTTGGTTAGAGTTTAGGAGTCAGTTTTGGATAGAAGATAGAAGTTTAGATATTATTGGCAGATCCTCGCATGTTGGAGGACTTTTGTACCTGATTGTAATATCTGGCCTAAACCGGGAAGGCCTTACAACCTGACATGTATGAATCAAATTGAAGTAAATATATGAAAGATATCAACATTCTCTCTCTCACTATTGTGTTGTTGCTCCCGTGTGTGATCTATGAAAGGTGGATCTGGTTAGGGTTTGCCTTTGGCCCCTCCCCCTTTCCTCCCTTGCGTCAATAGAGGAAAGGACAATAGATTTTAAATTGTCATGCTAGTTGTGGATTCTTAGACTCAAGAGTAGCACAAAATTTTCTCAATACAATTGACACAATTGATAATGCTTTTGGAAACCTAACCAAGTATTTATACTTTACACAAAATCACTTGTACTAAATCATAACCAATCAAAAGCTATGGAGCTTGATCCCTATAGCTCCCCCACATGCTTAGTTATTCCAGAAACATTCATTGATTGTGCTTCTATTAACCAAAGGGGTGTCCTTAATAATGATGGCTCACTGGGGGTATATAAGACTACTATGGTTTGTAGGGATCTTACCAATGACCCTATACATTGGCCTACTAAGATTAATATTATTATGGGGAGCCCATTTGACTAGTTATTTCTTCTTAGAAGGAGAACACCTTTTTCCTTAATGAATTTGCATACAATAGCCATCATCAATCTGGGACCGTTACTTGCAACGTATAATCCTGAAAAATTCATTAATTATGATTCTATAAACCAAGGGGGCGTCCTTAATAATGATGGATCACTGGGGGTATATAAGACTACTATAGTTTTTAGGGATCCTACCAATGACCCTATACATTGGCCTACTAAGATTAATATTATTATGGAGAACCCATTTGACTAGTTATTTCTTCTCAGAAGGAGAACATCATTTTCCTTAATGAACTTGCATACAATAGCCATCATCAATCTGGGACCGGTACTTTCAACTTGTAATCCAGGCCATCCGGACTAGGTTGAACAAAAGAGAATCTCACAACTAGATGCCTCCCATCTCTACACGAGCTTCATGAAGGAGAATCTACCACTTCTTCTACACTAGGTTCACCAAGCAGTATTTTCTAGTACCTAGCTAGTAGCTTCATGTAGAAGAAATTACAATATCATATGCCAGTAGGGCATCACGAGTGCATAGGACAACCCTATCACACTCAACATGACTCTTGTGTGCACTACTGTCACAACACCAAGTTCTTGAGTTAGTAGCTGAATCATTATGGCAAGAAAAAGTCTCATTCAAAGAGAGAAAAAGAAACAAACCTATCCAAATGTTTGTATTACTAGGCCCACAGCTAACAAGCCAACTTTATTGCGATTTCAGGGAGAACTTCATGAATGATTATAAATCTTGGGCAAAAGCCTGGTCATTGAAGTTTATTCTTCATAAATGACTAATCTATTTTTTGATCAATCACTTTTTTTAGCCTAGATTCTAGGCATAATTAGACATATAAACAATATTCTCTTAACTAGGATTTCACCAGGGAATCCGGTTTAGATTTATAATAGTTCTATTTTTCTCCCCCATTCATATATCTAGGGAGAGACCATGCAATCCTATCTTTTTAAAACAAGTGGAGGGAGTAGGGATTATTAGTAGAGAAGAAGCAATAGATTGGAGTTTATCAGGACCCATGCTATGAGCTTCCGAACCATCTATCGTTTTAGCACATATATTTATGGTTCTTAAAAAGAAACAATTTGAGAAATATTCCATGAAATATAATTAGCTTCTTGGATGCCTTGATGGTGAAATGGTAAACATGCGACACTCAAAATGTCATGCTTAACCAGTCCACCAAGTGAAACCAGTGGTTTCTTGGTCACAACTAGCTAAAGTTAAAGTTCCATTAAAGAGCATTTGATATCTCGAAATATCAACTTTTTTTAAATCACATCCCAAAGGTTCTCCAAATCCACTTTGACAAAAAAAAAAACTTTTGAGCTACGTTATTTTTTTTGTAAAATTTAAGTGGATTTTGAGAACCTTTGGGATATGATTAAAAAAAAATGATATTTTGAGATATCAATAAAAAACGAGCATGTTAATAATAAAAATGGAAAAAAAAAGATTATCACTCTCATTCTTTTTAATAGAGAAAGAAGAATTAACCTTGTTTTAGGTTCCCAATATCCGTTTCGAACTGAATTAAAAGATGAATCAATCTCCCATAAATAATTATGCATCATTCGCATGCCCGTGGAAGCTTCAAATAAATCATATATAATTTCCCCCCACTAATAGCATTAGGAAAGGAAGGCCCCGACACGTTTATATAGTTGGCACGAACCTCCCTATTTTGAAAAGATTTCGGCCTAGAGCTTAGGGTCATGGTTATCCAATATGAAGAAAGATTTTTTTTATTGACAAATTCCTAGGGATTTCAATTTTATGACAATAAGTAGGCCCCTATCGTCTAGTGGCTTAGAACATCTCTCTTTCAAGGGGGCAACGAGACATCTCCTTCACTTGTAGTAGTTTATCACTCAATGAGTGAATAACAAATGGTTTCTCCCTCCTAGGGTTCTTTTCACCTTTCTCTCACGGTACTTGTATGCTATAGGTCATTGAGGAATACTTGGGCTTAGAGAGTGGTCCCCCAGTCAAACACTCCGCATTTTACTGAAGCCAATTGGGAAGAATCAAACCCGGCTAGATAGTAGGGTTCATTGGTAGGGCCCCCAAATGAAAGATTCCTCACAAACAACTACAATTTGATCTAATAAGAGAACTGCGAATACCAATAGCTAAATTTGTAGTGAAGCTTTGGAACTTTACTATAAGGGTCTGTGGCCTATACTACTATTTTTCATCTCTTATACATGTTGCTACTATGGTAGCAACATGAATATTTCTTGTAGCTTGGTTGTTTCCTCTTTTTAAAGCTCTACCTCATTAAATTAGAAGTTTAGTTTGTACCAAAATATAGATTTTCTATCTAAGAAAAAGTCGTTCAAACGTGCGTAAATAAAATATTTGTAATTCTTAACTTCTCGCCTTCAGTTTTCAAATTATTTTCTTTGCTTATGTCATGCTCACATGGTACAGGAGGAATCCTTCTTTCATCGCTAGTAATATACAAAATTGTAAATCGTAAAGGGCAAAAATTGATATGGAAAAGATAGAACAATAATGCTACATATGTTGGGTTTGATGTGCTCTTATCTTCAACAAATGATCTAGCATTCAATGTGGATAAAAGCTTATGGTTACCCAGTTGGTTATATATATTATTCAAATTAAAATCTCTAGACCTCTCCTATGAATACCCTGATTTAGGAAAGGAATTGTGTGCATTCTCGTAATTTTAATTTGGAATGATAAAACAACCACATTGATGATACTTCCATAACCGGACCATTACAAACTACTGTAAGAAATTATTTAAAACCACTTAATACATAATCTGGTATAGTTGCTCCTGAAAAAAACTCTTTTTGCATTGACAATCTCAGAAAAATAGTCTAATATATATCTAAATACAATATAAATGTATATGGTATCATATGTATGAGACATATTTTGAATTTCTTACTATTAACACGCTGAATTTTTTCTACAAGATATCCGGTGTGGAAGTAGGTCAACATTCTTATTGGCAAATAGGGGGGTTCCAAGTTCACCATCTTGTTTGATCGATCGACTATAGTAATGAAAAAGATTTACCCAAATTTGATTGAAACGATCGTGGATATCATCATCCGATCCCCATGCTTCGTTGGCCCATACTGCCCCAGAAAGTATACCTATAGTTAAAAGAGAAAATCCTAGACCAATGGCACTGATCGTAGGTTCTTCTCACCATTGAAATAACAAAAAAGGCTATGCTTAGCATTAGAACGAGACCCACATAAATACGTATGGGTTTGGGGAAAGCCAAGGGATCTCCAAAAGATATATATATATATATATATATATATATATATATATATATATATATATATATATATATATATATATATATATATATATTTTGTAACACAAAACTATTCAAATCCTTCGGGGTTAATTCTTCTTTCTCTATTAAAAAGAATGAGAGTTACATAGAACCCAAAATTCTTGCAGAATATATTGCTCTACAACTAAAAGAGAGAGTTGAAATAAGAAAAATAATGAAAAAAACTATTCAACTGGCTGAAAAGGCAGATGTAAAAGGTGTTAAAATAAAAAATTATTTGTAGCAGATTTATTACAAGAGCCATTAGGATTAGCTCTATATGATTTCAGAGAAGTTAAGAATTACAAATATTTTATTTACGCACGTTTGAATGACTTTTTCTCAAGCATTAGCCACATTGGATCGCGTAAACCAGAAACCTATCAATAAATAGGAACACATTCCTCCTAATTCCCCCAATGTTTATCAGTGGTGGTATACAATTGGTTTTGGTTTACGTACTAATGAAGATCTTTATACTAGAGCTCTGGTCTATAGGGAAACATCATGGTCATGGGACAAAAATGAAAAAAACTTCAAGATCTTTGAGAATTTACAACAAATTTCTAGAGAGACGTAAAAGAAGAAAAGAAGAGCATCACTGTCGAGTCGTGCCTAAAGGTATATTGGTTGAAGTAGACCTTTAATTTGTAAAAATCCCTTCCCAAACTGTACAAGCCTCTGTCAGGGCATAACGATTTGGGCATTGTCTCAGAGAGAGACTCGGTGAAATAGACATGTCTGTGAAGATGCGAACTACCTGGTACCTAGATAGAAAGAGAGAAACTCAGGCGGGCCCCATGTTACATATAGAATCGAGTGCCCCTAGTGAATAGTAGGGCCTCTAGCAGGCTACCATGCCATTGGGGCGGCGAGGTAGATTAGTTGCGGGCATGTTACGTATAAAATCGAGAAAGGGAGGGAACTTTTCGGAAGGTACAACAGATTAGCAATCCACCGCACGCTGAAGAAACTAAGTATATTTGAAATTAGATGCCTTTGTTGCCAATCCTAGTTTATGGGATTAGTCCTCTATGATCATGAGTGGCTTCTAACCATATATTTGATGAAGGGGATGGTGTTAAGGCATTGAAGAAGATTGTGGAGTGTCTTCCAAGCAGGTTGCTTGCAATTGCTAACATCATATGGTGTCCTAAATATCTGTTCAAAAGCCATTTCCACATCCCCTTTAAATAATTAATATTTGTAGATTGCTTAAGAGGATCATGTTTCGTGGATGTAGAAAGAATTAGACGTTTCCTTTACCACATTAGTAGAGTTAGTTGACTTATTCTACATCTGGTAGAAAGCTTGCAGGGGAAAGTGGGCCAAGAGGAAGCAAATTTAGATGCATTAAAAAAAAATGAAATGGCTGGAGAGAGACTTTGTAGAATTGTGAGGAGGAAGCAATGAAAGATGAAGCTGAGCTGGTTAAGTTGCAGAGAATAGGAATAACCCAAAGACCACACTAAAATTAACGACACCTCTCTTAGCCCCTGCTATAACATTTCCGTTCTCATCAAATACATCCTAGGAGCACGGTGTCATCAAATTGAACAGAGGCTAGACATTTCCAGGACTAATATCAGGGCTTCCGTTTGTATGCTAAAACCCTAATACTTTGCCTGTGTTAGAACAGGGCCTTTGAAAAAGGGTATGGGCATATATCAATTGCGATCATACAGATCAATGATCTGGTATGTTCAGAAGAAAACTACGAATCAAAATCAAAAACCTTATAGAAATATTTGTTTGGCACTAAGACAAGAAAAAATGATTTGGCCAAGTAGATCACATTGGTTGTGGTCACTAAATACTGAGAAAAAATTTCAACTTCAAGCGTATAATGTGAATGGACAAGCTTGTAATCTATTACATTGCAAAAATGTTGAAATATACACAAATATTATTTGACTGCACACATTCGCAGAAACAAAAAAATCAAACGAAAAAATTGGCACAAGGGCACTGTTCAAATATTTCATTTATGGAACTCTTACTCTTTATTCCATTAGGGTTTTCCATAGAAAAATCAAAATTTTGAGAGTTTGGGTCATAGGCTTTTGCAAGGTTGTTAGATGCCACAACCAGACCTCAATTAAAGACTAAAAACATGGTGGCCTTTTGCATAAATTGCATTGCTTCTAGAGGCCCATCAATATTTAGTTTAACCAATATTCCTCTACAGGTTCATATTTGATAACTACAAATATTTGTATTAGCAACCCATCTAATTGGGGACAAGCACTGATATGGTTAAACTACAAGATATAAATTTATTATTTACACTTATATTTCCATTTCAACAAATGTCATGGCAAACTACAGAATTATAAAATTTAGGTTTAAATTTATTTTGTCAAATTTTTTTTAATATTACTAATTAGTTTTTAAATATTAATTAAATTAAATGAATAAATTATTTCTTATTTCAATTTTTTTGGCATATAATATATAATAATTACTAATATATTTCTCAGTTAATTAATTTATTTCCTGTGTATCGAGTCACATCTATATCAAGGGGTCTTGTATAATGTCCCTAAAATGCATTTTCAAGAAATATATGATTTTTGTTTTCTTGATTTTTGAAAACAAACAAAATCAAACAAAAAGTAAAAAGTAAAAATTCATTTCTTTAGAGCATAGGATAAGCATTTGAATAGATTATGAAAAGGCTATTTAAATGGAGGGAAAAAGGAAGTGATGGTTGGGCTTCATATCCAACATTTATAATATAAGTTGAAAGCTTGCTTGGTTATCTTTGGTATAAAACTAAAGCCTACTCTAAACTGGGATGCCTTTATTAATCATAAATCATCTACTTAGGTGAAAGCAACTTGACATACCTCTTATTATATACATTAGAGATCATCGTAAAATTTAATAATTGCATGCACTACTAGTACTTTGCTCTTAACATTAAATACCCTATAAACAAACACATTTTAAGGAAAGAACAGTCGATCATAATGTACTTTATTATATTGGGCATGAAATAATGTGAAATAACAAGCATCTTTGAATTCATTGTTGGACTGTATAGATGTCAACAACTTTCACTATGATTGTCACCTGCATAAAGATGAACCATACCTTTTGTGGATCCAGACAAAAGGTGCTTAGAAAGGTTGATGGAATGACCCTTGAAAGTATCATTAATTTACAGGGTTTCTCAAAGCATGCCAAGTATGGGATTAATCATATCAAATATATATGGGATTATTTGATATTGTTTATCAAGTATGGGATATATATTATATCATATATAGAGTTGATATATATAATCATATCAAATTTATGTTAAACAATTCTTGATAAACAATAAAATATGTAGTATTTTCTTACAGGTTAATGCATAGATACAAATTTGATCTACATTTTATGATTTTGAATATTTTACATATTTAACCTTGCATTTCAGATTTGAACCAATGACTTAATTATAGTCTTGATTTTTTGAATAGGAAGATGTTAATAGACATTAATAGAGCTCGTTGTGCTATGTATGAAAGGTGACTTGATCCCTTACTCTACCTTGGTCACACCCTTTGATTGATTCATTATTTGTTTGACTAGTTTTAAGACACTTTTGGTAACTATGCAAATGTGTAATCTCTCTTTAATAATGTAGTTTCTTGTAGTCTTCTAATGATAATGTGATGCTTTGGTTAATGTTTCCTAGATAAATCTTGGATGATTCAAATGAAACAAGGCATGTCCTTTTAAATAATAACCTAGCTTGCAAATCTGAAAATTTTGCATTCAAGTTGAAAAATACTAGTTAGTTGGCAAGGGATTGACTTGTGGCCATAGTTAAAAGAGAATTTGAAAATTTAAGGGTCAAAATTGTAGCTATAATTATTGATTAGGTTTAGAACTACATGCGGATTCAACTAGGATAGGGCATGGGAATGCATATCATACTCAAATCTTTGAGATACATGGAATCAAGTTTAGTCAATGCTCAAACGATTTGCCAACATTTATGTAGGTCATTGCATTTGGGGCAAAGGAGCCAAAGTGAGTCCAAAATGGAGGGGGAAAACACACTATCAACTTTTCACCTTTACATTATACCCCTATTTTGACTTGCATATGAGCTACTATAAATCATGCATGTTAAAGTAGATAAGCAATCAACATGAAATTCAATAATAAGCATTCATTTAAATGATAAAAATGCAGATGAAGATTTTGCATGTGTTGCTTATAGTGAACACTCATAACAAATAAGAGAGATATGACAATGTAGTATTGCAAATTGCACCCTATGCATTTATGACACCAAATCATTCAACCTAGTACATTTATGATTAAATCCACTATTGCGCCTCTATGTTTTGATATCATAAATTCCAAAAGCAAAGTGTTTATGACCCTTGGCCCAAATTCAAAGTCGGTTTGGTTGGATGAAAGCATGACATGTAGACATCTACATGACATGTACTCATAATATAAAGTTTTCATTTTAGAAAAGAACATATTTTGCATTAGGCCACTTTTTACACATGTCCCTTCTTTTAGATGTGTTTGAAACAGTTACCACCACCCAATCTAAGCAACAAAACCTATAATGATCCCTCTTTGGGACCCTTCTTGATTTTCTCTAAAACTCCTTATCAGGGTTTGGATTATGTTTGGGAATGACAATTCGTAATGTTTCATACCAAGAGGATGCCAATTCTCAATAATTATCATATGTCATCATGCATATAAATCATATTATATTAAGAATAATCTCTAATTCATAATATATGTTTAAGCTCTAATTCCTTACTTCACTCCTAATCACAGACCTTAAGAAAGATGGTAGAATTACTGTGCAGGTTCTACCTATCTCGAGATCTTTCCATCATGTGACTGATTTACCCTTCTTTTCCTACACACACTCCCTATCCCCTTAATAGTGATTAATGAGTTATTAAGGAATCGGTCAAGTATATGTTAATATTTTATATTATGAAAATATAAATAAATATATATAACACAATCGATATATAACTTCATTCTTATTAACATATATAAATCATATCTATAATTCTGATTATCAATAATAATATATATATAGAATTCTGATTATTAATAATTAAACATATTCAATATATATGTATATAATAGTTTACTTTAAATATATTTATTATAAAACATATAGAATTGTATCAAATTATTAATACCTATGTATATAAATATATGTCCTTATATCATTTCATCACTAATCCAAGTATATGTGGTTCTTGGTTCATTTCTTATATATAGGAATCCCTCCTTGATATAATATATATTTCTTTGTCTTTGAAGATATCTATTTTATATTATAATATTATTTTATCTCTTATTCCATGAGAATTCTTCTTTTCTAATGGGAATATATTTATTTATTTTCTTCCCTTGAGTTCCTCCTACATTTCCTCCTTTATTTTCTCCTATCTTTTCTCCTTCATTTTCTCATATCTTTTCTCCTTCATTTTCTCCTATATTATTTATTAGTGTTTCTTCCTTTTCCCCATCATATAATGTATTTGCCCACTCAATATATATATAAACATGAGTGGGCATGTCATTCAAATTATAGTATTAGTATTAATAATTTGTATTTGATTATTATAAAACTCTTTATTGGTGGTATTATTATTAATTATAATTCTTCATGGGTGATATTTGTAAATTATAACTTTCCCCTTATTTACAATGTAGGAGACTTTGATATTAATTATTTATTAACTAGAAAACTATTTCAATTATTAATATAGGGAATCTAATCATTTATTAATATACTTAATATTAATAAGAGATAATATAAGACACATTTAATTATTAATTTAATATTAAATAATTATCATTATTTTAATACATATAGATTATTGATTAATTTATTTAATTAGTCTAATAATACATTATATCATTATTTCTAATAATTATATTAGTTATATATGGATTAATATATATGGCACCTATTTAAGATGATATTTGCATCAATTGTACATACACATTAGAAAAATATATTTGTACATACATTGATTTTGGCTCATGACAATCCGCCCCTCCCAAATTTGCTTGTCCCCAATCAACTATTCTATTTATGTTTAATAAAAATGGGCAACTGAACTCATGACATGTTTTCTCTCATCTTTTAGAGAAAATATGTTTAGGCTATCTCATAATGGTGCCTAATTGAGTTTGCCAAAAACCACTTTTGATAGCATGCCTCAAATTCAAATAATTAATTCTATCATTCTAGATAAACCAAATAGAATCATACTTGAAACACATGCATGAATATGCGAAGACACAAAGTATACAAGAAGCATACACACTGATGCATGAAGACACAAAGTATACACATTGAAAATACAAAGCATACACATTGATGCATGAAGACACAAAGCATACACACAATACACATTACTAGATTCATTCTTATTTATTAGAAAGCAATTAATGCTAGATGTAATGACCCCCTTTTTATTAGTACTTCCCTATATCATCAATGGATGGATGAAAATTAGGAAAAAAATGATTAGATTAGGGGTTCTTTTTATTAAGCATCAAATTATATATATAATCCATCATTATGCAAAATTGATTAAAGGAATGTATTCCAACAATGAAATAAGTAAAGCAATATATTTCGTATGAAATTCAAGATATCTCTCATATGGATCATGAAACATGCTACAAGTAGTTTCCCTCAAGGCCTAACCCCAATATTAGGATAACCATCATGTGCCCGAAATTACTCCGCCTCTACCTTCCACAACCTTCTCACTCAAAGATGCTTTAGAGGGAAGAAAGAAAATGAATTCATATGATCTATACAAGATTTATTAGTTTCATATGTACAACCAAAGAAGTCTATTTGATTATAGAAAACACACACACACACACACACACATAGATATAATAGTGCATATATCATATGGAACTGTTATTCAAAATCACATCTTACAGAAACACACCTTTACTTCCTATTTTATCATGTTTGGCTACTTTTTTAGAAATCGCCAGAGTATGTGGGGCAAAGTGAGTAGTTCATCTTTTATAATCAATCATAATTTAGTTGGTAGGAAAGCCTCAAGAGGGTTCTTGTAAACTTCTCAACCCAACTAACCCCAAGAGTGCATAGCATACCACTATGACAACTCACCTCTTGGCCCACAAGAGGCAAGAACATCCCACTATGAAAATTCCATCCCTTCGGGTGGCCTACTTAGCTTGGGAAAACCAGTAAATAGCAATTCCCTAACTTACTACCTCCATTCATTCTGACCGATTATGAGACAAGACTGTAGACATGCAAAATTGAACAAGTACTTTTCAAATTGCAATAAATCAATAAATGGCTCAAAATGCATTAAATCATCAAAATGGATAAAAAATAAATAAAAGTGGACATAATTAAATAAAGTTGAGAAAAATCAATTAAAACAAAGGAAGTATTAAATAATGATGTTAAATAATTAAATCAAAGCTTAAAGGGACCAAAAACACTATATAATTGATTTTAATTAATTAATTGTATATTTGTTTAATCGAAAATCAAAATGAACCTATTACCCTTCCATGGCTAAATTTAATTAATTAATTGAATTAATAAATCCTATTTTCCCTCAACAAAGTGATCAACCAATGAAAATTGAGGACAAAAAGACATAAATCACTCAAACATTTAAATTGTCCAAAGGTTTGAGACCATTTAGAGGCTTGTCCCCTCATTTGTCCCCCCATTTATGAACAAAGCAAAGTTTTTGACTCAACCAAGGGATAACCATGATTACTTCACTCTACCCCCTACCCTTGGACATTTACTATAAATATGGAGCATTTTGGAGAGTATTTCCATCTTGGAATTTCATTTGCATAGCAACGTTACTATAGGCAATTGAGATCATTTCCAAGAGCAATTTGAGCATTCTTGAGCATTTAGTATCATAATTTCATCATTCTTGAGCTAGAATCATCATAGAAGCATAGCATAAGCATAGTAGCAGCATCATTTCTCATTTTAGAGGTGTCACTAGTGAGGATTGTAGCTGAGAGCTTCACTTACCACTTCTTTCTAGAGATCCATGGGATAATATAGATCATAATTTCAATTTTAGTTAAATTTGCATTGTATTTGATTAAATTGATGTTAGTAGATCTTAATTTCATGTAGGTGAGTAACTTCATCACACAAATGGCACCCATCGTGGGGCTCTAAGCCTTACTTCATGATTTTCATCTCCATTTGCATGATTGGATTGTATATTTTCCATGATTATTTTGCAGGAAATAGGTAAAATCATGCCTACAGTCGGTTCTCTGTTGCCTAAGAGCTCTATATTAATGCCTACTAGCTGGAGATCCGCACTTCTGATGACAAAGCCTTCAGCCTTTACGGCTCATAGTCACGCTGTGACTCAGGGAGTATCATCTACATTTTATTTTCTATCGCTTTAGATTATGCTTTGCTTCGGACTTTAAAGTTATAATCACGCTTGGAATAGAAAAATTATCGCTTATTGTTGTTAAAGTGATGCTTAGCATTAATCTTTTTGTACAATTTAAAGTTCTTCTTACACCTCTGAATAAACTATTCACATTTGAGTAACTTTGAATATCGCTTGAGCCGCTGTAAAGTGACGCTCACTATTCTCAAAGTTACGCATGTCAACAGTTTAGTCATGCCTATTAGCTGGACGATGTCGCTTGAGACCTGCTATCTGTATTTGCAGTTAATTTGATCAAATTACTTGGCTAACTCTCTATTTTTATGATCTGACAATATATGAGTAGTCACAGAAAAGCACAGAGACCTGAGAGGAGATTCAACAAAGAGGAAAAAGCTTTAAGAAAGAGGATCAAGAAGGAGAATTTTGAGCACATAAAGGCTGTTCTTGAGAGTACACAAGAGGAAGAAAATAAGGTATTTTAAAATTACCTTAAAATCGTTGAATCCTATAAAACAAAGTTTATTTCGTTAAATTGGATCTTTAGTCCATAATTCAAATTCTTGTTTGAAAGATTTGCAATTAGAAGGCTTAAAATTCATTACATAAAATGCATGCTTTGTAAATTTGATTTTGGTTTCCCCTCACTTTGCTTGGTTTTGTTGGACTAATTTTTTGGAGGAGGGAGTGGCAACGATTGCCACTAGGTGAGTGGAAATAAGAAGAAAACCAATGATTCAAAAATGCCCCTAGCCTTTTGCTAGCTACAAGGAAAGGTATTTTACATGATCAAGCTTGCATTCCCTTAAATTGTGGCATTTCATTTGAATCTAGCTTTAATAAGGAGGGAATTTAACCAAATATTTCAATTTTAAGAACCTCCTTGTCAAGAGGTTGAGAAAGAACAATTAATTTCTTGAAGTGTTTGGGAACTAAAGGGAAAAGTTAGGGATATGCTCTTCACCTTTTAGGTGAACCAAATTCCCAAAAACTTAACCTTAATGCCATTTTTGTGCTTTCAATGAATATGCTAGAGATTTAGTGGGCTTGCCTCCTGAGTTTGCCTTAGCAAGGCTGGTGAGAGGGACAGCCCAAAGTGGGATACACTTGCTATTACCGTGAGAATCCCACCCACTCTAAAATGAAACGCATGTATCCTTAATGGGGTGCATTAAAAAAGGGTTTTAATTTCTCAAACTTCCTCTAGTAGTCCTTACGGATTGCGTGAAATCATACTTCGGTGCGTGTGGGAAGCCCCTTAACATACTTGGGGGATGAGATATTTAAATCCATTTTGAACGGAATACTTACTAAATCCCAGTTAAAATAGAAAAGCCACCTTTTTAGAGCCATGTTTACAAGCCAATTTGACTTTAGGTAGGCTGTTTGGAATCTCTTCTTGTGCTATACTTGTGAAAACGTTCAAGAATATACACATTAGATTGTTTTTTAGAGACATTGATGTGTGTGTTGCATTTGTTTTTTATTTTCAAACAAGAAAATTTAAAAAAAACTGATCTTAAACGTTTAAAAAATCCAAAATTTTACAACCTGGTCAGAGAAGTGCCACCTATGCACAGAATAATCCCACTTATTAGAGGTTTAGTCACGCCTGTGACTTGTATAAAAATGCATAGACATAGTAAAGTCATGCCTGGAAAATTTTCAAAGCCACCTGTAAAAATTGGAAACTCACCTATTAATAGCAAAGTGCTGCTTGCACACCTACAGAGTGCCAATTAACAAGATACCAGTACACGCGTATAAACATTTTAGTCATGCTTACACTCTGGCAAGTGACACCCAGAAGCAAAGAAGGGAAAACAATGGACATTTCCCGAGGGTTTGTAAAAATTTTGAAGTCATATTTGGATACCCTTTTCAGAGATATTCTTTACCAGTGCAACAAATAGATCATATTCCTGAAAAATATTTATAATGATGGAGCTATTTGAGAAACAAATCAATCCTATTATGGAGCATAGTTATCAAAATCAAGGCCAAGATCTCCATATGAATCAAAATGATGAGGTGTCTGAAGAAGAAGTTTCTGAAGCAATCCAAGATCCCATGTTTATGGAAATGGTGCAATTAGTTTTGGAGAGGAATAAAGATGCATATTTCATGAAGTTAGCTCAATCAGGAGCTAAGCTTCCTCATAATTTTGACACATCAACCTTGAGGGAGAATGAGGAAAAACAAAAAGATACATCATCTAAAAAGCCATCATTAAGATCAATGTGTTCTTTTCTTTATAATGATAGGCCATCCATATCTTCATTTTCCTCACATCAGAATCTCCATTGGAATCAAAATGATGAGGTGTTTGAAGAAGAAGTTTCAGAAGCAATCCAAGATCCCATATTTATGGAAACAATGCAACTAATTTTGAAGAGGGATAAAGAAGCATACTTCATGAAGTTAGCTCAATCAGGAGCTAAGTTTCCTCATAATTTTGATACATCAACCTTGAGGGAGAATGAGAAAAAACAAAAAGAGATATCATATAAAAAGTCATCGTTAAGATCAAGGTGTCCTTTTCTTTATGATGATGGGCCATCTGTATCTTCATCCTCCTCACAAAAAGAAGTACTTAAGAGCAACAAACTTATCTTGGATCAAGGGAAATTTCATGATCAATCTATTTGTGATCAAGATAATAAGGGTATGAAGAGAAAGGTACCACTCTCAAGCAAGATCTAATGCATGAACCTCTATCTAGCAAGGTTTCTCCCATAGCTTGTATGCCTTTCATCCTTCGTCCATCTCATGAACCTCTATCTAGCAAAGATTCTCCCATAGCTTGTACGCCTTTCATCTTTCATTCATCTCCCAAAGCTCCACAACTATCCAAAATTCCTCCATTAAAGAATGAGCCTAATGATGACACTTTTCACGTTGACTATGTCTACCCTCGAGGGCTACCTCTAAAAGAAACCCAAGCTAATTTACACCTTGCTGTAGATCATTTCCATGCTTCAAATATCTTGGACCCCAAAGCTTCATGTGCTTCAATGCCTATTATACCCATTCAAGAGGATCCTACATCATTCCTCCAAACATCCCCCACACATATCCAAGCAACTACCTTGTCCTTAGAAGTGGCTCCATGTCAAGAGGATAATCCAAAGAGAAAAGAAAAAAATATTGATAAAGATCAAGATCAAGATTATATACAATCCCCTCCCATATTTGATGAAGGTCCCATCTCTATAGAACCCTGCGATGATCCCCTTGCATCCTTTCATGTCTTTCAAGATGATGTCCTTCCATTCCATGAACAGAAGACCCTTCCAAGTTCCATATTTTCTCCACTTCCCAAGCAAGATCAAGATATCCCTTCCATAATTTCCAATGAGCATATTGAAAATCAAGAGAAAAATACCCTCTCTACACCATTCAAAGATTCTTGTCAAGATCGAAGTATCCCATCATTTCCTTGTCATATTCCTCCATGTTCACTTTAAGAAACCATCATTCTTCCAAATCCCCTGCATGATAATAAATCCCTTCAAGCTTCAACTAATCCTATCAAATGTGTTCCTATCAAAGCTATTCATGAGCCTATTGGTATAAAGATAAATCTTAAAGATGAGAACCTTGGCAATGCAGCTCCTTCCAAAGATATTGATATCCCTTTTACACCTTATATCCCTCCATTCAAATTCAACGATATGCCTTCACTATCCTCCAAATCCATTTTGGGTTCCTATGTCCCAAAACAAAAGTCTTCATCCCTTCCATCCATATTAGGTCCATATATTCCTCCATCCTTGATTCCTATCATCCCTAGCTCTCCATTCATTTACCCTACCATGTATCAAGATCAACGAAAGCACACATACTTGAAGAATGTCCAAACACCAATCCATATGAACCCTCCATATTGCTCCTATTCATCCACAATTCCTAAGTCTTTTGGAAGCAATGTTGATGTGCAACATAAAAATCATAAATCCAAGAATCCATATGGGTATAAAAATCACGATGTCCCATCTAATCGACATGTGAATGAAAAAAAAAATGAAATATCTAAAAGGCTGCAAAGGTCCACCAAGCAAAAAGAAAAAGAAAATAAAACATGGGTTCCTAAATCCCTCATTAAAGAAATGCATTCAAAAGCATCACAAAAGAAAGAAAAAACAAAGACTATGTGGATTCCCAAGCCACTGTTGAAAGATTTGCACACAAAAGAAAAATCAAAATTGACATTCAAGCTTCCAAAGGCTTCCATTCCATCTCCTTCCGAACATCCTTCATCTTCCTATATCCCAAAATCCACTACCTCAAAAAGATCCTTACCTTCGTCATCTATTGTTCCTCCATCATTCCACCACTCTTCAAAGTGTGTGTCAAAGTTGATCTTGCCGACATTCCCATCTACAACATATCTTCTTCTTATCCTCACATTTATTTTCCAATGCATACTTTCCGTACTTCCATCCCTCTTATCAATATCGTTGAGCATCCTAGTCATACCCATGGTTTATTATAGCATATCTTTCAGAGGAGCATTGTCCAAAGATTCCGATGTTGGGAAAATATTGAAAAATATATAATAAAAAAAAAAAAAAGAGAAAAGAAAAAAAAAAGGAAAAAAAAATAAGTGCCTTGGTGAAAACCTAGCAATAGGCACCTTGGTAGCAAAAGTAAAGAGAAATAAATCTATATACCATGATGAAAACCTGGCAAACAGACGTCATGCATAATTTCTCCTTCTTGTACTCCACACTTGGGGGCAAGTTTCATCCATATTTCCTCTATCACCTTCATCTTGACAAGGTTGAGCATATCCATGAGCATTAAGTATCTTAACATCTGTTATCCTTTCTATCAACTTATGTACTTGTTGCATCCATGTTACCCTATCATGATCTTGCTTATCCCAAATTCACCTTCATTATTCCTTGACAGTCTTTCCATAATCCCAAAACATCCCTTCATAGACTCCATCACCCATTTACCTGGATTGTGTTATCTTATCCATATCTTACCCAAAGTGATCCTTGGTCTTGATCAAAATGAAGAACTTAAAGTACAAAAATTGTTATCAAAAACTTCTTGACATGTCCATTTTTTTTTGGATCACGCATTTTCATGACAGCAGATCGTTATCCTATAGACTATCTAGCACTGCATCATTGACTTCCATGGCTTATCCAAAAACATGCTATATCATTGCTATATCATTTTTCCTTAGCTTGGGTTAGCTTGAGGAGATGGTCCTACGGGTCACATTTGCATGCTTCATCCATCATGGCCTTTCCATCTCTAATTCATCAGCTTGCAAATCCATCATTCATGTCCTATATCTTGCTAGACATTGGAGACAAACCAATGTGATCTTGTTTGAGAGCTGGTAATATTTTGGGAGTTTTCCCAAGTCCAACATTTTTCCTATCCAACTAGGGGCATTTGATCTTAATCAGTGGATTTCAACAACAGGCACCAATTCACATGAAGCAATGCATTGAACTCAAACAGATTCGATCAGTCGCACATCAGAGGACTTATCAAAGCTTCAGAAGAGAGATTTTTTTTTTGGTGAACCTTTGATGGATATCATTGTTCATACCAAGTATTTGAGCCTACAACTTGATCCTTGAGCCTTCATTGACTTTATTATTCAAGATTAAAAACTGACAAACACCTTAAAGATCAAAATGCTTGGGAAATACTTTTTGAAAATCATGAAACATTGCAAAACACTTGAAGCTTTCTTTTTGATAATTTGTATTGAATTGATTTTTATCACATCTTTTTAGCTAATCGATGATGTTCTGACTAGATTAGCAATGATGAAGACATGATATTTTTCTTTTCTTTGAGTGACTGTCTTGAGGGAGATCCAACAACTTATGTGAATTCATCTAAGGACATGGTCACCAAAGAACCATCGAGGACTCTCATATAGGGTGGAGGGTTGACCTTTGTTTGTTTAAGAAAATGAACCAGTATTCATACTCCCATAGTTTGGTCATCCAACTAGTGCGGGTTGTACTAGTTTCAAAGAGGTTACCAAAAGTGATATAAAAGTGGTATTCATATCATCATGATGTGGTCAATGGTGATTGTACTTTCTTTTCAGTCCCAAAATGCTCAATGATGAAAATTTATCCTCATGGCATTTATTTGCTAAAAGCTGGTGACACTTAGTTGCATTACATTGCATTATCATGTTAGATTGCATTGCATTATCATGGTCGATTGCATTGCATTTCATATTAGATTAAGTGCATGGTTTGTAGTTATTTTTTCCAAGGAAAAAGGGGGTTCAGTTATCAATCTTGATCAATCAAAGAGGGGAAATCAAAGAAAAGTCCATATCATTATATCAATGTTCATAACATCAAAGATCCATAAATCTAATATCCAAGAAGCTAGGGACCATACCTATAACTTACGGAAATGTGCATGTTTTTCAAATCAAGAGAATCATATCAGTATTCTATATCAGTGAATCATTTTAAGTCAATCAGTCCTATCAGAATCAAAGAATCAAGCTATCACACCTATCATCATTTGTTCGTGTCTCTGTGTCCTGAGAACGAAGCAACAATATCTATCATATCAGTTTTCACACTGATTGATTTATCCTACCAGTGACCTACCTATTAGTTATCCCATATTAGTTTTACTATCCTATTAGATTGACAAATCACATTCATTGGTATCATTATCCTGCTATCCTAATCACTTGTTTCTCTTAACTACAATAGACCTAGCTATCTTGGGTGTTCAATCATTCATCTAGAGACATCATCAACAATTTTTAGAAATGAAAACATATTCAATGAATAAAACATTATCAAAATTTTCAAATCAAACGATTAATATGTTTTAATTTCTGAGGGGGCATTAGGGTATCAAATTGAAATTGAAATCAAACATCATTATCAGTGGCATATCAGATCATTTTATCATATCATATCAGGACCTAGCAATCAATCTCATATCAATATCATATCAGAGGCAGCAATCAATTTCATATCAGAGGTAGCAATCAGTGAATTAGTGAACCAGCAATCAGGACAAAAAAAAAAAAAACAATTAGGATTTCAAGAATCTTTGAATCAATGTTCTTCGTACATCAATTCAAAGAGGGGCATTTGTAGACACGCAAAATTGAACAAGTACTTTTCAAATTGCAATAAATCAATAAATGGCTCAAAATGCATTAAATCATCAAAATGGATAAAAAATAAATAAAAGTGGACATAATTAAATAAAGTTGAGAAAAATCAATTAAAACAAAGGAAGTATTAAATAATGATGTTAAATAATTAAATCAAAGCTTAAAGGGACCAAAAACACTATATAATTGATTTTAATTAATTAATTGTATAGTTGTTTAATCAAAAATCAAAATGAACCTATTACCCTTCCATGGCTAAATTTAATTAATTAATTGAATTAATAAATCCTATTTTCCCTCAACAAAGTGATCAACCAATGAAAATTGAGGACAAAAAGACATAAATCACTCAAACATTTAAATTGTCCAAAGCTTTGAGACCATTCAAAGGCTTGTCCCCTCATTTGTCCCCCCATTTATGAACAAAGCAAATTTTTTGACTTAACCAAGGGATAACCATGATTACTTCACTCTACCCCCTACCCTTGGACATTTACTATAAATATGGAGCATTTTGGAGAGTATTTCCATCTTCGAATTTCATTTGCATAGCAGCATTACTATAGGCAATTGAGATCATTTCCAAGAGCAATTTGAGCATTCTTGAGCATTTAGTATTATAATTTCATCATTCTTGAGCTAGAATCATCATAGAAGCATAGCATAAGCATAGTAGCAGCATCATTTCTCATTTTAGAGGTGTCACTAGTGAGGATTGTAGCTGAGAGCTTCACTTACCACTTCTTTCTAGAGATCCATGGGATAATATAGATCATAATTTCAATTTTAGTTAAATTTGCATTGCATTTGATTAAATTGATGTTAGTAGATCTTAATTTCATGCAGGTGAGTAACTTCATCACACAAAGACATACACCATTTAAATAATCTATCCATAATGTTTATAATTTATTACTTTATATATATTTGATATAATCTCAAGTATATACGTATATGTAGATTTCTTATTTTATCTTTTACCCTAGAGGATGGCAAGATCATGCTCTGATACCAATTGTAATGATCCCTTTTTTGGACCCTTCTTGATTGTTCTAAAAATCTTTGTTAGGGTTTGGATTATGTTTTGGAATGATAATTCATAATATTTTTTATTAAGGTAAAAGCAAGTTTTACATGGACTCGAAACCAGTTACAAAAAAACATAAAGATAGAGCATTAATGTTTTCAAAATGAAACACCTGCTGGAAAACGAAAGCAGGGACCAAGAACTGCACAGTTCAAAAGTAGATACTAAAAGAAAACAAACTACAAAAAAACTACTAGCAAGAACTAGCTAATTATCTATTATCATGTCTTCAGCCTTCTTCTGGAGGTCTTCCATCTTCTGGATAGTCTCTTACAGCTCCTTCAGTTCTTTCAATTTTTCAGGGACCTTCCTCTGGATGCACCCTCTAGTTCTCATCCCTGGACCAGTATTACAAGCATCCTCATTGATGGTGATTGTTGTTCTTTCCAGCAGGTTCCTTTCTAGATAGTTATGAAACATATTCAAATTCATAATAGTCACCTTCAGTCCCTCATTGTTGTGGCTCAAAACACCTTTAATCATACTGTCATGGTTGCTAATTTTGGCTTCAAATTCTTTCATCTTGTCATTAACTATCTTGCTCATCTCAACAATACCATCCTCATTTTTATTTTTGTTTTTCACCTTATCAAGAACCTTAATTTCCATCTTTCCCAACTTAGTAGTCATATTTTTCATGGTATTCTCCATTTCCTGGATCTAGAGTTTCATTTCCTACATTTCCTTTTTCTATTCCATATCCTTATCCTAACTCTCATCATTATTCTCCTCCTCCTGCAGAGTAGCTTCCCTCAAGAGGATTAAAGATTCCTCTTTGTTGTTGTTGTTCTCCACCATGGTCGTCTTCTCCATGCTTTCCTTATTTTCTTTCTAGTTGTGTTCTTCTATTTCATTTGAAGAGGGGGTCTTACCAGTCTCCTTACCTTCATTCTCTTGGCTAGCTGTAATTCCCTCAGTAAGCCCCTCATCATCATTACCATCCTCATCTCAGTTCTTACCATCCCCAAAATCTGGTTTAACATTGTTCATATTTTCTTCCACAAGGACACCTTGAAAAGTGATTTCAGCCTCCATAGAAGACACCTAGGTGCCATCTTCCTCTTTCTTGACACCCCCATTAAGATCACGGGTATCTTTTATGGCTTCTTCAGTAGAATTTTCCTGGGCCTCTTCTTCTTCCTCATCCACTTCCTCCTCTTCATCTCCATCTTCTTGACTATTCTCCTCCTTATCATCATTATCCTCTACCATCCATTCATTCATTTCCTCTTCCTGATATTTTTTGTTTCCTTCCTCTTTCTCATTTTTTATCTCTTCTTCACCAGAATCCTCCTCATTACCTTCCTCAATAATACCCTTTCCCCAGGAGTGAGACCTTTTCACTAATTCCTCAGTGTTGGTAGTATCTTTGCCACCGATATCAACAAAGGCCTTATCCTTCTTATTCTTTCTCTTCTTACTAGTCTCAGCCTTTGTATCCTCCTCATTCTTCTCCTTTCTTTTAGGGATAGGGTCCGAAATATTGTCCCTGATGTGGTCAGAAATAAGAAGGATCAAGCCCTCATGCAGCATGGGGTTACTAGCCTTTTTCCTATGTCCCATAATGATGTTGTTTAGGGAACTCATAAGATAGTAAGGGAAATAAATCCTCCTTTTATGCCTGAAGTGTATAGCAAAAACAAAATGGAAATTGTAAATTTTGGAATACCGCCCATTAAGCATAAAATATTCTATCACAACCTTCAATATTTTGGCCCAAAATTCATTAATATTGGTAATGTCCACATAGTCACCATTTCCCTTAGTCATAAGGGCTTTCTCATCATCAGTTTTAGGGAAAATGGTAAAAGCTTCAGTTCCTAGTCTATGATTTCCTCTATGGAAATGGGTACCTTCCACAAGTAAACCAATAATTTCTGCTATACTAGAAATAGTAAGAGTGAAGGACTTGCCCCAAAGATGAACCTTCCCATTAGCCCATCCATCCATGAACAAAGAAGTGATCTTTTTGTCATGCCCGTGAAGCTTCTTCATGAACTGCGTAACCCCCCCTTTCTTCAGCTTCTTCCAAAAAATTTTGTCCTGTCTCCATTTGTCATAGTTAGAAGGTTCCTCCCTCTTCAAACCACCTCCCATTTTTTTCTTGTTTCTCATGTACTGGTTCAGCTCCTTACCAGTTATATCCTCCTTACTTCTCTGATTATCTTTTCTATTTTGGTTATCGAGATTAACCCGATGTCCATGCTTTATTAACTGTAGAGTAATGATCCCACACTTCGCCTTACATGCAGATCTCCTCGGTAAATGATTTGTCCTTGTCATCATTAGATTAAGTGATTTTTCCTTCATAGTGATTAATTTTGTCATAGTTAATTAGACTCGTAATCTCAGCCTTTAGATTCGCTTCCCCTCTCCACTTTTGGGTGACATTACTCAAAGTACCTTCATTTGCCAGCTTGTCCACTGATTTGTTGCCTTCACGATAAACATGAGTGACATGGAATTCTTCAAAGGAATTCATAATACTTTTAATTTTGTTAATGATGTGTTCTATTTTCCATGAGCTCTCATATTTCCCTTGAATAGAATTGATTATATTTAGGGAATCACCTTCTAGCCATAATTTCGTGCAGCCCATATCTTTCACCATCATTACCAGGTAAAGAGTGGCTTCAGCCTTTGCAACATGGTTTTTTTGGATACCCAGTGGAACAACAATTGCTCCTAAGTAGTTTCCAGCAACATCTCTTAAAACACCACCACCTCTAGCCCTTCCAGGATCACCCCTAGTTGAACCATCAAAGTTCCCTTTAATCCATCCAAAGGGAGGAGCTGTCCATATTACATTATCTCTAGGATTTTGAATCTGACTACTTTTTAGTCTCTCCCACGAGATAATATTGTCCTTCTTGGGTTGAAGATCCCATTGACTACTATCTTTCATTCTCATACTTCTATAGTTCTCCATTATACTTCTAGTTACTAAGTTTGCAACCAAAGAAGGAGGGGCCTTTTTCTCTCTAAAGATTTTGTTATTCCTCTCCTTCTAGATATGCCAAGAGAATTGGGGAAAGACAATTTTCTAGATATCCCTAGCATTCTTGTCATGGAAAGGACTCTGCCACTGCTAGAAAAACTCCTGGATAGAGTTTGTTTCACCCAATTGAGCTCAAGGGATGATATTATTGTGTCCCACACCTCTCTAGTAAAAGAGTAGTGTATCATTAGATGATTGCAATTCTCAGCTTCTTGACAACACAGGGCACATCTATTTGGCAATTGAAACCCTCTTCTCATAAGGTTGTCCTGTGTGAGGATTTTGTTCTAGACAAGCAGCCAAAAAAACATGTTAATTTTAGGTGTAAGGTTTTTATTCCATACCTGCACCCACAAAGGTTGGGCCTCATTAGGGAAGAGAAGAATCAAAGCAGAAGCAACTAAGAACTTTCCAGAGGTAGCCAGACCCTAGATAAGATTATCATCCTCATTTTCTCTGATAAACCAATTGTTTAATTGTTTATTCACTTCTTTAAATCTGATATCCTTTAGCCCAAGGTCTACCCACTCTTCATTTTTCCAATAATCACTCACAAATTCACCAGTAGAATCTTTACAATCTTGGATAGCATTCCCCCATTCTTCATTCTCTATAAGAGGCTTCTCTGATATCCATTTATCATTCCAAAACTGAAATTTTCTACCATTTCCCAGCTTCCAAATAGCACCTTTTCTTATAAGATTCTTTCCTTTACTTATACTATTCCATACAAAAGATCCCTAAATATCAATTTGAGATTGGAGCATTCCTTCAAGATTACTTAGATGATATTTCCTTTTCATTATCATATTCCATTCTTTCTCATCTTCAAAAATTCTCCAGCATTACTTTTCTAGGAAAGCTTTATTAGTATTAATAATGCTCCTTATCCCCAGACCCCCCATCTTTTTTGGTTTATAGATCTTCTCCCAGGCCACCAGGCTAAGTCTCTTTTTCTCTTCCACTCCAGTCCAAAGGAACCTTTTTTGGATGTTCTCAATTAACTCTGAAAACTTTTGAGGAATTTTGAATAGGCTAAGGGCATAGATTGGAAGGTTTTGCAGAGTTGCCTTCAGCAATTGGACTTTCCTAGCTTGACTGAGAATCGCCCCTTATATCCTGCCAGTTTCAAATGAAATCTATCAAGTATTTCATTCTAGAAATTAGCCTCTAGTTTCAAGCACAGCGGCAGACCAAGATAAGAGGTCGGGATGCTTCCCATCTTGCAACCAAGAATAGAAGAAATTTTTTTCATTCTGGCTTCAGGAGTATTGAAGAAAAATAGGGCACTCTTCTCCCAATTTATGAGTTGACCTGTAGCACTAGCATACACATTTAATGCCTTTTTCATATTTCTAGCCTATTTAACAGTAGATTCTCCCATCAGAATTGTATCATCAACAAATTATTCATGAGAATAGACAATTCCTCTGGAGGAAGGTTGTAAGCCCAAAATCAAACCTTGAGAAACCTGAAGGGTAATGAATCTCCCAAGACTTTCTACCATGATTGCAAAAAGGATAGGAGATATAGGATCTCCTTGACATAACCCTCTAGTAGGTCTAAAGAAAGGAGAGGATCCCCCATTCACAATCACCAAAGAAGAAACCATAGTAACAAGTTGCATTATAAGTTTGATCACTCCATCATCAAAACCAAAAGCCTGAAGAATTTTTGAAAGAAACTCCCAATCAACTCTATCATAGGCTTTTGATAGATCAAGTTTCATAAGGAAACTCTGTTTCCTTGATTTTTCCAATGAATGAATATTCTCGTGAACAACCATAATCGAGTCCAGGATTTATCTTCCTGGAAAAAACCCATTTTGTTGGGGGGAAATGAGACGAGGGAGAATCTTGAGAATCATTGTAGTCAGAACCTTAGATATGATCTTATACAAGGAATTACAAAGACTAATAGGCCTAAAGCTGTCAGTCGTGTTAGCTCCCGGTCTTTTGGGTATCAGGGCTATGAATGTGGAGTTGAGCTCTTTAAGAATAGCTTTAGAGCCATAGAATTATTTCACAACACCATAGATATCTTTTCCAATAATTTCTGAGTAGTGATTAAAGAAAAAAATTTGGAAGCCATCTGGCCGAGGGGATTTTTCACCTTCAAAAGACTGGATAGCCTTTTCAATTTCCTCCTCCATAGGAATAGACTTAAGAAAGAGATTGTCCTCAGCTTCCAACAGCATGGGAATGGAACTCAGCAAATAGTTTTGATCATCTTGATTGAGACCTTGTTCTCTAGAAAGAATCGAAGCAAAGTGGCCCATCATATCTTTCCTTATCTCTTCCTCTTTATTGAGAGTGCCCCTAGGGGTAATCAAAGTGTTGATTCTATTCATAGCCTTGTGTTTCATCGCTGTTAGGTGGAAAAATCTGGTATTTCTATCTCTAGCTTTCAACCAAACAGACCTTGATCTCTATCTCCAAAAAGTTTTCTCTTTAGCTATGATATTATGGTAATAAGCAAGAATAATATTTTCTTCTTTTCTAAGATCTTCTATCAACCCTATACTCTGAATCTTGTCTTGAGTTTCTTTAAGATCCATTTGGATTTTGCTTTTAGTTTGAAAAATATCACCAAAGACATCCTTGTTCCATTGTCTAACTCTAGATTTGATATTTTCCATTTTTTTAGCCACTTGGAACATGGCTTTTCCTTCCACTTTGATATTCCACCATTCCTTTATTTTATTTTTGAACTCTAGGTGAGTCATCCACATTTTTTCCAGTCTGAAAGGTTTGTTACCTTTTCCTCTGAAGGAGTTGGCAAGAAAGGAGATAAGATAATGATCTGAACCAATACAGTTAAGAGAGGAGAGGGAGTAGGAAAAGTTAGTAATCCATCCATGAGAGACAAGGACCCTGTCAAGCTTAACCTGTATGAGATCAGCTCCCACTCTTCTATTGGTCTAGGTATAATCAATTCCTTCGAGGTCAATATCTGGTAGACCTTCATTACTTATGAAATCCATAAGATCTACCCTGCTTTCCACTTGGGTATTGTTCCCTCCTTTCTTTTTAGCTTTTTTCAAGGGCATATTGAAGTCTCCCATCATCATCTAGTTGTCATCTAGGTGATCCTTTCTGATGTCATGAAGCCTTTTCCAAAGATTGAGATGACCAGTTTTAGTGTTAGGAGCATACACATTTATCAAAGTCCAGGAGAAATTATCCTTAATACTGCTGACTTAAACTGCCAGGAAATTCTTGTCCTCTTTCAACAAGTTGCAAGTGAAGCTTTTAGTATTCTAGAAGATAGCCAACCCTCCAAAATCCCCTTCAGAGTCACTACTAAACTTATCCCCATTCTTCAGCAAATTGATTTTAACAATCTTGTCTCTAACCATTTTAGTTTCTTGAATGAGCAAAATATTAGGCTTAGAATCTCTAACTAAGTTCCTAATTACATCTTGTTTATGAGGACTATTGAGACCTCTAATATTCCAAGATAAAATCTTCATTAAAAATTAGGAGGATAGACCTGATCGATGGTAAGCTGTCTACCATCCGCTATATTTTGTTTTGCTTCCTGCTCTCTCTGTTCTTTCTCAGATACTCTACCCCTTTCTCTTTTAGGTGTTCCAGTATTTGCTTTTTGCTATTGTCCTCTTGTCTAAACTCCTCCAAATTTGATTTGACCCCCTTTTTTGTTTGATTTAGATGTTGAGCCTCCTTGTGTCGCCTTAGAGCTATTTTTTCCTATTGCAGGGGTCTAATCCTTAATGTTTTATCTTCTTGGCTAGGACCCTGAGCCTTTACCTATTGGAGATCTATTATTATTATTTTTGTAACACTGATCCATGGAATTTTGTTCTTTGTTTCCATAGTTTCAGAGTCATCATACTGTTCATTTGATCTGTCATTCTTTAAATTAGGCTCTAACAAATTAGCATTTGATGCTTCACTACTTATTTTCTCTAGAATATACTAGGTTTCATAAACCTTCTACAGGCTTTGATAGTTCTCCCTCCCCTTTTAAGAATTCAAGCTATCTTCAACCCTTGATGCTAGCAGTGGATCTAACTCTAAAGAGAGTTTTCAAGTTTCCTCCGAAGAGGTAACCATTCTAGAATGATCTTGTATTTTATTTTCCTCAATAGGGATAGCTACTTCCTTAGGACCTTCTATTTCTTCTGATTTCTTTTGTGGGTGAGCCTGCTTCTCCTCCATATTTGAATTTGAGATCTCATTAGCAGGGAGATTTTGCATCTCCCCTTTTTTTTCCTCCATTCCCACTTTTTTGACATTTTAGATTCTTGGTCTTTCTTATCTATAGCTAACTTCAATAGACACTGTTTTTCCTAATGACTAGCTTTTCTACATGTTAATTATACAAAAGGGGTCGATTCATATTCTATTTCTTGGGCCCATTTACCCACTTTTGAGTTCAAATTTATGACTTGAGGAAGGTCAGTATCATGCTAGATATTGACACATATCCATGCAAACACTTGTCTGGTTCAGGCTAGAGTCATCGGATCTATAGTCAGTAGTTCACCAAAAGACCCTGCTATCACCACCAAAATATCCTCATGTCAGTACCCTAGAGGGAGACCCAAAATTCTAACCCAGACAGGAGTAGATACAAAGAAATTATCATTATAGTCCAGATTAGTCATCCATTTCTGCAAAGACAAAGAGGATTTTCCCCACATCCATTGGCCTTTCGACAACACTTTTGAAAGATCTTCTCCATTAGAGAATAAAAAGGAGAAAAAACCTTTCGGCATAGCCGCTACATCCACCTGCCCTTGAACTTCCACTTCTGGAGGGTAAAAGCCCTCACTAGGTCTATATTCAGCCTAGGACCCTTAAACTTTCCTTTCAGAGTTGAGGCCATTCTAGAAATAGTATGATCTGTTATTTGATCAAGAATATTTAAACCTATCACCCCTTTACTTAGTTCCGAAGCTTTATCAATCTTTGGGAAAGAAGATTTTCCAGTCAATTTTATCCCAAAAAGACTACTCCATTTCCCCTTACCTCGTAATGAGTTCCCACCATGTGAGAGATCTTTTGGATGCTTCGTTGACCCTTTTCTTTTCTCAGAAAGACCAACTTTATCCCCTTTTTCTTCCTCTGGTCCCAAGACAGGACCGCTGTCCTTTCTCGAATGGGCCATGCTAGACCCACTAGCTCTTTCCCCATTGACAGACATGGGGTTTTCAATCTTTTCTTCTACAGCATTCTCCATGACCTCCGCATTTCTTGGTACTAGTTCAGAACCTGCAACCCGACCAAGAGCATCCTGCTTCCCTTCTTACTGGAAATTCAAATTTTTTTTCTCCCTCTCCTCTTCCTGCTCACTTCCTCTCCATCCACAAAGTTACTAAGAGTGCATGATAATTTGTAATGTTTGATACCAAGAGGATGCCAATTCCCAATAATTATCATACGTCATTATGCATATAAATTATATTATATTAAGAATAATCTCTAATTCATAATATATGCTTAAGCTCTAACTCATTACTTCACTCCTAATCATAAACCTTAAGAAAGAAGGTATATTTTCTATGCCAGGATGATTTCATAGTCTACAAGTGAATTCCCTAAAGGTTCTACCTATCTCAGGATCTTTCCATCATGTGACCGATTTACCCGCCTTTTCCTACACACACTCCTTATCCCCTTAATAGTGATTAATGAGTTATTAAGGAATTGGTCAAGTATATGTTAATATTTTCTATTATGAAAAATATAAATAAATATACATAACACAACCGATATATAATTTCATTCTTATTAACATATATAAATCGTATCTATAATTATGATCATCATTAATATATATATATATATATATATATATATATAATTCATATTATTAATAATTAAACATATTCAATATATATGTATATAATAGTTTAATTTAAATATATTTATTATATAACATATATAATTGTATCATTATTAATATCTATGTATATAAATCTATGTCCTCCATATCATTTCATCACTAGTCAAAGTATATAAGGTTCACAGGTTCATTTGTTATATCTAGTACTCCCTCCTTGATATAATATATATATATATTTCTTACCCTTTTGAATATATCTATTTTATATTAAAATATTATTTTAGCTTTCATTCCATGACTATTCATCTTTTATGATCCAAATATATATATTTATTTTCCTCCCTCGAGTTCCTCCTACATTTCCTCCTTAATTTTCTCCTATATTATTTCTTAGTGTTTCCTCCTTTTCCCATGTGATATAATGTATTTTCCCACTCAATATATATAGAAATATGACTAGTCACATCATTCCAAAAATAGTATTAGTATTAATAATTTACATTTGATTATTATAAAACTCTTTATTGGTGGTATTATTATTCATTATAATTCTTATATTTGTAAATTATAACTTTCCCCTTATTTACAATGTAGGAGACTTTAATATTATTTATTTATTAAGTAGGAAACTATTTTAATTATTAATATAGGAAATCTAATCATTTATTAATATAGCTAATATTAATAGGAGATACTATAAGAGACACATTTAATTATTAATTTAATATTCAATAATTATCATTATTTTAATACATATAGATTATTAATTTATTTATTTAATTAGTGTAATAATACATTATATCATTATTGTTTTTATATTAGAAATAGAGGGAAAAAAATTGAGTTATACAGAGTATAAACAAGTATGGAGGCCAAGCCTCAACATCAAAAGAGAGTTATTGTTCTAAACCCATGCTCAATAAAAATAAGCCATCACACATAATCAATAGCCAAGAGATGTACATCAACAAGAGAATCGAAGAGAGGGGACTGAGCCAAAAACACAAAAAAATAGATTACTGAAGCACACCCTCATGGGAATCTGTCCAAGAGGTCCAACCAAGGGGTCATTCCATCCAAATCATATTCTTCCTCTCTCATATTTGAGCAAGCATTTCAAGTATTCCAAGGGGGGGTTGTCTATTATCTTTGATCTCTTTAGTTAGCTGAGCAAGGGCCTCTTCAAAATTGGCGAGGTTGTTCATGTTCCTTCTCCATTCATAGCCAACCTTTAACTCATATATGAACATGATGGCATGACCGTCCTTTATAAAACACAGGAACTCATCCCTTTCAACAATCATGTAATTAATAGAAACCTTAAAAACATCAGATTTCCACAATCCATTATGATGCAATTAGTTTCTAGATTCGATTGTGTAAGTTTTTTTACCATCGACGTTTCGGATCACACTCCGTGATCCATCATCAGGAATAGAGAGTGAAGAATGAAAAATAAAATGATGGATCACGAAGTGTGATCCGAAACGTCAATGCTAAAAAAACTTACACAATCGAATCTAGAAACTAATTGCATAATAGAAACCTGTAAAGAAATTTTAGAATAAGTAAGTCTTCGAAAGGACTCAGTAAGAATCATGGAATTTCCCTGATATCTATCTTTGTAATGCCCAAAAATATCGAACAAAAACACAACAAATTTTTTTTTGAAACACTAAAATAAACACATTACGGAAACTAGGTTACTCACAAGCCCATCGATGTGAAGCTTTGAGATCGATAGATCGCATGGGCTAGTCACCCAACATCACATAAGGGAACACAAGGCATGCCTTGGCATGCCTTCATCCCTTACACAGTGGAAGACATTAGGCGACAAGGGATAAGCCTTACTAAACGGAAAAACATCTCCCTAAATATCCTGAGATAGTTTCGGGTTAATATGGTTTAACCCTAATAATCTTAAAGGAATACAAATTAATCAATAAAAGGTAAAGTTTGAGTTATAAAGTATTTACATTTTAATTCTCTGTTAATACATTAATTAAATTTAATCTTCTCTTGATTATCATATAAATTTAAAATGTTTAATTACAATATTCTATCAAAGTAACACTCACATAATACTTTAAAGTTCAACATCACATTACTTTCTTTTTGTCATTTAATTATTTAAGTCTAATTAATGACTTAGCCCAAACATCTTTAATAGATATAAATGAATAAAGTAAATAAATTAAACTCTATAGTTTACTCATAATAATAATTTGCGTTGAAAGGAGTTTAGATTTATTAAGAGATAATATTCCAAAAATTTTAACTCATTATTAATTAAAAACTTCCCATTTTAAAATACTCATTTTTAGAATAAATTAATTTTAATATCCTAAAGTCCATTCATAGAATTATAACTTTTACAACTTAATATTCTTTTAATGTATAATTTACTAAAGATAAATAATAGATATTTACATAATATAAAAGACAACTATAACGAAAACATTTTGAATTAAAATTCATCTATATAATTCTCCTAGCACTATCACATTGAGAATGATTTGATTATTAAATTTTGATATAACTAAAAGAAAATCTCTAAATTAAAATGATCATCCATTTTACCAATCTAAAATTTCTCCCTATTCATAAAATAAAGTTAAGCTAAAGACTAACACTGAGATATTAAAAAAAAAGAAATGAAATAATATCAAAAATAAAGAAAGCATAATTTAAATGGCTCTCCAAACCCTAATTTGAAATTAGGGTTTGGGGCCATATTAAATTTCTATGAAACCCTAATATCACTCATTTGTTCACTTGCAGGTTGGAGGGAAGAAGATGAAGATCACAGGGGGTTTCTTCTGGTGTTCTCATATGAGAACATGTGTGAATATGCACACACATGGTGTGCATATTCACACTTATTTTCATTTGAAACTCTGAATACAGAACAATGGGTTTTGTTCTAGAAATTCCACAGGGTTTACTCTTCCTACAGCTTTCAGATCTGGGTAAACATTCTCTTTTTTTTTGCTATTATTCTCAATCCATAATCTACCTATGATATCTTGGTAGCTGGGGTTTGTTTCCCTTTTTTTTGTGTTTTGATCTATCTATACAAAGATAAATCTATAGTTTTATTTCCATGCAAAATAAGTATATAATTTTTGACCAGTTTAATGTTTTTTTTGAAATGCAAATAACAACAAAAAAAAATGAGAAAGAGGGGGTGGATCTGCCGGTTGATCCCACAACCCAACAGTCGTCCCCTACCTACCTATGGAGGCACTGTGCTCTCCACACCCACGGGTGTGGGAGCACAGCCCCTCCACAATCCACTAGCAGTGGTCGGTAGGCTTCAAATCCTGTCGCCACCACTAGTGGGTGGCGGAGGGGCTGTGCTCCCACACTTGCAGGTGTGGAGAGCACAGTGCCTCCACAAGTCTACGTTGCTATGCATGGGAGGCACGAGTTAGGGGGGGGTTTCAACAGAGCCGAACCCCCAAATATTATTTTTGTTAAATTTTTTTTATATTAAATTTTTATATATATTAAATTTGTTCTTTAGTATTTTTTTCTTTTATAAACACATAACATTTTTATATAAGATGTATAATATATAATATATGTATTAATATATATATAATATATATATATATATATACAACACAAATAATAAGTATTTTTATTTTATTAAAATATATATGTATTAATTATATAAGTATATATAATACTATATTATTTATACATATATACTAATATACATAAAGTTTACTCAAATAGAAATTAATTTGGAATAAATCTGAATGTTCTTTTGTTATCATTTAGGAATTACATGTTCTGCTAAATATGGTAATATATAATTATTTGCACATACATGCTCATATTAACAGGATCATATATTATGAGTGAATAATCTTCACAGTTATTTCAATACTAAATAATTTTTAAAAAATTGATAGTAAATAATGCTAAATAATTTTTCATAGCTAATAATGCTAAATAATAAATATTTATTATTTTCTAATAACAGTCCAAATGATACTGGACACTTTTCTGTAACAGTAATTACACTATACATTTGAGAATTCTATAGCACAGGTTTAGAAATGATTTACATATTAAATTTATGTATTTCACATAAGGAGATGTATTAATCACAGAAATTTAAACATTCTTCTAACTTAAAATTCATATTGAAATTCCATCAATTTCTATTAACAGCAAAACCCAGAATTAATTTGTCAAATTAAAGTATAAAGGAATAACAACTTCTAAAATTAACAAGTGCATGAAATTTATAAAATCAACCTTACTTTAATTTCACAAAACAATAAATAATAATTTCAGCTAAGTATACTTAAAGGATTATTCTTATTTACAAATAACTATGATCATAAAGGCATCAACATTTTAGTCCAAATAGAAATACCAACTAAATATACCATGTTGCATTTAAAGATCCACTTAAATCAAGTATACAAACAAAATTTTCCCTAGACAATATCCAACAACTACTTTCATATAAATCTTACATGAAGGGAGAGATTATTCACATATTCCTTCTAGACTTAGAACATTCATTTCTTCATCTTAAATTAACTTTCAACTTCAATCTTGCACTTCATCTTTCACCATGCAAGCAAAACCTGCAACACAAAACTTTTTCCACATGACCATGGAGGCTCACCTCCCAGCCTAGGCCATTTCATGGCCACCCCCGAGCTAGGGGAAACAAGAGTGGATAGGTGACAAATATACAACTCACAAAACACATACATTCACAAATTGGTACAAGAACATGCACAATTGACTCCATTCCCAAGCTTGCACATAGGATCAAAATTAGATCCTTAAATGGGTGAAGGTGGAAACTTCTCATATGAAGACACCTTACTTATACAAAAACAAGAATTCTAAATATTTCTTACATGCCTCCACAAGGCTCCTTCCAACATACAACTCAACACCAAGAGCATCAACACATCCCTTATGGCCCCCCCAAAAAAACATAAGAAGGCCCTCAAGGATGCCCATACATCCAAGCTCTCATACATATAGAATTCCCAACTGAGCCCTTCACCCCAGGACAATCCTCTAATCCTGCCAAGGATGAGGAGTATCTTGCACACCCATAAACATATTGTAAAACAAGATGGAAAAACAAGAATAAGGTCATAAAACCACAATGAAACTACACATTACAAGATCCACACATAAGATGAAACAAATTACAAGATCCACACAAGTTTCATGTTCTCAATGCAATTACACAAGTATACACATGATATAACCACCAACCTTTCTCCTAAGCAATGGAAATGGAGGTTTGTAGAAGAGTTTTCCCTTGCTTCCTAGCTTGCTTCCTTTCTCCAAACTACTAGAAAATATCTCGAGTTCTTTTCTCTCTAACTCCACAAACTAGCATAGACAAGATGAAGAAGTGTCTAATTGCTAAGCCTCTTTTCCTAAAAAATTCTCAACATTCCTCTCTCATTCCCTCATTCCTAAGAAAGTTGGTTTCTAGATTCTAGCTAACATGAAACTTGCCCTTGCTATGGACAAGGAATACAAATCAAAACATGGAAAGGTGAGATATCTTAGAAACATTCCCAATTTCATCATTACCAAAAATGGCCCATTTAGAGAGGCAATATGGAGGCCTAGGGAAGTGGAAATGGTAAAAATAGGCCCCCTAACCCATGTACATGACTTGAGGCACTAAAAACCAACCTTAACTACACCCTAAGACTCCACATAACCCTTCAAAAACCTTAGTTAAGCTTGCATCCGAAAATGGAATCATGATGACATAAACCTTGGTTCCCTAACCCACTACCAAGCCTAGGGATACACAAGATAACCTATGGAAAATGTTGGGTCCACATTCCACTTAGGCATGCCATCTCATCACAATGGTGTCAAGTGACACCTCACAAAAGTACACATCACATTACACACTTGGCATGCCTAGTGGATATTTAACATTAACATTTTCACAAAATGAAATTACATCTAATAATGTATTTACAAACATTTGCAACCACATACATACGTGCATCACATTTATGAATAAAATTACATAACAACAAGGTCGTTCTCTTCTTAGAGCTGACCTTGGTTTTAAATTGATTTCACATAGATCCATCCTTGTTTCCCCACATTTACAACCATGGTCATAATCCTGCACACTCAATTCTGATGTCAGTACCTCATAAACTCAATGCATATATATTCATTTCAAAAGTGAAATACTAACATATAAACTTAATATATATAAAGGAACTACATTTCATGAATCATAAACATAATCCACATTATACTCTAATTCTATAAGATAGCGTAACAAATACAAAATTCATAATTCATAATTCATAAGGTAAGCATGAAACCAATACAAGCATATATCGAGTATGACTAACATCATCATCATATAAATCTATAACAATCATCTCATAAGATCTAATGATAGAAATTCATAATAAAAATAGGTCTAATGTCTCTAATCAATGTATCATCAAGATGAACCAAGTGTCAAAATAACTGTCGAGCTAAGATGGGTTGGGGTAGGACCTCACAATCTTCATTTCTGATTTTTGAAATATGCCACAGAATATTAGAAGAGATGATGAACCAAAGTAAATTGGAGCCATTCTTAAGCCCCTGAATATGACTAGTGATAATCTCCATGATATTAATGTGATGCAGGAAAAAAATACCAAATATTAACCAGATTTATTTAGCAACAAAGCAATCAAAAAATATATGCCTGCAAGTATCAAGAAGTCTACCAATTCTACAAAATTCAATATCAGTAAAATCCTTCAGGAAGTTTGTTAAGCATCAAAAGCCATTTAAAATATTTTATTTTAGGAGCAACAAGACTCTTCCATAATTTGTTAAAAGTCTTCTGCCACATGATAAAATCTAGGTTAGAATACCAAATAACATTAACATGGTTGATAATGGAATCATCATAAGAAATGATATTATAGATATTCAGAGCCTTAATTTTTGAGAGAAGAGTTCCATTAACCCATTTAAAATCAAGAAATCTATGAGAATCAACATGATAGTCCTTGGGAAGGGAGTGAGTCTGGCAGGCATTAACTAACATATTATAGGTCTTCTTTTGGGAGCGGGGAAGGTTATAAGTGGAGCTAAGAGATTCTCAATTAAAAAGAGCATCCTATTCCAAAATATCAATGAATTGGGAGATGCCACTCTTAGCCTAGGATCTAGTCAAGAAAACCTGAGTGAGGGCAAGGGGTTTGTTCAAGTGGGAGAGATTCCACCAAATTGACCATTCACCATGAACAAGATCATTGGTGTAGATACTAGTGTTAGTGAGGTGCTTCCTAACATGTTCCCAAGCTTTCCAAATAGTTTTAAAGACACAATAGCCTTGGACAGAAACTGGAAAATCACCGACAACCAAGTCACTAAATGGAAGGGATTTCCATGATTTAGCATATTTGGGGACACCACGCTCAATATTAATTCTAACTAACACATTCCATGGCACCTAACCATCTAAAGCACAAAATATCCACTTGGCAGCCAGAGAAATACCTTGAGTTTTGAGGTCCTTAAAGTCTGAGACCACCAAATTTTTTATCAATATTACACCAGTCCCATTTGACAACATGCATCTTGTTATTTCCTTTACCATTAGACCATAATAATTTCCTAATAGCTTTCTGGATTTCAATAATTTGATAACTATTAAACATCCAAGAAGACGAAGAATATATATTATAGGAGGAGAGGATCTTCTGGAAAACCTGAACTCTGCCAGCCAAGGAGAGAAATATGTAGTTCCACTTATTCAACTTTTTTTCAATCTTATCCCTCACCCACAACCACATTTCTTTAAGGGAGGGACCAACATGAAAAAGGAATACCAAGGTATCTAACAATATTTTTAGGACCACTCCATTGGAAGCCATACTGATTAAGCCAAGCCGGGGGGTGATCATTCCATCCAAGAAAGATGGATTTAGATTGGGAAATTTGATTACTAGATATCTTACCAAGGATTTGAATTTTTTTATGGAGAGCCTCAAGATTATGATCAGTGATCTCAAGGAAAAGAGAAGTATCATTAGAAAATTGAATATGTATCAAATCAGAGCCATCATGAAGCTTTACCCCATTAACTTTGGGGGAAAGGGTATTGTCTCTTAGAAGATAAAAAGGGCATCTGAGGCAATACCAAAGAGGGTAGGGGCACCTATTTAATTATATATGGATTAATATATATGGCACCTATTTAAGTTGACATTTACATCAATAATATATTTGTACATACATTGATTATGACAAAACCCTCCTTCATTTTTTACTCTTTGGCAACACAATCTCACTCATGGCCTCACTTTGATATTCATAGCGAGGCTATGTCAAAATATAGATTACATATCATGTTTATTGAGTCTCCTCATCTACACAAGAAAGGTTATCTTCACAAGAAAGGGGTCTATGCTACATGTAATGATATCTCTTCCCTCTTATCTATATGACTAATATTTTGTCTTATTAATACATTCAACATTATAATATTTGTGTAACCATTGTTTTCCTCCACTAAGGAAGGTTTGCTTATGTAGCATTGTCAATATCATTTACCTCATGCAATAGGGGTTTTCCTTCTTTAAGAAGATTTTTTTTCTATTTTCATAACTTACATAATAGGGGTTTTCCTCCACTAAGTGGGGTTTGTTTTTATTACTTTATTGTCTATCAATTTTATTCCAAATCTATCTATGTAGGTATATGTGGATGTAGAAACACTAAAATGAGGTTTGATTGCAACAAGGCCCTTTACACCCCAACACTTTTTCTTGTTTTTTGTGTGTGTAGGTGATGGACATGTTTTTAAAGAAAATAGGAGTGTGCAGGAGAATATTTTTTGTTTATAAAAACTATAACACAATGCACAAATGTCTCATAATGCAGTGGCATCCGAGGCTAAGAGTTTTCCTATTTAGGGTAATAATTTTGTTATTCTAACTTTCAATTTCTATAATCAAAATATTTCCATCTTTCTATATTTGATTGTTATCTTAGTGTTTTATTTCTTGTATTAAATTAAAAGTTCTTTTAGTTTATCCCCCTAGCTCACCATAACAATAGTTTAAGTGAGGTAGTATAAGGTGCAGTTTCTTTTCAAGATCTCAATATCTTAATGGTAGATAACCCCCTACTCTATATTTTGGTGAACCCAACATGAACTCCTTAGTGTTAGATATTTTTCTTCAAGTATTTGATGCATTCCACAAGCATTTTTGAACAATGACTTTAATATGTTGGATGAAGCCCTGGACGATTTCCTAGTGATATGTCCTTGTATCCCAAAGTCTACAAATGGTTTTACACATTTAGATCCTCCTTTGAAATCCAAAGACTCTATTAATGTCATTTTCATTTCCATGGATCCTTCAATGCCTAAGATATTTGTCATTCATGTGATCACTTCTAAGCCTTATCCTAGGAAGGTTAGATCCATTTATGGAAAACCATTTTGTAATCGATTATCTAGATGTTTTTACAAAGTTTACTCAATTCAAAAATAATTCTTATAATTCTGTTGGTCACATCCATAATACAAGAAGGAATAAAGATAATGTTAACCAGCCTAGTGAATTTCTATCACCACCTCAACTAGATCTTCCACAAGCACCTAAGATTGTGGCCAAGCAATCAAATGACTATGATCTTATCAAGCACCTTAGAGTTACTCCAGCTAAGACCTCACTTTGGGATGTTCTTCAAATCACCCCGAATTACAAAGGTATTCTTCAAGAATCTCTTCAAATATCCTTCTACCCTCTTCTACAAGAATGATACATGTGAATGTGTTGATGGACCATAAATGTGTAGACACATTGAATATTACATCCTATTTGTATGAAAAATTATCTCTGAAAGTGAGGAATGTAGTATACCCATTGATGATAATAGTCTTTGACAATAGTGTCGATATAAGATGAACCCTCATTGATACCAAGTTGACATTCAATGTTTTTGGTATAGATATATTACCTAAGGTCAAGTTGGATAAGAACACTTTTTTTTGTGTCTTCATTATTTATTTGTGGCTTTGATATTACTGGAAAAGACCATTTTGGGTACAATAATATTTCCTTTAAAAGTTTGACCAATCACTATTCCAACATTGGTGTATGTTATGGCAAAGCCTCTTCCTTACAACCTCCTTCTAAGTAGACCTTGGCTTCAAACCTTTGGAGTTGTTTCATCTACTTACATGGTCTTGTTAAGCTTTTGGTCGATAATTAGTTGACCATTGTCAAGGCCAATCCTAATGCCATACAATTGTGCCAAATGGATGTCATGGGTTAGATCTCAATCTCTCCTACTTTCTAGAACTATATTCCATTTATGTCTTCCAACATGAAAAAATCCTCCTCTTTGGTGCCACATGAGGTTGACACCGAGGAGAAGATTTTCTTGAAGGAAGAAACTTTTGAAAAATAGGGCCCTATGAAAGAGAGTCCTCCCAAAGTAGATCCCCCAAGGTAGAATGTCCTAATTCTACCTTTAGCATCATAAATTACATCCATATCCAATTTCTTTCTTACCTAGGCCCTATTTTAGTATGTATGGCCTCATGTATCCTTTTCGACGTCATAGCTCAATTTTGTAATAAAATATAGAATCTCCTCAACATTTTGGTCCCTTGGTCCCAATTCGATTCCACATTGGAGAGAGAAAGTCACCTAAAGTGACCCGCTCCTAGATGTTTAGGTACAAATTCAAAATGGTTAATAGTCATCTTGTTTGAGCAAGAATTTTAAACCCGTGTTAGCTTTCTCTGAGTTTAACACCCTAAAATGCTTGGTGAAGTATAAAAGAAAGCTTCCTCCCACATTTGAAAGGTTGTAGAATCCGTATAATCAATTCAGGATTGGATTTCATTAGCATCATCATTAGAAATATTTTATTGTCTGAGTAATTCAGTCTACCAAGAAAGCTATTGCAAGATATTTCACAAAAACTGAATTAAGTATAGAATATCAGGGTTTTCAAGAAGGGGATATTTTTCCTTGATCTATTTTTATTAAGAAGTGTCTTGTCAATATGAATAGGTGATGAAAATTGTGCAAGTCTGATGAGTAGCTGCCACCCTTTATTAATTTGAGAAGTATGAGTTGTATGTTAGAGCTATGAGGATATAAATGTCTTTTGGAGATGACTATATACATTAATGAGAAATTGTCTTTCTATTTGTGAAGGTCGAAAATGAAGTTTATGGAGAAAGTAGGTGAATTCTAATCCAAGATGAAATGGTTGAAGAGAATCATGTTGCAAGAAACATATAGTGACCAGGGGATTGAACAGGTTGATGTTCTACCTTGTAGCCAAAGGGATATTAAAATTGCACTAGGTAATCAAAGGGATACTAAAATCCATGAGTGCAACTATTGGGCTTTCATATGTCTTGCAAATAATTTTGATCTCTTTCGCTATTTCTTTGATTATTTTTTATGAGGGGGATGCAGATTGGGGCATTGATGCACACATAGAAGATGTGGGTCTAGAGTCATCAATTCCCCTTTGAGAAAAAATCTTGTTGGTTCCTGGATAGGATTTTAAACTCCATGAGACACCAATATACCTATGACTGATATTAAGGAGGGGTTGATTCCAAATGTGAGAAATCTATAAGCAACTGGACCAACTATAGGGGCAAGACTGCCCTCTTCACTTCTGGCTTTGCAGAACCAAGGCGGGTGTACCTAATCCAATATAATATAACACTTCTTTACAACACCAGGACTAGATTGAACAAAGCAGATAATAGAAAGAAATTACTAAATGATAACCAGTCATTCATTGACTCTCCATTGTTATGAAATAACTGAAGCCTAAATACATAAAACTGAAAGGATTGAAAGGATTTTAACTTAATTTCTTGCAGAATGTAAACAACCATGCCAAACTAGCATCACTACATGAGAAACTAATTTCTGATCAGTACCTTGTCCATTGGGCAATATATCTGAGATAGATAAAAAATACAAGAACACAGATTCCAAGCCATAAACACAATAAACCAGATTCATACACTGCTTACAAACATCCTTTTAGTTGAACCAAATGAATCTATGTTTCATTCAGAGACTTTTAACTTGATCCTAGATCAAGGCTGAGAAATAAAATGCATACACAAATAAACTCTGAGAAATGAATTAGAAAACACAAAAGTCAAGAAGCACAACCAAAGGAGAGATCTGAAAATTGAAAACTGCATCAAGTATAAGGATTCAAACTCTTGTATTACAAACTATTCCAAAATACAACACTTAGACAATATGCAAAAGATTTCGAAGGGTTTTCCTCTATATTGACACAACTAGCAAAATATATTACAATCTGAACTGAGGATACACACTTAGCTTTTCAGCTTCCTGTGTCAAGAATTTCCAGCCAGCCCTTTCTAAATGATCATAAAATTCCTTTTATAGAGATAAGGATACAATGAGAAAAAGATCATTTAGGTCAAAAACCCTAAACCAAACTAATCAATCCCAAAAATCTGCAGGAGAATGAAATTTGATCTATTTGTACCTCTGCAAGACATTCCTAGGAATAATCAGCTACCTCCTCTAAAAAAAGATCAAATCAGCAATGAATACCTTGGAAGAAGCAACAAATTTGATATCTTCATGAAACCAAAGCAAAATATCTCCAAAGCAACCAACTTGCAAGAAATCTGATCTTCCCCCTTTACCGGATTTGTAAATCAGTCACAGTCTGGATTGAAAAATCTTCACCAAAATTTGATCCTAGATTACAAAAGCCATTACTTATCTCACCCACTTGATCAAATCAGATTATAACCACCACAATTGAAATCCTCATCTTCTAGCATTTCTGGAAACATATAATACTTTTATATTCTGACAAAAATCAAGCCTCCAAGAAGCATTTTCGTGAGCAGCCTGTTATCATTTAAAATTTTCAAATTGTCTGAATAGTCCCAACTTTAAAATTTTGAAATTAATCTTTATGCAGACCTTTGAAATTTGAGGTGGGCCCATGTGCCACATGGCATGACCTGACTGGAGCAACCGGCCACCTCATCACCCAGCTGTACCTCTGCACATTTGTCTACCACATCACAACTCATTTCAACCAATAGAAAACAACCATATCAACATGGCATGGCAATTTAGGGCCCACTTCATATCGCGCCCTTCATACAGAATTGGATGGTCATCACTATACCGCAAGCTTAAACACTTCCCATCTTTCTTCTACGGTATAACGACAACCATGAGATTAATCTAAGCTTTATCCTTAGAAAAATTCTGACCCCACAGCTACTACGTCACTCAAGACAAGTGTCAATACAAAGAACCTCCACGAAATAAAAATTTTCAGAATGCTGCAATGTCAGAATGGATGTTGATCGAACGCTTGTCCCTAAAATGTGATGATTAAAGGACAATCATCTTGGCACAATGGTATAACGACAACCATTGATTGATGTCGATGCTTAATCGACAACAGAGGCTTGAAGATGGGTAGACTTGGACAGATGTCATCCCATCACCAAAGCGCATGTTATAAAATCTGACAACAAGGAGCTCAATGTTTAACGACAGCCACAAGTTTCAAAAGGTTAGTCATATGGAGACTTTAACAGGAAAACTTAAGCTTTTAAAGGAAATATTAAAAAGGGACTCACTCGACAACCTAGTGACATAACAAATGAAGCGTTCACTTTAAAGGGGTCAATATTGCACATGCATTATAAGGGAATGTTAGTGAGCAAAAAGCAACACTCAAACATAATAGAGCTTAGGTCAATCTAGGGTTTAACCATAATACTTCACAATTAGGTCTAAGGACCTCAATATAGAAACCCTTTAAGCATGAGGATGAGAAATTTTAGAATAGTGCTAACAGTGGCTTTGACTTGGGGACGCATGCCCCTTGTGGGCATGTAGAGAATTCATGAATCTTTGGTACAACAGACCACTCAAAAATGAAAACCGACTAATTGCTCTCTCTCAAAAATTGGGAACCTTGCTGAAAGAAACACACCACACAACTAAAAGAAAGCAACTGCACAAAATATACATTACTTGCAAAGGCTCAAAGCCTCAAAACTGAAATCATTTCTTACCTCTATCAAACATATGATTTTCATCCTCATATTAAATAAGCAATCTAAAAATATCATGACTATTTTGCTGCCTACATATGTGGACATTCCTAAGCTGAAAAATAATTTTGTTTTTGTTATAGCCCACTTTCTTCCAATCACCGCCATGCTCATATTCCAAGAAATATGGAACATCCTTTATCTCATCTTGATGAGGATTGGAAACATAACATTCACCTAATAATGCATCAGAATAATAAACACAATAATTGCCATGCATTACTAGGAACTCACCTGGTTGAGAATGAACTGAATCTATAGCATTATCCGTATGGGATATTTTAGCCACTGAACAACTTGGTTTCTCTAGAATGTACTCACAATCTGAATCATAAACCAAGTGCAAACCTTTTTCATTATCAGTGTGACACAAGGATGACTGATCCATATCATTATTTTCAGCAAGAAATTTATTATCCCTATCACTGTCACAATCATTATCACAATCACTATCATATTCATCAAAAGAAAGAAGAGAAACTAAACAAGAAACTTGCTCATCATCAAAATCTTCATGACAGGACAACATACTATTGTGGTCTTCATTCACTTCTTCCGCAAGCTTACCACATGAGGGAGTTTCATGGGAACATGAATCATTGTCTTCATCATTTTGAACACATGCCTCATTATCATTGTCAAAACATATATCCTCTGGATAATGCAAAGTGGAATCCTCATTGGAGGCATACCTCTAAAAATCAATAGCCAAGAATGCCAAAATTTCTTCACTACTTAGTGGATATTGGATTTCATGTTCATCTTCTTTGGCTTCTTGTTTGATGCTACAAACTTATTTCTTGTTTAGAACAGGGATTGTGAACTCTCGGCTCATATCATTTTGTGCAAAGCCATCACTGCAGCAACTTTCATCTGCATCATATCTATCATTTTGTTGTTTACACAAATTTTTCTCATACTGGGATTAGAAAATTGTTCTCTTATGCTGATAGAAAGAAAGATCCACAAACTTAATAGAAGCATTATTTACTGTAGACTCTTCTTCAACACCTTGACATCCACTGAATTCACTATCAGCCTCATAACCAACATCATTATCACAAGAAGGAACATTATCATCAAGTTTATTTGCACAAGGTTGTTCACAAGGAAACCTTACTATCATATCCTCATAATTTGATTTTGTATCCATAATCAGCTCATGATCATCACAAGAACTATACCCTAATCATTCTCACCAAAGGATTCATACTTATACAAATCCCTTGCAACATTTTCAATATCAAAACAAAAATCAGCAAGGCCTAATATTTGCTGACTACATGGATGTGTACACTTACTATATTCAATTGTCAACAAATCAGAGATCTCATCACTACTGAGAGAAAGATAAATTGACTCATCTATTTGCATCACATCTTTATGACCAGAAGTACTTGCACAATTTATATCAAAATCTTCATCATTTTCATTACCAGAAGAATACACTTCCTTATTCGGTACAGAATCATAATCACTGTGTATCTTGGAGTCATGAGAAATGTTGTCCTCATTTTTTAGCACTGGTTCACACAAGTCCGGAAGCAATTTATCCTTAATATCTTCATCAAAATCTTTACTCAAATAATTCTGACTTTCAAATTCAGACATCTCTGAATTAGTAGAAGACCTTGTATACAATGATTCTAATTTTTTATCACTACTATAATCTGAATGTTCTTCTGACATAAGTTTATCATTCTAAGAAACATTCTCAACATTAGGCATGATTTGTTCTGGAATATTGTTTGTATTATTTTCACATTGATGATCCTTTAGTAACCTATTCCATTCATCATCATCAACAAACTCTTATAAGAACAACCACTTGAAATCATTCAATGAGGATATATGTTTTGGAGGTAAACTTAAATACCAATCAGCTGCAACCCCTTTGAGGGATCTCCCAAAAATCATCATTCTGACATCTTCATCATAAATATGATATTTTACAACAAATTTGAAGAATTCTAGGACATGTCCTAGTGCTGAATCTGACTGATCATCAAAGATTGGAATTAAATGAATGAGCTCACTAGGAAAAGAATTGGGGGATCCCAGAACATGATTTTGCTCTATCAGCCTACTGAAACATAGCCTTCTAGGCTGGCCTATTTGCTGATTATTCATTTGGTTTGAAACAAGATGAGAACTATTCATCTTATTTTATCTTTACAAGAGGTATACCAAAACATTTAAACCTCTATGACAGTAAATTTAAAGTTTCATGACAAGATATTCAACATGGAAACATGAAACTATTTTATGTTACTCTTCCCTTCTTACTAGTGTTGAAACACTTGATAGGGAACAAAATACCTTACAACTGATCTTATGGAGAAACACATGAAGATCAAAAAATACATGGAAGTGTTGAAGTTGAAACTCAACTTGCTGAATGGAAAGCCTCTAGATCTGAAACTTGCTTTTCTTGAAACAATTGTAGAGCCGCCACCTCCTTGAAGAGGACAAACACTTTAACCATTGAAAACTCATTTTGTATCTCTTTCCATCAACACAACAAACTTCAATAGGGTATAGAAACTATTTATCAAGACTGGAAATATATCATTATATGCACTTATCAAACAAAGAACTCAGAGTCGCCACTCACAACTTGGTGAGGTGATTTAACTTTTTAAAACTAACTCTTATCCACTTCAATAGAAACCACTGGATAAAAAATAAGCCAACCAAGAGTCTAGCTCTACTCATACCCGCGTTATTTATAACTGATTTATAACACCAGAGATATCAACTGATTGAAATAGGCAGGCCAGGAGTCCAGCTCAACTTGGAACCTGCACTATTTACTCATGATTACAATCTCTATTTTGTAGCAGAGTCACCATTTTGTTGGTGAATCAAATGGACTTTTACACTCCATGAGACACCAATATACCTATGACTGATATTAAGGAGGGGTTGACTCCAAATGTGAGAAATCTATAGGCAACTAGACCAACTATAGGGACAAGAATTCCCTCTTCACTTTTGGCTCTGCACAAGCAAGGCGGGTGCACCTAATCCAGTATAATATAATACTTCTTTACAACACTAGGAATGGATTGAACAAAATAGATAATAGCAAGAAAGTAATAAATGATAACCAGTCATTCATTGACTCTCCATTGTTATGAAATAACTAAGGCCTAAATACATAAAACTGAAAGTATTGAAAGGATTTTAACTTGATTTCTTGCAGAATGTAAACAACCATGCCAAACTAGCATCACTACATGAGATACTAATTTCTGATCAGTGCCTTGTCCATTGGGCAATATATCTGAGATAGATACAGAATAAAAAAAACATATATTCCAAGTCATAAACACAATAAACCAGATTCATAAACTGCTTACTAACATCCTTTTAGTTGAACCAAATGAATCTATGTTTCATTCAAAGACTTTTAACTTGATCCTAGATCAAGGGTGAGAAATAAAACACATACACAAATAAACTCTGAGCAATGAATCAGAAAACCCAAAACTTAAGAAGCACAACCAAAGAAGAGATCTGAAAATTGAAAAATGCATCAAGTATAAGGATTCAAACTCCTGTATTACAAAGTATTCTAGAATACAACACTTAGACAATATGCAAAATATTTTGAAGGGTTTTTCTCTATATTGACACAACTAGCAAAATATATTACAATCTAGACTAAGGATACACACTTAGCTATTCAGCTTCCTGTGTCAAAAATTTCTAGCCAGCCCTTTCTAAATGATCATAAAATTCCTTTTATAGAGATAAGGATACAATGAGAAAAAGATCATTTAGGTCAAAAACCCTAAACCAAACTAATCAATCCTAAAAATCTGTAGGAGAATGAAATCTGATCTGTTTGTACCTTTGCAAGACATTCCCAAGAATAATTAGTTACCTCCTTTGAAAAAGATCAAATCAGCAATGAATACCTTGGAAGAAGCAACAAATCTGATATCTTCATGAAACCAAAGCAAAATATCTCTAAAGCAACCAACTTGCAAGAAATCTGATCTTCCCCCTTTGCTGGATTTGTAAATCAATCACAGTGTGGATTGAAAAATCTTCACCAAATTTTGATCCTAGATTACAAAAACCATTACTGTTGTCACCCACTTGATCAAATTAGATTATAACCAATGCCATTGCAATCCTCATCTTCTAGCGTTTCTGGAAACATATAATACTTTTATATTCTGACAAAAATCAAGCCTCCCAGAAGCATTTTCGTGAGTAGCTTGTTATCATTTAAAATTTTCAAATTGTCTGAATAGTCCCAACTTTCCAATTTCAAAATTAATCTTTATGCAGACCTTTGAAATTTGAGGTGGGCCCATGTGCCACATGGCATGACCTGACTGGAGTGACTGGCCACCTCATCGCCCAGTTGTACCTCTACACATTCATCTTCCACATCACAACTCATTTCAACCAATAGAAAACAACCATATCAGCATGAGATGGCAATTTAGGGCCCACTTCATATCGCGCCCTTCATACAGAATCGAATGGTCGTCACTATACCGCAAACTTAAACACTTCACATCTTTCTTCTACGGTATAACGACAACTGTGAGATTAATCTAAGCTTTACCCTTTGAAAAATCCGACCGTAGAGCTACTACGTCACTCAAGACAAGTGTCAATACAAAGAACCTCCACAGAAGAAAAACTGTCAGAACGCTGCAATGTCAAAATGGATGTTGATCGGATGCTTGTCACTAAAGTGTGATGATTAAAGGATAGTCATCTTGGCCCAATGGTATAACGACAATCATTGATTGATGTCGATGCTTAATTGACAGCGGAGGCTTGAAGATGGGCCCACTTGGACAGATGTCATCTCGTCGCCAAAGCGCATGTCAAAAAATCTAACAATGGGGAGCTCAAGGTTTAATGATAGCCACAAGTTTCAAAAGGTTAGTCATATGGAGACTTTAACAGGAAAACTTAGGCTTTTAAAGGAAATATTAAAAAGGGACCCACTCGACAACCTAGTGACATAACAAATGAAGCATTCACTTTAAAGGGGTCAATATTGCACATGCGTTATTAGGGAATGTTAGTGAGCAAAAAGCAATGCTCAAACATAATAGAGCTTAGGTCAAGCTAGGGTTTAACCATAATACTTCACAATTAGGTCTAAGGATCTCAATTTAGAAACCTTTTAAGCATGAGGATGAGAAATTTTAGAATAGTGCTAACAAGTCTCAAGGTTATCCCTTAAGAGGGTAAATGGGGAGAATCTTGCATTCTAAGCTTGTTTTCATCAATAACCACCCATGGATGATAATGACATGGCTCACAAGTATTTTTGGATTTATAGAAGCAATCTCTTCCCTGACCCCAACACTCCCTTGTATATCAGCCAAGCAATTTCTTTTCAAAACAGAAATGGTGTCAAAAAACTTTGTTGTGATAATATTTTTGTAACAAACTAATGATGGCTAGAAATGGAATGTTTATAAACAACCTATAGCTTGTTGCATTCCTTTTAGTTTCATTCTCAACGAATGTAATGTAGTGAAGTGTATAGCATAGGAATATAGGTTAGTTTTTAGAGATTTTGTATGTTCATATATCAATTCTAATTTGTTTTCATAATGAAGGAAATTATGGAATTGTCTCTAGATTATGTAATCAATTTTATATGAAGTTGGCATATTGATGATATTTTCAAATTGTCGTTGCAAAATATTTTGCAACTATGTGATTTGTGTATGAGTTTTCTTCAAGGAAGGATTTAAATGCTATATGCATTTTGATGTGAGATTGAATAAACATGAAGGATATATGTAAGCATAATTTTGTAGTTCAAATTGATTCATTTGTGTTAGGCATGAATGTTGAAGTTTATCTAATTGGAATAATATATATGTTATATGAATATGTTTACGATTTGAAGCTTGACTCTATGCACTGTTGATTGGACATTGGTCTTATAATGAAGTTTCTTAAATTTGTCTCAGATACCAACTAAAATGAGCTCATTTTACTTTTTTTTCATAGGAGTAGGAGTATTGTAGTTGTAATGCCCCGATAGGGAACCTGGAAGAAATTAACCTAAAACATGTTACTAAGTTTACAACATATAAATTTTTTCTTAAGAGTTTACAAACAATAATGAGTAACAAAGTGGAAACAATTTAACATAAAGATAATACATACTCATTTACACAATTCATTTACATATCACAAATCTCAAGGGTTCCTTGATGTAGAATTACGTAAATATAAACTAATCTATTAATTGCAATAACCATTCAAATCTTCTACATAATGAAACTAAAGTATATCATCTCATAAAAGAATACCCAAATGCAACTGAACCATAAGGTATACATGATAACCCACATCCACTCCACAAGTTGAGGGGTATGTAAATATAATCTAAGTACAAAGTACAATATAATAATTGAAAGATAAGAGTAAGTCTCCAATGATAAACAAGAAGATACCACCCCTACAAGGATCATGCAACACTAGTACAAGGACGTCAAAATCTTAAATGGTAAAATAATCACTACCATCCAACCACGTGGAACCAAAGGTCCACTCCCACCATGCTGAGGAGATAACAATAGACCCCACTTGTATATCAAACACCAAAAACCAACATAATACAACACCTAGGCAAGGGATCCTAAAAGCTCTCTATCTCAAAGAGGTACAACACTAACTGCAAAGATAAAACATACTCAACTAGAAGAAACCAACACATGTAGGAAACCTAAGATGCATAAAGGGAAGTGTCATCACATGAGACAACTCTAAGGTTATCCTAGTAGTATCTCTAGACCCCAGTGCCCTAGTGACTCTATGCGGTATTATTAATCCTCTAATACATACGAGATACCAACTATGCTATATCTAATCCCTGCAGGTAGAAAGCATCTTCCCACTCCCATCCTAATCAAGACCTCAATCAAGTACTCAGGCATGGGTGATGCACACTTTGTCTTATTAATTTATTTTAAAACTCTCAATGTTATTAAGTTATCACTTTATTAAGTAACTTGTAAGGGATACCCAGGTAGCCACTTCTAGGCTCCAACACCTCCAAAACAAGCCACTTCCCATCTATACACTCAGATAAACTACCCTCATGCTCCAACCAAAATAACAAAGAGAATAATGAACCAAAACCATAAAAGCTTTTCATAAATCATAAACTATGATAATCACCGAAGTAAAATAATGGAACATAGTAGAGAACAACACATCCTATACAAGGATCAAATAGTCCATCTCAATATAGACATTACCAAAGATCATCCATCACATAATGGATATCTAAATAAAATAATAACAATCCTCATAGTTCATATCACAAGACCAATGATAATCACAACATCAATGACATCCATCTCCAAACACAAAGCAAGATAATCCATAAGGATAATCATCGAAAATGTAAAATAATCATAGTAGAGAATATAAGGAGACCAAGTAAATCAAACTTAATCATAATCATAGTCATCACCTTTTGGTCAATTGAAATAAAGATCAAGACACAATACAACATATGAGATCACTCATAGACATCACAAAATCATACATGATCCAATCGAGACTTCAAAATGATTATAAAAATTCTCCACATAAAAGAAAATATCAACAAAAAAAAACTTCAAAGCCTCTGGAATACAATTTCTAAAAGTCAACGTAATTTCCCCAAATAAACAACATCAAACAAGGCAATAGAATATACCAAGTAGTCAAACTACAACACAAGTCTCAATTGTTTAAGAATAGTCAATTTTGTTTACTAAAGTCTAGTTTGAATTATTAAGAAAATATTCATTTAAAATCTCATGTATATATACTTTTTAACTAAGTATTAAAATAAATCTCCATGCATATCAACACAGCATGTATTTAATAATAAAATAATGTTATTAATTTTTCAAATATAAATATAAATAAAAACATTAATATTAAAACCCGCATGTAAAAAAATTAATTAATATTTATTTATTATTTATTATTTATTTTTTTGAAATAAATAAATAATAACAATAAGGCCAAGAAACCAAATTAGGCCAAGAAGGTTACGAATATTTGAGTAAGAAATTAGGTATTTGGGAAGTTAAAGGGGTGGATTTGAAAGGAGCTTCAAGTGGTTTAGCCTTTATTTGGAATCCTAGGTTTATTGCTCTAGAACTCCTAACTTCCAAATCACATTGGTTAGCAGCAAATATTAAAAACCTTAATAATAATCTGGAGTTTACCATTATAAACTTTTATGGACCAACTTTCCTTCATGACAAAAGAACTATGTGGAGCGAAATCAGGAATTTTATTAATACTCAACCTATTCAAAATCTTTTCATAGGAGGGGATTTCAACGCCATCCTGGATATTAATGAGAAACAAGGAGGATCTACAAAATTAACCCAAACAACTACTGAATTTAAAGAATGGATTCAATCTATTAATGGTTTGGATATTCCATTGGACAATGGTAAGTATACTTGGTCCAACAAAAGATTAGACACTGAATGTATTTCAGAAAAACTGGATAGATTCTTTTACATAGTTAATCTTGCCTATTTCAATAGAAACATTAAATCTAGTATTGTTGCTCTCTCAGGATCAGACCACTTTCCAATAATCCTTAATCTAGAAGAGGATTTGGTTCCTAAAAAGAATCCATTCAAATTTGAAAAAATGTGGTTAAAAGATGAGAAATCTCTTCTTAAGATTGAGGAATGGTGGAAGGAAAAGAATTTCAAAGGTTCCAAGACCTTCATTTTAAATTCAAAACTCAAGCATGTCAAACTCTGGCTTATTGAATGGAACAAGGTTCATTTTGGAAACATCTTTAGTACCAAAAAATAGCTTGAAACAGAAATCACAGTTCTCAATGAGGAAATTATTAGCAAAGGTATGAACTCAAAAACTTATACTAAAGAGAAATAATTATTACGCAATTATGAAGACATTCTAGCCAAAGAAGAATGATTTTGGAAATAGAGATCTTGAGATACATGGTTAGCTGAAGGAGATAGGAATACCAAATTTTTCCACAATAGCTCTAAGGCCAAAAATAATTTTAATCAAATCTCTAAAATCAAGAAAGCAGATGGATCTCTAGTAACAGAACCTAAGGCTATTGCAGCAGAAGCTATAGCTTACTTCAATTCTCTGCTTAACAACCTTAATGGAGCTGACAGACTAGCTCAGGAAGAAGCTTTGAGTAATATTCCAAAAATTATAACCAAAGAACAAAATTACATGCTCAATTCTAAAATAACTAAGGATGAAGCAGAAACCGCTTTGAAACACCTTCATCCAGATAAATCCCCTAGTCCGGACCAATTCCCAACCTTCTTTTTTCTTCATTACTGGAACTTTATTGGAGATGAAGTTGTTGTAGCTCTCGAAGGCATGAGGAACTCAGGCACAATTCTTCAAGAAATTAATAACACTTTTCTAGCTTTAATCCTAAAAAACTCCAATCCTGAGAGCTTGGAGGATATAGACCTATATCCCTCTGTAACACAATATATAAACTTCTTACCAAAATTTTAGCAAATAGGTTGAAAAAGGTTCTCCCATTCATCATCTCAGAAGAACAATCTAGTTTCATTCCAGGTAGATCTATTCTCGAGGGGGTAATCATAGCACAAGAGGCTATTCACACTATTCAACATAACCACTTCCCAAGTATGCTTATTAAATTAGATATCAAGAAAGCGTATGATAAGCTAGACTGGAGATTTCTATGTAAATGTCTAGAATCCTTTGGCTTTTCAAAAAATGGGTCAACTTAATTTTTGAATGTATTTTTAGCCCTAAAATGTCAATTTTATTAAATGGCTCCCCTGTAGATTTTTTTTTAATATCTCTCAAGGAATAAGACAAGGTAGATCCCTTATCCCCCTTTCTTTTAATTATTATGGTTGAAGCTCTGGGTATAACTCTAAATCTAGCTAAAAATGAGAATAAGATATTTGGTATCAAAATCACTGAAGGAGTAGAAGCCTGCACTCACCAAAACAATCTTCTTTTTTGGAAAGCCACAATTTTAGAAGACAAGGCTATTAAAAATATTCTAGATCTTTATTCCAGAGCTTTGGGGCAGAATATTAATAAAGGTAAGTCAGAAATTTATTTCTCTAACACTATAGAAAGTATCCAGAGAAACATATGTGGTATTCTAGAATTTAACAAAGGTAAGATGCCCTTTAAATATTTAGGACTCCCCCTAGACAAAGGTAATAGATCTAAAAATCTTTGGGATAGAACCCTAAACAATATAGACAAAATAGTTGATTCTTGGAAAGGTAAGTGGCTTTCCAGTGCTGGTAAAGCAATAATGATAAAATCAATTTTATCCACAATTCCAACTTTCCAAATGATGTGTATGATCTTACCCAAAGGAATAGAAAGAAATATAAACAAAAAACTTAGGGACTTCTTGTGGCAAGGCAAAAGTGAGAAAAAAGAGCTAGCAATGATTTCCTGGGACAAGATTTGCAAACCCAGGGAAGAAGTAGGGCTGAACATAAAAAATTCTGAACAACAAAACTTGGCATTAGGTGCTAAACTAGTGTGGAAAATGTTTAAAGACCCCATAGCTAAATGGGTCAAGATTCTTAGACACAAATACCTAGACGGTAACAATGAATTAAGTATCTTTAGACACCCTCTACCACCCAATGTGTCAAGAGTCTGGAACTTTATTTTGGAGTGTAGGAAGATCATAATAGATAATATCTCATGGGATATTGGGAATGGGGAGAATGCATTATTTTGGGAAGACTCATGGGGTGGTCTCCCCTCACTTAAGTCAATGTTGAACAATGAACTAGCCTAAGTCAATGTTGAACAATGAACTAGCCATAGATCTTATTAAAAACTCAATGGGCATTTTTGTTAAAAATTATATAGACATCTTAGACAACAATCTGGCTTTAGGTTGGACATGGAAATCTTTGGGCCACTTAGGATTAACAAACTCCTTTAGATCAACACTAGGAAAACTTCTAAATGCGAGGAAAATTAACCCTTCAATTAATGCAGATAGAATTATCTGGGAAATTGCTAAAAATGGGGAGTACAATACCAAAGATGGGTATGCCTCTCAATTGACTTTGCCCTCTAATAGCACTTCACTCCCAATTGATCTTTGTTGGAACAAAAACTATCTACCAAAAGTAGGTATGTTCACTTGGGCTACTGCCCAACATAGAATTTTGACTGCTAAATGGTTCCAAAAAATGGGATATCAAGGTCCATCTAGATGTGTGCTATGTAAAAAATCTGTTGAAACCATAGATCATCTTTTTTTAGAATTTCAATTCACACAACAGTGCTGGACATGGCTAGCTCAAAAATTAAACTGGCAAATGGCCTTTCCTAATAACTTAAAGGATGTGCTTAAATTTTGGCCTAGTAAGAAAGATCATGGTATGTTCGCGAAGATTTGGATTATATCTCCCTCAATGTTAATCTAGGAAGTATGGAAGGAAAGAAACATAAGAATATTCAAGGATAAGAGTATGGATCATGACCAATTTTTAAATAAGTTAGAAGCATGCATAGTGGAAGTTGTAAACAATCGCAACTTTACTAGTAGAAGTGATATGTAGTTCTCCCTAGAAGATGAGAGATAAATAAAGTTGTGGTTTGGGATGAAGATACCCATGTTCATTGGCTAAAAAGGCATAGACAAACAAAATCTCAGAAGTAAATGTGTTTGGAAACCACCCTCTGAAGGTTGGTATAAACTTAATTTTGATGGTGCCTCTAAAGGCAATCCTGGGAAGGCAGGATTTGGATGTTGTATTCATAACGAGGCAGTGCAACTGATAGCATATAGATGCAGAGATTTAGGGATTACTTCCAATAATATAGCAGAAGGTACTTCTCTTATCAAAGGAATATTATTATGTAGGAAACTTAATTTAGATAACATAAATATAGAAGGAGACTCAACAATTATTATTAATGCTCTTAGATTGGGTAAAACCCCAAACTGGAAACTGAACGGTCTAGTCAATAGAGGGATAAATCTTCTTGAGGCTTTTAATCATTTTACGATCAATCATATTTATAGGGAAGGTAATCAGGCTACTGATGCATTAGCTAACAAAGGTGTAGAAGGGATAAATGAAGAAGTCATCCTTATCAATTAATAGGGGAAACCATTATTTGAGATATAAACTTCCTTTATGTAAATATAAAATACCAAGAAGCCTACCAATAATATTGAAATAGATTTAAACATTCTTCCCAACTTAGGAATCAAATTGAAAACTTAAGTCCTCAACAATTACATAAATATCCCTTAAATACAATCTACCACAATCACTCTAAGTCCTAAGTTTCAATTTATTTTATTTCCTTTAGAATTCAATCTAATATTCTTAAATACTCTTCAACTTACCCATTAATCTCTACTCACTATGAGGACAATCTCCCAATATTACATCTGATCATTATCCCAGTAACTTAAAGTAAGTAGTTCAGCCTTAGCCTATTGCCAGTAAATTAAAGTTGTAACCAGTTAAAAAGTGACTTTAATTATAGCTATTTTAGTTTAATCATTATATTGACAGAATGTCAACAAAGCATGACTAGTATCGATAGCGTTAAAATACTCATTTATATCTCATTATCACTTTAGCTCATATTGAGACTAGCTATTTCCCTTCATCTTAGAACTTTACTCATCAAATTTTGAGTCAGTGATCTTCCAAAATCTTCGTAGCCTAATCCAAATTCCTAGAAAGCAGTACCTAACTTTCATCATCAATTGGAATGGCGTCACAAGACCTACATACTTTCCTAAGTTCATTTCCGCGAAGGGCCCTTAATTGTCATAATTTTTAGGACAACTCATCTCATTAAACCCCTCACATGATTTTTTCTAGACCCTTCGCAGTATAATATAACCCTGGATCAAACAATCACTCCTAAAACAAAATGTCTCTCTGCAAGCTAGTAAGGTATAGGAATGGAGACTAATGTGTTAACTTTCTCTCATGGGAAGTGTCAGATGGAATTTCAAGGTCCAATTCTACAAGAAAGATGGAATAATATCCTACTAGATATCCCCAATGACTGCAGAAGGGCCCTTGAGAAGAGCCTTGGGGAATTTTACTTCGATAACATATTCACAGTATGGGTTAATGGTCATATCATTGGTTTATTCATATCACTAGCAATAGAGGCCAGATATCCAAAAGAGGAAATTCTCAATGCTACCAAAAAGATCTTCAACAAAGATATACTAGAAGGCCTAGAGGCTACTTTACACTGTATAGACTCAGAGAATTGCATCCATTCCTAGAAATATATATGAGAATTAAAGAAGACCAAATCCCCATAATCCCAATTTCTCAGAAACAACCAATTTTAGTCCACAGAGAGGTAGTTATCTTTGAGACATTCTAGCCTACTATGAAAAGGAATATGGATTTTCTAATGAAATCTATGCTAGGGAAGCCTATGTCTATGGAATGGTTGAAAGATTACTAGTGAGCAGAAGGATATGATATTCTGGAGGATTACCTCGAAGATGATAGACATAGGATATGCTTCATAGCATTGATAGTTAAGCATAACTCCCGGGGCTAAAGAATTTGTGATGCAAATGAGGATGCATTGATAGTGTTCAAGGAGATGAAGTAAGAAGTAGCTAAGATATGGTTAAGAATGACATTACCTAGATACTATAGATAGGAATGGACAAACTTTATTAACAAGGATAGTTGAAGTATTTTGTAGTAAGTTTTTTGGGTTTTATGTAGTCCAGGATACTCATCATACTTTTCATACAGTTACAACTACATGTACATTTTATAATATGCTCTCTCTCATTTATATTAACTATGTCTTAAATTTAGAAGTATACCAGGACTTGCTTGGAATACCATGAGCCATATTCTTTTTCAATGGTTTGATAGTAATAATTAATTTAAATTCATATGCTTACATTTGTCCTAAAACTCAACATTGGCATATGATCAGGTAGAATATGATTAGACTCACCCTTTACTATAATAGCTTCCCTCCTCTTTATTTACAACCTTGATTATGTATCCTCTTTCATGCACCAATGACTACCCCTATCAAATTGAGGGGCATGAATCCTCAAATAGCCTTTGATGGACCCATAGATATTAAGTGACTCAAATCTATCCTGTTAAGCACCCATGCTATAATCATCAGGACAGTCTACATGATACTTGGGATGGAGTTTTTATTGAATGAAAACCATTACCATGTAAATTCCAACATAGAATCAATGTTCATAGCCTTGACATCCCAAGTAGACCTGGCCAAAGTTGATATCGAGAGATTATGTTCCCGGCTGTTCAAAAAGAAATTCCTAGGAGGCTTGGACGCAGTTATCAATAATATTAGAGAAGATCTCACCATCACTAAACCTAGATTTTTCAATTCCCCAATTATTGGTGGCAAACCAACTCCCTCTCGTCCTATCTAGGAAACTAAAGATCTAGCCACTCTTATCTCTAGAGGCCCTATTATTAGAAGAAACTTGGATTTTTTGTTTTACTTTTTCCATGTTAGATCCCCTAAGGTAGAGGACTGGTTTTATATTTATTGGCATGAAGATGACATGGGAAATACGGACAGAGAAGGTTTTAGTGACATAGAAGTTGATGAATCCTCCAACATAACACCTCTAATGGCTAAACATGATAGGAAAAGAAAGAAAAGAGGTCATAAACCTAGGCATCAGGTGTAATAGAATCATCACCTTTCTTCTTTGAAGTTTAGAAGACTACCATAAGAATTCATCTTGTTCCTGTATCCTCTTCTAGGATAGAACTCCAGTTCTACAATCCCAACATCATGATATTGATAACTTTATTTATTCATCTTATTCTTGCAGAATCAAACATTATTGTATATTCTCTATTTTGAATATTAAACTTTGTAGAAATTTTTATGATATATTAGTTGGTATGTGACACATGGTTCTTAATGCAGTTATAATTAATCCTTCTTCTTTGTAAACAAGATCTTTATATATGTTTAGCTAAAATAGGCACCCTGTGTAACTAGAAGGCTCTACTAAGCACAAGTTCTAAGTTACAAATATGGATATTTGGTTATTATGTTCCTTTTAATAATAGGACAAATGGCAAGGTTTTTAGGAATCTTTTCAATAGCTCCTATTTATAATCTTGATTCTCCTCTCAGTTCTACAGGCTTTGAGTTTGCTTGAGGCAAGGTTGCCTTGGTAATCTCTAATTTTGAAGTCGATATATAGTTGATATAAATCGAATTTAGATTAGAAATTACCATGTTGATCATTGTCTCATCCTATTTATTAATCTCTCTCAGGTACTTTGTTCCCTTTTAGTTTGATGGGGAGATCTTTTTATAAATATAAGTTTAGCCTTCGTATTTACCTCATATTTTCCTTTGAGCTTTAATGTAAGTTTTGACATTTTTTTTATCTTAGAATAAGCCTGGCTCTTACCTGTCTGAGGATTGTCTTAACATTTCCCTTAATCAGAACAAATTCTTAAGATAGTTTAAGGCTTTCCCCCAATTTTATAATCTGTAACTTTATTTTAAAAGTAATCAATTTGTGCTAGCAAATGGGTGGCGTGCATTGCTTATGAAATTAATAGCTCATGCTACTTAAGGATAGATCTTAGTATAATGTAATTTTATTAGATTCCTTTTAGTTTTTTCCCTAGTATATGACAAACTAGTTTGGAGAGTCAGTATAAGGTAATCAACTAAGACATTAGCCAAAGTTTTACTATGTTAATATCCTTTTATCAATTTCACCTATAGTTTCATGAATTCATCCTTTAAGCTTCTAATTTACCGATTCTATTTTCCTAGGGACAAGTATTTGACACTTTATTCCAGCTAGTTAAGAATATCATTTTAGCAAACAGTAATAATGAAATAATTTATGGTCTGATTTTCAATATACTGATCTGGATTATCAATACATCGATCTTGATTCCTATAACTCTTGTAATTGTTTTCAATTTCAAACTCTTCTTTAGATCAACATTGCTTTGATTTAAGTAGCATCAATCAAAGGAGTGAGATATCAGATATACGTTGATATATATATATATATATATATATATAGAGAGAGAGAGAGAGATAGATATATATATATATAGATAGATATATATATATATATATATATATATATATAGATAGATATATATATATATATAGATATATATATATATATATATATATATATATATATATATATAGATAGATAGATATATATATAGATATATATATATATATAGATATATATATATAGATATATATATATCTATATATATATATATATATAGATATATATATATATATATATATATATATATATATATATATATATATATATATATATATATATATATATATATATATATATATATATATATATAGATATATATATATATATCTATATATATATATATATATAGATATATATATATATATATATATGAATAGACACACACACACACACACACACACACACACACACACATATATATAACTTCAATTTCATGCATTCATCCTTTAAGCCTCTGATAAAATGATCCTATTTTCCTAGGGATGAGTTTCTACTACTTTATTCCAACTAGTTATGTATGACTTTTTTGGACTTTGGTTTCTTTTCTCAACAATAATAATGATACTAGTTATGGTCTGAATTTCAATACACAGAGATTGATGTATAAATTGGCTTCTTCCTTGTAAATAATGATAAATTGAGGAATTGTTTAATATAACTATCTAAAGCTAAACCGCAAATTAGATTAGAACATTTTGTATTACTAAAATAGTTTACGTTGATAGTATCAAATAATACTATCGACTAGAATATCAATAGATGTATCCAAGAATGATTCAAATAAGAACTAAGGGCCACTTCTAATATTATCATTACTTACAATCTATTGAGGATTTCACTTTTTATATTGATTCATAGCTTAATTCAAGTAACTGACAAATGTTACAACAAAGCTTAACATTAATAGCTAGGCTTTAGTATATATGTGACCAATGAATAGTCATATATATTTTCATTTAGAATGCTTAATTTGTCTCCATGAATATGTGCCAACAGGGCCTTTAATACATTTGTCACTCTTGATTCATGAGACATAGATAGATCAGTAAAGTAAATGGAGATTGATACAAGTGTTACTTACCTTAGTTCTCAGAGATATTCCTTTGCAGGATATTAATGATAAACTGTATCTCCATGACAAATTGATTTCATTATGGTTCTTTTATCTAAGTTTAGGTCTAGTAGTCTCCTTTTATTTCATACTCTTCTCCCTAGCCATATGCTTCAGGTTCTGGATATAGCTTAGTTTCAGATTTGAATACTGAGGTAGTCTGTTATCTTGAAGTCAATATATATATAATATATATGGGCTTTAGGAAAGAGACTACCCTGGTGCTCTTATGCTTTAATGGTTTTTATGTTTTGTTGCTCCTCTATTATGGGACTTTGTGGCAGTTGCCCTTGCCCTTTGTAGTGGCTGAATTTTTAATTTTTTGGATCATTAGCATTATTCTATATGGTGCTATATCTTAAAGAGATTATGGATACATGTGTATGTATGTTCCTTTGTGATCAATGTAATAAGACCATGATTACAAGGAAATCAATATTTCTCTATATGCTTACTAACTTTTACTGACTTTTAGTCTTTTCCTATCTCATCCAACCAAGCTGATAGACTCAGCTAATTTAGTCAAAATGGATATTTCTTTGTTTATAAGCAGGATTAATTTCACATTTCTTATAAATAATAATGGTTTACCATAGTTTTAACACAGGGTTTCCAAAGTAGTGTTCCTTTTATAAGAGTATGATGCTAGTTTCTTTAGATTTAGTCCAGGAACAAAGAGCAGCTAGACCCACAGTATGCATAAATGAGGGGGAACAGGTGCAGGTATCTTCTTTTAAACAAGTAATTCTATTATTAGGCTCCACTTGACAAGGAATCTCTTATCAGTAGTTTGTAAATCTTGGATCAATAACAAAGTATATTATGAAAGTACTAACAAGGATCTTAACCAGAATTTTTGGTAATGAAGGATCAAGAGTCATCTTGAGGAGCTAAAGATTGGATGGGATAATATACGAGAAGATAACCCCTGAACTAGACACATTGTTTCTCATGAGATGGACTTCAGAAGAAAGGAATTGAACAAAAACTTGAGCGTTATTCATAGAAGGAAGGTTTTTTGGGGTACCTGAGTAACATAGCAGAATCAAAAAGATATAGAATAGTTTCATATGAAATCTGTAAATTACAAATATTTTGAATTCAATCTTGGAGGATATGCTCTCCTACATTTTATGTCTCTGAATCCAGACTACGGTCCCAAGTACGGCTGGAGGTTTTCTCAAACCCGCTCTTTCCTACCAGTGCCTGCATTGAGAGGGTTTTACTCTTGTATCATTGGCTTATGATTAATAAAATTATTGGCTTTGGTCTTTTACTGATAGAAAAAAAACAAAAAAAATAATAATATTTTTAATTTTTAATAATAATAATATATATTCTTTACTACTTTATTTTAATTCTATAAAAAAATTATGCTCAAATGCAAATATTATATGGGTATGTGCAAGATCATGAGGAGCCAAACTATGCCCTTAAGTGGCAATGAAAAATCAGCCAATCAGGGTTAGTCAACTTGATGTGAAAATTTCAACTAGCTATCAACCTAATATCAAAAAGTTGTAAGAATAGAATCTATAGAAAATTGAATGTAGTTTCTAAACTACTAGGCCATTTTTGAAAAAAAAATTAGTATGATTGGTGAAAAGTATAGATTTCAATGCAGTAGTACAAAAATTTCTGGAAAAAAATAAGAATTAGGTGTATGTCTAACCACCTTAATCATAATCAAATGATAATATTTTATTATAAGATTTTATATATACGTAGAAGACTCATGCCTGGATGTGATGCATATTTTTTTGTAATTTTATTCCAAAAAAATAATTAATTATGAATTTTTTGCTACAACATTTTCAGAATAAAAAAATCCCATGTCTGACCACCTTAACTCATTCAAAACTTTACAAAATTCAATTTTTTTTTCCCTTATAGTAGGCAAAGCATAGAATGTGACACATTTTTTGGATTTCAAAAATGTTATACCGTGTAAAAGTTATAGTCATTTTTCAATCAGTATATAAATTAGCACTTTAGAGGTAACTCAATTAGAAAATAATTAATAATTACTTACTAAATTCAAAATTTGACAGCAATTATATTGATAGAAAGCTGATAATCTCCTTAAAATACCCTTTTCATTTCATCAAATTTAGGTGAAAAAAAAGTCATCATCTACATGGTCGAAGTCTGGAACTTAGAGAAATAGGGGAAAAACATGTTTTTGAGACATTTCAATAGTTGACCATGTAGGTTTGGTGCACAAAGTAATACCGAGCCTAATTGGGTGCCTGATATTTTTGGGTACCCAAAAATACCGGTAGAATTTTGATTTTTCACTTTTCCCTCCCCTTTCCCCCTCCCATTTCTCCATCCTTTATATATTATATATCAAAAACTATATATTAGATATATATTAGATTATATATTATATATTAAACATTATATAATATCAATTATATATTAAATATTATATAATATACATTTTAGATTAAATATTATTTACTATATATATTAATATTAAATGTTACATTATATATTATTATATGTATAATATATTAATATGTATTTTACAACTATGTACAAAAGGTTGGAAGATTGCAGAAAAATCATGGATGGCCATTGAAAGAAGCAAAGGAAATCAATCAGCCATTTAAAAAAATTCATGGGTGGCCATTGAGGAAGAGAGAGAGTGAGAAGGTGGCGAGGGCTGAGAGAGGAAGAGAGAGAGTGAGAAGGAGAGAGAGAGAGAGAGAGAGAGAGAGAGAGAGAGAGAGAGAGAGAGAGAGAGTAGCGAGAGAGAAGGGGAAGGGGAGAGAGTAGTGTACACACTAAAATGTGCACTTCTCTAAGTCTTTACTTCCAAGGGAATCCATGAATAGGAAACCTTGAAAAGTGACCTAGAGCTCCCTAGGCATGGAGTGCAAGGATATTAAGAGTGCTCTCAGCTAGAGCTATTAAGTTTATGACCTTGCTAGTAAACCATGCAATGGGAGATTCAATGGAGACAAGGGAAAAAATGCCAATATCCTCAAGAATCAATATGAGAATGGAATGCAACTATGCTAGAAATGAGAATGCAAGCTAAGCTATGAAAAGATAGATGCAAGTGTTACAATCTAAGCTAATTAATCTATGTGAGCTAATCTAGAGCATGGAAATGAAGCTAATCTAGGAAAGCATAAACATGAAGCTATGATGCAAGAAATGGAAGATGGATGCAAGAATGTCTTCAAAAAGCTCCAAAGTCTCCAAGCCATCCTGCAGTATAAGGTTAGTATTCAAAAGATGGATGCTAGAATGAGAAGAGAGCTCTCATTTTATAAGAAATGAAAAAGAATGGACCATGGAGATTAAGAGGCAAAAGATTTAATCAAGGGTGGAGCTTGAAGAAGGAACAATCCATGTGCACAAGATTCCTCCAATGAGAAAATAAGAGTTGACTTTTGTGCCCCATATGAGACAAAAAGGCCTTTTTCCCTTTTTATAAAATAGGAATAATGTTTTATTTGTGCAACTTAGGATAAGAGGAAAAGTGAGGACTTTTTTATTTAATAAAAGAGGAGGAAATTCCTTTTAATTAAATAAAGACTTAGGATAAAATGGTTAGCTCATAAAAAATAATCGGATAAATGACAGAACTAGGATTTGATCAAGAATAAGCAATTGATAGATTTAGCAAAAGGGGCTAATAGTCTAGATGACCATTTTTGGGTGATTACATTTTCCCCTCTTTGACTAATGTGTGATCGATCTAGGAACACATTACATCAAAGAATAGATCAGCCAAGAAGGCAAATAAAGATCTGAATCCAAAGAATGAAGTGCAGAGAGATAGTAAATCTTGCATGGTCAGCTTGGTAGCGACAGTACTAAACACTTAGGAAAGAGATGGACAGTATCAAAACTCCAGATGAGAACTAACATGTCAAGTGCAAAGATAGATCGATCAGAGCAAATGGAATGGTCAAGCATATGCTCTGGAGAATAGCCAATAGGATATGATGTGTCTAACCCCTTGGGATCGAAATTGAAATCAGGTAGAGGGAAGGCAGAAGCAAGAGCAACATGATCAAATCACTAGAAATCGAAGAGATGAAGAATGATAGGATAACCATCAAGCAGTGAAGATATGCCCCAGTCAAGACCTAAAAGAGAGATGAAGGAAATGAATGAAAGATTAGAAGGGTGAGAGAGATGGGGATGAAGAAATGAAGATGCCCCAGCAAAGATCGAAGGATCAGGCCTCAAAAGGTTAGCCAACTGCGCGGAAGAAGGAGAAATGCGATTTTAATGATCAAGGTGAACTCGGATTTCAGTTTTGATCCTGAAATGAATAGAAAATGATGGGATATGAAAGACAAGAAGTGAAAGATATGATTGGGAAGAAGCAAAAGGTGAGCACAATTTGACTAATAAGTCTATGAAAGATGAAAGGAGAGCTCTCTCCATATGCAAGATGCAAAACTAAACTAACATGAACTTAAGAATGCAAGCTACAATGAAAATTGGTTTACTTACAAAGCTATTAGACTCTAATATTCATCATCGAGCATTATTTCGTAGCGTCACAAGATCATACAATGCACACTAGTATGACTATGTGAATCTGAATATGATCTATATCAGATGAAATGTGGGAACCCCACCTAGGCATCAAAGACATGTAGGTCAAGATGACCAATACAGTGAGATTCCCTAAGTTTAATATAGCAAGATTATGCTCACACCGAGACATAAGAAAGTCAAGATGTCTATAAGCATGCACTCGCAAAAATAGTCAAGGACAAAACCTTGTAACTCCTAATGTCAAGTAGAACATGTTGGTGCCCAAAAATGATGGATCACTTTTGGCCAACTGATAGGTACACACTAATACCTTTGCAATTATGGCTTAATCAAGCCAAGGCTGGTAGGCCTAAATTCACTTTAAACTATCAAATTCTTTATGTTGCACAACTGCGTACATAAATAAACAAAGTTCCTCCCAAGGTGGTGAATGATCCTTGGAGGAAAGAAACATATCCCCTAATAATCTCTATTCTATAAATCTTGACTAAAGTGGATTAAAATAAGGACTCAAAAGTATTATTTTTGAAATAATGATTATATAATCTACAAACCACAAAGTATGAACCAAATGACAATTTCCAAATTATAGTTAAATCAGTGCCTTCTAAATACTTGGGCTATAGAGTCATAAAAATTTCAATCCTACATACAATCAGAGACGGTTTTAAGGTAACTCACTCTTGTAAAGTGAGACCATCACCCTACAAGCTTCGATTGAAACAAAATTTAAAACAACTTATACAATAGGTCCTATGGTTTTTAACCCAATTTAAGAGCCCGAAAGGAAACAGTAACAGGTTCTCAGACCATGCTACCATTATTCAAATTGTACAAATTAGTCATAAATGAATGCATCAAATAAAAAACATAGTAGGATACCCTGGTTCATAGAGTAATCTGAAAGACTAATTAAAAACATATAACTTATAACCACAAATAAAAAAGAAGAGCACTTATCTTTATTAATGTTGAAAAAAATAGTACATTAGAGTTCATATTGTAGTTTTGATTGAATTAAATCCTATGAAAATATATCTTTTATTGTATTGTCTCTCTTTACATTTTACATTATGTATATATACATGTTTGAGTGGCTTTCACACCTCTTTAGGGTGAAAAAACACACCCTTATTACAAATTGTTTTGAAAAAATGATAAACTAACTAAAAAATAACTACCTAACTTTCGGATTTGGGCTTGGTTGAAAAACCAAAACACCTTGTGGAAAGCTAAAATTTTTATGGGAGATAGGAAATTTGATTTCCCGAACTGGGTCTTTTTTAGATTTTTAAAAGTCAGCAATCTTCTACCTCTTTCGACATCATCTTTGTAGCAGGTCAAAATTCCAGCATTTTCTGAAGGCTTTGATCATAGAATTTTGATTTTTCTTGTCATGGAGCTTCCTTCCATAATATCTCAACTTTTTAATTGAAAATTAATGTAATATTTTATCTCATTTCATTTAATCCATCATTAATTATTGGGCATGGAGTTTAAGAGGCTATTTTTTAAGGTTTTATCACTATATAGGACTCCAAATTTTGCCCAAAATTTAGAGCCCCAATAGGCTCTTTCTGGGGACGTATGCTCCATGTGAGCATAGAGAGATTCCAGCTATCTCTAGAGAAGAAAACCAAGTATCCATACTAATCTAATGTGACATAAAATTGGGTGGCCCCAGGCACCCCAAAATTGAACATTAATCCTTTCCTCTATCAAACACTTGATTTTGATCACGTAACACTTTTAACCTTGGTGCATTACACATGTCATCCTTATAGAAAATTCTCATCACTTCATCAATATGATCTTTGGCATCCAATCTATATTCAGCCCTTGAGAAATCATCAGGTCCATTGTAATCCTTGTTGAATAGAAGATTTTGGTTAATCATACAAACCTCTAGGTTAGTCTTCTTTTTTCGAATACCTCCTTGTTCACAATCTATCCCATCTCTATATTTTGGATATTTTTTCTCCTCACCAAAAGGCTTTGAGAATAGCTTATCTTCAAGAAGTACAAACTTTCTCTCACCAAGAGTTTGATCAGCTAGGACATTTCTAAAAATTTTAGAACTATGCTTCAACACATTCTCTTCATCATGTCTAGCTGATTCCATCTCATCTTCATATGTTTGGTGTACCTCTGGCACAAAGGATGAACTCCAAGATATCTCACCCTCTAAATGCACTTCATGATTTTCATCAAATTTAAAATTAGGACTGTTATCTTCATTATGATGTTGATGGATTCCATTGCATAAAGGATCCTCTTCAAACAATGGATTCAATAACATAGAGAAATCAGACATGTCTTCATCTACTTCCTCTTAAAAGAATGGATTCAGGAACATGGAGAATTCAGACATACATTCATGAGAATTTTCATTTGGATCATCAAGTTTTTCATCAAAAAGACTAACATCTTCATTGACATTATCTCCTGAAACTTCCCCCTGTTCATGCAGTTCTATTTCATCTCCACAATTTGATTTCTCTTGAATATGGGATGATTTGTCTACCTACTTACCATGGTGGATTGAGAAAAAATTTGGATCATTCTTCTCAGTGTGTCTTTGGTATTCTATGTCTAATAAAGTTGAAATTTCTCTTGTATTGAGAAGGTTTTCTTCCTCATCATCATGGTCATTGATACATGTTTCCATACACATCTCATCATGTACAAATTCTTCTTCAATCTGATCCAAGTTTTTATCCTCCATGTCATCATAAGTATTATTATGGTTAACATTTTCCTCAGACTGTCCATCAAAATATGAAACCTCACTTGACTCATATGTTATTTTAGTTTTGCACTCTTTTTCCTCTGCAACTAGTTCATTATTCATAAGTTCAAGAAAGGTAAGGAACTGATGATCATATAAAAGACCTAGTTCATGCATGTTGTTTAAAAGATTAGAAGATGGAGGTCTGCATTTTGAAGGTATTTCTTGATAGATATGAAACATCCTTAGGAAGAATTGTACTACAGATTCTTCCTCTTGTTTCTCTAAGTTCAAAAATGTGTCCAAAGGGGATATATAATTTGGGTCATCTTCATCATCACTGAGATTTCCATCAAACACAAGGCCTTGTTCAATTTGATCATAAGCCTCCTCTTCTCTATCTTCACTATCTTCTTCTAATATCTTAACAAGAATCTTCAGATGATGGTCATCTAGTGAGATTCTCAAGTTTTTGACCTTTCTCATTAATTCTTTTCGTGAAGTCATAATTTTATAAGTATCCTCCAATAAATATCTGCCATCCTCAAGGATAAGTGTGCACAAGACTCCCCTTCAAATCTCTCCAAACTAAAAAATGCATCAAGTAGAGACATACTATGATCCTCCTCAATGATGCAACTTTGGTCTTCACACTTTTCATAACACATGTTATCTTCATTGCTTGCATCATGAAATTCATATAGAAACCATTGTTCAAATTATTTCCAAGATGAAATACTTTGTGTAGGTAATGATTCATATGCCTCTCTTGCATATCTTCTAATGTCCTGACAAATAGTTTCATTGTCTGATCTTCTGCACAAATCTCATAGTTCTCTATAAATGCATCCAAATGTTCAACTGCTAATTAATCCCATTCTCCATGGAACTTTGGTACAAGTTGTGAAAACGTATGGAGCAACTTAAAAGGAATACAATGGAATCCCCTGAGATCCAATGGCCTGATACCATCTGGAATAAATGATTTTCTCTAAAATAGTTGTTTATTCTGATACATTCTAAATATCTAAATTTGCAGTAACTTTTTTCTTTATACATTAGGTTCTTTACAATAGAGTCACCGCCTCTTTCAAAGAGGAAAACTTTACTTATCTCCTTATGGATCTTCTTCCTTAGTAGAGTAACTAATTGAAATGCTTTATTGAATAGAGTTGCCACCTCATTCAAGGAATTTCTTGCTTCTAGGTTCTTTCTTCTAGTAGAGTGTGCTTCCAAACAAACTAATATAACTACTTTCTGATTCTGGTCTGTGAAATGTGAAATTCTAGGTAACTTCACAATATATATTGTGAGCAACTCTCCCTAGCAGAGTCGCTAATTTGTTGGTGCCCAAAAATGATGGATCACTTTTGGCCAACTGACAGGTACACACTAATACCTTTGCAATTATGGCTTAATCAAGCCAAGGCTGGTAGGCCTAAATTCAATTTAAACTATCAAATTCTTTATGTTGCACAACTGCGTACATAAATAAACAAAGTTCCTCCCAAGGTGGTGAATGATCCTTGGAGGAAAGAAACATATCCCCTAATAATCTCTATTCTATAAATCTTGACTAAATTGGATTAAACTAAGGACTCAAAAGTAATATTTTTGAAATAATGATTATATAATCTACAAACCACAAAGTATGAACCAAATGACAATTTCCAAATTATAGTTAAATCAGTGCCTTCTAAATACTTGGGCTATAGAGTCATAAAAATTTCAATCCTACATACAATTAGAGATGATTTTAAGGTAACTCACTCTTGTAAAGCGAGACCATCACCCTACAAGCTTCGATTGAAACAAAATTTAAAACAACTTATACAATAGGTCCTATGGTTTTTAACCCAATTTAAGAGCCTGAAAGGAAACAGTAACAGGTTCTCAGACCATGCTACCATTATTCAAATTGTACAAATTAGTCATAAATGAATGCATCAAATAGAAAAACACAGTAGAATACCCTGGTTCATAGAGTAATCTGAAAGACTAATTGAAAACATATAACTTATAACCACAAATAAAAAAGAAGAGCACTTATCTTTACTAATGTTGAAAAAAATAGTACATTAGAGTTCATATTGTAGTTTTGATCAAATTATATCCTATGAAAATATATCTTGTATTGTATTGTCTCTCTTTACATTTTACATTATGTATATATACATGTTTGAGTGGCTTTCACACCTCTTTAGGGTGAAAAGACACACCCTTATTACAAATTGTTTTGAAAAAATATAAACTAACTAAAAAATAACTACCTAACTTTCGGATTTGGGCTTGGTTGAAAAACCAAAACACCTTTTGGAAGGCTAAGATTTTCAAGGGAGATAGAAAATTTGATTTCTCAAACTGGGTCTTTTTTAGATTTTTAAAATTTGACCAGCTTCTACCTCTTTCGACATCATCTTTCTAGCAGGTTGAAATTCCACCATTTTTTGAAGGCTTTGATCATAGAATTTTGATTGTTCTTGTCACAAAGCTTCCTTCCATAATATCTCAACTTTTTAATTGAAAATTAATGTAATATTTTATCTCATTTCATATACTCCATCATTAATTATTGGGCACAGAGTTTAAGAGGCTATTTTTTAGGGTTTTATCACTATATAGGACTCCAAATTTTGCCCAAATTTTAGAGCTCCAACAGAACAAGCATAAATGCTAATGATAGTTAAGACCAAAAAAATATACCCACAAGTAGAGAAAGAAATAAAAAATGTCCTCATGCCCCTAGTCTTCTAGCTATGCATCATTGAAAACCATTAAGGGGAGAACACTCAGCAAAGAAAGCATCATAGACAGCACACAAAGAAAGAAAGGCAAACAAGTCTCAGCAAGTCAAGTGTTTTAAGTGCGTGTGTGGGTCATAGAGTCAATCTTTGAGTATCACCTCTACTGGTGGAAATATCACATCATTCTAGACTATGGGTAAACATCTGATAAGTGTTGAAAAACACTTGACGCTAGGGTAGAGTTGAAAAACACATTTTGGGGAGTGTTGAGAAACATTGTTTGAACCAAGTGGCCTAAGAAACCCCGACACAGAAAGAGACCCAAGATGAGCTAAAATAACATGTGCCCCCTAGACTAAGATAAGAGTCAATTCCAGGCTAGGAGAGGCAAAGTGAGAAGTGGATCGAATGAGCACCACACAAGATGGATAGACATAGGTGCAAGGGTTTCAAGCAGCACCTGTTTCCAGGTTTTCACCACTTGATAGATTTTTTTAGGACTTTTTTCAATTTTTTTGTATTTTTGCTACCAAGGCACCTATTTCCAAGTTTTCACCAAGGCACTTTTTCTATTTTTTTTAATTTTTTGCATTTTTTATTTTTTTGGTGAGACATCAAAGCACCTATTGCTAGGTTTTCACTAGGATGCTCATTTTTTAGTACATTTTATGCTTTTTAGGATTTTTTCAGCATCATAAATGAATTTTTTAGGATTAAATAAGTATGTACAAAGGATGCCCCCAGAAAGAATGGGCATCAAACTCCCAGGAAAGATCACATCATGTAGTCCCAATGTATAGCAAGGTGGAGGACAAGATGAATTAGCAAGCTAGTGGAAGAGATGGAAGATAGGATAATGAAGGAGAATGAAGGGAAGAAATCCTCAAGGGAAAACTCCTCAAGAGTACCCAAGCTAGGGAAAAATTATCATGTAAAGCACATTTGGACAAGCAATGAAAGGCCAACATAGGATAAGTCACAAAAGCGTAATGCAAAAGAAGGAAAGGATGCAGTCCAAAGGAGTAGACATGTCAAGAGGCTTCATAGCATCATGTTTTACCCTTTTTGTATTAGATCAAGACCAAAGGGGAAAAGGATAGCGAAAGGATAGAATGAGTGGAGGAAAATAAATATAAAGGCTAACCATGAATGGAATGAAAGCAAGATCATCATAAGATAGCTCACAAGATAGCCAAATATTCGTGTATAGGTCAACATTGCCAAGATCAAAGATGGAAGACAAAATGGATGAAATATGTAGAAGAACTACACATGATGCCTTATTGCTAGGTTTTCATCATGGTACTTATCCAAGGTGCCACAAGGGAGTGGTTTTCACCATAGAAAAAATTTATTTCTCTTTACTTTTGCTACCAAGGCGCCTGTTTCTAGATTCCACCAAGGCACATTTTCAAATTTTTTTGAATTTTTAAAAAAATTTTGATTTTCTTTTTTTCTTTTTTTTTTTGGAAGAAGGAAAGCTTTTTAGATAATGCTCCTTGAAAGGATAAACCATGATATGTCAAGGATTCAAAATGATATGCTCAAAGATGTTGATAGAAAAAGGAAGATGCAAGAGAAAAAAATGGAGGATAAGGTTTTATGTAAAGCGAGTGATGCTAGAGGATAGGAGGAATAGGCAAATGAGAAAAAAGGACAAAAGGTAGAAGGATAATGAATGTAAGGACTGTGAAAAGGTAGATGGAAAGGAAGGAAAGATCAACATCAAAACACACCTTGAAGGGTGACGAGAGGATGAAGGGAATGTGAATGAAGGAATATGGTGAATGTTTAGCAGAGGTTGTGATTTAGGCGCATGAAAGTGAAGAATGTTTTTGGAAGGAGATGAATTAGAAGCCTTTGGAAGCTTGAATGTCAACTTCACTTTTTGCTCAACATTAGACTCTTTCAAGAGAGACTTTAGAATCCATATAGCCATAGGCTTTTCATTTCTTTTTGATGATCTAGAGAGAATATCTTTAATGATGGATTTTGGAACCCATACTTGTCTTGTAGTTCTCTTCTTAGATATATCTTTTGACTTTATGCCTCCATGTCGATTAGAGGAGATAGGGTGATCTTCTTTTTTTGATGGATTCTTGTAGTTTCTTTTTCTTGTATTGAACATTCAAGTTACTTCCAAAAGACTTGGGTCTTGTGGAAGAAGAAGGATAATATGACTGGTTTAGATGAGTGGGTGGATGAAAAGGATTCAAGGGTATGAATCTATGTTGATCTTGAGGAAAGATAGGAGATGGAGGGACGTAAGGACCCAATATGGATGATGAATTAGGAGAGTTAGGAGGGGAAAGTGAAGGGACATAAGGGCCCAAGATGGAAGGAAGATGTGAAGCCCTTAGCATTGGTGGAGGAGGTCCAAGGATGGACATGAAAGATACAAAAAGATAATCATGAAGTTCATCAGCATCTATATGACAACCAAGGATATCAGCATCTTTAGAGGGAGCATTAGGATTTGCAATAGGATCATTAACATCTTGAATAGGAGCAACTTCTTTGCTAGGATGGTTCAGAGCTTGCGAAGATTTAGCAAGAGTAGAAAGCAGAAGCGAAGATGGAATGGTAGAACAAGAAAATGGAAGACTTTGATCTTGACAAGTTGCTTTGGATAGCATAAACACATCATTTTTTTCTTGATTTTCAATAGGCTTAGCATTGGAAATAACATCACTATTTTCAATAACCTCAATGGGAGTAAGGTCATCTTGATTTTCAATAATCCCAATGGTGTAAGTAGTATCTTGATCTTTCTTAGGAAAAGACTTAGGACATGGTGGAATGAAGGTGGAAGGGTGTAGAGGATCAAAAGAACCAAGAGATAGAGGAGGGACATCATGAAAAGGATTGGGTGACATGGAGGGTTCTTAATCTTTCTTTATGTTCTTTTCTTTATTTTTAGAGTCCTCTTGGCATGAAGCCACTTCTAAGGACAAGGAAGCATGTTGGGATTTCATGGAAGACTTTGGAAAAGATGGTGAAGGAATAGCTAAAGTAGGCATTATAGCACATAAAGGCTTAGGTGCTTTAGGGTTAACATTATTAGCTTGAGTTTCCTTAAGAGGTAACCCTTGAGGATAACTATAGGGAATCGCATGAAAAGTATTAGGACTTTTGTTGGATGAAGGATTTGTGAAAGATTTGGAAGACTCAGAAGCTTTAGGAAATGTGTGGGTATTGGAGGAAGTAGGGGATGGAAGGGAACCATCATAAGAAAAAGGTCCATTAGTAACATAATCTTTCTTGAGAATGTCATCTTTATTTTCATCATGAGAGTCCTCAGAGGAAGGATTCTTATAATATTGACATTTAAAATTAGCGCAATGCATTTTATAGTCCTCAATAGTGGTAGATGGGTCATAATCGAGGTATTGTTCATAGAACTCATCAAAGTTCCTTTCAAAATCATAATCATATGGATCGCCATCGTGATCTACCCAATAGGATGACCCTTTAGCAAGCACAAGCACACGCTAAGGAGGACTCTTAGGAATAGGGGTTTCATAGGCATCACTACATTGTCCATCATTATGGTCATCAAAAATGGGCATGTCACTCTTCGTAGAAGAGGTATCACAAGGACTACCATATTGTTCATAGTGAAGAGTAAGATTCTTGGGAGAAGTAGAAGAGGAATGAGATTGCGAAGAAGAGGAGAATGAAGACCTAGTGGAGGAAGAAGGATTGGATAATGAAGGATGTGAATAATGTCTAGAAGAGCTAGGGTGAGACTTGGAAGATGAGGAATGATGAGAAGACTTAGATGATGAAGAATTTTGAGAAGAAGGAGGTCATGACATGATCATGTTTATGATCCTACCAAAGGTGTCTAATTCAATCATCTTTTCTTTTATCTTTGCCTTAAGTTTATCACTATTGCCATATCTAGAAGGACTATTGGAGGAATAAAATTCTTTGAATTGAGCAATGAGTTCAAGATCATCCATTTTTAAGAGAGGTTCCATAACAAGATAGTTGAAATTCATGGTCCTATAAGAATAGGAATCAAGCATGGAAGCGACAGAAGAAATGGATAGAAGAAGGTAGACTAGAAAATAAGAGGAAAAGAATCAAGAAGACATGAAGAGTTTAGGAAGAAGAGGAAGAATGGAAATGGGAGACTAGGAAGACATGGGAGATATGGAAGAAAGAAGACCAAGAGTCATTTTGTGCAAATTGATATTATTGAAATTCATTTGAATGTTTGAGCAATATGTCATAGCACCTAAGATCCGTCCCAGACTAACCAAGGAAGACTGAAAGTGACATAATTCATAAAGACAACAAGCAACAATGAGATAGTGAAATAACTCTGTGCGATAGTTTCCAAGCAAACAGGGCAATACAATCTTCCAGGGCAATATTTCCCACACGGGCCAGGCAATAGTTTCTAGGTGACTAGTGTGATAGTATCCAAGCAAGCAGGGTGATGAAAAATCAACAATGAAGTATCGCACGATAAAATCTAGAACAATGTGCGATGAGTTTCTAGTGTTGTACAACTCTTGACTGGTGAATGTAAAAATTCTCTATTTCTAAAGGTGATTTTGTAAATTTTGCAATCTGATGGGTGATTTGTTGATTTCAAACATAGTGATAGCAATATTCAGGCAGATTTGCAAATAGTAGGTGATCAAACATGTCATCAAACACTTGTGTAAGAGCAAAAGAAACCTTGCCAAGACAAGAAATTGTGATATCAAAATGAAAATTCTATGAGAACTATCACGATGTTTGATGTTTGAGAACATTTGCAAGGGTAGATCACAATGAGAACACTTCAAGCACTTACTAGCCTAGAAGGAAAAAGGCTCAATACTTAACAACTTGGCCCACACTTGATGTCCCATCACCTCACACAAAGTGGTTGCCCATAATAGATGTTGGCTTTGTCATGGAGGTGTCAATGACACAACCAAAGGAACACAGATGGTGAGTAATCTTGGAGTGATCCAAGTTAGTCAACTAGGATCAATCCTTGCACCAAGATGCTAAGTGAAAAAATAGGGTGGCCTCTATCTATGGTTCTTAGTAAGGGCTTCCATTCGTAATACCCCCCTTGCTCCCCAAAGGGACTCCTTACCTTGCAGCAAGTAATGGACCTCACAGCCACAAGAGTACCTTAAGCATTCTTGCTCAACATTTTTTTCATGGTCACAATCCCACAAGTACTCACATTAAGTGAAGACAAGTACTACATCTACCAAGGTTTTGTGTCCTTGATAGCCTTGAGTTTATAGTGGGTCAAAATAGCTCGGTATTAGCTTGTCCCCACTTGGGTTGTTCCTCTTGATTGCTCAAGAGAAGACCCGCTAAAGGATCTTAAACTACACAAAAAGTGGATCAACTCTTGAGAGTCAAGATTTCTAGTTCACCACAAGGGTGAAGAGCATACTCTCCTATCTCAAAAATCTTTCCCAAACACATCAAGAAAAGGTTCAATTACCCTCTTGCCTTCAAAATTTAAAGATGGGTCAGGGTTTCTGGTTCACCACAAGGGTGAAGAGCATAATTTCCTACCACCAAAAGACTCCTACAACAAGATATTAAGTGCCTAAGAAATGAAACAACTACATGCCACACTTAAAAGGAAAGTAATAAACAAGCACTTGTTTGTTTTTAGGCATTGGGCAACCCTGCAAAACACAACTAGTAGCCCTTTTTCCTTTGGAGCTTTGACATGCGATCTTTTTTTTTTAGAAAATTTTTCAAGCAATGGAGGTACCTACAAGCACAAATTGTTAGCCCCACAAAGAGTTAGCACAATAAAAGCAAGTAAAATCTACAAATAAACCACTGTCTAGCTACAACAAATCAGAAAACCAAAATGATCAAGCCAAACTTTGCAAAGAAATGATCAAAACCAATCACTACTAGACATGGGTGATAGTTTAGTCACCAGAAGAATCGTATGATACTTTTCAGTGTACTCATGCAATATTTCCTTTCTGGGCAACACTTCTCATTGTGCTCGAGCGACAAAAAAATGTATGGCTAGGAGACAAAACCTGCAAGGCCGCGCGATATTTTTACCAAAAAAATATCGCATAGCTATAGAATGAAGTATCACACGATATTGGCAGACTGTCGCATGATAATCTGTAAAAAATAGAGAGCCGAAAACAAGCTAAAAATGATGAAAATAAAGTGTGAAAATGCATAGAAAGAATGACAAAATGAAGTTGTTCTGCCCCACGGTGGGCACCAAAAATGTACACACTAAAATGTGCACTTCTCTAAGTCTTTACTTCCAAGGGAATCCATGAATAAGAAACCTTGAAAAGGGACCTAGAGCTCCCTAGGCATGGAGTGCAAGGATATTAAGAGTGCTCTCAGCTAGAGCTATTAATTTTATGACCTTGCTAGTAAACCATGCAATGGGAGATTCAATGGAGACAAGGGCAAGAATGCCAATATCCTCAAGAATCAATATGAGAATGGAATGCAACTATGCTAGAAATGAGAATGCAAGCTAAGCTATGAAAAGATAGATGCAAGTGTTACAATCTAAGCTAATTAATCTATGTGAGCTAATCTAGAGCATGGAAATGAAGCTAATCTAGGAAAGCATAAACATGAAGCTATGATGCAAGAAATGGAAGATGGATGCAAGAATGTCTTCAAAAAGCTCCAAAGTCTCCAAGCCATTCTGCAGCATAAGGTTAGTATTCAAAAGATGGATGCTAGAATGAGAAGAGAGCTCTCATTTTATAAGAAATGAGAAAGAATGGACCATGGAGATTAAGAGGAAAAAGATTTAATCAAGGGTGGAGCTTGAAGAATGAACAATCCATGTGCACAAGATTCCTCCAATGAGAAAATAAGAGTTGACTTTTGTGCCCCATATGAGACAAAAAGGCCTTTTTCCCTTTTTATAAAATAGGAATAATGTTTTATTTGTGCAACTTAGGATAAGAGGAAAAGTGAGGACTTTTTTATTTAATAAAAGAGGAGGAAATTCCTTTTAATTAAATAAAGTCTTAGGATAAAATGGTTAGCCCATAGAAAATAATTGGATAAATGACAGAACTAGGATTTGATCAAGAATAAGAAATTGATAGATTTAGCAAAAGGGGCTAATAGTCTAGATGACCATTTTTGGGTGATTACAAGTAGGAAAGAGAGAGAGAGAGAGAGAGAGAGAGAGGGGGGGGGAAGGGGAGAGATTAGGAGATAGATAGAGAAGGAGAAGAGGAGAGAGAGAGAGGGGGGAAGGGGACAAAGTAGGAGAGAGAGAGAGAGAGAGAAGGGGAAGGGGATAGAGTAGGAGAGAGAGAAGGGGAAGGGGAGAGAGTACAAGAGAGAGAAGGGGAAGGACAACCAATTCATTACAATATTAATCAGTAACCTGAGCAAGGAAAACTTAAATAATATCACAACATGAATTAGATATCCAAATTCTAATTACCTTAGTTTTAAGCAAAGTAAGTAAGGTCCTAGATAGGGAGATTATAGATCTACACATTGTTCAGTAGATGACTCCAAGAACCCACATACATGGGAGTAGGTTTGAAGTAAGACTAATATTGTTTATGGGTTCAAAAATATTACTGTGTTGTACTTTTGATTAACATCCAATGATTGGATGTGAAATTCACAAATTTGATTATATTACCACTGGTTCTATTTCAAATTCTAGAAAAAATGTATATTTGACATATGTTCATAAATTTCAGTCAACACCATTTTAAAATAACACATCAGTTTATTTTTACACATTGAGAATATCATCAATAGGAATTGAAATGAAATTGACATAGGTCATAGGAAATAAATGCCCCAGCTATTTGTTGTCTTTTGCATTTTGAGTTTCTTATTACAATCAGGAGAAGAATATTACTCTCCAAATGGTTTTGAATAGTAACATTTGTACTTCCTCTTTACAAATATTTCTTCCCTCATCTTGCTGCCTATTGATACCGACAAAGTGAATCTAGGCATTTCTACCATGTAATGGGAGAAAAATGGTTTCCTAATTGATATGTGTCTAAATAAGACATGCAAAAACCTTTTCTTTGATATTGCTCACTAACCCTTTACAACGGAAAATGTTTACAAAAAATGGCATGTACTTGCATGAGGACATTATATATTAAAGAAATCCCACACAAAAGTAGTTGTCAAGGTGCTCAAAAAGTAGTAACTGATAGCAAGTGGAATAATGCAGATGATTTAATAAACCACTATCTTCTTTACTCAAGCAACATCCAGTTCATCTGCTCGACTAGGGCATGTTTGGGGACAAATAGTCTCCATTTAAACTCAACTCTCTAGAAGTAGTTACATTTGTCAGTGGAGGAGATACACCCATTGGATCTACCATAAATTTATGCTCACTGGAATTTCCATTTATCTTCAATTGGGATACTCTTTACAAACTTGCCTCTACCCTTTTACCAATTTGGGAAATCAATGGATCTATTTGTGGACCTCCAAGGTGTTGGTCACCTAAACAAGAACCTTGAGATGAATTAGGAACTTCTATATGAAAGAGATCAATACCTTGAGAAGCTCTCCACTTGCTATTTGAATTAAAACCTTGGACCATAGATGGCTGTCATTTGTTGTAAAATGGGGAGTGAGACTGCCTTGCCAATGGTGGCAATGAACTTACATTTGAGGGATAATTCCCAACATGAGTAACCTGGTTTCCCAAGTCCCATAAATGCAAGGCCATTGATGAATAGACATTTCTAATAGAAATATTTATGGTGCTAGAATGAACTGCATGACCAAATTCTTTGTCTGCTAATGAACCAATTTGAGGCTTCATTTCACATTGCTTTATGGATAATTCCACAGCACTTGTTACTTCTCTATCTTAATTTTTGTGTCAATGTACATGTGCATTGAAGAGCTTGTGTCACTACTTGAGCTACTATCAGATGGTGAGTACTCATCATCATGATGTGACATAGGCTCACATGTATATCTTACTTATTTCCTTTGTCGCTTTCCCCTTCCTAGCTCTTCCTTCTTATCTATAACTTCTATCATGACCCCTATGGACACATTGGAATTCTCAAGTGTGTCTTAAGGGGTCCTATGACCCCTTAGGACACACTTAATCATTCAAATATGCCAAATGGGGTCATAGGGACTTCCTAGGGGTCCTAGTATGCCTTATCATGCATTAGCACCCCTAGGAAGTCCGCATGACCCCTATGGACACATTAGACACATCAAGTGTGTCTTAAGGGGTCCCACGACCTCTTCAAAAACACTTGAGTGTTCAAATGTGTCAAAAGGAGTCATGGATACTTCCTAGGGGTCCTAGTATTCCTTATCACTCGTTAGGACCCCTAGGAAGTCTACATGACCCCTATGGACACATTAGACACATCAAGTGTGTCTTAAGGTGTCCTATGACCCCTTTAAACACACTTTAGCATTTAAATGTGTCAAAAGGGGTCATAGGGACTTCCTAGTGGTCTTAGTACACCTTATCACGTGTTAGGACCCCTAGAAAGTATGCATGACCCCTACAGACACATTAGACACATCAAGTGTGTCTTAAGGTGTCCTACGACCCCTTCGAATACACTTGAGCATTCAAATATGTCAAAAGGGGTCATGGGGAATTCCTAGGGGTCCTAGTATGCCTTATCACATGTCAAGACCCCTAGGAAGCTCGCATGAACCCTATGGACACATTAGACACATCAAGTGTGTCTTAAAGTGTCCTACGACCCCTTCATACACACTTGAGAGTTCAAATGTGTCAAAAGGGGTCATGGGGACTTCCTAGGGGTCCTAGTATGCCTTATCAGATGTTAGGACCCCTAGGAAGTCTGCATGACCCCTATGGACACATTAGACACATCAAGTGTGTCTCAAGGTGTCCTATGACCCCTTTGGACACACTTGAGCATTCAAATCTATCAAAAGAGGTCATGGGGACTTCCTAGGGGTCCTAGTATGCCTTATCACGTGTTAGGACCCCTAGGAAGTTGGCATGACCCCTACGGACACATTGGAATTCTCAAGTGTGTCTTAAGGGGTCTTACAACCCCTTTGGGCACACTTGAGAGCTCAAATGTCTCAAAAGGGGTCATTGGGACTTTCTAGGGGTCCTAGTATGCTCTATCACAAGTTAGGACAACTAGGAAGTCCCCATGGCCCATATGGACACACTGGAATGCTAAAGTGTGTCTTAAGGGGTCCTACGACCCCTTCAGACACACTTGAGTGTTAAAATGTGTCAAAAGGGGCCATGGGGACTTCCTAGGGGTCCTCGTACACCTTTTCTCATGTTAGGAGCCCTAGGAAGTCCGCATGACCCCTATGGGCACACTAGACACATCAAGTGTATCATAAGGTGTCGTACGACCCCTTCAGACACACTTGAGCATTCAAATGTGCCAAAAGGGTTCATAGAGACTTCCTAGGGGTCCTAGTACACCTTATCACATGTTAGGACCCCTAGCAAGTCCCCATGACCCCTATGGACACATTGGAATGCTCAAGTGTTTCTCAAGGGGTCCTACAACCCCTTCAGACACACTTGAGTGTTCAAATGTGTCAAAAGGGGTCATGGGGACTTCCTAGGGGTCCTAGTATGCCTTATCACACTTTTGGACCCCTAGGAAGTTCGCATGACCCCTATGGACACATTGGAATGATAAAGTGTGTCTTAAGGGGTCCTATGACCCCTTCGGATACACTTGAGCATTCAAATGTGTGAAATGGGGTCATGGGGACTTCCTAGGGGTCCTAGTATTCCTTATCATATGTTAGGACACTTAGGGAATCCACATGACCCCTATGGACACATTAGACATATCAAGTGTGTCTTAAGGTGTCCTATGACCCCTTCAGACACACTTGAGTATTCAACTATATTAGAAGGCATCATGGGGACTTGCTAGGGGTCCTAGTATGCCTTATCACGCATTAGGACCCCTAGGAAGTCCCCATGACCCCTATGGACACATTGGAATGATCAAGTGTATCTTAAGGGGTCCTATGACCCCTTCAAACACACTTGAGCATTCAAATGTGTCAAATGGGGTCATGGGGACTTCCTAGGGATCCTTGTATGCCTTATCGCGTGTTAGAATCCATAGGAAGTCTACATGACCCCTATGGACACATTGGAATGCTCAATTGTGTCTTAAGGGGTCCTACGACCCCTTCAGACACACTTGAGCATTCAAATGTGTCAGAAGGGGTTATGGGGACTTCCTAGGGGTCCTAGTATGCCTTATCACACGTTAGGACCTCTAGGAAGTCCGCATGACCCCTATGGACACATTGGAATAATCAAGTGTGTCTTAAGGGGTCCTACAACCTCTTTAAACACACTTGAGCATTCAAATGTGTCAAATTGGGTCATGGGGACTTCCTAGGGGTCCTAGTATGCCTTATCATGCGTTAGGACCCCTAAGAAGTCTACATGACCCCTATGGACACATTGGAATGCTTAAGTGTGCTTTAAGGGATCTTATGACCACTTCAAATACATTTGAGCATTCAAATGTGTCATAAGGAGTCATGGGGACTTCCTAGGGGTCCTAGTATGCCTTATCACTTGTTAGGATCCCTAGGAAGTTTGCATGACCCCTATGGACACATTGGAATGATTAAGTGTGTCTTAAGGGGTCCTACGACTGCTTCAAACACACTTGAGAGTTCAAATGTGTTAAAAGGGGTCATGGGGACTTCCTAGGAGTCTTAGTATGCCTTATCATGTGTTAGGACCCCTAAGAAGTTCCCATGACCCCTATGGACACATTGGAATGTTCAAGTGTGACTTAAAGGATCCTACAACCCCTTAGACACACTTGAGCATTTAAATGTGTCAAAAGGGTTTATGGGGACTTTCTAGGGGTCCTAGTACACCTTATCACATGTTATGACCCCTAGCAAGTCCCCATGACCCCTATGGACACATTGGAATGATCAAGTGTGTCTTAAGGGGTCCTAAGACCCCTTCAAACAAACTTGAGTATTCAAATGTGTCAAATGGGGTCATGGGGACTTCCTAAGGGTCCTAGTACATCTTATCACATGTTAGGACCACTAGGAAGTCTGCATGACCCCTATGGACACATTGGACACATCAAGTGTGTCATAAGGTGTCCTACAACCCCTTTGGACACACTTGAGCATTCAAATGTTTTAGAAGGGATCATGGGGACTTCCTAGGGGTCCTAGTATGCCTTATCACTTGTTAGGACCCCTAAGAAGTCCCCATGACCCGTATGGACACATTGGAAATATCAAGTGTGTCTTGAGGGGTCCTACAACCCCTTTGGACACACTTGAGCATTCAAATGTGTCAAATGGGGTCATGGGGACTTCCTAGGGGTCCTAGTATGTCTTATCATAGGATAGGACCCCTAGGAAGTCCATATTGTGTGTGTGAAAATTGTACCTAATCTATAGACAACACTTCAGTAAAACATTAGAGGTTAGCAAAAATCAAAATCGTGCAAAATTGAAATCTAATTTAACCAAGCGATTTACTGCCTTCTAGTAGGTGCGAGATTAATGTTCTCAGATTATTATCGAGATCAGTGACCTAGATGACACCTAAACGAAGGATTTGAATGCCAAACTGATATGAAATATGAATGCAATTAATCTGTATTTTTTATATTTTCTATGCAATGATATGAAAAATTGATATGAATCTATGCTAATATGGAAATTGATCTAACAATGATATGAATCTATGCTAATATGATATGCAATGCTCAAAACTAGAAATGATATGATATGAGAATGAAAATTCTAACAATAATATGAAAGCCTTGAATTTGAAATTGATCTCATAAAGCTTCGAATCCTCAAATTTATCTTTCAAGCTCCAATTGTGCAAATTCTCCAAATCTGATATGCTATGATTCCTGTAGAGTAAGTTTGCAATTTTCAAGATGAATTATGAAGAGCTAAAGCCTTGGTTTTATAGAAATCTAGGGCTTTGAAGGTGCATGAAAAAAAGCCATAAATCACTCAGATTAACTCAGCTTGATTTTTGAGTTATTTTTAAATAACAGATAATTAAGTCACAAAAATCATGCAAAAGCTAAGTTTTAACTCAAAATAGAGTTTAGCTTTAATTGATAATTGATAGTTGTCTACTTTTATGATTGTGCATGTTTTATTTATGAATTAATTTAATAAATAAAGTGATTTATGCTCAACTTAACTAATTTTTGAAAATAAATAATTGATTTATTGGTTAATCAATTATTTAATCAAACTTTTATTAAAAACTATATTATTAAATAATGACAACTTGCTTTAATTAATTAAATAAAAATTTAATCAATTATTCATAGGATATTAGATTTATTGTCAAAATTAAATAATACAATTAATAATAGATAAAATTAAATTTAATTACACAATTAAGTGGCAAGAAATTAAATCTAATTAATTAAATATGAAAATATTCAATTAATCAAACTTAGGATAAATGTGATTTATCGCCAAATAATCATTAAATTAAAGATAATTAAGATAATTACGAATATTGCTAGGAATATTCCCCGATGCAGAATTTAAGATAATCAATTATGATTCGATGATGCTTAGATGTGCCTTAGATTAGGACTTCGATGTTGATTTTGTTCAATTTGTAGATGTAGGAGGTTAATGAACTTATAGCCCATTTTTGGGGTATTACATTTGGCCCTCTTTGAATTACTGTGTGAAGCACAGTGGTTCAAAGACAGTCTCTATTTGATAGAGATATGAAACTGATTCGAAATTGATAATTGATATGAGATAGAAGCTAATTGAAATATTTGATATGAAGGTGATAGGTCCTGAATAACCAAAGATAATGTTCACTATAACAGCAAATGAACCTATGATTGCAAAAAAGTGTCAAAACACCTGATTCCAAACCTTAGGATTGCAAAGAAGTGAGTGACCGGTTCTAGACTCGATTGTCTTAGCAGAACTAGCAGGTATTACATCTGAATCCTTCAATTGCCGAAGAACCAAGGAAAGAACACTATGATCCGATGGTTGCAAAAACTGATACAGTTTACAAGATTAGGAGAATACCAGATTGATATGGATCTTGATGAATCTGATATGCCCCAAGTGATGATAGATTTTCCCCAAGCGATGAGGTTTTTTGATGAATCAATAACTAGACATGGTTGTTGTCTTGATTACTGAGGAAGATATGATTTCCAAAATTAGATTATAGACCTTAATGATGTGCGATACCATGCCCCCTTCAGGATTAAAATTGAAATCTGACAAGAGAAGTCAGTGTTGAATAGTTCAGAAGCATGTTAATTAATTTGAGAAGTGGTTAAACATGTCCAAGAACGTATTCTGCATCGTTTAAAGGTCCAGACAACCAAGTTTGACTAGGTGAAACTATGAGTTGACCATAGTTGACCAAGTTGAAATTTTGATAGTTTGATATAAGATAATCAGTTAAGTTGAATATTGGATTTCTGTGATGATTGAAGGTCGATTAAGCAGTTAATAATATCAATGATCTCAGATTTTGATTTTGATCCCGAAAAAAGATTCTACTTGCTATTTCATTGGAGAAACCTTCGTGTGAGATTCAGCTCTTGTTAGATTTGAAGATGCGAGTGGAGAATTGTTTAAGCATTGAAGTTCATTTAGCCATTGTGAGATCATGCAACATGCAAAATGCAAAGAGACATGCAAAATGAAATGCAACCTAAGACCTAGGACCTAGTCACTGATCATGTGTCGATTTGTTATCATCATTGAACTTTTAGGTAACTGGATAAATCAATACAATGCCCACTAGCTATGAAACAATAGACATATGAATATCGATTTATATGTGCAAGAATCAATACAACACCCACTGGTCAACAACCATGGATATATGAATATTGATTTTATTTTCAGAATGTCGGATTAGATATAAGCACCAAGGCACAAATGCCAGGATGACTTGAATATCTTGTCCATTTTGATATAGCAATTTGTATAAGCATCAAAACATGAACGTCATGATGACCTGAATACATCTTGCATTACAAACACATCAAACAGTTAAGAGATTATTCTAAATCCAATGTGAATTACCCGTAGTGACCCTTTATCATTCACATCCTTAGGTAAGATCATGTTTCATAGTAGGAGAAAGAACTCACTCAAAAAGACAATAGTTAGATCAAACTTCCTTGAATTTTCTGGGTATCAATGGTTGAGGTACGCATGGCCATCCAATTCGAGATAGAGGCTCTTACAATCGGACACCATTTCAATCCAAAATTTCTAAAGACGTTAGATTTTCACATACAAGTAGAAGACAAAGAAAATATTATGCCCCTAGTCATCACTCTCTAAATCCTATAAAGGACATCATCAAAGAGCTCGAAGGGACACAATATGCAAAAATCTCAATGTGAATCAGTAAGCATACAAGGAGATAAAAGCATGAAAAGCACAGATTGTTTTCAGTTTGTGTTTGATTGCATTGTTGTAGATGCAAAATCCTTTCTGGAGACAAGACTGATTGACTGACTCACATGAAGCTTCAAAGGACTCTGAGTGGATATGATATGTTTAAGATATACTGGAGACCATAGGATTTGACTGTGATTGCCCCCAAGTTTGAACATTGATAGGATACAGACACTTGAGCAAATTGGTGGACAAACTGACTTATTGAAAATTGGAAATGCAAAAACAAACTAGGAGATATGTACAAACTAAAGTAAGACTAAAAGCTGGGAAAGACCAAGATTGCACTGATAGATGGAGCATTTTGAAACAAGTGGCACCCGTTTGCCGAGTTTTCACCATCTTGGCAGAGATTCTATTTTTTCTACCAAGGCGCCTGTTTCCAGGTTTTCACCAAGGCACTTTTTTTCTTTTTTTCATTTTTTCAATTTTTTTTTGTACTTTTGATATTTTTTTATTTTTTTGTGAATCATCAAGGTGCCTATTGCTAGGTTTTCACCAAGATGTTCATTTTTTCAGGACTTTTTCTGATTTTTAAGATTTTTTCAGGACATTTTACCATAGACTGAATGCCTTAGGCATAGAATTTCTTCAGAAGGAGAACATTGATTGGTTCTCAAAGCTGTTCTCCTTCAGTCGTTGAGAGTTGATAGGCACTAGAGCCAAAAGTAGCAGTGATTACAAAGGGACCCAGCCAATTGGGTTCGAACTTCCTCTTGCATTTTCGATAGGATTGATTTTTAGGATTTTCTCTCAAGACTAGATCACCAACCTAAAATTCTCTATGTCTGACTTTCTTGTTGTAGCCTCTAGACATTCTCTTCTGATATACTCTGAGATGATCATACACTGCTTGTCTGCGCTCATCTAGTGGTTCAAGTTCTTGTAACCTAGACACTCTGTAGTCATCATCAGTTACTAGACCATGCATTCTAATTCTTAGTGATGGGATTTCAACCTCAATAGGCAGTACCGCTTCAGACCCATAAACTAAAGTGAAAGGTGTAGCCCGAGTAGGTGTTCTGATACTTGTTCTGTAGGCCCATAGAGTTGGATTAATCATGAGATGCCAGTCTCTGCCAATTTTGTTTACTATTCTGTGCAAGATCTTTAATAGATTTTTGTTAGAAGCCTCTGCTTGGCCATTCCCTTGTGGATAGTAGATAGAAGACCAATGTTGGGTGATCTTGAATTTGGCACATAGATCATCTAGGTCTTTATTCATGAATTGCCCACCGTTATCTGTGATTATGGAATGAGGTATCCCATATCTGCATATGATATAGTTCAATATGAACATAGATATCTATTTCCCTGTTGCTTGTGTCAAAGGGACCGCCTCTACCCATTTTGTAAAATAATATGTGGCTGTGATTATATGGGTATGTCAGTTAGAAGAATGAGGATGAATCATCCTGATAAGATCAAATGCCCATTGATGTAAAGGCCATTTTGTTGTAAAGGGGATTAGATCCCTCCCTGGAGCATGAATTAGGTTGCCATGTACTTGACACTTTTGACAATTCTTAGCAAATTTGATAGCCTCTTTCTCCATTTCAGGCCAATAGTACCCAGCCCTAATAAGTTTTCGGGCTAGTGTTAAACCGTTTGGGTGTGACCCACAAATACCATCATGGACTTCCTCTAATGCATGTTGAGACTCTTCCCATTCTAAACATCTAAGTAGCGTACCATTTAGACCTTGTTTGTATAGATTGTGACCAATGATGACATATCGGGAGGCATTACGGATAAGGTATCTCTTTTCATGGTGGTTGAAGGTATCGGGGATGATTTGGGCTTAGAGATAGGAAAATAGGTTTTTATATCAGGATGAATCATGACCTACAATAGTGCAGATCATGTGGATTTTGGGGGATTCATATGCAGGATAAGATAGTGCTTCCACCAGAAACTCGTAGCATAACTCATGTTCAGGCTGCTATAATAAAGTAGATAGTGTTGCCATTGCATCGGCAGCCTTGTTCTCTGTTCTAGGAATTTGCTCAAATGTGATAGATATGAAATATTTCTTAAGATCATCTACCATTCTCTTGTAAGGAATGAGCTTTTCATCTTTAGTTTGGTACACATCATTGACTTGATGAATAACAAGTTGAGAGTCTCCATGAATGTGTAGCTATGTTACTCTCCATTCAATTGCTAGTTTCATACCATTCAAAAGGGCTTCATATTCCGCAATATTGTTCGTGCAAGGGAACTTCAGTCTGAATGCTTTTGGGATGGAGTATCCTTGAGGAGTTATGAACAATATGCCTACTCCAAATCCATTCTGTGTATAGCAGCCATCAAAGAACAATTGCCATTCTCTAGAAGATAGGTGCATAATAGAGGAGTCTAGAAATTCCATTTGCATTGGTGTGTCATCAAACATGGGTGCATCTACTAGTTGATCAACAATAACTTAACCTTTTATAGCTTTTCTTTCAACATATTCAATGTCAAATTTGCTTAGAAGCATGACCCATTTAGCCAATCTACCTGTGAGGGCAGCCTTGCTTAGTAGGTATTTTAGTGGATCAATTTTTGCTACTAGATGCATGGTATGAGCTAAAATATAGTGTCTCAGTTTTTGTGATGCAAAGATCACAGCAAGACAAGCTTTCTCAATCATAGAATAGTTCTTTTCATACACCACCAATGTTTTGCTTATATAATAAATGTCTCTTTCCTTTTTCTCTTCATCATGTTGCGCTAGCAATGCCCCCAGTGATGTGGCTATTGTGGAGACATATAAGATCAATGGCTTCCCATGAATAGGAGGCATCAAGATAGGTGGATTTGATAGATACTTCTTGATATGGTTAAAGTTGTTCTCACATTCTTCATTCCATGCAAAGGTCACACCTTTATGTAATGTTTTTGTAAAAGGCTGTGATATGTCCGCCAGCTATGATATGAATCTTCTGATAGATTGAACTCTTCCTTGCAACATCCTCATTTGACTAATATTCATGGGACGTTGCATCTCTATTATAGCCTTGACTTTAGCCAGATCAACTTCAATGCCCTTCTTTGAAACTATGTATCCTAAGAGCTTTCCAGAAGTGACACCAAAAGCACACTTCTTAGGATTTAGTCGGAGACTAAACTTTTCCATTCTATCTAGGATCATGCTCAAGTCCTTTAGATGTTCAGTCTTAATCATAGATTTTGCTAAAGTATCATCAACATAATCTTCCATAGTTCGATGCATCATGTCATGGAAAATAGATGTCATTGCTCTTTGATATGTAGCACCAGCATTTTTAAGCCCAAATGGCATGACATTCCAACAGAAGGTTCCCCATGCACATGTGAAAGCAGTTTTCTCTTGGTCCTCTGGAGAAATTTTTATTTGGTTATATCCAGAGAAACCATCCATTAAGGAATACATCTCAAAACCCACAGTCATGTCCACTATCATATCAATGTTAGGTAGTGGAAAATCATCCTTAGGGCATGCTCTATTCACATCTCTAAAGTCTGTGCACACTCTGATTGAGCCATCTGGTTTAGAAATAGGTACAATATTAGAGATCCACTTTGCATAGTCAATAACTTAGATGAATTCGGCATTTATGAGCTTCTCTAATTCAGATTTTACCAAGAGTGCAACATGAGGATGCATCTTTCTTAATTTTTGCTTGACAAGTTTAACATTTGGAGCAATAGATAAATGATGCATTATAAGATTAGGATCCAATCCTGGCATAATTGAATATTTCCATGCAAAGTTGATCTTCTTCTCTATTAGGAATGTTGTAAATTTTTGCTTCTCTTCTTCTGATAATGATTGTGCTACATGTACCAATTGTGGTTCCTCTGTTGTACCCAAATTGATGGATTGAGCGGGCTCAATTAGAACTGGAGATCTATCCTATAAATGACTCAGAAGGACATCAAATATCTCATCCTTAGGCACCTCAGAGAGGTTTTCACCTTTGGATATGTCTTTTATTTTTACTTTTGTAGGTTCTGAGACTACCACAAAGTGGTTTTCACCCTCAGAACTCTTTTTCTTTTTCTTTTTATTCTTGTTTTTCTGACTAAGATATTTGATGTCCGACTTGGTCATGCTGACGCTTAGTTCACTGATGGAAGTACTCATAGGCTCAACTACATTGAGGTAGCAAGCAAGGGCATAGTCATTCAGGAAGACATAAATACCATGGCTCGGATTCGTGGAGGTTTGATCAATAAGTTCTGGATATTTGATAGTCAAAGTAGGGAAATATTGGGAGATAGTGTTTATGGATATGGATCTGTCATCATTGGTCCTAACCTAACACTCGAGTTCAAAGGTGATACTACAACTTAAGACATCCAATTCATGAATAGGCTCAACATCATCGTGGGAGTCCAATTCAGCCATAGGTGGATCAGACTCGATAGGTTCATCATTTCGCTCTAGACTTATGTTGGTTTGAGGTACATATTGGTGAATAATATCAACATGTTTCTCTATAATAAGCTCATCTTCATCTGGTTCTGGAATGGCTCCCCATTCATAGTCATTTGATTCAGCTTCTGATTTAGGATCTCTAGGAAATCTTAGAACATGAGTAAAGTCAGGGTGAATACCCCAAGAAAGGTTACCCTCAGATTTTGATTTGTATTCATACTCATGAGAATCTGTCTCAGAATCACTACCACTTCCCTCTTCTTGATTGTTTTTAGGATTAGCCGGTTCTTGTGTTGCAACTATCTCTTAATTGATAGTAGGTTCTTGTGTTTCTACTACATTAATGCTTTTGATAGGATCATCTTTATCATCAAGAAGGTCTTTGATCTCTTTAGGCAATTTTCCTTGGGTATGAGTTCTGAACTATCTGAATCACTATCTGATGGTTCTATTTCTTCTTTCTTAAGAAGAGGTTCCCCTGGTGTGATCTGCTCTATGACATGAGAGCAATTACCTTTGAGGTGATAGGGTTTCTTCTTAAAGCCTAAGCCAGCTTTGTTTTTATTTTCTCTACCAGTATGTGGGAGAGGTACCTCAAGACCTTTTCCTCTAATTCCTAGAGGTCCTTTACCTGAATATCCCATCTTAGCTATTAATTTATCTCCTAGACCATATGACTTGGAAGGGAGTTTGGAGACTGCAGAGTCACCAGTTTGAACAATGTGAGATTTAGGTTCCTCTTTGTACAGCCATGATAGCGCAGCCTCATCCTCTTCAAATTCTTGCTTGGATACTTGTTCTGCTACAAAATTCTTTTTATATGCTTCAAGAGGTTCTTTAGAGTCTGGTTTGGATTGTTTCAAAGATTGCCCATAAGACTTAGGTGAGATAGGGAGAGATGTCAAAGATAAGACTGGCTCAATAGTATATTCTCCCATACTATTTTCTTTGATATTAACCTCTTTTGCAAGATCTTCCATTTTAGATGTGGATGCTTCTTTAATTGGTTCAATGGAAGATTCTCTGTTATTAGGCACAAGCTTATCTAAACTTTCCTTCAAGGTGTTGCAAGTTGTATTTAGATCTGCGGGGATAGTAACCTCTACTCCTTCATAAGGAAACTTCAAACATTGATGGTATGTAGAAGGAATAGCTTGCATTTCATGTATCCATGGTCTCCCTAGAAGGACATTGTAGGCCAAAGGTAGATCAAGCACTTGACAGATGGTATCTTTGATAACTGGACCCACTCTGATAGGTAAGACAATGGTGCCTTTAGAAGATCTTTCTTTTTCATCATAGGCCTTGATAGTTATTTTCTTTCTAGGATCAATAGCCAATTCTGAAAATCCCAATAGTGTGTTCAAACTGTAAGAACAAATGTTTAAGCCAGCGCCCCCATCTATCAACACACGTTTGACTCTACGGTTTTGGATCAAGACTTCTATATGCAAAGGCTGATTATGTGGGTGACTCAAGGAGTTGTCATCTTCCTCTAAAAAGGAGATATATTGCAGAGATGTAAGATGTCCAACCATAGTCTAGAACCTGTCTAAATCAAGGTCATCAGGAACATTGGAACTGAGCAAAGCTTTATCGAGAATGGCTCTATGAGCTGGAGATATTTGAAGCAACTCAAACATGGAGATTTTTGCATTAGTGTACTGGAGTTGTTGAACAATGCTATAAGACATAGGGCTTGTATCCTTTGGATTGGAAGATTTGGAAGTAGCCTTCTGTTTAGAAGTAGATGAAAGATTGAAGGGCACCTTAGGGACATTTAATGAATCTGGGATTTGTCCTTTCAGATGCGTTTGAGTTTGTGATCAAGTAACTACGTTAGTTGAGGAATGATCTCTATCTCTTCATACAATTTTGATGACATTGCAACTTTCAGAGAGACATGGTTCAACCATATTGATGACAGCATTATTTCTAGGGTAGGCATAGTTGACTTTTGCCCCCATATTAGGCTGAGAAGTTGAAACTTCTTGACCATGTTTTGGAAATGGTTCTGTGAATGTTGTATGATCGTTATTGCTCTGGGGATTGTCAATTGTGATGTCTCCACTATTGATCAGATCTTGAATGGTATGCTTCAAGTGGTAGCAACTACTAGTTTTGTGACCTTTACTCCGATGGAAATCACAGAATTCATTTTCTCTCCACCATTTTGGTTTGGGGTCCTGATCATTTGGTCAGATTGGTGGTAAAGAGATGATGTTATTAGCTAGTAGAGTTTTCATAGCTGATTCTAAAGACTCTCCTAGAGGAGTAAATTTTTGATGTTTATCCCATTTTTTGTATTCTGGCTTCCTTTGAGATGGTTGAGAAGACTTTTTCTCTGAAGCTTTAATGGCTTGAGTACCAAGAGTGAGATTGTAGGCTGGTGCCTTTGATGGGGCATGGACAGTGTCAACAATGCCATCTGTGATGATGCCTTTGTTCTTGTTCCAATTTTTATTCTTGTCTTTAGAACTGGATCCTGATTCGTACTTGTCTTTTTGAAGTGTGATTTCTCCTTTTTTACAAGCACTTTTTTAATTTTGATAGCATTATCCACCATATTATCAAAAGATGTATGATCTTGCATTTGTAGAGGATAATTGATCTCTAGAACAAGGTTATTGATGAAGATTTCCAGTTTTTCTATTTCTGGAATAGGTCTGGCATATAGAGAGAACTTCTTCCTCCATCTCTTGAGAAATGTTAGGAATGGCTCCCCTGGGTATTGCTTGAGATTACAGATATTGATCATGGTGACCAGGTGCTGAATATTATAGGAGTATTGCTGGTAGAACAATTTGATCAACTCCTCAAAAGTTTTGATAGTAAAAGGCAGTCTAGAGAACCAGTGGATGGTTTCTCCCCCTAGAGATTGAGGGAAGAGACGCATCAGATAGGTCGGTTCATGCATGAACTCCATTGATTGCGTACATAATTCTCTGACATGATCTTGAGGATCAGAGTGTCCATCATACTTGTCATACTTTGGCATCTCCACTCTTTTTGGAAATGGTGGCATATACAAGTCTTTGTCAAATGGAAAAGGACATAGAGCCTCCATGGAGAACTCTTTAGGTTCCTTCTCTTTCTTGAGATTGTTAAGTTCAACTTGCATAGCATGCATCTGTTTCATCATAGCTGTGAGTGGATTCTCTTCCTCATGTGTAATGATGTCTTCAACATTAAATTTGGGAGGAAGTTTAGCTCCTTGATGAGCTAATTGTAAAAAGTATGCTTCTCTATCTTCTTTCAAGAAATGCTTCATCATTCATTTGAAGTTATCATCATTTTGATATTGAGCAATTTCTTTAGGTGTGGGTTCCTAATCTGCACCATGTTGAGATTGAGCTCTTTGAGAGCCAAAATTTGTCCCTTCTTGAGACATGGTAGGATTTTGTGGACTCCCTAGATTAGATTGATGAGGGGTATGTTGAGTACCTCTGTGAGTTGATGGAGGAGGTATGTAACCAGATTTCAATCGATAGTTGCCAAGACCATCATCCTCGTAAAGACTAGAATTGATGAGTTGCTCAAGAGTTGGAGTTTGGAGAGTGGTGATAGATTTTTTGTGAGAGGAAGCTCTAGTCTCCACCATTCACCTCAAGTGAAACAAAAGAATAAGATCCAGATAACTGAAGAATGAATTGAATCAAGATGATCAGATGATGCAACCTTGTCAAGGTTTGATTGATTTGAAGATTTGATTAGATGTTGATGAAGGATACTGTGCCTTGGATGTATGGGTAGGTTCCCAAAAGATAGCGGACAAGATATCACAACACTTAGTCATTTTGATGATTGATTGAAGATTGATAGTTATGACAAGGTTTTGACACAGGATGATAAGGACTCAAATCGATTAAATAGAAGGCTGAATTGGATTTAAAAGGCCACTTTAGGAAAATGATTGGATTCTTAATAGCTACTGCTTTGTTCCTGACACAGTGATTCGTTTGACAGATTCTAAAATTAGGTTGAAAAAGCTAAATATCTGGCAATTTTGACAATTTTCTTTTGACAACTTTCAAAAATTTCCCAAACGACACTCTGCAAACTCGTATGACAGTGGGTATGCTGTGAAATGACAGTTGCAAAAATCATAGGACAGTTGCAAGATTTTGACTTTTAGAATTTTCTGGCATCAAAACTTGTATGACACTGGGTTGGTTATCATACGACAGTTGGGTATCAATGAAATGACAGTTGAAAATCTCACATGACAGTTGCAAGATTTTGACTTTGAGAATTTGCTAGCATGGAAACTCATACAACACTAGGTACTCAATCATACGACAAATGGGTTGTAATGAAACAACACTTGATGGAAACTCGTATGAATTTCTGACCTCCTGAGATGACTTTTGACTCCAGAAAAGGATTTTACTTCAGATTTTGCAAATTTTGAGTTTTCAGATTTGAATTGTTTACAAATTTCAATGTCCAAATTTGAGGATTGTAACAGATTTGTCCATTTTCAATAACCAGATAGATAAACAAGCATGCAAAACAGCAAGCAAGTGATTTCAAGCATGTCTGAAAATAATGAACAAGGGCAAAAGCAACCTTGTGCATGAACAATCAAGTGACTTATTTGCTCTAATCCTCAGAAGTGCTAATTGTGTATGTTCCAAAAATGTTTTGCAATAATGCACATATACCCTATAAAATGAAAATTTGGCCTCGCTAGGGTTTTAGTAATGGTTTGACTCTGCAACTTTTATGATCCAAAGGGGTGAACTCCAATCCTGGCACACAAGGGTTTTGACACAGTCTGAGAACTTAATCTTCAGGAGCTGCTAGGGAGATCTGACAACCCAACAATGAACCATACCCATGGAGATTTCTTCCATAAGGACATTTATATAGTGGCTATCACTACCACGGTGAAAATGGCTATTACTGCTTGAGGTTTTGTCAACGCAGTTTACCCTATGAAGGGATTGTCCGCTACGGTTAACCCTCTCTAAAGGTGACTCACAATAGTATGCCACAAGGGGACTTGGCTCCAAATCCAAGGTTTTGATGCCTCTTCACTTTTAACCCAAACAAAGCAAGTAGATTAATCTGACACGCTAAGACAAAATTTGTCTCACAAAGGTCTATGATATCAACCCCACGTGATCTATCAACCCCTCTGGAGAGAGAATGTATCAATCAATAAGGGAAGATGCACTAACCAATTTTGATTCACCAAAGCTCATGATGTCTACCCCACATGATCTATCAACCTCTCCTGGGAGAGAATGTATCGATCAATAAGAGAAGACACACTAACCAAGTTAAATGTGAAACACACTAAGTATCCTCCCTACCTACAAGGATTCTGTCGTCAAGAAGGATTTCACTGGGAATCCAATCTCTCAAGAATCATGAATAGTGTTCATAGGGCCTAATTACTATGTGAGCACAGATCTATGTTTCCAAAAGCAAATCTACCAAAAGTATCCAAAAATCAGAAAGAGGAACACTTAACGCTTAAAGAGAATATGAGATGAGTCCATAAGGTGGAACACTTAACACCTCACACAAGCTGAAAATGAGTCCCCAACTTAGAAAACAAGTGAGTTCCTAAAAGCACAAAAGGGTTTCCAAGTGGAACACTTAACACTTCTATCCTATTGACCCCTCCCCTTTATGGCGCTGAGATTGCAACCACGGGGCAGAATGAGGGGCCGGTGGATTAGCGAGTCCAATAACCCAAGATAGCAATCAAGATCAATCACAAGTATCTGAGACTACTTAATGAATCCTTAAGGGATCACAACCTAGTATCAATTATGCAAGTGTGTAAAACAAAAGTATGAAAAGAATCACCCAAGCTAGGCACACGAGAGATTTATTTTAAGCCCCAAATCAAAATATTATCAGCACAAGTGGAATACCTGAGATCCTCGCAATGCATTTAGTATATTTTTACCTGATTTTAGAAAACTTTACACTTTTTTCAATCAAAACCAGCAAGAGTCAATCAAAAATAGAGAATTCCAACTGTTAAGATTAGCTGTTAGTCAAAATCCAAAAATCAAATCTGACAAACTGCCTGCAAAAATGAAATGACAGTTAAAACCTATTGTCAAAACTCGTACGATAGTGGGTATGCTCCCAGATGACAATCTGGAAACTCGTACGACAATGGGTATGCTCCCAGACAACAGTCTAGAAACTCGTACGACACTGGGTGTCTGATGAAACGATAATCTAGCCTCCAAATGACAATGGGTGCCTGATGAAATGACACTTGGTCAACTGTCATATGACAGTGGGTTCAAAATCATATGACTTTTGTCAGAAACTCATACAAAGATTGTACGGACAAAAAAAAATCATATTTTTGCACAGAAATCGAGGAGAAAAAGATAGAAATTGATAGAATTGAATTGGAAACCCATTTCAGGGCCCCACGGTGGGCACCAAAAATGTGTGTGTGAAAATTGTACCTGATCTGTAGACACAACACTTTAGTAAAACATTAGAGGTTAGCAAAAATCAAAATCATGCAAAATTGAAATCTAATTTAACCAAGCGATTTACTGCCTTCTAGTAGGTGCGAGATTAATGTTCTCAGATTGTTATCGAGATCAGTGACCTAGGCGACACCTAAATGAAGGATTTGAATGCCAAACTGATATGAAATATGAATGCAATTAATCTATATTTTTGATATTTTATATGCAATGATATGAAAAACTAATATGAATCTATGCTAATATGGAAATTGATCTAACAATGATATGAATCTATGCTAATATGATATGCAATGCTCAAAACTAGAAATGATATGATATGAGAATGAAAATTCTAACAATAATATGAAAGCTATAAATTTGAAATTGATCTCACAAAGCTTTGAATCCTCAAAGTTATCTTTCAAGCTCCAATTGTGCAAATTCTCCAAATCTGATATGCTATGATTCCTGTAGAGTAAGTTTGCAATTTTCAAGATGAATTATGAAGAGCTAAAGCCTTGGTTTTATAGAAATCCAGAGCTTTGGAGGTGCATGAAAAAAAGCCATAAATCACTCAGATTAACTCAGCTTGATTTTTGAGTTATTTTTAAATAACAGATAATTAAGTCACAAACATCATGCAAAAGCTAAGTTTTAACTCAAAATAGAGTTTAGCTTTAATTGATAATTGATAGTTGTCTACTTTTATGATTGTGCATGTTTTATTTATGAATTAATTTAATAAATAAAGTGATTTATGCTCAACTTAACTGATTTTTGAAAATAAATAATTGATTTATGGGTTAATCAATTATTTAATCAAACTTTTATTAAAAACTATATTATTAAATAATGACAACTTGCTTTAATTAATTAAATAAAAATTTAATCAATTATTCATAGGATATTGGATTTATTGTCAAAATTAAGTAATACAATTAATAATAGATAGAACTAAATTTAATTACATAATTAAGTGGCAAGATATTAAATCTAATTAATTAAATATGAAACTATTCAATTAATCAAACTTAGGATAAATGTGATTTATCGCCAAATAATCATTAAATTAAAGATAATTAAGATAATTAGGAATATTTCTAGGAATATTCCCCGATGCAGAATTTAAGATAATCAATTATGATTCGATGATGCTTAGATGTGCCTTAGATTAGGACTTCGATGTTGATTTCGTTCAATTTGTAGATGTAGGAGGTTAATGAACTTATAGCCCATTTTTGGGGTATTACACATATGAGCCCTATGGACACATTGGAATTCTCAAGTGTGTCTTAAGGTGTCCTATGACCCCTTCAGACACACTTGAGCATTCAAATGTGTTAGAAGGGGTCATGAGGACTTCCTAGGGGTCCTAGTATGCCTTATCATGCGTTAGGACCCCTAGGAAGTCCGTATGACCCCTATGGAAACATTGGAATGATAAAGTGTGTCTTAAGGGCTCCTACAACCCCTTCGGACACACTTGAGTGTTCAAATGTGTCAAATGGGGTCATGGGGACTTCCTAGGGGTCCTAGTATGTCTTATCATGCGTTAGGACCCCTAGGAAGTTCTCATGACCCCTATGGACACATTAGACACATCACATGTGTCTTAAGGGGTCTTACAACCCCTTCAAACACACTTGAGAATTCAAATGTGTCAAAAGGGGTCATGTGGACTTCCTAGGGGTCCTATTATGCCTTATCATGCATTAGGACCCTTAAGAAGTCCACATGACCGCTATGGACACATTGGAATGATCAAGTGTGTCTTAAGGGGTCCTACAACCCCTTTGAACACACTTGAGCATTCAAATGTGTCAAATGGGGTCATGGGGACTTCTTAGGGGTCCTAGTACACCTTATCATGTGTTAGGACCCCTAGGAAGTCCGTATGACCCCTATGGACACATTAGACACATCAAGTGTTTCTTAAGGGGTCCTACTACCCCTTCAAACACACTTGAGAGTTCAAATGTGTCAAAAAGGGTCATGGGGACTTCCTAGGGGTCCTAGTATGCCTAATCAAGCAATAGGACCCCTAGGAAGTCACCATGACCCCTATGGACACATTAGACACATCAAGTGTGTCTTAAGGTATCCTACGACCCCTTTGGACACACTTGAGCATTCAAATGTGTCAGAAGGGGTCATGGGGACTTCCTAAGGGTCCTGATATGCCTTATCATGTGTTAGGACCCCTAGGAAGTCCACATGACCCCTATAGACACATTGGAATGATCAAGTGTGTCTTAAGGGGTCCTCCGGCCCCTTTGGACACACTTGAGCATTCAAATATGTCAAATAGGGTCATGAGGACTTCCTAAGGGTCCTAGTACACCTTATCACGTGTTAGGACCCCTAGGACCCCTTCAGACACACTTGAGCATTTCAATGTGTCAGAAGGGGTCATGGGGACTTATTTAGTATAGTCAGACTACTGACATTAGAAGGAGTCGATTACATTATATATAATACATTATATACATTAGTATATATATTATATACATTAGTACATATAATACATTAGTATATATATAATATACATTATATATATATTATATACCCCAGTTTATATGTAAAAGTTCAATTGTTTCATTTGCGCCCGCCCCTTTTTCATCTACCTAGAAATATTGGGTACCCAATTTTTGACTGGTCATATTTGACCAAAATATTCCCTGTCCCCACAGACCAGAGAAGCATGGGATTTTAGACTTTTTCACGGGTTGCAGGAAAAAAAAAAGTGATTTGGGGCCCATTTTTTGTTTTTTGTCAACTTGTGGTCTCACCATGGGAAGCAGAAGTCATCGAAAGGCTAAACGAAAGAGGAAGGTGAAGAATGAAGAAATTCAAGCATATAGGGAAAATGATAGGGAAAATCACCGAAGGAGAGAAGGTATGTTAAACATTAATCAAGGTGACCCTGTAAATGTAGTTGCAAGTGAAGAGGATGTTGAATTTGAAAATAATATGGAAATTAATTTTGTGAATGAAAAAGTAGATTTGGGGAATGACAATGAATTGAATGAAGATGAAAATGTACAGATGGAGATTGAAAATGTAGACTTGGGGAATGAAAATGTTGCACAAGCACCACATGAACATTACACGCTCCAAATTATATGTGAAATGAAGTCCCTTGCAATAAAGATAATCAATCTTCAAATTTGGGGCTTTCAAGAACACCTAAATGGTTAATTGAAATTGAGGAGAACATTATGAATAATTGGAAAGGAAAGAGGTCACATAGAACCATTAGGCTATGGGCTTCAAGACTTTATGATCAATTTTTGGAAACAAGACATTGGTTGAGAAATGTCAAATTTTTGTGCAGTGGTTAAAGATGCAAAACATGAGACCTGTGCTTGTGAAATTGAAGATTCATGTGAACAAGAAAATGGAGAGAAATGCCATTGTTGTGAAGAATCTTTTCAGTGCTCTCAATAGCATTAGGAAGACTAGTAGAGAAAAAGACAAGAGAGTTGCTCGGAGGGTTATTACAACCTCCTTAGTAAGTCATCAGTTGAGAAAGGCTCATTTGATGAGATAAACTTGTGTTGACTTCAATATAGACTATAAAAATTTGGGTAGAGCACTTGCAAGAAGAGAAAGACTTGATGATCCACTTCAAATTGATAGATGGGCTTATGGTGGGAGACTTCCGCATTTCGATAAGAAGCTAACAGATTTTGTCAAGGATAAAATTCAAGAATTTTGGGATGCTAACTCAAGAGTGTCACCAAATGCGAAGGATGTCTTGAAGTTGAGAGTTGGCAATCGAGACCGCACTCCACCTTCTAAACATTATGTGGAGGTAAGTCAAACAATGTTTTATAAAAAAAATTGTGAGACACATCCAACATTGAAAATATCACAAAGGTCTTTTGAATCCGTGAAGCCATTTTATTGTGTACCACTTAAGATTCGGAATACATGTTGTTGCAAATATCATGTTGAGTTTTCAATGCATCATGAATTATTACGGTCCATTCATTCTACTTTGCATACTAATAAAATGCTAGAGGATTGTGGTGCAAGTAGTCTTCCCAAATCATCAAGAGACTTGCTAGATCAATTTTTATGTCATAGAGATGATGGTTGTTTATTTTATAAAAAAGATTGCTTAAATGTCAAGTGCTCAGAATGTGGTGGCTTGTCCAAGTTTAGAACATTTTTTCATGAGGGTTTGGAACACAAATTTGGAAAGACACTCGTCCAAAAAAAGGTATATGAAATAGTGAAATATACATTGAAGAGTGGAGGTGAAGGCTCTAGATGTGAGTTAGTTGCAAAAGAATACAATGTTGCTTATTTTATCTTAGATTTCAAGACAAATCTTTTTTACAAGTATGCAAGGCATATTCATAGGTCTCAATGGTTGGATCTACAATTTAGGACATGTAAGTACACTTTCCCCATTGGAACTATTATATCCATTGTATACTTTGCGGAGAACTATACATTGCAGCCCCAAAATGAGACTCAAGATCAATATTACAATTCCATTCAGGTTGCTATTTTTGTACACATCACATATAGACATTCCCTTGATAGCACAAAAGATGAGAAAAAGATAATCAGAGAGTACCATTTTTATATGAGTGACGACAGGTCTCACTCTCATGAGTTTGTTCAACATTATTTCCAGAACTATTTTGACTTCTTGCAGGACAATGGTATTGCTATGGATAGGCATCTCATTTAGTCAGATAATTGCACTAGTCAATTTAAGAATGCAAAAATGTTTTATTGGTTGTGTAGAATGCATGTGGAGATAGGTGTACCTCATATTTGGAGTTTTTTTGAGTCAGGGCATGGGAAAGGGGAGCATGATGGAGCAGGTGTGTGTGTCAAGAGAGCTCTAGTTAAGGAGCAATTGAGGATTTTAGGTGTTGTACTTCTTGATGCTTATTCTATTGTTGATTGGTGTACTTTAGCATTGTCATAGGGGGGGACTCTTGATTCTACAATGCATAGATTCTTTTGGTTGGTTGAGGAGGGAACTATAGGAGATAGATTGGATTGTCAAATAGTGAAAGACTCTTCAAAAATGCATTCATTTCGAAGCTCCAATAGTAGTACATGGACCATTTGGACATGAGAGTTGGCTTGTTTTTACCCCATGTGTTTTCAATATGATTGGGATCATTGTGAGTCAAGTGAGTGCGTGGATACATGGGTTCCATAGTATCTAACTCCTTTATCTTTGACACTCTCTATAAGAAATGATGACATGGACACTTCAGTTGAGTATGACCATCTTTCAGATCTTTTGAAGTGAGGAGATTTTTTTGCATTGGTTGCACTGTAGGGGAATGATGAGAGGTCAGATTATTGGTTAGCACATTGTGTATGAGGTAAACAGAAGCTTGTACAATCGATGATAGATGGTGATGGGTTCACATATCCTACTAGTTCATTTGTTGTTGCGGGAACATGGCTATGAACACACATGATTAGAAAGAATGGAAATCCCATATTTGAACACTATGAGAAGCGCAAAACTATTCTCATGTATTCACACCTTGTTATAGAAACAAATGTCAAGTTTTCAAAGCATCAAGGAAGACCAAAGACAAAAGAACTTTGGACTATTAGTATTGATGATCATGAAGCACTATTGGAGACCCTGAAGCAAAGAGATGACCCTTTAGGAACACTTGACTAGGTAATAAGTTAACTTAGTGCATTGTTTTCTAAGTTCATTAAGATTAATTTCAATACATTAATTTCACCTTTCTTAGATTGTATTTTGAGTCAATAAACTTGGTTTTGTATGTGATTGTAACCTGTGCAGGAGCACCTATGAAGACACCTATGGTCACCATGGATCCAATCAGAGATAGAAGCACAAAAGGATCCTTAATGGTTAATTGAGATCTTTTGAAGCCTATAATGGCAATTTGTAACAATCAATTTGATTTAAAAGTTAAATGTCCTAGAAGTCTTGATAAGGACTTATGACCAAAATCATGTATGGGTGGTCAATAGTGCCAACAAGGGATCTTATATGTCATTTACTTATGTCATTTGCATGGTTTGAATTCTTACATGTTTGATTGTTGTTTCTAAAGCTTTAAGGATATTGTTTTTTATCATTTCAAACAATCTATAGAAGTTAAACCTCACACATAATAAGAAAAATATTAAAAATAATTGAATTTTAGTAGAGTACTGACTAGCTTAATCATGATTAGTTTCACAGTTCAAATTTTAAACATACCACTAACAGTCATTGCAACGGAACTCGGTCAATAAAAGAAGTGTGCATGCTTTCCCATTTGGTTCTTCTCTTGTTTCAGAATGAAAACCTAATTGTTTCCACTAAAGACAAGGACATGTTCCCAAGGACTACTTACTCAATTTGTAAAACACAACTGCTTTTAGGTTGTCTAGTGTACCATAATGCATTGTGTGTTTTATGGTCTACAAGTGACGTGCTTTCTGAGTTTGCACAGGAGAGTAAAATGGTTAACTTTTTTGTTACTAAAAATCATGTGGACTATAAGTTGGTAGTTCACTTTCATGACATTGTAAATGTGAGTGAAAAACCCATTCCACCCATGGAGTCAATGGAACGCTCGCAAACATGCTCGACCCAAGTGACCCCAAGGTGCATTAAGCATGATTGGGTATAGATCTTCCGAGGCTTGTATCTCAGACCTTGTGAGAGGTATTGACAAACCATCAAGGGTTACAGGATTTTGATTCTGAGGTCTACAATAACCTCTCTCAGTTTTGGGTGATTCGACTTCATTTTCATTTGGCAAGGTGATCTCAGTTGATGCCAAAACCTACAGTGAGGGTCAATTGAAAGTATCTCAGTAGTGTATCTTTCAAACCATCCGTCCTGGCATCAAACTGTTTGCTCCATCAGCTCTGGCTGGCCAAGTAAATACCAGTGACAACCCCATTCCACCCATGGAGTCATTGGAATACTTGTGACCACACTTGACCCAAGTGACCCCAAGGTCTTTTGAGGCTTGTATCTTGGACCTCGTGAGAGGTATCAACAAACCATCAGGGCTACAAGATCATGATTCTGAGGTCTACAATAATCTCTCTTGGTTTTGGGTGATTCAACTTTGTTTACATTTGGCAAGGTGATCTCAGTTGATGCCAAAACTTGTAGTGAGGGTCAGTTGAAAGTAGCTTAGCAGTGTATCTTTCAAACTATCTATCCTAGCATCAAACCGTCTGCTCCATCAGCTCCAGTTGGCCAGGTAAACGCCAGTGACAACCCCATTCCACCCACGGAGTCACTAGAATTCTCACGACCATGCTTGACCCAAGTGACCCCAAGGTGCACTAAGCATGATTGGGCAATGATCTTCCAAGGCTCATACCTCAGACCTCATGAGAGGTATCGACAAACTATTAGGGGCTACGAGATCATGATTCTAATTTCTACAATAACCTCTCTCAGTTTTGGGCGATTCGACTTCGTATGCATTTGACAAGGTGATCTCAGTCAATGCCAAAACTTGTAGTGAGGGTAAGTTTAAAGTAGCTCAGCAATGTATTTTTCAAACCATCTATCCTAGCATCAAACCATCTGCTCCATCGGCTCTGATTGGCCGGTTAAATGCCACTGATAACCCTGCTCCACCCATGGAGTCACTGGAATGCTCGCGACTGTACACACTAAGATGTGCACTTCTCTAAGTCATTACTTCCAAGAGAATCCATGGATTGGAAACCTTGAGAAATCAATTTAGAGCTCCCTAGGCATGGAGTGCAAGGGTGTTAAGAATGCTCTCAGCTAGAGCTATTAAGCCAATAACCTTGCTAGTTAACCATGCAATGGGAGATTCAAATGAAGACAAGGGAAAGAATGCCAATATCCCCAAGAATCAAATGGAAATGAAAATGCAAATGCAACTATGCTAGAAATGGAAATGCAAGCTATGCTATGAAAGGAAATATGCAAGTGTTACAATCTAGACTAATTAATCTATGTGAGTTAATCTAGAGCATAGAAATGAAGCTAATCTATGAAAGCATAAATGTGAAACTATGATGCAAGAAATGGAAGATGAATGCAAGAATGCCTTCAAAAAGCTCCAAAGTCTCCAAGCAATCCTACAACATAAGGTTAGTATTCAAAAGATGGATGTTAAAATGAGAAGAGAGCTCTCCTTTTATAAGAAATGAGAAAGAATGGACCATGGAGATTAAGAGGCAAAAGATTTAATCAACAGTGGAGCATCAAAGAGGAGCAATCCATGTGCACAAATATCCTTCAATGAGAAAATAAGAGTTGACTGTTGTGTCCATATGAGACAAAAAGTGTTTTTTCCCTTTTTATAAAATAGGAATAATGCTTTATTTGTGCAACTTAGGATAAGAGGAAAAGTGGGGACTTTTTATTTAATAAAAGAGGAGGAAACTCCTTTTAATTAAATAAAGACTTTAGGATAAAATGGATAGCCCATAGAAAATAATTGAATAAATGATAGAACTAGGATTTGATCAAGAATAAGCAATTGATGATTTTAGAAAATAATGCTAGCAAGGGGCTAATAGTCTAGATGACCATTTTTAGATGATTACAGTGACCACTCTCGACACAAGTGACCCCAAGGTGCACTAAGCATGATTGGGTAGTGATCTTTTGAGGCTAGTATCTTGGACCTCATGAGAGGTATTGACAAACTGTTAGGGGCTACGGGATCATGATTCTGAGGTCTACAATAACCTCTCTCTATTTTGGGCAATTAGACTTTGTTTGCATTTGGCAAGGCGATCTTAGTCAATGCCAAAACTTGCAGTGAGGGTCAATTAAAAGTAGTTCAGTAGTGTATCTTTCAAACCGTCTATCATGGCGTCAAACCATCTACTCCATCAGCTCCAATTGGCTGGGTAAATGCCACTAACAACCTCATTCCACCTACGGAGTCACTGGAACACTCTCAACCATGCTCGATCCAAGTGACCCCAAGGTGCACTAAGCATGATTGGGCAGTGATCTTCCAAGGATCGTATATCAGACCTCATGAGAGGTATCAAAAAACCATCAAGGGCTACAGGATTATGATTCTGAGGTCTACAATAACCTCTCTCGGTTTTGGGCGATTTGACTTCATTTGTATTTGGCAAGGCGATCTCAATCGATGCCAAAACTTACAGTGAGGGTCAGTTGAAAGTAGCTCAGCAATGTATCTTTCAAACCATCTCTCTTGACATTGAACCATCTACTCCATCATCTCCGATTGGCTGAGTAAATTCCACTAACAACCCCATTCCATCCATAGAGTCACTAGAACACTCGCAACCACGCTCGACCCAAGTGACCCCAAGGTGCACTAAGCACGATTAGGTAGCGATCTTTCGAGGCTCGTATCTTAGACCTTGTGAGAAGTATCGACAAACCATTAGGGGCTACAATATCATGATTCTAAGGTCTACAATAACCTCTCTTGATTTTGGGTGATTCAACTTCATTAGCATTTGGCAAGGTGATCTCAGTCGATGCCAAAACTTGCAGTGAGGGTCAGTTGAAAGTAGCTCAGCAGTGTATCTTTCAAACCGTCTGTCTTGGCATCAAAGAGTTTTCTCCATCAGCTCTGGTTGGCTAGGTAGATGCCATTGGCAACCCTGGTCCACCCACGGAGTCACAAGAATGCTCGCGACCACGCTCGACCCAAGTGACCCCAAGGTGCACTAAGCACGATTGGGCAACGATCTTCTAAGGCTCATATCTCAGACTTCGTGAGAGGTATTGACAAACCATTAGGGGCTATGGGATCATGATTATGAGGTCTAAAATAAATTCTCTCAATTTTGGGCAATTCAACTTCATTTGCATTTGGCAAGGTGATCTCAGTCAATGCCAAAACTTGCAGTGAGGGTCAGTTGAAAGTAACTCAGTAGTGTATCTTTCAAACCGTCCATCCTGGCATCAAACCGTCTACTCCATTGGCTTCGGTTGAAGGAGTAAACACCACTGACAACCCCATTCCACCCATGGAGTCACTGGAATGCTCATGACCATGCTCGACCAAAGTGACCCCAAGGTGCACTAAGCACGATTGGGCAGTGATCTTATGAGGCTTGTATCTCTAACCTTGTGAGAGATATCGACAAACCATCAGGGACTACAAGATTTTGATTCTGAGGTCTACAATAACCTCTCCAAGTTTGGGTGAGTTGACTTCATTTGCATTTGGCAAGGTGATCTCAGTCAATGCCAAAAATTATAGTGAGGGTCAGTTGAAAGTAGCTCAGTAGTGTATCTTTCAAACCGTCCATCCTGGTATCAAACCGTCTGCTCCATCAGCTCTGATTGGTCAAGTAAACACCATTGACAACCCTTTTTTTCCCATAGATTCACTGGAACGCTCGCAACCACGCTCGACCCAAGTGACCCCAAGGTGCACTAAGCACAATTGGGCAACAATCTTCTGAGGCTTGTATCTCAGACCTCGTGAGAGGTATTGACAAACTATCAGGGGCTACAGTATTGTGATTCTGAGGTCTACAATAACCTCTCTTGGTTTTGGGTGATTCAACTTCATTTGCATTTGGTAAGGCGATCTCATTCAATGCCAAAACTTGCAGTGAGGGTCAGTTGAAAGTAGCTCAAAAGTGTATCTTTCAAACCATCTATCCTGGCATCGAACAGTATGCTCCATCAGCTCTGGTTGGCCAGGTAAATGCCACTAACAACCCCATTCTACCCACAGAGTCACTAGAACGCTTACAACCACACTTGACCCAAGTGACCCCAAGGTGCACTAAGCACAATTGGGTAGAGATCTTCTGAGGCTTTTATCTCAAACCTTATGAGAGATATCGCAAATCATCAAGGGCTATAGGATCTTAATTTTGAGGTCTATAATAACCTCTCTTGGTTTTGGGTGATTCAACTTCGTTAGCATTTGGCAAGGCGATCTCAGTCGATGCCAAAACTTCAAGTGAGGGTTAGTTGAAAGTAGCTCAACAGTGTATCTTTCAAATCATCCATCTTGGCATCGAACCGTATGCTCCATCGGCTTGGGTTGGCCGCGTAAATGCCACTGACAACCCCATTCTACCCATAGAGTCACTGGAACGCTTGCGACCACACTCGACCCAAGTGACCTAACAACACAAGTGCTACATTTCTCTATGGATTTAGTAAACCCCAATATGATGAGTTATCCACATAGTGAGTATACACATAGTATTGAAACAATGTAGTACTAAGTGGCTCAAGTGAGTATATATAATGGTATAAAACATAAGAACATAGGAAATCTATAGAAGTTAAACCTCAAACATAATAAGCTCCATGAACAGGGTATTCCAGAGTAAAGAAAAACAAATGTAGCTTCAACAAGATATAATTTAAACATAATGATAATCATAGTCAAGATATAACTTCACCATTCAATTCCATAAACATGAATAATAAATATGTATACAAAAGATGAAGCAAATATAACATAAAAATGAACATGTTCTATATATAGAAAGTATCAAATGTATCAAAAGTATCTCCATATACAAATATGGCACATGCCATTTCAAAATGTCTACAAAATCAATGTTTCAAGGTGTACAATGTGGCATATATGCCATCTCAAAATGTGCCAAGTGGCATCTATAAATGACCACAAAACTAAAACTACATCCTATGTCGTAGGGGGGTCATCAAAATGTAGCCTCTTTGAAGAAGTGTTTGGCTCTGATTGATCCCCAAGTTAGATTGCTTACTTTATATGATTTGTACATATATATATATATATATATATATATATATATATATATATATATATATATAGTTCATAATTCAAACACTAATTTAATTAAAATTATAACTGAATACAAATATGTGTACCTGGCCTCTCGGTCACCTACCATGATCAGGTGTCCTAGCATAAGTGCTTGGTAGTAAAGAGACCATGCCAACACTACCAACTCTGACCTATAAATATATATTTGCAATAATGAGATTAGTAGAGTGGTGCAACATAGAGTAATAAATCTACAAAATAGGATGATTTGAACTAAAATTAAAACTTACATCTAGTGATCCCTCCTCTGGAATAGTGGGCTGGGTCAACAAAGATACAAAAGATTCTCATGGGCCCTCCCTCACACTAGGAGTAACCTATGAGAGTAAAAATATTGTCAATTATATATAAATGTACTTCATCATAACAACCCTAGTTACAAAATACAAATAACAATATGTAAAAGTCTATGTACAATCAGGCTATCACTACGAATTGAGATGCCTGTTAGCCTAGGCTCCCGAACCCATGTCGAAACATCATCGATAGCCATACCCTATACAATAAATTCAAGTAAAATATTTATTACTACACACAAGTGGCATACATATGCATGCATAATTAATCTTAAACAATTAATTACCTTTCCTTTGTCGACACCTGATGAAGGAACCCCCTTGTGCCCCCCACTAACATCGGTTGTAGCCTGCAAGAGTACAATAAGATGACAATATATTAGTAAATGTATGAATTTTATTGCTCTAATGATAGAAATTTAAGCATGTACACCAAATGATTTTTAAAAAAATGGGTACATAATTTATAATATATCGTATAGGCATCAAGGCCAAATGAAATGGCCGAAGCTGTGGACTCATCCACCTGTCTCAACTCCTCCCGTGTCATCAACTAAACATAAATGGAAAAAATATATATACATAAATGCATGCAATCATTAAAACTAATCTAAATAAATAAATTAAATAAGTCATGTGAAAAATTTATTTATAATGTTTACTCTTACCATATCAATAGGAGTCCATGGCTCTATGTACACCTCCTGACCACTCTCATGAGATGTAGATGCTCCATGAGGTGTTGCAGGCTCTACAGCTACGTCTCCTACATCCTCCTCATCAATAACATATTGATATGTATCAGCATCAGTAAGCAGTCCGAGACACATAGTCTTGCATATAATGCAAATATGGGGCTCGCATACATGTGAACTTCAGTGAGATGTCGATGCACCAGCATCATCCACACCAGGAGGAAACACTGACCTGGTCTGCATGATCAACTGATCACTCAGTAAATGAATGACCCTAATAGTCTATGAGGTAGCCTCTACAATGATATCAGGATGCTGCACTCGAGGAGGGGGTGCGACATCAATCGGGGGGACAAATGTAGTGGCCTTTTTGCACTGGGCAAATGGCCTAGTTTGAGGAGCTCCTCCACCTACATGAATGTTGGGCCTCATACTCCAATAATTAACATTGTAACCAAGCACAAACTCAGCATACAATTTTTTTATGAAATAGAAAGGGAGCTCCAAATTGCTATGGGGTGGTTTATCAAAAACCATCCACTAGAGATCCCAAAAGTGTATGCGCATTGCTTCATTTGTGCACCATTTTATTGATAATTTGGGCTTTTTGGGGTCAACTTGTAATCCAATTTTAAGATTCACAAAAAGAGAGGCTATATCTTCCTTATATTAAGGGTCGCAATCCCATCATGGTCAAGCCTATCATCAAATTGGGCGTGCATATCATCATGCTAATGAAGAGCAGCATTATGTTGCTGCGTGAGTGTGTCAATATTTTCAATAATAGTATTTAATGTGGCAAGCATGGGACCTAATGTAGGTCTATTCTGATATATGTTTTGGAAACCTCATATTGTGTTCAAATTATCTTATATCAAATCTTCTAAAGATCGAGGGTTTTGAGATGGAGGATTGTTTTAGGGATCGTTATTTGGTGCGGGAGGGTTATTTTCTTCATTGTTGTCAGCCATGCCTGATTAAATAAAAAACAAATCTAAATTTTAATTTAATTTCATATATTATTACAAAAATAAATACAAAACCCTATTTTAACCAAAAAAACTACATTTAGCATCAAAATGAAATAAAACAATCAAATCTACAAAGAATTTACTTACCGTATACTATGGAGATCAAATTTGTTGTTGCAGAAATCAGATACCTAAAAATATTGTGTATATGATATTTGCAGTCATTTTCCAAACCCAAAATGTGAGGAGAAATGAGGAAAATGGCTCGTGAGTTTTGATTTATGCCACAAGTTTTGGGTACCCAATATTTTTTTGGGTACCTGATATATTTTTGGGTACCCGATTAAGCCTGTGCTTTGGTGTTAGGTTTGCCCAAGTGTACTAACACCTAGGCCTACTAAAAATTCAACAAGCATTTTCATGCACTTTTGGACGAGTGAAAAGTGAATATTTTTCACATCACCACTTTTTGGCCCCTCATGATCTTGCACATACCCATATATCTCTTTTAGTTTGATTTACTTCCTAGGGTTTTAACAACAAATACAAAAAAAACCTAACTAATTTAAGACAAGGATTTTCCTCAATGTTTTTCTAACAAAAATACTAAGTATTCACAATTCCACAATCACAATATTTGTTCAACCAAAAATCTTTCAAAAAAAAAAATGTACAAAAGAAGAATTACAAAACTACCATCAACAAAATCTAGCAAGCACAAAGTAAACAATATTTTAAAACAAAATTGGATCTACGAGGGTTTCAAACCTTACCTGGAATCCTCAAACTGATCTGAACATCAAATAAGATCAAATCAAAACACTCCAAAATCCAAGCTGTGAAAACCATTCTCTACTTTCAAGTACCACAACCATCTTCCAAAACCTGATAAACGTGTCCCTAATAATGCCCAAAACCCTCTAATATAGAAAACCTGCCAAACTAGGGTTTCAAAACATGCAACTCCAAAAACAAGACGAGTTCAACTCCAAAATATAAAAAGAATTACTTTTATTTTATTTTCCTCTACTTGAGTCACTTTAACTCAACTTTTATTTTAAAAGCTAAAGTTCTGATTTAATAAAGTATTTTCTAAATATGCAAATCAACCTTAAAATCACTTAACTCCTTATGGATTTAAATATTATTTTTCATATTTTAATAAAATTAAAATTCCTAGCATATTCAAAATATGCAATTTAATAATAAATATTATTTTATATTTTAATTATGCATTCAAATTCCAATTTAGACTTGGCATTTAATTAAATCTCCACTTTCCATAACTAGAATTTCTAATTAATTCTTTTTAATTAATATAGGTATTTAATTAATTCTCATTAATTAAATAATCTTATATTTTAACATTCTAATATTTTATAAGATATAAGTAATCAATCACAAAATTAACTTTAATTAAATAATTTATCTATTTTAATACAAAAATCACATCAAACCTACATGCATGCAAAACCTAAAGAAATCGACTACATAAAAAATACTAAATCAAACACAAAGGAAGGGTTCACAAATGATGTCACCTTGATGAATTTGGAGGGTAGTAACTAAGGTACTTGTCCACTATTTTTGGACAATAAATGGCTTAGATTAGGATTCAGACCTATCTGTTATCTCCCCTCTTTTACCATTGAGATATTACAATAGGGCACACTCATCTTGATAATTCAAGGAAGTCGATGTCTGGTACCTAAAGTCCTGCATAAAAGATGAGCATGTACATACATGTATAAATATATAACAGACAATGACAAGGATCGATCGATCATGTGGATCTCACAAGAAAGTAACTGCAACTTCGTCCCTCAACCATATCAGGCACATCAAATAGAAATATAAAACATAAATACACTCCATACACATGTGGGTATGGGGTCAGTAAATCCATAAATATAAATGACATCGCAACATATAAAAAATCAAACTATGGGAAGGGTATTAGAGTAGTCTTGTTCTCAATATGTTTGAAGCAAAATGAAATTGTGCATTAAGCTAGGTAAAATATGATCGGCCATTAAATTAGACCTGAGAACTAATCACCACCATAAGTCCATAGTCTTCTTTTCAAAGTTTTGTCATTTGTGCAAACTTGTAAGTTGGTAACACCCTCTTGAGTTTGGTGAAGCTCGAAGTGAAGAAGGCTATATGCCTTGTTGATGTTGCATTTCTCTTGTCTTTAATTGGTGAATAGGTTTGGATTGTTGAAGTTAGCTTCAAGAGGCTTGCATATCCGATTCACAATGATGTCTCAAATAATATGAAGTACTATTTGAGACATTAATAAATTTAATTATTTATTAACTTATGACTTGTCTAATATCTCTCCATTATTAAAGAATTTATTTAATCTGTCGATTCAAGGATAGTCATTCTGACAACCTAAATGGATTCCTCCCTAGCTAAGAGGGAGTGTTAATTTTATTGTAGTTATGGTTGGAATCCACGGGCCAACCTAGATATCACAAAAGTTGTGATTATTTATATTATTAGGAGATGAAATAATTATATTATAATATAATTATATTATATAATTACATTTTATAATTATTATGTTATATGATCATATAATAATTATTATATTATATTAATAATATGATAATTATGATAATATTATTATATTGATAAATATAATTATTGATAATATGTTTTTGATTAAGTGCAAAAATAGGTTTTGGAAGGGCCCCAAAACCTTTACATAAATTTACAAGAGATAAGCATTACAGTCCATAAAAATAAAACACTACTGGAAACAACCCCAACCAACAAAACCCAAAAAACCAACAACCAACACCAACTAAAGAATAGATAAAAAAACAAAAGGTCAAAGAAAGAACTAGGCATAGATACAAAGGTATAAAGAAAAGCCAAGGAACAAAATGAAAGGCTAGGCCATCTCCTTCAGAGTAGCTGCAACCTCTTCTTCCATAATAGTCATGTTCTCCACCATGTTCTTGAGGTTTTGATTTTACTTTGTCAAAGAGGTAGCCTTCTTCCTGAGACTCGCATGGGTACATTTTATTGGACCTAGTGGTGACATCCTTTAAATTTTTTTTATAGAAATTTTCATGCTATCATGGCTGCTATTGTGAGACCTACCTCAGACCGACATAGTTTTACTATTTTACTTTCTATGCTTGCAATGATTATTACTTGGAAATACTTTGACTATCAAGACTCTTATGTATTTGAGGATCCATTGAATCCTATGTTATATGTTCAGTACTTGGTTATGTAATCAGGATATACTCGAGATACTTTATGTTTTGATCCAGTTTCAATTTACGATGATGTCATATATGGGAATAATCTTGTTGGATGCAATTGTGATGAAAATTAATTTAGGAAATTGATGATATGTTTATTTAATTCAAATACAAACATAGTTTATATACAATGTAGTATTGATGATGTATTATGTCTCAATATTATGTTATTTTAGACCTACTAATGTGTGCAATGAGTGTGTAGGGATAGTTGACCATGGATATAAATCAGGCACTCATAATTGGAACCTATGTTATTCCATGAATTTCAAGGTCTAGTTGGTATGAAGAATCATGGACCTCAATGTATACATTGTTTATTCATGAATGTGGTTTGCATGTGTATATTTAATTCAATTAAAGTAAATGTGATTAAGCCATGTCATTTGTTTATTTAAATTATGCCAATTTTGGCAATTATTTTAATTTAAGTGTTGGCATGACTAGTTAAGTGTATCATGTTTAGGTGTAGGGCTAACTAGGGGTTAACTTAGTGTAGTACCCAAGCCTACCCTGGGTTAGGAAGTTTCTTGATGGTCAACTTGACTTAGAAATCCGTGAGTAAACTTTAGGCAAGGTTTAGGAGGGTCTTTTAGGCTCCCAAAAGGTAACCGAGGTCAATTTTAGCTACCCAAGTTGGTACCCTAGGGGTTAGGGGTCTTTTTAAACCTATTAAGAGCCTAAAAACACATTTATTACTCCCCTAAAGTATCCCTTTTGAAGTTGTGCGAATTTGAAGAGTTGTGTAGTTTTGGTTAACCTCTCTTTTCTTCTCAAATTTGCATTTAACTCCATTAATGGAGAAGGAAGGCAAGTGGAAAGAAAGGGATGGTTTGATTCTCCTCACCATTTATTGGTCCTAGATATTTTAGAGGTTTTCCTTTATAGGGAAGATTTTAGAGAGAACTTGGGTGTTCACCCACTCTCTACCTTTAGAGACATTTTTCAGAATTTGAAGGAACTTTGGAAGGAATAGATTGGGAAGGATAGCTCAATTCAAGATTTTAGATTTAACCTTAAGCTTGGAGCAAGGTTGGTTCATCTTTTAGTGTAGAGGTTTTTTTTCTTGGCATAATGGAATCTGGGAGCTCCATTAATGGAGTCCTTTGTATTTTATGGTTTCTTGCTTGAGTTTTTGGTATGTTAGTTTGTTGTTTTTATTTTATAAATTTATTTGTGAATTAGATTCTTCAACGCATACTCACCCTTGGGAGGGAAGAGTAACCTTGAAGGGGGTGGTAGCAAGTGACTCCAAGTTAGTGCAGAGTCTCCCATGTGTGGAGGGATATACATGGGGTTCTTGATACCCATGATGCCAAGTATGGCCTAAGGGCACCTAGGGGGCATATGGAGGATTTATGACTGCATCTTGTATAGATGGTCATTCCAATTCCATGTGAGGCTTGTAAATTTTATTTTGATACTTTGGATTCTCCTTCTGTTATAGTCTACCACCACCTCTATGTTGAAGGAGGCCTCTTGGAGACCTTCCTCCTATTTAACCATGTATGGGAGTTTTCTAACAACCCTAGTAATTGGATCATACTATCTTGCCACTTGAATTATAATATCTGCATACTATCATACTATCGTGCGACCCCACTTTGGGTTGAAGAAGAAGAAAGGTCATCTCTAGTTTTTCTCCCTCTTCTCCCACCATTATTTTGAATGGATCTCTTAGTTTCTCCTTTAATTCCTTGTGTAGAATTTAGATCTTCATTCCCTTTATTGTTAGAGTTAAAGTCCTCCAGCAAATAAGATTTCACAAATTCCTAGTCATCAAAATCTAAGGGTTCTAAAATAGAGTCCACTCTCAAAATATTACATATTTGTGCATCTTCAAAATATGTCCTCTTTTATTCTTGTTGGTCTGACTGGTTCAAATATTCAACCCATGAAGGCACATCGATACATCATTTGGTGACCCAATACTTTAATTTACTTCCCCTTCTTCCATATTCAAGCCCTGAGATTTATCATTCTCAACACCTTTTCCCATCTCCTTCTTGATAGGGTTTTCTAGACAACCTTCATTTATCCTTTCATCACTTTCCTCTTGTACTTTCTCATTTTTCTCATCCTATTTGGTCGTGATAACCCCTTACTATCAGTCACTTCCCATAATAGTATGCAAAGATCCCTCTTTGGAAGGGGAGTTTTTGTTCCCATTTTTCCCCTTTGGTTCATCTTTATTTTGGTTCTTTTTATTATCATATGTTCCTACCTCCTCTAGATTTTCACCATTTAAATATTTTTGTTCCAGGTTTTTTTCTTTCCACACCTTTCTGGGTTCCTGCTTATTGACCACCTTCTTGAATTTCTTAGGATAGTTCTTTTCCCAATGTCCCATTTTTCTCTAAACAAAACAAGAAAAAGGAAGAGATTCAAACTCCACCTCCTAGCTCCACTTCCCAAGTTTTGAGACAATCTCAATAGAGGAAGGCAAGTTGGAGACCTGATGAACATTGACATAGACACTAGCATAGACCAGTCTTGATCTAGAAGTGGTCATAGGATCAATAGTCATGAGTTGTCCAAAAGATGAGGCAATGCCTTTCAGAACATCTATGTTCCAATACTCTAGAGGGAGGCCAAGAATCCTAACCCAAATTACTGAAGATGCAAAAAAAGTATCATTGAAATCCATCTTCGGACCCCATTTTTGAAGAGCAAGAGGTATTTTTCCAAACATCCAAGGGCCACCACACAAAATATATTCCATTTCCTCCCGATTGGAAAATTCAAAAGATAAGAAACCCTTGGCCATGAAAGCAATATCCACCTGCCCTTTTAGCTACCATTTCCTTTTCACAAAGGATCTAACAATCTCAATATTTGGCCTAGGCCCAACAAAATTCCCCACCAAAGTCAAAACCATCGTAGATAAGGAGTGATCTTATCAGAGAATTTGAAACAAAAATAGAGAACTCACCTTTCTGTGGGCTAGACCAGTTGTTGACTTTAGGGAAAACTAACTTTCCAGTAGGTCTGACCCCAAAAAATAAAGACCACTATTTTGTAGGGCTCTTGAAATCCAAAGTCTTGAAATCCAACACATAGTCACAAGATGAAGTACCCCCCTTACCACCTGGTTCAATGGGGAATGCACCATCCTATGGGTCCCCATTAGCCATTTTTCCATTGGAATCATCCATTGACTTCATATCGTCAGTGCCTGCAAAATTCAAAGCTAGTTTCTAGAGAGACAAGATCACCTTGGAAGATGAAAATCTGCCATTGTTGGTGTTCTCTTCCAAACGCTCCATCACTCCTTAAAAAGTACAAAAATATTTTGATAATATGTTGATATTATATTATATTAATATAATTATATTAATGGTATTCCTTGGTGAAAGGGCACCTCTTACATATATTATAATGAGATAAGTGATCTCATTAATAAATGGACATTATATTGAATTAAAAAACAACAACAATGTATTAGATCAGGTTCCCTCCCATACCCATAAGACTTCAAAAATAAAATAACTATTGATCTCGCAATAAATAATTATTTCACAATATATAAGCTTCTATTGATTAAGATTAGAGGGTTTAATTCATTAAGTGTCATAACCGATTTTGTACACCTATGACTTTTTAGTTTCCTTGCGACTTGTGTGGACTTTTTGACTTGGTCGAGTTTCGGCGACCCTAGAGGAATAAATTTACTTGCTAGATACTTTGCTAAATTTATTAAAGGTAAATTAGTTAATTTGTTAAGAATGATAATTTGGAACTCAAAAATGATTAAATGTGTTTTATATGTTGATTAGTATATCATTTTTCTTGATATGATTATGCATGTTCATGATGAAAGATTTTCAAGTTGATTTGGAAATATATATATTTTGGGAACTAACGTATTGATAAAAATTGGAGTGTTCATCTATCTATCGACAGGATCTGGGGACGGGGGTGTGGTTGAGGTAGGGGAGCCTAGCTCCTTGGTATGGATGAGTCTGGAATTTTATGATAAAACACACACCACATAGTTCATTTACTTAGATTCTTATTTCTTATTTGGTTAATTCGTAGTATCTATTTTGTTATTTGAAAGTAATTTGGAAAGATGAAACTTAATTTAATTCTTTAAAAAAAATATATAATTACTCTTATCTTAATATGAAATTTAATAGAAAAGAGTTAATATATTGTTAAATTATTCAATTTACTTATTCTTCAATTTAAATGTAATTTATTTATTTGTAAGACAGTTTGAGTATTCACTTTTCTTCAACTAATCTCCAGTTATTGCGTAAAATGAATGATGTATTGAAAAGATGATTTATTAACAGTTAGTGGTGGGGGAGTCAAAGAGATATAATTTGAGTGGGAGTTTGGTTTTTATTAAATATAAATTTCTCATCGCAAACATCCTAGCATCAATTCAGACTTTTAGTGCTGATAGAATAGTTAAAACTAAAGGTTGACTGAGAGTTTAAGCCTATTTTTCTGGGCATGATGGACAACTAACGAGTAAGGAAGTTTTGTAGCATTAAAGGAGGAATTGGAGCTGTTTAAAAAAAAATGCATGAGAGAAAGGAAAAAAGGGGGAGAATTGAGGAAATAAGGAGAGCTAAGGAAGCAGAAAATCAGTGCAGCAAAGGAGAGGAGAGATCAGTTGTTATATCTGCTGCATTAAAAATATAGGTTCTTTTCTATGTTTTTGATATGAAATATTGTATGGCTATGTTTCTTTTTGGATCTTGTAGAGCTTCTTGTTCCAGTTTATGTTGATTCACATGAGATCCCTGATAGGATTAAATTGTTAATTTGTTTAAGCTTGTGCTTTTATTCCTTTTAACTCTTACGTGTTGTGTTCATATTTCTCAAAACATTAACCACCATATAAGACTTGAGCCTTTAGTTGCACTCAATCAGAAATAAACTTGAACCGCAAGCTTTTTATTCTATATATATCATAGAAGTTTCAGCAAAATAACAATTCCAAGATCCCTCTTACAAGCGCAGCTTGTAGACTGCGAAAGAATCCAAAGAACTCCTTTACTTTAGTTGCTTCCTCTTTAAATTTCATGGCCTCATCTAGTTGTTTGGCAATCTTTTCTTTTTCCTTGCAAGCTTCTTTTATTTTATAAAGAGCTTCATCTCTCTGTCTCCCTAGTTGATTCTTTTTCTTGAGTTTTAAATAATATACGTTGAGTGAGCCCTCAATATTTTCTCTTGCAGATTTAGCATCTATTCTAGTTTTTCTTTCATATTTGAACTCCAAGATAGTCACATCCTTTTGCTTAGCCGCATTTTCCTTCAATCTCAAAGCTTGAGCTAATTATTTGGTGATTATTTCCTTTTCTCGCAAAGCTGCATTTTTTTTAAAAGAAACTTTGCATCTCTTTCCTTCAATGCTGTATCTACAGCTACCTCCAATTCATTCAAGGAAAACTCCAATATAGCTATTGTTGTTTCAGCTATCTTTCTATTTTTCTTTTCAATTTCTAGCTCCAAAATAAGCTGCTTCAAGATTCACCGTAGTTTTATTTTAGTAAATGAAAGCAATTTCTTTTAAACTTTCAATCCATGTTGTCAAGTTGGACCTATTTTTGTGAAATGTACAAGGGATTTCACCTTAGTTAAATGAAGATTTAGACTGTGTAAGATTCATACCCTAGGCATTAATTTTTAGATACAATGCTATGAAGTTTTATATTTTATCTTTTCTATTTAACCGCCTGTGATATTTTATTTTTTTTAAGATTTAAAGACATTCACAGTTTATAAATAGAGAAAGTTGGAACAAAAATAAAACAAATATTTTCACATCAATTAAATATCCCAATTTTGGGACTTTAGTTGAATTATAAACTTTTAAATTTTAGTTGTCGTTTAACGCTGCAAGAAGTTGAAATATTTACAAAACCATGAGCTGCCAAATTGAATTCTTTTATTCGGAAAATGAATTCAGAAACCTGTAGAGTCGGCAAAAATTATACAGCATAATAAATTGTAGAGACACGAAATTATACAGAATATTGGGTAGGAGATTTACGATATGAGTCTATAGAATTGGTATTACTATTACGTGTTTCTCTAATTTTAGTAATTAGTTTGTATTTGTGAGATTTCCATTGGTTAATATTTCATTTTAATTGTTGTTCTCCTTTATTAAATATTTTGAATTCAGAAAGGAATCAGTTATGTAGACCTGTAAATCTGAAGGTGTGTAAAATTATATTGTTTTGAAATGAATTGAAGCGTAATTTGGAATAAGACAGAGAAGGGTAATTATGATGCATTACCTGTCAATTTTTACTGATTTCAGAAAAGATTCTTTGGCCAAAGATTACTTTCGCATATGTTTCATTAATATGCTTGGTTAGTGTTGTTTGTTCTCTTTGCCATTCTGTGATTAGGATTTCTATTTCAAACTAAAGATTGTTGTAGTAGATAGAATCACAGTTGCTTCATATTCTTATGGCTCATCAATACCGAGTTGCTAGTCTTCTCAAGTAGGGTCGATGCGCTTCCATATCAGGGTAAGCCCTGGGGGAGCTAACCACTCCATGGTTGGGTGGAAAAAGTGCCTGGGCCACACTCCCGTCTCAGGATTTTCAGGTGGACGTCCGGTCTGGAGGCTTAGGAGATAGGGACTATTATAGTGTGGTGCCTAGTTACCGTTATATGATGGTTTGGGAAAAAGAAAGTTATTTTGATTTGTTGTATATGTATGAAATTTGACAGAAAGTCAGATATTTGTAATATTTTATTCTTTAATAGTTTGAACTTATTGAAAAATTGGTTGAATGTATTAAGATGTAAAATTTTGATTTTATTGTGTGACGACACTTATGGTCAAAATAGGGATAAGTTATGGTAATCTATCAATTTTATTTTGTCGATTTGAGCATATTTATTCTTGTGATATGTTTTACTTTTGATGGAAAATTTGATCTTTACATGTGGTATGAGAGTTGTGTTTAAACCCTAGGACTCGGGTCTTCTATGTTGAAGTTGTGTTTGTGTATGGTACATGGATAGATTATCATCGTGCAGACCCAAAATAGTGGCCGAGCTGGAAGCAGTAATGAACAAAACAATATTCCGAATCAAAGGCTTGATGAAATTATAGCCCTCCTAGCTAAACAGAGGAATATTTTGCAGCAGCAAAATGATCAAATGAATGACATTGAAAATGACTTAAGGGGCAGACAAAATGAGGGTCATCAAGATGATGAAACTCAAAGGAAACAGGTAGATCAAAAGCTGGAGGCTCTTCAAAAAGAAGAAGAGGATAGGATGAATGAGGAACGTCGTAAAAGAGATGCTGAAATTGGGGCAAATGATGGAGTTCTGAACAATGACCAAATTCCTAAGGAATTGAGCAAGGACATTAAAAAGGTCACGCCACCTACCTTTGATGGAAAGACTATAGGAGATGATGCTGAGGCATGGATTATATCCATGGAAAAGTACTTCCATGTTCAGAATCTTTCAGGACAGTCAAGGGCATTATGGGGAGCTTTCCAGCTAATTGGAGAAGTAGCTACTTGGTGGAATAATGAAATGGTAGAAAAGAAGTTACGACCAGGACAGATATCTTGGGATGATTTCCTTGTCCACTTCAAGAAATGATGGTTTCCATAGTTGTATTATGACAGGAAAGTGTCTGAGTTTCAAAATTTGATTCAGGGGGTTTTATCAAGAACTAATTACCATGGGAAGTTCAGCCATTTGGTGAAATATGTTCCTCAATATCTGCAGGATGAACATTTCTGGACACGTAAGTTCATTTTGGGTTTACGTCCAGAGATTGGATCTGAGGTTGAGATGCATGAACCTAAAACTATGGAGTTCTCTTATGCGAAGGCACTGCTACAGGAAGAGAAACTAAAAAGGGTACCAGCAATTCGAGTCTCTCAATGAAACAATGGTTCACAAGGATTCAAGAGGAAGTATGAAAATGATAAGACAAGGAATAATGGACATCAACAAGTTTAGAACCTGAGAGGTAAAGGCAGAGGAAATAGAGGAAGAAATAATAACAATCCTCAAAATCAGAATCAGAATAGAAACAATAACAAGAATGGGAATAACAGGAATGGAAACAACGGGAGGAACAGAGCTGAAAACAAGCAAGGACCAAGAAATGGGTGTTTTAATTATGGGGGTAATCATTATGTTGCATATTGTCCTTAGAATATGACATAGAGAGAGGGTAAAGCTCCTTAGGTACAGCACCAGATTCATTCAGCGGTTGATCATCACCAAGCAGATTTTCAGGTAGCTCCTATTCAGATAGCTAGTAAGCTCTATGGACATGATGTTACTATTTTAATTGATACTGGAGCTACTGAATGTTTTATAGATCCTAAGTTTGTTTCAAAGTTATTTGTTAGAGCTGGTTATTTATCTAAACCATGGATGGTTGAATATGACAATAGGATAGAGCGTAGGGTTGAACAGTGTCTAGCATGCAGCAATTTGGAATTTCCAAATTTTCAAACACAAGTTAACCTTTATGTCACTCCTTTAGGATCTTATGATGTTATTTTGGGCATAAATTGGCTAATTGAGCATAGGGTAATTGTGAATTGTAAGGACAAGTCAATTCAATGCATAGATGATTTGGGTATGCCTACAGTTATTAAGGGTATTCAGAAGCCTTTGGAGCTAAGGCTTATATCCACTATGCAAATGAAGAAAGCCCAGAAGAAGGGGTGTATGATCTATGTAGCATATGCAAAAGACTTAGACACTCCTAGTCTAAATGACTATCCTATCTTGCTAGAGTTCCAGGATGTGTTTCCAGAGGAACTACCTGAATTGCCTCCTGAGAGAGAATTTGACTTCTCTATAGATGTGTTGCCAGGAACCGAACCTCAATCTAAGGCTCCATACAGAATGACAACCACATAGATGTATGAGTTGAAAACTCAGTTGCAAGAACTTTTAGACAAAGGGTTCATACGCCCCAGTGTGTCACCATGGGGAGCACCTATGATCTTTGTAAAGAAGAAGGATGGCACTTTGAGGCTATGTATAGATTACTGAATGCTTAACAAGGTGACTATTAAGAACAGATATCCGCTTCCTAGAATTGATGAAATTTTTGATCAAATGAAAGGAGCAATGATGTTCTCAAAGATTGACTTAAGATCTAGGTATCATCGGCTCTAGATCAAGGAGGAGGATATAGCAAAAACAGCTTTCAGAACAAGGTATGGGCATTATGAATTTGTAGTGTTACCTTTTGGATTGACTAATGCTCCTGTAGCATTCATGAATTTGATGAATAGTGTGTTCCAAGATTGTTTGGATAAATTTGTAGAGATTTTTATTGATGATATATTAATTTATTCCAAGAATCTTGAAGAACATGAAGAACACTTGCATATAGTTTTGTAGCACCTTAGAGATAGGAAATTGTACGGAAAACTTTCCAAGTGTTCATTTTATCAGGAAGAGATTCACTACTTGGGGCATATTATTTCTACTAAGGGCATTGCAGTGGATCTAGTAAAGATACAAGCTATACTTGAATGGCCAACTCCACAGAATGTAAGTGAAGTTAGAAGCTTCATGGGACTTGCAGGATATTATCAGAAATTTATGGAAGGATTCTCCAAAATTGCAGCACCTATTACATCCTTACAGAGTAAAGGAAAGAGGTATGAGTGGAAAGAGGTTTGTGAGAAGGCATTCCAATTATTGAAACAAAAACTCACATCTGCACCTATCTTAGTTATACCAGATCCTAATGGCCATTTTATCGTAATCACTAATGCTTCAGGTGAAGGTTTAGGAGGGGTACTTATGCAGAATGATAAAGTAGTGGCTTATGAGTCACAGAAACTGAAGCAATATGAGGTTAATTATGTGCCTCATGATTTATAACTTGCTACCATAGTTCATGCTCTTGTGATGTGGAGACATTACCTTTTAGGTAAGCCCTTCAAATTGAAAACTGACCACATGGGTTTGAGATATATCTTCACTTAACCCTATCTTAATGCTAGACAAAGGTGATGGATAGAATTCTTGAGTGAGTATGACTTTTGTATAGAATATATCAAAGGGAAGGAAAATAGGGTAGCTGACACCTTAAGTAGAAGGACATATTGGTGCCATTTCTACTACCCAAACATGCCTAAAGGAATAGGTGATGCAAAATCTTCAAGGTGATGACCATTATGAGTTGGTCAAATCAGCATTGTAGAATGATCCGACAGACCATCATTTTGATGGATATTCTTTTGATAATGATGGTATTTTGAGATACCAAGGGAGGATGTATATTCCCAACCAGGATGGGTTGAGGAAATTGGTTTTTGAGGAGTTGCATTGCACTCCATATTCAGGACATCCAGGAGTTAATAAAATGCTTGTTGATATGTGGCCATTATACTTTTGGCCCAGACTCAAAAGAGATGTTGTAGCATCTATATCTCAATGTCTAGAATGTCAGCGGAGTTGAGCATGTCCATCCAGCTGGACTTTTGTATCCTCATGAGGTACCAGAGTACAAGTGGTAGGTTATTACTATGGACTTTGTTCAAGGTTTGCCTATGACTAAGTGAAAACATGATGTAATCTTGGTTGTGGTTGATAAACTGACCAAGGTTTCTCATTTCATACCAGGCAATCTGAGGGATGGATCTTTGGTTTTGGCCAATAAATTTGTCCAGGAGATTTTTAGACTTCATGGTGTACCAAAGACCATAATATCTGATAGGGACATGAGAATGACATCAAGGTTTTGGACAACCTTGAATGCTTCTTTGGGAACAAGGTTGAATTTCAGTACATCATATCATCCTCAGACGGATGGTCAAACAAAGAGGGTTAACTAGGTTCTTGAGGATTTACTGAGAATGTATTGCATGGATCAACAGTATAAGTGGGAAGAGTATCTTCCTTTGGTTGAATTTTCTTATAATAATTCTTATCATTCATCATTAGGTATGGCTCCTTTTGAAGCTCTATATGGAAGAAAGTGTTGGACACCTGTCAATTGGGACAGGGTAGAGGACAAGATCATTGTTGGTCTTGAATTGTTAAGGGAAATGGAAGAGCAGATGTCTCTTATTAGAGAATGGTTGAAGGAAGCCACTGATAGGCAGAAGAGTTATGCAGACAAGAACCATACCTTCAGGTAGTTCATAGTGGGGGACAAAGTTTTTCTTCGTGTGAGGCCACATAAGAGTTCCATATCTTTTGGCAGAGCATCTAAGCTCACACCTAGATATGTCGGGCCTTTTGATATTTTGGAGATTATCAATCTTGTTGCATATAGACTAGCTTTGCCGCCTTGCCACCTGTCCTTGCCCGTATTCATAATGTGCTCCATGTATCTTTACTGAAACCTTACCATCCAGATGCTTCTCATATCCTTGACTGGCATGCTTTATAGGTACAGGATCTGGGAGTGGTGTTAGTGGAGCCATCCAGTATCATTGATCAATGTACCATCAAGGTGCGCGACAGAGAGATCTTGCAATATAAGGTCCAATGGGACTAATTCTCTATTGGCAGTGCTACATGGGAGGATGCAGATGGCATAATTAGATCTTTTCTACATTTACTTCCATAGACTTATTTATGCTATTTTGATTTATGTTTTTCAATTAGTTTATCATTTAAGAACTTATGTTGTATTTTTATAAGACATCGGGACGATGTCTTCTCTTAGAGGGGAAGGATGTCATAACCAATTTTGTAGACCTATGACTTTTTAGTTTCCTTGCGACTTGTGTGAACTTTTTGACTTGGTCAAGTTTCGGCGACCCTAGAGGAATAAATTTACTTGCTAGATGCTTTGCTAAATTTATTAAAGGTAAATTAGTTAATTTGTTAAGAATGCTAATTTGGAACTCGAAAATGATTAAATGTGTTTTATATGTTGATTAGTATATCATTTTTCTTGATATGATTATGCATGTTCATGATGAAAGATTTTCAAGTTGATTTGGAAATATATATATATATTTTGGGAACTAACCTATTGATAAAAAAAGGAGTGTTTGTCTATCTGTTGACAGGATCTGAGGATGGGGATGTGGTCGAGGTAGGGGAGCCTAGCTCCTTGGTATGGATGAGTCCGAAATTTTATGATAAAACACACACCACATAGTTCATTTACTTAGATTTTTATTTCTTATTTGGTTAATTCATAGTATCTGTTTTGTTATTTGAAAGTAATTTGGAAAGATGAAACTTACTTTTAATTCTTTAAAAAAAAGATAATTACTCTTATCTTAATATGAAATTTAATAGAAAAGAATTAATATATTGTTAAATTACTCAATTTACTTATTCTTCAATTTAAATGTAATTTATTTATTTGTAATACGGTTTGAGTATTCACTTTTCTTCAACTAATCTCCAATTATTGCGTAAAATGAATGATTGTATTGAAAAGATGATTTATTAACAGTTAGTGGTGGGGGAGTCAAAGAGATATAATTTGAGTGGGAGTTTGGTTTTTATTAAATATAAATTTCTCATCGCAAACATCCTGGCATCAATTCAGACTTTTAGTGCTAATAGGATAGTTAAAACTGGAGGTTGACTGAGAGTTTAAGCCCATTTTTTGGGGCATGATAGACAGCTAATGAGGAAGGAAGTTTCGCAGCATTAAAGGAGGAATTGGAGCTGTTTAAAAAAAAATGCATGAGAGAAAGGAAAAAAGGGGGAGAATTGAGGAAATAAGGAGAGCTACGGAAGCAGAAAACCAGCGCAGCAAAGAAGAGGAGAGATCAGTTGTTATATATGCCGCATTAAAAATACAGGTTCATTTCTATGTTTTTGATATGAAATATTGTATGGCTATGTTTCTTTTTGGATCTTATAGAGCTCCTTGTTCCAGTTTATGTTGAGTCGCGTGAGATCCCTGATAGGATTAAATTGTTAATTTGTTTAAGCTTGTGCTTTAATTCCTTTTAACTCTTACGTGTTGTGTTCATATTTCTCAAAACTTCAACCACCGTATAAGACTTGAGCCTTTAGTTGCACTCAATCAGAAATAAACTTGAACTGCATATTTTTTATTATATGTATATGATAGAAGTTTCAACATAAATAACAATTCCAAGATCCCTCTTACAAGCGCAGCTTGTAGACTGCGAAAGAATCCAAAGAACTCCTTTACTTTAGTTGCTTCCTCTTTAAATTTCATGGCCTCATCTAGTTGTTTGGCAATCTTTTCTTTTTCCTTGCAAGCTTCTTTTATTTTATAAAGAGCTTCATCTCTCTGTCTCCCTAGTTGATTCTTTTTCTTGAGTTTCAAATAATATACGTTGAGTGAGCCCTCAATATTTTCTCTTGCAGATTTAGCATCTATTCTAGTTTTTCTTTCAAATTCGAACTCCGAGACAGTCACATCCTTTTGCTTAGCCGCATTTTCCTTCAATCTCAAAGCTTGAGCTAATTGTTTGGTGATTATTTCCTTTTCTCGCAAAGCTGCATTTTTTTTAAAAGAAACTTTGCATCTCTTTCCTTCAATGCCGTATCTACAGCTACCTCCAATTCATTCAAGGAAAACTCCAATATAGCTATTGTTGTTTCAGCTATCTTTCTGTTTTGCTTTTCAGTTTCTAGCTCCAAAATAAGGTTCTTTAAGATTCACCGTAGTTTTATTTTAGTAAATGAATGCAATTTCTTTTAAACTTTCAATCCCTACTGTCAAGTTGGACCTATTTTTGTGAAATGTACAGAGGATTTCACCTTAGTTAAATAAAGATTTAGAGTGTGTAAGATTCATAGCTTGGGCATTAATTTTTAGATACAATGCTATGAAGTTTTATATTTTATCTTTTCTATTTAACCGCTTGTGATATTATTATTTTTTTAAAGATTTAAAGACATTCACAGTTTATAAAAAAAGAAAGTTGGAACAAAAATAAAACAAATCTTTTAGCATCAATTAAATATCCCGATTTTTGGACTTTAGTTGAATTATAAACTTTTAAATTTTATTCTTGTTTAATGCTACAAGAAGTTGAAATATTTACAAAACCAGTAGCTGCCAAATTCTTTTATCAGGAAAATGAATTCAGAAACCTGTAGAGTCAGCAAAAATTATATAGCATAATAAATTGTAGAGACACGAAATTATACAGAATATTGGGTAGGAGATTTACAATATGAGTCTGTAGAATTGGTATTACTGCTATGTGTTTCTCTTATTTTAGTAATTAGTTTGTATCTCTGAGATTTCCATTGGTTAATATTTCATTTTAATTGTTGTTCTCCTTTATTAAATATTTTGAATTCAGAAAGGAATCAGTTATGTAGACCTGTAAATCTAAAGGTGTGTAAAATTATATTGTTTTGAAATGAATTGAAGCGTAATTTGGAACAAGACAGAGAAGGGTAATTATGATGCATTACCTATCAATTTTTACTGATTTCGTAAAAGATTCTTTGGCCAAAGATTACTTTCGCATATGTTTCATTAATATGCTTGGTTAGTGTTGTTTGTTCTCTCTGCTATTATGTGATTAGGATTTCTATTTCAGACTAAAGATTGTTGTAGTAGATAGAATCACAGTTGCTTCATATTCTTTCGGCTCATCAGTGCCGAGTTGCTAGTCTTCTCGAGTAGGGTCGGTGCGCTTCCATATCAAGGTAAGCCCCGGGGGAGCTAACCACTCCATGGTTGGGCGGAAAAAGTGCCTAGGCCACACTCCCGTCTCAGGATTTGCAGGTGGACGTCCGGTCTGGAGGCTTAGGAGATAGGGACTGTTACAGTGTGGTGCCTAGTTACCGTTATATGACGGTTTGGGAAAAAGAAAGTTATTTTGATTTGTTGTATATGTATGAAATTCGACAAAAAGTCAGATATTTGTAATATTTCAGTCTTTAATAGTTTGAACTTATCGACAAATTGTTCGAATGTATTAAGATGTAAAATTTTGATTTTATTGTGTAACGAAACTCATGGTCGAAATAAGGATAAGTTATGGTAATCTGTCAGTTTTATTTTGTCGATTTGAACATATTTATTCTTGTGATATGTTTTAACACCCTATCTGGAGATTTGATATATGTAGAAGAATGATAGTCATTCCAGAGGGGACCGGCATTGGGAAATAATTTGTAGGGAGGTTGAGCATGCCTGGAACCTGAGCTCACTCACTCAGGACAACCATGACTTGGCACTATATAGCACCTATAGGTGGGGTAAATGCATCGAGAATTCGGTAATCATCATAAACACTCTTACCGATAACAATCAACATCGACAACTTGTAACCTTTAAAATGCAATATGGTATTCACTGAGCGTCAAGAACATATAGACAATAAGGAAAGCATTTACACATCAACTAAAAGGTGTTGGTAGGAGAAATGACCAAAGTAAACACTATTGAAATTGCTTGAATTCATTTGTACTGGGTTAGCGTGGATTTGAAACTTTTCATTCATTCATACCCCCGATATTGGGACTCCTTGACGACGACAAATTGTGATTATATCATTACCTATGATTTAGGAAGGAGACAGAGGATATCGTAAGTCTCACGACACTAGATATTGGTTGGTGTATCTGCAAAGTACACCATGTGGATTATTGGCATGAGATTATCATTACCATTAATACATATTTTTATGCGCGTGGAGATCATATATTGTGGAGCACAAGAGTTATTTCTAATCACGTTGGAATACTGTAGTGGTCTTCATACTAAAATAAACATTGGTGATTTGGCTGATGCCAGAAGAGAAACAATGAACACAATAAAACAACGATGGTTCCTTAAACAAACATCAGCGACCATGAAATGGGAACTCATATAAGTTTGTCAGCCACAATGAATATACCCACGATACAAGGAGAGTTATACACAACAATGATTAAAATCAGAAAAATGAAAAAAGTCGATGATGATTATAGTTAATTTACACAGCAACTCTTGAAGTCATAAGCAATGAAGCGATTCAAAGATGCAGATGGAAAAGATTACATAGCAAATAGATTTGTTGGATGCGATAAAGGTTATTGTTAAATGGCTCTGAGTGAACATGATTGGAAAGGAAACATGATGATGACTTCATGAAACCAAATACAACGTGGGCCATATACTACCTCAATCAATGAAAAGACACTGTTGTTGATGAAATAATTGCTTCAGAAAAAGTTAAGTTTAGTCTCGAAACCCTCTTGGTTATATTAGTGTTTCTAGCACGTTTAATAATTGGAATGAGAAGGCTCGATGCATATAGCAATAATCCCAACGTGGTTTAACAAATTAACGCAGATGGGATATTCAAAACTTTAGTTCAAGACAAGATATTACTAACAACAAGAATGAATTCACAGATCTTAGTTCCTAGAGAAGTCGTCAATGTTGTTGATAACCATTTCCCCTACTGCTTGGCAATCATCACAGAGAATTAGGGAAGTGTAGTTATTTATTAATTCATGTTTATGAATGCACTGCAAGAGTACCATGGATTAGTGTTCCAACACTCCATACGTTATGGTTGTTACAAAGCATTCTCTATTGTTGTTCACCTGCACTATATATAATTGATTTTCATGTCTGAATCTGATACCTAATAGTCATTCACTAATACATTTGGGGTGAAATTGCGACGGCAATTTGCGACGGCAGGCAAATGTCATGCGGTTTTGGCCTTTTTTTTTCAAATATAGCCCGACAGCGTCGCAATTTGCGACGACAATACATTTGGCACTGTCGCAATTGCGACGTTGTCAGGATATAAGTGCAAAATTAAAAAGGAACGTTGTCATTTGTGTTTTCAACAGCGCCGTAACCCTCCGCGAAATCACATCAGGATATAAGGGCAAAAAAAATAAGAACGTTGTCATTTGTGTTTTCAACAGCGCCGTAACCCTCCACGAAATCACTAAATCAAATTAGGTGGATTCCAAGTAGGGACATTACGTAATATTTAATCCTATGCACATTGGAGTGGTTGTTGGAGATTAATTACAAATACCGGGAGTCTAATATGTGCTTTGAAGGTTTTCCCTTGAAGTTCCCAAATGCTGTGTTAGGAGTAACACACTTATTATAGGGCCAAATCAAGGGAAAAGGTGAAGACGGTATCAGTTTTGAGGTTGGACAGAAACACACTTTTTGCATGGGTTTGAGCTCAGAGTTTGCAGTGATCACAAAATATTGTCCATGTATGTTGTCCTTTGATACTCCCAATACTCTAAAGTTTCTATTAGTTGGAAACTACAAGTTGTGAAGACTTGTGCCAATTTTATATATTTTGATTAGACTTGTAAATAAGATATATGGTTTGTGCTACATGAGGGTTCTGGAACATTTCTTAATATCAAATTTGAAGTTTCCGGAACTGTGTATCAGGCATGGACCTCATTTGAGAAGTTATTGCAGATCTGAGGCATTGGTAGCCTTGCTGGGAGTGATATTTGAGATTTCACATGGATTAATTCTAGAGAAGAACTTGAACGTGTTTTCAATATGGGAAATTATAAGCAGCATAAATTTATGTCACTTACTCACATTGCCGGAGGTGGAAGACTTTATCAGCTGCTCATTACAAGTTTGAGATTCACAGGTTAGATATCTTCCATGATTGGGACCATGTGAGAAGGGTATGCTTCTGTGATATAGGGAGAAGCTAGAGGATCTACTTTAGTTGACTTCCAAGGATCTTAGTCATATCAGATTTAGAGGGAGTCTTACATTGCATCAGAAGCAACCCTGGACGAGAAGGTCACAAGGTTGAATTCATACCATCATGAAGATCTTCTTAAAGAGTTCTTCTCTATGATAGAGAAGACTGAGGTGCAAGCCCTCTTTGTCCACCCTCTAGGAGTATTCATGGTGGATTTCATGTTTATGACGTCATGACAAAACCACGTGAGAGAATATGTGGTCACTTCCTTGTACCTGTGTAATGTATAGCTTTGTGAGGTGATGATCTCACAACAATAAGACACTTTTACATTATTACCATCATTGTGAGGTGACGATCTCACAATGATGGTTTATATCTCATGAAATAATGAATAGTCATTACATATGTAGATATATTAAATCCATTATGGTGGATAGAACATGAGGTGGTATCCGAGGACATACCATAATGGTAGATATTTTAAAATCCTTTATGGTTGATAGCGCATGAGGTGGTATCTAAGGACATGCCATAATGGTAGATATCTCAAAATCCATTATAGTGGATAGCGCATGAAGTGATATCTAAGGACATGCTATAATGCTAATTCTCTAAATCCACAATGGTGGATATCACATGAGGTGATATCTGAGGACATGCCATGTGGTAGATATCTAATGTTTAATGTCACATGAGGTGATATCCGAGGACATGCCATGTGTTAGATATCTAATGTTCAATATCACATGAGGTGATATCTAAGGGCATGCCATATGGAAATATCTAAAACTCATTGTGATGTTTATGGTGAACCATAATGATACAATGAGTTTGAGCATCACCTAGATCCAATGAGTGCTAAGTGTTCCATTCATTCTCATGAGAGATGGGTTCGTGTGAACCACTACTCATGAATCATGGGTCAATGAGTTTGACTCAAAAACTACACAGTTGAATCCTAATAGCAATATCACATAATGATACATTCATTATGACTTAAGCTAATATGAGAGCCTCCCTAGCTAAGAGGGAGCGTTGAAGTTACCTTCAGGAGGTTGGCATATATGATTCACAATGATGTCTCAAATAATACTTTGTATTATTTGAGACATTAATAAACTAATAATTAATTAATTTAATCAATTATTTTATTATGACTTTTCCAATATCTCTCCATTATTAAAGAACCTATTTAATCTGTCAATTCAAGGATATTCATTGTGACACAACCTAAATGGATTCCTCCCTAGCTAAGAGAGAGTGTTGATTTTATTGTACAGTTGTGGTTGGAATTCACAAGCCAACCTAGATATCACAAAAATTGTGATTGTTTATATTATTATGAGATTATATAATTATATTATAATATAATTATATTATAGAATTATTATGTTATATGATTATATAATAATTAATATATTATATATTAATAATATAATATTTATTATAATATTATTATATTGATAAATATAATTATTGATAATATATTGATATTATATTATATTAATACAATTATATTAATGGTGTCCCTTGGTGAAAGGGAACCTCTTGCATATATTATAATGAGATAAGTGATCACATTAATAAATGGACATTATATTGAATTAAAAAAAAACATGGATAAGTTGTCTAAATTTTCTATCATATAGTCCAAGTCTTGTGAATTTCACTTAGGATTGGAGGTAGCAACAAAAATCACAAATAGAATGGTAATGTGGTACGAAGGAATAAGCTTTCTCAGACTATGGGGAAGAGCATAATGGCTATTCCTCTATTGAATGCTAGTCTTGCCTTAGCTGCAACAAAGAAAAAGGAGGGTGTGTAGGATGGACCTCCCACAACTCTAGCTACATGCGGCATGGAAATGACTTATGTGGCTCTAACTTGGTTTGTATCTCGAACTATACTTTACACAGGTGACTACAAAATTGCCTACGAGTTCCTATGGATGTGAAGATGTATTATTTGTAAGGTTTGGTAAAGGTTTTTTTTTTTTTTTATCTCCTCCGTATTTGTAAACTTGGGAAGACTTTTTCATTAAATATGACATCACTAAGTTATGAATTACTTGTCTGGCAACCAAATCCCACAATTAAAAACCATACTGCTCCTCACCATAGCCAACAAATTAAGATGCATCATTTTGATTTGGGATCCAATTTTATTCTCTTCTCCTTAGAAACATGAGTAAACACTTAATAGCCATAAACATGTTGTTGGTTATAGGAAATTCTTCTCCCCGGCTATTTATCTTCTGGAATGTCAAAATCCAAATGAGGTGAAGGGCCTCAATTGATCAAATATGTTTCTATATTAACCACGTCTACCCAAAATTCCTTGCCCTAACCTACATTAGAGAGTATTCTCAAATCTCTCTCTAAAATCATTAGACTCAAACTCTTCTTTGTACCATTTTCTTTATGGGTGATTGGAACAAGTTTAATGTGCTAAATGCCATTATCTGCACAAAACCATCAAAATTCATTGATAAAATATCTTCCATTATCTTTTTTGAGCATTTAATTTTGTTCTCCGTTTGATTCTCAACTATAGGTTTGAAATTTTTTTATTTTCTAAATACTTCTTATTTCTATTTAGTTTATAATCCTATATTTCTCAAGTACAACCATCAAGAAAAGTGATAAAAAAAATTAGCTTCTCCAATGGAGGTTACCTGCATAGGGCCAAACACATTCAAGTGCACAATCTCTAAAGGGTTTGTCTTCTTGCCATGATCGATCTTCAAAAATTGGATTCACCTTTATTTTCCATAAAGACAATATTCACACAACTCCAAATCAACAAATTTCAATCCAACAAGTTGATCCCTTTTGAGAAATAATTCAAACCCCTTCATGTTCATATGTCCAAGCCTCTTGTGTCAAAGATCCATCTTTCTATCCACACCAACCATCATAACTCTCCCTTCAACATGAATCTCTAGCACATATAAAGTACCCAATTTGTTGCATCTCACAACCACTAAGGCTCCTTTGGTCACCTTCCAAGAGTTTGAAGAGAAGATGATGCTACATCCTTGAGCATCAAGTTGTCCAATGGAAATTATACCTCTTTTGAGTCTAGGAACATGTTGGATGTCTTGCAATAGCCATTTACTTCCATTCTTCAATCGCAACATTGTGTCACATTTTCCAACTATATCACATGGTTCATTATCACCAAGATAAACTCTACCAAGTTTTCTTTCTTAATAGTCTTTGAAAGACTTCTGACATGGATTTGTATCAAAGGAGACACCAGTGTCCAACACCCATGAATTTGTTTCTATTTTTCTTGTGGACAAGATCATAGCACCTTCATCTTGTTCATATTTTGTGTCAACTTTTCTATCCTCTAATTGATTTCATGATTTCTTGTATGACCAGAAATTCTTCTCAGTGTGTCCTACTCCTCCTTTCTCCCAAAATAAGAAACCTCCATTTCTTCCTCTAGACTTGGATCTCTTTGCAGATATTGATCTCCTCCTATTGTTATTTTTTCCTCTATCTTGATGCCCCCTCTATTGCCAAAAATTAAGGAATCATCCATTGAGGATCCTTGATTTTTTCTTCTCATGTATTCACTAAGAAGAGTGCATGCAACATCATCAAATTTAAATTTGTTTTTTCTAGAGACAAAATAGGTGATTGGCATTGCTACTCTTTCCCAACTATTTGGTTGAGAGAACAATAAAATATCTTTGATTTTGTTATATAGATTTATGCTTACCAAAATCAATTGGTTAATTAAGGTACTAAATTCATTGAGATGATTTGACATATTTCCTTCTTAATCTTCAAAATTATACGACTTCATCATGAAATTTATTTTTGAAGCCAAAGCCATTTCATATGTATCAGACGGTTTATCTCATAGTCCCTTTGATGTTTCTTCTGATGAATTATTAAATAAAATGTTGCTGGATAGATAGAGGATGATAGTTGCTCTCACCTTTTTATCCAATTTCTCCCCTCCTTATAAACCATTGAATTTGGCTTCTTGGCCTTTCGTTCTAGTGCAAGTGAGAGGTCTCCTTTAATCAACAACAATTCTATCTGTATCTTCCACAATCCAAAAGTCCGCCCTGAAATTTTTTTTCCTTATCCTTGTTACCCTATTTTTCTACATGCAGAATAATAGACACAAATAGGAAAAGGGTGCATAGAGGTACTTCCATTTAACACTATTTTTCAGGTGATGTGGATTAACATTTTTTTATTGCATTCAATATCAGATTTTTTATTGTACTCTAAGTATTGATCACATTTCAAAATTTTCCAAATTCATAATTGATCATTACATTGTGCATTCAAACTGAATGTAATTTAAAAATTTTCTTTCATACTTCATATTTCATGTCAATAAATAAAGTACAAAGGGAAGAATAGAAAGATGAGATAGAGGTATGAGTAGGTCCTTTGCATTGCCTTGAAGAGTCATCTACATATCAGGAGCTAGTTGTCATGTCTGGTCCAGGTCTTCTGATTCTCTGTCTAAGTCTTCATGTCTGGTCCTAGGGTTTTAAGGTTTGTCCTACATCATGGTTAAAAGTTTGTTAGATCCAATTGGATCTAAACAATGCATAAGAACAAAACATCATACAATAATCAAAGTCTTTCAAAAGTGCACCTATATCAATCTGGTATCCAAATGCAATAAGAACATGTGCATACACATAAACTGAAAAGAAGTATTAAAGGGACATAATTTTATGAAAATTTTCACTATTAGTGGCCATTATTATACATGTTTTCATCATAAACCAGATATTTGTTCAATCAAAGGGACTTAGTTTTAAATCTGAGAAACCTTTTTTAGGACATAGCATTACATTAGTGAGCACACCAGTGGACCGATTGATGTACAAAATTGACCACTGAGTCATGTTCACTAACATAATGTGTTTAATTTAATGTTGTTTCTAAGCTACTTGCAGATGCATTGCTCAAACAAATGGTGTGTCACAGTCAAAAGAAGGTGATGGTGTTGAAATGGTACAAGTACAAGGTCATAGAAGTGTGTTTATGGGTTTCACGAGCTCGTGCTCGAACCCCGTAAAAAAATTGATGGAGTTACATTTATTTTAAAACTTGATATCTGATTTGCATATCTAGATTTTGGGTTTCCAAATGGTATGTAATCATAGATTGTGATGCTCACTGTCAAGAGCACTAAAATGATACAGCTTCTGCTATAGTGGATTTTCAAATGAATGTTGAAGAAAAGCTATAGGGACTAATCAAATGACAGAGTGACAGTGTGAATAAAAGTGTATGTTCAAATTATAATGCTAAAATGCTAAAGAAATTGCATTTTTTTTCAGATATATGTTTTGAATGTTTTTCTCATGGGTGTCATGAGCCCGTGCTCAAACCCCATGACCATAAACATTTAAACTATAATGCATTTTGCATTTTTAAGGGAAATCATATGATACATTGGTTGTTCTTGGTTTAAATCAAAGAAAAGTCCAAGCAGCATGAGTGTGTATTCAAGCACGTCTTCTAAGACCATAGAATATTGCAAGGAAGCTACAGATCAACAGATGGAATCAAGCATGGTGGCTTCTATTTGAATCTACACAAGAGACACAGTCAAGCATGAGTTTCAAGCTAAGAGCATTGCAAGGTCACGATAATATAATTGATAAATCAAGTAATGGACTGATGAAGTTCATCACAATGGCAAGGTTAGAATAATAGTAATAAAGCTCAAGCAAAACTCAGTCAAGCATATATAGTAGGCATCACAAGAAATAAAACTCTCTATGTTATATCTCCAACTTTTAGGCCGATAAGCAACAGACAACAGTGAGTATTACAAGTAAAAAAGACCTGAAATCTATGCAATATCCATGCAATAGTGAATCCACGCAATATCTATGCAATGTCAATGCAACAATAGAAATGGAGCTCAACCTTCTTTGGAATTAGTTTATTACAACCAGTGAAAAGCCTTGGATTTTAAGCAAAGGAAGGGCAGAGATTTTCATATCAAATGATCATAGTGAAGTATTAATTAGCAACAGCTGGATACAACTAAAATTGAGCCATAGATTTGGTGGAAAAATTCCTAAATCGTTCGAGGCCATGAATTATTAATAGCATTTCTCTAGCATTCAAGCAATCAAAGTTAACTTTCAGTCAAGGCTAAGTTTTTAACACATGAAGAGGTGATTGATTGTAGAGTGAACTCTTGGTATTTCCACGTGAGTAAAGAAGGAATGCCCTAATTTAATCCAATGAAAGGAGAATCTTCAAATAGTGATTTAAGTGCAAGGTAAGGAGGAGCAATGATACTTATCTCAGGCATGAGTTGGAGTGGTAAATTCCCGTATGTCTCCAGCCAAGTCGAGTCAATGCAAATAGATAGCTCATACTTCAGGAAAACAAAGTTTGATTTTGAGCTCATTGTTAGAACCCAAGTGATACTCTCAGTTAGGCGCGAAACTCCCAAAATCGACTGCCAGAGGAAACAAAATTCAAATCTCAACTCTCGGTAACCATAGTCTAATATAAGCCAAGTTTCATCAATAATAAACTCGAGCCTCAATAGCCCAAGTTCAGTCGGCCATAAGTTTGAGCTCTTGGATATGTTATAGCTCAAGACCTACCAATTTCAAAGCTCGAGTTTAAACTAGAGCTAAGCCCTCTTCCAATCAAGAACACAAGATTTTCTATTCACAGCAAAGGATCTTAGCCATGGAGAACTTCAAGTCACAAGCCAAGATAAGAGTAAATGTTTCAACAAACACAGCTCATGTTTCATACAAGCTAGAGAAGGAGAAAGATACAGAGAACTTTAGCCAAAAAGGCTGAGATACAGGTAAAACTCTAGCAAGCTCCAAATCAGTTTTTCCCCAAAATGCAACATAGAGAAGACTCAAGGACCAAGAATAATGCTAATTTTGATAAGTTTTAGAGTACACTGACAGAGATAATAAGTGCCATTAATATTGCAGAGTACCTTCAACCAGCCTCGAGAATGGGAAAATGCCAACTCACATATGCCTTCAAGAAATTTTTAATGCATTTTTCATTGTATTCAACTGGTCATGTTGACCCAAGTTTAAATTTTTCAATAGTTTAAACTTAGGTTTAATATTTTTAGGTGAGCTGAGAATTAGATATTGAGTTTAACTCAATTGCTTTGTAATAAATATTGGTATTAATCATTTTCATTAGTATTTTAAAATACCAATATAAGGGGATAGTTAGGAGATAGAATTTAGGAGCTTGATTGGGAGTCAATTTGAGGAGGCTATTTTATAGCTAGATTTGAGCTTTTCTAGGAGAGATTTCAGGAGGTCTTGGATTTTTGGATTCAGGCTTAGAGGGCTACATAAGGGAAACTGATTTTTAGTTTTAGGGGTTGCAGATTTTGGAGAGAAGGATAAAAGTGAGCTCATTGTTCCTTGATGCCTTGGAGATCTTATTTGTAACCTTTTGTCATATTTTGAGGAGAACAAAGCATATGATTCATTGGCCCATATATTTTGAGTTTTGATTTTCAAGATCATGTTGTCATCTTTCTTTGCAAGTGTTTATTCTTTTGTTATCCAAGAGAAGTGAATGTATTCCTATTCCTTCTCAAGGTGAGAAATAATTCAAACCTTGTAAAAATATGTATGTTTTTTGACTGGTTAAGCTATTTGTGGTTCAACCCTAGTAGTGATATCTTTTAGCCTATATGTTGATCAGTGATTCAAACTGTCAAGCTTTTAATGTATGAGTTGGGATTACTATTTTACCTTCCAATCAGAATTTGATTCTTTTTTGGTGTATCACCCCTATTTCCCTTCAGTTTTAAAGTTCCTTTTCCCTTTTCCCATCAAGTTTTCAATCAGGAGGTGATATTCCATATCGAATAGGAACTGGCCTAGAATCTAAAGACTCCTCCTCAATCAGAGTCCACCCACAACTCGAGGAGGTTTCCATTGTTAGGATAGAAATATTGTGTAGCCCTAATGCCTGAGTTGGGGTGGTATTTCTAAACCTCAACAATCCTTTTAGGAAATTCTTCTCAAATTCCCAATCATCTTCTTCACTAAACTCTAATAGAAATTATTAAATAATGAAGAGAAGATAAACAAATTAAGAAAATAGAATTAAAGATTCAAAAAAGAACAAGACAAAACATGATTTTATGTGGTTGTCCAATATGACATCCACAAGAAGAAGGAGATAAACTTTGTATTAATATTATGTTTGTATTCAATAGCATAATATTTCAGGTACTCAATGAATAATTTCTTTTAAATTACATTATCCACATATATACGATAAGCCTTTGAATATAATATGAAAAGGATGTTTAAATGGAGGGAAAAAGAAAGTAATGGTTGGGCTTCATATCCAATATTTATAATATAAGTTGAAAGCTTGCTTGGTTATGTTGGGCATAAAATTGAAACCTACACTATTCTGAGATCCCTTTATTTAATCATAAATCATCTACTAAGGTGAAAGGAACTCGGCATACCTCTTATATACATAAAATTTATAAATTATATGCACTAGTAGTGTAATGTCCCTGCCTGGGAACCCATAAGGAACAGGTCTAAAGTACAAGAAAAGAAACTTTTTTTTTTAAAATGTTACTAAGAACTTATTCGATAATCCTACATGTGAACATGTCCTTAAAGGTTCCCTTAATGATTTTTACCAACATTATGCTCATCAATACAATTAACTATCTTTATGAATTCATTTCCTTACCGACTTTACATAACATTCAACTTTTAGAAATGAGAAAGAAAAAAACAACCCATCACTCATTTCATAAGCTAAATACATTTCTCCTTTCCTCTTTCATTTATTTTTCCATTAACCTTATCTATACATAATTCATTTGTACTTCCAAAACATAAATAAGATTTCAATTTAAAACCCTTTCTTTCTATTTTTCATTTCAATGAGTCAAACTGAGATAGGGTAAAGTCTTTAACCTTAATTACTTATAATCATAAACCATCCACTAAATCATTTATGTCACAAGTCTAACTACCACAAAATTATCATCTATACATTGTATGCATCTAGTGAATGATTGAGATTTGAATCTATTTTTATTAACCTCTCATCATACACATAGGAAAATACATTTAAGAGAATTAGGAATGAAATTACATCTTTATACTATTTCTAGTATTACTACATGTTTCTTTCCCTTTTATTTTCACCTGGATATACCCTTCTACCCTTAACATAGCTTTTCACCAAACCATATATTAAATCAAGTTTCCCTTTAGAAGTTTACATCCATTAGTACTTTGAATCACAAAGGTTTGCATAGAATCAATACTTCAAGTGAAAAACATAAGTAAACATGTGCTTTAGAAATCCTTACTTTCAATTACATTCCAAGACTCACAAGAGAGATACGATAGAAAGTACCTAACTATAATCCTTTATTGATTTAACAAATAAATAATCCCTTTTGACATTCCTGGAAACTACCCTTCCAAATACATAACTTCTTTCTTACGATTTTCAGATTATAATTATAATTATTTCACATGGCCCAAAGGTATACAGAGAGATAATTACATCAAGTTGCCCAAGGGCTTACAATACATCTTACATCTTGAATAAAAAAGGATATAGATACATGATACAATAAAGAATATCTTCACCATAGAATGAATTTGAATCCAATCCAAGACACGAACCATGAACAATACCTCAAAAGAGATTTTCCACCCAACTATGTGAAACTTGTGAAGCTCCACCCCCCATGCTAGGAGATAGAACCAAGGACTCTCAAGACTTTAAGACAATCTAAGGCCCAAATACATCAAGAAACCAAAACTCAAAAGAGCAAGAGTAAAGCATATAAAACATCACCATACTATAACACTGAGGTTAAGGTTCTAGGATACCACCTAAGTGAGTGTCATCACACAACCTATGTATTGGGATCCTTCCTGGAAACCATGTAACCCCAGTCCCCCCTTTATGAATAGGGATCCATCCTGGCAGTTACCCATGGTCCTGGTACTCCAACAGGTCTGTGTGGCCTTATTATATTTTCTTTCATTATCTTTTGAAATCCCCTCTTCCCAAGTTAATTTTTAAGGTTATCACTTGATTACAAACTCACCCATAGGATCATCTAGAAACCACTTTGGGTTCCAACACCTCTAGTGAGCCACTCACCTAGGGTACCTAGTACCCTACCCCAAAAAAAGATAAAGAACAAGAATACACTTTAAATGATCTGTTTCATAGGTCTAGAAAACTCTCATGCGCACTCAAGCCCCCAAGATGAGTCCTAACCTTATCCATAAGAATAATAAGAATCATAGAAAGATTGTTAAACACAAAACACCTTAAATACAATATTGTAACTCACCTCATGCATTAATTTAACATTATGAGGGGTGAAATGATGAAAACCAAACTCATGAGCAAAAATACAAGTGTCACAGGCCAAAATCCAAGCCCAAATATGACCAAATATATAACCATAACCCTCCCAGGAAGAAATTTGGAAGAGATAAATTATCATTTAATACAACATTCTTCGCGAAACCCTACACATCTCTAGTTTCAAAACCAAATCAATACATCAATAGAAGTAGAAATGTTGCAGACCATAAGCACATAAATACAATCATATAAACAATAATAAACTCTCTAGGAAGATATTTGACCAAGAAATCTTGCAAACACATGTATTACAACTTCCTGTGAGTAATATACTTTTACAACCTGTATAGGATAAAATATGGATGGGATCCTAGAACAATGGTTTGCACATAAGAGAGACCCCAAAACCAATATATTACACTTACATTTGAATTGTATTGATATAGAAAGTAAATGTAGATGACTAATATTGAAATTAAGAAATAAAGGTACTTACCTCTAAAAAAGAATCGGCTGAAAACCCTGTCAAACGATCTCAAAAACTATCAATTTTTGCGATTTTGAACCAAAACTGTGAGATCTAAAAAACCCAAAAATCTTTTCTCCAAATTCACATAGGTCAACTTTGACCTTTTAAAAGGTCAAAGACCACATTATTTATTTGAAGTCCGATGCCGATTCTATTTGCAAATCTTGAAAGATTGTCGAAAAGGGTATCCAAATTCGCTCTCAGATCTGAGATTTTGCACATGTACCTGCAAGAAAAATGGTTTTGTTGTTTGTTTGGGGGGTTTGCCTTGGTCAAACCCCGGTTTGGAATTAACCTTAATATTGAAATTGAAATGGAGAATGCTAGCAAGTAGTAGAAAATGATCTAACAATGAAGCTATGCAATTCAATAGATATGCAATTGTATTTGAAATGTAAACAAGTATATTGATATGAAAGCTTGAACACAACAATAAATGTAAATCAAACATCCATGATTGTATGCTTGGAATCCACCTTGAGGGAAGAATGAAATGGATCTTGAAGATGAACAAAGGATCTTGAAGGAAGATCACACCACCATGGTGGCTAGATTTAGGGTTTGAATGATAGATCTTGAATGCTTGAGCCAAATCCCTTCAATAGCTTGAATGCTTGAATCCTTGATCTTCAATGGAGAACTTGGATGGAGAAGAAGACTTGAATGCTTGAATAGAATACTTGCTTGATCACTTTGAGAGCTTGAGTGTAAACACTTGATTGAAAGATGGAGAAAATGAGAGAGGAAGGCCTCCTTTTATAGTGATCTAGGGCACACTCCTCTAGATGGGCCACCTTGGAGAATTAAATCCCAATTAGGTCCTCACCTTTAGAAAATATACCTTAATTAAATATAATTAAAGGATTTACCATTTCGGAACCCGAAACAGCCGACCCGGAGGCGGAGAAATAATTTTCCCGAAAGCCAAACTATTGACAAATGAAATTTGAAATCCTGGAGGGAAGAGGTCAAGATCGAGGTTGACCCTGACCTGGTCAGGGTTGAGGTCAACTTTGACCTCAGACCCTAACTTTGTCAGGTTCTACAGCAGAGGTCCTAGAGATGTCAAAAACCTAGAAATTGATATCTGAACAGGACTAGATGTCTGGAATAGACAAAAAATCCTCCATTTTATGTGATGAAGGACTAGGAGGTCTCATTTTTGAATCCTACTTAGAAAATAGAGTCATGGAAGAGCAAAAATCATGAAAATTCTTCAGAACCTTAACCCTAATTTCACCTAGAATGAAGGAATCAAGCGTGGAGAAGAAGTGGAAAGTGGGGAGAAAGCTAAAGACATGCAAAGACCCAATCAAGGCACCAAACATGACCCCCAAACCACCTACTCAAAGGGCTAAATGCTCTTAACATGGAAGTGCTTCCATTTTAAGATGATACACAACCAATTAATATCTTTAATAATTCATACAACCACAAAGTTCAAAAATCCATATTACATATATCATATACACATACACATAACAAGCATACATGCAAGAGGGTGATTCTTCCTGGTTCCAAATCCTACCTGGAGTCCTGCGGAGAATCCCTTCCAAAGTTGAGCAATCACAACACATGTAATAGCCAACACCTTCTTGCAAGCTTCAGGATTAATTGTTGTCCTTCTGGGAAAAATTTCTAAATTCTTATGAAACTTAACACCTTCCTCTCTCAGAGTCTCCAATTCTAATTAAATCTTTTAAATTCACCATCTCTTCTCTGAGATCAACTATCTTCTAGAAAACCTCAAATCTTTTCCAACTTCCTCCTTGTTGTCCTCTTGGATAGACCCACGCACAGAGATTTATAACTTTTGAACCGCATTATATTTCTTTGATCTCTCCAATGAGAAATGATGCAATTGGTTTCTTACAAACATATTAAAAATTTAGCAAGATCCAACAGTTGGTTAGAGAGATATGGCCTCTGCATCATGATTGTATTTTTCTTGCAACAATTATTTCTCCATTTTTTTAGAAAAATTAAACACTGTTATCTTCCTCAACTCTTGATGAATAACACCATTTTCAAATTGAAAAAACATATTCTCAGAATCTCCATAATCGGATCTCCTTGATATTATTTTTTCCTTTCTTCCAAAAAATCTCCCTCCTCCAAATATTCATATCCAACCATATGGTTGGAGGAGTTGGGTATGTGCAGGATCATGGTATGCCAAAAAGTGGCAATGTGAAGAAAACTTATTTTCACTCGTCCAAAAGCACATAAATAGATTTGTTGACTTTTCGGTAGGCCTGGGTGTCAATACACTTGGCCAAACCAAAAGCCAAACTTGAAGGCTTATCGGATATTTGATATTATCGGATATTTGATATTTGCCAGTGAATATAAATCACTATACCCAGCCGCGTTCAACATTTTTTCATTGCAAAAACATGAACACAACTAGGCTTTTGGATATCCGGTCCCATATCCCCTATCCGGTTTTTCCCAAATTGCCCGGGTAAGTGAAGCTTCTATTTCTTATTATTTTAATTATTTTTTGTTGTTTTTAAATATAAATATATACTTTTTTATATAAAAATTAGGGTAGCAATGAGTTTTTGTATTATTTTTTAAAATTCATTGTAATTATCTTTTTTTTTCATTTCTATTAGACATGGAATCAAAAAACCCTCCTAATGATCCTGCAAACAATCTAGACCCACCTCCCAAATATCCCCCACCTCCAAAAGATCTACCTATCACAAACCCTCATCGTTCAGAAGATCTAATAGGAGATAATCTAAATGAACTTAGAGGATTGGAAACCACATATGCCAATATCCCCACATTGCGCTCCATGTTTACGACATTGAACATAATAATTGAAAACATGGAGAAACTGACACAACAACATAATGTTGCACTTCTTTGGCGTGATTCCATGCACGCCTAGCTTGACGATGGGCTTGATTATGATCAAGTCATGACCTAAATATAACAAAACATGACATAGCTCATCTTTTTGTGGATCCTAAAACCGGTCTAAAAGTAGACCCTAAAAAAACTAAGCTGTCAATTAAATGGTGCACAAATAGTGCAATATGTGACAACTTTTGGGACCGTTGGTGGATGGTTTTTGATAGACCACCTCACAACAATTTGGATGTCCCATTTTATTTTCTTAGAAAATTGTATGCTGAATTTGTGCTTGGTCACAAGGTGGATTATTGGAGTATGAGACAAAACTAGGGTGTAGGTTTAGGTGCTCCACAAGATAGGCCATCATCACAATGGCTGAAATCCTGCACATATGTCCCCCCTCCTGAGATTTCACCACCTCCCATAATGCAGCATCTAGACATTATTGTTGAGGCCGGCTCACAAAACTATTCAAGCCATTAGTGTGTTGAGTGATATGTTGGTTACGCAGAGCACAATATTGTTGCCTCCTCATACTAATGCTTTTGGTGCTTCCACGAGCTCACATGTTTTTGTGGCCCACACTTGCATTATATGCAAGAATATTTGCCTTGGTCCCCTGACTGATAGTGATACATATAGTTTCGGCTTCGATGGGGATGACTCTACACAGCACACTATAGGCACTAAAGTAGCTCATGGAGATGTGCATCAAGAGCCTACAGTGCCATGGACTCCCACTATTATGGTAAGGGTAAACCGTTCACTTTTTACATTGTTTTTAAATTTTATTGTTCGTATTTTTAGTAGAATTTCCTTATAATAATTTCTCACTTATGTCTTTTTATGTGTTACATTTATGTTTAGTTGATGACAGAGGAGGAGATGGCATAGGTGGTGGGGTCCACACTTTCTGCCATATCATTTGGTCTTGACTCTTCCATGGTACATATGCTTTAATGTACTCATTGGTTTCCTTTTAAATTATGATAATAGTATATGTAAATTATTTTCTAATTTTTATGATCATCTTTTACATACTGATGTAGGTGTCACCAGTTGCCACCGGAGGGCAATGTGAGGGGGTGCAGGTGTCAACTGTTGATAAAGGAAAGGTAATTAAGTAATTTAGTTTGTTTATGCATACATGTATAATTATCAATTGTGTGTACTCATTTTTAATTTACATGGTTTATTTGACAGAGAGTGGCATGTGATGATGTCTTCAGACCCTATCATTACGATAGAGTCATAAGCATATCCATTCACAGTGATAGCCCCATGGTACGTACATTTCTAAAGTTATTTGTGTGTATTTTTCTATCAAGTATATATAATATGGTCAAGTTATGATAATATGAAGTATCTGTTTGACTTTTGTAGGTCACTCCTAGTTTGAGGGAGCCAGAACGGAAAGGGTTTGTATTGTTGATGACTCAGCCAATAATCCCTGCAGAAAGGTCAATAGAGGTAAGTTTTAATGTCAATTCAGTTATTTTGTAAACATATATTTGCTACCAAGTTTTTAACATTAAATAGTATAACTCGTAGATCAATCTCATGTTCGTAAACATATACAAGTGGGAGTCGTCATGGGTGGCACTATTCCTATTCTACCTAAGACATATATTAGGTATCCTACCCACGGGAGGAGACAAAGAGGCGAGGTATATGAGACTTCAATTTTAGTTTAAATTTTATTTATTATTATTAACTATGATTCTGAATTTTAATCTAACTTGGGGTTTCACTTTTGTGTTTGAATGCAGGATCCATTAGAGCTGAAGAGTACTTCAAAGAGGCTCCATTTTGATGATCCACTGGTAGAATAGGATGTCCTAGAAATATTTGTAGTTGAACTTCTTATTCTGAGATGTCATATGACATATTTTGAGATGGTGTATGCCACATTGTATCTAGATATGTTGACATATAACCATGAGGATAGAATTATTTTTCATTTTGATATTGTAGACTAGGATTTGAGAGTGCACCTAAACCTGTTTTGAAGGCCAAAGACAAACAAATTTCATAGCATATAATCAAATCAAATTTAATGGTTAACAAACTAAAATCAAAGCCACCTCAGTTTAAGCTTAAAACGGATGCGCCCATGCACCATTTGATATGCTTAGATATAGAGGGATGTGGGTGTGCAAACTCAAGCACTTGGAGCATGCAAGATAAATGATTTGAGGATCAAGAAGACCCAAAATGACACAAAATAGGTATGAGGAACCTATTTTGCCTCAAAGGCCTCAAGAACACACAAATATGCAAAGCTAAATAAATGAACTAAGATTAAAACAAGAAATGAATCTATGTTAATCCATTTAAGCTAATTTAGATGTGATTTAAGCTTGAAAATGATCTAAAATGAAGAGTTTATGCTTATGCTAGAATGAAAATGGCATTATGACTTTGCTATTGAGTTTGAAAATTGAAAGATGATTTGCCTTAGGAAGTGAGGGTATTTATAGGATTTCTAAGGCTTGGGGTAGGAGGAATGAATGGCCAGGATTGAAATCCTTAAGAGAGGCCAAGATTCACTCAAAGGGAAGCAAATGGATTGTGCTAGTTCTCAGCCAATCAGGAGGTGACACATGTCACAATGTGAGTGGATGAAGGGAAGGGCAAAGAGGAGTCAACAAAGGGGGCTCCAAGCTCATAACTCTCCAAATAAATGCTTGTAAGAGCAATGAATGGGCTTTAAGAGGCTTTGAAGACTTTGGGGAAGCAATAAATGCTTTGTGGTTGAGATATTTGGAAGGAAAGACTTTGCTTTGGTTTAGGAAAGTCTTAAGCTTGGTTAGGATTGCACAAAGGTTTAAGGGTAGGATTAGGATTAGATTAGGACAAAAGAAGGATTAGGATGGGTGAAGAGGGTGGATTTGAGAAGATTCTAGAAGAGTCTAGATTTCTCCTTAGTTTCATGGAATAAAAGTTATTCATTCCAAAAGCTTAAGTTTTAGGAATATTTATTAAAATATTTTCAATAAATATGAAAATTAAATATTTAACCTTAATTAAATATTTAACCTTGGGATTAGGGTTAGAAAAGATGGGATTAGCTTTTTAATCGAAATTAAGAGGGGATTAGAAGATTTTGGAAGAGGTTAGTGGTCTAGAGGAAATTGGCCAAGTTTGGGATTAAAAATAAATTAAAAATAAATTAATTTATTTTTGAAGGTTTTGGGCAATTTATTAATTAAATAATTAATAAATTAGGGATAATGTCCAAATGACATTTTTAGGCTAGATTCCTTAATTAAAGATTTTTAATTAAGAGAGAGGGATTTAATGCCATAAAAATAAATTAATTAATTAAATAATTAATTAATTAATAAATGATGATGTCATCAAGGATTTTCAGAAAACAAAAATAATTTATTTTCTGAAGGATTTTTCGGTGTCTACATTTTGCCCCTCTTTGATGCAATGCCGCAAGTGGCATGGCGTCAAAGACAAGAAAACAAGGTGCCGAGGCTAGAATCAGAAGAAGAGGGTAACGCCCAGGTGGACTAGAAGAAAGAGGAACATGCCCCGGTGGGACAAAATCATGGAAGACGCGCCCAGTGGGACAAGGAGAAAGAGGGATTACGCCCAGAGACAGAGTGTGCCCGGCGGGACGAGGAAGGAAAGGCCTAGGAAGAAAGGGGAGATAAATAACCTCACTTCTAAGAACAAATATGGATGATATGCAAGATGAGATGGAAATGCAAGATGCAAGATGTAGCTATATGCAAAGATGCAAAATTAATCTATATGATAAATGCAAGGGACCAGATAGCTCCAAGTGCAAACGGGAGTGCACAACCTAGATTTAATATAGCAATGCTAGAGACCTGCCAAGGATACTGGGATCACGAGGCCTTGTCACCAGCGTTGCATAGGACTGATGCGAAAAAGACACGCAGGGTTGCCCCAGCATCGCACATGAAACCCGAAGGAGGCATGGTGGAAATGATGCTGAAGAAACCACAAACACACAACTGACTCACAGGCAGAAGTGAAAGATCAAAAGACCTTGCCCCAGATTATCCGCACACGCAGCACACCGTGATATAATGAATCGTGGTGACCCTGGTGGGATAAAGAGAAGCCAAAAAGATTAACAAGACCCAAAGGACAAAAATCCAAGATCAAAATGATAACTCCAAAAAGACATCCTTTGCCAAGGAGAGAGATTAGGTTTGATTGATGGTGGGAAGATTGGTCGGACAGGAGGAACGATATATCCTCAAGGACCAGGATGGAAGATTAGGTCAGACAGGAGGAACGATATATCCTCAAGGACCCATGGGTTGGTGAGAGAATAAGTGTAGTTGTTCGCTGGCAAAAGCTGAAGTTCAAGGAATAATCAGGATGAGCAAGGATAAGTCGACAATTGATGTTGCTGAAGCACAAGGCCCGAGTGGGACTACAAATTTTTTGAGGCTGGGGGTGGGACAAGATATTTGATCAAATGCTGCTGCAGGATGAACAAAGGCTATGTACAACAAGGAGGAACGATATGCACAAGGAATATGTACAGAAGCTCAGGATTGGGGATAGGAAGATCACACTCAGCGGGACTCTCACTAGGACGGAGACAAGAAGGATAAATACAAGGAGGATTGCGCTGTACAGGAAAGGGATAAGGATATGGTACAAGATATGGTACAAAGCTTTGGAATAGGATATGGATTGCAGATGGGTTGGAGGAAGATGGAAGCTAAATGCTTGGAGGATAGGGGAGATGGAACTGCTGGGAGATCTGTTATGGATGGAGGAAGAGGATGGTAGCTGAAAGGACAACTGAATAGATAAATAGCTCAATTTACTATGTTGGCGCCTGTTTGCCAAGTTTTCACCAACATACTTGTCCAAGGCACTTGAATTGTCAAGTTTTCACCGTTGGACGATTATTTTCTCTTTCTCTTCTCTCTTTTTTTTACTTTTTTGCTTTTTTTTTTTTTTGCTTTTTTGAATGTTTTTGGATTTTTTGATATATGCAGGATCAGGTTCAGGCATAGAACCTCTTCAGATGGATGATGTTGATAGGATCATTCAAGGGCTCACCTTCTGGTGTTGATAGCTGATAGGCTCCCGAGCCAAAGGATGCGGTGACAACATAGGGGCCCAACCAAGTAGGCTCAAACTTGCCTTTCTTTTCTCTATTTGCTAGGACCTTCTGATTTTCTTTAAGAACCATGTCACCGACTTGGAATTGTCTAGGATGGACCTTTTTGTTATAACTCCTTTTGAGTCGATTCTGGTATGTAACCAGGTGATCGTAGGCTTGCTGTCTCTTTTCATCTAGCAGATCTAGCTGTGTGAGCCGGGCCACACGATAGTCTTCATCAGTTGTATAGTTCTTCATGGAGACGCGCAAGGATGGGAGCTCAACCTCGATCGGTAGAACGGCTTCAGCACCATATACAAGGGAGTATGGGGTGGTGCCTGTGGGAGTGCGATAAGAAGTACGATAGGCCTAGAGGGTAGGATTGATTTGGAGGTGCCAGTCACGACCAGAATCATTGACAACCTTCTTGAGGATTTTCAAGATAGTTTTGTTAGTTGCCTCAGCTTGGCCATTTCCTTGAGGGAAATATGGACTAGAGAAATGGTGATGGATGTGGAGTCTGGCACATAGATCATCCACATGCTGGTTTTCAAAAGGTGTGCCATGGTCTGTGAAAATGGTAGATGGTATGCCGAAGCGGCAAATGATATGGTAGAGGATGAACTTGGATATTTGGATGCCAGTGGTTAGGGTGAGCGGAATCGCTTCAACCCATTTGGTAAAGTACTCTGTGGCTGTTATGATATACTTGTGTCCATCCGAAGAGAGGGGGGTGATCAAGCCAACGAGGTCGAGGCCCCAACATGAAAAAGGCCACGGTGGTGCAATAGGTTGTAGATCCTGTGCTGGTGCATGTATCAAATTGGCATGCTGTTGACATGGGAGACATTTCTTGACAAATTCACATGCATCATGTTCCATTGTTGGCCAATAATATCCAACTCTAAGCAGCTGCTTTGCTAGAACCATGCCACTCGTGTGGGCACCGCAAATTCCAGCGTGAACTTCTTGTAAGGCCAGGACGGCCTCGTTTGAGTCTAAACATCTAGATAGGACATTATGATACCCGCGACGATATAGGGTGTTGGCTACAAGAGTGTAGCGGGAAGCTCTGCGAATAAGGTTTTGGCGTTGGTTATTGGTGAGATGGGGAGATATGATACCATTTTTTAGATATGCATGGATTTCGTGGTACCATGGGGATTGAGGACCAACCAAGACACATACCATGTCTGCATCGTCATTCTCATAAGCTGGTGAATGTAGCTGCTCGACTAGAAATTCATACTGTGATGCATCTCATGGTATTTCTAATAAGGATCCAATGGTTGCCATTGCATCTGCTGCTTTGTTTTGAAGCCTTGGGATCTGATTGAATTGTAGATGTAGGAAATGCTCTTTCAGTTTATCCACCAGTTGTTTGTAGGGTAGCAATTTGTCATCCTTTGTCTGATACTCATCAAGGACTTGCTTGATAATGAGCTGTGAATCTCCAAAGACTTGTAGTTCTGTGATGTTCCATTGGATAGCTATTTTGAGACCTAAGATGAGTGCCTCATATTCTGCAATATTGTTGGTACAAGGGAATCCCAACTTGAATGATTTTGGAATATAGTCACCTTGAGGTGTGACGAATAGGATTCCTACCCCAGAGCTATGGGATGTGTTGGAACCATCAAAGTATAGTTTCCACATGGGCTGCTCTTCAATCATGCATAAATGTTCATCGGGGAATTCCATGATTAGTGGATAGGCATCCACCAGTGGTGCTTCTGCTAGTTGATCGGCAATGACTTGCCCTTTGATTGCTTTGTGATCTACATACTGAATGTCAAATTCACTGAGTAACATGACCCATTTAGCCATACGGCCTGTGAGAGTCATCTTTGATAACAGATACTTAAGAGGGTCCACCTTTGATATGAGCTTGATTGTGTGGCTAAGCATGTAATGTCTAAGTTTTTGAGTGGCAAAGACCACTGCTAAGCATGCTTTCTCCATGGGTGAATAGTTAAGCTCATAGCCCACAAGAGTGCGACTGATGTAGTAGATAGCTCGTTCTCTATTTTCATCATCATGCTGTGCTAGGAGTGCCCCTAGCGCTGTAGCTATTGTTGAGATGTAAAGGATGAGTGGGCATCCTGAAATCGGTGGTACTAGGATTGGAGCATTAGCTAGATACTCCTTGAGCTTATCAAAGCTTCTTTGACATATGGGATCCCACTTGAAGTTGGTGTCTTTGCATAAGAGATGTGAGAAGGGTTGACACTTATCTGCTAGCTGAGAGATGAACCGCCGAACTGATTGAAGCTTGCCCTGTAGGCTTCTGAGCTGTTTGAGATTTCTTGGTGGAGGCATCTCTGTTATTGCTTTTACCTTTTTAGGATCGATCTCTATGCCTCGTCTAGAGACGATGAAGCCTAGAAGCTTGCCAGATGTAACACCAAAGACACATTTCTTAGGATTAAGCTTTAAGCCATAATGATTCAGATGATCAAACACACGTTCTAGGATGTTGAGGTGTTCATCCCTTGTTTTGGATTTTGCAAGGATATCATCTACATAGTCTTCAAGGATCTTGTGGATCATGTCATGGAAGATCGTTGTCATTGCTCTCTGATATGTTGCTCCTGCATTCTTTAGCCCAAATGGCATCATGTTGTAGCAGAAGGTACCCCATGGGGTTGTGAATGCTATTTTATGTTGATCTGCTTCCGCTATATGAATTTGGTTGTAGCCTGAAAAGCCATCCATTAATGATAACATCTCATGACCCGCTGTGAGGTCTACGATCATGTCTATGTTAGGTAGTGGGAAATCATCTTTAGGACATGCCTTGTTCAAGTCCCTGAAATCAGTACAGATTCTAATGTCGCCAGAAGGCTTTGTGACTGGCACCATGTTAGAAATCCACTCTGAATAATCTATTGCTCTGATGATCTTAGCTTGGAGGAGCTTCTCAAGCTCTGCTTTAACTAGTAATGCTACCTTTGGATGCATTTTCCTTAGCTTCTGCTTCACTGGCTTGACGTTTGGATCTACTGATAGATGATGAACAAGAAGGTTTGGATCAAGCCCAGGCATATGAGCGTATGACCATGCAAAGTTGATAATGGATTCCTTGAGCAAGGCACTGAGAGCGATTTCTTCTCCTTCTGTTAGGTTGACTGCAATGTAGGTGATCCTTGGACATTCTTCTGTTCCCAAGTTGATTGGCTTGGTTTCCTCTATGATGATCGGCGACTGCTCTGGTCTATAATCTTGGATAGGGGGAAGAGGCAAGGCTTCATCTTCTAGCGCCTGAATTGCCAGGTTTTCACTAGAAGATACGCCCTTTATTTTTACTATTTTGGAATTAGAATGTTCCCCAAGGGGGTTTTCACATAAAGACTCATGATGTTCTCTTGCTATTTCATTTTTGTGACTAAAGCTTGCCTCTTCCCCAAAATATCCTTTTGGGTGAAGCTGATAGACAGAGGTTGATGTTGGATCCTGATTGCTTGCTGGATCTGATGCCCCCATGAATTCTAGGAGTGCTTGTGCGCTTTGGAACTCATCGATGTGTGCGATGCTTGGTTGGTCCCAATCTATGAGGTCGGGGTTTGTGAGGGGAAGATCTATGAGGTTAATGGAGAGTTGTTGGAGAACAGAAGTCCCCAGGAGGGTGTCGTCGGCAAAGATATCATCGTAGGATCGGATGTCTTTCTCTTCGGGGATGTCTTCGATTTCCACAAGGTCATCCTGGCTATTCGAAAATTTCACGTTGGTCATGTTAGTGTCCGCAGTTGTGGTATTGGGCTCTTGTTCAAGCAGGCGAGGGGTATTAAAGCCAAGTCCTTGCTGTTCTGGATTTTGGGATGGTATGATAGGAAACAAATTTCCATCCTCTTGTGGTCCTAGACCACCACCTTGATAGTTATAGTGTTCTGTGACATTTTTGTAGGGGATTGGATATTTCTCTTTGAAGTACTCAAGAAGTTGTGTGTCACATGATGGGGGATCTTTGTATAACCATTTGTTAATATCTGGATCTATTTCTTTGTTGTTGATGGTACCATGAGACTCAAAAGTCATGTTTCTGATTTGCTTGAGCTTATAATGTTCCTCAACAGGCTTGTTTTGACAACTTGGGCGCCCTTGAGTATGTGGATCACATGGAAGAGCTCCTCCAGCAAATGCATCACTGAGGCTGTATTCGCCACAACCCTGGTTGTTGATCTTGACGGATGATAAGGTGGAAGAGAGGATGGTCTCTGGATCGCGATGGGATCGGGATGAGCTAGCAATAGAAGTACCAATATCGGTTCCAGGACAATGAGTAGAATGAGGGAAAGATGTTTCCATCGCAAGGCAGTATGCGAAGGGGTTAGGGTCAGCGTGGATGGTAACCTCAGTGCCTTGATGTGGAAACTTGATGCACTGATGGTAAGTAGATGGTACGGCCTTAATGGAATGGATCCATGGACGACTGAGGAGGATATTGAATGGTAGGTCAAGATCAACAACGTGGCAGAGAGTATCTTGCGTTGCTGGGCCTAGCTGGATAGGCAAAGTTATAGTACCTTCAGAGGTACGCTCCAAGTTATCATATGCTTTGATAGTGATTTGCTCATGTTGTATGTCGGCCTCCGTGAACCCGATCTTCTTGATGAATTTTAATGTGCACAAGTTGAGGGCTGAACCATTATCCACCAGAACTCATTTGATGGCGAAATCTCTGACCATGACAGCAATGCGGAGAGGGAGAGTATGGTCAGGAGCGACATCTGGTATATCAGATTCTTTGAAGGACAAGGCACATGCTACTGATAGGTGTCCCACAAGAGTTTCAAACTAAGTTGTGTTAATGTCCGTGGGGACATGACCTTATTTTAGAGCTTTGTCCAGGATCTCCTGATGGATGGGTGATGTGCGGAGCAAATCCAAGATAGATATTTGGGCTGGCATGTTCCCAAGATGCTCTATGATATTGTATTATGCTCTTGGTGCATTGTGCTGTGTTGCGCATGCATTTGATGCTGACCTGGTGTTAGATTGTGCTGTGGATGTAGTAGATGTTGGCCTTGGAGGAGCAGCTGATCTCGGAGGAGCACCGGCAACAGTTATCCTACCACTGCGGGTAGTTGCAGCACATTGTCAATCTGGCCCTCTGACATGGATGGTATTGATGGTGGGCTCATCTTGGATGGGCTCAACTTGAGTTATGCATCCGACATACTTGTCATAGTTGATGTAGGCTGCTGTGTGATCTTCTTGCTTGCCTTTGCCATGATTTTGGGGCTGATTGGTGTTGGCTTGATTCTTCCCGGTATCGTGTTGAGGGAACACATTTTGATATATTTGCAAACCGGCGTTGGGTGAAGCTTGAGTTGGTGCATCGACCTGGATTTCCTTGCGATCGATGAGATCCTGGATGTAGTGCTTAAGCCGCATGCACTTCAATGTTGTGTGCCCCTTCACACGATGGTAATCACAGTATTCATGTTCTTTATACCAATCAGACTTTGGTGCGTTGTCATCCTTCTGTGGGATGGGTAGATATGTGATCATATTTGCCTTGGCTAGCCGATAAAAGATCTGATCCAGAGGCTCACCCAAAGGTGTGAATGTCCTCTTTGGATTGTTCTGATTGTTGGGTTTGTTCTGCCTTGGGGCAACGTTAACTGTGTTAACAGGATTGCCTTGACGTGCTGGCTGTTGCTGTTGGTATTGCTGCTGATACTGTTGCACAGGTGGTTGATGAGCTTGAGGAGGCTGCTGATAAATAGGTGCTTGATATGCGGGAGCTGGTGGTTGCTGATAGATGGGCACTTGTGGCGGTTGGTATGTTTGAGCTGGTGTAGGACTAGCCACAATGAATTGTACATTTTTAGTGTCAGTGGCTCCATCTGTAACAACATTCTTGTTACGATTCCAGTAGCGGGATTTATCATTGTTGGGTTTGTTCTTGGAATCATCCTTGAAATGACGAATAGTGCCTTCGTCTAGGAGAGCTTTCTCGATGCCTATGCCTTTGCTCTTGATGTCTTGGTACGTCTGGAGACAGTTCATTCGCATGTGATGGGATAGCTTTGGATGTAGGTTATCAATGAAGATCTTTGTTAGATGCTTCTCTGGCGGCTGATATGATAACCTGGTTGTAAGATTCTGCCATCTTTGCAAGTATTCTGCAAGGCTTTCTCCGTCTTTCTGCTTTGAGTTGCATAGGTCTAGCAAGGATAACTTATTCTCCACATTATGGGCATAGTGTGTGATGAACTTCTCAGAGAGTTCAGCAAAGGTTTTTATTGTCCCATGTGGTATTTTGTAAAACCACTCAACAGCAGTTCCTCCCAAGCTCTTGGGAAACAGGCGCAGGAGATGGTTATCACTGTAAGCCACTTCTTGGCACGCCATGTAGAACTCTTTGATATGATTTACTGGATCTCTTTTCCCCCGATACTTGTCAAACTTGGGCATCTCAAAATGCTTGGGGAAAGGGATAGTTGCTATGGACCGATCGAAGGGGTATGAGCACACCTCTTCGAACTTGTATGTTTTATTCTCTGTTCCACTTTGTAGCTCCTTTAGAGCATTTTTCATTGCTTCCCACTCATCATTAAGTGGCGAGGGAACTGGAACTTCTGTTTGTGATGGAAGCTGTGGAACTGGATATGGCGCTTGCTGTGGATAAATGGGTTGGAACTGATTTTGGGGCAATAATTGTTGGGGATATTGTTGGTGTGGCATAGGGGGATATTGTGGTAAATGATATGGAACCGCTTGATGTTGTTGGGCTGCTTGCTGTTGTTGAACTGGCAATTTTTGTGGGACTACTTGCTGATATTGGACATTTGGAACTTGCTGTTGTAACTGATGGGTGGGAACTTGTTGTTGCTGGGGGATGATAGGGATTTGTTGCTGAGGCTGATAGCAAGGGACTTGCTGTTGTGGAGGAATGATGGGTGTTTGCTGAAAGGGGACATGTAGTTGCTGTGGGGGAGGCTGTTGGAATGATGCTGCTTGCGGGTATGATGGTGGTAATTGCTGAGGTTGGCTTTGGGTTTGGCTGATATGAGCTGGGTGCATGCCTGCGTTACTTAGAGGTGGAACAGATGTGGGGAAGCTAAAAGCAAAGGGTGATGGGGTAAGATAGCTGGGGAAAGTTGGCTGTTGAAGTGGTGGAACTTGCTGGAAGGTATTTGGGATTTGAGATGAATAGCTTGAAGCCGGCGGTGTTTGGGGTAGTTGCTGCTGTGCTGCTTGGGCGAAGGTGGTTTGTTGACTTGCAACCATAGATGTAGGGGATTGAGATGGGATCCCCCATGCCTTCATTTCTTCTTGTGTAAGGCCCCATTGAGAGCTTGTGTTAGGGTTCACTGCAGCGGATGATGGAATGGTAGGAGCAACGGGAGCTTGGGACACGAATGATGGTTGAGAAAAAGGAGCTTGTTGAGGTTGTGGTTGAGCGGATGCTTGTGAGGAGGAAAATGAAGGAAACACCCAAGAGAAAGATGAGGTTGGAATGGGAAGCGATTGCGCTAACCCCAAAGAAGAAGGTACGGGTGCTTGGGGGGTGAAGGGTGACGGTGCTCCTTTGATGGTGAAAGGCGTTGCTTGACTTGCGGATGGTGGTGAAGCTTTTGGTGTAAAAGCTTGCATGAGAGGTGGAAGTTGACTTTGGTTTAAGTATTGGTTTTGGGCTTGGGCAGCCATAGTAGATGATGAAGCAAAAGGGGTATGAGATGGAGCGGATGGTGCTGCAGCTTGTGTTGCGGGACTGGTGAGGCTTCCTTGCAAGAAAAGGGGAATGGTGGAAAGCTCTTGGGGTGTTTGCATGATAGGATCGGGGAATGATTGGGCAAATGGAGAATACGCTTGTGCTGGAACTTGGATTGTTTTGATGGGGATGCGTGGATAGAGAGATGGTGGGATGGAGGTACTTTCTGGCAGGTAGTGAACAAACGTGCTTTGCTGATGTTGTGGTACAAGGGCATTGGTTGCTGGTGGGCTTTCTGGAGGATTTACAAATGCTTGGTTTGCCAAGGGGGATGAAGGGATGTTTGGATCTTCACATGGGTTATTGGCTTGGATCTGGGGATCGTAGGTCATCATGGCGTTGGTAAAAAGGTTGGGATCAGATGAGGTTGTTGGTGGATAAGGATTCATGCTTCTTCTTTTCTGAGATCTGGTCTCAACAGGCATGGAGATGCAAGTGCTAAATGTATGCAAGATGTTTGGCTTAAAGATGTTGATGGATGCAAAGTTGATGAACTTCTAAAGATGATGACTTTCTAGGATGCAATGCAAGGATGGATCAAGATGGCGATGATGGAAGCTGGATGGAACTGATATGGATCAAGATGGTGGAGGAAAGATAGGTTGCTGGTGGAAAGCTGGTGAAAGATTACTGAGTGGTCAACAAATGAGCTGTTGTTTTTCCCAAATGGAGGATCAGAGATATGATGGGGTCAACCTAAGATAGACTGATGATCTTCGGTCAACTAGTTTCTTATCAATACACTCCAATCTCTTGCTCGAGATGATGGCTATGCAAGGACAAGGTTTGATTTCTTTATGACAACACGTTGTGCCAAAAAAGAGGATGATGGTCTCTGATCTTTGGATATAGGATAGGAATAACTCAAAAGGTAGAACACTAAGTGTTGGTAGATCTCTGGATTTGGAACAAGGATGATGGATCTGCTGGAAAGATATGGAAAGCTGATGGGGGGATGCTGGTGGAAAAGGTATTTGAAGGGTGAAGGGACAATGCTCTATCTAAAGGGATAATGCAAATGACAAGGATTGATTCTAGAATGCTGGTAGGAAGATGAATGCAAATGCAACTTTTATGATGTTTTGAAATGCAACTAAGGTTTTGATGCTGATGCAAAGGATGAAACTAGGATGAAACTAAGATGCACGGCTATTGGAGATAAGATTTCAAGATCTGAAGATGGAAAAAGACATGAATAAGGAAATGGCTAATCTTCTGGCTCAAGGTTGACAAAGTGATGGTTAACTTGGAAACGGAAGGCAAACTGTTTGATGCGGGCATTATGGGCAATGTTCTCAAGTCTGGTTTGGGACTTCTCCTCTGCTTGGGTTGCTTGGATAATGGATTGATAGGTCTTGGTGTTCTTCTTGATAACTTTTCGCTCTTGATAGGCTTGGGATTTGGGCAACTTTGCTTTAGGATGTTTGTTCTTGCTGGGCATCACTTGGAAAAGAGGCTTCTGATTTTGAGACAAAGGTTTCCAATGGCAAAGGTTAAAGTCACAGCAATCTCCGCAAGGGACAAAGCAACCCTGCGGGATACAAACAAAGGCAACTGACTCTGACAAAGCTTTGAAAGTGTATGTTTCAACAAGTATTTTCACGGAGTCTTTGACTGTCAAGCACTTCAAACAGATCTACCTAAGGAAGGTGAGTATCAAAATCGCTTGCCCACAGCTTGGTATCCCCCAGAAGGGAATACAAATGGTGAGTAATCTTGAGGCGACCCGGTAAACCCCTTGGAATCGGTCCTTGCACAAGGATTTTGATACTTTCAGATGTAGATAGGGTAGCATCTATTTTATCAGGTTGCTAATGATTCCGTGGTGTCTCCATACCCGGTTTTGTTGATCATCCGTGACTCACTTAAGAGCCTTGCCAATTATGCTGGGGGAGAGGAATGTTTACCATCCCCAGACACGTGTTTGGCACGAACGCCCAGCGATTAGGAGATGTAAGTGATTTTTTTGGTATTCACTTATTTGTATACCGGCCGGGGGGGATACCGGTTTGAGGTCGTTCTCCGAGGAGGAAGCGCTTCTCCTTGGACAGGCCTCGCTAAAAGTAGAACAAGTGAACTTGTCCAAGTTCAAATGTTCCACATTGCTTACTCTAACAAGGATTATGCAAGAATTGAAAAACTCCTACATGCACATCAAGCAGATTTTGTTCATTTTCCCAAATTTGATTAAGTGATGTTTGAACTTTGAAATGAAGACACTCGTGATTAGATTTTGATTTTTTCTTTTCCTCAAAATGTAAATGAATTGAACGTTTGCAAGTTCTTTCCTTTTGTGCATTCAAGATTTGATTAGCGAGTTGATTTAAGAACTTTGAAAAAGCTTTGTTTTGTCCCTTAGATCACTCAAGATTGAATTTGTTTGCTTGCTTTGGAATCTGAAATAGATGAGGGAATAGAGTTGTTCGTTCCTTTAGTGCATTCGAGATTTGGTTTGATTTTCAAATTGACAATGACACTTAGGACCTAAGTTCATTTCTTTAATTTCATTCAAGATTGAGTTTGACCTTTGCTGTAATAAAATAAATGAAAAAAACCAGTCCTAAGCAACTCAAGACAAAAACCAAAAGTGACACTGTCCAGCTTATAGGCGACGCTGGAAAGTGCAGAGGTGACATTTAATTCCTACAGGCGACATTCTGTACCTCAAAAGGCGATAGATAAAAAACCAGAGGTGTGATTTCTTTTGTTACAGGTGTGATTTCTTTACATGCAGGCGACAGAAGAAGAATTCTAAGACGGAACAGAAATTGTCAATCACAGGAAAATCTCAGTTATGCAGGCGTAAAAATAGAACTCATAAGCGTCGTTTCTTTCCTCAAAGGCGTGATTTAATTGCATGAAGGCGTGACTGAATTCTTTGTAGGTGACATTTCTTTTGTTGAAGGCGACATTTCTTTGTTTGAAGGTGACATTTAATTGCTGTAGGCGTCATTTCTTTTCATGAAGGCGACATTTCTTTATTTCCTGCAAAATACAAGTATATAAAGCATAATTTCATCAAAATGATTATGGTTTGAGTCCCACCAGGCGTGCCAGAATGTAGACTAGGATTTGAGAGTGCACCTAAACCTGTTTTGAAGGCCAAAGACAAACAAATGTCATAGCATATAATCAAATCAAATTTAATGGTTAACAAACTAAAATCAAAGCCACCTCAGTTTAAGCTTAAAACGGATGCGCCCATGCACCGTTTGATATGCTTAGATATAGAGGGATGTGGGTGTGCAAACTCAAGCACTTGGAGCATGCAAGATAAATGATTTGAGGATCAAGAAGACCCAAAATGACACAAAATAGGTATGAGGAACCTATTTTGCCTCAAAGGCCTCAAGAACACACAAATATGCAAAGCTAAATAAATGAACTAAGATTAAAACAAGAAATGAATCTATGTTAATCCATTTAAGCTAATTTAGATGTGATTTAAGCTTGAAAATGATCTAAAATGAAGAGTTTATGCTTATGTTAGAATGAAAATGGCATTATGACTTTGCTATTGAGTTTGAAAATTGAAAGATGATTTGCCTTAGGAAGTGAGGGTATTTATAGGATTTCTAAGGCTTGGGGTAGGAGGAATGAATGGCCAGGATTGAAATCCTTAAGAGAGGCCAAGATTCACTCAAAGGGAAGCACATGGATTGTGCTAGTTCTCAGCCAATCAGGAGGTGACACATGTCACAATGTGAGTGGATGAAGGGAAGGGCAAAGAGGAGTCAACAAAGGGGGCTCCAAGCTCATAACTCTCCAAATAAATGCTTGTAAGAGCAATGAATGGGCTTTAAGAGGCTTTGAAGACTTTGGGGAAGCAATAAATGCTTTGTGGTTGAGATATTTGGAAGGAAAGACTTTGCTTTGGTTTAGGAAAGTCTTAAGCTTGGTTAGGATTGCACAAAGGTTTAAGGGTAGGATTAGGATTAGATTAGGACAAAAGAAGGATTAGGATGGGTGAAGAGGGTGGATTTGAGAAGATTCTAGAAGAGTCTAGATTTCTCCTTAGTTTCATGGAATAAAAGTTATTCATTCCAAAAGCTTAAGTTTTAGGAATATTTATTAAAATATTTTCAATAAATATGAAAATTAAATATTTAACCTTAATTAAATATTTAACCTTGGGATTAGGGTTAGAAAAGATGGGATTAGCCTTTTAATCAAAATTAAGAGGGGATTAGAAGATTTTGGAAGAGGTTAGTGGTCTAGAGGAAATTGGCCAAGTTTGGGATAAAAAATAAATTAAAAATAAATTAATTTATTTTTGAAGGTTTTGGGCAATTTATTAATTAAATAATTAATAAATTAGGGATAATGTCCAATTGACATTTTTAGGCTAGATTCCTTAATTAAAGATTTTTAATTAAGAGAGAGGGATTTAATGCCATAAAAATAAATTAATTAATTAATTAATTAATTAATTAATAAATGATGATGTCATCAAGGATTTTCAGAAAACAAAAATAATTTATTTTCTGAAGGATTTTTCGGTGTCTACAGATATATATGAAACTTGATATTCAATCCAATTTGTTAATTTTGTGTTCATTTATTCATTTTTAGTATGTAAATATGCTTGTGTGTATGTAGTCTTGTGTACAATTTATGCCTTAAGTATATTCATGTATATTCAAGTACAATATTCATAACCTAAATTCATGTGTATGGGCTATGTGCGTGACTTAAGTGAATTCATGTTGTGTGCTTTATAATTATGTGCTACATGTATGCTTCATGATTTAAGAAAATTTATGTGTATGCTTTATGTGCTACGTATGTTCACACATGTAATTCATCATTTGAGGTATATAAGGATATCTATTAAAGTGGTTTCAATGTTTGTAGACTTACCTTTTACCCCCAATGGCTAAAAGACTTCAAACTGGCCTAATTACATAATCAAACACCCTTTTGGCAACAATCAAACACCCTTTTGGCCATATCAAAACATATTGGTCTTTTGGACAAAATATCAGTACTCTGCCTATACCCCTACAAATACACTAGGAATGCCTAAGAAACATGGTCTTGTAGCATCTCATGGATCGTCGATACCTCTCATGAGGTTTGATTTATGAGGCTTGATATTTTTTTGAACAATCATGCTTAGTGCAACTTTCAACTGACCCTCACTGCAAGTTTTGGCATGGAGCGAGACTGGTGTTCCAAATTCAAACAAATTTGAATCTCCTAGAATAGAGAGAGGTTATTGTAGGCCTTAGAAACACCATCTTGTAGCATCTCTTGGATCTCTAATACCTCTCATGGGGTCTGAGTTATGAGCCTCAAAAGTTCACTTCCCAATCGTGCTTAGTGCACCTTGGGAACACTTTGGTCCAGCGTGGTCCGAAATGTTCTGATGACTCAGTGGTCAAAATAGGGTTGTGCCTAGTGTTTACCCACCCAACCAGAGCTAATGGCATAGTCCATTTGGTGCCAAGATGAATGGTTTGAAAGTAATCCATTGGTGCAACTTTCAACTAACCCTCACTACAAGTTTTGGCATCGAGCGAGACTGGTGTGCCAAATTCAAACAAATTTGAATCTCCCAAAACAAAGAGAGGTTATTGTAGGCCTCAAAAACACCATCTTGTATCATCTCATAGATCTTTGATACCTCTCATAGGGTTTGAGTTACAAGCCTCAAAAGTTCACTGCCCAATCGTGCTTAGTGCACCTTGGGGACACTTTGGTCCGGTGTGGTCCGGAACATTCTGCTAACTCAGTGGTCAAAATGGGGTTGTTCCTAGCATTTACCCACCCAACTAGAGCTAATTATATAATCCATTTGGTGCCAAGATGAATGGTTTGGAAGTAATCCATTGGTGCAACTTTCAACTAACCCTTACTGCAAGTTTTTGCATCGAGCGAGACTAGCGTGCCAAATTCAAACAAATTTGAATCTCCAAGAATTGAGAGAGGTTATTGTAGGCCTCAAAAACATCATCCTATAGCTTCTCATGGATCTTTGATACCTCTCATGGGGTTTGAGTTATGAGGCTCAAAAGTTCACTGCCCAATCGTGCTTAGTGCACCTTGCGAACACTTTGGTCCGGCATGGTCTGGAACGTTCTGGTGACTCAGTGGCCAAAATGGGGTTGTGCCTAGAATTTACCTACCCAATCAAAGCTAATGGAATAGTCCATTTGGTGCCGAGATGAACAGTTTGGAATTAATCCATCGGTGCAACTTTCAACTAACCCTCATTGCAAGTTTTGGCATTGAGCGAGATAGGCGTTCCAAATTCAAAAAAATTTGAATCTCCCAGAATGGAGAGAGGTTATTGTAGGCCTCAAAAACACCATCTTTTAGCATCTTTCAGATATTTGATACCTCTCACAGGGTCCGAGTTACAAGGCTTGAAAGTTTTCTGCTCAATCGTGCTTAGTGCACCTTGGGGACACTTTGGTCCGACATGGTCCGGAATGTTCTACTAACTCAGTGGCCAAAACAAGGTTGTGACTAGTGTTTACCCACCCAACTAGAGCTAATGGTGTAGTCCATTCAGTGCTGAGATGAATGGTTTGGAAGTAATCCATTGGTGCAACTTTCAATTGACGCTCATTGTAATTTTTGGCATCGAGCAAGACAGGCATGCCAAATTCAAAAAAATTTGAATCTCCCAAAATGGAGAGAGGTTATTGTAGGCCTTGAAAATTCCATCTTGTAGCATCTCAAAAATCTCCAACACCTCTCACAGGGTCTGAGTTACGAGGCTCCAAAGTTCGCTGCCTAATCGTGCTTAGTGCACCTTGGGGACACTTTGGTTCGGCGTGGTCCAGAACATTCTGCTGACTCAGTGGTTGAAATAGGGTTGTGCCTAGAATTTACCCACCCAACTAGAGCTAATGGTGTAGTCCATTCGGTGCCGGGATGAACAGTTTGGAAGTAATCCATTGGTGCAACTTTCAACTAACCCTCACTGCAAGTTTTGGCATCGAGCAAGACTGGCATGCCAAATTCAAACAAAGTTGAATCTCCCAGAATGGAGAGAGGTTATTGTAAGCCTTGGAAATTCCATCCTATAGCATCTCACAGATCTCCAATACCTCTCACAAGGTTGGATTTATGAGGCTCAAAAGTTCACTGCCTAATCATGCTTAGTGCACCTTGGGGACACTTTGGTATGGCATGGTTCGGAACATTCTGCTGACTCAATGGTCAAAACGAGGTTGTTCCTAGTGTTTACCCACCCAACCAGAGCTAATGGTGTAGTTCATTCGGTGCCAAGATGAACGGTTTGGAAGTAATCCATTGGTGCAACTTTCAACTCACCCTCACTACAAGATTTGGCATCGAGCGAGACTGGCGTGCCAAATTCAAACAAATTTGAATCTCCCAAAATGGAGAGAGGTTATTGTAGGCCTCAAAAATGCCATCATTTAGCATCTCACAAATCTCTAGTACCTCTTACGGGGTCTAAGTTACGAGCCACAAAATTTCACTATCCAATCATGCTTAGTGCACCTTGGGGACACTTTGGTCTAGTGTGGTCTGAAACGTTCTGTTGACTCAGTGGTTGAAACAGGGTTGTCCCTAGTGTTTACCCACCCAACCAGAGCTAATGGTGCAGTCCATTTGGTTCCAGGATGCAATCCTTGAACACTATCCCTTCACCAGGGAATCATCATTTTACTTTGGACACATTTGACCAATTTTGACTCAATGACTCCAACTATTACATCATTTGACGATACAAATGTAATGGAATTAAGAAAATAGAAATGTAAGGATACAAAATTAAGACAATACAAATTATATAAGGATACAACAGTCATAGTAAGGAAACACATTTTTTGCCCTTTACATGGCATTAAGACGATACAAATGCGAGCTTTTAATATTTGCAAATCAACCCCATGGGCTCTTTTATATTTCCAATTTTGCATCTAATTTTGCATCTAATTTTTTATATATAAAATTTGGAATCTAAATATGCATATTACATTCAATTTTTGTTTTCATATACAAAATTTGGCATCTAAATATGCACATTACATTCTATTGTTCTTTTTATATACAAAATTTGGCATCTAACTATGCACATTACATTCGATTGTTTCTTTTATATACAAAATTTGACATCTGAATATGCAAATTACACAACTATATATAAAAAATAAGTGTCCTTTCCACTCCAATCCCTACATTCGGAAGGCAGAAGAAAAGTTAATAGAGAATATAAGAAGTTCCCTTTTGGCATCTAAATATGAAAATTACAGAACTATATTTTAACTTGAGTTGAACTTACCTATTGAAGTGTGCCTGCAGGGTCATCTCTTTGCTTGAGAGTATTCAGTATTGCTTCATGATCAACAGTACTAATAGTCCAAAGTTCCTTTGTCTTTGGTTTTCCTTGATGTTTCAACAACTTAACATTGGTTTCTATAACAAGGTGTGAATACATGATAATGGTTTTGTGCTTCTCATAGTCTTCAAACGCAGGAATGCCATTATTTCTAATCATATATGTGTGCAACCATCTTCCCACAACAACATGTGATCCTGTTGGATATGTGAACATGTCATCATTTGTCGTCAGTTGTACAAGTTTTTGATTTCATTGTACACAATGTGCTAACCAGTAATCTGATCTCTCATCATTCCCTTCTGGTGCAACCAATGCAAAAACATGTCCTGGCTAGATCTGAAAGATGGTTGTAGTCAAGTGAACAATCCATGTCATCATTTATTACAGAGACTGTGAGAGATAAAGGAGTAAGATAATGTGGAACCCATGTATCAACCCACTCACTTGACTCACACTGATCCCAATCACACTGAAGAAAACTCAAACAATAACAAACCAACTCTCATGTCCAAATTGTCCATGTACCAGCATCTGAGCTTCGAAATGAATGCATTTTTGAAGAATCTTTCACAGTTTGACAATCCAACCTATCTCCTATTGTGCCCAACTCAACCAACCAAAAGAATATACGCACCGCTGAATCAAGAGTCCCCCCCTATGACAATGCTGAAGTACACCAATCAACAATAGAATGAACATCAATGAGTTATGCACCTAAAATCCTCAGTTGCTCCTTAACTAGAGCTCTCTTTACGCATGCACCTACTCCATCATGCTCCCCTTTTCCATGACCAGCCTCAAAAAAACTCCAAATATGAGGTACACCTCTCTCTACATGCATTCTACATAACCAATAAAACATACAAGCATTTTTTAATTGACCTATACAATTATCTGACCAAATGAGATGTTTATCCATAGCAATATTATTTTCCTGCACCCACTCAAAATAATTCTCAAAGCAATGTTGGACAAACTTGGATGAGTGTGATCTATCATCACTCATATAAAAATGGTACTCTCTGATTATCTTCCGGTCATCTTCTGTACTATCAGGGGAATGTCTATATGTTATGTGCACAAAAATAGAATCCTGAATAGAATTGTAATATTGAGCTTGCAACTCATTTTGGGGCTGCAATGTATAGTTCTCTACAAAATCAACAACTAATATAATAGTGCCAATTGGGAAAGTGTCCTTACACATCCTAAATTGTTGATCCAACCACTGAGACCTGTCACTATACCTTGCATACTTGTAAAAAAGATTCTTCCTGAAATCTTAAATAAATTCAGCTACCTTGCATTCTTTAGTAACCAACTCACATCTAGAGCCTTCACCTCCACTTTTTAATGTATATTTAATGGTTTCATATACCTTTTTGTGGATGATTGTCTTTCCAAAATCATGTTCGCAGCCCTCATGAAAATATTCAACAAACTTCACTAGCCCACCACACTTTGAGCACTTGTCATTTAAGCAATCTTTTCTATAAAAGAAACATCCATCATCTCTAGGACATAAAAAATGATCTAGCAAGTCTCTTGATGATTTTGGAAGAGCACTTGCACCACACTCCTCCAACATTTCACTACTATGCAAAGTAGAATTAATGGATCGTAACAATTCATGGTGCATTGAAAACTCCACATGATATTTGCAACAACAAGTATTTTGAATCTTAAGAGGCACACAAAAAAAAGGCTTCAGGGCTTCAAAAGCTCTTTGTGATATTTTCAATGTTGGATGTGTCTCACAAAATTTTTTTAACAACATTGTTTGACTCACCTCCAAATAATGTTTGGGATGTGGGGTGCGGTCTCGAATGCCAATTCTCAACTTCAAGACATGCTTCACATTTGGTGACACTCTTGAGTTAGATTGCCAAAATAGTTGAATTTGATCCTTCACAGCATCGGTAAGCTTCTTATCACAATGTGAAAGTCTCCCACCATAAGCCGGTGTATCATTTTGAAGAGGATCATCAAGTCTTTCTCTTCTTGCAAGTGCTCTATCCAAAGTTTTACAATTTAGATTCAAGTCAACACAAGTTTGTCTCATCAAACAAGCCTTTCTCAAATGATGACTTACCAAAGAGGTTGTAATAACCCTCCTAGTAGCTCTCTTATCTTTTTCCTTGGTAGTCTTCCCAATGGAATTGAGAGCACTAAAAATATTTCTCACAATAATAGCATTCCACTCCTTTTTCTTGTTCACACTAATCTTCAATTTGACTAGTATATGTCTCATCTTCTGCATCTTTAACAATTGCACAAACATTTGACATTTCTCAACCAATGTCTTGTGCCTAAAAAATTGATCAAAAAGTTTTGAAACCCACAACCGAATGGTTCTTTCTGATCTCTTGCCATCAAAATTGCTCATTATGTTCTCATCAATTTCAAGTAACCATTTAGTTCTTGTTGAAGGTCTCAATTTTGAAGTTTGTCTTTCTTCCTCCGAAGGGACTTCATTTCTCATATAATTTGGAGATGTGTAATGTTGATTTGGTTCTTCTGCACCACTATCATTGTCAATTCCTTCATATTCAATTGGTGGATTGTCATTGGCAATGTCCACACTTCCATTAGCCACATCTACATGTTCATTTTCAAAACCTACATTTTCATCTTCAAAACCTAAATTCTCATTTTCAAAACCTACATTTTCATCTTCAAATTCATGTTCTTCACTTGAAACCACATTCAAAGGTGGGTCTATGCTGACATCTTCATTCATATTTAACATTCCTTGTCTCTTATTCTTATGGGCAACCCTATCCATTTCTCTATACACTTCAACATCTTCATTTGTGAGTCTTCTCTTCCGTTTATGCTTTTGACGACTACTACTCCCCATAGTTAGACCAAAAAGTAGATGCAAATACCTTTGGTAATAGAGAAAATCTCCCCCCAAAAAGATGAAATACCTTTGGTAATTGAGAAAATCACCCCACAAAAAGATGAAATACCTTTTCTAATAGAGAAAATCACCCCAAAAAAAGATCAAATACCCTTGGTAATCGAGAAAATCACCCCAAAAATGATGAAATACCTTTGGTAATAGAGAAAATCACCCCAAAAAGTGGTTTTTTGTCTTCTCCCTACAACTCAAACCCCGTAATTTAGGAAAAACATGTGACTCTCTGGAGGGACCCAAAGAATCTTGTTTTTTTTAACACCAGTGAAAAGAATCAGATATCTGATATTATCGGATATTCGATATCTTACTCTTTCTCACTCTCACTCTCCTCTCTCCTCTCTTTCTCTCCTCTCTCCTCTCTCTCTCACCTAGAGAGAGAGAGACAAATATGAGAGAGAGATAGGAGAGAGAGAGGAGATAGGAGAGAAAGAGATAGAGAGAGAGAGGAGAGAAAGAGAGGAGAGAGAGAAGAGACAGAGGAGAGAGGAGAGAAAGAGAAAGAGAGAGAGGACTTCCTAGGGGTCCTAGTATGCCTTATCATGTGTTAGGACCCCTAGGAAGTCCTCATGACCCCATTTGACACTTTAGAACCCTCAAGTATGTCCTAAGGGGTCCTACAACCCCTTAGGACACACTTCAGCATTCAAATGTGTTGAAAGGGGTCATGAGGACTTCCTAGGGGTCCTAGTATGCCTTATAATGCGTTAGGACCCCTAGGAAGTCCTCATGACCCCTTTTGACACATTTGAATGCTCAAGTGTGTCCTAAGGGGTTGTAGGACCCCTTAGGACACACTTGAGGGTTCTAAAGTGTCGAATGGGGTCATGAGGACTTCCTAGGGGTCCTAACGTGTGATAAGGCATACTAGGACCCCTAGGAAGTCCTCATGACCCCTTTCAACACATTTGAACACTCAAGTGTGTCCTAAGTGGTCCTACGACCCCTTAGGACACACTTGAGTGTTCAAATTAGTTGAAATGGGTCATGAGGACTTCCTAGGGGTCCTAACACATGATAAGGCATACTAGGACTACTAGGAAGTCCTCATGACCTATTTCGACACATTTGAACCCTCAAGTGTGTCCTAAGGGGTCGTCCTAACATGTGATAAGGTGTACTAGGACCCCTAGGAAGTCCTCATGACCCCATTTGACATATTATAACCCTCAAGTGTGTCCTAAGGGGTTATAGGACCCCTTAGGACACACTTGAGGGTTCTAATGTGTTGAATGGGGTCATGAGAACTTCCTAGGGGGTCCTACAACCCCTTAGGACACACTTGAGGGTTCAAATGTGTCAAAAGGGGTCATGAGGACTTCCTAGGGGTCCTAGTTCACCTTATCACATGTTAGGACCCCTAGGAAGTCCTCATGACCCCATTCGACACTTTAGAACCCTCAAGTGTGTCCTAAGGGGTCGTAGGGCTCCTTAGAACACACTTGAGGGTTCTAAAGTGTCGAATGGGGTCATGAGGACTTCCTAGGGGTCCTAACATGTGATAAGGCATACTAGGACCCCTAGGAAGTCCTCATGATCCCTTTCGACACATTTGAACCCTCAAGTGTGTCCTAAGGGGTCGTAGGACCCCTTAGGACACACTTGAGGGTTCTAATGTGTCGAATGGGGTCATGAGGACTTTCTAGGGGTCCTAACATGTGATAAGGCATACTAGGACCCCTAGGAAGTCCTCATGACCCCTTTCAACACATTTGAAACCTCAAGTGTATCCTAAGGGGTTATAGGACCCCTTAGGACATACTTGAGGGTTCTAATGTGTTGAATAGGGTCATGAGGACTTCCTAGGGGTCCTAACGCGTAATCAGGTGTACTAGGACCCCTAGGAAGTCCTCATGACCCCTTTCAACACATTAGAACCCTCAAGTGTGTCCTAAGGGGTTGTAGTCATGAGGACTTCCTAGGGGTCCTAATGCATGATAAGGTGTACTAGGACCCCTAGGAAGTCCTCATGACCCCATTAAAAACATTAGAACCCTCAACCATTTCCTAAGGGGTCGTAGACTTCTTAGGGGTCCTAACATGTGATAAGGTGTACTAGGACCCCTAGGAATTCCTCATGACCCCATTCGACACATTAGAACCCTCAAGTGTGTTCTAAGGGGTCCTACAACCCCTTAGGACACACTTGAGGGTTCTAATGTGTTGAATGGGGTCATGAGGACTTCCTAGGGGTCCTAACGCGTGATAAGGCATACTAGGACCCCTAGGAAGTCCTCATTACCCCTTTCGACACATTTGAACCCTCAAGTGTGTCCTAAGGGGTCATAGGACCCCTTAGGACACACTTGCAGATTCTAATGTGTCGAATGGGGTCATGAGGACTTCCTAGGGGTCCTAACGCATGATAAGGCATATTAGGACCCCTAAGAAGTCCTGATGACCACTTTTGACACATTTAAACCTTCAAGTGTGTCCTAAGGGGTTGTAGGATCCCTTAGGACACACTTGAGGGTTCTAAAGTGTCGAATAGGGTCATGAGGACTTCCTAGGGGTCCTAATAGGTGATAAGGCATACTAGGACCCCTAGGAAGTCCTCATGACCCCTTTCAACACATTTGAACCCTCAACTATATCCTAAGGGGTCGTAGGACCTCTTAGGACACACTTGAGGGTTATAAAGTATCGAATGGGGTCATGAGGACCTCCTAGGGGTCCTAACGCATGATAAGGCATACTAGGACCCCTAGGAAGTAGGACCCCTTAGGACACACTTGAGGGTTCTAAAGTGTCGAATAGGGTCATGAGGACTTCCTAGGGGTCCTAATGTGAGATAAGGCATACTAGGACCCCTAGGAAGTCCTCATGACCCCTTTCAACACATTTGAACCCTCAAGTGTGTCCTAAGGGGTTGTAGGACCCCTTAGGACACACTTGAGGGTTGTAATGTGTCGAATGGGATCATGAGGACTTCCTAGGGGTCCTAACATGTGATAAGGTGTACTAGGACCCCTAGGAAGTCCTCATGACCCCTTTCAACACATTTGAATGCTCAAGTGTGTCCTAAGGGGTCGTAGGACCCCTTAGGACACACTAGAGGGATCTAATGTGTCAAATGGGGTCATGAGGACTTCCTAGGGGTCCTAACATATGATAAGGCATACTAGGACCCCTAGGAAGTCCTCATGACCCCTTTCAACACATTGGAATGCTCAAGTGTGTCCTAAAGAGTTGTAGGACCCCTTAGGACACACTTGAGTGTTCAAATGTGTCTAAAGGGGTCATGGGGACTTCCTAGGTGTCCTAGTATCCCTTATCACATGTTAGGACCCCTAGGAAGTCCTCATGACCTCTCTCTCTCTCTCTCTCTCTCTCTCTCTCTCTCTCTCTCTTTCACACACACACATCTAGAGCCTTCACCTCCTCTTTTTAATGTATATTTATAGGTTTCATATACCTTTTTGTGGACAATGTACCTTAAATGTTCTTACATCAATTTTTATGCCACTGTTAGTTTCTAGAATAGATGATGAGTGTACGGTGGTTCTTCAACTGTGTGAAATTTCTTTTCAAGAGTTAAAAAATTAATTGATTGTATTCAATTGAGGGGAAGTCCATTGACATCTACTTAAGTAGAGTTAGACTGCCAAAATTATAAGGAGTCTGTAGAAAAATTTTGTGCCGAATATTTTCAAGAGGATTTGGGTTGAAATTGTCTATCCTCAAATCAACTGTGCACGTATTTTTTTGAAATCATTTTGTATATCATTTATAATATAATACATACTAATATAAAAATTTATATTATAATATTTATGCTGTGCTATTATTATTTAATATTAATATTTAAAATGATATTAATATTAACATAACAAAAATATAATTTAATATCAACCTTAAATTAATATTAACATAAAAAGAATACAACTTAATTTATAAGACAATTAATATTACTATTAAAAAATATTTTTTTTTTGAAACTTGAATTTGGGAAAAGCGGGTCAATTGAAATTTTAAAATAGGCAAGCTTTTTTGGATATCCGATATTATCAGATATCTGATTAGGCTTGGTATTTGCTTTGGCATTACCCAACGTGGGTAGTCAACCCTTTAGGCGTGTTTCAGGAGATAGTTCTTGATACCAAGACTTCGACCATGTAGCTGATGACTATTTTTTCACCCAAAATTGATGAAATGAAAAGGGTTTCTTAAATACATTATCAGCTTTCCATCGATGTAATTGTTGTCAAATTTTGAGTTCTATAAGTAATTATTACTTATTTTTCAATTGAGTTATCTTTAAAGTCATAACTGACATACTAATTGAAAAACAACTATAACTTTCAAACCATTTAACCTTTTTGAAATCTGAAACATGCATCACATTCTATGCTTCGGCTAATATTGTATGCACCCAAAAATGGTCGCCTAGACTTTGGGCCCCATTTATTCAATTTATCAATCCTGAATCATTTTGATCATTTATCAATATTGTCAACAATATCAATTCCTTGATCAAATCCTAATTTCGATCATATATTGGATTTTTATCCTTGGGCTAACCATTTATCTTAAGTCTTTATTTAATTAAAAGGAATATTTCCTCCCCTTTCAATTAAATAAAAAAGCCCCACTTTCCTCTTATCCTAAGTTGCACAAATAAAACATTATTCCTATTTTATAAAAAAGGGAAAAAGCACTTTTTGTCTCACATGAGGCTCAAAAGTCAACACTTCACTCTCATTGGAGGATACTTGTGCACATGGATTGCTCCTCTTTCTAGCTCCACCGCTGATTAAGTCTTTTTGCCTCTTAATCTCCATGGTCCATTTCACCTCATTTCTTATAAAAGGAGAGCTCTCTCCTTCATTTGCATACCCACATTTTTATGCTATTGTTATGCTGCAGGTTTTGGAGCCTTTTGAAGACATCCTTGCATCCAAGCTTTGAAGACCTTGTTGTTGCATTCCATTTAGTTTGCTTTCATAGTTGCATAATCATGACATTCTTAGTGTAGATTTCCTTTCATGCAATAGACTAGATCTCACATAGCTTAATTAGGGGCTTGGAATCTATTGTACTTCTTTTCATAGTTTAGTTTGCACTTCATTTGATAGATTAGTCTTGCACATTCATATTAGTTGCATTTGCATTTTATTTCCATTTAGATTCTTGGAGATATTGGCATTGTTGCCCTTGTCTTCACTTGAATCTCTCATTGTATGGTTGACTAGCAAGGTCACCTTCTTGTAGCTCTAGCTGAGAGCAAAACTCATAGTCCCTTGCAACTCCATGCATAGAGAGCTATGAGCCGCTTTGTGAGGCCTCATTCTTGAGCAACCTTGCATGTAATGGTTCATAGAAGTGCATATTTTAGTGTGTACATTTCTGGCGCCCACCGTGGGGCAGAGTAGATAGCTTTGTCCTTTTATTTGATGCATTTTTCGTCATTTTCGGATTAACTGTCAGAAAAATCTGTGTCTCTGGTTTTCTGTCTCAGATTATCGCGCGACACTTCTCAGAAATATCGCGCGATATACTTCCTGTCTTGGCGCGATACTTCGCTCAGAAAAAGTATCGCACGCCTATAGCGAAGTATATCGCCTGGCATCGGGCGAAGTATCGCCTGGCATCGTGCGAAGTATCGCTCGACTGGGGAAGTATCGCCCGACTATAGGAAACTGTGTCGTGCGATACTGTTGGAGACTGAGAAACATCGCCTGGTCTGGCAGAGACTTGCTCTTTTGGTTTTTTCTTTTTCCGAATTCGACCATTTTAGCTTGCTGTTTTGTTGTACTTTGTTTAATTAGGTCTAACCTGCTTTTTTTAGCTTAAATCCATTAGATTATTGCACATTTACATTTGGATTTTGATTTTGCTAACATTGTGGGCCTAACAAGTTGTGTTTGTAGGTGCTCTCCTTTGCTTAAAAAATTTGCTAAAACCGCATGTCAAAGAGGGCTACTAACAGTTTTTGCAGGGCTGCCCAAGCATAAAAACAAAAAAAAAAAAAAAAAAAAATTTTCCATTTCTCGCTTATTGTTGTTTTCCTTTCATTTGTGGCATTTACTAATTGTATTAGGAATCTTAATACCTTGTGAAAGGGATTTTGAGGTGGTAGGAGAAGTATGCTCTTCACCTTTAGGTGAATCAGAAAATCTTGACCCATCTTAAGGTTTTGGAAGCAAGGGGGTAATTGATCTCTTTGCTTGGTGTGTTTGGGAAAAATTCTTGAGATAGGGGAGTATGCTCTTCACCCTTGTGGTGAATCAAAAACCTTGAACCTCAAAATTTGATCCATTTTGTTTAGTTTAGGAATCCTTTAGAGGGCCTGCTCTTGAGCAATCAAGAGGAACGACTCAAGTGGGGACAACCTTGTCATCATTCTCCTTGGTGGCAAGTGATTCCAACTCACTATAATCTCAAGGCTATCAAGGACACCAAAAACCTTGATAGACATAACACTTGTCTTCGCTTGATGTAAGTACTTGTGGGATTGTGACCATGAGGAAAACATTGAGCAAGAATGCTTAAGGTACTCTTGAGGCCGCGAGGTCCTAGTCCTTTATGAGGAGCAAGAGGGGTGTTGTGAACGGAAATCCTCATTAAGAACCATTAGATAGAAGCCACCCTCTTTTAGCCGCTTATCTTCTTAGTGCAAGGATTGATCCAAGTGGTTTACCCGGATCACCTTAAGATACTCACCATATGTGTCCCTTTGGTTGTGTCATTTTGACATTTCCATGACAAAGCCAATATCTCTTGTGGGCAACCACTTGGTGTGAGGCAAGGGGGCATCAAGTTGTGGGCTAAGTTGATAAGTATTGAGCCTTGTCTTGTAGGTAGTAATTGCTTGAATTGTCTTCGATTGTGTGATACCAGTATAAACGTTCTCAACATACAAACAATCGGTAGCATTCATAGGGTGCTTTTTCAATTTTGATATCACAAGTGTTTGTCTTGGCAAGGTTGCTTTTGCCCTTGTTTCAAGTGCTTGAAGACATGTTTGATCCTTTACTGTTTGCAAACCTGTCCAAATGCTGTTGAATTTGTGACTGAAACCAAGAACATCAACCCTCAGACTGAAAATTTTGACCAAACAGACCCAAAAACGCAAATTTCACACAATTCTGGTCAAGAGTTGAATAATTCTGTAACAGTATCGCACCCTGTAAGGCGAAGTATCGTGCGATACTTCGCACATGTCAGAAATATCGCACCCTTTGAAGAGGAATATCGTGCGATAGTTCTCCCCTGACGGACTATCGCCCTGCCTGCCTGGGGTATATCGCCCTATAGTATTAAGAAATATCGCCTGTCTTAGGGCGAAGTATCGCACGGGTAGAGGTTTATCGCCCCAGTAGCCTGGAGTATATCGCCTGACTCATTTTTGTCGTGCTTAAATTTTGGTCAGTTTCAGTTGCTGTCAATTAGGCCAGGTCTTAGAACAGGCTTCTCACCCTGACGTTTGAAATTTGTCTTGACTCCCAATCTCTGGTTCTTAGTTCTTCGGGATAGCATCGTTTGGTTTACAAAGTCACTTTGGAATAATTGTCAAATTAGAAAGCCATTTTTGGTGCCGAGGTTCATCTTTAAAAGTGTTAGCTATATTCTGGGAAAATTTCAATTCTCTTATTGTCCAAATCGCTTTCATTTTCAATTATCTTTTGGCCTAGTCCAACCTCCTGATTCAAAAGTGCAAGGGTAGTCACCCTTTGATTTGAAGCACCTCTTTGACAGTGTTGGTAAAGCCCCCTTTCTTTTTTTCAGCTTTCTTTGGACAATAGAGGATTTCGATTATCCTAGTTTGGTGTGGACACTTTGAAAGGTCACCTTATCATTGAGAATATCTCTTTTTCATGTCAGTTACGACAAGGTACCAAGTTAATCAAGGGAAGCGACCCCCTGTTGCCTTTAGCCAGTTACCACCTATCAAGACCCGTCGACAACCTAAGGGAAAAGGACCCCTTTTTGACCAATCTCCTAAGAGTGAATCCGAGGTTTGTTTCAATCCGGGAGCTAACCCTAGTGAAGTGAGCACCTCTTTCATACCACTTTCATCAAGCATGGACATGAGTTACACTTTCACCCGGCAACAAAGAGAAGCCATGAATCAAACTCTCGAGGATATCTTTCAACGACACAGAGGAGAGTATGGTGGTTCTTCTCATGCCAGTCCACCCGGGTCACCTCCTAACAACGCGAGGTATTTTGATGCTCAACAACGAGCTGAAAGACAGCATAAGTCAGCCCACTCAGATTCAGGGTCACAACACGAAGACCAGAACAACGAATCTGGTGATCACCATATCAACGCAGCTAATGCAATAAGGCATTCAAGACAGACCTCCCCACTTAAGGACACTTCTCGATATGCAAATACAAGATTAAGAAGCATTGAGAGAGAGAAGCTAGCCTACTTAGATGAACAGGCTGCAAAAAAGGAAAAATTCCGACAACTAGAGGAAGAGGAACGTGCATTGTTGGATATACAGAAAAGAGTCGCCCAAGAAGAGGAAGATAGACTCTATGCACAACAACTCCAAAATCGATCTAACAGGAGGGGAGCCAATAGTGGGACCAACTCGCCCCCATCTACCCCTTCCCCTAGCCCTCGAAGAAGATCAAAGACACCCTCACGATCCCCAAGTCCTAGAGGAAGAAGGACTTCAAGATATGACCATCATAGGAGACAATCGTCTCATAGACATTCAAAGCAACCCTCCCAACGAGCACATCATGGCTCACAACATGGAGGCAGTTATGCTAAATCCGATCATATGGATTTCATGACTATGCAACAAGAACCATCCTTTCAAGCCTATGTGGAGCAATACGTGGAACAAAACAAAGACCAATTTTTGGAAAGTCTTATCAACAAAGGCGCTAAAGTTCCATATAACTTTGATGTTCACCAAAAAATCAAGAAACAGAATCCTTCAACTGATGAGTTAATCTTACAAATGCAAAAGGATATAGACAGAATGAAGGCTCCCAAGAGTACATTTCATTTGGACTCCATATGTCCTAATCCCATTGACAAAAGTGTGGTGATGGTAGAATTCCCTAAGAAAGTTGAATTCCCAACATACGACAAATATGATGGCACGGGTGACCCTCATGACCATGTTCGACAATTCTACATAATGAGCTTTTCCTTTCACCACGAAGACTCCTACTTGCTGCGATTATTCCCAAGGAGTTTAAAAGGTCAAGCCATGGAGTGGTTCACCAACCTTTCCCCTCCAGTAAGGACATTTAGAGAACTTGTCCAAAGATTTGTGCAACATTTTGCCTACAATTTATCTAGGTCGGTCACCATGCTTGATTTGTGTAAACTTAAGCAGAATCAAGGGGAATCTTTTGTCACCTTTTTGCAACGATGGAGGCGATTGTGTTCGAAATACCCAAGGACAATCCCTGAAGAAGAGAGAATTGATATCATTGTGAACAATCTAATACCAGAACTCAAGTATGAAGTCAAGAAGATTCCATTTAATTCTTTTGATACTATGGTAGAGGTGGCATGTCGCATTGAGGATGTCCTGAAAGAACAAGGAATTTTGGCTAAACCAACAAATAACAACAATAGCCAAAATAACAATACTAATGGTAACAAGGACAAAAAGAACTCTTATTGGAACAAAAACAAGCAAGTCGTCAATGACGGAGTTGTTGATTCATCTCAAGTCAAAAATGAAGGAGTTCTTAATCTCTCTCATGCAGTTCAAGCTATGAAGTTGCAAACATCATCAACGCAACAAGACAAACCTCAGTATCAAAAGAGATCTAAAACGGAGAAAAGACAATTCACTAAATTGGGAGAATCCTATGCAGATGTTTTTAAGACACTCGTTGCTCATAATCTGGCGCACCCACAGGATCCTACAAAACATCGAATACCAGATCCTTTACCTCATTGGTGGGATGCTAAGGCTTTTTGCGTTTTCCATAATGGGATTGGACACGACATAGAAAATTGTTTCAAACTCAAGCATCTTGTCCAAGACCTTATTGAGAAAGGACAATTACAAGTGGATGGGTTAACTACTAATGCGGACCATAAAGCCTTTAAAGAGCCCTTGCCTAAATATGAAAAAGGAGAGAGTTCTAGTAAGAATGGCAAGGCGGCTATTAACTATACATACACACACGCTGATAATGTGATTAACATGCTTGAAGTGGCTGACGATAATATCAACATGGTGAGAAAGAAAGATCCTTATGGACATAATGTGGACTCAATTCCTATGACTAATGAAAGACCCGCTGTGGTGATAAGAGGTCCTCACACACAAGGAATGCCCCGGTCCCTCAATGTTGTCACTAGGGGACAGGCTCAAGCACCCATTATCATCAAAGGTCCTAGCACTAGCAAGTCTAAACAACCCACGTCCAAAGGTGCTCCTCCAAAACCTGTCGTTGGTCCTGATTCCAATTATAACCTTATTGACCAACTACAACGAACACCCGCTCAGATATCCATTTTTGAGCTTTTAGAATTATCTCCTAAGCACAAGCGCGTCCTCGAGGATGCCTTGCGAACAGCCAATGTCCCTAATAACTTAGATGTCGACCAATTCCAAAACATGGTCAACCATTTGGCTAGCCCTCATTTCCTCACCTTCTCAGAAGAAGATGACAAATCCATTAGTCACCCGCATAATTTGGCCTTACACATCGAGGTCATGATTCATAAAACCCGTGTTAGACGTGTACTGATAGATGGGGGTGCGGGGCTCAATATTTGTACTCTGAGTTTGCTGCTAGCTCTAGGGTATTCTGAGAACGTCATTGACACAAAGAAAAGAATCACAATCAAAGCATATGATGAAGCAGAAAGAAGTTCTAAGGGATTGGCTGTTTTGCCTATTCGTATTGGTCCTGTAGAAAGAGACATATTATTCCAAATTGTTGATGTCGGACCTCTCGCCTACAACATTTTGCTAGGTAGGCCATGGATTCATGAAATGCAGGCAGTCCCATCGACATATCACCAGTGTGTTAAGTTCCCCCATAATGGTGTAGAAATTTGCATCCCGGGAGACAGTGCTCTATCAGTTAATAACATTTCTGCGGGATCACATGTACCTTTGAATAGAGAAGCTGACAATCTTAGTAGTTCACTTGAACAATGTAAGCAGAAATTCAAGACCGTGGACCTTGGGATGGGAGATTATAAGATTGATTCTTTTACAAAAATGCCAATCTCTCCTAGGTCTTATGGGAGACCCTCCCCAAATGTGCAGCCTTCATCATCAGCAATGATGTTATTTGGGAAATTTGTTGAGTCTTCGGTCCCCATTCAAGAAGAGAAAGAGGAAGTTGCTGTAAGAAACTGGATATATCACGAAGAGAAATACAAACATAATGAGAATTTTGCTCCTTCACCTGAAACATATGGGAAAGGATATACACTGGTCAAAAATATGGGATATCCGGGATTTGGTCCCCTTAGTCATAGGCTAGATGCTAAAGCTGAGCCTCTTGATCATGCTCTCTTTGGACGCAAAAATAAGTCCACAATCGGCTTAGGTTTTGAGAACAAGAAGAAGAAAGGTATCCCTGTCCCAGTGGCAACGGACAGCGACAGTGATGCAGATTATACGCCCGATCTCTCCAATCAACAAGATGTGCCTGATGATTGGGTGCCCTCAACGAATCTCCTTTGGGGAGATTCCACAGATTTGATGCTTAATAATCCTACTATCCCAGCTGCGACGAATAGTGATTGTGTGACTTCTAGATCGACAAAGGAAAATGTTACCGTCCTAGCTGCGACGGATAGTACCAATACTAGAAAGGGAGAAACCCTCCCTAACCTTGAGGCTTCTACATCACGAGGCCTAAATGATGACTCAGAGACAGACTCCCATGAATATGAATGGGATTCGCTTTCAGATGCAACAATTGATCTAGATGTGGATATTATCCACGCCTATAGTACCCAACCCGATGCAACTAACGATCCTAGTGTCAGACTAGAGGATTGCCCTCCTCAAATCGCCTTAGTAGACGATGCTTCGTTTGATAGGATGAGCCCCAATTCAGGTATCTTAGGAGAAGACTTGATGAGCTCCGATTATATGGTCACCAGAGATGACACCTTTCACATTCACAACATCGAACCTACCATTGACTTGCCCCTTGTCCACTTTGACCTGATTGACTGGCCCCAGCGCCACCATGAGCCCACATTCCTCACATTTCGCAATGATTACGAAATTGCTTGCTATCTGAATGCTCTCGAACCCGTGGCTTCTTCCACCAGTGAACCAACAACCAGCATGACGGAGCCTGATATTAAGTACCTCAGTCTCAAAACAAAAGAGAAAAAGAAAAATAGGTCTGATGGCGAAAACCACTTTGTGGCGGTGTCAGAACCAAAAATAGTAAAAAGAAATGACGCATCCAAAGGTGAAAACCTCTTTGAGGCACCTAAGGATGGGGTACTTAATAACTTGCCGAGTTATTTCCAGGATAGATCATCAATCTTGATTGAACCAACAAAGCCGGTCAATCTAAACACAGAAGAAAACCCTCAGATAGTCCATCTTGCTCAGTCTTTATCAGAGGAAGAGACCAAGGCATATGTACAGTTTTTACAAAAAAAGAAAATTAATTTTGCATGGACCTACTCAGACATGCCAGGGCTTGACACAAATCTCATAATGCATCACTTATCTATAGCTCCAGGAGTCAAGCCAGTCAAACAGAGACTAAGAAAAATGCATCCACATATAGCTCTACTTGTCAAAGGAGAATTAGAAAAGCTTTTGAAAGCTGGATTTATTAGAGCCATTGATTATGCAGAATGGATCTCGAACATAGTACCGGTATCCAAACATGATGGGTCCATTCGTGTCTGCACAGATTTTAGAGATCTAAACAAAGCATGCCCAAAGGATGACTTTCCACTGCCAAACATTGACATGATAGTGGACATGACGGCGGGCTATGACATATATTCCCTAATGGATGGTTTCTCGGGGTATAATCAAATCAAAATAGCTCCTGAAGACCAAGAGAAAACAGCATTCACATGTGCATGGGGAACCTACTGTTGGAACGTCATGCCATTCGGGTTAAAGAATGCAGGAGCAACCTACCAAAGAGCTATGACAACTATCTTTCATGATATGATGCACAAAAATATGGAAGATTATGTGGATGATACCCTGGCAAAATCAAGAAAAAGGGACACACACCTCAATGATCTGGAAGTAATTCTAGATCGTATGGAACAATTTCAACTCAGATTGAATCCAAAGAAGTGCGCATTTGGCGTCACCTCAGGCAAACTTTTAGGATTCATAATATCAGCAAAAGGTATCGAGGTTGATCCCGAAAAGGTCCAAGCAATCCTAGATATGCCACCTCCTCGAAATATCAGCCAAATGAGAAGTCTTCAAGGACGTCTTCAATCAATTAGGAGGTTTATTTCTCAGCTTGCAGATAGAGCGCAACCCTTCAACAAGACATTGCATAAGGGTGCTTCTTGTGTTTGGAACGAGGATTGTCAAAGGAGCCTAGATCAGATCAAACAATACTTGGCTAATCCTCCGATCTTAATGCCTCCTATTCCAGGGAAACCATTGCTTCTATACATCTCAGCTACAGACACTTCCCTGGGGGCATTATTGGCTCAAACAGATGATACTGGGAAAGAACGGGCCATCTACTATATCAGCCGTACTCTAGTCTCTTATGAGATCAATTACAATAATATTGAGAAGTCTTGTCTCGCGGTGGTGTTTGCTTCTCAAAAGTTGCGCCACTACATGCTTGCTCATACCATACACTTGATTGCCAAAATTGATCCCCTTAAATACTTGCTTGGTAAGGCTGCCCTGACGGGTAGACTTGCTAAATGGATGATGGTCCTCACTGAATTTGACATAGAGTACGTTGAAAGGAAGGCAATAAAAGGGCAAGCTATTGCTGACCAATTAGCTGATTTTCCAATCCAAGATAGTATGCCAGTCCAAGTGGAATTCCCAGATGAACACATCTTATATACCACTACTCGCATTTGGACAATGTTCTTTGATGGCTCCCGCATGCAAAATGGGTCAGGTGCTGGAGTGTTATTTGTTTCTCCACATGGGTACAACATTCCAAAGTCTTATAAACTATTATTCCCATGTACCAATAATATTGCAGAATATGAAGCTTTAACTAATGGCTTGAAAATGGCTATAGAATGGAATATCACAGAATTACATGTCTTTGGGGATTCTCAGCTAATCATCAACCAAGTCAATGAAGAGTATCAAACCAAGGATGACAAATTGATACCTTATAAAAAGATGGTTGATTCTTTGAAACGCTATTTCACCTTTGTGACGTTTCAACAAATCCCTAGGATAGAGAACAAAGCTGCAGACGCCATGGCCACATTGGCTTCACTTCTTCAGTTGGAGACACATGAATCCAGATTTGAATTCCTGGTGGAAGAGCTACACCATCCCATCTTTGACTCATCTGAAAGCCGTGTCATTTGTGCCATTATCACACACGAGTCCTCCCGATATGGTGCTATCTATTCATATCTTCGTGATGGCATCATCCCTGACACATTCACCCGCTCCGAACGCCGAAACCTCATCCGTAACGCCTCTCGCCACACCCTCATCTCTGGTGACTTATATAGAAGGGGTTTAGATGGGACACTCCTTAGGTGCTTGGAAAAGGAGGAATCCAACCAAGCGTTAGCTGACATCCACGAGGGCATTTGTGGTGGGCATTCTAATGGTCTTGCCATGGCCCGAAGGTTGCTTAGGGCGGGATATTATTGGCCCACAATGCAGATAGATGCAGTCACCTTTGCTAAGTCATGTGAAAAATGTCAGAAACACGGCAACCTGATTCATGCTCCGGGTAGGGAACTAATCCCTTCTATTTCTCATTGGCCATTTCAGCGCTGGGCCTTTGATCTGGTTGGGCAAATTCACCCCAACTCATCAGGTGGACACAAGTTCATCATTACTGCCACTGACTACTTCACAAAATGGGTAGAGGCTGTACCACTTTCTGTTGCTTCAGGAAGGACCATTTCTTTGTTCATCTTGAACCATATCATTTGCCGATTTGGAGTGCCTTCTGAGATCATTACTGACAATGGAGGTCAATTTAAGAATAAAGACCTAAAGCACCTATGCCAAAAGTTTAAAATCAAGCAACATTGGTCCTCCATATATTTCCCACAAGGAAACGGACAGGCAGAAGCTTCTAACAAAACCATTCTTAAGATTCTTCATAGAACAGTACACAAGAATGGTAGGGATTGGCACTTGCAAATCAATCCAGCACTATGGGCTTACCGAACAAGCATTCGCACACCTACAGGGGCCACTCCTTTTTCTCTCACCTATGGCGCTGAAGCAATATTGCCTTTGGAAGTCGAGATACCATCCCTTAGAGTCTCACTCAAAGGATTGATTACAGATGAGGATTACCGTGCCATGAGGTTGCAGGAACTAGAACTTCTAGATGAGAAGCGTAAGGCTTCCTTTGATCATATGAGAGCGTATCAGAAACGTATGTCCAAGGCATTCAACAAGAAGGTTCGCCCTAGAGAATTTCAAATAGGTGATCTTGTTTTACGAGAAAACCCTAAGAACCAGCAAAACAGAGAGCAAAAGGGCAAGTTTGAACCTAACTGGCTTGGACCATATGTCATCACAGCTGCTTTTGGTACTGGTGCGTATTTACTGTCAGATCCTGATGGAGAACAGCTCCCTGATCCCATCAACATTGTGCACCTTAAGAAGTTCTATCCTTGATGCCCATTCTGTCTGGGGGCATCTTTTGTATATATCTTATTGATCCTGAAAAAATACCAAAAAAATTGATATATGATTGCTGAAAAAATCCTAAAAAAAGCATAAAAAGTCCTGAAAAAAAACTACAAAAAAATCAAAAAAATTCAAAAATTCAAAAAAATAGAAAAAGTGCCTTGGTGAAAACCTAGCAATAGGCGCCTTGGTAGCAAAAATACAAAAAAATCAAAAAAATGAAAAAATGAAAAAAAGATTCCAAGTGGTGAAAACCTGGAAACAGGCGCTACTTGAGGCCTTTGCACCCCTATTTGTTAGCATGCGTCCTCGACACTTAGCCACTTGTCATCATGCCTTGACCTTATTTGGCCTAGTCTGGAATTGGTCTTTGTCTTTGTCTAGGGGGCATAACTGTTCGCATAGGTCCTTTTGGTGAGTTTGTCTCTTGGGGCATTTCACAACAGGTGTTTTTCAACACCACCCCAAACAGTGTTTTTCAACACTACCCTTGCGTCGAGTGTTTCTTAACACTTATCAGATGTCTTACCCAATAGTCCACAGTATGATGCGATATTTCCCATTTGCAGATAAGATACTCAGAATTTGACTCTATGACCAACACACACGCACTTAAACAATCAACTCGCTGGCGATATGATGACTTTATTTTTCTTTGTGTGCTGTCTATGAGGATTTCTTTTGATGAGTGATCTCTCCCTGAGAAGTTTTCGATGATGCATAGCTAGAAGACTGAGGGAATGAGAACATGTTTTCTTTCTTTATCTGCTTGTGGGTATATTTTGTTGTTTCTAACTGTCATGAGCATTTATGCTGGTCCTACTTGACACTATGGATTGACAAGGTATTATCCTTGACTGTTTTGCGAGTGCATGCTTTTAGCTATCCTGACTTTCATGTGTCTTGATACAAGCATAATCTCGCCATATCAAATTTAGGTGATCTCACTGCATTAGTCATCTTGACCTATATGTCTTTGATGCCTAGGTGAGATTCCCACATCTCTATCTGATAAAGATCATATTCATATCCACATAGTTACGCTAGTGTGCATTATATGATCTTACGACGCTACCAATAACGCTCGATGATGATAATTAGATGTCTATAAGCGTCGTGACCTTGCAAGTCAACCACTTTCATAGTAGCTTGCATTTTTAGGGTCATGTTAGTTTAATCTTGCATCTTGCACATGGAGAGAGCTCTCCTTCTCATCCTACATGGACCTGTTAGTCAACTGCGCTCACCTTCTCTTCTTCTTGATCATGTCTTTCGCTCCTTGTCTTTTTCATCTCGAACCTGTTCCTGTTCATCACAAGGGGTTAATCACATCATCATATCTATATCAAAACTGTCATTTTCAAGAAACATAAGTCTACATCATACATATGAGAATTAAACATACAACTATGAGAGAGAGAACATACATAAGCACATACATAAGCATTTTGAGCAAAATGACAAGACAATATACATAAACTGATACATCCATCATAAGTGAGACAAATACACATGATATACCGAACATCCAGTAATCTCATAAATCAATAAATGTCATGATATACAATATGAGATCCCAAAATCTGGATCAAAAGTCTCAAAATATGTCCAAACATCTACAACCTAAGACCTAAGACTCGCTACCACCCTCGTGAGGAGCTCGTGGTGGTGGAGGAGGCATAGCTCTCCTATCAAAAGCCACGTCTGATACCCCTGCCCGCTGAGAGTATGATGGTGCTCTCTCACCCTCAGGGACGGCCTGCAGATATAATCCGTGATAATAAGCAGCCCTCGCTGACTCCCGTCGGAGCTCCAGTGCCTCGGTCTGTGCCATCGCCTCACGGCGTGCTATCTCTGCTCTAAGATCAGCTATCTGCTGATCCCGCTCTGCCCTCAAATCCAGGAGCTGCTGATCTCTCACAGCTATGGTGGTCCGCAGCTGCTGTATCTCTGCCTCCCGAGCCTGTATCTGGGCTCTCAGGTCCTCTCCCCCCGCAGGCTGCTCCTGCTGTACCTCTGCCTGCCGGCGAGCTGGTCTCGCCTCCTCCTCAGGAGTGGCTGATCTCTGTCCCCGTGACCGTTTCCGGCCACCTGACCCCTCTCCTCTCTCCATCCTCCTCCCTCTCCCCCTCCCGCCATCCCCTCCATCTCCTCCCTCCTCTCCTCTGTCCCCTCCGCCTCCTCCGTCCCCTCCGTCTCCTCCCTCTCCTCCCGGCGCTGGCACCTGAGCATCTGGTACCGTAAATCGAGGGAATGGTACCCTCCGCCGCTCTGCTCTGTAGGCTCCATCAGCCCCTGCGTCTGCCACATCTGGGAAATACTCCCAGGGCTCGCTCCTGATACTCGCTGTCTCTGCGACAGCCTGCTGATAGTCCAGCATGGGTAGCCACCCATGTCCCTCCTCATCCCTGGCTCTGGCATAGGTAGTAGTCTCTGTCGAGACTCGCTGCTGCCTCCCGAACTGCCGCCACACCCGACTGATGCAAAACCTCTCTGTGATATCTGCATGTCGACCTACCAGTGGCCGACTGCATAGCATATAACTGAGCTCCTCATCTGCATCACTCCATCCCTCCACATCCCTGTATGGCCTCCATGTGAATGAGGCTATCTCATCTAGAATCCGCCGATAGTAGGTCACATCCCCTGAGTGGGCATGTGATATAAACCCGATGTACCTGTAGATGAATGGGTACCTCCTCTCCCTCGGCTGAATCCTGGGACGCACTACAGCAATGTGCTCCCATGCCCATACCTGCGCCAGGATGGCACCGCACGCCCATGTCCGACCGTCCCTGTAGACGATCTCATGCAGCTCATGATACATCTCTGCTAAGATCGCAGGCCCCCATGCCATCCGTCGAGGCCTGCCTACCAAGTCTACCAGTAGCCTGCCCCATCCGAGCGGGAATCCCTTCTGACTGCGATCAGTCATCAGGATCTGTGAAATGATAGATGCCACAATGCATGGCACCGGATAATCTCTGCCAAAGTCATCAAGCAGTCGCTCCCAGCTGACATGCCTGTCTAGGATGGTCACATCCTGAAACATCTCCTGAATCAATCGGCGCCCCTCAGTGACGTCCTGATCATAGTACACCTGTGACAACAAACAAATCATGTTAGTTTTCATCACATGGAAACGTTACATTTATGATTATATATCAAAACATGATCATACTTACAGGCTCTCCGTGGCATGGCACTCGTAAGATCCTGTAGACGTCCTCCAAAGTGATCGACGCCTCTCCAGTAGGCAGATGGAAGGTGTTGTGCTCACTATGCCATCTCTCGGCAAGAGCAGTCAACAACCCATGGTCCGCTCGGATATATGGGTATCTCAGCAGATACCGGAATCCCATAGCCCTGATATCGGCATTGCCCGGATCATCCAGATCTCGGACACACCGTAATCCTGTCACCTTCGGCGCTCTGATGATGAGCGCCGGAAAAACCTCCTGCAAGCCAAAACCAAATCCGTTGTTAGTACATATCATGATAGATGTCCAAAAAAAAAACTCAGTATAAAACATCTTAAAAATGTAACATTGTCTAGACCCATGTCATTCTTGCTCAAAAAATGCATTAAATATCAAAATTTTCAACTGGGCGATATTCTTTTTCAGAGAAGTATCGTGCGATATTTCTCCCTATAGTAAGGCGATAAACCTTATGTCGGGCGATACTTCGCCCACTATCGCGCGATCTTTCGCCCAGTATCGTGCGATACTGATGCCCAAAGCGCGCGATACTTTTGGGGCGCGCGAAGTATCGCGCGATACTTCTCCCCAAAGCGCGCGATACTTCTAAAGTATCGCGCGATATTTCGCACAACAAAAAATTTTGAAATTTAAAATTTGAAAAAAAAAACGTGCTAAAAAAGCTATTAAATGCTAGAAATGATCAAAAAGTTCGAGTTTTTTCGAAAACATACCGGGGCAGGATAGTGTGGTGGCCGGTTATGCAACCGGGCGCGCTCGAATCGATGCCTGTGGACGGGAACTCCTGCTTGCTGAGCCATTTTCTCTCTCTAAAGCTCTGAAATTCTCAAATCACTAAAAGACAAATGATTTTTGAAAATGACATTTTGACCCCTTTTATAGCATTTTGACTTTTTGACCTAATTTTCAAAACACCTCGGAATTGCGCGAAAATTACACCCCTAGCTAATTTCGACGTCCTGGATCCATTTTCGGACTCGAAATCGAAATCCGAGGTCATCTTCATAGTCAAAATCGCATTTCAAATTCTTTCCCCCCCCCTTCTGCGCAGTTGATTGACCTTTTGAGGCATAATTTGATTTTCGGTGGAATTTCTTCCTTCCATGTCTCTCAAATTTTCTAATCTTTCATTCGCTCTATTTCTAGTCTTCTATTTCTATTCTTCTACTTCCTCACTGGGGCATGTTTCATTGCCTAATGGTTCACCTATTTGACCCTTACATTCGATTATGACTTCCTTCTGATTTGATCAAATCTTTATCAGTTTTGCTGTCTCTCCTCTACCTGATTTCGATTTCGACTCCGAGGGGGCAGTACCTATGGGATTCTCATCCCTGATTTCTTGATGTTCTTGATTCAGACATCTTTTGTGAGCTTTTGCTCAAAACTTGAGATTCTTATCTCCCATTTTTAGACATTGATTATTGCCTAGCAGCGACGGTGATGGTTTTGTCTAAAGCTTGATTTGCACCTAGCAGCGACGGTGTTGGTCTAAGCTTTTGTTTATGTTTGTCCGGATATGATCCCGAATCGACCTCATATCTGAGTTGTTTTGTGATCCCAAATCGATCTCACATTGCAACTTCATTCTTTGACTGCATGCGTTCTCAAATCGATCACACATTAGTCAAAGAGGGGCAAATGTATGCACCCAAAAATGGTCGCCTAGACTTTGGGCCCCATTTATTCAATTTATCAATCCTGAATCATTTTGATCATTTATCAATATTGTCAACAATATCAATTCCTTGATCAAATCCTAATTTCGATCATATATTGGATTTTTATCCTTGGGCTAACCATTTATCTTAAGTCTTTATTTAATTAAAAGGAATATTTCCTCCCCTTTCAATTAAATAAAAAAGCCCCACTTTCCTCTTATCCTAAGTTGCACAAATAAAACATTATTCCTATTTTATAAAAAAGGGAAAAAGCACTTTTTGTCTCACATGAGGCTCAAAAGTCAACACTTCACTCTCATTGGAGGATACTTGTGCACATGGATTGCTCCTCTTTCTAGCTCCACCGCTGATTAAGTCTTTTTGCCTCTTAATCTCCATGGTCCATTTCACCTCATTTCTTATAAAAGGAGAGCTCTCTCCTTCATTTGCATACCCACATTTTTATGCTATTGTTATGCTGCAGGTTTTGGAGCCTTTTGAAGACATCCTTGCATCCAAGCTTTGAAGACCTTGTTGTTGCATTCCATTTAGTTTGCTTTCATAGTTGCATAATCATGACATTCTTAGTGTAGATTTCCTTTCATGCAATAGACTAGATCTCACATAGCTTAATTAGGGGCTTGGAATCTATTGTACTTCTTTTCATAGTTTAGTTTGCACTTCATTTGATAGATTAGTCTTGCACATTCATATTAGTTGCATTTGCATTTTATTTCCATTTAGATTCTTGGAGATATTGGCATTGTTGCCCTTGTCTTCACTTGAATCTCTCATTGTATGGTTGACTAGCAAGGTCACCTTCTTGTAGCTCTAGCTGAGAGCAAAACTCATAGTCCCTTGCAACTCCATGCATAGAGAGCTATGAGCCGCTTTGTGAGGCCTCATTCTTGAGCAACCTTGCATGTAATGGTTCATAGAAGTGCATATTTTAGTGTGTACAAATATAAGAAAAAAAAATTGAATTTGGTAAAATTTTGAATTAGTTAAGGTGGTCAGACATGAGAGTTTTTTTATTCTGAAAAAGTTATAGTAGAAAATTCATAATTAATTATTTATTTGACCAAAAATTACAAAAAAAATGTGTCACATCTGAGCATGAGTCTACTACTTTTATCTAGAATCTTGGGAAAATATATCATCATTTGATTGTGATTAAGGTGGTCAGACATACACGTACTTTTTATCTTTTCCTTGAAATTTTTATAGTACTACATTGAAATCTAAAATTTTGAACAATTAGACCAAAAAAATTTCAAACAAGGGCTAGTAGTTTAGAAACTACATTCAATTTCTTACAGATTCTATTCTTACAACTTTTTCACATACAGTTCATAAGATGTTCAACCTTTTACGTCAAGTTGACTAACCCTGATTTTCTGATTTTTCATTGCCACTTAAGGCCATAGTTTGGTATACCATGATCCTGCACATACCTAGTTGTTTTACGAGAAGCAACTTCTCCAACTACTATAGTTGATTTCCAATATTAAACAACTCTCATAAGCCTTAACTAAATGTTTTAATATTTTTATTAACTTATTTTACTTTACAAAAACCATTAATATAATAAAGATAAATAAGATTACCAAATAACTCAAACAACCCAATTGGAAACTAACTAGCCTAACTCCTAGGAGGTCTCAAGCTCAAAACCCCTAGACAAGCTAGTTTTACTCAAAAAGAGATAATTATTTATAATCATTTTATTTTTATTCTATAATACATTATTTACTCTATTATCATAAGATACATTCATGCATATAAAATAAATACATAACTATATAAATATATTTATATACATGCATAAGTATATATGTGTGCACCCATATATACATACACATATAATAAATTAAACCACATAATATATATATATATATATATATATATATATATATATATATATATATATATATATATATATATATATATATATATATATATATAAGATAGAGAAGCATTAATACTTTAACATACATAAAGAAATAAGGAAAATATACTCTAAAACATAAATCTCCAAAATCAAGAAATTCATAATACTGATCAACCCCTCCCCCCAGCCCCCAAGCTAAGGTGACTTCTCTTGGGTATTAGGTATTAGGTATAGAGTATCACTATCGATTATGTTGGGTATTTATATAATTTGCATTCCTCAATTACATCACCTTATTGCTCCTCATCCTCCACCCTTTTATTTTAAGGGATTCCTTGCTAAAATTAAATGTCACTTGTATAGAATCCTTTCCCCTAAAATTGAATGCATCTATATAGAATTATTGCACCAAGATCCATTTTCTACTCGCATATTTTATTTATGATACTTACTAGAAAAACACTTTTTCACAATTATGTTTAGTATACATTCATTTAATATCTCACCTATAAGAGAATCTCTTTTGGTATAATTTATAAATATCTATTTCAATCAATATGTACGCACATTTAGTATGGGTTCACTTAGTGCATTAGTAGACACCAAAATAAATGTATCTATTTGAAAAAAAAAGAAAGGAAATTAAATCGTCAAAATAAAGGGTTTAAAAACAAGGGAGTTAAATTAATAGTAAATTTCTCTATGTAAAGGTATAACTATGTGTGGAGAATAAGTAAGTTTCGTTATGTTTTCTCTGGTTTCTTTAAGACTGTCATGATGAATATGTTAGGATTAGGGAGAATCGAGAGGGGGGGATGAATCAGTTCATAAGTATTATTAACTTTCTTAAACCAATACTGAAGCTTGAAAGAAAACAAAATAGAATGAGCACACATAACATTATAACACCATGATTTGTTTTTGAGGAAAACCCTATTAAGGGAAAAAAACCTAGTGGGGATGGTACCCACAAAAATATCTCACTACTACATTAGTAAGTACCTGGTAAAGGTAATAGTACATAAGAGAGAATGCACATGCATTCAAGATTAAATCATAGAGTACAATGATCAATACAAAACAAACATATGGCCCTCAATCAAGTTCACCGATCTATCTTTAATTATAAAATTTAGATAGGACTTCACAATCCCAAAAATTGAATTGACAAATAGCATCAACTATGCCAACATAGTTCCAATGAAGTATAGAAGCATAATCACATCCCAAAATATCATATTTCTTATGTATCCAAACCTTTTGTCTCCATCTACTAATTCCTACTCATCGCAACTAAAAACTTGATCTTATATATGAGATCATAAACTCAAAATCATAACTTTGTCGAACCAAAGTAAGATAATGAAATATATAAAGCCTTCACACTAAATCTTGATCAAATCATCAATTCAAAGATTTATAAGAAAATGTAATATCCTCAAATGTCACCTCTAGCATAATCAATCATTAAATAGAAACTCTAAATTTATTAACCAAGTATACCGATTGATCTAACCAAATTGCTTTATTCTTTCCAAAATATTGTCAAAATGATATTCATCAATGAGTAACTCATGCATACCGAAACTTCAGAATCTAAGATCATATTAGACAAATTATGATGTCTAATTTCATGCTCTAAAATCACAACCTCTAATTATTTTCCATCCATTTGTACCAAGTTGTTCTATCCGACTATATCTTGCTCTCCTTCTAGTACTTAGTCATTTTCTTGCATCCAAACCTTTGGTAAACTTTAAAAAATGAAATATGGTCAAGAGTAGTGAATGTAGTTTCCATAAATTACAACATAGCATGCATCATTAGGTGACTCTTTCCAAAAATATCTCCTGTTGGCATTGATGGAAATGCTTAATGAAAAATGGCTAAGTGTCCATCCCAAAATACCAAGTCTCAAATTCTCTCCAAAAAGTAAACTCCCCTTAGGTAAGCATCTCTCCTATACATCATTTTTCATGTATCTCTCCCCCTTTGACATCAATGAAAAAGGTGAGTCTAAAGTAAAAAATCCTCTACCAAAATCCTATAATGTCTGCATATATACAAGTGATAATAGCATACTCATAAAAAATTAAATAAATCTGAGAAACTACCCTTCAAAGCTATCTAGTCTTCATTCCAAGTATTTCTCAGACTATCCAAAATCTGAATCTGTCCACATAATAAATAAGTTAATTCCTTGGCATGAACTATATCTAGTGGGGAAGGTTCTTTACTTGTCTTTTTTGCATCCTCCAAGATCCTCTGCAAAATACCTAACTTAGGAACTATAAGGTTCCTCAAGTCAGAAAAACTTCTAAGCATTCTTTGGCTCTCAACTTCTAGACTTTGAATTTTATCATTTATTTTTACTATCTCCTTCATGTGATTAGAATAAAATTCCATTGATGAATTAAAGGCCTTTTCTCTATCTTCTAGTGCTTCCTGGATTTCCTTACTAATTTTATCAATGTCAAAAATATGTGAGAATATATTAATACTCATATGTAATAAAGTACTCCCTTCCTTAACAACTTCCTTCAACTGACTTATTCCATCATCTAAACAATTTCGACCTTGTGCAATTAATAAACATAAATGATGAAATCTTTTTATAACAAACTCTTTCTGAACTTTTCTTTTACAACCTTCTCTAAAGACTCAAAATGTGTATCAAAATTATTTAAGAGTCCTTCTAACTGATTAGGAATTGAATTACCTTGATTGACTTAAAATTTTAGTATCACATTACCAAGCACATCAACCACGCTAGAAAGAAGTTTGCTTCCTTTCTCACTCTTGCTTAGGGATTTTTCCTTAGCTTTGGCATGAGCCAAAACTGTAATTTTCGTTAGCTCATCTTCTTCCATATTTTCCAATTCAATCAATCCATGCAAATATGATAACTCAACTAAATGAAAGGAATCTCTTAGCAATGATTTTTTAACCTTACTAAGAGATGGTGCAATCTCAGTCTGAACTTGTTCTATCTGATCTGATTTATCCCATTTATCCTCTTCACCATGAGCTTCTTATTTCTTCTCTTGTTCTTTTATTTTATCTTCTTCTCTCTCATCGACTCCTCTAGTAGCCTTGGTATCCATAGCATTAATATCATGAACATCATAAATATGTTCATCAATCTCCTTGTCTAGTTCAACCTCAACCTCAACAAGTTTATCTATGATGATTCATTTTCCTAACATGATCTCTCTTATTTCATCCTCTCTGTCAAAATGTTTTTAGGATTGATGTAGGAATCTTTCTCACCTTCTTGCTACTCATCATCATGCCATCCATCAAGAGTAATAGGTACTCCTGCAATGAATACATCTGTTTCCTTAACTATAGAAATGAATTGATTGTCAATGAATAATTTATCTTCTTTCCCCTTTGTCCTTGGCTCTTTCATTTTAGGTACATAATAATAGTTCTATTAGCGTTTTACTAATAATGTCACCAGCCTTCTCAATAATTTCTTATGGCTTTCCATTCATTAACATGTTGATTCTTTTCTTTGTCAATAGCCTCTTCTTAGCTTCATCAAGTTTTTCCTTTCATCATTACTAATTACCAAGAACATCTTAGATATAAATTCCTCCCTTATACTTTTGTCTTCCCCTAGAGAAACTAATCTTCTTTCTTCTAGTATAGCATATAGATGATCGGATATCTGATCCCTTATCTCAACTAATGTCTTACTAAATTTCTTCAAATGTGTAATTACACCTTTCTCTAGTCTTCTTCTCTCAACTTCATCAAATAAATGATAGTACTTCTTCAAATGAACTAGAATACCATACTTAACAACTTTATCTAAAACTTTATCAATTGGATTTTCATTCTTACTTACGCTCATAGGCATTTCCTTAACAATCCTAGTAGTAGTGGTACCTTCAGTCCTTATCTTCTTCTTGGATTGATCTGAATCAGTTGAAGATTCATCTTTATCTTCATTTTCTCTCTTCTATGTTCTTTTGTTTTGATCTCCTCAATACATGTTTAAATTGTGATGTCGCATATCTTTTCCTTTTAACCTTTGATGTAGGTTTTGTATGAGGTGTCTTATTCATAAGAGGTATTGTAGAGATTTTAGTTGCACTCCTAGTTGTTCTCCAACTAGATGGCATAGAGATAGGTGGAGGTGGAGTAGCTTCCTTCTCAACTCCAAATAGTTCTTCTTGTGTTGTCCTTATTTTCTCCATCTCTTCTTTATTCCTTCTAATTTATGTCATCTTCTCTTTTCTTATACCTTCCTTCTCATCAATGTTTTCCACCATCTTCTTAATTTTCTTGGTTAATGCTAGATCATGAAGTTTATTTTGAACTTTATGATACTTTTCAGCACAAGTATAAAACCTTTTAGTATTTGGATCTATCGGTTTACTTAGAATCTCCTCAACAAACCTAACTACAATCTCATAATCTACTTCATAGATCCTATTGGAGGAATCCAAAGGGTCCTTGGTTCAACTTTCTCTATACAACAGACATCAATTTCAACCACAAATAAAACTATATCCTTATATTTTTCAACAAAACTCTCTAGTATTCTTTCCCTCTTTTGCATCTATTTTTGAAACATTTTGAAATAACTAAACATTTTCTTATCAATGTCTTCCTTCTTTTGTATCCAATATATTCTACCAATCTGTATTGTTTCAGGGATGTCCTACCAATTCACATAGTAGTACTAGGGAAATAGTTTATTAGGTAGAAAAACATATGAATAGTCAATGATCCATACTTCAATATTTTTTCTTATCCTTCTTAATCTTTCCAAGATTCTCCATCAATTGTTCCCTCAGAATCTCACAAAAATCTATTTGAGTATCTTCCTTCAACATTCGATAAGCATTGTGAATAATAGTGGTATAGATAAAATTGATTTTGCAATTATGATAAACTTTGTAACCAAGAATTATTGAAGAAAATTTCACATCAAGCTATTTGATATCATTAATTTTCATGGCTCTCTTGTCCCATTTTGACTTAGTAAGTTGTTCAACAATGTCTTTCTTTGTTGATCTTAGTGTCAGTTCCTTAATGAATGCATTATACCCAATAAATGCATGGATTAATCCTTGGCAATCATTATGTTGGCAAGTTGGCTATACTAGTGTATATGACTTAATATAGTGTTTTCATTATGGCAAAAAAGTCATATAGAAGTTTGGAGTCAGCGCACTTGATGTAAAGATCCAAAAATCAGCTAAGTGTTGAAGACTGGACAATATACAAAGTTCCTGAAGCTTAGAGCATCATCACATGTGCGTACAACCAAATTATGTTGTGTGCCCTAAAAGATAATTTAGTTAGACTATATTCATGCTTAGTCTATGAGCACACGATCAGATATGCAAGTATGAGGAAGATACATACAGTTGAAGTTACACAGCCAATGTGTGCCAATGAAGAATAGAGTAAGTAGCTGACTATTATCATTTTGAGTTGCGATTATATTCTAATGATGTAAAGGATATGCACCTATTGTAATTAGGTTTCTAACATGTAAATGAGTTTTTTTGTAAACACGCTTGAGCCAATTCAATTGGAAGTGTTGTATGTAATAGGTTTAAGGGCTGACTTAGTTGTTTTTTTTGTATGCGCATATAAATATGAGATGTGCCCATTGTAATTAGTATGGAAGATGTAAGAGAGTTGTGATAAGCAGAGAAGTGTACGAAGAGACATTAAGATGTATTAGAGCTTTGCAAGAGGTTAAAGCATCAGTGCATCAAGGGAATTGATCTAACAAGCAATGTCATAGTGATAGTTCATGATGCAGGAGCATCCTGGGTGTAAGAGCAATCTTGCATCACCCAAAATATTTTTGTTTTTGAATTCAATAAGGGCTATCCTGTGCAGAGCTGCTATTTATGGAAAGTTACTATTTTTGGTAATTTTGGTCTGTGCTCAGAATGATCTAATTTCTTTCTTGGAGGTTCATTTTGGTCATATAAGTCTACCAGTAAAGTTTCATTTCCAGATCAAGTGCATGTTGGAAGATATTGAAGATTTTCGGTATTGGCAGCAGGGTACAGAAACTTTGAACTCAATTTTGAAGGCTTTAGAGGCCTCAGATGAGGTCGAGAATTTGGGTGACGGGCGCTTGCGCGGGTCAAGCCTGTAGAGCGCTTCATGGCATTTCTGAAATGGGGTTATAATAGCCGATCAGGTCAACTGGTGATGACTTATGGTCTTCGGAAGTTGGGCCACCTGAAATGGCAAAAAATAATTTTCTTCAAAATTTATGTTCAGGTTTCAAAGGTTATCTTGAGCCGACTATGATGTAATAAAATGTAAAATAAAATAATTCTAAGTTTGGTCGGCCTTATTGGCTAAAATTCTGGAACCTTCCAGGCAGTGGAAAATTGCCTATATAAGGAAGGCTGCATTATTGTCTTAGGCAGTTTAGAATAGTCTGGGTAATAGATCTGGGTAATAGTTCGAGGCTTTGTCCTACAGAATATTGTAAGGGAATGCCCATGTGGCTTTGCATATTGTAATTTTGAAAGTTTTTAATTCCACATTTGTGGAGATAATAAGAAGCCAATTTTCTGTTCTTGCATATTGTTGTTGTTTCTCTATTTCTGTTATGTGTTTGTGGTATTAAGGGGAGCACCCTTCATCAGTTCATCAAGTAGATATAGTGTGTATCTAAGATCTGAAGGTTGTAGCCTTCACCACTTGAGTAGTGAGCTCTAGGACAGTGCATCCAATCCCCTAACAGGGACTATTGTAAGAGACTCCTAATAGGGTCCAACCCTTGACCAAGTCTACTGTACTTAATACATTGTAAAGCAACTCCTAACAGGGTTAAGGATCTTCTAACAAGGATCACAAAACACTAGTACAAAATATTAGTGGGTGTCAATTCCCACCAGGGTTTTTACCTATTTGAGTTTCCTCATAACCATATTGGTTTCATGTATTGATTTCATGTTTCATTTTTATGTGGATGTTCATTACAGTACTTAAGAACTTAATTTTAGTTTAAATATTAAAGTAAAAAGTTAAAATACAGTGAACACTAATTCACCCCCCCCCCCCTCTCAGTGTTCCCATTCCTAACAATTAGTATCAGAGCTCTGGTCCTCAGCAAAGAATTTTAACCACTTGAGGAGATCATGGACAAAGTAGAAATGAAACATCTAAAAAGAAATCTTGAAGCTTCTCTTGATGACCTCGACAAATCTGAAAGAGAAACTGAAGAACTAAAAGAAAAACTCAATAATGCTTAATTAGTCATCAAAAGACTAAGAAAAGATTTGAAAGAATGCTCTACCAGTGATCTAGGGATAATGGTCAAGAAGTTGAGCAAGAATGAATGCACCAATAGAATCTATTGATACTAAGAAGACTCAAGATCAAATTAAAGTCAATAGTAAACCACCTAAAAATGAGCGCAAGCAAGTAGACTGCACTTGTTATGCATGTAACAAGCTTGGACATATAGCAAGGAACTGTACAGAGGTAAGACCCTTTAATGGTTACTGTTATTCATGCAATAAATTTGTTCATAGAGCTATGAATTGTAAGACAAGTAAAAAGAACAAGACTCAACATGATCAAAGAAATCAGAATCAATCAAATGTAAGGAGTTCCCAAAATGTTACATGTCAGATTGTAACTATAATGGTCACTCAGCTAGACAATGTAAAATGGTGACTCATGTCAATGCACTAAAGAATATAAGGCCTCCAATCATTTTTCACTCCTATAACAAGGCTGGACACATCTCAAAGTTTTACAGATCAAGGAAGCAAGGTTAGGAAAGCCCTAAAAATCCCAAAGAACCAGTTTTGGATCCCGAAGGAGAAGTTAATTTTGTGAAAGCTTCAGAGGATGCGAGATTGATTTGGTCAAAGGAAAAGAAGGACAAGGTTGATGAGTATGTATTGGATGCATCCACAATGGATGCACCCTCTACATCTGGATGAATGTCCCTCAGGGTCATAGGGGGAGCTAATTTAGCTCTAGACCCTTGCATGGCTGGTATACTCACTCTCAGAGTATGCGCCTTTGGACTTAAGCTTTTGGAGACTAAAGAAACCTTCGTGCAAGAGCGCACGAGCTGAATATTTGCATAATGAAAGATAGAAATTTCCAAGTTATAGCCTGGTTTACGTGACAAGCATTAATGGAAGAAATTTTACTTTAAAGTACATAGAAGTTAGAAGATCTCTCATTACATTCTAATTAAGAGTGATTGAATAGTAGATAAGTCTTAGCAGTTGATTGAGAAGTATTGTAGTTTGATTCATCAAGTGATTTGCTATGTAATTGATCGGTTGTGGAAACCCTAGTTCGTTGTGCCGATTCAAAATCTCTTGGAAACCTTTGAGAAAGCATTATACAAGTGATGGCCACTCCTATAGTATTTGATGTTGCTGAGAAGAAAGATATGTGTTTAAGAGGCATCCATTTAAATCTACACTAGATGATTTAGAAGGGGAATTTTCCTGCACGCCTATGGGCGTTATGCATGTCGAGGACATTAGGGCATATATCTACTGTAAGAAAGAACCAGTAGGATTGGAAAAATTAAGGGCACACATAGAAACTATGCTGAAACCAAACAAAACCTTCTTGGATAAGTATGTGCAATGGGAGAATCATCCTATAATTGAATATGCTATGGCATATGAGTTCTATGACTTAGAATGGATCAAGATTCTATTAAGAAGGATTCATGATGACCTATTTTGGATAGTTGAAGTGTCAGTTAGAATTACTAGTGACCTAATTCATGAGATGATGGGCCTCTCAAAGACAAGCATCATCCTTCCAGTGGGAAAAGATTTGAGGAAAATTGTTGAACAAACTTGCAATTCAAGGAGTGATAGGCGCGGTATGACTATAGAGCCTATTGAGCAAGATGACATCAAGCTAATGTCCATGATACTAGGTTACAAGTTCCAACACACCAGTAGGGTGAATAGTGTGTCTGCGGCCACAATTCTTGCAGCCATAAGAATTGTTAATGAAAATGGAGAGTTCAACCTATGTGAAATCTTGCTCGCATATCTGATTGATAACACTAAGGAAATCAAGCATGATAAGACCAAAATATTCAGATTTGGGTCTCTGATCATCTATATGTACTTTCACATTGTTGGAAAAGTATCAGATTTGTATCTAGACAAATCCATTCCCACAATGCCTCAGATATCTCTGAAGGCATATACTGAGAGCACCTTGAAGGATTACATAACATTGGAGCTAAAAACATTCAGGGCTAAGGTGCAAATGAGGTATAGGATACTAGAGAAGATAGTGGAAAAGTATAAGGACACTATTTGCTTCATGGTTGAAATAGACACAACATGCATGGAGGCAGTTGAACCAAGAACAAAGTGGATTCATCTACTAGGATATGAAGTGGAAGAGCCTATTCTAGAGGCTTATGCTCAAGTTCTATTACCAGCACCTAAAGACCCCAATGAGCCAAGATGGGGAACCTATGAGGAAAAGACAAGAGAGATAGATGCTAAACTAAATAGCGCAGCAACAAAGAGGAAAGTTGCCAAGGTCACCTCTGAGATCTTAAGAATTCATGGAGTGTCTCAATCAAAGCTAGACAAAGCAAGGGAACAAAAGATTTCTTTGGAAATTGAGAGCACGAATGTAGCAAAGGTGGAGTTAGATGATCCCAACTTAAAGAAGGTGAAGATTGAAAAATATGATGAACAGAAGGATAAAACTGATGTTACTCCTTCTGTGCCCATAGTAACTATTGATCTTACTTCTCCTCTTGAGTATAAGACAATAGCTAAGAGGAAGAAAGAGGTTGGTACCAGTCATCCATCCTCGAGAGTAACAGGAAACCGAAGGAACACTCAAGCACCTCCTGAAGTAAGTTTCAAACCTAGTCTTAGTGTACTAAGCGCAAGAATAATTGATGAGGGAAGAATTGATCAAGTAGGAAAGTTCTATGAGAAATACAATATGATTGATAAATCAGAGATACATGGAATGATAGTCAAACACATGTTGAAGTTCAAGAAAATAGTCTTGGAACTTAAGACTATGATCCCTGACAATGTATGGAACATCCTAGAATTCCAAAAGAGACAGGCCATTGAAGAAGATTTAAGGATAAGGGAAAATATTCTAGATGACACTCTTCCAATGTGTTCCTTAGAAGAGAAATCATTGTTGTTAGACTTGGTGAAGCCTAATCTTAGAACTAAGTCAAGGACTTTGCACATTATGGACAAGAATTATGATCCTTTTGCTAAGGAAATAGAGAGGGCATTCGAGAAAGTATTCATGAACAGACACATGTATCCAGCTACTATGCCCACAGCACAAGTACCCTTAAAGGAAGTCAAGGTGGCAGTTCCCAAAAATGCATCAGTGACAGGTCCTCAGGATTCAACGCTTGTAGTGGAAACATAAACAAAGTTAGATAAGATTGTGCCCATGACAGAGTCACTAAAAGATAGCACCATTATCATTGATAATGTATAAATAGCCATGGCAGCCACAAATACTGACTTGGACAAGTTTGAAGAAGCTTTTGTGAGTACACAAGAAGCTGAAATTTTATGCAGTAACACACCTCCCACCCATCAAGAAAAAATATTAATTGAAGATATAATAGAAGAAAAGATGGAAGAAAAGAAAAGAGGAAGAGAAACAGAAAAGGAATATAAAAAATAAAAAGAAGAAGAAAAGAAAGAAAAAGATATAGAAAAATAACTGATCAAGGTAAAACAAGAAGTGATGGATAGCACTCCCATCACTCTCTCAACAGCATTGTTGTCAAGTTTGACACCTGACACGACTAGTTTGGATTCATGGGGAGAAGAAGACCTAATTAAGTTCAGCATCCTAGCTATGGAGAAGGCCAAGGAAAAACAAGTGATGAGGAACCCCCTCCTGGTAGAATCAGTGAACATCCTGAATAGCTTGTTACCTATAGACAAGAAAGTGTCCAAAGTACACTTAGTTGATGATGTCAGTTCAGTGATTTCATAGTTCAAGGGAAACTTCTCTAACCTAGAAGAATTTGCATCCTTAGTTGTAGAGGATAATTATATGAATAAAAGGCTCAATGAATTGGTCAGAAAATATACACTTGACCTAAGCTCACTAAAGGTTGGTCAAGCATCCTTGAAGGAGTTTGAAGCAAAGGGAAGAAAGATCATTGCTGAATGTATGAACCAAGACAAGCTGACTGGTGATCTGTACAAAAAAGTACAAGAGGTAGAAGTCATGATAGACAGCATAAGGAAATTAGTAGAAGATCCATCTATTGATGTGAACATGTGCAACAATGTCTACTAAGGACAGTTAGACAAGATTGAGAAGGCATAAAAAGAGATGACCAAGATAAGGGCTAGACAAACTCAGCTAAGGAATGCTCTTGCACCCTCATTAGACATTCTAAATCAGAATATCAAGGAGATCGATGCCACCATGGTGACATATGATCAAGGTCCTACCACAGATTTGGAGAAGATGGAGAAGATGCAGTATGCACTATGCGCCCATCTCCAGATTGTCAATTCTTTGATAACATTTTGGAAGGAGATCCAAAACTTGCAGATTGCATATCCGGGTGTACTATCACAGTAAGTTTGAAGATTCAATTTTGACACACCTTTTTCATTAATGTCAAAGGGGGAGTATGTATATAATATGGATTAAAAATATGTATAGGGATTTATAAGATAGAAGTTTGTGTATAAGACAAAAAAATTTTGTATTAAGGGACAGTTAGCAACTTAGCCATATTCCTTTATTGCCATCAAGACAAAGGGGGAGATTGTTGGAAAGTTGGCTATACTGGTGTATATGACTTAATATAGTGTTTTCATTATGGAAACAAAGTCATATAGAAGTTTGGAGTTAGTGCACTTGATGTAAAGATTAGAAATTGGCTAAGTGTTGAAGACTAGACAGTATACAGAGTTCCTGAAGCTTAAAGCATCAGTGCATGTGCATACGACCAAATTATGGTGTGTGCCCTAGAAGATAATTTGGTTAGACTATATTCATACTTAGTCTATGAGTGCATGATCAGATATGTAGGTATGAGGAAGATACAGACAGTTGAAGTTACACAGCTAGTGTGTACTAGTAAAGAACAGAGTAAGCAGCCGACTGTTATCATTTTGAGTTGCGGCTATATTCTAATGATGTAAAGGCTATGTGCCTATTGTAATTAGGTTTCTAACATGTAAATGATTTTTTTTGTAAACATTCTTGAACCAATTCAATTGGAAGCGTTGTATGTAATAGGTTTAAGGGCAGACTTAGTTGTTTGTTTTGTATGCGCATATAAATATGAGATGCACCCATTGTAATTAGTATGGAAGATGTAAGAGAGTTGTGATAAGAAAAGTAGAAGTGTGTGAAGAGACATTAAGATGTATTAGAGCTTTGCAAGAGGTCAAAGCATCAGCATATCAAGGGAACTAATCTGGCAACCAGTGTCACAGTGACAATTCATCCAGCAGATATAGTGTGTATCTGAGATCTGAAGGTTGTAGCCTTCACCACTTGAGTAGTGAGCTCTAGGACAGTGTGTCCACTCCCCTAACAGGGACTATTGTAAGAGACTCCTAAAAGGGTCTAAACCTTGACCAGGTCAACTGTACTTAATACATTGTAAAGAAACTCCTAACAGGGTTAAGGATCTTCTAACAAGGATCACAAAACACTAGTACAAAATATTAGTGGGTGTCAATTCCCGTCGGGATTTTTACCTATTTGGGTTTCCCTGTAACCATATTGGTGTCATGTGTTGATTTCATGTTTCATGTTTATGTGGATGTTCATTACAATACTTAAGAACTTAAGTTCAGTTTAAAGATTAAAGTTAAAAGTTAAAATACAATGAACACTTATTCACCCCCCCCCCTTCTCAGTGTTCCCATTCCTAACACATTATAGGTTTGTCTCAAAGATAAAAAAAATTGATCATGGATCTTTTTTAACACAATTCTAACCCACTCTGATTCATCAAAGACATAAAAGTCCTTATATTGCACAAGATTAATCTAATCAAGCTTATTGAACTCATCTTTCAAAGTTCCATCAATACATTGTGATATATATTTCTTAAGAATATCGTAATCTCCCAATTCTTCAAGCTGATAGAGAATGTATGCACGAATATCCTCAACATGCAAAATTGCATGGCACATGATAAAATGTGTCATCTAGATCATCTTCCATAGATTTAAATGGATTTTTCTTGAATTTATACCTTGGTTTCTCTAATACATCAATAATTTGAGGTGTATCCATTCTACTCTAATGAATTTAACAAGTTTCCACAAAGATAAATACCTTTTATCATCATTTTAGGGTTTTCTTGTGAAATCCAATCAATTGCTCAATTTACTATTAGATCTCTTTCTACTCAGGTAATCACTCATTCTCAAAATAGAAAAGTCTCAAGTGAAATCATAGAACACCCCTTTTATTCCTTAAATTCAATCAGATTCTTTCATTTAATGTTGCTCGTAACCTAGCTTTCAAAAATTTATTATAACTAGTGAACTATAAATCTGCTTGTGATCCCTAATATGATCATGAAAATATCTGTGATTCTAAACATAGCCTTTTCAAACTAATCTCCAACTAAATTTTCCATCACAGTCTTTCCTGCTTTGATTTGAGGGGTGACAAAGAATTTTCTAATAAAAACTCCCGCTTAGGTCCTATGGCCTAATCAGTTGATGATGAAGTATCCATGCCAAGGGCTAGTGTGACCTAACTAGTAGCATTAATTTTTTCTTTCTTATCCCATGTCTTGTTCATTTCCTTTTGAGTTTCATCAACTAGCATGGTCTTCTTTCATTTGTCATCTTATCCATTGTTTTTCTCTCTTGCATTGTTAGATCTATAATACCAAGCAATATGTCCTATATTCTTGCAATTAAAACATGTTCTATTTCCATACCTTGTGTTTCCTTTATTATAATTTCTTACACTATTATTTTCAACTAAACCATTCATTCTCATTCTAGCATTTTTATATCTACAATTTCTAGTTATATGACCAGCATTGTTACATTTGTAACAAGCAACATTCTAATTCACATACCTCTAATTAGTCTGATTAGTTCTTAACCTATACTCCCTTTCTAAGGGACCAATGCTATTAAATTTAAAGTATGTAGGATTAACTCTTCTTGTAGGACTTGTATTAGGTCTGGTCTTAGATCTGCATTCATTATATTTGTGTCCATATTACCAGCATGTGAAGAAATAGCCTGAAAATGGTGTAGAAGAGGTGTTTCCATTCATTTTTCTTTCCCTGTGACTGAGTTTGTTGCATGTGAAACATATGTCATTAAATCTACATCCATTTTCTTTCCTAAAAGGTTTTTTCTTAGGTTATTCCTTAATTTTTTCTAAATCACTACTTTCATGTCCAGATCCAGAACTTTCTCCTTTCTCAAATCTCAGTCCTTTCTTTTCTTTAGGTGCTCTCTGATTTGCAATTCGTTCATCAAGCTTTGCAAAGATGTATTTGAATTTTTCTTGAATTTCTATAGCATTAGCAAGATCTCTTCTCAATATCTCATTTACGCTTTCCAACTCTTTCTCATTATGTTTATATTCTTCAAGGTAGATTCACAACTGTCCAACTTCACCATTCAGTTTGTAGCATTCTTCAATTTTAGCCTTTAAGGATTTCTTAAGAGTCTTATTTGCTTCTATCTCTTCAGTCATCTTGATTTCCATGGATTCCATCTCATTATTTAGTTTGTCTCTTTCTTTCACAATCAAGTCATATTCTTTAGTTTTGTCTTTTCCATTAGATGTAGTGTCATTTCATTTCTATGATAATTGATCCACAAGTTCTTTCCTCTTATCTCTGGATTGCCTCAACTGCTCTTTCAGATTATCAATGAATTTATCAAGACTTTTTTATTTTTCTTCTAGATCAGGGATGTGAGCATTGGATTTGTCTAGATCTTCAAGTGCATTCAAAAGCTTCTTTTGAGTACTACTAGATGCTTCCATCAGGATCTTCCTCAAACTGTTAAACTTCTCCAAGGAACTAGGCTCTAACACCAATTGTTAGGATTAGGGAGTGCCGAGAGAGGGGTGAATCAGTGTAGCAATAATATTAAATTTCTTAAAACAATGCCAAAGATTGAAAGCACAAATAATTGAAAGAAAACAAAATAGAATGAGAACACATAACATTATAACACCATGATTTGTTTATGAGGAAAACCATGTTAAGGGAAAAACCACGGTCGGGATGGTACCCACTAAAATATCTCACTACTACAGTAATAAGTACCATGTTAAAGGTAATATTACATAAATGAGAATGAACATGCATTTAGGATTATAGCCTAGAGCACACTGCTCAATACAAAATAAAGATCTCACCCTCCATCAGGTTCGCTGATCTATCTTGAATTACAAAATTCATAGAGGACTTCATAGTCCCAAAAATTGAACTAACAAATAGCATCAACAATGCCAATACAGTTCCAATGAAGTACAACATCAGTACCACATCCCAAAATTTCTTCATGCTTATGTATCCAATCCTTCTATCTCCATCTACTAATTCCTACTCATAGCATCCAAAAACTTGATCTTATATATGAGATCATAAACTCAAAATCATAACTCTATTGGCCCAAAGTAAGATAATGAAACGTGTACAACCTTGGTACTTAATCTTGATCAAATCATCAATTTAAAGCTTGTTAGGAAAATTGTATATCCTTAGATGTTGGCTCTAGCATAATCAATCATTAAACCAAAACTCTAAACTAATTAACCAAGTATATCGAATGATCTAATCAAACTACTCTGTTCTTGCCCAAATACTGCCAAACTGATATTCATCAGTGAATATCTCATGCATACCAAACCTTTAGAATTTGTGAAGATCAAATTAGACATATTAGGATGTATACTTTCATGCTCTACAATCACAGTCTCTAATTCTCTATTATCCATCTATACCAAGTTGTTCTATTCGACTATATCATGGTCTTCTTTCAGTACTTAGTCATTTTCTTTCATCCAAACCTTCGATAAACTTACAAAATGAAAATATGGCCAAGAGTAGTGAATGTAGTTTCCATCAATGAAAACATATCATGCATCAGTAGGAAACCCTTTCCAGTAGAATAATTGGGTATGTGCAAGATCATAAGGGGCCAAAAAGTGGTGATGTGAAAAATATTCACTTTTCACTCGTCCAAAAATGCATGAAAATGCTTGTTGACTTTTGAGTAGGCATGGGTGTCAGTACACCTAGGAAAACTTGACACTAAAGCACAAGCCTAATAAGGTACCCGATACCTGTGGCATAAATCTGAAACCCGCGAGTCCTTTTCCTTTTTTCTTTTCACAATTTTTCTTGGGAAAATGGCTTGATATATCAGATACACGATATATTTTTGGGTATCTGATTTTGGCAACAACAAATTTGACTCCCCAGCATATTTAGTAAGTAAATTTTTTGTTTATTTTGATTATTTTATTTAATTTTCATGCCAAATGTCATTTTACCCCTGTTGAAATAAGGTTTTGTATTTATATTTGTAATACTATATGAAATTAGATTGAAATTTAGATTTGTTTTTTATTTAATCAAGCATGGCTGACAACAATGAAGAAAATAACCCTCCCGCACCAAACAACAATCCCAAAAACAATCCCTCGTGTCAAAACCCTCGATCTTTAGAAGATTTGATACAAGATAATTTGAACACAATATGAGGTTTCCAAAACACATATTGAAATATACCTACATTAGGTCCCATGCTTGCCACACTAAATATAATTGTTGAAAATATTGACACACTCACGCAGCAACATAATACTACTCTTCATTGGCATGATGATATACACGCCCAATTTGATGACGGGCTTGACCATGATGGGATTGCGGCCCTTAATATAAGTAAGGAAGATATAGCCACCCTTTTTTTCAATCCTAAAATTGGAATGCCAGTTGACCCCAAAAAGCTCAAATTATCAATAAAATGGTGCACAAATGAAGCAATGTGCACAAACTTTTGGGATCATTGGTGGATAGTTTTTGATAAACCACCCCATAGCAATTTGGAGGTCCCATTTTATTTCATAAAAAAATTGTATGCTGACTTTGTGCTTGGTCACCATGTTGATTATTGGATTATGAGGCCCAACATGGGCATAGGTAGAGGAGTTCCTCAGACTAGGTCATTTGCCCAGTGCAAAAAGGCCACTACCTTTGTCCCCCCCACTGATGTCGCACGCCCTCCTCGAGTGTAGCATCCTGATATCATTGTAGAGGCTGCCTCATAGACTATTAGGTTCATTCATTTACTGAGTGATCAGTTGATCATGCAGACTAGGTCAGTGTTGCCTCCTGGTGTGGATGATGTTGGCGCATCGACATCTCGTCGGAGTTCACATGTATGCAAGCCCCATATTTGCATTATATGCAAGAATATGTGCCTTAGACCACTTACTGATACTGATACATATCAATATGTTATTGATGAGGAGGATAGAGGAGACGCAACTGCAGAGGCTGCAACACCTCATGGAGCATCTACATCTCATGAGAGTGCTCAGGAGGTGTACGAAGAGCCATTGACTCCTATTGATACGATAAGAGTAAACATTATAAATAAATTTGTCCATGAATTATTTAATTTAAAATAATTTATTTATTTAGATTAGTTTTAATGATAGCATGCATTTATGTATATATATTTTTTCCATTTATGTTCAGTCGATGACACAAGACGACGTGAGACAGGTGGATGAGTCCACACTTTCAGCCATTTCATTTGGCCTTGATGACTATACGGTATATTATAAATTATGTACCCATTAGTTATTTTTTATATCATTTGGTGTACATGCTTAAATCTCTATCAATTAGAGCAATAAAATTCATACATTTACTTATATATTGTCATCTTATTGTGTTCTTGCAGGCTACAACCGATGTCAATGGGGGGCACGAGGGGGTTCCTTCATCAGGTGTCGATAAAGGAAAGGTCGTTAATTGTTTAAGATTAATTATGCATGCACATGTATGCCACTTGTGTGTAGTAATAAATATTTTACTTGCACTTTATTGTATAGGGTGTGGCTATTGATAATGTCATGACAGCAGTTCAGCAATGTAGGGTTACAGGCATCTCGATTCGGAGTGATAGCCCAATTGTACGTAGACTTTTACATATTGTTATTTGTGTTTTGTAATCAAGGTTGCTATGATGAAGTACATTTATATATAATTGACAATCTTTTTACTCTCATAGGTTACTCCGAGTGTGAGGGAGGGCCCACGAGAATCTTTTGTATCTTTGTTGACCCAGCCCACTATTCCAAAGGAGGGATCACTAGATGTAAGTTTTAATTTTAGTTCAATCAATTTGTAATTTTATTATGCTATCATCCTATTTTGTAGATTTATTACTCTATGTTGCACCACTCTACTAATCTCATTATTGCAAATATATATTTATAGGTCACAGTTGGTATTGTTGGCATGGTCCCTTCACTACCTAGGACTTATGCTAGGACACTTGATCATGGTAGGCGACCAAGAGACCAGGTACATATATTTGTATTCAGTTATAATTTTAATTAAATTAGTGTTTGAATTATGAATTATATATATGTGTGTGTGTGTGTGTACAAATCATATAAAGTAAGCAATCTAACTTGGGTTTGAACTCATTTTTTATGTAGGATCAATCAGAGCCCAACAGTTCTTCAAAGAGGCTACATTTTGATGATCCCCCCTACGGCATAGGATTTAATTTTAGTTTTGTGGTCATTTAGAGATGCCACTTGGCACATTTTGAGATGGCATATATGCCACATTGTACACCTTAAAACATTGATTTTGTAGACATTTTGAAATGGCATGTGCCATATTTGTATATGGAGATACTTTTGATACATTTGATACTTTGTATATATAGAACATGTTCATTTATATGTTATATTTGTGTCATCTTTTGTATATACATATTTATTATTCATGTTTATGGAATTGAATGGTGAAGTTATATCTTGATTATGATTATTATTATGATTTAAATTATATCTTTTTGAAGTTACATTTGTTTTTCTTTACTTTGGAATACCCTATTCATGGAGCTTATTATGTTTAAGGTTTAACTTCTATAGATTTCCTATGTTCTTATGTTTCATACCATTATATATACTCAGATGAGCCACTTAGTACTACATTGTTTCAATACTATGTATATACTCACTATGTATATAACTCATCATATTGGGGTCACTTGAGCCATGAAAGATCGTTGCCCAATCATGCTTAGTGCACCTTGGGGTCACTTGGATTGAGCGTGGTCATGAGCATTCCAATGACTCTATGGGAAAAACAAGGTTGTCACTAACATTTACCCGGCCAATCAGAGCTGATGGAGTAGACAATTTGATGCAATGTCAGACAGTTTGAAAGATACGCTGCTGAGCCACTTTCAACTAACCCTCACTGCAAGTTTTGGCATCGACCGAGATCGCCTTTCCAAATGCAAATGAAATCAAATCGCCCAAAACTGAGAGAGGTTATTGTAGACTTCAGAAAGATGATCTTGTAGCCCTTAATAGTTTTTCAATACCTCTCATGAGGTCTAAGATATGAGCCACGAAAGATCACTGCCCAATCGTGCGTAGTGCACCTTGGGGTCACTTGGGTCGAGTGTGTTCACGAGCGTTTCGGTGACTCCGTGAGTGAAACGGGGTTGTCACTGACATTTACCCAACCAACTGAAGCTGATGGAGTAGACAGTTTGATGCTAGGTTGAACAGTTTGAAAGATACGCTAATGAGCCGCTTTCAACTGACCCTCACTACAAGTTTTGGCATCGACTGAGATCACCTTACCAAATGCAAATGAAGTCAAATCACCCAAAACTGAGAGAGGTTATTGTAGAACTCAAAAACATGATCCCGTAGCACCTGACAATTTTTCGATACCTCTCATGAGCTCTGAGATACAAGCCTTGGAAGATCACTGCCCAATCATGCTTAGTGCACCTTGGGGTCACTTGGGTCGAGCGTGGTCGCAAGCATTCCGATGACTCCATGGGTGGAATGGGGTTGTCACTGGAATTTACCTAACCAACCAGAGCCAATTGAGAAAATGGTTTGATGTAATGTCAGACGGTTTGAAACATATGCTACTGAGCCACTTTCAACTGACCCTCACTACAAGTTTTGGCATCGACTGAGATCGCCTTGCCAAATGCAAATGAAGTCAAATCGCCCAAAACTGAGAGAGGTTATTGTAGACCTTGGAAACATGATCTTTTAGCACCTAACAATTTTTTGATAGCTCTCATGAGCTTTGAGATACAAGCCATGAAAGATTGCTACCCAATCATGCTTAGTGCGCCTTGGGGTCACTTGGGTAAAGCATGGTCGCGAGCGTTCTGGTGACTCTGTGGGTAGAAAGGGGTTATCACTGGTGTTTACCCAGCCAACCAGAGCTGATGGGGTAGATGGTTCAATGCCAGGTTGGATGGTTTGAAAGATATGCTGCTGAGCCTCTTTCAACTAACCCTCACTACAAGTTTTGGCATCGACTGAAATCATCTTAACAAATGCAAATGAAGTTGAATCACCCAAAACTAAGAGGTTATTGTAGACCTCCAAAACATAATCTTGTAGCCCCTGAAAATTTTTCAATACCTCTCACGAGCTCTGAGATACGAGCCACGGAAGATCGCTACCCAATCGTGCTTAGTGCACCTTGGAGTCACTTGGGTCGAGCGTGGTCGCGAGTGTTCCGGTGACTCCGTGGGTGGAATGGGGTTGTCACTAGTGTTTACTTGGCCAATTGGAGCTAATGGAGTAGATGGTTTGACGCTAGGTCAGATGGTTTGAAAGATACGCTGCTGATTCACTTTCAACTGACCCTCACTGCAAGTTTTGGCATCGACTAAGATCACCTTGCCAAATGCAAACAAAGTTTAATCACCCAAAACTGAGAGAGGTTATTGTAGACCTCAAAACATGATCCCATAGCACCTAATGGTTTTTTGATACCTCTCACAAGCTCTGAGATACAAGCCCTGAAAGATCACTTCCCAATCATGCTTAGTGCACCTTGGGGTCACTTGCGTTGAGCATGGTCACAAGCGTTCCGGTGACTCCGTGGGTGGAATGGGGTTGTCACTAACATTTACCTAGCCAACCAAAGCTAATGGAGTAGACAGTTTGATGCCAAGTTGGACGGTTTGAAAGATATGTTGTTGAGCTGCTTTCAACCGACCCTCACTGCAAGTTTTTGCATCAACTGAGATCACCTTGCCAAATGCAAACGATGTCAAATCACCCAAAACTGAGAAAGGTTATTGTAGACCTCAAAAACACAATTGTGTAGCACCTAATAGTTTGTCAATACCTCTCATGAGCTCTGAGATACAAGCTCTGAAAGATCACTGCCCAATCATGCTTAGTGCACCTTGGGGTCACTTGGGTTAAGGGTGGTCGCGAGCATTCCGGTGACTCCATGGGTGAAATAGAGATGTCACTATCATTTACCTAGCCAACTGAAGCTGATGGAGTAGACGGTTTGATGCAATGTCAGACGGTTTGAAAGATATGCTATTGAACCACTTTCAACTGACCCTCACTACAAGTTTTGGCATCAACTGAGATTGCCTTGCCAAATGCAAACGAAGTTGAATCACCCAAAACTAAGAGAGGTTATTATAGACCTCAGAAACATGATTTTGTAGTACCTAATGGTTTTTTTATACCTCTCATGAGCTCTAAGATATGAGCCCCGTAAGACCGCTATCCAATCATGCTTAGTGCACATTCGGGTCACTTGGGTCGAGCGTGGTCGCGAGCGTTCTGGTGACTCCATGGGTAGAATGGGGTTGTCACTAGTGTTTACCCAGAAAACTAGAGCCAATGGAGTAAATGGTTTGATGTCAGGTCAGACGGTTTGAAAGATACGCTCCTAAGCCACTTTCAACTGACCCTCACTGCAAGTTTTTCCATCGACTGAGATCACCTTGCCAAATGCAAACGAAGTTGAATCGCCCAAAAATGAGAGAGGTTATTGTAGACCTCAAAAACATGATCCTATTACACCTAATAGTTTATCAATACCTCTCATGAGCTTTGAGATATGAGCCCTGAAAGAACGTTATCCAATCATGCTTAGTGCACCTTGGGGTCACTTGGGTCAAGCGTGGTCGCGAGCATTTTGGTGACATTGTGGGTAGAACAGGGTTGTCACTGGCATTTACCTAGACAACTAGAGTTGATGGAGTAGATGGTTTGATGCCAGGTCAGACGGTTTGAAAGATACGTTGCTGAGCCACTTTCAACTGACCCTCACTACAAGTTTTGGTATCAACTGAGATCGTCTTGCCAAATGCAAACCAAGTCAAATCGCCCAAAACCAAGAGAGGTTATTATAGACCTCAAAAACATGATCTTGTAGCCCTTGATAGTTTTTCAATACCTCTCATGAGCTCCAAGATATGAACCCCGAAAGATCACTTCTTAATCATGCTTAGTGCACCTTGGGGTCACTTGGGTCGAGCGTGGTCGCGAGTGTTCCAGTGACTCCATGGGTGGAACGGGGTTGTCACTAGCATTTACCTAGCCAACCGGAGCTGATGGAGTAGATGGTTCAATGCCAAGTCAAATGGTTTGAAACATATGCTGCTGAGCTGCTTTCAACTGACCGTCACTACAAGTTTTGGCATCGACTGAGATCGCCTTGCCAAATGCAAACGAAGTTGAATCACCCAAAAATGAGAGAGGTTATTGTAAACCTCAAAAAAATGATCTTGTATCCCATGATGGTTTGTTGATACCTCTCACGAGCTCTAAGATACGAGCCCTAGAAGATTGATGCCCAATCGTGCTTAGTGCACCTTTGGGTCACTTGGGTCGAGCATGGTCGCGAGCATTCTGGTGACTCCGTGGGTGGAACGGGGTTTTCACTGGTGTTTACCTGGCCAACTAAATCTGTTGGAGTAGACGGTTTGATGCTAGGTCAGACGGTTTGAAAGATACGCTACTGAGACACTTCCAGCTAACTGTCACTGCAAGTTTTGGCATCGACTGAGATCACCTTGCCAAATGCAAACGAGGTCAAATCATTCAAAACTAAGAGAGGTTATTGTAGACCTTAGAAACATGATCCCATATCCCTTGATGGTTTTTTGATACCTCTCACGAGCTTTGAGATACAAGCCCCGAAAGATCGCTGCCCAATCGTGCTTAGTGCACCTTGGGGTCACTTGGGTCGAGCGTGGTCGCGAGTGTTCCGGTGACTCCGTGGGTGGAACAGGGTTGTCACTAGCATTAACTCGACCAACTAGAGCTGATGGAGTAGATAGTTTGATGCCAGGTTGGACGATTTGAAAGATACACTACTAAGCCACTTTCAACTGACCCTCACTGCAAGTTTTGGCATCGACTAAGATCATCTTCCTAAATGAAAACGAAGTTGAATTGCCCAAAACTGAGAAATATTATTGTAAACCTCTAAAACATGATCTTGTAGCACCTGACAGTTTTTCAATACCTCTCACGAGGTCTGAGATACGAGCCATGGAAGATCGGTGCCCAATCGTGCTTAGTGCACCTTGGGGTCACTTGGGTCAAGCGTGGTCGCGAGTGTTACAGTGACTCTATGGGTGGAATGGGGTTGTCACTAGCATTTACCCAACCAACCAAAGCTGATGGAGTAGACGGTTTGATGCCACGTCAGATAGTTTGAAAGATACGTTGTTGAGCCACTTTCAATTGACCCTCACTGCAAGTTTTGGCATCAACTGAGATTGCCTTGCCAAATACAAATAAAGTCGAATCACCCAAAATCAAGAGAGGTTATTGTAGACCTCGAAAACATGATCTTTTAGCACTTAATGGTTTGTCGATACCTCTCATGAGCTCTAAGATACAAGCCATAGAAGATTTCTGCCTAATCGTGCTTAGTGCACCTTGGAGTCACTTGGGTCAAGCGTGGTCGCGAGTGTTCCCATGACTCCGTGGGCGGAACGGGGTTTTCACTAGCATTTACTCGGCCAACTGGAGCTGATGCAGCAAACGGTTTGATGCCAGGTTAGACGATTTCAAAGATACGTTGTTGAGCTGCTTTCAACTAACTGTTAGTGGTATGTTTAAAATTTGAACAATGAAACTAATCATGATTAAACTTGTCAAATTTGAACTGTGAAGCTTATTATGTTTGAGGTTTAACTTTTATAGATTGTTTGAAATGATAAAAAATAATATTCTTAAAGCATTATAAACAATAATCAAACATGTAAGAATTCAAACCATGCAAATGACATAAGTAAATGACATGTAAGATCCCTTCTTGGCACTATTGGCCACCCATACATGATTTTGGTCATAAGTCCTTATCAAGAGTTTTAGGACATTTAACTTTTAAATCAAATTGATTGTTACAAATTTCCATTATAGGCTTCAAAAGATCTCAATTAACCATTAAGGATCCTTTTGTCCTTCTATCTCTAATTGGATCCATGGTGACCATAGGCATCTTCATAGGTGCTCCTGTACAAGTTACAATCTACATACAAAACTAAGTTTATTGACTCAAAATACAATCTAAGAAAGGTGAAATTAATGTATTGAAATTAAGCTTAATGAACTTAGAAAATAATGCACTAAGTTAACTTATTACCTAGTCAAGTGTTCCTGAAGGGTCATCTCTTTGCTTCAAGGTCTCCAATAGTGCTTCATGATCATCAGTACTAATAGTCCAAAGTTATTTTATCTTTGGTCTTCCTTGATGCTTTGACAACTTGACATTTGTTGCTATAACAAGGTCTGAATACATGAGAATAGTTTTGTGCTTCTCATAGTCTTCAAATGAGGGAATTCCATTCTTTATAATCATGTATGTTTGCAGCCATGTTCCCGCAACAACAACTGAACCAGTAGGATATGTGAACCTATCATCATCTGTCATCGGTTGTACAAGCTTCTGTTTACCTTGTACACAATGTGCTAACTAATAATCTGACCTCTCATCATTCCCCTATGGTGCAACCAATGCAAAAACATTTCCTGGCTTCAGAAGATTTGAAAGATGGTCATAGTCAATTGAAGTGTCCATGTCATCATTTCTTATAGAGAGTGTCAAAGATAAAGGAGTTAGATACTATGGAACCCATGTATCCACCCACTCACTTGACTCGCAATGATCCCAATCACACTAAAAACACATGGGGCAAAAACAAGCCAATCTCGTGTCCAAATGGTCCATGTACTACTATTGGAGCTTCGAAATGAATGCATTTTTTAAGAGTCTTTCACTATTTGACAATCCAATCTATCTCCTATAGTTCCCTCCTCAACCAACCAAAAGAATCTACGCACTGTAGAATCAAGAGTCCCCCCCTGTGAAAATGCTAAAGTACACCAATCAACAATAGAACAAGCATCAACAAGTACAACACATGAAATCCTCAATTGCTCCTTAACTAGAGCTCTCTTCACACACGCACCTACTCCGTCATGCTCCCCTTTCCCATGCCCTGACTCAAAAAAACTCCAAATATGAGGTACACCTCTCTCCACATGCATTCTACACAACCACTAAAACATTCTGGCATTCTTAAATTGACCGATGCAATTATCCGACCAAATGAGATGCCTATCCATAGCAATACCATTTTCCTGCAGGAAGTCAAAATAGTTCTGGAAACAATGTTGAACAAACTTATGAGAGTGAGACCTATCGTCGCTCATATAAAAATGGTACTCTCTGATTATCTTTCACTCATCTTTTGTGCTATCAGGGGAATGTCTATATGTGATGTGTATAAAAATAGCAACCTGAATGGAATTGTAATATTGAGCTTCAGTCTCATTTTGGGGCTGTAATGTATAGTTCTCTACAAAGTCTACAATGGATATAATAGTTCCAATGGGGAAAGTGTCCTTACATGTCCTGAATTGTTGATCCAACCATTAAGACCTGTGACTATGCCTTGCATACTTGTAAAAAAGATTTGTCTTGAAATCTGAGATAAAATCAGCAACATTGTATTCTTTTGCAACTAACTCACATCTAGAGCCTTCACCTCCACTCTTCAATTTATATTTCACCATTTCATATACCTTTTTTTGGACAAGTGTCTTTCCAAAATTGTGTTCCAAACCCTCATGAAAACATGTTCTAAACTTGGACAAGCCACCACATTCTGAGCACTTGGCATTTAAGCAATCTTTTTTATAAAATAAACAACCATCATCTCTATGACATAAAAATTAATCTAGCAAGTCTCTTGATGATTTGGGAAGACCACTTGCACCACAATCCTCTAGCATTTCATTAGTATGCAAAGTAGAACAAATGGACTGTAATAATTCATGATGCATTGAAAACTCAACATGATATTTGCAACAACATGTATTCCAAACCTTAAGGGGTACACAATAAAATGGCTTCACGGATTCAAAAGACCTTTGTGATATTTTCAATGTTGGATGTGTCTCACAAAATTTTTTATACAACATTGTTTGACTTACCTCCACATAATGTTTAGGATGTGGAGTGCGGTCTCGATTGCCAACTCTCAACTTCAAGACATCCTTCACATTTGGTGACACTCTTGAGTTAGCATCCCAAAATTGTTGAATTTCATCCTTGACAACATCTGTTAGCTTCTTATCGAAATGTGGAAGTCTCCCACCATAATCCCATGTATCAATTTGAAGTGGATCATCAAGTCTTTCTCTTCTTGCAAGTGCTCTACCCAAATTTTATGATCTATATTGAAGACAACACAAGTTTGTCTCATCAAAAAAGCCTTTCTCAACTGATGACTTACTGAGGTTGTAATAATCCTCTGAGCAACTCTCTTGTCTTTATCTCTGCTAGTCTTCCAATGCTATTGAGAGCATTGAAAAGATTCTTCACAACAATGGCATTTCTCTCCATTTTCTTGTTCACACGAATCTTCAATTTCACAAGCACAGGTCTCATCTTTTGCATCTTTAACAACTGCACAAAAATTTGACATTGCTCAACCAATGTCTTGTTTCCAAAAAATTGATCATAAAGTCTTGAAGCCCACAACCTAACGGTTCTATGTGACCTCTTTCCTTCCCAATTATTCATAATGTTCTCCTCAATTTCAATTAACCATTTAGGTCTTCCTGAAAGCCCCAAATTTGAAGTTTCATAATCTTTATTGCAAGGGACTTCATTTCGCATAAAATTTGGAGATGTGTAATGTTCATGAGGTTCTTGTGCAACATTTTCATTCCCTAAGTCTACATTTTCAATCTCCATCTGTACATTTTCAAATTCAACATCCTCTTCACTTACAACTACATTTACAAGGTCACCTTGATTAATGTTTAACATACCTTCTCTCCTTCTTCGGTGATTTTCCTTATCTTTTTCCCTATATGCATGAATTTCTTCATCCGTCAGCTTCCTCTTGCGTTTAGCCTTTCAATGACTGCTGCTTCCCATGGTGAGACCACAAGTCGACAAAAATCAAACAATGGGCCCCAAATCACTTTTTTTTTTCTACAACACGTGAAAAAAGTATAAAATCTTGTGCTTGTCTGGTCTGTGGGGACAGGGAATATTTTGGTCAAATATTACCTGTCCAAAATTGGGTATCTGATTCCATATTGGGTACCCGATATTCCCATGTAGATTAAAAAAAGGGCAAGAGCAAATGAAAAAAATTGAACTTTTACATATAAAATGGGGTATATAAGGTATAAAATGTATATTATATATATATATATATATATAAAAGAGGCATATGATATATATAATGTATATATTATATATATACTAATGTATTATAATATACTAATGTGTTATATGTACTAATGTATTATATACTAATGTATATAATATATATAATATATTATATGTATACTAATGTATATAATATATATATATATATAATACATATACTAATGTATACTAGTATATTATATATAATATTACCTTTTAGCTATTATTTTTTTCTCATTTTTCCTGTATGATGCTTTTGTATATGAATTGTGGATATTCTCTAGGAAACTATCTGAGGAAGATACAGTAGCCGATCTGCATCCTTTGGATCAAAAAGATGATCTGTAAAACTTAACCTAAAAATTCAATTCTGCTAACAAAAATGTCTAATCATGTAGCAAGGTACAGAAGCTCAAGAAAGGTGTAACAAATTAATATGCAAATATTTTTGTCTGTAACAATATTTTTTGCATTTATTATGATATTGATCCAATTTGATGGACCTTCCCTATTTGATCGATCCCTTCCCTTTCATTTCACTTGGTTTGCTCATTTTTCACATCATAGGCCAGGATTTGATAGCAGATATGACCTTCGTACTACCAGTGTTAATGATAAATTTTACCTTTTAGCTATTATTCTTTTGTCATTTTTCCTATATGATGCTTTTGTATACAAATTGTGGATATTCTGTGGGAAACTTTTCATTTTTTACTGTAGGATGCCTTTGTATACAAATTTTGGAGAATCTCTTATAGAAATATGGAAATTATAATCTTCCTCCTAGAGCATACATTAATGAAGTTCTTCATAACTTAATAGAGGAAGCTGGCATTTCAATGCTCAAGTGTGTCCGAAGGGGTCATGGGGACTCCCCAAGGGTCCTAGTATGCCTTATCACATGTTAGGACCCCTAGGAAGTCCCCATGACCCCTTTTGACACATTTGAATGCTCAAGTGTGTCTTAAGGGGTCCTAGGACCCCTTTGGACACACTTGAGCATTCAAATGTGTCAAAAGGGGTCATGGGGACTTCCTAGGGTTCCTAACACATGATAAGGCATACAAGGACCCCTGGGGAGTCCGCATGACCCCTTTGGACACAGTTGAGCATTGAAATGTTTCAAAAGGGGTCATGGGGACTCCCTAGGGGTCCTAGTACACCTTATCACGTGTTAAGACCCCTAGGAAGTCCCCATGACCCCTAGGAAGTCCCCATGACCCCTTTTGATACATTGGAATGTTCAAGTGTCTCTTAAGGGGTCCATGACACATTTGAGTGTTCCAATGTGTCAAAAGGGGTCATGGGGACTTCCTAGGGGTGCTAATGCGGGATAAGTTGTACTAGGACCCCTAGGAAGTCCCCATGACCCCTTTTGACACATTTGAATGCTCAAGTGTGTTCAAAGGCATCGTAGGACCCCTTAGGACACACTTGAGGGTTCCAATGTGTCCAAAGGGGTCATGGGGACTTCCTAGGGGTCCTAGTATGCCTTATCACGCCCGTTAGGACCCCTAGGGAGTCCCCATGACCCCTTTTGACACATTTAAATGCTCAAGTGTGTTCAAAGGGGTTTTAGGACCCCTTATGACACATTTGAGCATTCCAATGTGTCAAAAGGGGTCATGGGGACTTCCTAGGGGTCCTAATGCGGGATAAGGTGTACTAGGACCCCTAGGAAGTCCCCATGACCCTTTTTGACACATTTCAACACTCAAGTGTGTCCGAAGGCATCATAGGACCCCTTAGGACACACTTGAGGGTTCCAATCTGTCCAAAGGGCTCATGGGGACTTCCTAGGGGTCCTAACATGTGATAAGGTGTAGTAGGACCCCTAGGAAGTCCCCATGACCCCTTTTGACACATTTGAATGCTCAAGTTTGTTTGAAGGGGTCGTAGGATCCCTTAGGACACACTTGAGCATTCTAATGTGTCAAAAGGGGTCATGGGGACTTCCTAGGGGTCCTAACGCATGATAAGGCATATTAGGACCCCTAGGAAGTCCCCATGACCCCTTTTGACACATTTGAACACTCAAGTGTGTCTGAAGGTGTTGTAGGACCCCTTAGGACACACTTGAGCATTCCAATGTGTCAAAAGGGGTCATGAGGACTTCCTAGGGGTCCTAACGCATGATAAGGCATACTAGGACCCCTAGGACACACTTGAGGATTCCAAGTGTGAACTATTCTTCAAAGCCTCCATTTCTGTGTAGCTAGGGTTTATGGTGCCTGTAAAAGGCACAACTATGCCCCTATAGGGACTCATGCTCATGCTCAGAATATTTTCATGCATTCCCTAACATTTAATACAAAGATTTAGCCAGCCACCTTTAAAGACCTAGAAGAAATGAAAAATAAAAAGTAGGCCAAAAATACATACCGCATTTCTGTATGTATAAGTATCGTCAGCTTCAACAATCCAGTCGGCTTCCTCTGCTAAGGTACGAAGAACTTCATTAATGTCTGCTTTGGGAGGAAGATTATAATTTCCATATTTTCGCAAGCCCTAAAAGAAAATTTTCATTATCGCTCTCCATCTTTTCTCTCTCAATTTAGTCATCTCCCTCTCCGCTGCACTCACCTTAGCCATCCTTACCTACTCTTTAATAGAGATTCTCCAAAATTTGTATACATAGACATCCTATAGGAAAAAATAAAAAGTTTCCCAGAGAATATCCACAATTCATATACAAAAGCATCATACATGAAAAATGACCAAAAATTAATAGCTAAAAGGTAAAATTTATCATTAACGTCGGTAGTACCAAGGTCATACCCACTGTCAAATCTTGGCCTATGACGTGCAAAAGGAGCAAAGCAAGTAAAATGAAAGGGAAGTATGGATCAAATAACGATGGTGCATCAAATTGGATCAATATCATAATAAATGCAGAAAATACTATTACGAACAAAAATATTTGCATATTAATGGGAAAGAGTGGGAAGAGCTTCTTGGACCCATGATAGAAGTTATAGATAAGGAGGAAGAGCTAGGAAGGGGAAAGCAGCAAAGGAAAGAAGTAAGATATGTGTGTGAGCCTATGTCAGATGATGATGATGAGTACTCACCATCTGGTAGTAGCTCAAGGAGTGATAGAAGCTCTTCAGTGCACATGTACACTGACACAAAAAATTTAGATAGAGAAGTAACAAGTGTTGTGGAATTATCCAAAAAGCAATGTGAAATGAAGCCTCAAATTGGTTCATTAGCAAGCAAATAATTTGGTCGTGCACTTCATTCTAGCACCACAAATATTTCTATTAGAAATGCCTATTCGTCAATGGCCTTGCATTTACGGGACTTGGGAAACCGAGTTACTCATGTTGGGCAATATCCCTCAAATGTAAGTTCATTGCCACCTTTGGCAAGGTAGTCTCACTCCTCATTTTACAACAAAGGGTAGCCATCTATGGTCCAAGGTTTTAATTCAGCTAACAAATGGAGAGCTTCTCAAGGTATTGATCTCTTTCATAGAGAAGTTCCTGATTCATCTCAAGGTTCTCGTTTAGGTGACCAACTCCTTCGAGGTCCACAAATAGACCCATTGATTTCCCAAATTGGTAAAAGGGTAGATGCAATTTTTGAAAGAGTATCCCAATTGAAGAGAAATGGAAATTCCAGTGAGCATAAAGAATTTCCAGTTAGCAGGCAAAGAATTTGGTCATGCACTTCATTCTAGCACCACAAATATTTCTATTAGAAATGCCTATTCATCAATGGCGTTACATTTACGAGACTTGGGAAATTAGGTTACTCATGTTGGGCAATATCCCTCAAATGTAAGTTCATTGCCACCTTTGGCAAGGTAGTCTCACTCCTCATTTTACAACAAAGGGCAGCCATCTATGGTCCAAGGTTTTAATTCAGCTGACAAATGGAGAGCTTCTCAAGGTACTAATCTGTTTCATAGAGAAGTTCCTAATTCATCTCAAGGTTCTCGTTTAGGTGACCAACTCCTTCGAGGTCCACAAATAGACCCATTGATTTCCCAAATTGGTAAAAGGGTAGATGGAATTTTTGAAAGAGTATCCCAATTGAAGAGAAATGGAAATTCTAGTGAGCATAAAGTTATTGCAGATCCAATGGGTGTATCTTCTCCACTGACAAATATAACTGCATTTCCAGAGACTTGAGTTTAAATGGAGACTGTTTGTTCCCAAACATGCCCCAGTCGAGCAGATGAACCAGATGTTGCTTGAGTAAAGAAGATAGTGGTTTATTAAAGCATCTGCATTATCCCACTTGCTATCAGTTACTACTTTTTGAGCGGCTTGCCAGCTGCTTCTGTGCGAGATTCCTGTAATATATAATGTCCTCATGCAAGTACATGCTAGTTTTTGTAAACATTTTTAGTTCTAAAGTGTTAGTGAGAAATATCAAAGAAAAGGTTCTTGCATGTGTTATTTAGACACATTAATAAATTAGGAAACCAATTTTCTCCCATTACATTGTAGAAATGCCTAGATTCACTTTGTCAGTATCAATAGGCAGCAAGATGAGGGAAGAAATATATTTGTGAAGAGGAAGTACAAATGTTACTTTCCAAAACCATTTGGAGAGTAATATTCTTCTCCTGATTGTAATAAGAAACTCAAAATGCAGAAGACACCAAATAGTTGGGGCATTTATTTCCTATGACCTATGTCAATTTCAATTCAATTCCTAAGGATGATATTCTCAATGTGTAAAAATAAATTGATGTGTTATTTTAAAATGGTGTTGACTGAAATTTATGAACATATGTCAAATATCCATTTTTCCAGAATTTGAAATAGAACCAGTGGCAATATAGTCAAATTTTTGAATTTCACATCTAATCATTGGATGTTAATCAAAAGTACAACACAGTAATATAAATTTGAACCGATAAACAATCTTAGTCTTACTTCAAACCTACTCATGTGTATGTGGGTTCTTGGAGGTATCTACTAAACAATGTGTGGATCTGTAATGTCCCTATCCAGGACCTTACTCACTTTGCTTAAAACTCCTAATTAGAATTTGGATTTCTAATGCCTATTGTGATATTATTTAAGTTTGCCTTGCTCCTTACTGATTAATATTGTAATGAATTGGTTATCCTTCCCCTTCTCTCTCTCCTACTCTATCCCCTTCCCATTCTCTCTCTCTCTCTCTCTCTCTCTCTCTCTCTCTCTCTCTCTCTCTCTCTCTCTCTCTCTCTCTCTCTCTCTCTCTCTCCTTCCCCTTCTCTCTATATCTCCTACTCTCTCCCCTTCCCCTTCTCTCTCAACTACTCTCTCCCCATCCCCTTCTCTCTCTCCTACTCTCTCCCCATCCCCTTCTCTCTCTCTCTCTCTCTCTCTCTCTCTCTCTCTCTCTCTCTCTCTCTCTCTCTCTCTCTCTCTCTCTCCCTCCCTCCTTCCCCTTCTCTCTCTATCCTAATCCTACTCTCTCTCTCTCTCTATCTCTCTCTTATCTCCTCTCTCTCTCATCACCCTCTCTCTCTGTCTCGAGCTATCTCTCTCTCTCTCTCACCTTCTCACTCTATCTCTTCCTCTCTCAACCCCCACCACCTTCTCACTCTCTCTCTTCCTCAATGGCCGCCCATGAATTTTTTAAATGGCTAATTAATTTCCTTTGCTTCTTTCAATGGCCATCCATGATTTTTCTACAATCTTCCAACCTTTCGTACATAGTCATAAAATACATATTAATATATTATACATATAAAATAATATATAATATATAATGTAACATTTAATATTAATATATATTAAATAATATTTAAAATGTAAAATGTATATTATATAATATTATATATAATATATAATTCTAACATATAGTTTTTTATATTAATATATAATTAAATAATATTTAATGTAAAATGTATATTATTTAATATTTAATGTAAAATGTATATTATATAATATTTAATATATATAATATATAATCTAATATATAGTTTTTAATATTAATATATATTAAATAATATTTAATGTAAAATGTATATTATATAATATTTAATATATAATTGATATTATTTAATATTTAATATATCTAATATATAGTTTTTTATATATAATATATCATATGAAGGATGGAGAAATGGGAGGGAGAAAGTGGAGGGAAGGGAAAGTGAAAATTCAAAATTTTGCCGTCATATTCGGGGTACTCGAAAATATCGGGTACCCGATTAGGCTCGGTATTGTTTTGTGCACCAAACCTACATGGTCAACTATTGAAATGTCTCAAATACGTGTTTTTCCCCTGTTTCTCTGAGTTCCAGACTTCGACAATGTAGCTGACGACTTTTTTTTCACTCACCCAAATTTGATAAAATGAAAAGGGTATCTTAAGGAGATTATTAGCTTTCTATCGATATAATTGCTGTCAAATTTTGAATTCAGTAAGTAATTTTAGTTATTTTCTAATTGAGCTACCTCTAAAGTGCTGATTTATATACTAATTGAAAAATGACTATAACTTTCAGACAGTATAACATTTTTGAAATCTGAAAGATGTGTCACATTCTATGCTTCGCCTACTATAAGGGAAAAAAAATTGAATTTTGTAAAGTTTTGAATGAGTTAAGGTGGTCAAACACGGGAGTTTTTTTATTTTGAAAACGTTGTAGCAAAAAATTCATAATTAATTTTTTTTTGGAATAAAATTACAAAAAAATATGCGTCACATCCGAGCATGAGTCTACTACTTATATATTAAATCTTATAAAAAAAATATTATCATTTAATCATGATTAAGGTGGTCATACATACACCTACTTCTTATTTTTTTCCTGAAATTTTTGTACTGATGTATTGAAATCTATACTTTTTACCAATTATATTAATTTTTTTTAGAAAAGGCCTAGTAGTTTAGAAACTAAATTCAATTTCCTACAGATTCTATTCTTACAACTTTTTGGTATTAGGTTGATAGCTAGTTCAAATTTTCACGTCAAGTTGACTAACCCTGATTTGCTGATTTTTCATTGTCACTTAAGGGCATAGTTTGGCCCCTCATGATCTTGCACATACCCAATTATCATGTAGGTATCAGTTATATGTCTATGCAGATTGGTATCATGTTGGTGTTAGCTATGGGGTCTTTTTATCGCTAACACATAGTTTTTGGTATTAAGTAGCTTGATGTCTTGTTTATAGTTATTGTATGTGTGCTGACAATGGTGTTTCTTAACTTTTTCCACCTTTGGACATTGTAATTAAGGGTCATCCCCCACATTTCTGGCCACTTTAAAATATCAAAAACATAAATATCACTCCTCAATATATGGTTTTTAATTAAATTCAATACTCACTCATATCACTCCTGATTTTTACAAGAATTTTAATTGGTAACTTTTACACATGTTCAAGGATAGTGAAATTAAATAAGATAATTGTATTCGAGAATCTTTTATGAAGATAAAATCTTTGTTAATGTAATGGGAAATTGCTCATAGATTTTTAATTTTATTTTGAGTATACGGTGATTAGGTTAACTTTATTTTGGTGATTGGTATACATGATAAAATATTTTGCATACAAGTTAGAAATTTTTTTTATGTTAGTGTGTACTCGTTATCATAATCCACAAAACTTGAATCCAATCTCTACATCCTGCCTTTCACCACCCTAATTTAGATCAATAGGTGTGAATTTACCATATCATTTATATGATTATGAAGTTGAACCCCATACCTTTGAATTTGAGTTTTATACTTTAGATTCACGTTTCCCTCTCTTGCATCGATTTATGCATGTCAAATAAAGAATAAACATATTTTAATTGCATACTATCTAAATAGTGCATTTGAAACATAACCCTAATTCAAAAAATATATGTAGAAAATAAAGTAGATATACCTAGCCTTAATTCAGTTTGATTAAATCAATACACATACAAATTTAAATAAATAAAATAATACCTCTTGATTCAATGAACTCCACAAATCTTGAAGCTCAAATTCATATAGGAGAGAGGGACTGGTAGTCATATGGGGTCGAATAGTCAATCACCCACTTGTGAATATATTATCTAATCTTACCACATATTTTTATTATATATTGTAATTAAATAATCTACATGTAAATTAAAAAATCTCCAAATTTTGATAAAAAAATAGACCAATACTTGAACACATGAGAACCTATAAATGTTATACCAAAAACACATAAATAAATTCATTAATAAGTGAAATAAATATTTTTTTGTTTCAAATAAAATATCATAACCATCTTTTATATGTGTGTCACTTAATAAAATAAGATGCTCTCTTAAACAAGTATTGTTATCTTAGTGTACAAATACTATTATTATGTGTAAAACTATTGTGATAACAATGTGTATGCATTAGAGTATTTCATATTAACAATTTGTCTTATCATAAATATAAAATGTGAACACAATAAATGTCTTGTATTTTCCAATAAAATGTGTGAGATTTTCAAAAAAAAATTAGTGTTCAACTATAGGTGTTGTATTTTATATATATAATAATGTGTTATTTTTATAATAATAAAATATATTTTGTGTGTTGAATTATTGGTCCTTTTGTGTTGGATATAAAAGTTAGATATAACAAATATTTATGATTACTAATAGGTATTTGGTCCATTTAAGTTGTATATGTGTTATAATTTATATACTAATACAATATTCTACGAATAATTAATGATATTTTTAAATTCAACTACTAAGGATTTTTAGATAAGTTTTAGTAGTATCTTTAAAAAATTGTTTTTACACTTAACTATCTTAGTTGTAGGTAATTAAGTGTCCATTTTACACTTCTAAAAAAATGAAGGTCTTAGTTGTCCCTCTGAACTTAAAACCAATAATCTATTCTTATTCATTCACTGAAATGGAGAATAAAATAAAATAAAATAAAGAGTTTTAGAAGAGAAAGATGAAAAAACTGGGCACTTGCACCAGCCATCGCGTGACTTTCCTAATGCATTACGTAAGCCCGTATCTTATGAATTTTGTATTTATTATTATAATGTTTTTATTTATATTAGATGGTAATGAAGCAAGTAATAAATTTTATAGTAAATTTTTTTTTATAATAGATATTAATAAAACAAGTATTACTTAAATAAATAGATAGAATATTAGTATAAGTAAAAATTAATAATTTTTTTTTAAAAATAAAATTAAATAATTTTAAATAAAATTAAATAATTTTAAATATATATAAAATCTATAATCTATAATAGTTATATTTCAATTTCAAATTTAAAAAAAAAAAAATTTTAAAAGTTTTAAAATAAAATTTAATTCTTTTATAACACAAGAAAATAGAATAATAAAATAGAAAATTAAATAATATTTTATTATTATTAAGTAGAAGAGTGAATATATTTTTTCATCTTGAATGAATAATTAGAATATTATGTTAAACAAAAAATTTTAAAATTAATTGACGTAAATAATCTTATTTTTCATGAAAAGTTCAAATTTCGACTGCCAAAAAAAACAGTGGTTGAAAGTCAACATTTCCATGGTGGTCGAAGATGGAAAATAGAATTGCAGGAAAAGCATCCTTTCGTAAGACAATTTGAATTTGCAGATAACCATGGCAACGGGTATATTTGGATTGCGTGTGAAGCAAGATAACAAGACCATTGTCCTGTTTTTTTTGCTTTTTTATACGATAACCAGACTGTTGTTTTTTTGCTTTTTTATACGAATCCATCCAGCTGCCTATAAGAATCAACTTCCGCAATCAAAATTACAAAATCTGTCAGACAACAAGTGAGTGGAGAAATACCGTGGGATTTTGGCACCTGATACAGGGCATCACGACAGCACTTGATAAACATTTGGTGAAATTGCTGGTTAATATCATGGGCAGAAGAAAGATCAAGATTGAGTACAGAAGTGACAAACGCAAACGATTGAAAACATTTGAAGACCGCAAAGTCGGGCTCTTCAAGAAAGCAACCCAGTTTTCTATTTTATGCGGTTGCAAGATTGCAATTCGGATTGAATCCGAGAATGGAAATGTAGTTGAATTTTGCAGCTAATGGCGGAGCTAACGTTTCCAAATCTCCAATCCCTGCAGACAATGAGAAAGACGCAAAAGATGAATCCCCCTCTGCAGAGAGCTCCTTCGAAGATGTAAATTTGCAGATTCCTTGTTGGGGTGGTCCTGTTTCAGCTTCTCATGTTCCTGCGTCTGCACAGAGCTCTTTGGAAGATGTAAATGCGCATATTCTTTGTTGGGGTGATCCTGTTTCAACTTCTCGTGCTCTTGCGCCTGCACAGAGCTCCTTGGAAGATGTAAATGCGCAGATTCCTTCTTGGGGTGGTCCTGTTTCAACTTCTCATGTTCCCGCGTCTGCATTGAGCTTCTTGGAAGATGTAAATTTGCATATTCCTTGTTGGAGTGGTCCTGTTTCAACTTCTCTTGTTCCCGCGTCTGTACAGAGCTCCTTGGAAGATGCAAATTTGCAGATTCCTTGTTGGAGTGGTCCTGTTTCAACTTCTCTTGTTCCTGCGTCTGTACAGAACTCCTTGGAAGATGTCAATTCGCAGATTCCTTGTTGGGGTGGTCCTGTTTCAACTTCTCCTGTTCCTGCATCTGCACAGAGCTCCTTCGAAGATGTCAATTCGCAGATTCCTTATCCTTTCCTAGAAATGGAGAGGGATCAAAATTATAACCATGATGATGTCGGCCCATTCTCCATAGATGTGGGTTCGCATTTGCCAGAAATGATATTCCATAATGACATGGAAGACCTTACTTCTTTAAATATCATGCCTTTGCCTCTGTCATTTCCTGATATCAATGAATGGTATTGATTTAAATTCAGCCTCTTCCCCTGCTGATATTCTTTAGTTCTATGAATTGTATTGATTTCATGCCTCTGGCCCTGCAATTTTGCTATCCATCTTGAAGCAGGGACCGACAATTTTGCTAGGTTTACCTATCGATATAATAATTGTATATAGAGAGGGCATTTCTTTTACAATCTGCCTCCAACAGTTGACAAATGTAAGTCTGTTTACGATGTTCAAAGATTTTTTTTAAGGTTGTGTAAGATTTAGCAGCATCCCAGTTATGGGTTTGACTGTTTTATATGACAATAGACATCCCAACAATTTTTGCTATCGATCTGGAAGCAGGGATCGACAATTTTGCCAGGTTTAGTTATATGATATGTATTGAAATTATAATTGTACATAATGAGAGCATTTCTTTTATGATTTGCCTCCAGCAATTGGCAAATATAAGTCTGTTTATGATGTACAAAGATTTTTGTAGTTGTGTGTTATAAAGAGAGCATTTCTTTTACTATTTACCTCCAATAATTCACAAATAATATAAGTCTGTCTGTGTTGTATAAAGATTTATGTAGCTGTGTAAGATCTGTAAGCAGTCCAAATATGGATTTGACCTTTTTTTAAATGACAATACACTTTAATATGTTTTGTTTTCTCTCCTGTTATCGAATGTGTAAAGGGAAAACTTATAGGTCACATATAATTGACACTTACATTTGTGAGGCTTGTGCATTGCTAATTTTTTCAGTTCACGGTCCCCAATATTTATGTCTACGTGCAAAGGAAAATTTATCTCTTATTATCTCTTTCTGGTTATCGTTACTTATAAAAAAACGGTCAACAAGTGCTTATTGTTGTTTCTTGCAAAGGAAATTTTATAGCATTATAAAGGGCAAAAAAAATTTGGCCAATAGAGAATAGATGAGATAAAACCATATGCTCATTCTGAAACTCACCTCACAGTAAAGTGCAAATAGAATTATTCGCTTCAGAAGGATCAATTTATATCTTATATAGCATAGGATTCATTATTTTCAAGGATTAAGGCTGTTAGGGTTCTTTTTTTTTTTTAAGAGATTGAGGTAATTAAGTGATTCCGTAATCCACATGAACTTTCTGGAAGCTGGAGGAGGTCGACTGTTGTTCCAGGTTCAATTTTAATGCATGACCAATTTCCAGGTTCTTCTTGACAGCCCACACAATTCCCTCATATTTTAATCCTCTTCAGGCAAGAAAATGTAGTTAACCCGGCAAAAATAAAAGGGTTGAAAATGCTTTGTATATGCTATATCATAATTTTGGACTTGATCATTTGATTGTCTTCCTCACTTGCATCCTTGCGTCCTTTTGAAAACATAGCATCCATGTTTGTGGATGCAAAACTTTTTCTTCTTATTCTTGAGTTAACATTCATCATAATTATCATCCGTGATAAATCTATAGATTATGATACTATTATTTATGTGATAGGTGTTTGCATGTACGTGATTCTTAGAAGCTGTGGATTGATTTTCTCATCAACTTTAATAATTATGAGATCTTTTCATATGATATATTATAGAATATATTGTAAGACATAGTTAATGAGTTCTTAATTTTTTATTTTTAGATTCTAATTGTTGAAATACATTCAAGGTGTTTTGTGAAAAGATTCTTGCATCCAAATATAGTTATCATTTAAATGAGGATGCAGCATGCCTCCCTGAAATAGTTATTACTAACTTTCTCTCTTAATCATCACTCCCATGTGCACCATGTCATTCGGTAGATGTGCATACTATGATTCAATGCTCTCATTCTAGCACAGGCAAGCAGATGCTCCCGCATCCTCCTAGATCAGGATCTTGGAGTTGAAAATTTCAATGGAGATAGGTATGTGTTACTTACACTATATTAATTTTCCTCATTTATTTGACAGAAGTTTGCATCCTTGGAAGTCTGGGCAATGTTATAATCACCATACAGTTTTTGTGTTTTTAAAATAAGAATTTTTTTTTTAATTTTCAATAAAATATAAGCACGTATTGAAAATGTATACTAGTATCATATTGGTAATTAGAACTGTTTGATGACTTGTGTTATCAAAATCCTATAAATCGTGCAGAATATAGTTTATAACGCACTCCCCACCCTTTAGGTGATTGAGAAATGATAAAAGCCTCTGCATGCCTACATATTTACTATGTCATCAGACAAATACTTTTACCACTAGTAAAATATTGTTTTGATTTGGTTCCCCCAAAATTATATTTATGAGCCACCTCTAAGTAGCATTAGACATTTTAAGTATTTTTCATGTTTTTATGTTGTTAGTTTTGTGATTATTAGGCCTTAGTGTTACTATTTTGAATCCGAGCTCATCTAATTATGGTGTTCACTGTATTTTTTTAAGTAGAATGATCATTTGTGAAATTCAAGAAATGAACAAATATCATCAAAATGCAAAAGGAGTATTTGCAGGAATCCTAGTATGTGTGCATGTTCCTAGTCTGTGCATAAACATCATTGCCTACTCAGAATATAATGTATAATCTATCTTACAGCTTAGAATATAATGTTTAATCTATCTTACAACTCTTCTACCTGAGGCTACATTTTCTTGAAGAAACCTAAGCCTCAACAAATACTATTGTGAAGAACAAACAATTTTAATTATCATATGTTTTAGCAGTAGTTGACAGTTTTTTCTATGATCCCCAAACATACTTCATGATTGTGATCTCCCTTTCCTCTATTCTTTATTTTTGTACATAAATGGAAAATAGCATGAACTTGCAGTATATAAAAAGGATAGAGAATCTTCTTATATTTTGCATTGTCTAATAGATAAATTAAAGGATAACATATTCAACTAATAAAAAAAGTTCGAAACTTAATATCAATCATATTACTCTAAAACAAGTATTGTAAAAAAAAACATAAAATTCACTCAATTTTATTTGCACACAGAAATTATTTACACACAGAGAACATATGACTCCAAAATAAGTATTGTAAAAAAACAAAACTAAAAAAGAAATTATATACCAGCAAAGAGAACTCACCTACAAATATTAAATCTCTAATAGCTAGGGTGAAAGTTCTATACATAAAGCTTAGGATAGGAACTAAGTAAAAAAGCATTTATGAATTTTTCTATAGATCAACACTCAAAGACAAATCATAAAAGCAATACAACTTTCATATAAAATAATATTTAAAAACTTAATACCTGAAACCAATTATTATGCAAGGAACTCCATCTAAAAATGATTGGATATGAAAAAGAATAAAAAATGAATTTATTAATCACAACTGCATTTCTTTCCAAAGCTTCATCTACAATCACCAATTTTGTAGAATAATCATTGTGTTGAAATTCAGGGAAGAGAAACTCTTAAAGGGACATAAAGCCATCGCGTAATGACATATCACTAAATAATAAATGTTATAATAATTTGTTGTGTGGCAATAGTGTATGCCATATGATACAATGTACATTACTACATTATTACAACAATAAATGTTATAATAATTTGTTGTGTGGCAATAGTGTATGCCATAAGATACAATGTACATTACTACATACTACAATGTAATTGGCTTGGTAAACATGTTTTGCCTTGTAAAATGTCAGTAAAGATAACACAAAATTAGTAGAGGGCAAAGCACGAATCAAAAAAGAGTAGGAGATAATGTCAGTGAATACATATGTGTAGAAAGTGTATCATAAATATAGAAATTTTTATGGTAAACTTTTATCAATTTGGAAGTGTAACAGAAAGAAAGAAGAAAGAGATCATATTTATGTCCCCACTAAACAGGTTATATATTACCATCACAAGTAGGAGTTTCTATAACAAATTACTAAAGAGCTTAATCAAACAAAAAAAAAAATAAGCATAGACAAGATGAAGGGATATTGATATGCAATCCAAAAAATGAATAACATAGAAGATGAAAATCTTGTAAAAGAAAAATTTAATATAATATTATATCATAATTAGAAATAATATAATACAATAATATTATAAAATAAATATTATTATAGTTTTAGTTCAACTAGAGATATGATTAGAGTTCCTAGATAATATATTAAATAGATTTACAGTTCAAATACTGTAATTATTATAATTCTATTATATAGGAAAAAATAGATATTAAAATAAATCATAATTATAAATCTATATTAATAATATAAGATCACTATAAGAATTTATACTAATAAAAATATGTTATTTTAAACAAATTCTAAAAGAACATCATCTAGTTGTCTATTAATCTGACTTTGCCATTAAACTAAATATCTTTTCATTTTTTAATAGTAAAATTTGTAATTCTTGAAAAGAACTTTTTTGTTTGTATTAAAAACTTTGACAATAAATAATTTTATAATATTAAAATCAAAATTTATATTTATATTTTACTTTTACTTTTACTTATAATATTCTATCAACATATCTCTTAAACCTCCAAAATCAAGTACTATTAGTATTCTATATTTCTTAATTACTCGTGATATAATATATGTTTGGGAACATCCATCCTTTTGTAAGATGATTTGAATTTACAGATGGCAACGGGGTGTATTTGGATTGCCATGGTTATCTTGTGTCCTGAAGCAAGATAACCAGACCGTTGTTTTTTTTTCATTCGGAGAGTTTGTTTTTTTAGCTTTTTTAACCAGACCGTTGCTTTTTTCAGACAGTTGATTTTTTAGTTTTTTTTAACCTTTTTTATACTATAACCAGACCGTTGTTTTTTTTGTTTGCCTTTTTTTAATAGGCATCCAGACCGCTGCCTATAAGAATCAACTGGTTGGGAGACAAGTGGAAAAATAGCGTGGGATTTTGATAAACATTTGGTGAAGTTGCAGGTTAATATCATGGGCGGAAGAAAGGTGGACGTCGAGTGCAGCAGTCACAAACCCAAACGATTCGAAGCTTTTGAAGACCGCAAAGCCGGCTCTTCAAGAAAGCAGCCCGACTTTCTATTTTATGCGGTTGCAACATCGCTATTCGGATTGAATCCCAAAATGGGAATGTTTTTAAATTTGGAGCTGATGGCGGAGCTAGGGTTTCAACATCTCCGATTCCTGCACACAATGACAAAGACGAAGACGCAAAAGATGAATCTCCGTCTGCAGAGAGAGCTCCTTGGAAAATGTAAATCCGCAGATTCCTCTGCCCTGCAATTTCCTGGTATCAATGAATTGCATTGATTTAAATTCAGCAGTGCCTCTACCCCTGCAAATTTCTGATATTCTTTAGTTTTACGAATTGTATTGATTTCATGCTCTGGCCCTGCAATTTTGCTATCCATCTTGAGACTTGAAGCAGGACCGACAATTTTGCTAGGTTTACCTATACGATAATAAATGTATTTGGAGAGGGCATTTCTTTTATAATCTGCCTCCAACAGTTGACAAATGTAATTCTGTTTACCATGTACAAAGATTTTTGTAGGCTGTAAGATTTAGCAGCAGCCCAGTTATGGGTTTGACTGTTTTGTATGACAATAGACATTCTCTGCAATTTTGCTATCCTTCTGGAAGCAGGGACCCATAATTGCCAGATTTAGTTATTTGATATGCATTGGTATTATAATTGAATGTAGACAACATTTATTTTATGATTTGCCTCCAATATAAGTCTATTTGTGTTGTATAAAGATTTATGTAGCTGTATAAGATTTAACACCAGTCCAGTAATGGATTTGATCTTTTTGTATGACAATACACATGCATATGATTTGTTTCCTCTCCTGTTGTCGCATTTGTAAAGGTAAATTTTCAGGTCACAAGTAAGTAACACGCAAATTTGTGAGGCTTGTATGTTGTTAGAATTGATCTCCATTCATTACCTCAACTCAAAAAAATTATATGAAAAGAATCAGGCCTCTTAGAAATGTTGATATTCATCTTCGATATGGACTTGGACACCCACCGTATTTTGGGGATTCATTATGATTATGAACAAATCCGTAGACTTACTAATCTCCTAATGGTGTGCCACTATGAACTGTTTTAATTATCAATCAATATTAATTTTCATTCTTTGGTTCCATCGCCCTTGGTAATTTGAAATGTTTTCTATCTTTATTTGTTCCTCTTTCGTATTTTTATCCACCTCTGTGTTACTTTCCATAATCTCTTGAACAAAATCCTAGATCAATAGATTGGTAGTCTTTATATTATACCCTAGGTTACACAGTTCTAAAAGTTCCAAAATTCCATCCTGTTGTGCTGTCTCTTTTAGAAAATTATGGTTCCTTATACCATGTCCTAAATTGACTTCAGGTTTCAAAATAATTTGGATCTATCAAACTGAGTTTATTGCTTAAATATATTCAATATAAACAAGTATCTATTCTCTTTCATGAATCTTATTATTAAAATCTCCAACAAAATGTTACAATATAGTTGCAAGTTGTAAGCCTTTACATAGAGTCTACATCTTACTCTGTTGGAGGAAATCCAACAACATAACCCAGTAAAGAATAGTTTTCCTCACTCCTTTAAAACCCACACTGTCATGTCCCTCGTTAACCCCCTAATCAAGACAATAAAGATAAATAGATAAGTGAAATAAATAGTCATAATAATATTTTAACAAGTATATAAATAGATTCAATATGTATTATTATTGCATTTATAATAAAATATATAATAATGATCATAATATAAATAATTAACGATAATTGAATATTATTAATATATACTATTTATATGATATATTGTATAACACATAAATAATATAATTAACAATATATAATTCAATAAATAAATTATAATTATATAAATCATATAATAAATAAATATAGATAAATAATATTATTTTATTTAAATAATAATATTTTAATACATAATATTATTTATACACTTAAATTATAATATAATTAATATATAATATAATGTTTATCAATATAATACTTGACAACATATAATAAATTATATATATACACTAATAATAATACTAAATGAAATTAAAATAAGTAATCATTGCAAATAAATTAAATACAAGACTCGCGACTAAAGTCACGACGTTCCGACGATATATATATCTGGGGAAAAGGAAGGAAGACGGGGAGGAAGAGAGAGAAGAATACAATCCGACAAATTGGCACAGTCAGCAACATATAACTATTTAATATTAAATCTTATACAGCTACATAAATCACATGATTGTTCGTTGTTCAACATGTCATGGGAATCTATGGTAACATGTCATAAATAATTCATACAATAATGACTTACATAGGTTTCTAAGAAGTCAACACATGGCCAACCAAAGAGGGATGGCGACTTCCCCATGTAAGGAGAAAATGCATCTGTGTCATCTTCCATGTCACCTCCCAATGTGAAGATAATTCATCGTGTGATGTCACACTAGATGACAAAATATGATAAGAAAGAAATTATAATGTATGCATTAAATAAATAAATACAATGCTAGGAATGGTTGATGTTGAGACACCTTAATTCCCAACATTCTCCAACTTGTCAAAAACCTTACCATGACCAATCTTTAAAAGATTTAACTATAAAGGGTCTAACAAATAGATACAATATCATAGCCACCCATGAAACCGCATGAGTCTATGGCATGCTCTTGTTCTCCAAAAAGATATCTACAATAACATCTAAGATGTCTACCATATCAAGCAAGAACTCTTCTCATCTTGCTACACACCACCTATGGAAGAAAAGGAGAAAGCCAAGGTGAAAAAGCACCAATCCAAAGAACACAAGCATCAAATCCAAGTGATAACAGTGGGATACAAGCTATGGTCACCACTCCACTATGCTCACAAGTTTTACATAAATCAATATATCCAACATCATAGGTGTTACCAAAACAAAACTTTAAAGTTCAAACTTCCTCATAGAACAAGATCAATTCATTAATGTTCCAAAATAGTTAGAACAAAATCCACAACTAATTGTTAACATCGAACTAAAACACCCACATGATTGAAAAAAACAACCATATAAATGTGTAGAAAAAGATTCAAAATAAAATCTCCCGCTCCTACTCCAGCCGCTTCCTTTGCTCCTGTCGCGCCCGTTAGCGTTTCGGGAGCGGCGAAATCTGATCCTGACGCTTGCTCTGCTTTCGTAGCGCTCATTAGGGATTCTGTTGCAGTTGTAAATGATCAAAAGTCAGCAACTCAAGCTTTCTCTGCAACTTCTATGGGGCCCTCAATGCAGGGTTGTCTGCCCTCAGCGATCCCCTTGCCCAAGGCTCATAGTCACTTTGCTACGATTGGCATCTCTCACAGTGCATTCCCTGTCTACAACTACATTTCCATGGAGTTGGATGCGGAGACTCTCTCTGAGTCGATCGATGTGGCAGCCTCAGTTTTAACTGTGCATGGTCTGATTTGTAGATTTAAGGGACATTGGTCTTCTCTACCTGATCTTCAATCCTGAATTTCCAAGCATTGGGAACCCCTAATCACGGGTACAGTCCACATATTTCCTATGGGTAATTGTTTTTTTGTGGCTAAATTTGAAAATGTTGAGGATAGAAAAACTATTTTGTGTGAAAAAAAATTTAGCTAGGAGGATCGCTTTATGCTAATGTTGAAACCTTGGCATCCTGACTTCTCACCGTCTTTTGAATCATTTGATAAGCAACCCATCTGGGTTAGGCTTCCTCATCTCCCCCTCCATCTTTGGACTGATTCTATTCTGGAGACTGTGGGGAATGCTATCGAGGAAATGTTAATGGTGGATGAGAAATCTTCTGATTTATTCCACTCTACATATGTGTGTATCCTAGTGGATATAGATACCTCTAAGGGCATGTCATCAAAGACTAAACTTTATTCTCCTCAGGGTAGAAGCTGGATTCAACAATTGGACTGTGAAGGCCTCCCCTTCATATGCAGAAGATGCTTTAACAATGGTCATGTTTCTTCTCAATGTGATCTTCAAAGACTTAAAAAGACCTCCTCGTGGTGGCAGGGTGCCTCCTCTCAGCACTATATGACATGGATAAGGTGTCTTCCTATCGGAGCTTCTCATAGGTCTTTGAGTAGGTTGTTGTTGGCCCTGATTATGCTCGTCCTTTGGTTGGTTGTACTCCTTCTCCTTCTTTCCTAGCTGGAGATGTTCACCCTTCTGTTGGTTCTTTTCTTGATCCTTCTTTGCTGGATGGAGTTGGGGCCCTTGCTAGCAGTTTGGTGGGTGTTGTTTCTTCTGTCCCTGCCGAGGTTTTGATTGGTGGGTATGTGCAGGATCAAGGTATGCCAAAAAGTGGCGATGTGAAAAAAACCAATTTTCACTCGTCCAAAAGTGCACAAATAGATTTGTTGACTTTTTAGTAGGCCGGGTGTCAGTACACCTGGCCAAGCCAAAAGCCAACTAGAGGGAAAATTAGATATCCGATAATATCGAATATTTGATATTATCGGATATCCAATATTTGCCAGTAATTATAAATCACTGTACCCAGCCACGTTCAACATTTTTTCATTGTAAAAACGTGAATGCACTTAGGGCTATCCAATATTCGATATCGTTTCCTCTATCCGATTTTTCCTAATTTGCCAAGTAAGTTGTAGCTTCTAATTTGTATTGTTTTTATTGTTTTTATTGCTTTTAAATAGAAATATATAGTTTTTTATTTAAAAAAATAGGGTAGCAATGAGTTTTTGTATTATTTTTTAAAATTCATTGTAATTATCAATTTGTTTTTTCATTGTTATCAGACATGGAATCAGAAAACCTTCCTAATGATCCCACAAACAATCCAAAACCACCTCCCAACAATCCCCCACCTCCAGAAGACGTACCTATCACAAACCCTCAACGTTTAGAAGATCTAATAAGAGATAATCTAAATGAACTTAGAGGATTTCAAACCGCATATGCCAATATACCCACATTGTGCCCCATGTTTACGACATTGAACTCAATAATTCAAAACATGGAGAAACTGACACAATAACATAATGTTGCACTTTTTTGGCGTGAATCCATGCACGCTCAGTTTGACAATGGGCTTGATTATGATCAAGTCATGAACCTAAATATAACAAAACATGACATAGCTAATCTTTTTGTGGATCCTAAAACCGGTCTAAAAGTAGACCATAAAAAAAACCAAGTTGTCAATTAAATAGTGCAATACGTGACAACTTTTGGGACCATTGGTGGATGGTTTTTGATAGACCATCTCACAAAAATTTGGATGTCCCATTTTATTTTATTAGAAAATTGTATGCTGAATTTGTGCTCGGTCACAAGGTGAATTATTGAAGTATGAGAACAAACCAAGGTGTAGGTTTAGGCACTCCACAACACAGGCCATGTGCACAATGGGTGAAATCCTGCACATATGTCCCCCTCCTGAGATTTCACCACTTCCCACAGTGCAGCCTCTAGACATTATTGTTGAGGTCGGTTCACAGACTATTCGAGCCATTCACACCTTGACTGATCTGCTAGTTACACAGAGCACAACATTGTTGCCTCCTCGTCCTGATGCTTCTAGCGCTTCCATGAGCTCACATGTTTGTGTGCCCTACACTTGCGTTATATGCAAGAATTTGTGCTTTGGTCCCCTAACTGATAATGATTCATATAATTTTGGCTTCGATGGGGATGATTCTACACAGCACACTACAGGCACTAAAGCAGCTCATGGAGATGTGCATCAGGAGCCTACAGTGCCATGGACTCCCACTATTATGGTGAGGGTAAACCGTTCACTTTTTACATTGTTTTTAAATTTTATTGTTCATATTTTTAGTAGAATTTCCTTATAATAATCTCCCACTTATGTCTTTTTATGTGTTACATTTATGTTCAGTTGATGACAGAGGAGGAGATGGCACAGGTGGAGGGGTCCACCCTTTCGGCCATATCATTTTGTCTTGACTCTTCCACGGTACATATGTTTTAATGTACTCATTGGTTTCCTTTTAAATTACGATAATAGTATATGTACATTGTTTTCTAATTTTTATGATCATCTTTTACATACTGATGCAGGTGTCACTAGTTGCCACCGGGGGGCAATGTGAGGGGGTGCAGGTGTCAAATGTTGATAAAGGAAAGGTAATTAAGTAATTTAGTTTATTTATGCATACATGTATACTTGTCAATTGTGCGTACTCATTTTTAATTTACATGGTTTATTTGACAGAGAGTGGCATGTGATGATGTCGTGAGACCCTATCGTCATGATAGTCACAAACATATCCATTCGGAGTGATAGCCCCACAGTACGTACATTTCTAAAGTTATTTGTGTGTATTTTTCTATCAAGTATATATAATATGGTCAATCTATGATAATATGAAGTATCTATTTGACTTTTGTAGGTCACTCCTAGTTTGAGGGAGCCAGAACGGCAAGGGTTTGTATCGTTGATGACTCAGCCAACAATCCCTGAAGAAAGTTCAACACAGGTAAGTTCTAATGTTAATTCAGTTATTTTGTAAACATATATTTGCTACCAAGTTTTTAACATTAAATAGTATAACTCGTAGATCAATCTCATGTTTGCAAATATATACAGGTGGGAGTCATCATTGTGGCACTATTCCTGCGCTACCAAGGACATATATTAGGTCTCCTGCCCCTGGGAGGAGAGAGAGAGAGGTGAGGTATATGAGAGTTCAATTTTACTTTAAATTTTATTTATTATTGTTGACTATGATTCTGAATTTTAATCTAACTTGGGGTTTCACTTTTGTGTTTGAATGCAAGATCCATTAGAGCCGAAGAGTACTCCAAAGAGGCTCCATTTTGATGATCCACCAGTAGAATAGGATGTCCTAGAAATATTTGTAGTTGAACTTCTTATTTTGAGATGTCATATGACATATTTTGAGATGGCATATGCCACATTGTATCTAGATATGTTGACATATAAATATGTAAAGAATTATTGTTCATTTTGATATATATAAGAAACTTGATAGTCGATCCAATTTGTTAATTGTGTGTTCATTTATTCATTGTTAGTATGTAAATATGCTTGTCTGTATGTACTCATGTGTACAATTTATGCCTTAAGTATATTCATGTATATTCAAGTACAATATTTATAACCTAAATTCACGTGTATGGGCTATGTGCATGACTTAAGTGAATTCATGTTGTATGCTTTATAATTTATGTGCTACATGTATGCTTCATGACTTAAGAAAATGTATGTGTACGCTTTATGTGCTATGTGTGTTCACTAGTGTAATTCATCATTTGAGGTATATAAGGATATCTATTAAAGTGGTTTCAAGGTTTGTAGACTTACCCTTTACTCCCAATGGCTAAAAGACTTCAAACTGGCCTTATTACATAATCAAACACCCTTTTGGCAATAATCAAACACCCTTTTGGCCATATCAAAACATATTGGTTTTTTGGACAAAATATCAGTACTTTGCATGTACCCCTGCAAATACACTAGGAACGCCTAAGAAACACGGTCTTGTAGCATCTCACAGATCGTCGATACCTCTCACGGGGTCTGAGTTACGAGGCTAGATAGTTTGCTGGCCAATTGTGCTTAGTGTAACTTTCAACTGACCCTCACTGCAAGTTTTGGCATCAAGCGAGACTAACGTGCCAAATTCAAACAAATTTGAATCTCCCAGAATGGAGAGAGGTTATTGTAGGCCTCGAAAATGCCATCCTGTAGCATCTCACAGATATTCGATACCTATCACAGAGTCTGAGTTATGAGCCTTGAAAGTTCATTGCCTAATCGTGCTTAGTGCACCTTGGGGACACTTTGGTCCGGCATGGCCCGGAACGTTCTGCTGACTCAATGGTCAAAATGGGGTTGTGCCTAGCGTTTACCCACCCAACTGAAGCTAATGGCACAGTGCATTCAGTGTCGAGATGAACGGTTTGGAAGTAATCCATTGGTGTAACTTTCAACTGACCCTCACTGCAAGTTTTGGCATCGAGCGAGACTGGCATGCCAAATTCAAACAAATTTGAATCTCCTAGAATGGAGAGAGGTTATTGTAGGCCTCAGAAACATCATCCTGTAGCATCTCACGGATCTCTGATACATCTCACGGAGTCCGAGTTATGAACGTTCTACTGACTCAGTGGTCAAAATGGGGTTGTCCCTAGTGTTTACCCGCCCAACCAAAGCTAATGGCATAGTGCATTTGGTGTCGAGACGAATGGTTTGCAAGTAATCCATTGATGCAACTTGCAACTGACCCTCACTACAAGTTTTGGCATTGAGCGAGATTGGCGTGCCAAATTCAAACAAATTTGAATCTCTCAAAATGGAGAGAGGTTATTGTAGGCCTCAGAAATTTCATCATGTAGCATCTCACAAATCTCTGATACCTCTCACGGGGTCTGAGTTACGAGCCTCGAAAGTTCATTGCCTAATCATGCTTAGTGCACCTTGGGGACACTTTGGTCTGGCGTGGTTCAGAACGTTCTCCTGACTCAGTGCTCGAAATGGGGTTGTGCCTAGCGTTTACCCACCCAACTGAAGCTAATGGCACAGTGCATTTGGTGCCGGGACGAACGGTTTGGAAGTAAATTATTGGTGCAACTTTCAACTAACCCTCACTGCAAGTTTTGGCATCGAGTGAGACTAGTGTGCCAAATTCAAACAAATTTGAATCTCCCAAAATGGAGAGAGGTTATTGTAGGCCTTAGAAACATCATCTTGTAGCATCTCATGGATCTCTAATACCTCTCACAAGGTCGGAGTTATGATCCTCAAAATTTTGCTGCCCAATCATGCTTAGTGCACCTTGGGGACACTTTGGTCCAGCGTGGTCCGGAACATTCTGCTGACTCAGTGGTCAAAATAGGATTGTACCTAGCGTTTACTCGCCCAACCGGAGCTAATGGTGTAGTGCATTCAGTGTCAGGATGAACGGTTTGGAAGTAATCCATTGGTGCAACTTTCAACTCACCCTCACTACAAGTTTTGGCATCGAGCGAGACTGGCGTGCCAAATTCAAACAAATTTGAATCTCCCAGAACGGAGAGAGGTTATTGTAGACCTTAGAAAAATCATCTTGTAGCATCTCATAGATCTTTGATACCTCTCATGGGGTCCGAGTTACAAGCCTCAAAATTTTTATGCCCAATTGTGCTTAGTGCACCTTGGGGACACTTTGGTTCGGCGTGGCTCGGAACGTTCTGCTGACTCAGTGGTCGAAATAGGATTGTCCCTAGCATTTACCCGCCCAACCAAAGCTAATGGAAAATTTCATTCGGTGTCGGGATGAACGGTTTGGAAGTAATCCATTGGTGTAACTTTCAACTGACCCCCACTACAAGTTTTGGCATCAAGCAAGACTGGCGTGCCAAACACAAACAAATTTGAATCTCGCAGAACAGAGAGAGGTTATCGTAGACCTCAGAAACATCATCTTGTAGCATCTCACAGATCTCTGATACCTCTCACGAGGTCTGAGTTACAAGCCTTGAAAGTTCGCTGCCCAATCGTGCTTAGTGCACGTTGGGGACACTTTAGTCCAGCAAGGTCCTGAATGTTCTGCTAACCCAGTGGTCGAAACGGGGTTGTCCCTAGCGTTTACCCTCCCAACCGGAGCTAATGATGCAGTCCATTCAGTGCCAGGATGAAGGGTTTGGAAGTAATCCATTGGTGCAACTTTCAATTGACCCTCACTGCAAATTTTGGCATCGAGCGAGACTGGCGTGCCAAATTCAAAAAAATTGAATCTCCTAGAATAGAGAGGTTATTGTAGGCATCGGAAACCCCATCCTATAGCATCTCACGAATCTCTGATACCTCTCACGGAGTTCGAGTTACGAGCCTAAAAAGTTTGATGCGCAATCGTGCTTAGTGCACCTTGGGGACACTTTGGTCTGGCATGGCCTAGAACGTGCTGTTGACTTAGTGGTCGCAATGGGGTTGTCCCTAGCATTTACCCACCCAACTAAAGCTAATGGCATAGTCCATTCGGTGCCAGGATCAATGGTTTGCAAGTAATCCATTGGTGCAACTTTCAACTGACCCTCACCGCAAGTTTTGGCATCGAGAGAGACTAGTGTGCCAAATTCAAACAAATTTGAATCTCCCAGAATGGAGAGAGGTTATTGTAGACCTCAGAAACACCATCTTGTAGCATCTCATGGATCTCTGATACCTCTCACGGGGTCCAAGTTACGAGCCTCAAAAAAATTTTGTCAAATCATGCTTAGTGCACCTTGGGGACACTTTGGTCTAGCGTGGTCTAGAACGTTCTGCTGACTCAGTGGTCGAAACGGGGTTGTGCCTGGCGTTTACCCGCCCAATCAGAGCTAATGGCACAGTGCATTTCGTGTTGGGATGAACGGTTTGGAAGTAATCCATTGGTGCAACTTTCAACTAACCCTCACTACAAGTATTGGCATCGAGGTAGACTGGCATGCCCAATTCAAAAAAAATTGAATCTCCCAAAACGGAGAGAGGTTATTGTAGCCCTTGAAAATGTTGTCATGTAGCATCTCGCGTATCTTTGATACCTCTCATGGATTCTAAGTTACGAGCCTCAAAATTTCACTGCCCAATCGTGCTTAGTGCACCTTGGGGACACTTTGGTTCGACATGGCCTAGAACGTTCTGCTGACTCAGTGGTCGAAATGAGGTTGTGCCTAGCGTTTACCCACCCAACCGAAGCTAATGGCATAGTCCATTCAGTGCCGGGATGAACGGTTTGGAAGTAATCCATTGGTGCAACTTTTAACTGACCCTCACTGCAAGTTTTGGCATCGAGCGAGATTGGCGTGCCAAATTCAAACAAATTTAAATCTCCCAAAATGGAGAGAGGTTATTGTAGGCCTCGAAAACATCATCTTGTAGCATCTCACGAATCTCTGATACCTCTCACAGAGTATAAGTTATGAGCCTCAAAATTTCGCTGCCCAATCGTGCTTAGGGCACCTTAGGGACACTTTGGTCTGACGTGGCCCGGAACATTCTACTGACTCAGTGGTCAAAATGGAGTTGTTCCTAGCATTTACCTACCCAACCGGAGCTAATGGCACAATCTATTCGGTGCCAGGATGCAATCCTTGAACACTATCCCTTCACCCAGGGAATCATCATTTTACTTTGGACACATTTGACCAATTTTGACTCAATGACTCCAACTATTACATCATTTGACGATACAAATGTAATGGAATTAAGACATTAGAAATGTAAGGATACAAAATTAAGACAATACAAATTATATAAGGATACAACATTCATAGTAAGGAAACACATTTTTTGCACTTTACATGGCATTAAGACGATACAAATGTGGGCTTTTAATATTTGCAAATCAACCCCATGGGCTCTTTTATATTTCCAATTTTGCATCAAATTTTTTATATACAAAATTTGGCATCTAACTATGCAAATTCCACAACTATATATAAAAAATAAGTGTATTTTTTGCTCCAATCCATGCATTCAGAAGGCAAAAGAAAAGTTAATAGAGAATATAAGAAGTGCCCTTTTGGCATCTAAATATGCAAATTACAGAACTATATTTTAACTTGAGTTGAACTTACCTACTGAAGTGTGTCTAAAGGGTCATCTCTATGCTTGAGAGTATTCAATATTACTTCATGATCAGTAGTACTAATAGTCCAAAGTTTCTTTGTCTTTGGTTTTCCTTGATGTTTCAACAACTTAACATTGGCTGCTATAACAAGGTGTGAATACATGAGAATGGTTTTGTGCTTCTCATAGTCTTCAAACACAGGATTGCCATTATTTCTAATCATATATGTGTGCAACCATGTTCCCGCAACAACATGTGATCCTGTTGGATATGTGAACATATCATCATCTGTCGTCGGTTGTGCAAGTTTCTGCTTTCCTCGTACATAATGTGCTAACCAATAATCTGATCTCTCATCATTCCCTTCTGGTGCAACCAATGCAAAAACATGTCCTGGCTGTAGAAGATCTGAAATATGGTCGTAGTCAAGTGAACAATCCATGTCATCATTTATTACAGAGACTGTGAGAGATAAAGGAGTAAGATAATGTGGAACCCATGTATCAACCCACTCACTTGACTCACACTGATCCCAATCACACTAAAGACAACTCAAATAATAACAAGCCAACTCTCGTATCCAAATGGTCCATGTACTAGCATCTGAGCTTCGAAATGAATGTATTTTTTAAGAATCTTTCATAGTTTGACAATCCAACCTATCTCCTATTGTTCCCAACTCAACCAACCAAAAGAATCTATGCACCGCTGAATCAAGAGTCCCCCCCTGTGACAATGCTAAAGAACACCAATCAACAATAGAACGTGCATCAATGAGTTTTGCACCTAAAATGCTCAATTACTCCTTAACTAGAGCTCTCTTTACGCATGCACCTGCTCCATCGTGCTCCCCTTTTTCCATGACCGGCCTCAAAAGAAATCCAAATATGAGGTATACCTCTCTCTACATGCATTCTACATAACCAATAAAACATACGAGCATTTTTTAATTGACCTGTACAATTATTTGACCAAATGAGATGTCTATCCATAGCAATATTATTTTCCCACACCCACTCAAAATAATTCTCAAAGCAATGTTGGACAAACTCGGATGAGTGCAATCTATCATCGTTCATATAAAAATGGTACTCTCTGATTATCTTCCGGTCATCTTCTGTACTATCAGGGGAATGTCTATATGTTATGAGCATAAAAATAGAAACCCGAATAGAATTGTAATATTGATCTTGCAACTCATTTTGGGGCTGCAGTGCATAGTTCTCTGCAAAGTCAACAACCGATATAATAGTGCCAATCGGGAAAGTGTCCTTACACATCCTGAATTGAGACCTGTGACTATGCCTTGCATACTTGTAAAAAATATTCTTCCTGAAATCTGAAATAAAACCAGCTACATTGCATTCTTTAGTAACCAGCTCACATCTAGAGCCTTCACCTCCACTTTTTAATGTATATTTAACAGTTTCATATACCTTTTTGTGGACAATTGTCTTTTCAAAATCATGTTCGTAGCCCTCATGAAAACATTCAACAAACTTCACTAGCCCACCACACTCTGAGCACTTGTCATTTAAGCAATCTTTTCTATAAAAGAAACATTCATCTTCTCTAGGACAAAAAATGATCTAGCAAGTCTCTTGATGATTTTGGAAGAGCACTTGCACCACACTCCAACATTTCACTACTATGCAAAGTAGAATGAATGGATCGTAACAATTCATGGTGCATTGAAAACTCCACATGATATTTGCAACAACAAGTATTTCAAATCTTAAGAGGCACACAAAAAAAAGGCTTCAGGGCTTCAAAAGCTCTTTGTGATATTTGCAATGTTGGATGTGTGTCACAAAAATTTTTGAACAACATTGTTTGACTCACCTCCAAATAATGTTTGGGATGCGGGGTGCGGTCTCGAATGTCAATTCTCAACTTCAAGACATCCTTCACATTTGGTGACACTCTTGAGATAGATTGCCAAAACAGTTGAATTTGATCCTTCATAGCATCAGTAAGCTTCTTATCACAACGTGAAAGTCTCCCACCATAAGCCCATGTATCATTTTGAAGAGGATTATCAAGTCTTTCTCTTCTTGCAAGTGCTATATCCAAACTTTTATGATTTAGATTCAATTCAACACAAGTTTGTCTCATCAAACGAGTCTTTCTCAAATGATGACTTACCAAGGAGGTTGTAATAACCCTCATAGCGGCTCTCTTATCTTTTTCCTTGGTAGTCTTCCCAATGGAATTGAGAGCACTAAAAAGATTTCTCACAATAATAGCATTTCACTCATTTTTCTTGTTCACACTAATTTTCAATTTGACTAGTATACGTCTCATCTTCTACATCTTTAACAATTGCACAAACATTTGACATTACTCAACCAATGTCTTGTGCCTAAACAATTCATCAAAAAGTTTTGATACCCACAACCAAACGGTTCTTTCTGATCTCTTGTCGTCGAAATTTCTCATTATGTTCTCATCAATTTCAAGTAACCATTTAGGTCTTCTTGAAGGTCTCAATTTTGAAGTTTGTCTTTCTTCCTCCGAAGGGACTTCATTTCTCATATAATTTGGAGATATGTAACGTTGATTTGGTTCTTCTGCACCATTATCATTGTCAATTCCTTCATATTCAAACGGTGGATTGTCATTGACAATGTCCACACTTCCATTGGCCACATCTACATGTTCATTTTCAAAACCTACATTTTCATCTTCAAAACCTAAATTCTCATTTTCAAAACCTACATTTTCATCTTCAAATTCATGTTCTTCACTTGAAACAACATTCAAAGGTGGGTCTATGCCGACATCTTCATTCCTATTTAACTTACCTTGTCTCTTGCTCCGATGGGCAACCCTATCCATTTCTCTATACACTTCAACATCTTCATTTGTGAGTCTCCTCTTCCATTTACGCTTTTGACGACTACTACTCCCGATACTTAGACCAAAAAGAAGATGCAAATACCTTTGGTAATAGAGAAAATCACCCCAAAAAAAGATGAATACCTTTGGTAATTGAGAAAATCACCCCAAAAAGTGGTTTTTTGTCTTCTCACCGCAACTCGAATCTTGTAATTCAAGAAAAACACGTGACTCTCTGGAGGGACCTAGAGAATCTTGTTTTTTTTTACACCAGTAAACAAAATCGGATATCCGAAATTATCGGATATCTGATATGTCCCACCAACATTTTGGCTAAATCTATATATCTCTCTCTCTCACACACACCTTTCTCTCTCTCTCTCCTCTGTCTCTCTCACCTAGAGAGAGAGAGAGAAAGGGGAGAGAGAAAGGAGAGAAAGGGAGAGAGAGAGGATAGAGAAAGATTAGAGGGAGAGGGGAGAGAGGGAGAGAGAGGGGTTATGAGGACCCCTAAGAAGTCCCCATGAACCCTTTCGAAACATTTGAAAGCTCAAGTGTGTCTGAAGGGGTCGTAGGACTCCTTAGGACACACTTGAGCATTCAAATGTGTCGAAAGGGGTCATGGGGACTTCCTAAGTGTCCTAGTACGCCTCATCATGTGTTAGGACCTCTAGGAAGTCCTCATGACCCCTTTCGACACATTGAAACCCTCAAGTGTGTCCTAAGGGGTCCTACGACCCCTTCAGACACACTTGAGCATTCTAATATTTTGAAAGGGATCATGGGGACTTCCTAGTTGTCCTAGTACATCTTATCATGCATTAGGACCCCTAGGAAGTCCTCATGACCCCTTTTGACACATTGGAACCCTCAAATGTGTCCTAAGGGGTCCTACGACCCCTTAGGAAACACTTGAGCATTCCAATGTGTCAAAAGAGGTCCTGGGGACTTCCTAGGGGTCTTAATGTGTGATAAGGCATACTAGGTCACCTAGGAAGTCTCCATGACCCCTTTCGACACATTACAACCCTCAAGTAAGTCAAAAGGGGTCATACGACCCCTGAGGACACACTTGAGGGTTCTAATGTGTTGCAAGGGGTCATGGGGACTTCCTAGGTGTCCTAGTACGCCTTATCACGCGTTAGGACACCTAAAAATTCCCCATGACCCCTTTCGACACATTTGAGTGCTCAAGTGTGTCTGGAGGGGTTGTAGGACCCCTAATGACACACTTGAGGGTTCCAATGTGTTGAAAGGGGTCATGGAAACTTCCCAGGGGTCCTAGTATGTCTTATCACATGTTAGGACCCCTAGAAAGTCCTCATGACCCCTTTCGACACATTGGAACCCTCAAGTGTGTCCTAAGGGGTCCTACGACCCCTTCAGACACACTTGAGCTTTCCAATGTGTCAAAAGGGGTCATCGTGATGTCCTATGGGTCCTAATGTGTGATAAGGCATACTAGCACACTTAAGAATTCCTCATGACCCCTTTCGACATATTAGAACCCTCAAGTGTGTCCTAAGGGGTCCTATGACCCCTTAGGACACACCTGAGCAATCCAATGTGTCAAAAGGGGTCATGCAAACTGCTTAGGGGTCTTAACGCATGATAAGGAATACTAGGACACCTAAGAAATCCCCATGACCCCTTTCGACACATTAGAACCCTCAAGTGTATTTTCAGGGGTCGTAGGACCCTTTATGACACACTTGAGCATTCATATGTGTTGAAAGGGGTCATGGGGACTTCCTAGGGTTCCTAGTACCCCTTATCACATGTTAGGGCACCTAGGAAGTCCCAATAACCCCTTTCAACACATTGAAACACTCAAGTGTGTCCTAAGAGGTCCTACGACCCCTTGGGACACACTTGAGCATTCCAATGTGTCAAAAGGGGTCATGGGAACTTCCTAGGGGTCTTAACGCATGATAAGGCATAATAAGACACCTAGGAAGTCCCCATGACCCCTTTCGACACATTAGAACCCTCAAGTGTGTCCTCAAGGGTCCTACGACCCCTTCGGACACACTTGAGCATTCAAATATGTCGAAAGGGGTCATTGGGACTTCCTAGGTGTCCTAGTATGTCTTATCACGCGTTAGGACCCTAGGAAGTCCTCATGACCCCTTTCGACACATTGGAACCCTCAAGTGTGTTCTAAGGGGTACTATGACCCCTTCAAAAACACTTGAGCTTTCAAATGTGTCAAAAGGGGTCATCGGGACTTCCTAGAGGTCCTAACGCATGATAAGGCATACTAGGACACCTAGGAAGTCCCCATGACCCCTTTCGACACATTTGAATGCTCAAGTGTGTCCAGAGGGGTCATAGGACCCCTTAGGACACACTTGAGGATTCTAATGTGTCGAAAGGGGTCATGGGGACTTCCAAGGGGTCTTAGTATGCCTTATCACATGTTAGAACCCCTAAAAAGTCCTCATGACCCCTTTCGACACATTGGAACCCTCAAGTGTGTCCTAAGGGGTCCTACGACCCCTTTAAATACACTTGAGTTTTCAAATATGTCAAAAGGGGTCATGGGGACTTCCTAGGGGTCTTAACACGTGATAAGGCATACTAGGCCACCTAGGAAGTCCACATGACCCCTTTCAACACATTTGAATACTCAAGTGTGTCCAGAGGGTTCCAATGTGTCGAAAGGGGTCATGAGGACTTCCCAAGGGTCCTAGTATGCCTTATAACACGTTAGGACCCCTAAGAAGTCATCATGACCCCTTTCGACACATTATAACCCTCAAGTGTGTCCTAAGGGGTCCTACGACCCCTTCAGACACACTTGAGCTCTCCAATGTGTCAAAAAGGGTCATGGGGACTTCCTAGGGGTCCTAACGCATGATAAGGCATACTAGGACACCTAGGAAGTCCCCATGACCCCTTTCGACACATTTGAATGCTCAAGTGTGTCTGGAGGGGTCATAGGACCGTTGAGGACACACTTGAGGGCTTCAATGTGTCGAAAGGGATCATGGGGACTTCCTAGAGGTTTTACTATGCCTTATCACACGTAGGACCCCGAGGAAGTCCTTATGACCCCTTTCGACACATTGGAACCCTCAAGTGTGTTCAAAGGGATCCTATGACCTCTTGAGACACACTTGAGCTTTCCAATATGTCAAAAAGGCTCATGGGGACTTCCTAAGGGTATTAAGACATGATAAAGCATACTAAGACACTTAGGAAGTCACCATGACCCCTTTCGACACATTCAAACCCTCAAGTGTGTCCTTAAGGGTTGTAGGACCCCTTAGGACACACTTGAGCATTCAAATATGTCGAAAGGGGTCATGGGGACTTCCCAGGGGTCCTAGTAATCATTATCATGCATTAGGACACCTAGGAAGTCCCAATGACCCCTTTCGACACATTAGAACCCTCAAGTGTGTCCTAAGGGGTCCTACGACCCCTTAGGACACACTTGAGTATTCCAATGTGTCCAAAGGGGTCATAGGGACTTCCTAGAGGTCTTAATGCGTGATAAGGCATATTAGGACACCTAGGAAGTCCCCATGACCTCTTTTAACACATTAGAACCCTCAAGTATGTCCTAAGGGGTTCTACGACCCCTTAGGACACACTTGAGCATTCCAATGTGTCAAAAGGGGTCATGGGAACTTCCTAGGGGTCTTAACATGTGATAAGGCGTACTAGGAGACCTAGGAAGTCCCCATGACCCCTTTCGACACATTTGAATGCTCAAGTATGTCCTCAGGGGTCGTAGGACCCCTAAGGACACACTTGAGGGTTCCAATTTTTTGAAAGGGGTCATGGGGACTTCTCAGAGGTCTTAGTATGCCTTATCACACATTAGGACACCTAGGAAGTCTCGATAACCCCTTTCGACACATTGGAACCCTCAAGTGTGTCCTAAGGGGTCCTATGACCCATTTGGACACACTTAAACTTTCCAATGTGTCAAAAGGGGTCATTGGAACTTCCTAAGGGTCTTCACGCATGATAAAGTGTACTAGGACACCTAGGAAGTCCTCATGACCCCTTTCGACACATTAGAACCATCAAGTGTGTCCTTAGGGGTCCTAAGACCCCTCAGGATAGACTTGAGCATTCCATTGTGTCAAAAGGGGTCATGGAGACTTCCTAAGTGTAGTAGTATGCTTTATCATGCATTAGGACCCCTACGAAATCCTCATGACCCCTTTCAACACATTGGAACACTCAAGTGTGTCCTAAGGGGTCCTACGACCCCTTCATACACACGTGAGCTTTCAAATGTGTCAAAAGGTGTCATAGGGACTTCCTAGGGGTCCTAACGCGTGATAAGGCATACTAAGACACCTATGAAGTCCAAATGACCCCTTTCAACACATTTGAATGCTCTAGTGTGTTCGGAGGGGTCGTAGGACACCTTAGGACACACTTGAGGGTTTCAATGTGTCGATAGGAGTCATGGGGACTTCTCTTGGGTCCTAGTACACCTTATCACGCGTTAGGACCCCTAGGAAGTCCTCATGACCTCTTTCGACACATTGGAACCCTCAAGTGTGTCCTAAGGGGTCCTACGACCCCTTCAGACACACTTGATCTTTCAAATGCGTCAAAAGGGTTCATGGGACTTCCTAGGGGTCCTAACGCGTGATAAGGCATACTAGGACACCTAGAAAGTCCCCATGATCCCTTTCGACACATTTGAATGCTCAAGTGTGTCCGGAGGGGTCGTAGGACCCCTTAGGACACACTTGAGGGTTCCAATGTGTCGAAAGGGGTCATGGGGACTTACCAGGGGTCCTAGTACGCCTTATCACGCGTTAGGACCCCTAGGAAGTCCTCATGACCCCTTTTGACACATTGGAACCCTCAAGTGTGTCCTAAGGGGTCCTATGACACCTTCAGAAACACTTGAACTTTCAAATGAGTCAAAAGGGGTCATGGGGACTTCTGAGGGGTCCTAATGTGTGATAAGGCATACTAGGAGACTTAGGAAGTCCCTATGACCCATTTCGACACATTTGAATGCTCAAATGTGTCCGAAGGGGTTGTAGGACCCCTTAGGACACACTTAAGGATTCCAATGTGTCGAAAGGGGTCATGGGGAGCTCCCAGGGGTCCTAGTGTGCCTTATCACGCGTTAGGACCCATAGGAAGTCCTCATGACCCCTTTCGACACATTGGAACCCTCAAGTGTGTTCTAAAGGGTCCTACGAGCCCCCCGAACACACTTGAGCATTCAAATGTGTCGAAAGGGGTCATGAGGACTTCTTAGAGGTCCTAACGTGTGATAAGGCATACTAGGACCCCTGAGAAGTCCCCATGAGCCCTTTCGACACATTGGAACCCTCAAGTGTGTCTGAAGGGGTCCTACAACCCCTCCAGACACACTTGAGCATTCAAATGTGTTGAAAGGGGTTATGTGGACTTTCTAGGTGTCCTAGTATGTCTTATCACGTGTTAGGACCCCTAGGAAGTTCCCATGACCCCTTTTGACATATTGGAAAGATCAAGTGTGTCTGAAGGGGTCGTAGGACCCCTTAGGACACACTTGAGGGTTCCAATGTGTCAAAAGGGGTCATGAGGACTTCCTAGGGGTCCTAACACGTGATACAGTGTACTAGGATCCCTAGGAAGTCCCCATGACCCCTTTCGACACATTAGAACCCTCAAGTGTGTCCTAAGAGGTCCTACAACCCCTTAGGACACACTTGAGCTTTCCAATGTGTCAAAAGGGGTCATGGGGACTTCCTAGGGGTCCTAACTTGTGATAAGTCATACTAGGACACCTAGGAAGTCCCCATGACCCCTTTCGACACATTTGAATGCTCAAGTGTGTCCGGAGGGGTCGTAGGACCCCTTAGGACACACTTGAGAGTTCCAATGTGTTGAAAGGGGTCATGGGGGCTTCCCAAGGGTCCTAGTATGCCTTATCATGCGTTAGGACCCCTAGGAAGTCCTCATGACCCCTTTCGACACATTGGAACCCTCAAGTGTGTCCTAAGGGGTCGTAGGACCCCTTAAGACACACTTGAGGGTTCCAATGTGTCCTAAGGGGTTCCAATGTGTCCTAAGGGGTTGTAGGACCCCTTAGGACACACTTGAGGGTTCCAATGTGTCGAAAGGGGTCATGAGGACTTTTTAGGGGTCCTAGTATGCCTTATCACACGTTAGGACCCCTAGGAAGTCTTCATGACCCCTTTCAACACATTGAAACCCTCAAGTGTGTCCTAAGGGGTCCTACGACCCCTTCGAACACACTTGAGCTTTCAAATGTGTCCAAAGGGGTCATGGGGACTTCCTAGGGGTCCTAACGCATGATAAGGCATACTAGGACACCTAGGAAGTCCCCATGACCCCTTTCGACACATTTGAATGCTCAAGTGTGTTCGGAGGGGTCGTAGGACCCCTTAGGACACACTTGAGAGTTCCAATGTGTTGAAAGGGGTCATGGGGACTTCTTAGGGGTCCTAGTACCCCTTATCACGCATTAGGACCCCTAGGAAGTCTTCATGACCTCTCTCTCTCTCTCTCTCTCTAGAGCCTTCACCTCCACTTTTTAATGTATATTTAATGGTTTCATATACTTTTTTGTGGACAATGTACCTTAAATGTTCTTGCATCAATTTTTATGCCACTATTAGTTTCTAGAATAGATGATAGCATACGGTGGTTCTACAACTGTGTGAAATTTCTTTTCGAGAGTTAAAAAATTAATTGATTGTATTCAATCAAGGGGAAGTCCATTGACATCTACTTATTTAGTATAGTCAGACCGCCGAAATTACAAGGAGTCTATAGAAAAATCTTGTGCTAGATATTTTCAAGAGGATTTGGGCTGAAATTGTCTATCCTCAAATCAACTGTGCAGGTATTTTTTTGAAATCATTTTGTATATCAAATAATATAATACATACTAATATAAATATTTATATTATAATATTTATGCTATGCTATTATTATTTAATATTAATATTTAAAATGAAATTAATATTAACATAAAAAAAATATAATTTAATATGAAACTTGAATTAATATTAACATAAAAAGAATACAACTTAATTTATAAGACAATTAATATTACTATTAAAAAATACATTTATTATGAATCTTGAATTTGGGAAAAGCGGGGTAATTTAAATTTCAAAATAGGCAGGCTTTTTCAGATATCTGATATTATCGGATATCCAAAAATATCGGATATCCGATTAGGCTTGGTATTTGCTTCGGCATTACCAAACGTGGGTGGTCAACCTTTTAGGCATGTTTCAGGAGATAGTTCTTGATACCAAGACTTCGACCATGTAGCTTACGACTATTTTTTCACCCGAAATTGATGAAACGAAAAGGGTTTCTTAAAGACATTATCAGTTTTTCATGGATATAATTGCTGTCAAATTTTGAGTTCTGTAAGTAATTATTACTTATTTTTCAATTGAGTTATCTTTAAATTCGTAACTGACATACTGATTGAAAAACAACTATAACTTTCAAACCGTTTAACCTTTTTGAAATCTGAAACATGCGTCACATTCTATGCTTCGGCTACTACAAGTAAAAAAAAGAAAAGTTTTGAGTATGGTAAAATTTTGAATTAGTTAAGGTGGTCAAACACGAGAGCTTTTTTATTCTGAAAAAGTTGTATCAGAAAATTCATAATTAATTATTTATTTTACCAAAAATTACAAAAAAATATGTGTCACATCCAGGCATGAGTCTACCACTTATATCTAGAATCTTGTAAAAATATATCATCATTTGATTATGATTAAGGTGGTCAAACATACACGTACTCTTTATCTTTTCCCTGAAATTTTTGTAGTACTGCATTGAAATCTAAAATTTTGAACAATTAGACAAAAAAAATTTCAAATAAGGGCCAGTAGTTTAGAAACTACATTCAATTTCCTACATATTCTACTCTTACAACTTTTTCACATAAGGTTCATAAGATGTTCAACCTTTTACGTCAAGTTGACTAACCCTGATTTTCTGATTTTTCATTGCCACTTAAGACCATAGTTTGGTATACCATGATCCTGCACATACCCTGGTGTTGGTCATGATGATGATGATCCTCCTTTATAGCTAATCCCTTGGCTGGGAGTAATGTTGGTCCTTTGTTGGGTGTTTCGCTGGCTGTTCCAACACCTTTGTTGGGTGTTGGCCCTTCAGTCTTGGATGTGCAATGCTGGCAGGATGAGGCGGCTAGAGTTGAAGAAGGGTGGATCATAGTTAAAGGTAAACATTCTAAGAGATCCTCCTCTTCCTTTGACGTGATCCTTCGGTCCCATTAAAAGGGATCAAAAGTTTAGTCCCCTTCCCTTTTTCTGTTGTTTTCCTTTGGTTTATCTTACACAGCAGACTGGGGTGTTTTCTTTGTGAGGGGTTTGGGGTGTCTAGGCTTCTATTTTGGCTGGACTATTGTTTCTTTGGAACTCTTATAGTTATATCTAAAGTTCCAGTTTTGAAAAGGGTTTCGAGGCCCCTTCAAAACCCGTTGTTACCTTAATCGAAAAAGAACCATATAAATGTCAAACCATCCAATCATCTATACCTAAAAGGCATCAAAAACATCAATAGAACATATGTCAATAACATATCTAACCCATAAACTACATTCATGAATTCCTTGTATAAAACTTGCTAATGGAGAACATACACATTTATGAACTCCCACTACGTGGGTAATGTCAAATCTAAAAATAAATCATGGCATATGAAATCTACCAAATAACACATATCAAAGATGTGGAAAATAATTGAATCATGTAGTAACAAAGAACAATCACAATGATCTACACACTCAACACAAGCTATTGTGTGTTCTTTAATAACATGTCACCATAACTCTCTTAGACATACAGATATTAATAATTGATTGATTCCTTAAAGACAAATTATATCTAACTTGTCGAGCTAAGAAATCACAAGAAAAGAAATGCACAAAAACTTAAACACCATGGAAAATCACATGCAAGTTCATGAAAGTACATGCAACACATATGTAAGTACATGCAACTCAAATGCACATGAAAAACATTTATCTAAGCTTTGGTACCAAATGAAAGGGAATAACAAACCTGTAATGTCATTTGAGAACCAATTTGCACCTCCACTATCATATGTTTGTTCTTTAATTAGATTTTAATGACTTGAAACAAGCACATACTACTAAGCCATTTAAACAAAAATAGGCATAGTTAATTTTTTATCAACCCTTAGAGGAAAGATAATGCAATTAGCAAATCTAAACAAATTTTGGCAACATAATGACATATAAATCAACACTTCAAGAACATGAAATAAGTATAAAAGAAATATAGATAGAAGAGAATAAACATCGATACACATGGGGAAAACCCTTTCATGTAAAAAACAGCCCCACACTCCAAATCATTAAACCAATGTATTAATCTACAACAAACTCCTCCAATACACTTGCAGGCTCTAGGACATTACATGGAATCTACATCTTTCTCTTTGGGGGTAAATTCAACAACATAAACCTACAAAGAATACTTTTCTCACTCCTCTCTTGAAACCCACGTAGAAGACATACAATTTAGAGAGAATTACAAGTTTGAAGTAGCTTCTAGACCAAGCCTAAAGAGAGGGTTGTCCAAATCTATGTGGCCCATTTTTCAACCACCTATAAGCATGCAAAAATGCCTGTACATTAGTTTCTAACCTCTCTCACTGGCCTCCAAAAGTGGTTACTTATTTTTTTATTAATAATAGGTATGACAAATGCTCTTACACACCTTGTAGCTATCATATATGACAACACTTACAGTTGTGAGAGAATTTATCATGAATGACTATAATGAATTGATTCTCTAACAATGCGTCATAACCCAAGATGCCTTATAACACTTGTCCAAACTGGCAAGGATCTACTGTAACTTGTCATACAATATGACTTACACAAGTTTCTAAGATGTCGACACATGGCGAAATATCTCTATTAAAGTGAGACACCTACTTGCCAATATAAGGAAAACAAATATGTTCTTGTTATCTTCCATGTCACCTCTCAGTATGAACACAACTCACCATGCCATGTCACACTAGATGACAAAATATGATGAATGAGAAAAATCAATTTAGACATTAAATAAATAAATGCAACATAAGAAATAGTTAAGGACCTTAATTCCCAGTGAAAATAACCTCAATAGAGACCCGAGGACACAAAAACGTCACACCAAAAGCAAGACACTAATGAGAATCGCTAATAATAAATGTTGGAAGATCAAACTCTCCATTATTCCAACTTGGACTTCAAAGGATAATTAGTGGATCTTTGAAAAATTATGTGGTCAAGAGAATCAAGCATTGGCACCTCAATTTAACAAGCTTGATTACTAGAGAGGAGCTTGATAAGATATCATATTAAAATCTCTAAAAGTGGCACCTTTAAAATGCCTTTATTGTTGTTGACAATTTAGCTAGCTCTCCTTTCACCATTTGCTTATTCTCTTCGTCAACTCACCAACAACCTTAATATATAGCATTTGCAAACATCCCTTAGCAACGAAAAGAGCCTCAACAAAGAATGGTTGGTCTCTAATTGATCTACCATTGGCATGTGCATTGCAAGGAGAAATGTTACCTTCTCTTCACCACTAGGTTCAATGTTGAAGATATTTCTAATTTAGGCATTGAAACATGCTCTTTAGATCAAAGGATTTTGTGCCAAAAAAATCCATAATTGCTTACAATGAAAAAAAGAAGGCTATAGTGACCAAGAATCCCAAACATTCTAAAGGGAAAATAATGTGTCATGGAGATATACAAAACTAGTTGCCTTACTAAAGGGAAAATAATGTGTCATGGAGATATACAAAACTAGTTGCCTTACTGGTAGTAAGAATCGACACAAGGAGTTTACTGTGGCAAATTTTACCAATTTCTACCACTAATTACAAATCAGATTCTATAGCACAAATAATTTTGTGAGTGGAAAAACAACCTATGTGATGATTAGAACTTATTCCATCATTACCTCCGCAAAAGATCTACCAAAAGGAAATAATGTTATTGCTTGCTTATTCATTTTTAGCAGTATCCGTCTTCTCCATGATTGTCTCCCATACCTTCTTTAACATTTTCGTCCCCACCTCAGCTTTTAATTATGTTTATTTTTCTACCCTACATACGAGGGACGGGACAATTTAGCTTTTGTGCTTCAAACATCCTTATCCATATGTTACGTCATACATTCAACGAATGTTTGAAAAACATGAGGTCTAATTTTAGTGGTGGGCTATTTATTTATTTTTAATTATTGAGTGGGACCTTGAAAAATGCCCAAATTTCTTGTTGCAGTATCTATATATGTCTGCACATAAATCGGTATTTCTCCAGGATTACGAATTTACGAGGTTGGGAAACACAAATGAAGTCTTGAAAGCGAAAAAATATTTGCCCAGTTTCAGGGACCACAAGGGGGCATAGTGGGGTGCGACTATCAAAATAGTTTGACCATATTAAAAGCAGCTAAAATTCTAAAAAGAAATATACAGTTCTGCATTTGAAATGACAAACCTCCCCCTTTATGGTTTTCTTCAGTTTTAGCGTTTTTTTTCTAAAATACATTTTTTATTTGTATGCATCATATTTTGAGAATTCGAACATCCCTTCCGAATTCTCACGTTCTCGAGACATCAGCAACACATCTTATCATGAAAATTCTTTATCATCCATATTGTAACAATTTTATTTATTTCATAGTTTACAGTTATAATTTCCAATCCATGGAAATACTTGATTAAAACGTAGATCTTTACCTTCTTTAAGTTCTTTTAATACATCTATTTTGAGCGATGATTCTATGAGAAAAGTTCATTTAAAACATCCAATGTCAATGATATACATATGAATGGAGATGCCCTGTCGCTTTGCTCTTCACAGGAATGAGATCACCCAAGATGTTTGGTAATCATCCCAAAGTACTTAAATCAAGAATGATATTATATAAAATTCAAAAAGATAAGGGGTGTGACCACCATGGTAGTTCATTGAGGCAGCCATGGAAGGAAAATTTGTAACAGACCAAAAGAGCTCAAAGATACAAAGCTACATGTGACAATGACTCATGTCAAGCACAGGATACATCAAACAGACATGACCTCAAATCCCTCACCACAACGAAATCTAATCCTGTTTGGCAGACATTAGGTTTTGCAGACACAATGCTCCTCACTTGGTATTCAGTGATCTGAACTTTTGAATCATAACTTGCACACTAAATCCACTCCATTTGATGCAAATAAAGGATGTATGTTATACAAAGTCATACATACATGCATTCAAAATCTCTCAATACTATACAATCACAACTGCCAAAATAGTAGAAGAATATTTTTAAACCAATCTGAATGAGCATCCTGCAACCATTAACGATGAATTTCACTTGCAATAGTCTGTTGCAAGCTCTGTCCTGATACTGATGTTGAAGTCAGGACACCAAGTGGCTCTCGCAATGTTAACACCATTTCTCTTGTCTTCCCAAAGTAAACCTTCACATTATCCAAATAATTGGTTTTGTCACAAACAATTCTATAACTTGCTATCCAGATTTTTGAAAATAACAAATACAAATACAACCTGATCCAATGCATTTCTCAGTTTACCCTCCATTTCTTCAATCATCCGTCCCATGTTACTCAAATGACCATCAGCGATTGATATATCGGCTGTCATCTATACCATGAATAATACAAGTTTACCGTAATTAAATTGACAATGTAAAACAATCATTCGTTAAACATCTAAAAGATTCAAATACTGGTATAGAAAGAAGTGTCTAGAAAAACACATGTATTATTAAAAGTAAATTGACATGCAACGATGGCCATTCTTTCATGATATATGTGCCAACAAAAGTACAAGTATTGTGAAATAATAGACACTAAATGAGAACCCAGTAGCAGGAAAGCAAAGAATGCACTAAAAGGTTAGGCCTGCGTTAGATAACTTCATAAAAATAAAAGCTACATTGTTGTTTAGTCGTTTGAAATAAAGAAACTAATGGTGGGAATTTGGACAGATTGACAAGCTCAACCTCTGAAGAAGAGAATCTCTAAAAGGGAGCACGACAAAGTTTTGTGCGTGTAAAATTATAATTCTTTGAATATAAATTTGCTCTTGTAGGAATGATTTTTCCTCAACTAGCATATTCAAGAGACAACAGTGCAATTTCTTTGGAACAGTTTCATTGTTACTTGTTAGCAGGAGCTAAAATGTAGAAATCATCACCCTCTTTTGAGACTACCTAAAAATCTAGAATGATGAACTATGCTAAAATGCAGTTTCATTTTGCAAGAGTTCACAGTGTATTAAGGATGTATGGTGGAGTAGTTCAAGAAGACCATAGGACTACTTTTGGGCATGCAGGCGGCAGAGTAGGACCTTTCTGATGACGGACTCACTTTGAAGGGCAAAATCAATTAGCATGACGCTTGAAGCTTTGGGTGTCACTGTAGAATTATCTCTGAATTTATACTGTGCATTGAAATTTGGCTATTAAGTATCATGTTGCAACCAACCTGAAAATCCCTTTACACCAAAACAGTTATAAATTAGGAGCCAGAGAGGAGTGGGGGATGTTCAAATAGTGTCATTTTGTGAAGCAGATTAACATTTATCTGCCTTGAGGAGCCAACAAAAAAATTAAAAACAAAATATTGCATTCTTGCCCAGCTTATGGCATTATGCCACCTTAAACTCTCAAAATAGAGGGCAAAGAAGTGACAATATGAACAAATCATCATATATAAAAGTCATATATAAGAAATTTATTTCCTAAAACTATAACATATATCTTTTTCAGATGCGTAGTTTCCAAATTCATTTCCCACAAATTAAGATGGATCTATTGAGGTTGATACTTCTCAGAATTTAAAAGATGTATTTAAGATATCTGAACTACTTATGTATGGAATGAAAATTTCAAGGTGATAACAATTTATCTAGTACACTCCTCCCCAGGAAACTATATTTATTCCTCTAATTCATTTGTAGTGATTTACCGACCACAAAATTCTGTACTGCCTCTGTGAGCCCCACTTACCCCAAATTTTAATTGTCAAAAGTATTTTCCATCATTTTGGTTTTATCTATAATAAAATACCATTAACTTTTACTATTCAAGTGCATGTTTAGGAGGATAAGGATCAGCACATCCTTGTCTATTTGGATTATGGATTTCTTTCCTAGTCATACAATTAGCGACAAATGCAATCTCCCAGAAAAGCCAAGCCTACTGTAACACGGTGCCTTCATGACCTAGTAGATAACTAGTGGTTCCCTATTTTTTATTAAGCAAGTCCAAAGGTCAAAAAAAGTATCCTTTGCAAATGGTTGTTTAAATTTGAAATGGTAACGTCAAAATGATTGATGAAAACATCCTCAATCAAGTAAGATAACTTGTACGCTTGAGCTGGCTTCTAATGAAAAATAAAAATTCTTGTAATATGGCCCTTTTTGGGCAATCCAATTGCTCAAAACAAAACATGTTTTCTCATCGCCATTATTTTACTTTGGCTTCTAAATGTTAAGTTTGTGGCCTTGTTGGCAAAGATACTTGCTTTGATAATTCATGATATTAAGATATATTAAAGCCCAAAGTCGGCCTAGTATATATTAAAGCAGGTCGGCCCTCTTAGCATAAACTTTGTGACTCCTATATATAGGAGATTGAGTCTTGGAGAAGAACACAGAAAACATAACGTGTCTCCTCTCCAAGAATTATCAAAGTCTGCAGCCCATTTGCGAATCTATCTAGGGCATCAACAGAAGTGTGAAAGACAGCAGCGAATATAATTCAAGGTAGCAGCGAATTCAATTGGAAGCTGCAATTTTCTTGTGCAGGTCACAATTCAGTCCCTGCCCTAACAGCAGTATACCAAGTACGAAATTCTGTACATAATTAGTAAGTCTGAGATATAAATCAGAATAGCAACCTGAGCTAACAAGGTGCAGATTCAAGAGCTACTTGGAGCAGTCAACAACAAATCTTATAAGGACATAGTACAGGTCTATATCACACCAGAATCTCAGCTTGAATTACATCTGGAAGACCATTCATCAAGCGTTATATTCCAGGTACTATCTCTCCTTTGTCTTAAGTTAATTCTGTGCTTAGTAAAGTCTGAAATATATTAACACTAAAGCCAACAATGTCATGTGAATGAGGCTAGTGATGTTCAATTTTTAATACATGCCAAGGGTATTCCACTTCTTATCACTGCTGTTGTGACATTTTCAATAAGTTTTCTCTATAGAGCATCAGCCCGGTCTTACAAGCCAGCACCATAAGGTATGCCAAGTCCCTTAAACAAGATTTGTATTTCTGCATTATTGTGTCTTATTTTATCATACAAGTTAATCTATTGTTGAAAATCAACTTGCTAAAGCCTAATATCGCCTTAAGATTCAATGACACCTATATGGCTGCAGGTGAATTTTGGGTTGTTCATCTTCAAGAGTATTCAATGATTGTTTGCAGTTCAAATTGTTAGTAAATTCCTTGCATTTTATAGCTGGATTTGCAAATTTGTGATCCTATTTTAATGTACATGTTCTATCAGTTTGATGAAAAAATAAAAAGGTCTCTTGCCTCATAGAGTAGGTCCCCAAAATGGCAGTCTTTCACAGAAAAGTCAGGATCAGCCCTCTTTAATCAATAATGTTAAGATTTTAGGATCATTGCAAATGTAATAGCACTATCTGATTGTATGTGTTTTCCAAATGCAACAATCTCTTGCATTTATATACAGAGATCCGAGGAGAGCAGCTATCCGCAGAGAGGGCAGCTCTTGAAAAGTGAACGCACACACGCAGCAGGTGGGGCCGTTGGTGGGCTCGCAAGCACAGTAGGGGCAAGGGCCCAGTCCAAGAAACGACAACAGGAAAGGGCGCGAGGTGGACAGGCAGTGAAAGGGCAAGGGCCCAGTCCACGGCAGGAAAGAGGCGACCAGGGGGCCCAATCTGTCAAGCATAGGCAGCTTCGAGGTGTGAAAGTTTATTTTTACATTTGTTTCTTGTTGCTGTCTTTTCTTTCTGTCTCTCTTGATTCTTAGGTCAATGGAAAAACAAACAATGGAAATACAATGGAAAAACAAACCATTTCATTGGTAAAAAACGGTCAAGAATTTCTGGTGCACTTTGAAACTAATCATTTGGGACAAGTAAAAATTGCCTCACTAGGCAAGACAGGAAAATACATCTAGGTCAACATCAAACAGTTTAAAGGCATTTTGAAATGTCGACTCGCCCATATGAAATGGTCACATGAGAAAAAACACAATCAGAGGAGGTATAAGAAGGAGACAAGACAAAAAGATGGAGTCAAAATGTGTCCTTCACATTTAGGTGGCAACAGTCATTTGTGCGGCAGTAGTAACTTTGTAGACCCCGTCATTTACAACCCTACTTCTACACCTCTCGCTTGGTGTCCTGATCTATATGTGCAAGAACTCTTGATGGCCAAGGAGAGGTTGGAACTTCTAGAGGTTAAAGGGCAAGAACGGGACCTCAAAATACATGTCCTGATTGCAGCAAATAAATCCCTTACAGACAATAACAATGCTTTAAAAGTTCAAATCTCAATGTTGCAAGAAACACTATCAGCTGGGAAGCTCGATTGGCAGATTATGAAGGATGAATGGCAAAACTCGAGAGTTGCATTGGTAGCAAACAAGGGTACAACAAATACTGAGGTATCTCACGATAAGGAGATACCGATATATCATGCTACTTTGTTGGGAAAGGCAGGGTTTGAAGAGGAGAAAAAAAGTTTTTCAGAAGTTACCAAAACTTGGGATAAAAACAGAAAACACTTTGCACGGGAGGGTGAAGAGGCCAAAGACTCACGTGAAGAACACACAAGATAGGGAGGTCAAGGAAAGGCAGATTAGGGCATCCAATATAATTATCAAAGGGATAAAAGATTATGGTGAAGGAGAACACACCCTTGACTTAACAAGGGACTTCTTACAAGAATTGATGTTGTGGCAAGGTCAGATCAGCCAAGCTTGGAGGGTTGGCAAATCATTCGGTGAGAGAGATAGGCCCATCAAGGTAGTCATGCCTAGCATTCATGACAAACAGCATTTATTGAGCAAAAAACAGCTCTTGAGGGGTTCTCGCTTCTTCTTAGAAGAGGATCTAACTACAAGACGGCAAGAAGAAAGGATGGAAATGGAAAAAATCAGAACAGCTAGAAATGAAGGCAAAAGAGCTTGGATGTTCAAGGGAAAAGCAGTTATTGCTTTTTTTGGCCACCACCCCAATGTAGAGCAGCAAGTGGGCAGCAAAGATGTGACAACAAACACTTCAGCAGGCAGCAATACGACAAGATCAGCATCCACTCATAGCGATAATAACTCAACTCTGAGTCTTCCACATCAAAACAAATAGCAATCAAATTCAGCCCAGGCTTCCTTAAGTTTAGTTTGTTGGAATTGTAGAGGTTATCCGTGGAGGTGTGGGCCAGGGTTAGGACCTATTGCGGAAGGCAAAGACATTATTTGTCTCATAGAGACACACGAGCATGAAGGATGTAAGACTCCATTGTTTGAAGGTTATTGGAAGATGGCAGTGTGGAATGAGGCAGCAAAAAATGGTAAAGGTCATGGAGGCATCATGGTTTTAGTAAACAAAAGGGAAGGACGTGTCATTCAGTCGGAAAAGGCAAATTCTAATAAACAATTCATATGGCTTAAAATCGTGGAAAACAACAGTCTTCTCAGGATCGTAGCTTGTTACTTTGTTCCACAGATATCTAAAACTTATAAAAAGTGTGGCTTAAATGACAATGACCCTTATGTTGCCTTAAAGAAAGATGTTTTTTCGCAGCGTGGGGATGTTCTTCTTGTTGGAGATTTCAATGCTAGAACAACAAATTGTCAAGCCAATATTTTTAGCTATAAAGAAAATGGTAACCCTATTTGGCTGAGATGCTAAAGGCTGCAATCATTTTGGGAAGAATTGGTCACTCTATGTGGCACTTTTGATCTCATAATCTGCAACGGTTTGGCTAGATGGTCTAAGTCGGGCAATTTCACTTGCAACACATATAATGGAGCAAGCGTGGTGGATTATGCTATCTGCTCATAGAATTTGTATCAGAGAATTGAGCAAGTTGCAATTGGAGAACACATATGGGATCTCAAAGCAGATCATAGACTGTTGTACATAAATTTGTGTTGGGCAAAGGATAGGCAGCTTGGGGCAAAGAACCAATGCCCTCAACAACCTCCTTCTCAAGGTAGAATCTTGTTGACTTCAGAAAATGGTAACACCTTTAGGGCTACTCTCGAGAGACTATGTAAGGGGATGCATATGCACAGACATGTTAATAGCCATACGTTATCAAGTCTAATCCATGAGGCTCTCTCAAAATGCAAGAGAACAAAAAATAGAAAATCTAAAACTAATTGTTTCCCAATTAATGCGTGGTTTGATAAGGAATGCAAGATGGCTAGGAGAAATCTAAGGGAGTCCAATAAAACAAACCTTGACATTAAGGCTTATAAACAGATCCTAAAGAAGAAGAAAACTAATTTTATGTTCACAAGGAGAGAGGAGCTGATTTTCTCGAGTAGAAATAAGCCCAAACTTTTTTGGAAAGAACTCCAGCCAAGGAGGAAACAAACTGAAAATACTATTACAGCCACTCAATGGTTCGACTATGCTAGAAAACTCTATGAACAAGAAGGGGGAGTGGACCAACCACCCTTGGTCAACAATACTGCAACTCTTTTCACCATGCAGGAGATAGAGATGGGTATTAAGAAGTTAGGTGAGGGTAAAGTAAAAGACCTAGTTGAGCTTCAAGTAGAGTATCTCAAATGGGGTATGAAAACCCTTGCACCACACATTACAGAAATCTTCAACAATATCAGCCGTGAGGGGTTTCCTAAAGATTGGGCAATCAGCGTTGCTATACCACTTTTTAAGAGTGGTGATGTCAACAATCCCTCCAACCACAGGACTATAATGATCAATCCTCTCTTTGCAAAACTTTTTGGCAGCATGATAGAAACTAGGATTAGCAAATGGGTAGAAGAAAACCATAAGCGTGCTAAAGGGCAAGCTGGTTTTAGACCAAAGCACTCGACGGTTGATCACTGTGTCACTCTAAGGCACATTATCGAAAAAAGGTGAGAGAAAAAGGAGGTTTTTTGTTGTTTTGTTGACTTTAAAAAGGCTTTTGACAGTGTCCCTAAGGACAAGCTTTGGCTCAGGATGGAAGAATTGGGGATTCCTTGTAATGTCCCCATTTTGAGCGAGCATTGGAGTTAGTGGATTTAGCCTATCATTGGGTCCTTGCAAGCTAATTCTGGTGATTAGAGGACCCTGATGTGGGTTTTGGCCTGTTTTGAGGGACTTACTATTTATAGTAAGTCAACAGTTGGTTTCGATGAGCTAAGATGAATCAGAGGAATTAAATGATGCTCTCAATTTTTATTTTCGGCTTCCGGTTTGAGCTCCAAGATTCTTGGTGGGAGCGTCTATTTTTAGAAAGTCATTCCATTAGGTTCATTCATCATCAGGATCACTCTTGTGCTGTCAGATTTTGATTTTGATGCTTCCTTAGTCGTTTTCGCAAGATGGGTGAATTATGATTATTATTTAATTAAATCGGCTAAGGTTATCATTTTTATTGGGAATCTATTTTGGGCATCTTAGTGTTATAGCTTGTTGGAACCGGGTTGAAAAGTTTTAAATCTTTAGCTCATAAAATAGGGACCCTATGTGTCAAAATAGCATTATTTTAATGAAAGGGTCATTTTCAGCATTAAAGTGAAAGGAAATATAATAGTTAATTATATTTCAAATGTGCAACCATAAAGCAAGTGGCTTTTAAGTGAAAAGTGTCATTGAGAAGCTATGGAAAAATATTATATATACAGCCTTGTGAGAATTTGAACCTCATTTCATGACTTGAGCATTTTTTATGAAGTTTTGGAAGTGGAGAAGTTTGGCTAAGGTTTGAGGACTGATTCCTCTCTTTTGCAATTTGAATCATCAGTTGTTGGTGGTGAATTTTGCTATTGAATTCTGGAAATTCAATTCTGATTCTGTGGATGCAAATTTGGTGCTGTTGTATACCAGATTTGTTGAGTATTGAGCATCTATAATTTATATTGTGTTATCCATCTGCTGGTTCGATTTTATTCTTGTGACTATCAGTTATATGGAAGGTTGTTGTATCTTTCTTGCTACAAATTACATCTAGAGGCCATGAACTTTCACTTGGAGGCTGTGAATTTATTTAAAGAACCTGCATTTTTTCTTTGGCAGCCTGCGACTTCTTCCTGGAAGACTGCGTTTAAAACTGAGAGACTGTTGGGGCGGCGTTTGGAGGACTTTGTTGATTGTTATTTGCTAGTGCCAAATCCCACTGGTTGTGTTTCCTTCTACAACAGTTCTGTTTAGAATAACAGGGTGTTGTTTCCTTATTTTCATGCAATAATTTAAAATGTTGGTTAAGAATGTAATGGATTTGATTCATGAATAATTGAACCACAAGTATTTGTTGTTATTTAATTGAAAAAATCTAAAAAGAATCATTGAATTTCATATTTGTTGTCCATAAACTTCTATATATTCTGAAAGCAATTTAATTTGAAAAAAGAGCTAGTTTGTAAATGAGAGCCAGTTGGGCTTTTCACAGTGGTATCAGAGCATTGATCTTGCCATCCTGAAGGGTATGAGGATTTAGCAATGGCAGATAGATTTGTACCGGGAGTGCACTATACCCGCAAGGTAGAAATTCACCACCTTCCAAAGGTAATGAACAGGGCCCACAGATTGAACAGGCAGGAGACAAGAACCGGAATAATATTGGGAATGATATTGACAGGGAGGCCAAAGATGCCTTCAAGAATATTGCAGATGGTCAGCATCATGTTGCAAATGTATTGCAACAACTTTTAGACACTCTTCAGCGTATCACATTACCAGGTGATCGTACTAGAGATAGAGGTGCACAGAGTGTTTCAGTCAATATCACACAGGTCATGTGCAGATAACAGACGTGATTATAGAGCTAACCATACTGGTACTTATGACAGGCCTCTTCGTCCTACTTTCTTGAGGCCTGAGCGAGATACAGTTAGTGTAGAGATAGAGCCGACACCATTCGTTGATGACATGGTGGCACACTTTGCAGAGTGGGATGCTCTTCCAAAAGCAATGAAGAGGAATTTGAATTTTGACAGGTACCTGACACAGAAGAGAGCATTCCAGAGACTCTTCTCAAGAGCATGAGGCTATGACAGACTTGCTTGAGGACAGTTGCATTGAGTCTCATCATTTCCATGAGACAGGAGCTCGTGATCATAAGAATGTTGATGGCATGATAGCCACCATAGCAATGAAATTACTAATGATACAGATTCTGATTTTTATGACAGCAGTCCTATGTTCGAGCCTATTGATGTCATGGATGATAGGGCAAGTGTAGAGTATGTTGTGGATATCACTATGGGTTTTGACTCACATGATGAGTGCGTTAGTTTTCAGGATTGCATGCTAAATGCGAGTTCTTCTAATTCTGATTTCTATGACAGCAGTGAGTCACGTTGGCAGCGGCATGTGATATCAAAGGTTTTACAGGCTGGTGATATTGGCATTGATAATGTGGACACTACTGATGTTATCTATGAGGATGATTCATGCTGCAACGAGTCTGGTATATCATATCAGATATTAGATGATGATAGGTCCCAGGATCATAGTTTACAAGGACTTATTGCACATAGTGAGGATTCTCAAAGACATGAGTCGATTCAGGTAGAGCAAATTTCACATCATGTCTCTCACAGTTCACAATTTTTTTAGCTCGGATCAGCAGTTGGGATCAGTTCACTTTGTGAACAATCCCTTATTTGATGTGGATGTCAATATGACTTATGACAATCCGTTGTTTGAGCTCAATAATGATCCCTTTCAAGAGTTGTACGATGATGATGATGTTGGGGATCCTATTAGTACACCTGATTATCAGACAGATTTTACAAGATGCCAGTCAGTTTTTACTGAGCAGTTTACAGAGGTGTACACAGTGAGGAGTGCTTTTAGTTTCACTTTTGATCCTAATGTTTAGGATATCTACCAATTACAAAGTTCTTCAGTGCATCCATTTGATTACTGGTATGATGGTTTGGTTAGCACGAAGACTGGGGGCAAGTCCAATCTGTTGGTTGAGTTACTTCCGTGTGGGTTACTCTCGGTTGAGTTACTCCCATGTGATGTTCTTGTCTCAGCATCATCAGTTCGAGTGCTGAGTTCAATTTCTCAAACGCTGCAATTGGTACTGTTGATGTTGGAATTATTTTTGTTGGAGTGTGATGATGATAGGGACATTACTCCATTCTATCCTTGGGATCCAGGTGGACTTCTATGTTTTGTTTTTTGAGATTGCTTGGGGACAAGCAATTTTAGGGAGGGAGGACTGTAATGTCCCCATCTTGAGCGAGCATTGGAGTTAGTGGATTTAGCCTGTCATTGGGTCCTTGTAGGCTAATTCTGGTGATTAGAGGACCCTGATGTGGGTTTTGGCCTGTTTTGAGGGACTTACTATTTATAGTAAGTCAACAGTTGGTTTCAATGAGCTAAGATGAATTAGAGGAATTAAATGATGCTCTCAGTTTTTATTTTCGGCTTCCAGTTTGGGCTTCAAGATTCTTGGAGGGAGCGTCTATTTTTAGAAAGTCATTCCGTTAGGTTCATTCATCATCTTTCATCATCAAGATCACTCTTGTGCTGTCAGATTTTGATTCTGATGCTTCCTCAGTCGTTTTCGCAAGATGGGTGAATTATGATTATTATTTAATTAAATCGGCTAAGGTCGCCATTTTTATCGGGAATCTATTTTGGGCATCTTAGTGTTATAGCTCGTTGGAACCAGGTTGAAAAGTTTTAAATCTTTAGCTCATAAAACAGGGACCCTATGTGTCAAAATGGCATTATTTTAATGAAAGGGTCATTTTCAACATTAAAGTGAAGGGAAATATAATAGTTTATTATATTTCAAATGTGCAAACCATAAAGCAAGTGGCTTTTAAGTGAAAAGTGTCATTGAGAAGCTATGGAAAAATATTATATATGCAGCCTTGTGAGAATTTGAACCTCATTTCATGACTTGAGCATTTTTTATGAAGTTTTGGAAGTGGAGAAGTTTGGCTAGGGTTTGAGGACTGATTCCTCTCTTTTGCAATTTGAATCATCAGTTGTTGGTGGTGAATTTTGCTATTGAATTCTGAAAATTCAATTCTGATTCTGTAGATACAAATTTGGTGCTATTGTATACCAGATTTGTTGAGTATTGAGCATCTATAATTTATACTGTGTTATCCATCTACTGGTTCGATTTTATTCTTGTGACTATCAGTTATATGGAAGGTTGTTGTATCTTTCTTGCTACAAATCACATATGGAGGCCATGAACTTTCACCTAGAGGCCGCAAATTTATTTAGAGAACCTGCGTTTTTTCTTTGGTAGCCTGCAACTTCTTCCTGGAAGACTGCGTTTAAAACTGGGGGACTATTGGGGCTGCGTTTGGAGGACTTTGTTGATTGTTATTTGCTGGTGCCAAATCCCATTGGCTGTGTTTCCTTCTACAACAGTTCTGTTTAGAATATAAGGTGTTGTTTCCTTATTTTCATGCAATAATTTAAAATGTTGGTTAAGCATGTAATAGATTTGATTCATGAATAATTGAACGACAAGTATTTGTTGTTTAATTGAAAAAATCTGAAAAGAATCATTGAATTTCATATTTGTTGTCCATAAACTTCTATATATTCTGAAAGCAATCTAATTTGAGAAAAGAGCTAGTTTGTAAATGAGAGCCAGCTGGGCTCATCACATTCCTACGCATCTCAAAGTTGTTGTTCATCAGGGATAACTTTAGTGGCGAATATTCGCCAATTGGCGAATTTCACTCATTGGGGACCCAAAATTTGGCGAAAAAAATCAGACTTTCGAGGTGGCCACGTCGCCCGCACTTTATAAAAATTGGGTCCCATGCATTGGCAAATCGCCAATAGTGACATGGAATTATTTTTATTTCAGCGATGACTTCGCCAATCAAATTAATTTTTCCACATAATAAATTTAATATTTTCGCCTACAATTTCCTAAGCTTGTCTTAATCGATGGTCATATTCGCCAATATGCAGTGAAAATTGAAGTTAGAGTATGGGTGAAGTACAAAGATTTGACATGTGTCTCTATTTCGGAGACTTTCAATGAAACATTATGGCTTTTAAAACTTTGGTCTGAAATAGACTGACACGTCTCTATTCCGAAGACTTTCGGGGGAATGGTTGTGTCCTTTAAAAGCTTGGCCCAAAATAGAATTCCTGCCATTGATCTCAAATCATCAAACGGTTACAAAAATTAGGGTTATCTCTTGTCAGGAGATGTAAAATTAACTCAGAGTACCTTCATAAAATAATAAAAGTCATTTTAGCTTCCGGGGGCGCTGCCCCCATAAACCCCCGCGAGGGCGCTGCCCCTCGACCCCGCCTTGTACCGCGACAGGGAGCGCCCCTGTCAAATAATGATGATTTCTAGGTATAGGTTTTTGTCATCGTGATTTTCTTCAATAATGAAGGATTCGCCAATATTTTATAGAATTTTCATATAATTGAAAAAAAATCGCCAGTATAAATAATATTTTTCCTTTCAAATTAAAAAAATTCACCAACAATATTATTTTTTTTAACCCAAAATAATGTATCGCCGAGATTTTATACTTTTTCTAGTGAGGGGGTTTCTTAAAGTTTTCCCTGTTGTTCATAGGATGTATGAAGAGGTGAAAGTCAAAATCAGAACCTAAGCTGGCATTTCAGAATGTTTCAGGAGTGATATTGGGGTCAAACAAGGCTGTCCTTTATCTCCTACTTTGTTTGGCTTATATATAGATAAACTTGAAGACGGGTTAAACATGCAAAATGGTGAGGGTATCCAGTTAGGCGAATTTATAATAAAGTTGCTCCTATATGCAGACGATCTCATTTTGATTGCCAAATCTTCCTGTGGGTTGCAAGAACATTTATTTTCTCTTGAGCGCTTTTGCAAAAGGGTGGGGATGAAGGTCAATATCAGCAAGACTAAAGTTATGGTTTTCTCTAATAATAAAAAACAGCATCAACGTGAGTTTTATTTTGGTGGCAGCATTCTTGAGGAAGTTGTGGAGTATAAATATATTGGCATTGATTTCAACAAACATCTAAGCTGGGCAAGTTGCAGAAATAAAAGGACATTAGGAGGATGAAAGGCATTTTATGCTCTTCAAAACAGGTGTCGTGAAGCGTTGGTTTGGGATTGGAAAACTATTCAAACCTTGTATGGTCTTCTTGTGTTGCTGGTTGTTCTTTATGGGTGTGAATTATGGGCCAGCAGCACTTCAATAGCACAATGGAAGCAAATCGAAGGAATCCAAAAGCATTTGATCACAAGCAAATTTAAAATCAAAAGCACCGTCCCTTATGATATCATGCTAAGCGAAATGGGGGCTGTCCCTATCGAGGCACTTGCTATGGTTCACCTAATAAGCTATCTAAAAAGAATCGAAAAAATGGAAGATAGATAGCCTAACGTTGTCTTTAATGATACATTGTGCAAAAGAAAAAGATGTGGATGCAACAAAAAACATCAAGTAGATGAGGAAATGGAATATCCAATTCAAACTGTGCCCCACAAATAACAAAGAAATAAAGGTCTTCATTATGGAGAAATTTTACAAGAGAAATTGGGGAAATGGGATTGGAAGGAAGAAACTGTATTATATCAATGAGTTCAACCCCGCATGTGATCAACTCCAAAAAGTGTACCTAGGCACCAACATTTCTTGGAGACCTAAAATTCTTATTGCCCAGTTAAGAACCAACTCCCATCAACTCCGTTGTGAGACCGGGCATTGGAAGAGGCCAAAGGAGGCTTGGGAAGAGAGAATTTGCATGTTTTGCAACTCTAGAAAAGTGGAAACCGAACATCACTTTATTTTAGAATGTGAAGCCTACAAGAACAAGGATAGATTTGTGGATACTATATCGGATAGTTCTGGGCATAACTTATTCAGCGAGTACATTGAGAAGTTAGGTGGGCTCATCATCAGCTTGCACAAGAAACGAACCGAGTTACTAAAGTCAGCTTAAGATGCCTTGCTGTCCCATAGGCTATGTTTAGCCTTGTGGACGTAAAAATTTTATCTATCTATCTACAAGGCAAAGACAAGAAGAGACATGTCCCTTCACGGGACATGTCTATTCATTAATCTAATTTATTAATTAACTATATAGTTATTATAAGAATAAATATAGATTAACTATATATATGCATATTAATATATAAAATAATATTAATTATTATATATATTAATATATATATATATATGTAATAAATCATTTCTCATAATAATCATATAGTCAGATTTATTTATCTGACCGATGCTACATACATCAACACTCCCTCTTAGCTAGGGAGGATAAATCAATCCAATGTCGACACTTATGACACCTGATAGCATCAACCCTAAGATGTAAGCAATAGAAGCATCATCCTCATGATGTAATCAATAGAAACATAGTCTCAAAATGTGGATTGCCACCATCGGCGATTCTATCCACAAGCTCTCGTGTGGATTGCCTCCATAGGCGATTCCATCCACAAACTCACAAGCTTTAGTGTGGATTGCCTCTATTAGCGATTCTATCCACAAGTTCCCAGGTGGATGGCCTCAATCGGCGATTCTATCCACAAGCTTCTCAAGCTTTAATGTGGATTGTCTCAATCGTAGATTCTATCCACAAGTTCTATCTATTATGATCTGTTTCAGCCATCACAAGATGTCTATCACAATAGAAGGTCAAGTTATTGTAAGATCGTCACCTTCCAATAACTTTTACAAATACAAGTGATAATCCTTTGGAAGTCGTCACTTCCTCATGATTTACACAGGGGGCAGGCCCATTAAAAACATTCATGATTCATTAGTATAATAATCAATTATATCAATTTTACCTCAGAAATGTTTCACCTTCAATAGTGAACTCCCTCTCAATCAATATGATCAAGATTGTCACAAGTTGACTAAACCATCTGCTCCCTCTGAAGCTCAAGTTTATCAACTTCTTGACCTCTTTTTAAATGTCAGACTCCCTTTGCATCTAGTCTCAATCATCAATTCATTTGCAAGCATCAAGTTCTTTCTCCCTTGAATGCAATTATCTTGTGCTTTTGTCCTGAAGGTATATGTCGGAGAGAGATTACAAATAGCTCACTATCTCGATCAGAAATACCAATGATAGAAGCATAAAAGATTTTACTAACCAAAAGTATAGCATGAATTACAAACTCAAAAATTATGTGCATTAATAAAACATGAAATACTTATCTTTTATAAATTTCAAGTTTTTCATTCTGTAAGGTGAGCCCATATAGAAAATATCATGCAAATTCACAAAATGATGTCGCCACTCTTGAACATTACCATAATTCTTCACATGACCTATCTTTAATATCCAAAGGTTCTATACACTATGACAACCTTCAATATGATCAAATCTTCCTTCAAGCAGTTAGGCTTTTAAAGAAGGAACCTCGCTCTTTTACAGATTTTTGCATATACCTGTACACAGTCGGTTATAACTTTTGAACCTGACATTTTCTCTCCAATCGCTCCAGCAAGACTCTTCTAAATTTGTTTATCACCAACATATCCAAAATTCAGAGAAATCCAACGGTGCATTTGTGAGATATGATCCTCGTATTGAGACTGTATTTTCTAAGACAATCACACATTCACCATCAACAAGCTACTCTCTTACATTTGCAACTTGGCTTTGATACCATGTTAAGGTTTTAGGATCATTGCAAATGTAATAGCACTATCTGATTGTATGTGTTTTCCAAATGCAACAATCTCTTGCATTTATATACAAGGCAAAGACAAGAAGAGACATGTCCCTTCATGGGACATGTCTATTCATTAATCTAATTTATTAATTAACTATATAGTTATTATAAGAATAAATATAGATTAACTATATATATGCATATTAATATATAAAATAATATTAATTATTATATGTATTAATATATGTGTGTGTGTGTGTTTGTGTGTAATAAATCATTTCTCATAATAATCATATAGTCAGTTTTATTTATCTGACTGATGCTACATACATCAACAAATAACCATGTTTGATGTTTGTGGAAAATATATAATAAAAAGCTTCAAAAGGATCTAGCTTTTTCAAGATATGTTGACCTTTATGAAGAAGACGAAAAGAAGTGACCACTGAAATTTAAAGAGATTTATAAGACTGAGTATGGATAAAAAATGATATTATCCATTCTCCTATAATCAAAATCCATAGCCTAGTAAAGGGCTTTATGAGCATTACATTAAAAATGTAGATGAAACTGAAAGCTTGCTCTCAATATAGCATTGTATTAAAAATATAGATGAAAATTTGCTCTCAATATAGCATTACATTAGAAATGTAAATGAAACTGAGTCCTTGGTAGATAGGTTGCAACAAAGAAAAACAGCTTGGAGCAATTTGCCATATGAAACGTAAGCCATTTAGTCATATATTTGAATGGCAAGCAACAAATGCAACCGTTGTGTTCGGATTTTTTGTATTTATCCTAGAAAGAGCTCCACATTTTAAAACATTCCAGCTACAACGGTAGAACTTCTATAGGTCAATAATATGCCTAAGGTTTGTCTCAAAATTGAATTGATATGTTGAAAGAAACAAGTGAACTTGTTGAAGTTCTTTGCAAATCACCAAAGGTTTTCAGTGTAAATACTGTGTGCTATAATGAAAATCCTTGTAATCTTCCTCTATTTGCACAATGCTGTTGTGGAATTGCTCGATGCAAAAACATCTTTTCCCATGGCTATAATCTAATGTTGACTTCTAAAATCAACAGTGTCATAGCAAGTAAGGCTAGTGATATTAAATCTTTAGTGTACACAAAGGGCATTCCACTTCATTTTAGTTGCAAGTTATGTTCCATGAGCCTATAGATTGTTGAAAAGGCTCAATTAATTTTCAAGATGCTGAGAGCAAAGTTGTCATGCCCCTATGAAATATTTTTTGTTGCTGGCCAACCCACCATGGCAATTTAAAATAAATAAATTTGCATTTATTTAAGGAGCCGACCATCCTTGAGCGCTAAAAGAATAATGCTGTTAGTGGCATCATGATAATGTGTATGTATCAATAATACAAAGTAGAGAAATCAATCAGAAAAGGCAGAAGGCGGCAATAAAATCACAAGGTAGCAATTAATATGAAAAAGGAAATGACTTTTATAGCAGCGATTACAAAAAGTTATGAAGAGCAGTAATTAAACAATATGAGCAGCAGTGATTTATTACAAGAATAGCAGCGATGAATATATCTCAAGAAACAGATTAATGTTGAAGAGTTTAGGAGCAGCAATTAATATATAATAAGCAGCGATTCATTTGCTATGAAGTAGCAAATGGTATTAAGAAGGAAGCTAATTTGTAGTAAAAGGAGGTGCAATTCGATATTTGCGGCGATTCTGTTGTGAAAGCCACTGAACCATTCATTAGGAACAGCAGTTATAATTATTGTTAAAGCAGCAATCAAGGTTGAAGATTTTCTTTGTTAGCAAAAGACACATCATTATGAAAGGTTGCCTCTCATCACAATAGGTGTGTTCAATAATAAGTCACCCTCCTTGGAAAATATATTAAGAAGTTGTGAAGTGTATTTGAAGGAAGGATAAGGAATAAGAGTTTATATCCTACTTACATTTGCAGATTTACAAATGAGATGATAAAAGGGAAGATCATCAACAAAGAAAGGTTGAAGGCATAATTGTAAGAAGAGTTTATAGCAGAATTGTAAGAAGAGTATATGCAGATATAAAACAGGAATATATGCAGATATAAAAGAAATATATATGCAGATACAGAAGAGGAATATATGCAGATGTAAAAGTCGAAAATATGCAGAAATAAAAGAAGCGTATATGCAGAGATAGAAGAATATGCTCATGTGAATTGAGAAGGAAAGTATATCCAACTAAAAGGAGAAGTATAAAGAGAAGACATAGTTTGAAGGTGTGGATCAAGAAAGAATTGATGGAGAAGAAAATAAGGAAGTGACTCCTTAAAAATTGCGACCATTGCAAAGGGGCAGACATGGTGAAGGGGTGCGACTCCCTCATATTGGAAGATATAAAGGGGAGAAGGTTTCATTTGAAGGCAACATCCAAGGGAGATCAATTTGGGGAATAATATATTGTACTAAAAGGAAAACAATGAAAAGTGGCGACTCAATTCTTATAAAAGGTGGTGACCCTTTCACCAATAAAGTATAAAAAAGAAATCGTTCAAAGCATTCAGGGATCACTTATCTATCATCACTCACAAATACATCAAATCAGCACTCACTCAATCATCACTCATTACTCTAGGAATTCCACATTCACTCAATCATCATTTGCTAATATATCAAATCATCAAATCAAAGGAAATCATTCGATCATCCGTCAAACATCAATCGAATCAAGCAAACAGACCAGCAATCAATTCTTTAATCAATTCAATTAGTCTATAATAAATCATTCATTCATCAAACCATCAAGAAGAACAATCGATCCATTCAAGGAAGCATCAAACTTCACAACTGATTTCACAATTAAATACTTGATAATCGTAAGGTGCTTGGAAATACTAGTAAATAATAAGCAATATATATGTATAACTGTTATTATATGTTTTCATTCTTGCTAGCATGTTTTAATACATGCCTAATTAATTATATTAATAAGGATCCCTTTCATACTATAATCCAACCAACCATCCTATTATAGGGTGAAGGAAGAAATAAATGATAATAAAGCTGCAGCACTGTCACCCCCATCAAGTACACCAAACCCCATGGTGGGGCCAGGGCACCAAAAGAGTGGGTGTTCATTTTGTGCTCTTGGGCTTGATTGGAAAGGATAGGCTTTGGAAGTCTTATATGATGCTCCAAGGGATTCCATTGTGTGGATTGGTGGGTAGGAAAAGTTGTTGATTGAAACCCATGATGCTCTTAAAGAGGATGGATAAGGAAACATGGATAGGGGGTGCAAATACAAGCGTCCCAATCGGTAGACCACCCCATGGTGGATGTCCAATGTGCCTGCCACTTGAGGCCAAGGGGGATGGTATATCCACTCTTGCGCTTAGTGTGAAGATTGCTTCGGGCCAATCCTCTCATGCTCCTGCATTCAAACTCTATTGTGAATGGACCTATCTAATGAATTATGATAAGAATATGTATTTGTATTAATATGTGTGATAATTAACCCTAAAGCAGATAATTGAGATTTATGAATTATATATATATATATCCAATATTGTTTAAAAGGCATTTTTAAACAGTAAAGTTATACTTCTAACTATCTCACATTTCTTATTTGAATGGAATTTGTGATTTTAGGCAAATTTAGGGCAATCACAAGAAGGGGACATTACAAAAGCAATCCAAAAGAGCAGACTTGTTATGAGATTTGACATGATGTGAATTGGATATAATATAATGTGACAACTAACACACATTATGTTAATATACTCCATACCATTATTTGAAAATGTGGACTCGACAGCCCAAAATTTTGACTCAGACTTGGGACTTGGCAAAGAACATGGGAAGAAACATAATTACACCCAAACAAAATAATGCATTTAGAAAACTAAGTCTATTACAATCATCAATGTATCATAATTCAAACATTACATGTGATATGACCCTGAAACATTCAAAACTTCGAATTTTAGTTTCATCATCAAACAAAAGATTCTATTACAACCACCTTATAAATAATATTTGTGTAACAGCACTATAATTGATTACATGTGTCAAAGAACAGCCAAATACAATCTACAACCTCCTCTTCCCCCTCATAGTGTCAATTTTTTGGGCCTAAAACTAAAAATTGAAGTCAGCATCAAAAATGTCTTTGTTTCCCTCCAATGCATCCACGTCTACTGCTGCTCACTCCAAATCAGCAATATCTTCATCAATAAACATGACATCATTTTGTTCTTTGATAGTCCAGTAAGCAAAAGGATCAATGTCATCCAAGTCAATGGCATTATGAGGACCCTACATCTTTTTGGTTCCAAGGTGAAGGTAGTATCAAACAAAGTCAAAGTAATTGAGGCACTCCACAATTAACCAACTTCTTTTCATGTGAATCCTCTTGAATGGGCTCCAATTGTATTCACACCCAAAAGCACTATAGGGCTATGACAAACCATTGAAAGGTAGCCTCTAAAGATTTTGTGTGCCAACATCATAATTCTCCGACCAAAAATCAACAAATAAAACACTTTTAAAAAATAAACTAAGTAAAAAAATATGAAACATGTTCAAACTTTCAAGTTTTTAGTTTCTATTTTCTCGTTTAAGCTATAACTTAAAAAAAAAAAATTAACCCAGCTGCTGTTTTTCCCTCATTTAATTGGTTTGACCTGAAAAAAAAGAACCACCCTCCCCAACCTTGTAATCCTCCAACTCCTCAAGAACTGTATGTCTAATCTGATTGTCTAGTACCATCTTATCAATGGATTAAACAATGGCTGCCATTACCACCTACTTGGTCATAAATGTATCAAGTAGTAGAAATCTGGACTTAGATAATAGGCCATGGCATGTATTATTTAGTGGTGTCATTTTTTCTATAATTAATGATGTGCCAACTGATTTCATATTTTGTTTTGTTTCCACCATAGTAATGCAAAATGGCCTCTTTGGCCCTATCCATGGCCTCATAGAGGTAACTCATCAACAACAAACACAAAAAAAATCATCTAAAAGATTGAAATAAATTTTATTATTACAAAATTAACTTCAAAAAAAAAGAACTATTCCCCTTTAATTTATATTTGTAATTGTTACCTTGAGTATCTTCTTTACCTTTTTTATGAACAGCTCATTAAAAACTGTTCTTCCGGCCCTCTCCCCTTCTAGTTTCTTGGAATATGGAGGCTCCATTCAGGAATTGCTCACAAACCTCTACTTGAGAGAATGGATTGCAACTATTATGCTTTGCAATGTGAAGAAGTGGGCAGCAAATCTGCAATGTCCCCTTTCAGAATCACCTTGTACTTTGCCCTAAATTCACAAATCCAAAATGAAACACGAGCAAAAATGTAGTTAGAGATGTAATTTTTCCTCGAATAAGATGAGATAAGCTGTATGAATATTTGAAGTCTAATTTCTTATCAGGTTGATCTCTTAGATCGATCTCCTTTATCAAATGGAAGTTTCCCCTGCTCAGTCTGCTCTCAAAATCTGAATAACACTCTTTTATTGTTGCCCCTCCTTTTTGCTTTAAATGAAATCTCCTTTATACATTATTGGTGAAAGGGTCACCACCTTTCATTAGAATTGAATCACCATTTTTCATTGTTTCCTTTGTGAATAAAATATTATTCCCCAAATTACTCTTTCTTGGATGTCATCAAATGAAACATTCTCCCCTTTATATCTTTCAATGTGGGGGAGACGCACACCTCTTCATCATTCAAGTCCTTCGAAAGAGTCACAACCTTTCATAATTACCACCTTTTTGAAGAGTCACAGCCCATCATTACTTTTGCCCTTCGAAGGAGTCACTTCCTTATTTTATTCTCATTTCTATTCTCTTCTAATAATTCTTCCTTGCTTCACACCTTCCCTTTTCTCTTCCTTCCTCTCTCCCCCTTTCAAATGAAGTTCTCTTCTCCTTTTTTATACCTCATGTTTGTGGGAGTCGCAACTTTTCATTTTACGAATTCTGACCCTTCATTAACTTAACTAAATTTAATTATGGTATATTTAATTTTATTATTTTATATTTTTAATTTAAATTTAAATTTTCTTCTTTTATATTTTAATTTTATTATTATTATTTATTATTAAATCCTATTTCAATAAAAAGACATCAAAGATGGGGTTCATCACATAGTGTGATGGTTAAGTGGTTGTATTGTTAATGGTGCAACCAAGGTTGAAATCCCCACAAGGCTCATATGATGTTCATGTTGGGATTGGGCTCTCTTGGTGGACGTGAAGGAGAGGAGTGATAAGGAGATAGTGGCAAGAGGCGGGTTTCCCCATAGAAATTAGGGAGGTGTTAATGTCTCAGCTTGTTCTCGAGGATGAGGTCCCCCATTGTGGCCTCGCTGGTTCATAGCTCCAGTCAAAAGCAATTACCAATCAAAGAAAAGACATCACAGTCCACCCTTCCCAAATTAGCTTGTCCTCAAGCAATGGTTGAATGGTCATGGAATCCCATTCCATAATCCACCTTCTGCTACACAACTCTGATATTATCATATATGTTTTCTCCCTTATTTTGAATGTGAATTATGATCGATAGTAGAAACTTGGCAAAGCTTAAAACAAATTTTCTCTCACAAAAACCAACATTTGCATGATAGCATGTCTCAAATTCAAATCTTTCGGTTCACACTTAGTTATTCTCTTCTTCTAGATCAACCAAAAATTTGGAGCAAAGCACAAAGCATATAGTTGAAAATATGAAGTATGCACATGAATGCATGAAGACACAAAGCATACACGAAGTACACACATTAAAATATATCCAAACACAGAGCATACACATGAAAACATAGAGCATACACACGAACATATGTAGACAAAATTCACTTGGCCCACAAAAGGTAGAAATGTCAAACAAAGACTGGATCCATCTCTTGGAGTAACCAATCCATAAGAGGCAGGAACATTCAACCAAAACCAAATCCACCTCTTGGAGTAACCAATCCACAAGAGGCGGGAACGTCCAACTAAGACCAAGTCCATCTCTTGGAGTAACCAATCCACAAGAGGCAAGAATGTCCAACCAAGACCAAATCCATCTATTGGAGTAACCAATCCACAAGAGGCAAAAAAGTCCAACTAGGACCATATCCATCTCTTGGAGTAACCAATCCACAAGAGGCATTAAAGTTCAACCAAGACCAAATCCATCCCTTGGGATAATCAATTCATCATTTGGCCCACAAGAGGCAAAAACATCCAACAAGTACTAGATCCATCCCTTGGGGTAATCAATTCATCATTTAGCCCACAAGGGGCAAGAACGTCCAACCAAGATCAGATCCATCTCTTGGGGTAATCAATTCATCAATTAGCCCACAAGAGACAAGAACGTCCAACCAGGACTAGATCCATCCCCTGGGGCAATCTAGCTTGCTTCTTGTCACTGTCATAGGACAGCCTCTTCTCATTTCACTTCCATGTAGGGTTAACTCTCAAAAACCTTGTCCCTCTTGTGTTCTCTTCTTGGTTTAGAAAGTCGTGAATATCTCTTTTTGAACTATCATACCTTCATCCATGCAACATAGAGTTGGCTTTTCTCTATCATGTTCTATGGATTGTCATCTTATCTTTTGACTCTATCTTTGATACGAGTCTCCAACTATGTTCTTGAAGTTTTCCATGTAGACCAAACCCTTGGATTGTTCCAAAGGTTTTAGATTGCCTTAATGGCTTTTATTCACTATAATAATTGATATGTCTCCTCCAAAGAAATAAAAGGATAAATGGTTTATCTTCTTCTTTGATTAGTTCTAAAACTCCTTATTGATTTGCTCAAAAGAAAACTTGCTTCTTAAATTTTCTTATAGTCTACTCAAGGTTTGTACATATTCACTGTTAAGATAAGCAACCAAACACCTTCAAAATTTGCTTAATGTTCTTCAAAAATTTCTACTCAAGAGGGTCCGATACAATCTTCTCACAAATCTACTTAAATTTGTTCAAAAGTCTGGAAAATGTCTGCAATAAATTGCTTCAGAATCTTCTTATGAATTTTGATGTTTAATACTCATGAGGTCTGCTAAATCTGCTAAGAAAGTCTAAAATAATTTGATTACTAAACTTTCAAAAATCTGCTCACAAGGTCTGCTCAGATCTACTTTTTAATTGGAGTGATAATCAATTGAATCCATGATAAAATGATCTTCAATAACTTTGTATTTATACCCTCTAAATACTACTCATAATGGCTCTCAGGCTCGCAGCAACGTTGCCCTGATACCACTGTAATGTCCCCTTTCAGGAACACCTTATACTTTGCCCTAAATTCACAAATCCAAAATGAAATAGGAGCAAAAACATAGTTAGAGATGTAATTCTTACTTGAATAAGATGAGATAAGTTGTATGAATATCTGAAGTCTGATTTCTCATACCACGTTGATCTTTTAGACCAATCTCCTTTATTAAATAGAATTCTTCTGCTCAGTCCACTCTCAAAATCTGAATATTATTGTTGCCCCTCCTTTTTGCTTGGAATGAAGTCTCATTTATACTTTATTGGTGAAAGGGTCACCACCTTTCATTGTAATTGAGTCACCACTTTTCATTGTTATCTTTGAGAATAATATATTATTCCCAAAATTGCTCTCCCTTGGATGTCCTCCTCAAATGAAACATTCTCTCCTTTATATCTTCCAATGTGGGGGAGAGCCACACCTCTTCATCATTTATGCCCTTCCAAAGAGTCACAACCCTTCATAATTACCACCTTTTCGAAGAGTACTCTTCATGACTTTTGCCCTTCGAAGGAGTCACTTCCTCATTTTCTTCTCATTTCTTTTTTTCTCTTCTATTAATTCTTCCTTGCTTCACACCTTCCCTTTTCTCTTCCTTTCTCTCCCCCTTTCAAATAAAGTTCTCTTCTCACTTTTTATTTCTCATGTTTGAGAGAGTCCCAACTTTTCATTTCATACCTTTTGACCATTCATTAACTTAACTAAATTTAATTATGTTATATTTTATATTTTAAATTTAAATTTTGTTTTTATTCTTTTATATTTTAATTTTATTATTATTTATTATTAAATCCCATTTCAAAAAGGTTAAATCAGAAAATCATGTCATCCTCAATAACACAAATTTTTTGTCATTTGTGTAATGAATCTCTCATCAAAGAAAGGACCCAAGTCAGTTGTGGACAAATTTCGTATCTATCTAGCATCTTGAACCACACTTTTGACCCATCCAATGTTCTCAATGTCCTCTAGCATCAAACCCAAGTACTAAGCAACACCCAAAGCCTAAGAAATAATGAGATACCTCTCCATTATAAGTTTCCACACAGAAACATTTGCTGTTGCATTGTCCATGACAATTTGGACACTCTCAACCCCAAATTCCTAAATCACCTTGTCTAGCAAATTATACAAATCACAAGAAATCTTTACAGTTAAAGAACACCATTTTTTCACATGAAGCCATTAAAAGCTTAATAGAGTTCTATTTCAACCATCTATTCATCCATCTAATAAGATGTCGCAGCCCTTTCTCCACCATATTTTCTGCTTGTCATCAACCACAGACTATGTATTTTTTAGGGCTTCCTTGTAATGTCCACTTTTGTGGGTATACCTGACTAGAGGTGCTTCTGTGTTTATGTATATGAGAAACAGCAGCAATAAGAGAGGTCTTCATTTGTCTCGGTATTTTCATTAGCCATGAGAAAGATTATTTGTAAATTAAAATTTAATTAACTATAATAAATGAGCAAAAGGCATGAATTGAAAAGTTGTGAATCCCTCAAACATGAATATAAAAGGAAGAAGAGAAATTCATTTGAAAGGGGAGAAGGATGGGAGCATGGGAGCTAAGAAAAGATTAATAGAAGAAGAAAGGAATGGAAAAAAATGATAAAGGTTTGTTACTCTTTAAAAGGAACATAAATGATGAAGGGGTATACTTGACTAGGGGTGCTTATATGTTTGTGTATATGAGAAAACAGAAGCAATAAGGGAGGTCTTCATTTGTATCGGTATTTTCATTAGCAATGAGAAAGATTATTTCTAATATCCCCTTTTTGAAACTGGATTTATGAAAATGTGATAATAATAAAATAATAAAATATATATATAAATTGAATTAAAACATAAAAGAATTAAATTGAAATTTAATTAAGTTTAATAAATGGTCAAAAGGCATGAAATGAAAAGTTGCAAATCCCTCAAACATGAATATAAAAGGAAGAAAAGAAATTCATTTGGAAGGGGAGAAGGAAGGGAGCATGGGAGTAGGGGAAAGATTAATGGAAGAAGAAAGGAATGGAAAGAAATGATGAAGGGTTGTGACTCTTTAAAAGGACATAAATGATGAAGGGTTGTGACCATTACAAGGGGGAAGACGTGATGAAGAGGTGTGACTCTCCCTCACATTGGAAGATATAAAGGGGAGAAGGTTTCATTTGATGAAGACATCCAAGGGAATTCAATTTGGAGAATAATTTATTACTCTCAAAGGCAGCTACGAAAAGTGATGACTTGACTTATCAATCACATATAAGTTGGAGAAGTTGGGGAGATGCAGCTTACCAGCTCCCCAAAATAAGTACCCCACCCCAAGGGGATGGAAATGGTCATAGTTGGACATTCCTGCCTCTTGTGGGTCAAGAGACAAATTGATTAACCCAAGCAATGAAATTAGTCATAGTTGGACATTTTTGCCACTTGTGGGATGCCCCAAAGGATGGAATTGGTCGTAGTTGGACGTTCCTATCGCTTGTGGGATAAAGAAAAATGATGTGAATGATATGTGCTCTCAAGCTTAGTTGGGTTGGGCAGTCTACTAGCTCCCTCTTGAAGTTCCTCCCAAGATGAATTTATGATTGGTTATAGGATAGTCATAATGCTTATCTTAATCTCCTTATGCACTAGCTAATGTATAAGTACATTATTTTATCAAAATTGTTAATGGCTCACGAAGTTCACTTTAGCATTTTATTATTGGAATTGTTGTTTATGTGTAAAAAAGGTAAAATTTCAATTTGGGGACATTCCATTATTTATTTGAGTGGATTGAATCCTTCAAATTCTTTGCAGAGACAATAAAGATCGGAATAAATATTCACTAATAGAAATTAATAATAAAACTAAAAGGTATGAGTATGGAATTTCTTCATTTTTTAAAACTATTTTTTGCCCATTTAAGGATACACAGAATAACCTGAGGAAGAAAGTCAAGCTTGTAAAAACATTCACCAAGCAAGTGAAAGATTACCTTGCCAGCACTACAGGGTTTGATGACCATAGAATAAATGAAATAGAGTTAGACAAGTTTGTGGATCTTGAAACGCAAGAACAAAATAAATGTGAGCAATCTGCAGTGGAAAAAGAAAGGGTTCTGAGTATAAATGAAACCAGGGTAAGAGGCAAATATCTGTCCAACCCAGGAGAAATCAAAACAGACATCAATATTTATCAAGTGTACTGGGCCAAAAAGGAGCTTAGTGACAGGACACAGCTTTGGCATTCAAACAACACAACCTTCCTAGGGTTAAATATTTCTGAAAGAATCATAAGATTTATTTTTACATTTGAGCCAAAATAGCATAAGTTATCGATAAAATATAACTTTGTTTAAATGTCCTCGAAGATTATATTTTTAGCTCAAAATAAGCTTTCTACAAAGCTTTTATTGTTTAGTTTTATTTTTATTTTTACGGCAAAACTATTTTTAGAGTCATGCAGGGTTTCAAATATGACTTAAAAACCATATAAATATGAGTACTGCAGTTCAGAAACTTAATAGTGATTTATTCTATGCTTGGTGAAAATTTTATTTTTAAACTTCGACAGCAGAGCAACAAACAGCCCAACAGTCTTCCCAGGGATGACAGTTTTTGAAACAATACTCGAGTTTATTTGAAATTTATCTGCTAAGAAACTTGCTATAGTTTATGGTGCTCACTGCTCAGGATGTGGTTCAGTGAGCCTTTTTATAGATATTTTCTTTATACTCATAATTGAGACGGAAATTAATTCTTTCCTGATCAAAAAATTTATTTGTGTGTTTGTGAGTGTGCACACACGTATGTATAAATCGTGGTAACCCGAAGACACGCCTCCCACAGCCCTGTGACGCGTCTCAGATACGGAGACTCCAATACCGAAGATGTCCCTAGAAACGTCCTGTTGCATAGGGTTCTTTTGGCTGCCATCTACAAAGTCTCCTGACCAGAAATTGATGTCTCCCGCCAGAAAACTAACGGCAAAATGTGTTAAAAGGCAAAAAAGGAAGGCAAATAATGAAATAAGCCAGCATAATGTTTCATGCTGATATTTTGAACAGTACAAAAATCCATGCAAAGTTATAGCGATCGGATCTACTGACAGTGTAGACATTTTGAGAGGATCATAAACAGTTGTATGACTGGTTTCTTGTCATTCTAATGATCTAAAAAGAAGCCGCCTTTACTGTGTACTGTTCTTGTATGACTGATTTAGTGTTCTTGTTTTCAAAATTCTATCTCATGATATTTTCTGGAAAATAATAAAATATATTACAAAAAATGGTATCTCCAAGTACCCATCTCCTGGTGATTATGGTATAAATGCAGGAGTGCATGCCTGTTTGAGTGTATATATACCATGCATTTGTGTGTGGATGTTTGTATGAGTGTATATGTGAATGCACATATGTGTGTATATATGTATACATATCTGCACATGAACACACATGCATAACTGCATGTTACATAAACATTACATATACACACATGTATCTATGGATATGCATATATATCCATGTGTGCATGCATGCATGTATATTGCATTGGATAATTTGCTATTGTTAAATATAAAGTATTTGGGTCTAGTTTAAGTGTTTCTAACCAGGAGTAGAGCTACATGTGACTCCTAATGCATGTTGGAATCAGAAAATGGCTTCTTTGCAACACTGTATTGAAGAGGAGTATCTAGATGTTGTGAAAAGATGAAAATTCAAAACCAATATATGGTCGCTGCATTTGCCAACGAGAGACTATATAAATCATATTCTTCACAGGCTACAGCTGTTCCCAATATTGTTTCTTCTCATATTAATAAAGTAATATAACCTCTTCCAAATTTTCATTTTTAATCCCCAGGGAGAGATACAGATTCAGAAAAGAACAATAGTGTTTTCTTAGGTGGTTATTCTGCAATTTAAATTAGCATTTTTAGAATTGAAGCTTTTTATTGTGAGTAACATCATCTGACTATAGAAGCCAGTTATGAAAAAATGCATCTCCTTGATGATAATTTAATTGAAAAACTTATGTTAAGTAACTTTGTCATTGAAGATAAAAAATAATAAATAACATAGAACGAATGAAGCAATGTGGAGCACAGCAACAAGAGATGGAGCAGGCAATGAGGATGTCAGTGCTGACCATTCATAGTCATTCCTTTCTTACATTCAAGGAAAGAGATCCCCATACAATGAGATTAAGGGGGAGGCAGTGTTGGAGACGGAACAAATCAAAAATGGGAAGCTTTCTCTTCGAGAGGGATTTTTAAATCGGCCCACCAAAGTTACTTTGCCACTTGCCAGAAATCAGAGTAAAGCGGGTTCAGAAAGCAGACTTCTCTTTGGTTTGAAAGGTTTTCAAAGATACTGAAATTCCTCAAATCCATTTCACTTGTGCAGCAATTACTGCAAGTGCCCAATCTCTTTAGAGAAAGGCATTTCTTCCCCTATCTGTGTGGAGGTTTTGGCACTTAAGGCAAGTGTTTAGAAAGGGCTTCAGTTGTGGATGGAGCTATCTGGAGATCAAATTCTCAGAAAGTGAATTATAGCACTCAACCCAGTTTGGAGAATCTGCCTGCTCCTGGGGATGGGGATAAGGCTTCAGCCCCTTTATCCCTGAAAGACCGAGGTCCGTTTAGATCTTCATATTTCTGCTAAGTGTATAAATTTGATTTCAGGGGATATTGGCTGCAGGTCTCGTGCCAATGCCTGGGAAAGCATCAAAATTTCGAGGAGATTATTGCATGGATGAAGTCCACTTGCAACAGAATAGAGGAGTCTTTTCTCTCTCCAATATGGTGATTTTTTTCCTAGTTCTGTTTCAGACCTGAGGATCGAGAATTTGTGTAATAATGGTCCTAGTTTCCTTAGAAAGATTGGTGGTTTTGTGAATCCATGAATACCTTACTTTGATGCTGTGTCTGCTCCAATCACTAAAATATCAATGTGGGTACAACTGTGCAATCTCCCATTGGTTCTGAGGGACCCTTGCTTGATTAAAAGGTTGGATGAAAAGACATAAGTTCTTGCGAAAATTGACAATGAGCAAGTTGGCTTTCAGAACAAATTTATGTAGCTGTGTGTTATGGTTGGCATACCCAAGCCTATCATTCGCTCCATTAGAATTTTATCCTCACAGGTCTTTCGGAATAAATTTGTGAATTTCAAGGGGCTGCCATTTAGATGCAACTGCATTCATTACAAGATTGCAGGATGTCATTCTCTCCTTCTTCTGTAGGAGATCACACAGTTCCACTGCAGAAATGAATACAGAAATCTAGAAGCCCGAATGTGGATTTAAGGAATCATAATTGTTTTCTTGGTTGTGTACTGAGAACCCACTTAAATGTCTTCTCATAGAAGGGAAGCAGGCAATTAGCCTGGAAAGTTTACCTTACCAAATGGAAGCATGGATCAGTTAAAGGTTTCAATTTTACTTTGCACTGAGGATGAATTGATGGCAAAGACCAATGGAGCAGAGGCACAAGGTTTGCAGGATGCAGTGTTCCAGAATTACCAGGAGGAAGAGGAAGACTATTTATTGACTACAGTTATTTTAACCATCTCACAAACAGAATCCAAAAAGACCAAAGAAAATTGTGGGCCTTTGGGAAAACACAAGAAGAGGAAATAGTAAACAAAGAGACTGCAAATGGAAGCCTGAGACTCAGTTGGAGAGAGTTTTCAGTGATCTATGGAGGCTCTCGTTTTCCTGTGAAGGAAGGAGGTTGCTTTCAGCAAGTACCTGTTGTTGTCTAGCCTTTTTGTGGGAGTTAGTGGAGTTATTTTACAAATTGATGGTTGCAGCATCAATGGACTTTTGTGCAGTGGCATCACGGTCAAGGTGTTGTCAGGGCTTTTAGTTTATTAGGTTTCTTCAGGTTCTCTGGAGGGCTCAGTCTTTTTCTTTTATGTTTGTGTATCTTTGTATATTTTGGATGTTTTTCAGAGTTTTGTACAATAAGCAAGGATCCCAATAAAGTCCTGCATTTTCCATCAGAAAAGAAAATGCTGTGTAAACATTGTGTGAAAAAGGGCACCACATGGCTCATAAAATGAACATAAACCAGCAATTTATTCTATAGTGTTCTCCATGTTGGCTACAAAGTTGTTCATGAAAAACCCAATTTAGGGATTTTATTTTTAGTATTTTCTAGGTAAATAAATTCTTCCTTACATTACAAATTCCATAGACTATTTTCCACCAAGTCAATATCACATGTAATACATGAAGAAATTGAAATACCTGACGAGTGATTGATCCTGACAAGCTGAAAGTGCCTGAGGATTGGTCATTTGTAGTCATAGAGAGCATAACAGTGCTAGTCAAACAGTAATGAGCTGTACCCTCATCTTGAATTCCTACCTGAACAACACCATGATGTTTCAAAAGCTCACTTGTAGTTGTAGATACCTACATAGCTTTTATGTTCAAATATATCATCTGCGGGATAAGAAAAGCATTCGTTCCAGAATTTTTTTTGCAGGAAATAAAATGCTCACCTCAATGACATGGATGGCATCCCATACACCTTTCTGTAAGAAACCTCTTCGACCTTGTCCTGACTGTGAACCATCTTCATTTGCCATTCCCAATATCAATTTTTAGTTCAGATTTGAAAAGGAATGTATGAAAAATATTCAGATTGGGAGTATTTAATTCTTTGCCAAATATAAATAGTGATACAACGCACCCTTCTTTATCAAAAAACATGCTGCAAAACCGTCTTCTTCATCTGGTTCCCACATGTAAACAGAAGAGAATCCACCTTCATAATACCTATCCACATTACCAGATAAAAATATTGCTATTACTTTTTCAGCAACTTATAATATTGGTAAGTTCATTGGACCCCCTACTAACTAGATAACAAACAACAAAAGCATTGTCAAAGACAAGGGAAGTAAAGGACCTCACTGGTCACGATAAATGGCAAAAATATCATTCGCTTCCATTTCCAGCTTTCGCAATTCAGATGATGGCAGTGCCCCATCTTCCAATGGTGGGTGGTATTTGTTTGACCAAGGTGACCTATAAAGCAAAGACATCACCACAGTTGTATTGCATTGTTTTATTTAGCAAGTCTCTGTTGTATGCTAGTGAACTAGGCAGATATGCATTGTTGCAATAACATAAATATTCAATATGTAGTCATATTTCATCCTATTGTTTACAACTGCTTGCTACCAAATTAAGACCCGTACTTTTTGACAATACTTTCTCTTGTATAATAGCTTCTGGATTTGATTGTATAGTTATTTTTAAACATCAACGTTTTGGATCACACTCTGTGATCCATCATCAGGATGAAAGAGAGTGCAAGAGATTTGAGATGCAAGTAGCAGACTAGAACCAACTCAAGAGATATAAGGAGGGGGGTAAAGGGGAGCGTGGAAAGCAAGAAGGAACAAAAAGAAGAAAGAAAATAAAGAAAGGAGAAGACATGCCACCAACGAGGAGAGAGAAGTAAATACTAAAAACAAGTAAAATAGCACCAACAGAAAAAATGAAAAATGCAAAGACAAACAAAGAAACAAAAACAATAAAAGTCGACAGAATAACACAAATGAAATAAAACAAACAAAAAATAAAAATCAACTATATATATATGCACATAACTAAAAATAAATGAAAATGAAAATAAAACAAGAAAAAGCCAAAAACATAAACAAAAAGAGAGAACACAAACTCCATAAATATGCTAAACAAAGAAGAAAATAAGTACTTACAAATAGATATTGTACAATAGAGAAACAAAAGAATAAAAATACTTAGCCCATAAAACAAAAATAAAAAATAAAAAAGCAACGCAATCAAAAAATGAAAGAGGGTATATATATATATATATATACCAACAAACAAAAAGCTAAAACAAAACCAAAAAATTAAAACATAACATTAAATATAAACAAGTAAGAGAGACTAAATAATAATAAAATATTAAAATAAAAAGAAAAAAGCACCAATATAACAAAGCAAACTATATATGTAGTTTGTTTTGTTATGTTGTTGCTTAAAAATATAAGCAAATAAATACACCTTGCTATAAGGTTTCTAAGTGCGTGCGTGCATAAATAAATATAAATTAATCAAAACAGAGAGAATAAAAATTAATAAAAAGACAACCTACAAACCAACCACGCACGTACTAATATGAAAAACAAAATGCATAAGAGAAGAAAGGAAGAAAGGCCAGAGAAAGAAGCAAGAAGGGGAACCAAGGAAAGCGAACAGAGTGTGATCCGAACCCTTGATGTCTAAAAATAACTACACAATCAAATCCAGAAGCTATTATACAATTCTAATGGATTGTGAAAATCTGATTACATTAATACTTTCTCTTACCAAGCAAAAAATATTCATACAATTGCTTCACAAAAATATTTGATATTTGTGAGACAAGCAATATCAAAAACAGTGGTTGTTTCCTATATAAACAGCATGCAAACATTGTGGAAGAAACTATTTTTGCTACAAAGCACCTGTAGGAATCACCATCCCGATTGTAATCGCATAATAAAAATTCCTTCCCTGAGTCTACATCAATTTCCACCTGCTCATATGCCAGATTATAGATCAGATGATTTATTTGTTTTCTTGATATAGAAATTTTACACACAAAACAATGTAATATATACTTATTCTTCAGAAAATCCAAAAAAAAAATTTAAACACGTGTGAGATACTCCTAGCAATTCAATAGAGTAATTGCTTTTGCGCTTTTAGAAGGACCACCACAAGCTATCATTCCAGATTTTATGTGGTGACTTTGTATGGAGAGTCACAAAGCGCTGTCTATTCTATAATTAGAATAGTATCATATGCAAAATCAAAACATAGAAACAAAATGGGGTAAAATATTTCAAATAAATCTTAGTGGCATATTACATTTTGAAACATCCTTAAAAACTAAACGAGAGTAAATCAAGATAAAATGTATGGCCATCCAGTGCAATGCAATGTCGAAAAAACCTACATACAGCAATTGTAAGAAACTCAACTAAATGCACAAATAATTAAACCAGACATACTCTGGCAATTAATGATTTTTGTATTTTGTATATTTTCTTCAAACAACACACATAAAAACTAAAATTTACTGGTCTGATACAAATTACTAGGCACACCCTACATTCAAATCTAAGAACAGAACAGATGACCCTGAATACACTCTAAAACACAATCTAATACTTAAGGGTTTCCATCCCCAAGATGGTTTGATTGCCATCTCCAAACCCCACCATTTTTTGTGCACACATATCACATAACTGAGAATAAAATGGCTTTTAATTTTAATCTCAAAAGTGCCTTCTTTTATATTCCTTGCTTTGCTTCTTCCATGACTCAATCAAAGGCAATCCCGATCAGTTAACTGTCAAGTCTAAGATAACTAGATCTGACCTAAATAACTAGCAGCTCCAACAAGGAATGACCACTCCAACCCAACCACCTTATTCCATTATTTAACTCATTCCTGGTTGAAGTAACCACTACTAACCTATCTGCTATCCTTATACTGCCAGCCACTCGATGCTATGGATTCATGGAGTGGACGCCACGTTCCATTAATGTCAAATGGGGTACACTACAAGTTCTCGTTCCCCAAATTTGCTTGCATGTAATGTCCCTTCCTTAGGCAGTTTAGACTACAACAGAGGTTGCCCTATACTTAGGGGTTCTCGTAGGTCAGCATAGTAGTTAGGGGACCCAACAAGGAGTTGTGGAGCTTAGCAGGAAGCTTTACGAGCCATTCCAGACAGTTTGAGGCTGTCTCCTATTTTTTTGGAGGATTCCTATTTTTAGGGATTTCCGACAGTTGGCTGGAGCGCATCAAAAGACCTCGGGGATCATTTTGGAGGCTTTGGTTGTAGTTCCTATATTTTGGTGGGATCCCTAATTCTTAGGAGGGGACCGTCAATTCACCTACCATATTTAGACATCACTGGGATGGCACACGCATCATCAGTTTTCAGTTTGATATGGCCAGGTGATGGGATTTGAATAAAAATAAAGTATTAAAGTATTGACTTTAATATTCCTAAGTTACCGGTGCGTCCACCTAGCCCTAGGATGCAGGAGCGGATGCGTGCGGGAGCAGATGCGGGAGTGGTGCGCACAGGATGCATAGCTGTAGCCATTTGCTGCAAAAAAACCAAGAAAGAACAGAACAGAACTGGGCACATGAGCTGCTCTCGCCAGTCACGTCTATGAGACGCAACCCTCTCAGTGTCGTTTCACCCAGCATGACACTATTCAGTGTAAACAGCAATCATTCGGTCTAACATTTCATTGACTTAGAATGACATACGATAATATTCGATTCACATTATAATAGACATTAATATTAATAATGATATTAATATAACAATATTAATATTATTATTTATTATTATTTTATCTATATAATATTATATCTGATATAATCAATATTATAAATTATATTAATATTAACAATAATGATGTCAAATATTATTATATTGATATATTTATTATTATTATTAATATAATTATATATTATATTAATTTTATCCTCTATCTGATCGAAGCTACTATAATTAACAACTCTTGAGAAGAGAGTAGAGTTGAATGATTGATATTGTTATTGCATGATCACGGAGATAACTAATATATTATGTCTAACTGATATATTAATAATTAAAACATTACAAACATAATATATTAATATTTATTAACATATATTAAAACATTACAAACATCAAATATTATTTTAATCAAATATATTATGTCTAACACACACAAAGATATATATATATATAAGAAACGCATCCGCATCCCCTAAAAAAAAAATTCAAAGCATCCCGCATCCGCATCGGTAACTTAGTAATATTCAATAAAATAAAATAAAGTGATTAATAATGTCACTTTATACTAAATTATTAAAGTAATAAAAGGACCCCGTGTCCTAGGGAAATAATGTTGTTCTAAAAAGGGGGCCATTGAGGTGTATTAACACATGAACAAAAACTAAACATAATCAAATAAAGTGGAAACCCTAAAAGGGCCAATTAGGGTTTGAAGTCAATAAAGTAACATGAGGAGGCATCATTTCATTATTATGAGATCAATTTCAGAATTCTTTCACAGAGTAGCTCTTGCCAAGTATTTTTTGAGGACGAAAACCCTTGGAGAATTGTGAATTGGACGAAAACCCAATTGACCATTGAGGGGAATTTATACAGTTCCATTTGTGCTACAATGGATGATTTTACAAGAAAATTTCATAGGCTTTCTTACAGCAATAAGGTTTCTAGGGTTTGGTGAATTCAGATCAAATCATTTGATAAATAAAGATGTCACATGGAGATCAATTGGGCATTGTTTGATGTAATTTCTGAAAGATTTCCTCTGAGTTGGTTGCAGCAAATATGAAACAAAATTTAACAGCAGATTTTGAAGGGTTACAACTTCCTAAGCTAGCCATACTATTCACCTTGTAGCCATACCATTTTTCATGCAGATCGTACCATCTGGCATTGGGAATTTGAGCAAAATTCATTACAGATTCATTAACGGCAGATTCAGATTCATCAGAAATCAGGAATAATTTGTGGATCAGTTTTCTTACGTTCATTTAGGATTGCGAGTCTGAGGTTAACATCCTTGCCTATAGGCCAAGCATAGGGTTTGCATTTCCATTGTTTGTTCAATTATTTGTTTTTAATAATTATTCTTTATCAGAAATACAACATTTGGCATCACCTTAGCAAGGTGGCCGCCCCTATTCTTGTGACTCCTCGACTTCATCAATAAAATTCACTAAGTGGTTGAGCATTGATTTCCTGGTATGCATCCCTTGCTATTTGGAATTGCAAATATACGATTTAAATTGCTGTTATAAACATATCAAAACTCATAATTTTTATATCAGTTCTTTATATATTTGCCTTTTGGAATCAAACACTTTGTATCTTGCATATGTTTCATGGTCAAAAACCCAAACAATCACTTGGTATTGAATACTAAAACAAAACCCTTGCAAATAAACTCAAAGGAAAAAAATTATACCCAAAAAATCAGATCAGATCTTGGAGGGGATCTTTCATTGCACTCAAGCAAGACAGGGCTGGATGATCGAAGATGTCAATTGACTCCTTAAGTGGCATCATCACGAAACAAACCTTCCCATTTCACCGTGAATTAGTCCATGTTCAGTTCCTCAATCATGACAATAATACTTTCCTTATCGTTGAGAGGAGGAAGCTTGGCTAAAGAGGTTTGGCTACTATCTCATTGCTTTCTTTAAAAATTATAAATGAAAAATGTCATGGATCGGGCTCTTAGGGGGAAGCTCCAACTCACAAGCCACCTCACCATTACATCAAACTACTCTGTAAGGACTGTAGAAGTAGGGGTGCAACCCAAGGCAAACCATGTCCCCCACCTCAAAGTGCCTCCATGCAATGCACGCTAGCACTGATCACATAAACTTGTCAAGACTCAAAATCTACCTACTCTACTTAATAAATTCTCCCACTGCAAGTACCTATGTCTTTAGAAGTGTAAACTCCACAAATTTTGGTACATTGGTGAGCCCAAATAGCATCACCAAGAACCAAAGTAGCCAAAAACTTCTTTGTCCCTCCTCAGGTGCGTGTATCCTGTTGTCCTCAATTTTGACATCACAAAATTGTGGCAACCCTATGCAATTTTTTTTTATGAATTCGTACATGTATCCTCTACGTTTTTTATGTTTTGGATAATGTGTTATAAAGACAATTCATGCATCCTTTTTGAGGGTTCCCGTCAAGTTAATCACCTTATTGCTTGTCAGAACGAGTTTTTCTTCTCTGACTGCAAGCGCTTGATTTTTGGTAACCTTTAAGTCCTTTTTCATTTTTCTCTTTCTTGTTAGCAATTTTTAATCTTGATTTTTCCTTGAGTCAATAGCCCTTTGAAATACACTCGTTTCGAGCTATCTTAGACATCAAACGGAGTTGTATAACTCAAGTTATGATGCAAAAGGTAGGGTTTTTTAGGCTGACTGCATATTTTTTTAAAAATCTTTAAAAGGTGGGTTTTTCAAAGTCGATTACACGAGTTTGAATTATATTTAATATATAAAATGGATTTCGATGTTCATTTTCAAATTTCAACTCATTTCGAGTTGATTTAGCTATAGTTTTTAATATTTTCGTGAAATTAGTTTTAAAATGATCTAATTTCATGTTACTTTATTAATACCATAGTTATGTATTAAATTTAATTTAAAATTAAATCTTTTAAGTTCAAAGAAGTGTGGTTTTTGTTCTTCATTGCATATCATCAACATGCAACTCACTTTTTAAAACCCACCTCTTGAAATTAAGTCATTTACACATTAAATACGTTGTTTTTATATGCAACTGCATATATAAAACAACGTATTTAAAAGACTTGAAATGGCTTTTTCCTAATTAAAGACATTCTTTCTAATGTGTAACTACATTGAAAAAGTGTGTTTTTAATGCCCAGCTCTTAAGGTGTTGTTTTTAAACACAAATGCATGTCTTTTTATGTGTATTTTTATGTGCAAAGGCACACCAAAACAATGTTTTTAATCCTCCCCCTTGGGCATCGATTTTGGAGAGGATTACATGTCTTTTAAAATATGCAAACATATATCAAAAACAACGTTTTTTAAACCCAGCACTTGGGTGTTGTTTTTGGAGCCACTTACATGTTTTCTTAACATGTTTTTACATGTTTAAAGTGCATTTTTAACCCAGCACTTATGGACGTCGAATTTGTTGGCATTTACATGTCTTTTCAAACATGCATTTGCATCTTAAAAATGCGTTTTAACTTCCCTTTGGCTGTGTTTTTGGGAAGTGGTGATTTTTGAGAGGCAAACACATGTTTTTGACTTCTAAAAACCCACTTTTGGGGGGTGTTTTTTAAAAAAACGGGATTTTGAGGCAAGAAAACACATAAAAATGGTCAAAGCTTAACTGTTTTGGCTGCTTATAGGGTCGATTTTGCACTAAATTGCCCAAGGATCATTCTTGGATCATCAAATTACATTTTAGAAGGTATTTTACTCTCAAAACAGCCCATTTAGGGCACGTTTTGGGGCGTTTTTGCCCAAAAATGGCACATTTTTAGCCATTTTTCTTCATCAAAATCAAATCTTTTGCTTCTAAGATGAGTTTTTGGGCATTACATTTTATTTACAACTTGTTTATCATTATTCCTAGGCTGCTTTTGATGCCCTAGGTGCCTTTTTTTATTGCCATTACATGTGCTTTGGAAATTGTCAAAATGGTTGCTATTTCCTTGCATTTAATCTCTCTTTTCTTCCCACTTGGCTGTGAACGTATGCTGACTCTCCAAAATTGAAGGAAAAAATCTAGGAAAGAGATTTATATATAGTTTTTAAATCTCATCTTTCCTAAATCCGAAAATCCATTGGATACATTTCAAATTTTGTCCAAGATTTGGCAAGACTTCTTGTGAGTTGAGATAATTTTCCTTAAGTTTTTCCCCAATTCTTTCCAAATTCATGTTTTGGTTCTTGATTAACATGTAAGTTTTCATTTCTATTTCAGATTTACATGTTATGTTTGTTTTAATGATCCTTCTTCTTCCGTCTACATTCTCCAAGTTGCATATGCAAGTGCTTCATCTTGCTTGTATATGAAGTCGGGATTAAATGCCCCACTTTCATGCTTCCACGCTCTCTATCCGCACTTGTTATATCGCTGCCATGTGACTTAAAATCTCATGATGGTGGTTGCTTGCATATACTTGCCCATTTACTTATAATAAAAACACAATATCTCATTATAAGTGGATGTCTTTCCATTCAATTCCATGCATTTTCCATATAATGTCCTTGCTGTCCGCATATGCTTTCACATTCCAAAAAACCGTTTTTGGGTTTTTTACCATTAAAACACTTGTTTTTGAGCTCAAGCATTTGCATCCATTCGCTGACCCACAAATTTTCAGCTATCTCCATATGCTCACAATACCCCAGGCTCACTCCTTTGCATCAAAAAGCACGCAATGGATCCATCTCATAAAGATGTTCTCACCTTGTGGAATTTTAATGTCACATGCTACATGATTGGAGATCCAAAGAAGGATTTTTGGCTTCAAAAGTTTGTGATTGTATTGTTTCCAGAAACAATGTGAGTTCTACCCAAGAAGAAGAAGGTTCCTCCTCATCATGTAAATGCAAGCTAAAAGTTCACCTTCAAGTGTTCACATACAGTTTTCTCGCTTTCTCAAAAGCTGCAAATGGACCTCTAAACCCCATTTGTGGGTGACAAGTGCTCTCCAAAATGGCATGTAATGGGATTTAAAAACTACATTTACAAGAGAGAAATCTTCTCATGCTAGTGCAAAGAGTTGAAGACTAGAATGATGCGGGCATCGAATGCTTTCAGGATAGAGATACTTTCCAAGGAAATGACCATTATGATACAAGACAACCAAAGATGCAGGTTCCTATTCCAAATAAAGATGTTTTCACCAAACTAGAACATATCAACCATCACACATCGTGTAGCAGCATGAAAACCAACAACGGATGATGTAATAGGGGTCGTGTCTTGTCAAGCACTTAAAATATTTTCATCATGCCTTTGTAATTTGTATTTAGTGAAAAAAAGATGTAATTGCATGTGATAGTATCACGTGCAAAACTGTAACATGTAATCAAGTTGCAAGTGCATTAAGCATGCAACTTTGAATAAGTCAAAATTAGTTAGTTAGTTAAGGAATAAGTCAAGGTGGTTAAGGGTTTTTCCCTTTTTTTCTCCACCTTTCTCTCCACTCTTTTCCTATATAAAGGAGGGAGATCATTGTAAATAAGGATCTTTTGGCAAGGCAAGAAAATTCTGTCAGTTTGTATTGTGCACTCTAAGACTTTGTGCTTGGATGTAAATTAGAGTACTTTCAAGTTTCAATAAAAGAGGCAGATTGTTTTGAGACTTTGTGCCAATTCAAACTATTATGTGACGATATTTTCTTGAGTTGATTGTGAGTTTTAATGCTTTGATTCGAGAGGGATATGGATTCAATTGTGCAAACTTTGAGTTGCCTGTTGCATTCAAAGCCAATTTGAACTTTTGAAGACTTTGTGCTGCAGAAGGACAAATTGTGATAGATAGTAGTGGCTGCAATTACTTAGAGTTGAAGACTTTGGGCTTCAGTTGTAAGTGTTTTTTTTAAATTTGAAAGTATCCAGTAACAGACTTTGTGCCCTACTGGTTATTCTGCTTGAATCCTCACAAGACAAGCACAAGAGACTTTGGGTTCCTGTTTTTGTTTCACAAAATATAAAAAAGAAAGATGCTGCCCCTGGTATTGTTCTTACGTCAACTCCAAGGTCACCAGTATTATCATAGCAATAAGGCACTTTTTGTTAAGTTAGAAAGTAGTAGTTGTACGCAAATCGTTCTTGAAAAAAGAGGAATTGATTAAGAGAACCGCCCTTTTTGTAATTTCAGTTAAGTTCCTGTTGAAGCCACCTACGGTAAGAAGGGAGCCTCCCGTATTGCTGAGAGGAGAGAGAAATCTCATGAGACGTTGCCTAAAGTTACAATTTTGTAAGGTGTAGTTTTAGTGGCTTACAAAATTTTTAGCCAACATATCCCCATTTCTGATTTGGATATGTATCTGATACAACACAAAAGCGCTCGAATATTGCACCCATATGTGCCCAAAAAACCTTGATTTTCCAACCGTGTCGAATGCTATATGATTTGATTTTTTAAAAATTTGACATAAATCTTCACAAATTTAATTTAAAAAATCTTCCTTCATGCAATGTCTATAAATTTTATGGTATAAACAAAACCTACACCAAATGAGAAAGACAAATGAAATGTTTTTCTAATTCAGAGACCCTTTTTTGGGTTACCTTCCAATGCAACTATACTATTTTTGCATTTTGTAAAATGTTAAAATAACTTATAATTATTTATGCAACATTTATGTGTCTATATTACTTTTGAAGTAATGAAAATCTCCTCTAATAACTTAGAAAATTGTGTTAAATATATGTGTATATGTTTTCTATTAATGTCGTATCCATGTGGGGACTCTTAAAACATGGGCATATCCATATCTGATATCACGTCCGTAATTGTATCTATATTCATGTCCATGCAACTTTGCCAAGAACAATGAGATGCTACCCCTATTAGAATAATATCTTTATTCTTTATTTCAAACTAATAAAAATATGTTCATTTGTAAGATTTTTGGTGAAGCATTCCACAAATAATGAGAATCAGTTTTAGGCATTGGTGATGCTTCTTTCGCTCTAGTTGATTTGATCTCTCGCTATTGATTTAATGGTTCTCTGATTGTATGGTGTTTTATTAATCTGGTTTTAATTAGGACCTTGGAGAGTATTCTAAATTATTCTAAACTATCTTATATAATCTTTCAATAGTAAGGAGCATTGTTCAGGTTTTGTTGTAAGTATCGCATGAGTAGGTTTTTGAGCTTAAGTCTAAAACTTGGAATAGGTATACTAATATTTTGATAAATCCTTTTATGGGTAAAAGAGGGTATATGTGTTATCCTTTATACACTTGTTTACTTAGGAAAGGCTGTTTTACCATATTGAGAAATGGATTCTCTTTCAAACGTTCGTTTTGATTTGTATTCTTGCCAAGGAGCAACACTTTATACAGGTTTTTTGGTGTTTATATCTCTACTTATGTTCATATGTGCGGGTGGTAGAATGCGGAATGCAAAATGGTCAGATAGAGTTAACTTTGATCAGATCTTTTTTGGTTCTATCTCTTTATGCATGTTGGAAATCGTAAGTTCACCGGTTTCAGGAAAGGATGCCTACTTGCGGTATTGGACAATCTAGATGAGCAAGGCTTAAATCTGACAGGGAGTTATGGATATGTTTTTCCCTGGGTTTAGTAGTCTCTTATATGGCCCATTAATCTGCTTTTATTTCCTTCACAGTTTCAAGCAAGATAGAGTCAGGAGAAGACGAGTATCTGTTTACTATGTCCATAATGTTGGGTTTCTTTTCTATGGTAGCCTGATTATGCTTTCTCCTCCTTTTTTAACCTTGAAATGATAAATAGATTATTCAGATTTTCAGGACTTTAGCTATTACTGATAGTTTTGGTATGACTCCTTTCTCGATTATAAGAGTGTTCAATACTTCAATTCTAACTTAGGAGTGGTTGATTAGCCTGTGATTGTTGATAGTATTAGACATCAAGCGATAGCTTTACAAGCTGTTTTCAATGGATATTCAATTCAAAGTCTAAAAAAATTGGTATCATGTTTCATTGCAATTCATATTAGAATCTGGCAGGGAAATAGCAAAAAACTACGTATTTGATGTATTTATTGACCCGTGCACTAGATTGGAAGTGGCAATGTATCTTGCAACATGACAGGTAAAAGCATCGAGAGCTAATCTTACCGGGGGCACTTTAAAGGAAAGGCAATCTCAACATGACAGAAAAATAAGGATTCCTCAAGGTTTGTGATCAAGCCGTAGGATATTATTTCCATTAGAATAGAATCATATATTGTAACCCTAAGCCTCAAAATAAAGGCTAGCTTAGGGATTAGATGTAATATTAAATAACGATGCAAGCTTAGCAGGAGGCTTATGCTTGTATAAGTTGCTTACTGTTGCAATCGTATTTTCTCTTATTGACCCATTATAACATGGCCCGGGCAACACCAAAGGTTTTTCTTTCCTTTGTTCTTTTCCTCTGGTGCCCGCATTAAACGGATGTGTAAAAATAAATTGATAATAATAATAATAAATTCTTAGGCTTCAGTCGTTTATTGATCAAAAAAATATATATAGATCTTTATTCTTTATTATTTAATGGTCAATATTGTAACTTATGTAAATATTAGACAGTTTCTAATTTACGATTATTTCTTTATAGAAACATCGTCTTTGTACTCCTATAAATGATCACTTGATCATTCATTTAATTCATTCAATTTTTACCAAAAGATGGTATCAGAGCTAAAATACGAAATTTGTTTTTCTAAGAAATTTGGAATGAAATTTTTTTAAGTTTTTGAAAAACAAATTGGTTTTCTTTTTTGGGGGCGGATAGATTTTTCTCTTGAAAAATTGTGAGTTTTCGGATTTTCTGCTTGTGTTAAGTATCTAAGGCTCATCTTTTTGTGTTTGTGGCTTCTTCTTTGGAGATTCACAAGCCCAAAATCTCAATTTCTAAGCTGTTTGCACAACCATATATCTGGTTGGTTCTTTTGCGACCTTTTCTAGGTTGTTTTTTTGCAACAAACTATCTATTCTCTATGTTCCTTGGCCCTCTCAACCATCTTCTTAGTCGTCTTTTTGTTATAGATGGAATTTTTTTACTCCTGCAAAGCCGTTTTTTTGGTCTCTGGCTCGCACGATCATTTGTCATGATCGTTTTCTGCAGATGAGAACATTTTTTGTGCCTTTTTTGGAGAAAAATTCTGCAACGATTCATCTTCTACACCATTTTGTGGCTTCCGAGATTTGCAACGGATTCTTTCAATGCAATTTTCTGTTAAGCTAGGGCTTTCTACAACCCTGCAACCTTCCATTGTTTGATTTCCACCATTTTTTTCAATGTTTTGAGACTTTCTTTCTCAGTCGGCTAGGGTTTTAAAAAACCCTTTAAATTTTTGGTCGGATTGAAATTTAACCTACATTTTCTTTGTGGGTTTTATGCGAAGATTTATGGATCTTCGTCAAAATTTTATGGGTCTACACCTCGGGATTCATGCCAACTGTACTTCATTTTTTTAAGTTTGTATATGAATCTGCCTTTGTTTCTACAAAGGGATTCATGCCTTGGGTTTTGCAATCTATTTTTCGCCTCTTCAATATTCCTCATTTTTCGTGCCTTGGAAAGTGTGCGGATGGCTTCTTTGACCAACATAATGTTGGAAGGCAGTCAGCAATTCAACAGCACAAATTACAACACATGGAAGGAGCGAATGATAACTATCTTCGAATATCGTCGCCTCAATGAGCTTGTTTTTGGTAAACAGACTCACCCTACCGGAGATGGACATGATCAAGATAAGTTTGACGAGCGCAACCAAGAAGTAGACGTGCTTATCAAGCTTTCAATTACTGATGATCAGTTGCCACAAGAGCCATCCAACAAGACAACTGTAGAGATCTGGACTATTTTGAAGGATCTCCATAAGACATCAAATAAGAGTCGTGTGTTCTTCCTAAAGAACCAACTATTTTCTATCATGATTGTTGAGCGTATGTCCTTATAGGAGAATCTCACAAAGATTAAGGACATTCCAGATCAGCTAGAAGACATTGATTGGAAAACGAAAGAAGAGGGTATGGTAGTAATAACCCTGAAGAGTCTACCTAAATCTTATGAGCACTTCATCGAAATGCTCAACATTACTACCACGAATGTTGACTTAAAGTTTTAAAACTTATGAACCAAACTTCTGCAACAAAACTGTTGGAAACAACAATTTGGTAGCAATGCAACTTCATCCTCCTCAAAACAAACCTTCAAGCCAAATCCTTTCACAACGATAAAGGCAAATCTCAATCAGCTCAACAAAAAGGCTCTAGTCAACCTCACGCTAGCTCGAAGAAGAAAGTTCGGTGTAACTACTGCCACAAATTTGGTCACTTGATAAAGGACTATCGGCATCGGCTTGCTTCTGAATAGCAAAAGAAGGGAGGGTCTCAGCCTAAGGCCAATGTCACAAAGCACTCAAAGCAGAAAGAATCTACATTTTATGCTTTCTTGACGAAATGCCCTACAGATCATGTGAAGTATTCTACTTGGTACATAGACTCTGATGCTTCTCGACACTTCACTCATTGGTGTGATTGATCCATAGACTTCTCACCTTTCACCGATTCAGTCATTTTTGGAGGAGAAGAGTATGTTGTTATCGGCAAGGGCAACATGCAAATACAATCTTGTGGGAGGAATTTCATATTCCTCAATGTATACTACGTTCCGGGTATGAAACTAAATCTTCTCTTAGTGAGCCAGATTATGCGGCATTCTCCTCAACTTGATGTGGTATTCAATTCACACAAGTGTTCAACTGTTGATTGTGCGACTCACACTACTGTGGTTGTTGACATTGAGGATCATGGTCTATACAAACTTGTGGATTTGGGTGATTCTCTTCAGCATGCCTTTGCAACCAAATCATCTTCCATTAGCAGTCTCTAGCATCAATAGTATGGCCACCTAATCATTCAATATCTTGCTCAGCTTGTTCGAGAGGATCTAGTTCTTGGCTTACTTGAGATTCAAACTTAGCATCACCGAGTTTATGGAGCTTGTCAGGCTGGGAAGCAACATAGGACACCATTCAAGGATGGTGAGTCATGGCGGACCTCAAAGGTATTGCAATTGGTTCACACTAATGTATGTGGTCCAATGAATACATCTTTTGTTACTGGTGCCAGGTATTTCTTTCTTTTTGTTGATGATTTCAATCGTAAAATGTGGGTGTACTTTCTTAGACAGAAATCAGATGTGTTTACTATATTTCAAAAGTTTAAGGCATTAGTAGAAAGAGTCAAGTTGTCCCATAGTCACTCTTAGGTCAAATAATGGGGGGAGTTTTGTTCTAATGCTTTCTCCAACTTCTGTGATACACACGGCATCAAATGCCAATTAACCACACCTTCCACTCCTTAGAAAAACGGTGTTGTTGAACGTCAAAACCGCACTATAACTGAAATGGCTAGGTCAATGATGGAACACAGGAGTGTTCATAAGAAATTTTGGGCAGAAGCAGTATTCACCATTGTTTATCTCCTTAATCGATCTCCCACATAGGCTATTAAGAGGAAGACTCTTGAGGAAGCTTAGACTGGTCACAAACCTAGGATCAGTCATCTAAAAGTCTTTGGCTCTTTAGCATATGTGTGGATTCCAGATACCAAGCGCTCAAAGTTGGATTCCAAGAGTCAGAAACTTATGTTCAAAGGGTACACCAACAACCATAAGGCTTACCGGCTGATTGATGTAGACATTGATCACCTTATCTTCAATTGCAACGTTATCATTGATGAAGAAAAAAGACCTTTTCAGCTTTCCTCGTCTATACAGATTTCTAAGGATCAGCCTTTGACGGCCACTAATTTGGGAATTCGTCTTCCATTTGGTTCACCTAATGGGAGGGATGATGCAGACTCTGAATTTGATGATGCACTACCTGAATTTCCTCTTAATGATGTTCCTCCTCTTGAACCTATTCTAGATCCTATTCCATTTATTTCTCCTGCATCTGATGTTGGCTCTTCTACTCTTCGGCCTAAATGATGGGCTAAAACCATCAGTGGATCTCCATCTTGATGAGATCACCAAGGGTAGATCTTCCAGAAACAAGAGCAAGCAGCAAAATACAGTCAACTTTGCTCTCGTGGCAACATTCATAGTATTTTTTAGCCTCAAACATGAGGCTAAAGGGATTCTTGAGTGGGAAAAGGCTATGGAAGTTGAACATCATAGTCTTCTGAAGAATAACACTTGGGTTCTTTCCGATCTTCCTCCAGGGAAGAAACCCATTAGCTACAAATGGGTACATAAAGTCAAGTACAAAGCTGACAAAACCTTTGACAAGTACAAAGCTCGTCTCATCGCTAGGAAGTTCTCATAAAAAGAAGGCATTGACTATAAGGAGACTTTTGCTCCTACAACCAAAATGAATACCATACAACTCCTCCTTGCCTTAGCAACTCTGTTTGGTTGGAAATTCCATCAAATGGATGTTAAGAATGCCTTCCTCATCAGTAAGTTGCAAGAAGACATCTACATGATGCAACCTCCTAGTTTCAAGGTTGTTGGAAAAGGACATCAGGTGTGCAGACTAGTGAAAGCACTCTATGGCCTAAAACAGGCTCCTCGAGCTTGGTACATCAAAATTAACAAGTACCTTACAAATAATGGCTTGCAGAGGTCCATCTGATTCTAATCTATATGTCAAAAACACTAATGGTGATATTCTTCTTCTTGTTGTCTATATTGATGACCTAATTATCATTGGTAGTTTGACAATTTTGATCGATCAGATCAAACAGAGTTTATGTCAATCCTTTGACATGACAGACTTGGGACTCCAACACTATTGTTTAGGTGTTGAAGTTTGGCAAACTGAAGGTAGTTACTTCTTATCTCAATCTACGTATGCCCGCAATCTGCTGGACAAGTTTCAGATGCAAGATTGCAAACTTGCATCTACACCTATGGAGAAAGGGTTGAAGCTAACAACCAAATCAAATTCACCTATGGTGAATGAATCAACATTCAAGCAATTGGCAGGTAGTCTCATCTATCTTACCGCTACTAGGTTTGATCCAGTTTTGTAGTGAGCTACATTTCACACTTCATGACAGCCCCAAAGGTTGATCATTGGGTAGCAATGAAGTGTGTGCTGCATTATGTGCAAGGCACTTCTGACTTTGGTCTTCTATACAACATGATCCTAGACTTATTGGTTTTACAAACTCAAATTTGGTAGGTTTCATTAATGACAAAAAATCAACATCTGGGTATGTTTTCAGCTTGGGATTTGGTGCAGTCGTGTGGACTAGCAAGAAGCAACAAGCAATGGCTCTTTCCTCAACAGAAGTTGAGTATCGAGGAATAGTTAAGGCAGCTTGTGAGCCAGTTTGGCTTCAAAGGATGCATTCAAACATGCAGATGTCTCAAGCAGATCCTACTCCCCTTTACTATGACAATCAAGGGGTGCTCAAACTGGCCAAGAATCTGATCTTCCACGAGAGAATCAAGCATGTTGATCTTTCATTGTCATTTCATTCGATAGCTGATTGAAGGCAGATCTAACTGTGGATCATACAACAAATATTCTCACCAAGTCTCTAAGCCCAAACAAGTTTGTAAAATTTAGGGGGCAACTTGGTGTAGTTGATAGATTGACCATTACGGTAGGGTATAAGAATAATATCTTTATTATATATTATTTAATGGTCAATATTGTAACTTATGTAAATATTAGATATTTTCTAATTTACAATTGTTTCTTTATAGAAACATCGTCTTTGTACACCTATAAATGATCGCTTGATCAGTCATTTAATTCACTCGATTATTTACCAAAACAACCCCTGTTTGTAGCAAATTTTTGTTCTTTTTTTCTTTTTCTATTCACTGTGTAATTTTGTCAAAAAATTTGCATACTAAATGTAGTTTACTGAAATAATTGAAAAGATTCTCATCTACTTGCAGCACAAGGATTTCAGCTATGTTTTTGAACCAGATTATAATACAAGCTGAAAACATTCATACCAATAACATTGATGACTTACAAATGTAGAGTAATTTAATGCTATGTCCAACCTGAAGCCACATCCAAGGAATGTAATATCCCAAAAGGGACTACAACCAAACTTCCTACCTCCACTGCTAAATCATTTCATCAAACAGTTTGTTGAACAATGTGAATGTAAATGTTACAGTTTTTGGCAAGGAAAAGAGTTCCAAATTCACATGATGTTTTGGTACATTTGCAGTGATGCCAATAGCAAGAAATGACCAAAGCAATACACAGAATAATATAGCAGTCCTTTGTTGATAGAAAGATGATGTTGATGTTTTGTAGCTTCAGTCGGATAAACACTATGAGTCAATACTAGTAAAGATATGTATGTATATATTTAGTATATATGAGATGTATATATATACTAATATATATATATACAAATATTATTATTATGTAAATATTAGAGAAATTAATATAATACTTAAGAGATATTATATATATGTATATATATATATAATCACAATTGTCATTATATTAATTACATAATAATGAAAAGACATGTCCCATGAAGGGACATGTCTGTTCTTGGCTCATTCTCAATATAAATGCAAGAGATTGTTGCACTTGGAAAAAACATACAATTAGGAGTGCTATTACATTTGCAATGATCCTAAAACCTTCACATGGTATCAGAGCCAAGTTGCAAATGTAAGAGAGTAGTTTGTTGATGGTGAATGTGTGACTGTCTCACAAAATACAGTCTCAGTACGAGGACCATATCTCACAAATGCACCGTTGGATTTTGCTAAATTTTGGATATGTTGGAGATAAGCAAATTTAGAAGAATCTCACCGGAGCGATTGGAGAGAAAACATCAGGTTCAAAAGTTATGACCGACTGTGTACGGGTCTATGAAAAAAATCTGAAAAAGAGCGAGGTTCTTTCCTTAAAAGCCTAACCACTTGAAAGGAGATCTAATAAGATTGAAGGTTGTGAAAGTGTAGAGAACCTTTGGATATTAAAGATAGGTCATGTGAAGAATTCTAGTAATGTTTGAGAATGATGACATCATTCTGTGAATTTGCATGATATTATGGGCTCACCTTACAGAATAAAATACTTGAAATTTATAAAAGATAAGTATCTCATGTTTTATTAATACACATAATTTTTGAGTTTGTAATTCAAGCTATACTATTGGTTAGTAAAATCTTGTATGCTTCTATCATTGGTATTCCGGTCAAGATAGTTTAGTGAGCTATTTGTAACCTCTCTCTGACATACCTTCAGGACAGAAGTACAAGATATTGCATTCAAGGGAGAAAGAACTTGATGCTTGCAAACAAATTGATGATTAAGACTAGATGCAAAGGGAGTCTGACATTTCAAAAGAGGTCAAGAAGTTGATAAACTTGAGCTTCAGAGGGAGCAGATGGTTCAGTCAACTTGTGACAATCTTGATCATATTGATTGAGAGGGAGTTCACTATTGAAGGTGAAACACTTCTGAGGTAAACTTGATATAATTGATTATTATACTAATCATAGTTGAAAAACTCGGACTAGGCAATAACTTGGTCGGCCCAGAATTTTTGAAAAACTCGGAATCGCCAAAAACTCGGCAATAAATCAGCGCTTTTATCGAACTTTTGAAAATATATAATTTCTTAAAGTATTCTTAAAAACACTCATATACACCAAATTTGTATAACATATATTATTTAAGTACAAATTACATACAAGTGATATCAAATTTTAGTTTTTAATATCTATATAGATCTAAATATAAAGACGTTAATCTATTATTATGATTTTAATTTTTACATATATAAAATTATATATATACATTACATGTCTCTCAATAATTTATATTTACATACAAATATAAATTAAAATATTATATTTACATTATATATTTAAATTACCTATGGTCCTATACAATGTATTTTAAATTTAATATTTTAGTTTTTAATTATCTCTATAGATCTAAATAAAAAATCCAAATATAAATACTTAAATCTATTACTATATTTGAATTTTTACATATATAAAATTAAAAATACATTAAATGTCTGTCAATAATTTATATTTACATGCAAATATAAATATGAATATTATATTTACATTATATATTTAAATTGCCAATGGTCCTATACAATGTATTTTAAGTTTTATATATAAACAGACATACATACTATTTTAAAGTTTACATTTACATGAAAATAATTAAAATGTTCAAATGTAGGTTCAAATGTTTTGCAAAAGAAATTTGTATTTCCTTCCAGGCTTCCACACACGATGATCTCCTTCCAGGGTTCCACGCACGGCAAGTTTTTGTATTTCCTTGCAGGCTTCCACGGACGACGATCTCCTTTTCTGCGTTTTCCTTAACTTCGAACATGGCATTTTCTTTTTCTCTCACACGGTGCAGGCGAATGACAAAATAAAACGACAACCAAAATTTTACGTATGTATTTTAACTTTAAAAAAATTCACTTTGTAAAAACGATTTTTTGTTGGAGATATCGAGTGTTTTGGCGAGCTTTTCAGAAAAATACCGCCGCGCGTTTTTGAAAATAGCAGTGACAAGTTAAATGCAATAAAATCGTTTGACATTTTTGCTGGCAATATATCGTAGCGATTTTCAACCATGATACTAATGAATTATGAATGTTTTTAATGGCCCTACCCCCTGTGTAAATCATGCGGAAGTGACGACTTCCAAATGATTATCACTTGTATTTGCAATAGTTATTGGAAGGTGACGATCTTACAATAACTTGATCTTCTATTGTGATAGACATCTTGTGATGGCTGAAACAGATCATGATAGATGGCATCTTCTATTGTGATAGACATCTTGTGATGGCTGAAACAGATCATAATAGATGATGTGAATGTTCTTATGGTAAGTGAACATTACCTATGAACATTTGTTGAGCACTTGGTGGATATCATGAGACTTGATACTCTGCAGGCCATTACTCTGAGTACTTGGTGGACATCATGAGAATTGATGTTGGTAGGCCATTACTCTAAGCACTAGGTGAATATCTTGAGAGTTGATATTCTACAAGCCAATGCTCTCAATATCATGAGATGATATCTTTATGAACTCTCGAGTACTTGGTGGACATCATGAGAATTGATGTTGGTAGGCCATTACTCTAAGCATTTGGTGAAGATCTTGAGAGTTGATATTCTACAGGCCAATGCTCTCAATATCATGAGATGATATCTTTATGAACTCTTGAGTACTTAGGTGAATGTCATGTGTTGACATTCTGATAGGCCAATACTCAAGATATCAAATGGATAGAATCGTCGATGGAGGCAATCCACCTGAGGACTTGTGGATAGAATCGCCGATGGAGGCAATCCACAGATATTGAGACTATGTTTCTATTGATTACATCTTGAGGATGATGCCTTTATTGCTTACATATTTATGTTGTCAAGTGTCTTAAGTGTTGACATTGGATTGATTTATCCTCCCTAGCTAATAGGGAGTGTTGATGTTTTGTAGCTTCAGTTGGATAAACACTATGAGTCAATACTAGTAAAGATATGTATATATATATTTAGTATATATGAGATGTATATATATACTGATATATATATATATACAAATATTATTATTACGTAAATATTAGAGAAATTAATATAATACTTAAGAGATATTATATATATGTATATATATATATATATATATATATATAATCATAATTGTCATTATATTAATTACATAATAATGAAGACATGTCCCATGAAGGGACATGTCTCTTCTTGGCTCATTCTCAATATAAATGCAAGAGATTGTTGCATTTGGAAAAAACATACAATTAGGAGTGTTATATTACATTTGCAATGATCCTAAAACCTTCACAGATGATTATTTTGAACAAACGGGATGAATATCTCCCTACATTCACTAGCCAAAAAGGAAGAACAAAAATATAATTGCTAACATTTCTTTGCAAATGCCCATCTGAAGATGATTCATTGAGTGCTCAAAATTTCCAAATATCAATCTATAATTGAAAATGCAATGTTCTAGAAATGCACAGCACAATTGAACAATATTCTCTTCCACAAACAAGACAAGTGAACAAATCTGGAGGAAGGAATGAGGCCTTTACAGAGGAATTGTGGGCTTCAATCATATATCCATTCACCAGAAACTGCTACAACATGAGGTAATTGTGCTTCCACGCAAACATCACACTCAATCACTGCCATGTACAAAAACTGGAGGCAATATCAAGACCACGCACAGAAGCAAGAATTGGCAGCCAAGATACAGAACTAGCACCAATAACAAACTCACGCCCAGACCACAAGCAATTTGTACCAAGAATATGTATGTTTTTCTCTTAGACTCGTGTCTTTAATCAAGTGCTCAAAGCAATAATAGGTGGAATTACGCCGGATTAGGGAAATAGACTTGTTGATGAGTGTTTTATGACTGCACCAACAACAGTGTATAATACCAAGGTATCTTATCCTCTCTTGAACAAAATCCTGCGTATGCTAAGATTGTGAAAGATCAGGTGATTCCAAGTTTCTTTACTGTCATGTCTTAACTTGTGGATAAGCTCAATGGTTAATGTGATATGTTGGTATCACAAAGGGGCTTACGTTTGAATCATTCTTCTTCCGCAATGTTGACTGGAACTCCTTCATCGGATATTGCAATCTCGTGATGCTTCCTCTTTGAATGACACAGCCGAAATGAACTGAAATTAAAGGGGAAAGGGTTAAAAGGATCTAAATCTACTCCTAAGGGCAATGATATCAATAGATATTGCTCCAATCGACAAACTCCCAATAACCAAGCTCTGCTTCGCCAAGATCAACTACGACTCCGAACGAACTAGTGCAATCTTCTAAGGGTTGTGCAAAGAATTTCCATATCACAATGAACACCATCACAATGAACAATGCACATTTAATGATAGAAGTTAAAGCATCCATACCAAAGGGGGGCTCAGGCTAACTTTACACGACACCTTACAATCTGAAAACTACCAAAAGTATGAGCCAGGGAAGTTCATCAGACACCATTACATTTCTCCATTGAAATCACAACACTTTATCTAGCAAATCTATTTTACTAAGTGAGGGAATAATGAAACCATGCAAACACCAAAATACATCAAGTAATCACCATGAAACCAACAATGAAAACTCCATTATCTTGGTAGCTCTTAGCAACAATCTCAAAATTCCCTCCTTTACAAATGAGAAGTGAGGCCTTTATATAAGTCTCAGATTAAAATGAGTGGCCTGGATTGAAACAAAACCAACGGCCCATATTTTGCCACCTCAGCCCTAATTAGGGTTAGGGAAAGAAGAGAGAATCTACAATTAATACGAGGGTCCACACAGACCAATCATAAGAAAGCCACTCTCTTAGTGAGGGTAATAAATGCCCATTATGTAAGCCCATTCAACAAAAGGGGTGAAATAAATGCCCACTATGCATTAAATGCGTTGTCTTCCTTGAATAGATTATTCTTGATTCCCTCCCTTAAATGCAATGAATTTTGACTATGAGACCTTTGATCAGCTCGTGGAGATGACTGGGCACCACATTACATGTGTGGCATGTGGGCTTGGATCTTTTCTAACTGCATCATTTTGCAACCAAGATCCAACTTTTATTACTTCTTTTGAAATTATCTCCATTTGATCATTTCCTTCCTTCCAAGTACCTTCTTAGGAAATCATCTTCTTGAGATAGATTGGACCTTCTGACTTTTGACCTTGGGTTTCCATAGGAAATTCAAGATGTACTTGAACTTTGATCTTTGAAGTCTTGAACCTTGAATGCCTTGAACTGGATTACTTGAAAACTGGAACTAGAATTCTAGGACTTGAATATCTTCCTTGAACATCTAGAATGAGAATTCTTCCTCCTCTTTCTTCTTAAAGTTTGGGCCTTCTCTCTTTTCAGAAATTCATTCTTCTCTCTTCAAATTTCACACCTTCCTCTTCTCACGCTTTAAATTAACTTTGTCACGCTTTTCTTTTATTTTCCAAGAATTCCCTTTTTGGCGTTTATCTTTATCAACATTTCTCAACCCATGGGCGCACGCTTGAAGAGGGTGAAATTTAAGATCTGGAGAGGGAATTTTCATACTTAGCCAAAAATCCTTGCAATTTCTTCCTAGAGTGTACATGAGCTAGGAGGAGAAATTTTCCAACACTTAGCCATTTTTTCATCTTCCCTTGCAATTCTTCCTTGAGCGTACATGAGCTAGGAGGAGAAATTTTCCAACATAGCCTTTTTTTCATCTTTCGTTGTTCTCTTGAGTGCATTTTGGCACTTGTGGAGGATTTCTTCAACTCAAGGAAATTCCTTGACTTAGTGGAATTTGCCTTCTACGCATTTCGAGCCTAGTGGAGAAATTTCTTCAACTCAAGGAAATTTCTTGACTTACGGGAGAGGGACCTGTTGGTTCCCAAAACCGCAGATTGGAAATCCTAGAGCCTACCAACTCTCCAATAGAATTCCAAATCAATTCTGGCCAACGAACGGGAATATTTCAAACTCCCCTGCACTTTAGGCTTCGCTACACCTAGGCGGGTAAACCTTTACTTCAAACTTGATCACCTGGTTCGAAGCTCTTCTATAGCGAATTTAAGCTTGTAAGTTCCGCGGTTGGCAAAATCCTTGAACTCGATCAAAATAAAGTTGAATGCTGAATGTTTGAATTAAAATGTTGTGTAATGATTAGTAAGGTTTGTAGGAAGGGATTGATAGATTTTCTGACTTCATATATAAACCCAATATTTCAACAATAATAAGATCACTGCCTCTGCTTATTCGGGCAATAGAGTCAACTTCAATGAAGGTTTACATACAACTTTATAATGTTCAACGCATTTATACTGCTAATCAATTAAATAATCAAGATGCGACAAATCAAATATTTATGCAATCCTAAATTATTTCAGCATGAGTTTAGGATGCTATCTAACTGTATCCACTTATCCGATATTTAAATTGCACATAATATTCAAAAATAATAATTATAAAGGACGGTTCATCAATAGTTTAATTCTCTTTGCCTTTAATAAATAACAAAGGATGTTTTATTTTATTATTAAAATAAAATAAATTTATATTTATAAAATCATATTATTTCCCTTATCCCTCCATACAAAATATATAAAAATGCTTCTTCTTCCAATCTCCCTTCTTTTTCAAACAAATATCCGCTTATATACGTCTTTGATTTCAAAGAGGTGTGTCTTTTCAACGGATAAGGCACCGTTTTGAGACTTATACCCTTTTATTCTAATCACGGTTTATACTTTATATTTTAACTCTTCATAATGATGCCTTTTATCGGGTTCAAAACTTCAATTAATCCTTCCCTTCTTTTATAGTCGATATCGAGGATAGTAAATAATTTCCGACAAATAGGTATTTGAAGAATTTTATTGTCTTTAATCAAATTTGTTAGCCTTGCCGCTTCCAAAATTTCAGAGAATATTTTAACTGTGCAATGCGTATGGAATTTCTTTTGTAGAAGACGTCGATTGATACCGCTATGAGGATGACGCCGACAACATTTTCAAAGCTGTGGACGCTGCTCCCGTGAGGTCAAAAAAAAAAAGGAAGCCACTCTATGTCACAGAAGGTATCCTCACGCCCAACACGATATCACTGTTTACGCAAAAACAATTTACTTGGCGAGAAACGCACACGATGCCAATCCCTTCTTCATCTCGGGCCACATTTTTCATCTTATTTTTGTCTAAAATCTAAGTCGGTGTTCTGCTGTGCATGTCACTATGGTTCCTACGCAATACTTTTCAAATCTCGTGCAATGACATCGAACAGGAATATGAGTTCCATTTGGCTTTCTCCGCTCTCGAACAATCATTTCCTTGATCGTAGGTACCTTAAACAGAATCTTTTTCCAAATGTGACTGACCGCACCATCTCGGACAGCAAGGCCAATGCCCCCAGGATGACCATTCTCGTATTCAAAAATGTGCTGAACTTGAGACATAATCTCACGCATTTTCCTTCGCTGTGTTGCACTTATGGCTTTAAGATGATTAACAAGCCATTTTGGTTGCAATGCATCATGCATCGAAACAAAAACAGAAAATTCTGTATAGTCGATCATGCCCTCAAAAGGAAGCTCAATGTTGTCACTGATAATAACTTCTATAGTTGCTTCACGACCCGCGCTATTGGGAAATCCTTCCTCGATGACAAAATTTGATTCCTTATCGAGTAGGCTCCATAATTTATCCCGCACCAGGCCACCTCTATGCCTGTGTCTTGCTCCTTTGAAGTAAAGCAGAATTTCTCGTGGGTGATCCTCCGAGATGTTTAGTGTGGGAAGCAGATGTGTGTATGGTATAATGACATCTTTCAGTAAGGACACTTGAGTGTGTTGAATCATTCCTGTTGCATCATCACTTGAAGCTTTTGAATCTTCCATGTACCATCCTCCAAAATCAACAAGAAGCAGCAATGCTGAACATATCTCTTCACGTACATGCCAAATTGCAACTGGGTCTGCCAAACAGTGCTTGATCATTTTAATTCAGTGCCTTTAAATTAAACTTTAATTTTGCATAGCATATGTATTCCTTATAGACATTCATATTTGTATTACTGGGAGTTATCTGTTTTAATATTGACATCAGTGACGATATTTTCATCAATCTCCAACATTATTTCTCAATTGGAGATCATAATTTTTTTGCGCAAAAAAATTAGGACTCCATCAGGACCAATAATTGTGAGGGCTAACTTCGTCAACATGTAGCCATTGCATAGAATATCGTAAGACCTTCATTTTTTTAAGAAATGTAAAATGGACACTTAACTACCCACAACTAAGGTTTGAAGGTGTGACTCATCACGCAACTCATTAAAATAGCACGCCTAGTGAAACGTGTCAGCAAAATGACTTTTTAAAGATTCGAGCAAAACTTAATCTAAAAATCCCCAAGTAGTTGAATTTAAAAATATCATTTGTTATTAGTAGAATATTGTATTTCTATATAAAATATAACATATATGCAACTTAAACGAACCAAATGCCTATTAGTAATCATAAATATTTGTTATATCTAACTTTTATATCCAACACAAAAGGATCAATACTTCAACACAAAAAAAATTATTTGTTGTTATAAAAATAACATATTATTATATAAAATATAACTTATATCCAACACAAAAGGACCAATAGTTGAACACTAAAACTTTTTAACAATCTCACGCATTTCATGGGAAAATACAAGGCATTTATTGCGTTCACCTTTTATAATTGTGATAAGACAAATTGTTAATATGAATACTCTAATGCATATACATTACTACCCCAATAGTTGTACACATAAGAATAGTATTTGTACACTAAGATAACAATACTTGTTTAAGTGAGCATCTTATTTTATTAAGTGAGCAAATTATTTTTTAAGTGACACACATATAATAGATAACTATGATTTTTTATTTGAGACAAAAAATTATTTATTTCACTTGTTAATGAATTTATTTGTGTTTTTAATATAACATTTATAGGTTCACATATGTTCAAGTATTGGTCCATTTTTATCAACATTTGGAAAAAAAAATTATTTACATGTGGATTATTTAATTACAATATATATTGTAAAAATGTGTGGTAAGACTGGATAATATATTCACAAGTGGGTGATCAACTATTGGCCCCTCTCCCCTGGTGGAATTTCATCTCCTTTCCTTTTCTAGATGTTTTTCAAAGACGTTCTTCGAACTTAACCATTTTTCTGATTGACTGTCTCGCTTGCTCATTCTTTTGGATATAGAACTGGATACCCTTGTGTCTCTTTATCAATCGAAGCTCACCTATTGCCAAAATAGACTTTCTAAAAATATTAAGTTGTTCCAAAGTCAAAATAAGGCCAAATCCGGGAGGCGGTGAAATTGACTAAAAATAGTTAAGTTGTTCCAAAGTCAAAATAAGGCCAATCTGGGATGTAGTAAAACTTACAAAAAATAGACTTTCTAAAAATAGGAGTTTCCAAAAATAGTAAGTTCATCAAAACACTCAAAATTTCACCAGCATGCGTATTTGAAAGATTTTTCCTTTCCATACTTAGCCAGATTTTTTATTTTTGATGTCATTTGAATGCTTTGGCACAATTCTAGAGTGGAGGGGGATTTTTCCTTTGAAGAAGAATTCCTTGTACGTGGAGAATTTTGTCACTTTAGCACAATTCCTTGGCAGTGGAGGATTTTGTCACTTGGGTGCAATTCCTTGGGTATCATGGAATTTTCCATGACTTAACCATTTTTGTCATCTTCATACCTATTTTGATCCATACTTGACCATTTCCCTCACACTTTCAATTTTGAGCTTTCTCAAGGATGTCATGGAATTTTTGTAACAGTCATTTTCACAAACTTCATGTTCCTTGGATCGACACTTGGCCATTTTCTTGCATTGCCTTCTCCCTTTGTTCCAGACTTAGCCACTTTTCACATTACTTTCATTAACTTGGCCATTTTCTTTGGCCTCATCGAACTTATGCCTATGAGCACATATGGGACCTGGTGCAAGATTTTGTACTTTGAGCACAATTCCATGCTACCCCTGGATTGACGCTCATGAGCTCATATGAGGCTGAGTAGTGGATTTTTCACTTTGGGCGGAATTCCTTGGCTCTAGTGGATCTGCACTCTTGGGTGCATTTCAGCCCAAGCGAAGGCTTTCATGTCTTGGGCGCTAATTCCTGAGTGTGGAGGATTTCTTCCTTTGGGCGCAAATCCATGTCTACAGTGGATTTTGTTCATGACTTAGTCATTTTTGCTCATTCTTCTGGAGATGGATGCTCTTCTGATTGTCATTTCATAACTGGAACTAGATGCCTTTTCTGATTTTTCCTCTTTTAGGTGCCTTTTTAGTGCTTTTCCACTTTCCTCAAGAGATGCTTTTTGGGTGCCCCTTTTTAGAAGATGCTTTTTCAGGAGATGCCTTTTTAAGATTTAGTAAATTTTTGACCAATTGCCAGACTTGTTCAACTTTTCGGATATAGAACTGGATACCCGTTTCCTCTTCTTCGGCTAGTGCTCATCTGACCCACCAAAAATAGACTTACTATAAATAGTAAGTTTGTTTAAATGCATAATTAGGGCAAACTGAGATGCAGTGAAACTTACTAAAAATAAACAATGCTAAAAATACTAAGTACTTCCAAACTCAAAATAAGGCCATTTCAAGACGCAATGGAACTTACTAAAAATAGAAATTTCCAAAAAATAGCAAGTATGTCAAAACATTCAAAATTTCATTGGCATTCTTTTTTGAAAGAACAATACTCATTCACACTTGACATGATTCACTGACAACCACACAATTTCCATTCTAGGAGCCAGGTGGACAACACTTTTCTTCTAGCCTTAGCCAATTTCACTGATTCTCATTTGAAACACGAGGAACCTTAGGGGACTAAGCCAAAAACTACCAAGAATGAAAGCCAAAAAGACAAGGCTATAGCAAAAGAGGGGGTCCCCATTTGCAATGGGGCAATGTGTGAAAAAGTATGTGATTTGCAAAGAGATATAAGTGGAATTAATCTTTCACTTCCATAATATCATTTCCAAGTGAATGGCACAAACTAAAGAGCTGTGCCAAGAAAATATTTCAATGCCAAACTCTTCTTTTCCCAATGTCTAAACCTTTAGTCTTCAAAATATTACAAACACCTTAATCCCAAATGATTTAGTTTCAACTTGAACATTTATATTGCCATCTTTATTTACAAGCCCAGCAAGACAAAAATATTGTCACCTATCCTTTTTAATAATCAAATTAAATTATTCACCTCATTGGCAATATATGTAAGCCTTTGAATTATGTGCCAAACTCCCACAAGTGACGCCAAATAAAATAAAAACTAATAAAATTACCTTCACAAATAAGCAAGAAACTCCAAGGCCTACAAATTTGTCTCCAGGGGAGACTTCACAAATTTGAAACAACCTACAGATATAGCGTGAGATACTTAGATGATATCTCCAGCCTGAATTGGGTTTTCATCCAATTCGAGTGTAGTCCCAAGGGTTTCTGTCCTCAAGAAACAAAAACTGAAACACGAAGCTCTCAGAGCTCTTCCAAAAAAAATCAATAAACCAAGCATGCTTGAATGAACCTCTCATTGTTCTTTTATAGCCCACCATAGAGACTCTTACCTCTTGATTTTCCTTTTTCTTTGTCTTTTTATTCCCCCTCTTTTAATTTAATTTGAACCTAGGGAAATAATGATAAAGTGACTTTATTAACTTTTCACTTAACTCACCATAAAAGTCAATTTAATGCTTTATTAAGTTAATTAAATAATATTACCCTTATGATTTACTTTTGAGGGATAATATTAATAATTAAAATTAATTACTTTTATGACATTAAATATTTATACTCCAAGGTCACATTAGAAAGGGACATTACAAGAACTCAAAGGTAGTCTTATATTTGTCCTTGGGTTTAACCCAAATCTGATGCTACCCAAACTACAAGTTAATCTTTGTGATGCAAGCTGCTCCATGTCACTTATCAATCAACTCGTCAATACAAGCTATTGGATATTGGTTGTTAATAGTTTGTGCATTCGATACTCAGTAATCAATGCACATCCTCATTGTGGTGTTCTCCTCCTTCACAAGAGCCACCAAAGATGTTAAGGGACTCGTGTTGGGCCTAATGTGTCAGCTCCTGTATAGTTTTCTATATCTCATCCTTGTAGGCATGAGGATGTTGATAGAGAGACATGATAACAAGTCTTATCCTTGCCTCCATCTCAATGGCATGTTGGAAACATGTATCTAGTGTTAGTCCTAAAAGTATGTCCCCTAACATAGGAGCCTTTGTCTAACAAGACTCAAATATATAGGTGATATTCATTCTCCCCTGAATTGGTGCCTCGTAGTATCACCTTTAACAGTCACACATGTAATCCAACTCACCTGGGCCCATCCCAAGAACCTCTATATCTAGTATTCTCAAACCTATGAAGCTGACACACCTATAACACCCTTAACAGTCTTTTCTTGTTGCTAGCCCACACATTTGAGTGTCATTCAGTAGTTATGTGAGAATTCAACAAGCAAATGCAGACACTTGATGCCCAAAACCATGTGATATCCACCTAGCATAATGACATGAAAATCATGAATGATATCACACACATCTGATATAACCTATAGTTGGCAAATGACCTACTTATAGGCCAATATTAGCAATCTGCCACTACCACCTCAAACCCTATAAATTCCTAAACTTTCAGCCTAAAATAATCTACCACCCCCAATTGATGAAGCTGCAGGTCACTCTCCCATCACGAGTGCCACTATACATGTTGCCCTCCAATCCTCTCCTTGATCAAACAGAACGGTGCCTCAGTGCTTCCACAATCTGCTTTGCAAATCTTTTTGTGAGATCAGTCAGATGTAGGCCTCCTTTCATTCCTAGTTTTTCATTTTGACTTCAATGTACATAAGTCATGAAGGATATGTCTATTCAAAACTCAACACTTTTTGCCCTGTGCTCAACATGGAGAACATCCAAGACATCCTCTTGCTGGTCACATATCCTCTTCCTACAACATGACTTCTCTCTGCAAGAGAGTGACTCTTAATAGTTTGGTGCCAATGACTTATTTCAATGAGGTGTTACGGTTAACCATTAAAGACAAGGATTCCCCTTCTGCACCATTACCAAAAGGCATAGTGGCATGTATTTGACCAGGCACCTACACACTTGCAAAGAGACTTATGAGCAAATTAAAATTTAGTAATTTACCAAGATAGATACAAATTCCTAGGCACACCCTACATGCAAAACTGATAACACCTCTGATGACCCTAATGACACTCTAAAACTCAATCTGTTCCTTGAGAGTTTCCATCCCAAAGAAAGTAAAATTGCCATGCCTGAAGGTTTCCGTCTACAAACACCAACAGCTGCTGTATACAGCCATCACACTTCTGCAAATAATATTGTTTTTTCTGCTTTTAATCTCACAAGCACCTTCTATTTTCTCTCAATACTCCTTATATTCCATGCTTCCCTTTTTCAATTCCTCAATCGATGGGAAATCCCAATCAGTTAATCAACAAGTCTAAGATAAGTTATAACTGAAATCTGAACCAGATAGCTGGCAGTTCCAACAAGGAATGCCCACTCCAACAGAACCACCTAAATCAGTTAGTTAACTTACACCTAAACAAAGTAACTATAACCCCACATTCCATTAATCTCAAAGAGGGGATCATTACAGAAATTGTGATACACAAAAGAAAAACAGAGGATAATCGAACAAATTTCTGATAACTAAACCTTGTCTGCTCAATCAAAGACTACAAGACACAGAATAACTTATCAGGAAAAACCTCATTACCATAAACAGAACTGAATCTTTGGATCCAAACTAGTTGTGTAAACATCATCACAGAAAGAGAATGTGTCTGAATGTACACAACTACAAGAAAGAACAGATGCATAAAATTGACAATGTGATGTCAATAGACCAAGCAACAGCATTACCACATACATCTCTAACAATGTGCAGAGATGTTCTGATGCAGTCACGGATGGAGGGTCCAGGACAGGACTGTCCAACTGCATAGCTTAGAGTTACACAGTGGAAATATCATGAAGAGAGCAAAGATTCTTATTGAATCAAAATAACATAATGGTAACAAGATACCTATTTGCCTACTACATGCAGATTATAGATTGGTTCACAAGCCACCGCAGGCCTATTACAGCTTACATGGTTACTTCCTAGCTTAATTCCAACTTGCTTACTTCCTAGCCAGTTAAATTCCGAACTCTTAACTTCTAACTAACTTCTATACATCGAACTGTCCTTTCTATACATCAAACACTTGATGCTTTATGAAACGTGTAGATCAGCTTCATCCTGATGATGAAGCACCAAGAGTTAATGCGTTATGCTGTAGTCCCATTTGAAGGTTGTCCTTGTCCTACTCTGTCTTGTGATGTATCGTGCTTGCTGCCACACAATACAAAAATGCTCCACACTGTTCGCCTAATGAATTCCATCCTATATGTTATGTATTGCAATTCTGCTAGGGATATCTTTTCAGAAACTAACCCAACTTAGTTGAAATCCAAATGTGCTCTATATGAGAGGTGGTTAATGTTGTTACAATGCGGAGAAATGCAATAAGGTTTATGTGGATGCTCCTGCATCAGACACCCAGGGATTTTTGAAAAGTGAGTCCCACACTTCGCTGAATCTGGAAGATACCCAAGGTGTTCAAGCTGCCTGTTAGATCCATGATGAGTCTTCTACTGATCTATCTCTCCACTTCACTAGGTGTTCCATATGCTATCAGTTTCTAGTGTTGCACCCAACTCTGCTTTCCAAAATATGCTCTATTTGGTCTTGTTGTTGTGGTAGTTGCTCCTTGAAAGAAACCTTTGCATCGCCTTCGCTTGAGTGTCCTCCATGAACATTTACAGAGCGGGCATGGGGTACCTAAGTGAAGAACCCAGTAACATAGAGTAAATGTAATTTTAGTTAGTCTGCAGATTTATTATTTTGTACATCTTATTTTGCAAATTTGTGGTGAGAAGATTATGTGTTCAAGAAAAAAAACTTTAGAGGCTAGCCATCCATGTTTTGTATCAACCTTGTGATGTGCCTATAGATGTGTTTGCAATTGGATCTTGTTTGATGTAATTCATACCAAGATGAGAAATGTGTTAACTTAAGATTAGCTCAATGACCTTGTCTTTATGCAATACAATTTAATCCTTCATGCCAAGAAGGTTGAGGGGAAAGAGCCTGATGATGAATTGCTTGAGGGACAGCAACAAAATTTTGACTTGAGCGCTGAAGATGAGGATGACATGCTTACAATGAAGATTTTGCAGAATTGGAAAGGGAAGCAGTAGAGATGGAAGAAACAAAATTAGTAGGAAAGGACACACTTGATGATACCCTCATTCTGGAGGAGGATAATTTTACCTTCCAAATTGAGGCAATGAATAGGAGTTCGAGAAATTGTAAAATGTTTGAGAGGTTTGTAATTTTCATTTTCTATTATGATGTTTAATCATCATAAGATATATTATGATGAACATTGTACTCTTTTTCTGACAATCTCTAACAGAAAATAGATTCTCTAAATTCATTCATTATGCCTCATGTATGTTATTTAAATTTATTTCATGAATTTATATGTTTGCTTTGTTAGATGATTCCAAGTCTGAGTCAAAATTTCAGCCTGCCGAGTCTAAGTTTTTTAACTATGAGTATAACAACTTGACTAAAAGGTACCTTGAGCTTTGAAGTCCTGTGACTCCCAAACGTAACATTCCAAATGGCTGTTGTTACATGTGTTACGTATAAAACTGTAAAAACAGAATTTGTAATCAAATGATTACTCAGAGACAAAACAGAAAGGTGCAGAGTTAACTTTTTATCCATAGGCTATTCCTCAAAACATTTCAAAAAAAAAAAGCTGTCAACAAGTAGTATTGATGATTGAAATAGTAGAACTTGTGATACAATGCTTTTTTAATGACATTAATAATGACTTAAACTTTGAATTTTGGACTTCTTTTAATTCTTACACAATTCGAGGTTATTTTGATGGATAATGATTAATATACTCTGATATTCTAAACTTCAGGCTTCCGAGCCTAGTACTTCTGACCGTGCATTACTATATAAGCTTCAACTACAGCGTCTGATCTTAATGACAAAGATGATTCATATTTTATCTGACAGCTGAATATCCTTGCTGACAAGTTTCATCAAAAAGCCTCTGCTTACCTGTCTATGTTTTCTAATCAGACCCTTTTATAATTCTCTAGTCCGTTCAGGATTGAAGCAAGCAGAGAACATATTCTTGAGGAAATGCACAAAGTAAATCTTGCAGCACAACAGAATAGGTAAATTACATTTTGAGCCTTTTGACTCTCTGTGCAAATTAAGATAGTTCGGCTCGCTTGATTCTTTTTGAAATGTGCGTTCCCACAAACCAAAAATCCAGGTGACTATAACATATTTTAATGAAATATGTCTGGTTTGAGAGCAATCTGCTGTGACCAGCCTCCTTTCCAGGGCTTTTGTGGCACTACGGCCTAGGCCTTTTCAGTTTCGCTTGCAGCATTGCGGTTGTTCTGCATTATGGCTAACACAGAGGCCAAGATTTCGTTGGATTGAAATGGGATCCTCTGTACTGATCGTAAGTGAGCTGAGGGAGTCTCTAATCTTAGAGGCAACTGTGCCCTGGGCTTTGGCTCTATAGAAATCCAATTATTTGGCATTAAAAAAAACATTTTTTTCAGTAATTAAATAATGCGCATAACGTCGAATTTTGTTGAACGGGATAAATTCAAGTGGTATATTACCATTCCACGGCAAATTTGAGTGGCACGAGAGTCGATTTCTTACTGCAAATAAGACTCTTCCCAATATTATTCATACGAGTGGTTTTCTCACATAGTATCAAAATTTGTGATGATTTAAATATTCAAGTGCATAGTTCATGGATGCACGAAACATATCCTTGAGACGTTGCATTTAATACTAAATGTTGATATCCATAGCGTCGGCAATCCGTACAAATGAGCATTATTTATTTTTTGGAGTAGAAATCAAGAATTCTTGTTAGATCGAAACAAATTTACAATAAACGACTACATAACGTATCATTAAAATTCAACCAAAAATACAGTGGGCAAATAGGGTAAAATGAAATGACAAAAAAGAAGAAAAAGGGTGTTACCTGGAGGGGCTGATCGACGCGCGAGAGCAGGTCGGCAGAGTGCTCGGGAAGGAGAGCCAGCAAGTTATTAAGCGCATTCTGTGATTGTGTAGGCGGCATTCTTCGCATCAGATCCATGGCTGCCTCCATTTCCGCCCTCGAGCTCTGATTGCAACTGGAAACCCCTTTTCAGGGCATAAGCTTAGCGATTCGATTTTTATGCTGCTGCTGCCGCCAGCTAAAAAAATATTTTTGTTCTTAAACAAACGCTGCCAAATATATACGCACAAAACGTATTAGGTGATGGAGAACAGCTCTGGGGTCCCCAAATGGGTATTAAGCCGCGTGCTTCCAAGAGGTAGGCGTTGGGAGGATCAACCTTTTTCTTCTTTAGCAGTTTATCTGGGTATTATAGGTGTACAGAAGCTACATTACTTTTCCAGCACATGCCTCGCAAACTCTGCCTTCTACGGAATGACATGTCATCAGCTAACTTATATTACCAGGTGCTTTTTTCTCTATCTATGTTACAGATAGGGGGTATGTGCTCCAAATGGCGGATAGGGTTTTGCATTGACAAGCATTTCATGTCACAAGCTTGCTCACACTCTTTTATGCTTGTTCACCTTCTTGTAATAGCAAGGATGTTGAGAAATGGGGGAGCTCATCATTGTTTTAAATAGAAAAAAGAATGAATTGTTCGAGGCTAAGTTTTCAAAGCTGACTATTCTATAGGCTATTTATATTTAGCCTCGCTCTTCTTTTCCTTATTTGTGAATATTATTATTAGTCATTTATACATTCACCCTTACTTTCATAGATTTCTTTCTTTATTTCTAGACTATCATTTTTATCATCTAAATAATTTTGTATTACTCAAGATCAATCTTGTAATATGTGTGAATGAATTCAAATTCAACCTTAGTTCACATTCAAATTTCAAATTTGTCATCCCTTTCTACTAACCATTATGAGTTAATATGTGTGTGTGCGCAAAATGTTGACTTGACATGCACAAGTTAAGTTATAGTACTCAAAGGCATTCAATGTCTCATTAATTAACATTCATAAATCAAGAGAAGTCGGCAATTATAAAGTGAAATCATTTAAACCACACTTTTATTTTCTAAATGGACAAAGACCATTGTCTACTTATAGGTCACTTGCATATTGGTGAATTGTGTCTTCAAATGTTTGTTCAAAATCATAAATTTGACCCATCCAAAGGTCTAACCTTGTTAAGAAAACTTTACCATAATGACCCAACATATTCCCTAAGGGTGATTATAGATATTGTGGTCCCTATATGCTTACCAAACATTGCAGAGCATGACAAAAAAAAGCTTTAAAAATCCACATTTTACTAGTTTAAATCCACGGCAAACTGAATCAAACCCATGGTGTTCAAGATTAAACCAATAAAACTAGTGTGCCTTAGGATTCTAAAATAGTCATCATACAAAACTCATAAATTCTCTAGAGATAGAAAAACAATTATACACGTCATCAACATCATTATTCCATTAACAATTCTAGAGTTTTTGATTAAGGTAAAATTAGGTTTTACATGGACCGGAAACCAGAGTTTAAAACAACATAAGATAGAGCATTAACACAATACAAAAAGGAACCCCTGCTGGAAAACCACAGTAGCGAACAAAAGACAGACTGTTTAAAAGAAAAAATAAGAGACAAAACCTACAGCAAAACATCTACCAGCTAGAACAAGCTAATTTTCTTTAATCATTTCCTTTGCCTTCTTCTGGAGATCTTCCATCTTCTAGATAGTTTATTGCAATTCCTTCAGCTCTGTAGGTTTTTCAGAAACCTTTCTCTGAGTGCGACCTCTAGTTCTCGTCCCCGGCCCTGTATTTCCAGTTTCCTCTTCAATAGTTATTGTGGTTCTTTCCAGCATGTTTCTTTCCAGATGATTATGCAGCATTTTCAGGTTCATTACTGTCACCTTCAGACCTTCATTGCTATGATTCAGGACACCTCTTATCATGTTGTCATGGTGGTTGATTTTAGTCTCTAAATTTTTCATCTTTTCTTTAACTTTCTTTTTCAACTCAGCAGTACCATCCTCTATAGACTTTTTATTTTTAACCTTATCAAAAAGCTTATTTTCCATTCTTCCCATCTTAGTCTTCATGTTATTCATAGTTTTTTCCATATCCTGAATATGGATCTCCATTTCCTACATTTCCTTCTTCCAGTCCCTATTCTCCTCCTGGTTCTCCTTTGTGTTCTTCTCCTCCTCGAACATACAGTCTTCCCTCTGAAGGGTATCGGAATCCTCTTTGTTATTGGCTTTCTCTAGCATGGCCATCTCATCCTTTCCATGCTCCCCTCTAGTAGAGTTCTCCTCTCTGGTATCACTAGCAGAAGGAAAGATACCAACCTCCTTTCCTTCATTATCTTGGCCACCTATAAAACCCTCTAAAGAAACATTCTCCACTTTATTAACCTCCTCTCTGGATTTGCCTTCCCCCATATCAGGCCTGGCATCATTCGTTTTATTCTCCAGAGGATCGTTCTGAGAAGAAATGACCTCCTCCATAGTGTGAGTTCCAACCTCCTCTTTCTCAGCATCCTCCATAATAACAGGGGTATCTTTTGATTTTTCTTTTGAGGAGTCACCATGGGTTCCTTCTTCTTCCTCATCCACTTCCTCCTTGTCTTCTCCTTCATCATGGCTAGTCTCCTCCTTGTCTTCATTCCCCTCCTCTAGCCACTCGTTCATTTCCTCTTCTTGATAACTTCCATAATCTTCCTCTTTCTCATTGCTTTTCTCTTCCTCTTCTGTCTCCTTCTCACTGTCTTCCACTAGAACACCCTTTCCACACAATTGGGGATTGAGCGCAGTCTCCTTCTCTATTGTATCCTTATCTTCAGAAGTAGCAAAAAGTTTCCTTTTTTTATCTTTCTTTTCTTGCTAGTCTCAGGTTCCTTCTCCTCCTCAATCTTCGCCTTTCTTTTCTCCTTGATTTTTTTAGGGATAGGGTCTGGAATGTTATCCCTAATGTGCTCAGAGATGAGGAGAATCAAGCCTTCATGCAGCACCGAGTTAGAAGCATTCTTTTTGTGCCCCGTAATGTTGCTATTTAGAGAGCTTAACAAGTAAAAAGGAAAAGAGATTCTCCTTTTGTGCCTAAAGTGGTTACCAAACACAAAATGGAAATTATAGATTTTTGAATACCACCCATCCAAAGTAAAGTATTCAATCATGGCCTTCAAAATTTTAGCCCAGAATTCGTCAATGTTAGAAATGTCCACATAGTCCCCCTTCCCCTTAGTCATTAGGGCTTTCTCATCAACAGTTTTGGGAAAAATTGCAAAGGCTTCAGTTCCTAGCTTATTATTGCCTCTATGAAAATGGGTACCATCAACAGGTAAGCCAGTAATTTCCGCTATGCTAGAAATAGAAAGCTTGAATGACTTGCCCCAAAGAAACACCTTACCATTGTTCCAGCCCTCCGCAAACAAAGTCATGATTCTTTTGTCGTGACCATGAAGCTTCTTCATAAACTGGGTAACCCCCCCTTTTTTCAGCTTCTTCCACACATCTTTGTCCTATCTCCATTTATCACAGTCAGAGGGTTCCTCCCTCTTCAGACCGCCTCCCATAATTTTCTTATTTTTCATGTACTGGTTCAACTTCTTTCCAGACTTCTCCTCCTTACTTCTCAGGTTCACAATGTTTTTTTTGTTATCGAAATTAACCCTTTGTCTGTGCCTTATTGTCTGCAAAGTAATGCTCCCACACTTCATCTTACATGCAAGCCACCTCAATAAATGATTCGTCTTATTCATCATTAACTTAAGTGATGTATCCTTCATGGTGATTAATTCTACAATACTTGATTAGACTAGAAATCTCACTCTTGAGATTCACTTCCCCTCTCCACTTTTGGATGACGTTAGACAAAGTACCATCGTTAGCCAACCTATCCACCAGTTTATTTCCTTCATGATATACATGGGTGACATGGCAGTCTTCAAAGGAGTTCATTAAATGTCTAATTTTGTTGATGATGTGTTCTATCGTCCACGAATTGACAGAGTTCCCTTTTATGGCATTAATTATATTTAGAGAGTCCCCTTCCAGCCATAATTTTGTGCAACCTAAATCTTTCGCCATTATAACCAAATATAGAGCCGCTTCTGCCTTCGTCACGTGGCTAGTTTGAATTCCAAGAGGGACAGCAATCGCTCCTAAGCAGTTTCCAGCATTATCTCTTAATATCCCTCCACCTCCAGCCCTTCCAGGATTACCTTTCGTCGAGCCATCAAAGTTCCCTTTAACCCAACCTTCTGGAGGCGCAGTCCACATAACATTATCCCTAGGATTTTGGGTCTGGCTCTTCTTTAATCTCTCCCACGAGATCTTATTGTTCTTCTCAGGATGAGGGTCCCAAAGACAGCTATCTTTCCTTCCCAAACTTCTAAAGTTTTCCATAATACTTCTAGCAACAGAATTCACAACCACTAAGGGAGGAGTCTTTTTCTCTCTAAAGATTCTATTGTTCCTCTCCTTCCAGATAAGCCAGGTGAAGTGGAGGAGGATAAATTTCTAGATAATCCTTGCATTGTGGTCATTAAAGGGACTCTACCACTGTTGAAAGAACTCCTAGATAGAGTTAGGTTTCACCCAACTGAAATCAAGGGAAGACATAGTAGAGTCCCACACCTCTCTAGTGAAAGAACAATGGATCATAAGGTGGTTACAATCCTCAGCTTCTTGACAACACAGGGCACATTTATTAGGCATTTGAAATCCTCTTCTCAAGAGGTTATCCTGTGTGAGGATTTTATTCTGAACAAGCAGCCAGAAAAATATGTTAATTTTAGGAGTAAGGTCCTTAATCCATACCTGCGCCCACAAAGGTTGAGCCTCATTAGGGAGGAGAAGCAATGAAGCGAAAGCAACAGAGAACTTTCCAGAAGTCGTCAGGCCCCAGATAATTTTGTCTTCTTCATTTTCTCTTATAAACTAGTTATTTAGTTGTTTTTTTAGATCTTTAAATCTTATATCCTTCTGCCCCAGGTCTATCCACTCTTCATTTTTCCAGTAATCATAAACCAGTTCTCCTATTGTGTTTTTACAATCTTGTATAGCATTCCCCCAATCTTCATTCTCTATTAGGGGCTTCTCTGACATCCATTTATCATTCCAAAAATGAATTTTCTTCCCATTTCCCAGCTTCCAAATAGCACCTTTGCAAATGAGATTCTCGCCTTTACTAATACTATTCCAAACAAAAGATCCTTGGATGTCATTTTGAGATTGGAGAATTCCTTCAAGATTATTTAGATGGTATTTCCTTTTCATTATCAAATTCCATTCTTTTTCCTCTTCAAATATTCTCCAGCATTGCTTTGCTAAGAGAGCTTTATTAGTGTAATTGATACTCCTTATTCCCAGACCCCCCATCTTTTTGGGCCTACAAATCTTCTCCCAGGCCACAAGACTAAGTCTCTTTTTCTCTTCCACCCCTGACCATAGGAACCTTTTCTGGATCTTCTCTATTAAGTCAGCAAATTTTTGAGGAATCCTGAATAAGCTTAGAGCATAGACCGACATATTTTGTAAAGTAGATTTTAGCAATTGAACTTTCCCACCTTGACTAAGGATCACCCCTTTCCAACCCACCAATTTCGTCTGAAATCTGTCAAGAATTTCATTCCAAAAATTAGCCTTTGGTTTTGAGCATAGAGGCAAGCCAAGATAAGAAGCTAGGAGGCTTCCTATCTTGCATCCAAGGATAGCAGAAATTCTATTCATTCTAGCTTCAGGGGTATTGAAGAAAAATAGGGCACTCTTCTCCTAGTTTATGATTTGACCAATAGCATTAGCATACACATTTAGTGCTTTTTTCATATTCCTTGCTTCCTTCACAGAAGATTCTCCCAGCAGGATCGTATCGTCAACAAATTGTTCATGCAAGCAGACAATCCCTCTAGAAGTTGGATGCAGTCCCGTAATCAAACCTTGAGAAACCTGATGAGATAGAGATCTCCCCAAACATTCCACCATTATAGCAAAAAGAATTGGAGATATAGGATCGCCTTAACGAAGCCCTCTGGATGGTCTGAAGAAAGGAGAGGATCCCCCATTCACAATCACCGAAGAAGAGACAGTCGTAACAAGTTGCATAATGATTTTAATCACTCCCTCATCAAAACCAAAAGCCTGAAGAATTTTCATAAGAAACTCCTAATCGACCCTATCATAGGCCTTTGATAGGTCAAGTTTCATCAGGAACCCCTGCTTTTTTTATTTCTCCAGCGAATGGATATTCTCATGAACAACCATGATCAAGTCCAAAATTTGTCTTCCTGACACAAAACCATTTTGTTGAGGAGAAATGAGATGGGGGAGAATCTTGAGAATTATTGAAGTCAAAACTTTAGATATGATCTTGTACAGCGAATTACAAAGACTAATAGGTCTAAAGCTATCAGCTGTGTTAGCTCTCAATTTTTTTGGTATCAAAGCTATAAAGGTAGAGTTGAGCTCTTTAAGCAAGGACTTAGAGCCATAGAATTCTTTCACTGCACTACAAATATCATCCTCTATAATATCCCAGAAGTGTTGAAAGAAAAACATTTGAAACCCATCCGGCCCAGGGGATTTTTCTCCTTCAAAAGACTAGATAGCTTTGGTTATTTCCTCCTTTCAAGGAATAGATTTAAGAAAGAGATTATCCTCAGCCACCAACAGCGTAGGAATGGAATTCAACAAATTGTTCTAATCATCTAGATTAAGGCCTGGTTCTTTAGTTAGGATCGAAGCAAAATGGCCCATCATGTCTTTCCTTGTCTCTTCCTCTTTATTAAGAGTGCCCCTTTGGGTAATCAGAGAGTTGATTCTATTCATAGCTTTGTGTTTCATAGCTGTTAGATGGAAGAATCTCGTATTTCTGTAACCCACTTTCAACCAAAGAGACCTAGATCTCTGTCTCCAGAAAGTTTCTTCTTTAGTTATAATATTGCGGTACTCCACCAGGATAATATTCTCTTCTTTTCTAGTTTCTTTCGTCAATCATGTGCTCTGTATCTTATCTTGAATCTCTTTCAGATCAATTTGAATTTTTCTTTTGATTTAGAATATATCACCAAAGACATCCTTATTCCAATGTCTAACTTTAGACTTGATGTTCGCCATTTTTCTTGCCACCTAGAACATAGCCTTTCCTTCCACTTTAATACTCCACCACTCCTCAATTTTTTTTTTGAAATCAGGGTGATTCAGCCACATTTTCTCTAGTCTAAAAGGAGAATTACCTTTACCTTTGAAGGTATTAGCTATAAAGGAAATAGGAAAATGATTCAATTAAGAGCAGAAAGAGAGCAAGAGAACTTGGCAAGCCACCCAGGAGAAACAAGGACTCTGTCAAGCTTGACCTGAATGAGATCCACACCAACTCTCCTATTAGTCCAAGTAAAATCAATTCCTTCCAGGTCTATATCCAATAAACTTTCATTAGATATAAATTCCATAAACTCAACTCTACTGTCCACTTGGGTATTGTTCCCTCCTTTCTTGTCAGTATCTTTCAAGGGAGTATTAAAGTCTCCCATCATCAACCAGTTGTCATCTGGGAAATCCTTTCTAAAATCATGAATCCTTTTCCAAAGGTGAAAGTGACCAGATTTAGTATTAGGGGCATACACATTAATTAGGGTCCAGTCAAAGTTATCCTTGATACTGCTAACTGTAACTGCAAGGAAATTCTTATCTTCTTTCAATAGGACGCAAGAGAAGCTTATAGAGTTCCAAAAAATGGCCAAACCTCCAGAATCCCCTACAACATCACTACTCAACTTGTCCCCATTCTTCAGCAAATTTAATTTAACTATCTTTTCTTTTACCATTTTAGTTTCTTGTATAAGCAGAATATCAGGCTTAGACTCTCTAACTAGATTCCTAATCACATCATGTTTATGAGGACTATTAAGACCTCTTATGTTCCAAGATAAAATTTTCATTAAAAATTTGGAGGATAGACCTGGTCGATGGTACATTGCCTACCATCCACAATATTCTATTTGGCTTCTAGTTCTCTTTGATCCTTCTCGGACGCTCTACCCCTTTCTCTTTTAGGTGTGCCTGTGTCCGCCTTTTGTTGTTGACCTCTCGTCATAACTCCTCCTGATTTGAGTAGGCCCCCTTTTTTATTTGATTTAGAAGCTGAGCCTCCATTTGTTGCCTTAGCTTTAGTTGTTCCTAACGCAGGGGTCAGATCCTTCAGATTTTTAGATTGAGATCCAGAGCCCGCTCCAACTAGAGACCTATTGTTCTTCTTTTTAACACTAATCCAAGGGCTTTTGTTCTTTGTTTCCACTATTTCAGAGTCCTCCTTCTGATCTTTGGCTCTTTCATCTTTAGAATCATGCTCTATCAAGTTGCCATTTGATGCTTCACTACTAATTTGTTCTAAAACAAACTGAGTTTCAAAGACCATTTGCGGGCTTTGATAACACATCCTCTCTTCTGATATAAATAGGCTATCCTCAACCCTTGAACCCATTAGATGTTTAGTCTGGGACGTGTTTTCATGATTTTCTGTAGAAGAGGCTACCAAAGAATCCCCTTCAGCATTCTATTTTCCTCAACAAAGCATTCACCATCCTTAGGCCCTTCTGTCTCATTTGACTCATTTGGTTTGATCGCCTACTTCTCTTTAGAGCTTTGGTTTGCTTCCTTATTCTCTAGGAGATTATGTGATTCTCCTATTTTCTTCCTCCATTCCCACTTCTTAGTAATTATAGACTCTTGACCTTTCTTCTCTAATTCTTTCTTCAAGGGACAAAGTTTTGCCCAGTGACCTGCTTTTCTGCAAGTAAGACACACAAAAGGGGAAGATTCATATTCTATTTCTTGGGTCCATTTTCCAACTTTCAATCTGAGACAAATGACTTGGGGTAGTTCAGTATCATGCTGGATATTGACACAAATTCTCGCATACACTTATCTAGATCAGGCAACAGTCATCGAATCTATTGTCAATAGTTCACCAAAAGGTTCAGCCATCACCACCAATATATCCTCATGCCAATACTCTAGAGGGAGACCCGAAAATCTAACCCAAACAGGAGCGGAGACAAAAAAAATTTCATTGTAATCTAGGTTAGTAGTCCACTTCTGCAATGATAAGGAAGATTTTCCCCACATCCAAGGTCCTTCTGTTAAAACTTTTGAAAGATCCTCCCCATTAGAGAATAAAAAGGAGAAGAAACCTTTCGGCATTGCTGCTACATCCACCTATCCTTTGAGATTCCATTTTTGAAGCATAAAAGACCTCACCAGATCTATATTTAGTCTAGGCCCCGAAAACTTTCCTATCAAAGTTGAAGCCATTCTTGAAATAGTATGATCGATTATTTGATCAAGAATATTCAAGCCTATCACACCTTTCTCAAGATCTGAAGCTATATCAATTTTTGGGAAGGAAGATTTTCCTGTCGGTTTAACCCCAAAAAGACAACTCCATTTACCCTTACCTTGAAACGAGTTCCTCCCATGTGATGGTTCTTCTGGCTTTTTTGTTGACCCAATATTTTTCTCAGAAGGACCATCTTTTCCCCCTTTTTCTTCCGTTGGGCCCAAGACAAGACCACTATCCTTAACCGGATGGGCCAGACTAGCCCCACCAGCATTTTCCCCATCAATTGGCATGGGGACAGTCTTTTCTTCCGCAGATTTCTCTGTGACCTCCGCAGATCCTGGTACAGGAACCGATTTTGCCTCCTGACCAAGATCATCCTTCATCCCCTTCAGTCGAGAATTCAAATATTTTTTTCCCACTCTAACGCTCTCTCCTCCTCCTCCCTCTCGTTCTCACTGCATAGAAACATATGGACCACTGTCCATATATTTTTCTCAGAAGGACTAGCTTTTCCCCCTTTTTCTTCCTCTGGGCCCAGGACAGGACCACTATCCTTAACCGGATGGGCCAAACTAGCCCCACCAGCATTGTCCCCATCAGTTGGCATGGGGACAGTCTTTTCTTCCACAAATTTCTTTGTGACCTCCGTAGATCTTGGTATAGGAACCGATTCTACCTCCCGACCATCTTGCATCCCCTCCAGCCGGGAATTCAAATATTTTTTTCCCGCTCTAACAATTCTAGAGTTAAGCACCCCTCACCATCACATTTAATTTGTTGAACATGGAACTTCATTATTCAATCCTTCATTTCTAACTTTGATTGTGTTTGTATTTTTAGCATCAACGTTTCGAATCACACTTGTGACCTATCATCGAGATGAGAGAGAGTTGCAGACCTAGCCTATCTTAAAATTATGTTTTTACATACCCTGCACTCTCTCTCATCCTGATGATGGATCACAGAGTGTGATTTGAAATGTTGATGCTAAAAATACAAACACAATCAAAGCTAGAAATGAATGATTGAATTCAAATGGATTGTGGAAATTTGATTATGTTAAACTTCATTATTATTAAAAATAAAAGATAATAAAATCAATACAAATGTACAAGAGAACACAAGATTTGTGTGGAAGTTGTAATGATGGAAAAACCACACTGAGAATATCTCACAATATATGAAAAGTATTATAATGAGGCTCACTACCAGACTTGTAGCCAAGATTCACTATCTTGATGCAAGATGCAAATGACTTGTTGCAAAGACTCACTATCTTTGAGCAAGATACAAAGGACCTATAGAAGAGACTTGCCTTCTTAGCGCAGGATGCATGAAAAGAAATATAATGTATAAGCCTTCAGCATATTGCTTCCACCAAACTCCTTAGAAAGCATATGTTTTTGACATAATGTCTCAAGCAATCATTCATCAATTTTGCTTTGCAACTTCCACCACACATACCTACTTCCTCAAAGTTCACATCTTCTATAACTCACACTCATTCCACACTCAACGCACTTTGAAACTAATTTGATCCTCTATATATACATCATATCAGCAATAAAAGCATGATCAATTAGCTCTACCTAAGCAATGACCCCAACAAGGTTGGCCTCAACATCACAGTATGATGAAAGTATTCCAAACTAGGAGAAAGATCGGGGGACCTAAAAACATCTTATTTCATCTTACAATATAGTTGTAAATATTAAATACATTGGTGCACATCCTCCAAAATCAGCAACAAGGTAACACATAGATGTAGCATGTAGTACATCACCTATTGGCCCAAAAACTTGACAACTAACTAAATTTTCTCAAAGAAGATCATAACAAGGCATAATAGGACCCAAATACCACTCATCAAAATATCCAAAACTTGCAAAAAACCCCAAATGAAAAGTATAAGAAGGAATATTAACCTTGTTGGTCAAACCTCCAGAAGTTAGATAGAAACCAACTTCAAACACAATGTAGCACCCACTAGTAGAAATTTGGAAAATAAATAATTAGGTGACTAAAATGTTCAGTCACGACAACTAAAAATGACTAAATTCTACTTATTTTTTGCAACACGGCTATAAATGACTAAATAAATTTGGTTCTCAAATAAAAATCACAACTAAATAATTAGTTACACCAATAAAAATGACTAAATAAATGACTATTTCTATGACTGTGACTAAAAAATTGTTGGGAGATATGATTGTTGTATTTTTACAAATGGGCCCATTTAGGTGTCCTCGGTGGGATGATTTGAGACCTTAAGATTGAAGATCAAAGTTAGTCATTGGAGTCCTAGTCTAATCCCACAATTCCTTATAATATTCCTTGTCATCTTCAACAACAAAGACTCAAGGATGCTAAGGCAGTAAATCTTCTCCTTGCTTTTCATTTTTTAGTAATGTATCTAGTTATTTTAAGATACTAGGGCTTTCATTTGTCAGATCTTATTTATTATAATTTGATACACTATTTCTAATGGATTTAGATATATTAATTGTTGTCTAATTCATGTTTTCAACCTTAATTGTATAGAGAGTTATAATTTTGATAGTTTGTGTCTTCATTATGAGTCATTTCTTAGGTATATGTTTTATATTGTCTTAGAGTTGTTTATGTTTTTTTATTCATTTTAAGTTATAAGAGGGTTTATGTGTTAGAGGAAGCTCCTTGATTTACAAGGTTTCAAAAGTGTATTTTATATGTTAAAGGGGTTTGTCATTTGTTTCAAATCTTAAATGTTTCACCATTTAGTATTTTAAAATTGTCAATTTGTTGAAACTAAGAGTTAAAAAGAAGAAACCATGTGGCCTTTAAAAATAGGAGGGGGATTTGAGTTTCACTTTTGATAAAGATTCATGATTCTAGGCCTTAACTCAAGTAAAGGAGAGTTCCAAAGGAAATGAACCCTAAACTTACACTTCAATCCTTCAATGGTCATCAATAGTAGCACATTTGCAAAGATAATAGTGAGTTTGTATTGAAGAGGAGAAATAGAAGTTTAAAATCACACCATAATATTCATGAACTGTGGCTTGTTTCAAGGAAATAGTAGTTTTGCAATGTGTAACAACATTTGAACTTGTTGTTGGTTTCAAACAATGGATAGACTATTGAGCATAACACCTTGACTTAGAGACATGTTGTATTTACTAGATAGCTATCAAATTCCACCATTAAAACTCATTTACTTATCAACCTAGGGACATTTAACTTGAAATGTAACATCACAATATGTGCACTAAGAGCTTTTAAGAGCCATACTATTTTAACTTAAACCATTAAACTACTAAACTATATATCATAAAGGAAATACAATAAATGACTTAACCATTACCTGTTGTGAATGAACTCAACTCAAACTTATGTTGAAACAGTAATTCCTCAACTAATAAAGATGACTACTTTGTTTTTCCTAGGCTGCAAGAACAAACACAGAATTGTAGCTATGTGGCTATAGGGATAGTCAACTACTAAACTACCATAAACAGATTATAAACATCTAATATTAATCTACATAAATAACATAAGTAGAATTCCAGTTATCTCGACCAACCAACTTCTAAGGAAAGTTGGGAGAATTTATAGAAAAAATACTATAACCAACTAACTACTTCGGGCACTCAATTCCTTACAATGAGGAAGAGGGATTTTATTAAAAACATGAAATCAAGAACAAGAAAGTGAAACAAAGTATGTCTTTGTTCCAATCATTACTTCACATCACAATTTTATCTATATTTTCTCTATCATCATGCATGGTAAGTAAATAAGAAGAAAAATGTTCTTCTAACTAATCGAAGGAATCTAATGTAGATGAAATAGCTGGATTATCGCTCATAATAGTATTGACTCCTTCCTTAATTATTTTTCTTGACCTTTTCAACAAAACCGCCACATCTTGGTGATGGCATTACTCCTTCTCAACTTCCCTTGGACTTTTTCAAATAGCTGGATCAATGAGGTTAGAACACATAGATCCTAACACCTACATCATTATTTAAAATACAACACTAGTCATAATTTATCCATGAAAATATAATTAGATTACATTCATTTGGGGTTCAAGGTTTTTATCAAAAAGGACACAAGATATAGTAAGATAGTTCAACAACATGACTTAAAATAGGTATCAAACCACAAAGTTCAAGAATTGAAAAGGTAAAACAAAGTCTAGGTTAACATAAAAGTTGACAAACAAAAGACATAAATGGGGCTCATCATCTCCCCCCCAACTTAAGCTCTTGATGGACCTCCAGTAGGAGGATTCTAATTCTCATTATATGCTAGCAGACTAAAGTTTCCCACTATGGTTTGCCCCTAAGTCTTTGCAATCAAATTCTAGTAAAACCCTTGATCTTTCTTCAAATTTTCCCACAAGGGTCTCTCCTAGTTGACATCATAAAAAGTGTCAACTTCCCAATGTGGTACAAGCTGCCATAATAGTAGTGGATGGAAAATTAATGGGATCCACTATGTTGGTTTTTACCCAGCTGTATATACATTGTCACTATGTGAAGGGCTACATGGTAGTTTTTCAAAGAGTAAATCTCAACCTTCTACAAATTAGTTGACAACCAATTATATTTTTGAGCTAGGTGCCCAAAAAATGTTTTAATTGAAGTACCCATTTCTTCAAGTCCTTTATGATCCTCTTCACATAATTTCATGACTTTATCCTTTTGATTAGGGTTATATATTAACTTGTTCCATTCATATAAAATCTTGTCATCGTCAACTTTGGCTTGAAGGGGTAGGGGTAAAATCTATTCTATATCCTCATATTCTATTTGTTGTTCACCTCTGCTATTTTCATTTTGTGCATATGACATAAAGGATCTCAAATAAATATCACTAATGAATAGCAATGGATTTCATTGTGAATCTAAGGGAACACCATAGTTTTGTAGATAAAATTTAATAAAGTAAATTCTTATGTGGAGGAATGGTTTTTTTATAGGAAACATAAAATCTTTAGGGGCAATAAGGGATGAGGGAAGTCATGAGAGTTCCCTAGGCAACTTATAAGAAAGGTGCAATTCTATAAGTTGTGGTACCAAGGTACTTACAATTTGTATCTGATCTTTCAAGTTTGCAATTTCTTCATCTTTTTCTCTCATTTTTTCTTGTAACTGGTATTTTTATTTCTTACATCCCCTATCTCTTTCTTTCATCAATTTCCATAATTTCAATGCAACACAATCCCATGGGGATGAGGATAGTGTGATTATATTTACTTTAACCAAATTTGTTTGTTGTTGTTGATCCCCTCCTCCTTTATTTATTGCTACCTTCTATGTTGCTATTACAAGGTTTTCCAATATAGTTTTAGTTTTTTCCTCATCCAATGGTTGCTTTGTAATCAAACCTTTATGCCCTTGTTCATTTTCAAAACCAAATCCCAAATTAAGCTCAACTTGTATATTACCTGAGTCAAGTGAAACTTCTTCAATATTCTATGATTGACTAACCTCCTTAACTTGGTTACTATCCATGTCTCTCTTTGATGTTAAAGTATTTTTCAATGTTGGAGGTCATTTTCTTATCCTATACTCTTTTGTTTGTTCCTCCCCTTCATCGGATAAAGTGTCCTTTATTTTAGTTGATATTGGAATTTAGGTGGCCTTTGTTTCCTTTCCCCCAATTGATTTTCTAGGCTTTCCCCTAAGCCTATTACTCCTAATATTTTTCACATAAGTCTTTTTAACTTCTTTTTGTGAACCTTATGATGGTTCTATAGTTTTTTTGGCCTTTCTAGTGGCTACAAGTTGCTATGCATCTATATCCTTCCTCTTTGGAATTTTAGGGCTTTTAGGTTTAGAAATTTTAACTTTATCGTTCTTCTTAATGTTATTTGTTTCCTTATCAACTGATTTATTTTTTAATGCACTTCTAGCCCTAGTATATATTCTTGATACCGGGGTCTCTACTAGGGTATAGCTAGGATTATAATTGGTTTCTTTACTAGATCTAGTTGAAGGAGTTCCTCTCATAGTAGTATTTTCACTAGAGGATTGTGTAGGGAATGACTTAGAAGATGAAGCCCCCTATCAATTCAATTGTATCCTTGGATGTTAGTTTAATTATACCCTTAGCCCTTGTGATTCTTTGGGTTAAAGGTTTCCCAACAAGTCCTACATCTACTAGTCTAACCCTTTTAATTTTCAAGAAATCATTCCAACTCATGCCTAGTTGTGTTTCTTCAAGGATTTTTTTTAATTAATAATTAAATCAAATAGTGGTGAGAGACAAACTGAACACTACCTTTTTTTACTTTGTCTTCCATTTTCTTGAGCATATTGTCAAAGAAATTGGGCACATTTATCAGTTGTCCATATTTGAGATGACTTAGAAGTTTGAAATGAACACTATGAAGTTGAGACTATCAACCCTCACATGTCAAGTACATCATAATGTAGGTTTCTCTAGGAGTCCATTCTAGTGGCAAAGACAATGTTTGTGTCCCTTAACTACTAGCATCCAATGGAGCATCACTTGGTAGTGTGAATTCAACCCTATCTGATCTTGCATCCTTGTCTTTTGGGAATGTCTCCCTTATTGTTGGAAGTCCTATAATCTCTATAATTATTTGCTTTGTGACCATAATATTCAATCCCTTGACCAATTCTTGGTCATTTCTTAGAGTATTATCAAACTCCAAAGCCACTTGATTATTAAAATTGCCTAACTTCACAAAATAATCAAGTCATCCACTCCTATATATAGGCTCACGGTCCTAGTCTTATAAAATGAGGTCATGTCCCAATAGCTCATGGAAAATTGGAGGGCCTCCCATTCCTACAAGTTTTCACTCTCCAAATTCCTTTTTCTCTACACAAAATTCCTTATAAATGCCAATTGATAAATTATCCTTTAGAAACCTTCTTCTCTCTACACTTCAGAATCCCCTTTTTCTTTACAAAAATCTTTCTTACTCTACAACCCAAATGCTTCTCATGCAATCGTAATCCTCAAAAATTCAAATGAAAGGAAATATGATATAATCTTAGGTCACTTCGAAAGGTTATCACAAAAGATTACATTTTTAGGTGTATAATCAAAGTACAAAAATAAAGAGGAACAATACAGTGAAATAAATGACTTTACATTAGAAACCTTGGGATATATGTGTTACTATAACTATAACTCATAGTAATGTTGGAGATTGTTTAACTGATGATGATGATAATGAAGACCGACCAAGATTAGAGGGATACAAGATAGTAGAAAGGTTAGATATGTTATTGTCTTTTCATTGATGTCAAGCAATTGATTTCAGGTTTACATTATGTTGCCATATCATTTGATATATGATATAAGTTGAATGAATTAAGGAGAAGAAGAAATGAGATGTTGTGAAGTTGAAGAACTTAAATGGGCAATTGATACAATTCAGACAATGTTAAGATTATGTTGATATAATTATTTTCTACCTAACATATGATTATGTTAAGTTAGTAAAGCATGGTAATGAAGATTTGTCAAGTCAGTAAGCAAAATAGTTTTGGCTATCGAGTAGGAAAAGTCAATCGGTAAAGAGAGAAATTTATTCGGTAAGAAGAAAGTATGTTTTTGTAAAGGCAAAGGAAATCAAGGCACTGAACATAACAGTTTTAGGCACTGAGTGAAGTTAACCAAAATTCAGAGTTATCTATTGAGCAAGGAATATATATTAAATATAATGATCAGAACGACATTTAATGATTAGATATGATGATATGGAAGGTTATGATGATAAGGATAGTTAGTTAGAGAGATCTACGATTAGGAAAATTCATGATGATGATCTATGGCTTAGATCTAAATGGTTAAAAAAGAAGGAACAAGTTTCAAGAAAATTTCAAGTTCCTAGGTGAAAGTAAAACGTATTACCGAGATCTAGATACAATGAATAAGTTTATGAAATGAATTGAACAACTGAGATTGATCAAAGGAAAATGTAATAGAGGAGATTAAGAGACAAAATATGTCTATATAAAGGATGGTTTTGTATGGACAAATGGTTGGCAAAGTGAAGAGTTGATAAGTCACTGAATGAAGCGGCAAAGAAGGAACAAAGAGACTCTAAGTCAGAAAGTAGGATCTAATGAAGTGTTGAAGCCAGGGAAAAGTGAAGAATTGAAGTGAAGATAGAAGAGTGCACAAAGGATCTGGTTATGCAAAAATAGTTGCACATTTACAGGTTAATATATTTACTATTGCCTATTAGCATTTGCAATTGAGAAATATCTTAACATAGTGGACTTAACAGTCTTATTGTAAAATCCTTGAAAAAGGGAACATTCTAAAGAGTGTTTGAAGCCCTTTAACCAAACCACTCCTAACAGGGTGAAGATCCTAATAAATATGAGGTAAATCCCTTGACTAGTTCACACCTAATAGTGTATATTGCAATCTTTAACCAGATTGGCTCTTAACTAAGTGTACTTCAGAAGAGTATTTTATTAGTGGGTGATAATTCCCACAATGGTTTTTCCTAAAGTTGGGTTTCCACGTTAAATACTGGTGTTACATGTGATGAATGGTTTATGTGAATTTTATTGTGTTTGATAAAGTTTATTTACTATTTTTGATAAATAGTGAATTATGTTTAACTGAGCTGGCACCAAGTTAATCAGAGAAAAGCTTTTAGGTATTTGAAATCAGAATTACTAATTCACCCCCCCTCCTTGTAATCCAAAAATTGGTATCAGAGCTAAGTACTATGAAGAGATAAGTTTAAAAGACTTGAGTAAAATATTTGAAGATGTATAGGATACAAGTACCTAAGTTAAACAAGGAAAGTTTCTCAACATGGTGAATCGGGATGAGATTGTATCTATTTGGGATTAGAGAATCTACACTAAATCTTTTGGATAATAAATACACTCCACCACCTCCTAGACCTATGATAGTTGATTAGATGAGAGAAAAGCAGAAACACAACTCAATAATTATTGAGATTGCTTCTTCCCTCACCAATGTTGAATTCAATAATGTTAAGGACTGTGTTAACTCAAGAGATATGTGGGACAAGCTTACACTTATTTAAGGAGGAGATCAACATGTACATAAAACTAAGGTTGATAGTCTTAGAGGAAAGTATGATGAAATGAGAATGAAAGATGAAGAGAACATTATAAAATATAGTTGCAGAATCAAGGCAACTGTTAGTGCCATCATAGGTGTTGGTGGATCATTGACTAATGAAGAAGTGGTAAGTAAAATTATGAGAACTCTTTCTTCCAAGTATGCTATTAGAGTATCTACTATTCAAGAATTGAGATCTATACCAAATAATGTTGTTACTCTTGAAGCCCTAATTGGTAATTTGACTGCATTTGAGCTAAGTAATTATGATAATAGTCTACCGACTATTGAAACAACCTTCAAATCATCTATGAACATTGGACCTTCAATAAAATAAAGAAAGAATCATAGTAATTCATATGGAAATAAATATGACAATATCCTAATGGAAGAGAAAGAACAAGAGGAATTGGAAGCATTGCTGGCTAAGAGACTACCGAGAGGTAAAGGAAAGTACAAAGGCAAATTACCCTTGAAATATTTTAATTGTAATAAGATTGGTTATATTGCATCTAGATGTCTTGAAAATGACAAGAATGATAAGAATGAAAAGAGAGACAACCGACACCGAATATTTAGATATTATAAGGACAAAGGTAAGAAGTCTTGCTACCTAGCTAAGGAAGGTGTAATTGATGATGAATCCGATGATACAAAAGAAGGATATGAAGTTGTTTATGTAGCTATAAAGGAAGATTCAAATGAAGAAAAATATGAAGATGAAAAAGTGCTTGTTTCTCTGTAAGTAAACCTGACCCATGGATTATTGATAGTGGATGTTCACCTCATATAACTGGCAATATTGACAAATTTGAGAACCTAGAAGAGTATGATGGAGGATTTGTCAGATTTGGCAATGATGATCCATATCTTGTTAAAGGAAAAGGAGACATTATATTTAATGAAAAGATGTGATGTGATGATGCATATTGGGTTAAAGGACTAAACTATAATCTATTAAGTGTTGCACAACTGGACAATACTGGTCATCGACTAGAATTTCAAAATAGAAAGGTGAGATCTATGGTACTGATGGAGATCCGATTGAAACTGGTGAACAATCAAAAGGTAACCTATTTTATCTTGATACTCCTACAAAGAGTTGCTTATTTATTAAAATTGAAGATGTGTGGTTATGGCATAAAATACTCTGTCATGTAAATTTTGATAACATGATTAAAGTGAGTTAAAATAATAGAGTAAGAGGTCTACCGAAATTATGCAAACTTGATAAAGTGATGTGCAAGGAATGTCAGATTGGTAAGATGACTAAAGGAATGTCAGATTGGTAAGATGACTAAGTCAAGTTTTTGAAGAAAATCTTATTCTACCAATGGTATTTTGGAATTAGTTCATACTAACCTTTGTGGTCCTATAAAGATACAAAGCTATTATGGAGATCGGTATTTTATTTTTTTTGTTGATGACTATTCAAGAATGATGAATGTTATCTTTCTAAAAGAAAAGTCTGATGCATTCCAAATGTTTAAGTGGTATGAATCTACAGTTGGAAAGGAAATAGGTAAACAAATGAAATGTTTAAGATCTGATAGAGGAGGTGAATTTATCTCTGATGAATTTACTATCTTCTGCAATGAAAACAGAATCAAAAGATAATATCTGCACTGAGGACTCCACAAAAAAATGGTATAGCTAAGAGAAAGAATAGATCTATAGTTGATTGTGCTAGAACTTTGTTAATTGACAAAAAGGTTGCACAAACATTTTGGAGAGAAGCCATAAGTACTGTTGTCTACACACTCAACCAAGTATAATTGAAGAAAGGCACAAACAAGACCCCTTATGAACTTTGGTATGGGCATACACTGAATGTAAATTACTTTAAAAAATTTGGAAGTAGGTGTTACATACTGAAAGGTGCTAGAAATGGAAAGTTTGACTCAAAAGGAGATGAAGGTATATTCCTAGGATATTCATCAAAGAGAAAAGCATATAAATATTTGAATAAGTTTACTGATAAAATTATTGAAAGTGAAAATGTGAGGATTGATGAATTTATAGAAAGGAATGAAGAAGATAGCAAAAAGGAACTTGAGGATTACAAAAGATTTGTGTATGTACATGAAGGTAATTTAGTTGATACAATCAAGCTACTACAACAAGAAATCAAGGATAAAATTGAGCCTCCACCGAGAGATGAAAACACTAATGAACAGTCTACCGAGCTTGTATTAGAAAAATATGTGAGAAGACACCACTCACAAAGTAGAATTATTGGAGATAAGAGCACAAGAGTCATGACAATAAGTAATTTGAATTGTAACACATGTTTAATTTCTAAGTTTGAGCCAAGATTAGTCAAGGATTCACTAGGAAATGAAGACTAGATTAATGCAATGAAAGAGGAAATTGATCAGATTGAAAAGAATAACACTTGGTCACTAGTACCGAGACCTAAGACTAAGAATATGATAGGAACAAAGTGGAATTTTAGAAATAAACTCAATGAGAAAGGAGATGTGATAAAAAATAAAGCAATATTAGTCTAAAAAGGGTATGCACAAGAAGAAGGTATTGACTATGGTGAGACATTTGCCCCTGTTGCTAGATTAGAGGGTGTAAGAATATTACTTGCATATGCTACCTATAAAGGATTTAAAGTTTATCAAATGGATGTTAAGTGTACATTTTTAAATGGAATTCTTGAAGAAGAATTCTACATTTGAACAACCTGAAGGATTTTTTCAAAATTCTAACAAGGATATGGTCTACAAACTACACAAGGCACTCTATGGATTTAAGCAAGCACCCTGAGCACGGTATGAAAGACTACACTCATATTTAGTTAAGATTGGATTTCAAAGGGTAGGTGATAACAATAATTTACATTTGAAATGTGATAGTACTAATAAGATTTTGATTGTTGATATATTTTTTTGATGACATTATATTTGGAGGAAATGAGATAATGTCTAAATAATTTGTTGAAGAGATGAGAAAGGAATTTGAGATGTCTATGATTGGAGATATTAAATTCTTTATTAGACTACAAACTCAATAAGTCAAGGATGGGATCTACATAACACAATCTAAGTATATCAAGGAGATCCTAAAAATATTCAATATAGAAGAATCAAAATCAGTTGGAACACCGATGGCTACTAGTTGTAAATTGTCAAAAGAAAATGACACAAAGGAAGTGAATGAGACACTTTACCAATCCATGATTGGTAAACTACATTATGTTGTACATAATAGGCCTGATATTGCACATTCAGTAGGTATTGTGGCAAGGTTTTCTGCCAACCCCAAGGCAACACATATGTTTGCAGTTAAAAGGATATTTAGATATCTGAAAGGGACTGAAGATTTCGGTCTATTATATACAAAATGAGGAGATTTTGATCTCAAGGTAAATATTGATGCTGACTGGGCTAGAAATATTGCTTTCTTTTTATGAGAAAGATAAGTGACATGGTTAAGCAAGAAACAAAGTTGCATTTCACAATCTATTGTCGAAGTTGAGTATGTTGTTGCAGCTATGAATTGTTATAATATTGTGTGTATCAAACAATTACTTGAAGGTATGCAAGAAGAGATTACTGATCTAGTTATAATTTATTGTGATAAATACTAGTGCTATAAATATATCAAAGAATCTGGTGATGCATTCAAAGACAAAACATATATCTATTTAAGTATCACTACTTGAGAGAGAAAGTACAATATAAGAATGTGACATTGGAGATGTGAATTCTAAAGAGTAGATAGCTGATATATTTACCAAACCACTACTGAAGGATACTTTTGAGTATCTCTGAGGTAAATTAGGGGTTATTCTCTTATCTAATGTTTACTAAGGCATGATGCATGCTACATCAATTCAAGTATACAATAGAATATCTATTTTGTGAGTTGATGCTAGTGTTCACTCTTTAGGTGAAGCCTGAAGTTGTGAAAAATGTTTATGACTGCAATGAGAGATAAATACATTTGAGGTATAATTTTACTGTCTAAGAAACTTTTTAGGATTTTTATGTCTTTGGAATTATTGTCAAAGAGGGAGATGAATGAGAATGATGATAAATAGATCAAAGAAGGAGAATATTGTTGATGCACTAATTGCATAAAGGAGAACTAATAAGATCAAAAAAAGATGTTAAAGAGGGACAGTATAGGAGATCTATAAGAGAAGATGATTATTATTGAAAGAGGGAGAACATGTATAGAAGAAGATCAAGTACAAAAAAGGAAAAGTTACAGCTTAGAGAGAGTCAATGAATGTCAGCGAAGTGTACCATCATCAATTAAACACTGAATAATTATTAGTGTTGCCATCAATGCCAAAGAGGGAGATTATTACTATAACTGATAGTAATGTTGGAGACTGTTTAACTGCTGGTGATGATGATGAAGACCAACCAAGATCAAAGGAATACAAGATAGTAGAAAGGTTAGACTAGTTATTGTCTTGTCATTAATGTCAAGCAATTGATTTCTAATTTATATTATGTTGTCATATCATTAAGTATATAATATAAGTTGAATGAATTAAGGAGAAGAAGAAATGAGATGTTGTGAAGTTAAAGAACTTAAATGGGCAACTGATATAGATCAAACAATGTTAATATTATGTTGATATAATTTTTTTCTACCTAACATATAATTATGTTAAGCTGGTAAAGCATGGTAATGAAGATTTGTCAAGTCGGTAAGCAAAACAATTTTGGATATCGAGCAGGAAAAATCAATTGGTAAAGAGAGAAATTTATTCAGTAAGAGCAGAGTATGTTTTGGTAAAGGAAAAGGAACTCAAGGCACTGAACATAAAATTCTTAGGCAACGAGTGAAGTTAACTAAAATTCAGAGTTATCTACCAAGTAAGGAACAAATATTAAATACAATGATCAGAACAATATTTAATGATTAGCTATGATGAGCTGGAAGGTTATGATGATAAGGAAAGTTAGTTAGAGAGATATACGATTAGGAAAATTCATGATGATGATATACGACTTAGATCTAAATGGTTAAAATAGAAGGAACAAGTTTCAAGAAAAGTTTGAGTTTCTAGGTGAAAGTAAAACATGTTACCGAGATCTAGATACAATGAATAAGTTTATGGAATGAATTGAACAACTGAGATTGATAAAAGGAAAATGCAATAGAGGAAATTAAGAGGAAAAACATGTCTATATAAAGGATGATTTTGTATGTACAAATGACTAGCAAAGTGAAGAGTTGATAAGTCACCAACTGAAGCAGTAAAGGATTCTGAGTCAGAAAGAAGGATCTGATGAAGTGTTGAAACTAGTGGAAAGTGAAGAATTGAAGTGAAGATAGAAGATCACACAAAGGATCTAGTTATGCAAAGATAGTTGCACATTTACAAGTCAATATATTTAATGTTTCTTATTATCATTTGTAACAGAGAAATCTCTTAACAAAGTGGACATAACTATATTATTGTGAAATCCTTGAAAAAGGTAAGATTATAAAGAGTGTTTAAAGCCCTTTAACCAAGCCACTCCTAATAGGGTGAAGATCCTAACAGATCTTAGGTAAATCCCTTGACCGGGTCAAACCTAATAGTGTGTATTATAATATTTAACCAGATTGGCTCTTAACCAAATGTACTTTAGAAGAGTATTTTCTTAGTGGGTGATAATTACCACAGTATTTTTTCCAAGAGCTGGGTTTCCACACTAAATACTAGTGTTACATGTGATGAATGGTTTATGTGAATTTTATTGTGTTTGATAAATTTTATTTACTATTGTCGGTAAATAGTGAATTGAATTTAACCGAGGTGACACTGAGTTAATCAGAGAAAATATTTTTAGGTATTTGGAATCAAGGATTACTGATTCACCCCCCCCCCCCTTCGTAATCCAACAATATTAAATTTTGTTAGAACAAACTATAAACATGCATTTAAATTTGAAAAACCAAAAAATTAAGATGTGACAAATTCCTCCCCCTACTTAAATTAACACAAGTGTCCATATATGTGAAAATATAGAGACTATTGGATATAATAAAAATATATAATCATAAAAATGATTAAAGTTGTAATTTAAATCTTGATTAATTAGAGATCTTATACTTACCTCACAATTATAACCAAGGTGGTGCGTTGTGATGAGTTACTCTACATGCGAATTGAAAATTTGGAAAATTGAATGTTTAGAAATGATGGTGAAGTGGATGTGACAAATAAGAAAATGGAATGAGGTGGATGTAACATGGAATAAAAATAGAAAGAATTATTTCCATGTGGACATGGAAAATTTATTTTGAAAAATATCACATGTTCATTAAGTACGTAGTGATCCCTGAAGACCACTATGATCAACTGCATGAAGAGTGTCATTGTTGGACTTTGTAAACTACTTCATAAACTCTATTAATATAGGTCTAATTACTAAGAGGGGGGGGGGGGGGGGGGTGAATCAGTAATCGACAAATTTTCTAATTTAAAACTATTCAAACTTTGTGCACTAAAACTTTCATCATCAACTAGTATAGATATTGCAATGTCCCCGCCAGGGAACCCATAAGGGAAAGGTCTAAAGTACAAGGAAAAGTAAATAATTTTTTTTTATATCATTAATAAGAACTTATTTGATAATCTTACATATGAACATGTCCAAGTAAAGGTTCCCTTAATTTTTGATACTTTTGTAGAAACAACTGATTCAATTAACAAACTCATGAATTCTTTTTTCTTATAACATTTAACTTTTAGAAAAGATATATGAATAAATAACATATTTATTCCTTCATAAAATTAAGTACATATATCTCTTCATCTTTTAGTTTCTTTCTTTTTTTATTTTATTTTTTATCGATAAAAGGCCTAGGTGATGATTAATTTTATAGATTATTAAAATAAAATACATGAGTCTCCATTCAGTGCGGGCACTAGTAGGAAATAATGGAGAAGAAAACCTCTAGTCTTGCCTAGGACAATTGTCCAGCATATTAAAGATAGATCATAACCCTATTTACAAAGCTATTGAGATAGGGGCATTCCCCTATTTACATAAACTAGAAAGGTAGGGGCATTCCCCTCTTTATATGAAATAAGATAGAAAGATAAAGATATCCCCTTATTTACACTGTTTAATTATAGTTTACATCATGAACTTGCATTACTATACACTCTTATCTTGAGTCAAAATGTCATCTTAAGAACCATTTATCTTTGAAGAAAGCCAAGGGAGATAGTCTTCATCCAGAGTTTATTCTAAACTTTTTCCTATTCACACACTTGGTCTAACCTTATATACTTGTTAGAAATCATTCTTGCCTATCTTAAAGACTAACTATATCTAAAAATTAAGGAGTAATTCACCCCCTTCCCTGCATTCATCCCTCAGTTAGTGTAACATATATGAAATTTATTAAGTGCCTTATTAAAATAGCTTGAAACAATAAGGCAGATTGCTAACTATTTCCTCGGAATTGAAAGAAACATCTCCAAAATTTGCCTTATTTTTAAAAATATACATCCTTATTTAAGCCAACTATAATCTATTGTTACCCAAGCCATACATTTTTACAGAATACATATAAGAGGACATAAAATCTTGTAGTAGGAAGTACCATTAAAGTTCAGAAAAAAGGAGAATTATTCAATGTCTAGTGAGTACAACCTTTCTTGGTATGTATATATTTATATATATACATATATGTTTATCTATAAATATTCATGAGTTGGTATTAATTTATGTAAATCTGTATCTTCATATTAGTTTATATGTATAAACAAATGTGTATAGATATGAATCTATATTAATATAATGTACTAGGTTTGTAGTTGCATACTTTAATTATATTGAAATAAGGGTAATGAATCGACAGGTTTTTATTTTCCTAAGTCTACTACTAATGTTGTTGTTTGATTACATGCTTGATCCTAATCTTAATTTTAATCCTATATTTAAGACGCGATAGTTTTTACACCTTAGACATGAATTAATGGATTTTTTGGAATAGCCTCTGTTATTATCCATCTTTTTATCAATTATGAATAAACGAAACTCTTAGATATATTGAAAAGAGACACTATTGTATGAGAATGCTTCTAGAAACATATAGTTCCATTTCTTCATCCTCCATCTCTTCTGGGATGTCGTAACCTTCTACCCTCCAGTAGTTTAATAACTAGTCCTTCTCCATTTCTTTATTTAGGAGTTATTTGTAGAGAAACTCCAAATTCCTAGACATTTCAAGCTAGTGAATGTTGAAACTCTTTGAATGTCATCATTGGTATACGCTAAGAATTGGGGATGTCCTTAAGGTTCTCTATTTCTATCTTCATCATGATCTTTGGATATGGTATCGTCAGATGATTGTCTATACTATGCACCATTCTCTCTAGACCTCCTAAAAAACCTTCTTCAAAGATAATCTTCACTATTTTAATGATCTCTTCTTTCCTGCAATTGACAAAGGTGGAGAGGGAAATAAAATATCCCACAATGCTCCCATTTATTTTGAAAGTGAACTCATTATCGAAGTGGTGGTCTCCCATCCCTTTCTCTAGTTCCCTCCTAGCAAAATCAAAGATTGGGTTGAGAATTATATTCCACCTTAATGGTTTTATCACTCCCCTAAATGCCATCGCTCGATAGTCATTTAGAGAAAAAGTTAGAAGCCTAGATTCCATTCTCAATAATGTGATTTGTAGTCTCCTAACAAAATTATTGGTTATGTTTTCTGTGCTATGCTAAGTCTTCTGTAATTGTCTCTATAAATGTGAATTTGCAGTATTCCCTAATAATTGTGCTTACATGTTAATCTCTACAATTATTGGTTTGCATACGTAATGGTCATAATTATACCAGACCTTCATATTAATTGATGATTGCAAGGCTACACATTTTATTTTATAACTTTAAAGATTACTTGCTCATGATATGATGGTTATCATCACTCCTATTAATTGAAAAGGTGAATGTATAATTTAATAATAATTTTGATAGGCACTATTTTTTAGAACTTATCAAATCATGATCAAGATAGTAATTCCTAAATCAAAGCATGATTGAGTAATCTTATAAAAGACTTTAAGATAATAATGGTAAGATCGTGCAAAGAAGAGTTTGGGGAGGGGATATTAGAGAGAATGAGGGACCTAGTATTTTTCAATGAATACTTATTGTCTACTCAAACAATGATCTAAGTACTAAATGTTAGAAATGGGAAATACTGAGAGGGTGGGGGGGGGGGGGGTAATTAGTATTTCACAAACTTTTACTTTTGCCCAATTATGGATATAAGAAATTAACTTGAAGCTTGCATAAGAAACTAAACTAAGTAAATTGAATAACAAGCATAACAATAAAATGAATGAACTCATAACATCATGTTTTTTCTCGAGGAAACCCTGGCCAAGGGAAAACCCCGGTGGGGATGGTACTCACAATTGATCCACTAATCAAAAGTATCTGGTTAAGGATGATGACCCTGTTAGGAGTCTGTTACATACATATAGTGTCTCCGTCTTGGTTAAAAGACTTTAGGCTTTGTTAGATGCCTCAACCCTGTTAGGATTTTCTATTACAAAATAAGATGTTTGCAAGATGAGCTCACTGCCCAAACATGCAATATACAATGATAGCTTCAAATACAAAAGGTAACATACAAAAACCTTTTACTATTGCCGAATAACTTTATTATTTTGATCTAGATTTTTAGGCTCTTCGCTCTAATATACAATAATTGCTTCTTTTCTTCTTACAACATACAATTTTGCATCATATATAAACTTCTTACAATTTCATCATACTACATACTACTTTGCATTACATTATTCTTACTTATATACAAGCTATTACAAAATAACTTCCTTTCGACTTACAATACATTATACTCTCCTCAAAATATAAATTCATTATATGCTGCCTTAGGGTTAATGTACAGGATGTCATCCCTAATTAGTTAAGTCATTATTTTGATAAACAAAATAATCTCTTAACTCAATATAATCATATTCTGTCTTCTGCTCTATTCTAGTCGACTCAACACTGTCTCTGTAAAACATTAATATCTTCTTCCCTACATGTCATACAGACTTGTGCTCTCAGATGTAGCTTTGATATACATAGAATGATCTATGTTCAAGTGTGCATGTACTAAACCTACTTTTGTGAACATCGCTAATCAAAACTATCTCTGTGAAGACTGGTAATCATTGTTATACTTTAGACAATTTTCAAGTGCGCTCATACAAAACTTCTTCTTGCGATCATGTTGTCTTAATGCTAAGTATATGTTTCCATAATGATAACATTTTGATATCCTAGTTAGCCAAATTTCCAACAATCTCCCCCTTTGTCATTGGTGGTAGCATATGGGAAAATTGGCTAAGTCCCAAAAACTTTTATTACAAAATTGAAAAAGTGTAACATATGGCCATTAAAAAAATTTGTGGATTATACATGTCTATACATGTCTACTTATTTCTCCAAAATGATACTCCCCCTAAGAGTATACTTCATACTATTCCACATATCTATATCTTCTATATATATTCAATTTTCATACTATATTACTCCTCCTTTGACAACAATGACAAAGGTGTCAATTATATATAAGTATGTCAAAAATTGTTTTACCTCCTTGATCTTAATACTGCAAAGCTAGAAGACTCGCTACACAATCTGTAAAAGTCACCTTTAGATTTTTTATTTCCTTGTCCCATGTCTTCTTTACTGAGTCAAAAATGCTGAGTAATGTACATAGTCTGTAAGATGCTATCTCAACTTCCTTAGGGTTTGCATATGCGAACTTTCCATATGATGTCTTTGATGACAAACATTCTTCTAGTTGACTTTCCACACTACTGATCTTCAATGATAGATGCTCTCTGAGTAGAGAGAATCTCTTCATTTTCCTCTCTTTTTCATCCTCAAGAAGTTGTTGGCAAGTTGGCTATATTGGTGTATATGACTTAATATAGTGTTGTCATTATGGCAACAAATTTATACAGTAGTTTGGAGTCAGTGCACCTGATGTAAAGATCAGAATTTGGTCAAGTGTTGAAGACTGGATTTATGGTATGCACCCTGGAAGTTAAGTTAGTTAGACTATATTGATGCTTAGTCTATGGGCGCATAATCAGATGTGCAAGAAAGAGAAAGATACAGTTAGTTGAAGTTGCACAACCAGTGTGTGCCAGTGAAGAACAGAGCATGGAGCTGACAGTTAGTATTTTGGTTTGCGATTATAATGTAATATTGTAAAGACTATGCACCCATTGTATTTAGGTTTTTGACATGTTTATATGTTTAATTGTAAGCACACTTAAGCCAATTCATTTGGAAGCGTTGTTTGTAATAAGTTATAGGGCCAACCTAGTTGTTTATTTTGTATGAGCGTATAAATATAAGATGCACCCATTGTATTCGGTATGGAAGTTGATAGAGAGTTGTGATAAGTAGAGAAGCAGTATGTGAAGAGTTAGGAAGATGTATTAGAGCTTTGCAAGAGGTCAAAGCATCAACACATCAAAGGAATTGATATGACAAGCAGTGTCATAGTGACAGTTCATCTTGCAAATATAGTGTGTATTTGAGATCAGAAGGTTGTAGCCTTCACCATTTGAGCAGTGAACTCTAGGATAGTGATTCCACTCCCCTAAGATGGATTATTGTAAAATACTCCTAATAGGGTCCGACCCTTAACAAGGTCTACTGTACTTAAAGCATTGTAAAACAACTCCTAATAGGGTTAAGGATCTTCTAACAAGGATCACAAAACACTAGTGCAGAATATTAGTGGGTGTCAATTCCCACCGAGGTTTTTACCTATTTGGGTTTCCCCGTAACCATATTGGTTTCATGTGTTGATTTCATGTTCATGTTTATGTGAATGTTTAATTCAGTACTTAAGCATTTAAGTTCAACATAAAGGTTAAAGTGAAAATTTAAAATATAGTGAACACTGATTCACCCCCCCCTCTCAGTGTTCCCATTCCTAACATAAGTCTTATTTCATCATAGATTTTGCTTGCTTTCTTCTCAATATTTGTGATTTTCACATTAGGACTCTGCAAGTCATTTACTGTTGCTTGCAACTTTGCTTCCTTATTCTTCATCTTCTCTGATATTTCTGATGTGTGGTTGTGGGATAGTGTACATTGGATGTACAATGCTTTTCCTCTCTCTAAGCAATTTCTCAACTCTTTTATGCATATATCCAAGTTATCCAAATCATTTCTAATGTTCTGACAAACAACTTGAAATAATTGTGCATCGTGGGCTGCTTGAGCTTTGACTAATGCATTATCTAACAAATTAGTGAATTCAATGTCAAAAGCCTTGATTACTTCTTTAGCTTTATCTTGGGGATAAACCTCACTAACTTTAGTTGATATCACTCCTTGAAGTTTGCTGGTTACTTCAAGTAACATTCCTTCCAAGCTTTTTACCTTCTTATTCTTTCCAATTATCTTATTTAGGGATGAGATCAACTCTATTTGATCATCATCGTTAACTTTAGCTCCTAAGCTTGCAAAAATTGATTTAATAGGTGGTCTAGATGGAATTTTTGTCATTCTCGTAGTCTGTGAAACAATTTTAGTCTGCTCTTCTTGCACCACATGCTCCTCTTATGCTACTTTAATTTGAATTTCTTCCTTCTTCTTTACTAATCTTACTTCTATAACTTCTTATTTATTTTTTGCTTCATCCTTCTGCTCATCAACTTCTATCAAATTGCCAACATTGGCTCCTTGATCATTAAATGGATTTTCTTCTTTGTCTAAGGTAATGTTTATGCCTTCAATGTTCATAGACTCATCTTCAATGTTGACGGAGGGTGGTGGAATTAGTGTTGATTTAGTTTGTTGTTCTTCTTCTACTGCATGTTCCGATTCACTGACTATTTCTCCCGGTCTAGAGGTCATTACCTTTACAACTGCTTCCTCAGTTTCTTTGTTTATCTCTTCATAATTACCTCCCATTATGAGTGTTGTCCTTCTTTTCCTTCTTAGATGTGTACTAAGGTTCTTCATGATTTCTTTGAAGTGATCTTCATCCTTAATCTCACAAATTTTTCTTACATACCTTTCTCTTATGCCTTTGTCCTCTTCTATAACTCTCTTCTTCCTACTTACCAACTTCTCATATAAGTTATCAGGAATCTTGCCTTTTATATCTTCAAACTTTTTGTCAGCAAGAATCATATGTTTGAAAAATACATTTTCAAGATTCATCTTCTCAAAGTTATTATACATTTCATAATACTTGTTTAGTTTGGTGAAATCCCCCTCATTTATGATCAAAGGGTTCACTTTGTCTATCTTAGGCTTCCATTGTTTCTTTTTATTGCTGCCTGCCTCTTCATCCGCTTGTGGCTTCTCTATTGATGTCCTTATCCTTTCTACTAGAGAATAGATAGTTTTATGCCTCTTGTGCGGTCCACTTGCCATCTCTTTAACTCTCTTAGTAGGTGTAGTGGAGGTGGATCTAGTGGATTTCCTTACTACTGGCTCATCCAATTCTACAATCTCTTCATCAATATCCTAAATATCTTTAGTAGGGGTTGCATGGGTTGTCAAGGGTGGAAATGTCAACATATATTTATGTTCAATGTCCCTAATTGCTACTAATGTATGCTTCACAATGAAAAATTCATGTTCGGTCATGCCTGTATCCTTTAATATTTTCTTGATTATGTTTTTGATTAAGGTAATTGTAGGTTTTGAAGGGGCCCCAAAACCCTTTAACAAGGCTAAGAAAAGAAAGCATAGAAACACTTAGATACAATGATCTATCCCAACTAAGGATATAAACCAAAAGGGTCAAAACCTAAATTTTGTAATAAGTACTGAAAAACCTAAAGACCAAAAAACATGAAAAAAAACTCCTAGGGGAATAGAATAGAAAAGCAACCAGCAACTGAATTACTTCATCATTTTAAGGAGGTTCTCAGACTCCTCCATCTGATTTTGCATGTTTTTGATTGACTCCTTCAGATTGGCAATGTTTATGCCCTAAGCCACAATCATCTTTCTGGTATTGGATCTGGTTCTGGTACTCAGACCAAGCTGTAGAATATCCTCATTCCCCTATTCTTTATCTTTTTTGTTATCAGTTTGATTTCCTTCCAGCACATCGCAAAGAGCTTTGAGATTGTCCATAGTTGTTTTCATACTTGTATTTGATAGGCTAATTAGGTTCTTTAGCATGGTTTCATTGTTATTGATTTTCTCATTAATCAAACTTATCACCGATTCCATAACCTTGTTAATATTATCTTATAGCATAGTACTTTTAATAGAAACCTCCCCAAAAACATCCTTATCTTTTTTGTACATATCAACATCATTCCTCATCTTATCAATGACATCCTCCAGCAGATCATTCCTTGCTTCTAGATTTTTACATCTATGCAAGTCTTGGATGTCATTATGAACCCATTTGTCTATGTTATAGCCATACATGGCTTTATTCCTTGCCATTTGAATCATAGTCATACTGACAGTTCTCTTCACTTTGAAATCCCTGTCCCATAATTCCTCCTCAAGGCTTTTTTTCCTTGGGTATTCTCTTTGGGCTCTACAGTATTGTTCCTTGGGATTTCAGGGGGGGGGGTGATCTACCCTCACATTCCTCTTCATCACTGACAATTTATTTTTCAGACTCCAGATTATCATTGTTGACCTGAATTTCCTATTCCATAGTCCTCAACTCCTCATTGCTAGTAGCTTCCTTAGTAAAGTTAGTAGGACTCTCCTTACTATCTTCATTATCTTCATTAGTATCATGCACCTCCTAAATCTCCTCATTATCCTTCTCTTGGTTACTCTCTTCAGCACCACCTAGATTCTTAGGATTATTCTTAACGCTTTGATCAGTAGAGTCCAACTTATCATTGACATTATTGTTACCCTCCAGAATATCATTCCCTTGATCAGTGCTAAAATAAACCTCCATTATGTCAATAATGTTTTTGACACCTCCTTAGGATTCACTTTGACCTTGTCTTGGGTAGCATCAGTACCATGGATACCCATAACTTCCTTATCTACAACTGAATTAGAGATGGTCACTTTACCCTTTCCAGAGCTCTCACTGATGTAATCTTCCTCTTTCACATTATCAACATTCCCCGAGGAAACCAACTCATCCACATGACCAACCTTCAACTTAGAGCATTCAACCAAAGGAGAAGGGATTGAATTAGGAGTCAGGGAATTAGGGACTTTCTTTTTATTGGAAACTTTCTTCCTAGGACCTGATGCAACATGATTCTTCCACTTTTTACAGGTGATCTGGGTAGGAATCAGGTTAGGAATGTGGTCCCTGGCATACTCTGTAATGAGTAAAATTAAGCCCTCATAAAGGATAGGGGTATCCCTAACCCTATGGTCTATGATGCTCTGGTTAAGGGCACTAAACATGAAAAAGGGAAGGAAACCCTAGTGTCATGCCTGAAATGGTTAACCAGTAAGAAATGGTAATTCTAGACTCTAGAGTATCTACCCTCAAGAGTGAAGTACTCCATTATAACCCTTATAATCGAGCCCCAAATAGCCTTGATGTTGTCCAAATTGACATAATCATACTCACCTTTAACCAGGAGGGCACATTCTTCATCAGTTTCAGGAAAATTTGTATAATCTTTGTTTCCTAATTTCTTCTCCTTGGAATAATGTATACCCTCAAGCAAGAGACCTGTAATTTCTACTAAGAGTTCCAAAGATAGAGTAAAAGACTTACCCGCCAAGTTAATTAACCTGGCCTTTATCCCACCCTTCCAAAAATGCTCTGGAGATGTCCTTATTATTCCCATGCAGTCAACTTAGATAATGGTGTACTTTACCCTTTTTGAGCTTCCTCCAGACATCTTTCTCATGCCTCCATTTGTAGTCCTTAGGTTCCTCTCTCTTGAGTTCCCCTCCCATATTAGCCTGATTCTCTTTGAGACAATGCTCATAGATATGACTTAGCTTAGTATCCTGATTTTGGTTTCTCCAATCACTTTGACTTATGCCAAAAAGCATCAAGTAATGAATTTTATAGAAGAACTCATGTTTATTAGCCCAAGAAGCATGCAAGTTCAGAGAAGTGCGACAAGAGTTAATCATATTTTGGCACTTCACTTTCAAATCCATCCATTTTGGAAATAAATTTTGATGTGTGATCATTTAATTAAGGAGGTCCTTCTCCATGTGCCACATCACCTTCGACTTTCTTGAGATCAAACTAATGTCATATTGTAACATCATTACAAATATTTCCTTCACTTTGATTAACTCTATCATAATTGATACACGAGTTAATCTCATCATTGAATTTAGAGGAACCATACCATTTATGGGTAATGTCACTTTTAACCCCAATATTGGCTAACCTATCCGCAACCTGGTTAGTTTCGTGGTAGTTATGGGTGACATGAAAAGATTCAAGACTAACGGTTATTTTTTTGATTTTCTCAATGATATGCTTTATAGTCCAGGAAGAGATGCTAATGCCTTTAATGTTATTAACAATGTTAAGAGAATCAGCCAGACTTTTTTGCACCCAATTTCTTCTGCCAGCATCATAATATTAAGGGCAGCCATTGCCTCAGCTCTATGATTCAACCACATTCCCATGGGAGTAGCTATAGCTCCAACACAGTTACCATTCCAATCTCTCAAAACACCACCACCTCCTGAAGCACCCAGATTTCCCTTTGAAGCCCCATCAAAGTTAGCTTTGATCCAACCGTATGGAGGAGCCATCTAGGTAGCATTATCTCTCGGGTTAGGAGATTGGGATTTAGATTGAGAGAAATTCCATTTACTAATATCCTCTTTAGAGACTTGGGCCTTCATCTTCTCATTATTACTACTAATGGAACTAAAATAGTTTTCCTCCAGTCCTCTGCAAATTAAATTAGCAACAACTTTTAGATTAGAATATTTCTCCCTAAAGATTCTTTTGTTCCTTTCCTTCTAGATACACCAGCAAAAGTGAGGGGCAATGAGTTTCCAAAATTCTTTGGCTAGATCACTAGAAAATGGACAACTCCATTGTATAATAAAATTTTGCCAAGACCAAGGGAAGAACCAACAAAGATCCCTTTTTTTAAGGATAAGATCCCAAACCCTACGGGTATAGGAGCAATGTAACATTAAATGATCAAAAGATTTTGAGTCCTCCATACAAGGACAACATCTATTAATAAGGTAAATACCCCTTTTATACAAATTATCAAGAGTTAGAGGTTTATTTTGAACAAGGACCCAAAAGAAAAAAATTAATTTTAGGCGTAAGATACTTATACCACACACTCAAGCACATAGGTTTATCTCCCATAGAGAAATGCATAGCACAGGTAGAAGCCACTATGTAAACTCCATTAGTAGTAGGGGCCCATATCACCTTGTCTTGGGAGTTATCCTTGATGAACCAGGTATTTAACTCCTACATAAGAGGGACAAATCTTCTGTCTATTGAATCAATGTTCTTCCATTTGTTTTCCTACCAATAGTCTTTAACTTTTGTCCCAAAAGTTTCTTTAGCTTGATCAATGTCGTGTTTCCAATCTTGATTAGTAGAGAGAGGCTCTTTTTGGATCCACATATCATCCCAAAAGTCAATTTTTTGACCATCCCCCAGTTTCCATCTCTTCACCTCCAAAACAATATCTTTAGCTGAACTTATACTATTCCAAATGTAGGAACCATTCATATTTTCTCCATTAATAATATAGTCCTCAAAGGTGCTGGAATTGAATAAGTATTTATTTCTCAATATATCATTCCATTATTTTCTATCACCATAGGTTCTCCATAGTTGTTTTTCCAAAAGAGCTTTATTAACCAATTTAATAGGTCTCAGACCGAGACCCTCTCTACTCTTGGGTTTGCAAACCTTATCCCAAGCAACCAAACTAATTCTTTTCTTTTCTTCCACTCTAGACCATAGGAAGTTTTTTTGGATTTGGTCAATTAACATGGCAAATTTATGAGGAATCTTAAACAAACTCAACGCATAAACATGAAGATTTTGAAGAGTGGATTTAAGCAGTTGGATTTTTCCAGAGTTACTTAAAAGCATCCCTTTCCAACTAGCTAACTTATGGTTAAATTTGTCAATGATCAAGTTCCAAAAGGTTTCTGGAGGCTTAAGGCATAAAGGAAGGCCCAAGTAGGAGGAGGGAAGGCTCCCTATATTGCAAACAAGGATTTTAGATATCTTCATCTATCTCTCTTGAGGAGTATTAACAAAGAAAATAAAGCTCTTATTCCAATTGATGAGTTGACCAGAGGCCATAGTATAAGTGACAAGAGCTTTCTTCAAGTTTCTCACTTCTTTCATTGTAGCTTCTCCCATAATGAGTGTATCATCAAAAAACTGCTCATGAGAACAAATAGATCTGATAGAAGAAGGTTGAAGACCAGATATTTTACCCTCTTTGACCAATTTATTAAGGAACCTTCTCAAGTATTCAGCAAGGATGGTAAACAAAATCAGAGAAATAGGGTCACCCTGTCTAAGGCCTCTAGAGGGTTTGAAGAATTGCAAAGATCTTCCATTCACAATAATAGAGGAAGAAACAGTAGAGACTAATTGACTAATAAGTTTAATAACCCCACTCTCAAAACCAAAGGAGCAAAGAACTTTCTGAAGAAACTGCCAGTCGACCCTATCATAAGCTTTTGATAGGTCTAATTTCATCAAGAAGCCTTTTTTTTTGTAGCTTCCAATGAATGAATATTTTCATGAGCTACAATGATAGAGTCCAAAATCTACCTTCCAGGGACAAAGCCATTCTACTGGGGGAAATAATAGAAGGCAAAATAGAGAGCAGTCTAGAAGTGAGGACTTTAGAAATGATTTTGTACACAGGATTGAAAAGACTAATCGGTCTAAAAGCTTCAACTGAGTTTGCACCAAGCATTTTAGGGATCAAAACCAAGAACATAGCATTCAGTTCTCTGAGAAGGGTTTTGGTGCCAAAGAATTCTTTAACAACATCCTGGAAATCTTTACCAGTTATATCCCAAAACTGTTGGAAGAAGAAGAGAGGGAACCAATCAGGGCTCGAAGATTTTTCTCCTTCAAAGGAAAAAATAGCTTCCTTAATCTCCTTCTCCATAGGAATAGCCTTCAAGAGCCTATTAATTCTTACATCAATCAACTGAGGGATAGCAGATAGGATTTCGGCTTGATTATGTAGATCTAAATTATTGTATTTTGATAGAAGGGAAGAAAAAAAGGTAAGCATTTCTTTTCTGATATCTTCCTCCTTACTCAGAGTTTTGCCATTAGAGATGAGAGAGGATATTCTATTGATCGCTTTGTCCTTCATATAAGTCATATGAAAAAACCTAGTGTTTTTATCCCCTGCTCTGAGCCAAAGAACTCTAGATCTCTATCTCCAAAATTATTCTTCTTTGGATATGATATTATGAAAGTCTACCACCAGAATATTTTCAGACTTTTTAAGATCCTCTGAGAGCCCTTCCTTCTAAATTTTCTCTTGAATTTTCTTTATTTCATTCTGTTTTCTACTTTTTGAGAGGAGTATGTCCCCCAAAACTTCCTTGTTCCAAATTTTAATATTCCTTTTGATAGTGTTTAGTTTTTTGGTAATTCTATACATAGCTCCACCATCCTGATTGTAATTCCACCAGTTGGCAATACTATCTTTCAAATTAGGATGTGCCATCCTCATTTTTTCAAATCGAAATGGGATATTCTTTTTCCCATTAATAAGATTAGGATTTAAAACTATGGGAAAGTGGTTTGAACCAATTCTAAAAGTAGAAGATAAAGAATAGGAATATTTAGTAAGCCAATCATGAGATAAAAGTGATCTATCTAACTTGACTTGGATAAGCTCTGTACATGTTCTTCTATTGGACCAAGTGTAAGATATTCCTTCTAGGTCCAAATCTAGGAAGGCTTGATCATTGATATAGTCCATGAGGTCCATTATGCTCTCAATCTAAGAAGGGATGCCATCATTTTTATCCTTGCACTAATACATTTGAGACCTTTTTCCGATGGCAGGTCATCTGAATTGGGACAGTTTACTATTGATATAACAACACCACCTGACGTTGCAGTTTTGCAGTCAGAAAAATTGAAGGTATCGATTGACATCATAATTATGACAATAATGGACGTCGCAAGAAGGGGGTACCAACAAGGTGAACCTGGCATCAGATGTATTTGTGGTCATCCCAATTGTGATGCTTATCCATCACAAAAAATAAAAATGACGACGACCCGTCAAAATCTTCTGACGGGTTGCCGTCGTTTGTAATTTATTTATCGATGGAGATGTTATTAGTGCAATGGATATTCGTCAGAAGTGTACGATGAATATACGTCATTTGTAGTTTTTAACGATAATGATGATGTACATGCGATGAAGACCTGTTAGAATTTTTGATGGCTATCCGTTGTTTATAGTTTTTTACCGACAATGATGCTATACATGCGATGACTGGATGTTAGATTGTTTCAAAAAATAACAATCATTGTTTTATGGCCGTTGCAATTGCGATGCAAATCATTTTTAAAAAAAAATAAAAATTTGTTGATTGGGTTGGTATCGATTCAGAAGGGTGTTCTTGCAGATCTGGTTCCTTCTCGTGATTTGGTTATGGATCATTCAGAGATGACTTTGCAGTAGATTTGGTAGCGGCTCATGGATTATTGAGTTAGATGTGATGTCAAGAGAGCAACATGTAGAACTTGCATATTGGAGTTTCATAGATCACTATGGTGTCTGTGATGACTTGGGAGAAGTCTTTTTGGTGAACTGAGCTGAGAGACTTAGATTACAAAAAGTGGGTCATTTGATGTGACTTATGAGATATTGGATGCCTCTTCACAGTGGGTTCGTGGTGTGGTTTGTGGTGTTTCTTTAAGACTGGGTTCTTGGTAGAGATCTGTTGATTTGGTAGCCATTGAGATGGATCGATATATATTTGTCGTACGTGGATTGAGATCTTAAATTATTGAGCTTCTCTTTGTTTTGAGAATAGTTTAACATTCTCTACTTAACAGGGCCAACCATGTGAAGGTGGAAGCTCACCTGACCCCTCCTAGGAGCCTCTTATGACACTTTACAACATTTTAATACCTCTAAGATGTATTCTTAGGGATCATAAAGGGTTGTAAAGGGTCATAAGGGGTCCTAGGACACAACAGCTGAGAAACATAAATGTAAGCATCATGGTCACAATTTTTTGGAAACACAACATAATTGAGTGGTATACCCAGATGTGTTGCATCATCTAGGTATACCATTCAATTATGTTGTATCTCCAAAAAATTATGACCATGATGCCTACATTTATGTTTCTCAACTATTGTGATATCTACATTTATGTTTCTCATTTGTCATGTTTATGTGCATGTTCTTTATGTGTATCTACTAGAAATTCTAAAAAAATAGTCAGTATCTACAATAGCCCTCTATTAACCACATTTACACATATTGTCCCAACAAAGTAGTGTACAAACTACACAAAGAAGGCATCACATAAATATGATTTCTGCTTTTGCCATTGAAGCAATCTTGGTGGCACTAGTTGCCTCTCGAGCCTTGCACAAGTTGCACTCATTTCCTACATCAGGTATAGATGTAGATGGGGTAGATGTAAATGTGGTTTGATCGACCCACCAGAAGTATTGGCATCCACTATTTCCCTACAATACCAAATGTACATTAGTTCTTCATAAAATGATTAATTAGTTGTCCAATTATTTTTAAATGATAAAATATAATTACATATCCAGACCTTTTTCCTATTTGGGCAAACCCAAAATTGACACTTAGGATTACTTGTTGTGCATGACATCTTCAACATGCATTGGCCAACACCACATTGACACATAGGCACATTGACCAAAGTCATCGACGCTATTTCGACAAATATTGCATTGTCATTATTTTGTTCATTCATACTAATTATAATTACAATAAAAAGAAACATACTAATGTAGACTTGCACTTTTTTTTGCTAAGTCGAAGTCTTTGGTTTAAATCACTAGACACTCAAAACAAAATGACAAACCAAAGAAAACCATACAATAAAAAGCAATTGCTAAGCAATTTGGAATTAGCTCACTCCATTGCAGAGAACAAAGAGAATCCCCTGTGATTTAACATCATTGATGTGTAAGGAAATAGAAAATTAGTAGAAACAACTCTCATATAAGTAGGACATATAAAACAAGGTGAATAAGAGTAGTACATATAAAACCATCATTAGAACATGCCAAACATCTAGCATAATTGTACATTTCATTTATGTCATTGATATTCTTCTTCATCCATCTCATCATCAAGATCATTGTCATCGACAACATCATCACCACCACTATCATCATCGTCATCATCATCATCATCATCATCAACATTATCATCATCATCATCATCATCATCATCAGTAGCAACATCATCATCATCAATAGAAGCATCATCATCATCTTTTTCTTCATATTCTTCTTCGACTAGCTCTCGATTGTGATCATCATCTACGTCATCTTCCAATTCTTCATCTTCCTCAGTATCTTCTTCCATCACATTATACTTTATCGACCTTCCTCTTGGATCATGTCTAACAACAAATGACCAACCCAATTTATGTGGAACCTCTGAGTAAAATACTTGCTCACATTGTCTTGGAAGAGCATAGTGCTTTTCTCCAACTGGCTCAAACAACCTTGTATTAATCATTAGAAATCCATTGTCATGTTCAATAATAGTTCTATCAGGATCATTTTTATTGAGTCATAGTCTGTACCATTTCACAATGAAGAGAATTAATTTGAAGGAATTAAAGTCACAGTCAAGTATATCAACCAAAATGCCATAGTATTGATTTTGTGACTCTTGAGGATGTAAGTCGTTTCTAGATGAAATATTAGTCACCTGGAACACTGCACTTATCCCAGAATCACAAGTTCTCTTCGTGTCATCCAACTTTTTGATGCAAAATTTATCACCATTGCAAAACATATCCTTGTGGTGTTTCACCTACAATAATGTCAAACATGCATAAATTATTGCATCACGAGTTGAAAAACATACGGTTGATTAATTAACAAATTTATAAGTACCTGGTGATCTCTTAAACCATATGCTAAATCTATTTCCTTTTGTGTAACATTGGGATCTCCATTACCATGAGCTTGTCTAACAAATGGAGACACAGATTCCCATGTTAATCTATGACCATCATGCTAACATCATTCAATCCATGTCGTCATCCAATCTTGATTGTTTGCAATAAAAAAATGTATTGCATCTCATTCTTTAGCAGTTGTACAAACGTAAATAGATGACTTACAACAGATTTATTTTGACGATTAAGAATTAATTAACTACAATAGCATCTCATAATGTATAACCTTTTAGTTTCTTGAATCTACCGTTGCCCACCAAGTACTCTCCTTCAAATTTTTTAATTGAGTCGAGATCCCAAATGCAATCTATATGGGTCTTTGCTGCAAGATTAGGAAGATATTTAGTAACGTACACCATCATCTGGTATACCATATATCCCTCAACCATAGAGCCCTTGGGACGTGCTCTTTGTCATACCAAACCCTTCAAAAATTTTAAGTGTCTCTCAACCATCCACATTGACCTAGCATGTACAGGTCCACACAATTCAATCTCCTCAACCTGGTGTATGAGGTAGTGTTCTTGTGCATTGAAAAAAGATGGAGGTAAACACTTTTTCATTTCACACATTAATCGATAAATTCTTTTCTTCTAATATTTTATATCTTCTTTATGGATTTCTTTAGATGACAACCACCTATAAGGGATTCAAGACATAAATATATAAATACGAGACTTTACAATATATTACTTGTTTGATATATTGAACAAATATCACTACTTACCTCATGTATTTCCAAGATCATATATCACTTGTTTGATATTATTGTCGAAGTTCTTTGGGAGAGATAGGGGTAGCAAATACTACAACAATTGTCAACTGATCATTTCATACAATAAAAATTGAATGCAATTACACAAATATATTGTAAATACAAAAGACTATGACTTACCTTGATGAAGGTATGCCAATCATGCATTTTCATCCTTGACCCAAAATCATTTTTCTTTGATATGAGATTGATTATATCCATAACAAATCCTGTAGGAAATCAAATTTTTTGGATCACTTCTTTTATGACATTACTTTGTTGCTTTGTTAATAACCAAGGAAGAGCACTTGCATTAATTCGGTCTCCATTGCTATTCGATTCAATGATATTTTTCATTGCATGATTGGAATCATGAATGTCACTACAAATTTTGCCAAGTTTTTCTTTGTCACGCCTTTCGTCTAATATTTTCCACAGTGTCTCTATTACATTCTTTCCAATATGCATAATATCAAACAAATGCACAATTTGTAGATGCTCATAGTAGGGTAGCCTACTAAATTCTTTGGGATAACATTTTAGTCCCTTTGAAAGCTGGTCAGTGATGCCTTCACGACCTTCAAGATCATCAACTACATAATTAGCCAACAAAACACAATCAAAATATATAATTTTCAAACATCGACCATTACATGGAATGATATTACCTCAAATTCTATTATATTCCAACTGCCATAAGTGAGGTTTCATTCTTTAGGGCTTTGATGTAGTCTCTTCTTTCCCATTGAAAAGATGTCTTTCTGCACTTCGATACTTATGATTTTTGGGGAGGAACTGCCTATACTCATCAAACACCTATTTTCTTAAACTTTTGGAATGACGGGATTTCATCTTTGGACCACACATTAGACATGCAAATTTTCCTTTTTTCTGAAAACCTACAAGATAATGATAAAATTGGATTAAATATGTATATTTTTAGAATTTGAATTATCGTGTACAACTAGAATTCACCATAACATACCATAAAAATGTGTCAATCCTAGAGCATCATGAATTGTCCACACAAGCATTGCATGGAATTGAAATTTTCTTTGTCCAATTGGTCAGGAGATGTCATACATAGTGAAACTATTCCATAACACCAATAACTCGTTGATAAGAGGTGCAATATATACATTTATATCTTTCACTTGGTACTTACCTAGTTGAATTAACAACAACATCAGATAATTATTGTGGCCATTTCACTCCAAGACTTATAATTACATGTAGATAACTATAAAATAATTAGATACTTGGAACAATCATTGCCAACATAATGTGCTCCTTCTTTATTGACATCCATTGAGGAAGGTTATTATTTATAACAAAAATAGGCCACACCGAGCAAATGGATCTCATCTCTCCATGCAGATTAACACCTTCTACTGCCAGAGAAAGCCTGAGATTTCGAGGTTCCTCTTTAAAGTGTGGCCACTTTTCCTCCATGTCCATAAATGATGAACCATCCACAGGCATTCAAATAATGTCATCTCGACTCCTGTCGTGTGCATGGTAATCCATAAATTGTGCCAAGCTATTGCACCTGAATAATCATTTCAGACGTGGAATAATGGGGATGTGACAAAGAACCTTGCAAGGCACCTTTTTTGTCACTTCATCATCTCGATATCTTCTCATATGGCATTCAAGGCATTCTGTTTCATTTTTGTGTTCTTTATAATAAATAATATGCTCTTCGAGACAAGCATCTATTGTTTGATACTCCATTCCAATATGTTTCATAGTGGCACATAATTCTCGGTACGAACAAGGGAGAACATTTGATGGTGGTAACATAAAGTCACCTATATATTTGCAACAAATAATATAAGTCATTACTATAAACAATCTTAATGGTACATGTTTCACCTTTTATAGACTATACTGACATATATGAAAAACCTTAGCATACGTGACATTGCTATGTTGGATAAACCATTCATAACCTTCAAATTCACCAACAACAATACAACAGAGAGAAGAGTAGATTGGGAGCCTTCATAAAGGGCTGTGTCCACCTTCTCAAGTAGAGGTATATCATGGACATTGTCAATGTCATCCTCATCATAATCATCATCATCAACAGCACCAATAGCACCAGTACTAAATGTGTCAATGATCAATGCATTCATACCATCATCTTCAAATGTGTTTTCTAGCGCATGATCATCATCTTCCATGGGATCATGATCTTCAACTTCAATACTCACACCTCCATGTTCCTCTATATTCACACTGGGGAGATTGACCTATATAAAAATGATGACAATCAAACCCCCCTTCAATGTGATAATCAAACCTCCTTCCATGGTTCATATGTATATTAATTGTGAAAACAATATAACAAACAACTTACCATTGGATTATAATCAAACCCCCCTTCAATGTGACCATTCTCCCTACAATGTCTCTTGCTGTTTTGATTTTGATTCTTCTTGTCTTTAAGCCGTTACAACTTTTGCATGGACAATAACATTTGTCATCGCCTTCTATTTGAAAGTTAGACAATAATCTAGTGATTGTCTCCTTATTTTGATCGAATTCTCTTGTATTATCTGACATGATTCTTAATGTGTATATCTACAAAACAAATTGGAGATGCCTCCTTTCATTAGCTTCATGTCACCTTCTCATAGCTTCTTATTTTTTGACAAATTTTGTCAAAGGCTTTGTAGGAAACCAAGTAAGGGGTATTATTGAGTTCAAACACATTGAACTGCTACAACTAAATTATAAATCATGAATTCATTATAAAATTAATTCACTATAAATCAAGGGGCATTATAAATCATGAATTCGCTATAAAATTAATGTATTGCTCTAGATTTCATATGGACATTTTGTCAAATGGTTGGCATGTATGTTTATTCAAATGGAGTTATATCATTTGGAATGGATATATGATAGGTTGATATCAAATTTTATGTCCCTATTTGATCTAATAGCATCAATATAACAAATAGAGCACCGACCAATCAAATAGGGACATGAGGTGCTCAAACAATGAGCTCAGAAAACAATATATTTAGTCTTTATAAAATCTTATAAAATAACATATATTGTGTGAAGTGTTTGATCTCTCTCTCTATTTGTTTTGTTGTTTCGATATTCACTATGTGGTACTCCCCGTTTATGATCATTTCATGAGGAAATGTCTTGATGGCTTGTGGGCTGCATGCCAGGGCATCATGCATTATTTATGAGCTCACTGTTTGAGCACCGGCCAATCAAATAGGGACATGAGGTGCTCAAACAGTGAGTTCATAAACAATACATGATGCCCTAGTTGTAGGTAGTTATCTCTTCTATAATGATGAAGGAGTGAAAGGTAATGATCAATGAGCTTTCTACTATTAGATCATACATTAATACACTTACTATTTTGAATTTGAGCTCGGGCAACATGCAATGTTATTTCTGTCATTGCATGCTTGTTGCTGTTGTGCACCATATATTGTTTTATACACTGTTTATTTCATTGAGACCGCAAGCTTGGCATTTGTAATGTATTTTCTATTATTGGATCAATGCTACCATGTTGTTGAGGCTGTAGATGCATTGAATCACCACTGCCATTCTACTTTGATAGTAGCAATATAACAAATAGAGCACCCTCCAATCAAATAGGGACATAAGTAAGACATTTAATGCATTATTACTTCATCATGATGATACAAATTTCATTGGCTCAAAGCACATAGAAATTCAAAACAGTAGGATATCTTAGTCTTTATGAGCTCAAATTCAAAATAGTAAGTGCATTATTTTATTAATGATGTCCCTATTTGATCTAATAGCATCAATATAACAAATAGAGCACCGACCAATCAAATAGGGACATGAGGTGCTCAAACAGTGAGCTCATAAAACAATATATTTAGTCTTAATAAAATCTTATAAAACAACATATATTGTGTGAAGTGTTTGATCTCTCTTTATTTGTTTTGTTGTTGATATTCACTATGTGGTACTCCCCGTTTATGATCATTTCACGAGGAAATATCTTGATGGCTTGTAGGCTGCAAGCTAGGGCATCATGCATTATTTATGAGCTCACTGTTTGAGCACCAACCAATCAAATAAGGACATGAGGTGCTCAAATAGTGAGCTCATAAACAATGCATGATGCTCTAGTTGTAGGTAGTTATCTCTTCTATAATGATGGAGGAGTGAAAAGTAATGCTCAATGAGGTTGCTACTATTAGATCATACATTAATACACTTACTGTTTTGAATTTGAGCCCAAGCATCATGCAATGTTATTGTTGTCATTGCATGCTTGCTACTGTTGTGCACCATATATTATTTTATACACTATTTATTTCATTGAGATTGTGAGCTATTGTAGTTGACTATATTCTTTTGGGGTCTGATCTATTGTAGTTGTTTATTTTTTCTTTGAATCATTCTTTACAATTACTTTTGATGCAATATTTGTGTGAAGAACAAGAACAAAATGGCAATCGAGTGTATTTGACAAAGATAAACATGACACATTTTGTTGGGCTGGTTGGGTTGGCCTGGTACCATTTGCATGGCCTGGCCAGATATTAACTAGTGAGCTCATGAACAATGTTAGTATTAAACAGTGAGCTCATGAACAATGTTAGTATTAAACAGTGAGCTCATGAACAATGTATGATGCCCTAGCTTGCAGCCTGCGAGCCATCAAGACATTTCCTCATGAAATAATCATAAATGGGGAGTACCACATAGTGAATATCAATAGAAAAACAAATAAAGAGAGATCAAACACTTCACGCAATTCCTTGAAGGTAATAGAAATGATGCCCTATCTCTCAAAGCTCGCAGGTCATCAAGCATTCCAAATGAAAATATGTAAACAATGCCAGTATTAAATAGTGAGATCATGAACAATGTATGATGCCCTAGCTTGCAACTTGTAAGCCATCAAGGCATTTCCTCATGAAATGATCATAAACAGGGAGTACCACATAGTGAATATCAACAACAAAACAAATAAAAAGAGATCAAACACTTCACACAATGCCTTGAAGGTAATAGCAATGATGCCCTAACTCTCAAAGCTCGCAGGTCATCGAGCATTCCAAATGCTAAGATGTAAACAATTCCACTATTAACATTCATATTGTGCTATTAAATCAATAAATGTCATCAAAATGAAATTGAGGTTCTCAAATAGTGAGCTCATAAACAATGCCCTCTTCATGCCACACAAAAGTGTAGTGCTGTCTTCACGGCAGCTCTTCAAATTCACAAAAATTACAAATGACACTTTCTTTTTCAAAATTAAAAAATTACAAAAATTTCATTGGATCAAAGCACATAGAAATTCAAAATAGTAGGATATCTTAATCTTTATGAGCTCAAATTCAAAATAGTAAGTGTATTATTTTATTACTAATGTCCTTATTTGATCTAATAGCATCAATATAACAAACAGAACACCGACCAATCAAATAGGGACATGAGGTGCTCAAATAGTGAGCTCATAAAATAATATATTTAGTCTTAATAAAATCTTATAAAAAAACATATATTGTGTGAAGTGTTTGATCTCTCTTTATTTGTTTTGTTGTTGATATTTATTTTTAAGTGAAAACATTGAGAATCTTGAATTAAATCTCCATCTATAAGATGTGCTTATGTCAATAATAACACTCTAACATATTTACTTACAAATATTGTCTATCGGTGTAACCCTTGCACCCCTTTTCGGTACAAGTACTAGTATATAATACTATCAACATAACTATTGCATCTTCTTTTAATACAAACTTAATATAAAAATATACCATCTATTCAAAATGACCCTAAATAAAAAAGCACATGATATGAAGGGATGTACATTTTGTAGGTGTTCCTCTTGAAAGGAAACACTTTGAGAAATAGGGATGAAGTTACTGGTGAGTAGTTAGATATGCTCCTCATCCTTTCATGTTGAGGAAGACAACATTTTTTGGAAATAAATAGTGGGGAAGTAAAGAGTAATATATAAAGTTGGTTGAACAGTCTCAAAGTTTAGAATATAAGGAGATCGAAGAGGCTCTCATATATCCCACTGGAAGCATATACACAGAGCAGAGAGGGGTGTCCTTTAAAGAAACAAGGGAAGAAGAATAAGAGTGACTTGGTAGAAATAGAGGAAGATGGATGTGATAAAGACACAACAGATCTCAGCAAGGCCAATTGAGAAAGTGGTAGTGCATCCTCTGGTATTATTGAGCATCATGGATAATTACAATTGAGAAAGTGGTAGTGCATCCTGTGGTATTATTGAAGCTAAATGGTGGTGTATGGAAGAATATTTGGTGTTTGTTAATAAAATCCAAGGACTTGCATTTTTTGTCTCATGCTTATGATTATCGAAAATTGTGAAGTTAGAGGAGTTTCAAAATATTGATGAAGACAAGGGTTTGAACAAGCTTTGGAGAAATGCCTATTTCTCCCAAGTAAGCACTCTGAATTGGCCTCCATGCCAATGAATTGTGCCTATTGAATGCCAGCCGCATTAATTGTAGCCTGTGAAATATTTTTGAAGCTGTACGGATAGTACCTAGAGCCGTACAGACCTGCAATCAGTCATACACAATTAGTCCTATAGGTTGTTGCATGGGAATTGGATTAGGAGCCAGGATGTGTCTCTTTGACTAAGCACGATTATTGCAGTAGATGTCCAATGATAAGAGGGATGTCATAATTCTGAAGGTGATATTAGTTGATTTCCAATACATAATACTAAGGTGCAAACTGAAAACCATAATTGGTTTAGTATTGTTAATAATTGCTATGTTATGGATTATTGAATTTGAAATTGTTATTCAATATATATCATTTCAGTATTTATTTGTGATAAATTCAAGTTAGTGGAAATTTCATATATTTAAAGAAGCACAAGAAATTTAATAAACATGTTTCTTCTTTTAAAAAATACCAATTGCAAAAGTAAGAGCGACTTAGGCTCTTTAGAGTTATGCAGGTATTCAGTTCTATCCCATTGAATGTTTTATATTGCAGTGCATGTAAATCTCACAAATTTTCATTGCTGATTGTAATGGGTCATTTCCTACACTCTAGTAACATCAACCTATCTATTTAGCACTACCCATTAGCCCAAACCTTTAAGGACCCTTTGGAGTTTCTACATCATGTTCCAGTGGATTGTTATGTTTGAATTTTGCATTGAACTAGTTCACGAGGTCAAAATAGAAATCTTGTGTATCAAATGTTAAATTATGTGATGATTATTCTTCTGAAGGAATCTAAAAAACTAACTCAAAACCACTTGGGTGAATCTGAAAAACCATTGCATTTTGATCCACTATGTAAACATCACTTAAATGAGAAACTATGATGTTGGAATGAGGTAGAGGGGCATTGTGTTCTCTTTCCTTCTTTTTTTTACCTTTTTTTTGCAATTGAGTGCTTTTGAGACTTTCAAGTCTCTATCTCAACACATGTTATTTTATGCCTACTTGCCAAAGTAGACAAAGCCTTCCAAGTTTATCAAGAGATTCATTCTATTGGGCTAAATTAGGGTTTGGCAGTTTGTCTTATTATAAGTAAGCTTTATTCTACTCCTTGGGTTTGGTTTTAACTTTTTAAAGCCCTGTCAGTCCACCTACACTGGGACTATCTTGGTCACATCATGTTCCACACATGCACATCACAGATTCACAACCTTTTCACACACCTTTTGGTTTATTTGCCACATTGTTACTGGTAGAGAGATTGAAATATGGGAATATGATGTTGTGATTAGCTATTTTTTGTTTGAGGCCGAGGTGGTTTTGTGCAGCTATTCCCTTTTTGGGATCATGTCGAGTCTTCAAAAAGATATAAGGGTTGTATGGTTCAATTTAATAATGGCATGGCTAAATCAATTTTTAGTTTTCAAAAAGATAAAAGGGTTGTATGATTCGATTTATGACTGAAGTATAAACAAAATTACTTGCAAATATTAGAGTAGTGTAGTTTACTTGCAAATATGATAGTAAATTAAATTACCTTAGACAAAGTAAATTACTTGTAAACTTTATGATTGGCCCAAGTTATTTGACATTAGTGCTATCAGAGATCACCATTGAAATCCTATATAAAGTTAAAAGTAAACTTATCCAAATCATTATCAGATGGATAGCATGGTCAGATTGAATCTTAAGCATCCAAATTTATTTTAATTTACTAGGCCATGCAGAATATCCCTTTGTCTGACATTTCTAATGTAGTGGTCACAATGATAAATAGAACTTTATATTGTCATTGTAGACATTTTTGTTGTCATAGCAATTTCATCATATTATTTTTGATACTAGAGATTTAAGAAAATCAAAGGCCTATGAATATTTACTCATTAATCCTAATAAGGTATTTTGTCTTTCTCTGGTAACCCCACTCAGTGAAGTATTGTAACTTTTCCTGAAACAATCTTGCCCTCTTAAGAAGGGCACTTACATAAACTAGGGCAACATTAGGCAAACAAAACATAGGGAGTTCCATAATCTTTTGCAGATCATCTTATTAATGGAGGGCATTGGCTTTTAGTTTGATTGATTTGTTGGCTTGGGGCTTCCTTGCGAATCTTATAAACATTCTTTAATGCATTAGTCTCTTGATATTTTTTTCTTGTTAAAAAACAACAGTAATAGTATATTCAAAATTAGAGCTCAATGCATTTCATAAACCAAAGAAGAAGCTCAAAATTATCTCTACCTCTATTATTACTATTTAACTTGAGCCCATAAAATTTGAAGGTTCAAGAGAAAATAGGAATCTAAAATTTAAATCTACTTTAAATGTTAATGTTAATGTAAATAGATTATAATTTTATTAAAATGGTTTTGGAAAAGTAGTATAGAGAACACATAGAAATGAAATATTATAATGATATTAAAATTATTTTAATCCATTTTATTATGTAATAATCCTATCACATAATGTCCTTCAATGCCAGTATTAAACAGTGAGCTCATGAACAATGTATGATGCCCTAGCTTGCAGCCTGCGAGCCATCAAGACATATCCTCATGAAATGATCATAAATTGGGAGTACCACATAGTGAATATCAACAACAAAACAAATAAAGAGAGATCAAACACTTCACACAATGCCTTGAAGGTAATAGAAATGATGCCCTAGCTCTCAAAGCTCGTAGGTCATCAAGCATTCCAAATGAAAAGATGTAAACAATGATAGTATTAAACAATGAGCTCATGAAAAATGTATGATGCCCTAGCTTGCAGCTTATGAGCCATCAAGGCATTTCCTCATGAAATGATCATAAACAGGGAGTACCACATAGTGAATATTAATAGAAAAACAAATAAAGAGAGATCAAACACTTCACACAATGCCTTAAAGGTAATAGCAACGATTCCCTAGCTCTCAAACCTCATGGGTCATCAAGCATTCCAAATGAAAAGATGTAAACAATGCCAATATTCAATAGTGAGCTCATAAACAATGTATGATGCCCTAGCTTGCAGCCCGCGAGCCATCAAGACATTTCCTCATGAAATGATCAAAAATAGGGAGTACCACATAGTGAATATCAACAACAAAACAAATAAAGAGAGATCAAACACTTCACATAATGCCTTGAAGTTAATAGCAATGATGCCCTAGCTCTCAAAGCTCACGGGTCATCGAGCATTCCAAATGTTAAGATTTAAACAATGCTACTATTAACAATGCTAAGATGTAAATAATGCCATTGAAATTGAGTTAATGAGAAGACAAAGCTCAAATGCCTACATCAAGTTCTAGTGCCCTCTTCCCACATGGTGCCGACCTTTTCGTGCATGCCAAACTCGAATACCCTCTTCGCGCCATGCAAAAGTGTAGTGTCGTCTTCGCGGCAGCTCTTCGAATTCACAAATTACAAATGACACTTTCTTTTTCTTTTTTTTTGTTTATAACCAAATGGGTGTTGCAATTACAATGACATCATCACTATTACGACACCGTCAGGGGCACTTGCAAAAAAACAAACAAAAAACAAACACAAATTGTAGTGGCATCACAAATTGGTGTTGAAATTTGACCCCAAATGTTGTAGTGTCATTATTGAGAGGAGTATTGAAATCTCCCATCACCATCCAACTTTCAGCTTGATAATTACTTCTTATCTCTTTTAGTCTTCTCCAAAATTTAGATCTATCATTTCTAGTATTGGGAGCATAAATGTTCATCAGGTTCCAAGTAAAATCATCTTTCAAGTGCATAACCTTAACTAATATAATTATTTTTTCTTAGAGCAAAAGAGTACAATTAATAGAGTAGTTATTCCAGAAAATAACCACTCCTCCTGAGGCACCATTAGAATCACTTTCTATACAACTACCATTCTTGAATGGGTGAATTTTTTCTACTTTTTCTCTAAACATTTTAGTTTCTTGAATAAGCAAAATGTCAGGTTTTCTATCTCTCACCAAGTTTCTCAAAACATCCTATTTATGGGGACTATTCAGTCCTCTTATATTCCAAGATAAAATCTTCATTTATAAGGTTGGGGTATAAATATAAGGTATGGTTTCTTGCTTTCCATCCATGATATTCTTCTTTGCCTCTATCTCCTTAAAAAATTTGTGAGATGGTCTACCTTTTTTTTTTTTCCATTTGATGCTCCGACATCAGCTTTCTACTGTCTTCTAGTATGGACTCCTCCCAGAGGTGTACTATCTTGTTTCTTACCAGAGCCAATAGAACCTTGGCTCTCCTCACCTTTTTTCAAATAATTTTTAAGCTTATTTTTATAAATGACCTCAGTCCAGGGCACATTTTGGTGTACTTCTAGAGGTAGCTCTTTTTTCCAAACTATCCATTTGGCTCTCTTCCTCGCTGGCTTCAGACCAACTCTTTCAATCAATTACAGGAGTAGAATAGGTCTTACCTCCAGATGTAGGAGATGGTATGGAGGTAATAATCCAAGGATTGGTCTCTCCTGAACTCTTGAGGGGACTTATCTTTTGATAACCTCTAGGGTCGAAGGGAATACTAGAGTTGATCTCTTCTGGGCTCTTAATTTGTTTTTTTGTTTTGGATGCTTGTATGATCTATAAAAGGACTTGAAGAATCCAACTGGGTATTCTCCATTGCTTTTTCTGACTCTTGCAGTTTACCTGATGTTAACAAAGGTTCTAAATCAAGTTTAGCACCCTTGTCTTCTCTATTGATTTGCTTCTATTCCAAATTATTTCCTCCTTATGATTTGTCAATCTCTTTTTCTTCCCTATTTCCTTCAACAATAGGAGGAACAAAATGTTTAAGGGTATTATCGGTAGTTCCTTTCTTTTCTTTCCATTCCTTTCTTGTCTTGTTCTTTTTGCCTTGGCTACCTTTTTCCTTATGAGGTCTCATAGGACATTGTTTTGCCCAATGACCTAATTTTTTGCAAGTAAAACATGCAAAAGGAACTGACTCATAGTCCACAGTTTGAATATACTTGTCTAGTTTAGAATTTATGATAATAACCTCTAGTAGGTCTGCCTCATGACTTATATTGACACAAATTCTGGTGTAAATGACCCTAGATGTTGAAGCAATCATCAGGTCTATAGACATGAGCTCTCCAAAAGTACCTGCCAGCCCCGCAAAGATATCCTCATGCCAATATTCCAAGGGGAGGCCTTGAAACCAAACCCACACCAGGGTGGTTTCAAACGTTTCCATATTGTAATCTAGGTTTGTTCCCCATTTTTGAAGAGCCAAAGATGATTTTTTGAACATCCAGGGTCCCCCACAAAGGATTCTTGAGAGATATTTAGAGCTTGAAAAGACAAAGGAAAAGAATCCCTTGGGCAAAGATGCTATATCTTATTGACCCTTAAGCTTCCATTTTTTGGCAGAAAGGACCCTAACCACATCAATATGAGGCCTTGACCCCATAAAATTTCCTATTAAGGTATGCGCCATAGATGAAATGGTATGGTCTATAAGAGGATCAAGAAGAGAAATATTGAAAACCCCCTTATCCAGTTCAGAAGTATTGTTAATAGAGGGAAACAAGGATTTTCCTATTGGTTTAACCCCAAATAAAGATGACCAACTACCATTTTTTGGGATTTCAAAAAAATTATTATAACACTCCCAAAATAGGGAAACTTACCGACACCTACCACTAAATTTGTTCCACCACCTCAAGAATGATTGTCATCTAGGTCATTGTCCCCTTTCGAATCCTTGGTGGAGCCCTCGTCTGACACTCCACCCACCTTCTTCTGCTCTCTTGTCACTATTGATAGACAGGAACCTCCATTTGCTAGTTTCCCAAAAGGGATTTGAATTCGCTCCCTCCAGCTTTCCTCTACCGCTCTTCATATGTAAAAAAAATATTTTCTTAATTGTGTTATCTACTCTCTTCTTTTCCAATTTCTGCACCTATGACTGTTGTGTTGTATTGAAGTTTTCTTCATATGTTCCAAATCTAGAACTCTTTGCATCCAAATTGCTTTTAAGTAACTTGTTCACATAACCTTAAATTTCTACTTCAGATAGCTCATACTCAAGAGGATCTACAAACTCTATTCTTGGATCAACTGCTTCAATGTAGGTAAAGTCTGTGTCCACTAAGAAACATATTTCATCTTTATAATTTTCAACAATAGATGGTGGAATCCTTGATCTTTTTCTCATTTCATTCTGAAAGGTCTTTATGAAAAGAGTAGCACTCTCATTCACTTTATCAATAGGATATCTTAAGTATACCTTGCTTATTTTGTCCATTGAATTACCGCCATCATTCCAATCAGCTCCAATGGTGTAAGGGAATCTTCTTACAAGATGGAAAAACATGTAAGTGATCAAGGATGAGAATCTAAACTGTGAATTCTTAGTCTTCTTGATCTTCTCAAGATTTTCAATCAACTGTATCCTCAAAATCTCACACATATCTACTTCTGCTTTGTCAACACACATAAGGTAGGCTACATGTACCATGCCTACTTCCATGTCATCTTCCCTAGAGCTCACACAAAATTTTGAAGTCAAGATTTTACACACATATCTTACACCATCTTGCTCAATTTTACTTATAACTATTCCTCTTCCATTATATGAAGACTTGGTGTTGTCCAACATTGATTTCTTAACATTCTTCTCGTTCAAAGGAATTGCTCCTATTTTAGATAGTCATGTTACCTCATGTATAAGATCTACAGTGATGTCTATAACTCTATCTTCTAACCAAAACTTTCCATTGTGTATTATGCTCAAGGTTATCTTGGTCCATTCATCATTTTAAAACTCATAGTGAAATGTGTACTTAATGATATCCATTTGACCTAAATGCTCAAAACCTTCTTTGTAGGTCATGTATTGCTTGTAAATCTTATTGTACTCCATGGTTAAAATACCATCTCCTACAATACCAAACTTATATTTCAGATATCCTTTCACATCTTCCAAATGCTAAACTCCTTCTAGAACGGTTGTCAAAGCTAAACTAGGGTCTTCCTCTAAGGGTTCTATTGGTTCCTTCTTCATCTTAGGTCTAGCTAAGTCTATGATGTTGTGAAATAGTGATGCATCCATGATTCTATCAAAATGTAACTACTTTGATAATGAATACTTAGTTAAATACCTTAGAATCATGATTTAGGGCTTTGTGTAGACCTGGCAAAGAATCTATCTCCAAATCTTGCAAACTACTTTCAATCTCCACTGGCTAGCTCTCTATATCTCTTGTAAACACTTGAATGATCAAATGATGTCAATATTCTTCTTTTATCCTTCAAATTTTCCAAGATACTATTATCACATTAAATTTCTTAAGTGCTTTCATGCCAAAAGTTGTTCCTAGTTACCTACAAAAATTCTTTCTTTTCGTGTAGTTGCATACATGTTCATAAATTCATGCACTCTTAACCATAACTTCCTTATATTATATACTAGCTCATATTAACTTCACAAGGCTTAATTTAACTTACTCTAAATTCTATACTATTTTGATGCTTTACTGTAATACATAGTTCATGAAATAAATGCTTAATTGGTTTGAGATGAATTAGAAAATGATTCACACTTACTCTCAAATACTTCACCTGTCTGATTTCTTGGTATACTAAGTGTGCTCACTTAATATGTAGCTTTAACAAACTCAATTTCGTCCAAGTTACTACAACATCTTTTTCTAAAAGAAAGTTTTTAAGCATGGAAGGCGTAAAGAAAGGAGTCCATTCTATGGTTATAAAATCTAAATTTCTAAATTTCGGTAGTCCTTCTTCCATTGATCTTTCCCTTAGTGCTTTACTATTTCATTCCAAATAAATGAAATTTTAAGGGAGTATCGATATACTTACCTTGTTTTGTAGTTCTAGCCTTAACCAATCAGTAATCTTGCTGACTGTTACTCCAATTTCATTCCACCTGCATAATAGTCCATACCCTACACACAGTTCTTGCATTCTCTCTATTAATCCATCTTTTAAATATGATTTTAATATTTTTTGATTAGGGCATCTTGGGGTTAGGATATCTAGCCTAGGGTTTTCTTCTATGTTAGGGTTTTCTTTACATAGATTTTCGAAATTTCCTAGTGGGGTATCAAACCTAGGAGCCCCTTCTAGTGAGACAGATCTATTAAGGATAATTTTCTCCTCATAATCCATGTTAGGTACATTCTTAAGAAATTCAGGGTAAAGTATATATACTAATCCTAACTGATTGAGTTTGATCGATGGTAATCGGGATCGAATCTCATTCTAACAATAATAGTGCCACTATTTTTCTTCTATCCCGAATCTACCATCCCCACATATTCCCCTAAACAATTACCAATTGCTCTAAATATTTCTATATGTATTAATTCTACTAGAACATCAGGGATGAAGATAGCCCTATCTACTGTTAGATTTTTTATTTTTCTAGGGTCAAAATTTGGTCGCCAATCTAAAAACACAAAATAAAATCCTTTGAAATTAGGGCATTTCAAAGATAAAAACTCCTTTATTTTATTTTTAATGCATTTTAAAAATAAAAATCCTTTAGAAAGTTTAATAATACTTACATGTTCTCAAAAATTTAGTTTAAACCATTCTATTATCTCTTCTTCAGTCGAACCAATACCTGTCCATCTAGCCAAGACTCCTTTCTTCTTGCATATATTTACTACCATATCCAGATACCCCTTATCATACCTAGGGCATACATTAATAAACTCCCCTTGTTCTGATTTTTCTTCATCTTTCTCCTGGGAAGTCAAGGATGCTATTGTTGAGGATCGATCATTTTGATGATGAAGCAAAGGTTGGGATATCATTCTTATTTTATGCAGTGGTGTATATTTCCTTTTTAAAAACTGGCTCAAGTTTGGATTTAGTAATGCCCTATCATTGGGAACATCATTAACCATCTGATTGACAACATTCCTCCGTCGATGAGGAGGGGACTAAATATTTGGTTTGTGATGAAGCTCCATATCCTTAAGTGAGTCAAATTTATTTTCCAAAGATAAAGGCTCGAGTGCAAAGAGGAGGGGGAATGAGGGTTTCTTCTTACGGTTTTTGTGATATACGACCTCTTTCCAACTAGAATCCTCTACCGATGCTATATTATTTCTATGATTTGACCTAGGGAACACTTTTTCTCCAAGAATTACTCCTCTACTCTTTGCAGACCGAGTGTCATAGGGGCAATAAGCTGGTAAATCCATAGGATGAAGAGACCATAGTGCCCTGGTAGTATGCTTGTATTTGATGCAGTCTAAACCTAGCTTTGGATGGAGCATATAATAACTTTCTAGATTTGCATATTTGGTTTTAGAGATAGAACAATCTGTCAATCCAAAGAATCGACACTGCAGACTTTTGGGAGATCAAGAAAATGCAGAGCCATTTTTCTTTCGAATGAACACAATAATTCTAACTTGAAGCTAGGATAATTATTTGAAATTTATTTAATTTTGAAAGAGGAAATTGTTGAAACTTAGTTGTAAACTCTATAGGCAAGAAGCCCCACTATTTCACCAAGGGTCAAGGTAAAAACTCTCCATTGAGAACCACGGTAGAGAGAGAGCTTGTGGGGACTTGAACCTTAGTTGTAGGCATTACAGGAAAGAAGCCCCACCATTTCACCAAAGGGACAAGCCCTCTTTTAGTTTCTTTCTTATTAACAATATCCTATACATCATTCATTTGTGCTTTACAAAACATGACTAAACTTGCAATTTAGAAATCCTTACTTTCAATTACATTTCAAGGTTCATGAGAGAGATAGGGTAGAAACTATGCAAATATAATCCTTTATTAAAATATTCCAAATTATAAATGAACATCCCCTTTTGATATTCATAAAACTACCATTCCAAATAATATCTTCTTTTCTTCAATTCCATTACAATTACATCAAATTGCCAAAAAGGCTTACAATAGATATTTACATTTTGAATTACAATAGACTAAAGTAAAAGATACAAAAGTAGAATCTTCATCATCATCCAAATCCTAAAATCAAGTCATACCATGGACCACGAAAAAGACCTTGAAAAGATTTGCCACCCAACCATGTGGAACTGTGAAGTCCTACCCCCCATGCTAGGAGATAGAACCAAGATACTCAAAAGGTCTAAGGCAATCTAAGGCTAATGAAATCATTCACTCAAGTATCAAAAGAACAAGGCAACAACATACAAAATATCACCATACTACAACACACAGGTTAAGGTTCTAGAATACCATCTAGGTGAGTGTAATCACACAGTCTGTGTATTGGGATCCACCCTAACAACTATGTAACCCCACTTCCCTTTTTATATTAAGGATCCACCCTAGCAGTTACCCATGGTCCCAATACTCCAATAGGTCTATGTGGACTATAACATTACATATCTTTTATTATCTTTTAGAAACCCCCCTCCCAAGTTTATTTTATGGTTATCACTTGATTAAGAACTCACCCATAGGATCCCTTGGAAACCACTTTAGGTCTTGGCACCTATGGTGAGCCACTCACCTAGGGTACCTAGTTTCCTATCTAAACATGTCATATAGGAAATGAAAACACTTCAAGTGATCTATTCCATAGGTTTAGGAAACTCCCATGTGTACTCAGACCCTTAGGATGAGTCCTAACCTTAATCAATTTCAAAATGAGAGTAAGAACAAAGGATTTAAAACACAAGACACCTTAATTACCACTTTATGATAGCCTCATACAGTATACTAAACATTTAGAGAGATAAAATGATGCAAACAAGGATTAAAACCAAAAACTAAGAGATGTAGACCAAAACCCATACCATAAAGTGTAAAAAACTGAACCCCATGACCCCTAAATCCCATAAAAGTATTCTCACAGCCTAGTACAAGTATTCCCATAGGATAGTATGATTATTCATGACCAAACACCTTTACTCATACGAGATCCTGCTCAAAAACTCCCATAATCACTTCCAAATTGATTTTACAACCAAAATTGAGAAAAATGAGGGTTATGGGAAGGTTTTATGAGATAGAACCAATTGAGGTCTCCTAGTACCACATCCATATCACCTCTCCAACTCACAACATCCCTTCATTTAATAAAAAATAAATAAAACATTACAAAAAATCTGCATAAAAATTAAAAAAGAAAAATCACTTGTAGGACTTCCTAAACCTTCCTAAACTTCCCTAAACATTCCTAAACACTCCTAAACCATTAATAAACAGAGGAATGGTCTTCCTTATATCCATAAAGCCAAAAAAAATCATCCTAGGTAAGAAATTAAAAGAGCATATTCAACAATTTTCTACCATACTTCCAGGTTATCCTAATAACATGAATAACATATTTTAAAAATACACACACACATTTAAATATTCTTCCTGGTTCCAGATCCTACCTGGAGTCCTGGAGAGAAACTCTTGATGTAGAAAGTAGTTTGTAGCCTTTCTCCTTCCACAATAGTCCAATAACTCCTTGAGATCACACCCATTATTATAAGAATTCAAAACCAAACCCTCTCAGAACAAATATTCTCTCAATATATTCAACATCCCATCCCTCTCAGATCAAATCCCCTCTAATTTCACAAAAATCCTCATCTTCCTTTAAAAATATGTAACATTTCCTTCCTCCTTCCAACACCCAAAAATCCTATATATCTTTCACCATTTTCTCCCAAATCAAATAGCCAACCATATGGTTGGAGGGGTTTCTTTATGGGAAGAAACTTCTCCAACTACTATAGTTGGTTCAACCAAAAATCAAATAAATTTCATACCTTCCCGTGAACCTTAATTAAAGGTTTTAATTTTTATTAACTTATTTTATTTTTCTAATACAATAATTATGTTAAAGGTAAATAGAATTCCCAAGTAACTCATATAGCCCAATGGTAAACTAACTAACCTAACTCCTAGGAGGTCTCAGGGTCAAAAAACCTAGACAAGCTAGTTTTATTAATTAAGTATTTTACATTTATTTCCTTTATTTATTTTATTTTATTCAACAAATACATTATTAACTTTATAATCATATATTCACATATAAATAAATTCATACATACAAATACACATATCTATATATATTTATATACACGTAGGTATATATGTGTCCACCGATATATACATACACATAATAAATTACACCACAAAATCTAATACATCCAATTTATATTTATCTAAGAGAACAAAAGATTGAGAAGCATAATACACAACATACACATTGATGAAATGAGAACATAATCTACTAACAAAACATAAATCTCAAAATCAACAAAATAATGATATTGCCCAATCCCCCAATTAAGGTGACTTCCTAAATAGGAAACTAAGTCAACAAGGGTTCCTTAGGAGAATCTTGGTAATATCTCCATACAACAACATTTGAGGATTTGAAGGCATGCTTAGACCTATGTAGCCAGGTGAAGATGATGCCTGGTACCTGCATCGTGCATCATCCAATCGAGAGAACATACACACACACACACACACACACACACACACATATATATATATATATGTATATATATACACACACACACATAGAGGCAGACTAGGAGGGAGAGTGCAACATCATGTGGATCTCCCGTAGAAGTGACTATGACTGCCTCCCCTCATCCCACAAGCACATCAGATAGTATCGATATCAAAACATAATTGGATTAGTATGGTTAGCTCTAAAATAATCATAACTCCATAATGTAAAACAAGAAATGAGTCATCTTCATAAACAATATAATCATGTATATAAATAAAATGTCATAATGAGACATCTTCATAAACAATATAATCATGTATATAAACAAAATGTCATGCTAATACTTTAAATCATTTACTAACTTTTATAAAATAGTTTTATTATCTAAACATATACTCATATTGTCTCATCATCTAAACAAAATAAATAAAACATAGAATCCATAATACTCAATGTAATAATCTTGTTAGTCCAAAGTATTAGGGTACAAGGGTGGGCATTACATCCTTTCCCCCTGGAATTAGAATTTATCCTGAAAGCCTACAAATAAATATGGATACGTAGTTCTAAGTCTACCAGCATCCTCCCATGCAACTATGGTATCATCACCTAAGTCTAGTATGGAGGAAACACACATTCCACAAATGATAAAATATCAAAATCATGTCTAGTCTCAAGTATAACAAGTAGTATCACCAGGGTGGGTATCACAATTAACCCTCAAGTGATTATAACTAATTAATCTAAGATAATAATAATGATTGATAATGAGTATCTCACATAGTAACATATAGATCTATCAGGTGATGACATAACATAAAGGTCCTAAAATATCACAAACACATAAGAAGACATGAAGGAACATACCTATAGAGATTTATCATTTCCTAAATTAGAATGTGAAGTTATTGTAGTTGGAATAGAATTGGGTTATGAAAACACCTCAAGAAGGATCATACTCTTATAAAAACAACCATACAAGTTCCTATAACACTTCCTAACTTCTAATGTGCAAATCAAGGACATATTAGGGTTGGAGGGGCATTACAGATATAAACTTTAAAAACATGTATCCACAAATAATCAATCACACAATGAAGACACCATATTTTTCTCATGGAAACCCAAATGGGAAAAACCACGTGTGGGAGTTGGTACCCACTAAATCTGTACTCTTCTAGAATACGCCCTATGATGAGCCTACCTAATTAAGGGTTTACAAAAGCACTATTAGGTGCTACTCGGTTAAGGTATTTTCCTTAGACCTATTAGGGTCTTTTACTTGTTAGGAGTCACCTTGTTAGAGGACTTCAAACATTCAACACAAATGCCACCTTGTTAGGATCTACCCGATTAAGGGATTTCACTGTTACAATGATTAGAAAGAAGTAGATATGATGATTTGTGAAATTTGCACTACCTCTGCATGATCAAATCCTATTAAGCTCTGGAACTCTTCTCCATACACTATACTCTTTCATGGCTTGATCAAACTTGATTCTTTCTCTATTTTGTCACCGTACCCTACTGTAATTCTCGATCAGTAAATAACTTCTTTTTCAACTTTCCAATATATAGACTTTCCTTTCACCGACTTAAGATAAACCCTATATCTAAGGTACAAATAATCCATATCAAGTTAGATAAGATACAATGTATGTAACAACTCATAAAACATTTTTCTCTGACCGCGTCGGCTTCCATATAGATTATACCTTGGAAATTGAACCATCTCCAAAAACTATTTTGACCAAAAGAAACTTCTTGAAGAATCCACCTCAAATGCATATCTCAGGCAATGTGATGTCAAATACTTTTTGAAAATCATGGAACTTCCTACCTACTTCAGTATAAATATCATCGATTCTATTGCCACTTCAGATTTCTTCATTGGTTCACAAATCTTCATTATCTATTTAAGAACTCTATCTTGTTTATCTATTCATTATGTCAATATTGCTTCTAATCAATTAAATCATCTTCACCTATCAACATTATAAGTCATGATCCTCCATATAGTCTTTAGGAGTTATTATAAATCATATCCTTTGATTACTCCATCAAATACTTTATCGATTTGAAACAACATTCAAATCTCTTACTGTCACTCAATGACTATTTTAGCAGTTACACTACCAACCTTCTTCCAATCATAACTTAATTACCAATCAACACAAATAGTATAGGTCACATACTAGATATCCAGAGACAAATCTAAGTCTCGCATAAGAATCACACCAACTAATTTGACACAATAATTAAATCATCACTCCTTGCCTTCAACCTATTCTTCATGTTTATCTGACATCCTTAAAATAATCATAACTCACTACACACATAAGACAAACTTATGTGGTCATGGATATATCATCTATATACAATATATTCCTTCATGATCACATACATGAGCTCATACCATAGCTTGGGATCCAACCTCTTGAACATATCAACATTTTCAACCAATAGTCACTAAGTTGACATTAATGACAAACTCATAACTAATTTACCTGTGATTAAATCTGTACCAATCTTCATCAATGCAACACTTAGCATCACTACATTAGTTACACTAACAATATCCCCCTTTGGCATTGATCTCAACACTCTTAACTTATCCTCTTGATTTCTCAGTTCTTCTTGGTAAGACTTTTTCTCTCTCATGACATTCTTCTTTGCAAAATGTTTCTACTTTTGTCATTACAAAATGTTTCCATTTATGTCTATACATATTCTCCATATTTATAATACATCTTCTCTATTCTACATATTCTCCCCTTGTGTCATACATCTTCCCCCCCTTTGACGATAATGCCAAAGTTGTCTAATCATTCAGTCATCTTGGATTATACTTGACTATTCTTTTCTTATTCTTTCCTCATCACTACACCACCACATCATATTAAGAATTATCCCCCTAGGGAGTAGTCCACATCTACATCAATTCATACATATGATATTCTAACAAAAAAAAAATGAATTGTTTCTAACAAAATCATCTAATTAACTTCAGATAGGGGAATAACCCCTAATCTACCTCTGAGATATTCAAAGGTATCCTTTGGTAAAGGCTTGGTAAATATATCATCAACTTGCTATTTCATAGACACATAGTCAAGCCTCACCTTCTTCTATTGTACATGTTCCCTTAGAAAATGATATTTTTTTGTAATTTGCTTTGTCTTCGAGTGAGTCACTGGGTTCTTGGAAACATTTATTGCACTAGTGTTATCACAAGAGATAACAACTGGTTCTATAACCTTCTCATGAATTTCCTCAAGAATCTATTTTATCAATATAACTTGCTGAAAATTAATAGAAACAACAACATACTCTTCCTCTGTAGTAGATTTTCAAATACAATTCAGCTTTTTACTTGTCCAGGTGACTAATCTTTCACCAAGAAAGAATGCTCCACCACTTGTTCTCTTCCTATCACCAACATTACCTACCCAGTCACCATCAGTAAACACGTTCATTTTTTTTCCATCCTTATTATACCATAGGCCATAATTCTTAGTTCCTTTGAGATATCTAAAAATCATCTTCACCGCAACCATATGTGAGTCCTTTGGATTTGAAGAAAACCTTACAACAATACCAACAACATGTGCAATATCCGATCTACTATGAACTACATATTACAACTTACCGATCATGGATCTGTATAGAGTTTCATCTACCTCTTTCGATTCATCCTTATTAGATAGTTTTTATCTTGTGACCATAGGTGTTCCCACTGGTTTCTAATCTTTCATGCCAAAAAATTTCAAAATCTCCTTCACATACTTGGATTGACTGATGTATATCCCTTTCTTCATATGTTGTACTTGAAGACCAATAAAAAAATTTATTTCTCCTATCAAATACATTTCAAATTCCTTGCTCATTTCTTCTACAAATGACCTGCTTAATGCTTCATTTCCACCATATATTATGTCATCAACAATTTTTTTAGTAATTAATATACTATCTTCACTTTCAAATTTTAGATATATATTGTTATTGTGAAACCAATCTAAATAAGATAAGCATGTAGCCTTTCATACCATGCTTATGGAGCTTGTTTCAATCCATACAATGCTTTATGAAATTTACATACCATGTCATTACCTTTTTTAGTATCAAAGCCTTTAGGATGTTCAATGTATACTTCTTATTCTAACACACCATTCAGAAATGAATATTTTACATCTATTTGATAGACTTTAAAACCTCTATAAGCAGCGTAAGCTAAAAGTATCCTTACACCTTCAAGTTTAGAAATAGGTGCAAAGGTCTCACCATAATCCATTCCTTCTTCTTGTACATAACCTTTGCAAACTAGCCTTGCCTTGTTTCTGATTACTTATCCTTTCTCATTCAATTTATTCCTGAAGATCCATTTAGTACCTATAATAATTTTGTCAGTAGGTCTAGGTACTGAAGTCCATGTATTATTTTTCTCTATTTGTTCTATTTCCTCTTTCATAGCTTAACCCAATCATTATATTTCAAAGCATCTTTAACATTTTTGGGTTCAATTCAGATAGTAAACAAGTACTTTCCCTTACCTTACTCCTTGTCATCACTCCAACAATTTTATCACCAATAATTTGATCTTGAGAGTGATTAAGTTTCACATACCTTGGGAGTATCATTTCTGCTCTTTGGTTACCTTCACCTTCATTCACCAGTTGTGGATCATTCATAGGTTGTGGATCATTTACCACTTCATTTATTTGTGGTACTATATCTGGATCCACCAATTGAACATAAACAAACCTATCATAGTCTTCCAGTTTCTTCTTGCTATCTTCTTCATTTCTTTCAAAAAATTCATCAATTCTAACATTTGCACTTTCAATAATCTTGTTGATAAACTTGTTCAAACATTTATAAGCTTTATTTCTAGTAGAATTGTAGACACCTAAATTCGTCCACTTAACATTAATTAAATTTAATTTCATTAATGACCCTAAAATAACATTATGGTTGAATTAATTAAATTTAACTCACCTATTTATTTAATTAAATAAATTCACTAACTATAGTGTTTAAATTAAATTTAAATATTGCCCCTCCTAATGTAATAAATTTAATTTATTACATGTTTCTCCATATTCCCCTTTTAAATAAAATTTTAATTTATTTATTCCACCACATGCTTTATTTCTACTAAACCATGATTAAATTAAATTTTATTTAATTTAATCCTAAACCTAGCCTAGATGCTATCCTACACACATCACTTTCTATCTAATATGTCTACTTACTAATTAAATAAGGTTAATTAGGCTATTTTTTGGATTCCTACACTCATTAGTCCTAATTATTTGCTCACACATGTATGAGAAAACCTCTAAAATTACCTTTTAAAAAATTGCCAAAAATTGCGTAAACAAGGCTTCTTACAATTTGTGATGACACTTCTTACACTTACCCAAAGTATGAAAATGGACTTTTTCTTACACATCTCTTACACACACTTACACATGTGTACTTGAAGTACACATTGACCCTTCACATCCCAAGTTGCTCACACATGTGTGTGAAAGTCTTGGACTTTGCATGGCTTATGTGTCTCCTTGGTGGCACCTATGTGGATTCCACATAGATGCCACCTCACCCCAAGCCTCCAAAATCCTATAAATAGGACCATTGCCTCAAGCAAATCATCCATAATTTCCTTGTAGAATTATAATGCTAGTTTGTGTTTAGAATTGTTTTCTTGCATTTAGAGTTTTTACTAACCATTTGGTAGTTGTTATATTTTTATGGTAGATTTAGAACTTAGTTTCATTCTATTTTTTAGCTTCATTAATATTGGTTAGTTGCATTCCATTGAGATTGAGGTTTTCTTCCATAGCTCCTCCTTTATCCTCTTTGGCTTCTTGTATTGAGTACTTGAGGGTTGCTTCCATAGCTCCTCCTTGAGTAGTTCAATCCTTTTTTAGTTTGCTTTTCATTCATAGTGGGATTTATATTTGTGTTGGGAGAGCACACCCATAACCTCTCTAAGAGCTTAAATCAAACAAGTCTTGGGTGCACTTTCTTTATGCTCATCCGAGGTTATGTAGATAATAGTGTAGGAATGAGTTTAAGCATTATTTTCAATCAAACATTGTGTTTCCTTAATGATTTCTTAGGCACCTAACATTAATTAGGAAGTTTATTTTTGATAATGATTCATTAGCTAGGGGAGTATGCTCTTTTCTCCAAGTGGAAAAATCAGAAACCTAGAACCTTTTGAATTATTGTCTTAAAGAAACTTGGAATTAATCAATTTTTTGGTGTGTTTGGGAGAAAACCTCATTGGATAGGAGAGTATGCTATTTTCCCCTTGAGCAAAAAAATAGAAATCCAGACTCCTTCCATGGCCAAATCATATGTTATATCATTAAACCTTTAGAGAGCCTGTTGATTGAGGAGAAAACCTCTCAAGAATGACTCATTGTGGGGACAAGCAGATGCCAGCTCTTCCATCCACTATAAATATACACTTCCTTGAGATTAAAGTCTCAAAAGACATGGTAAGTTCTATGTTTTCACTTTGGTGTTCACATATGCTTCATCAAGAGTAGGGTCGAGTGACCTAAATCCTACTTGTGGGACTACGTCAATTGAAGTACTTGTAGGGATATAGGCCTCAATCTCACAAGTTGGGAGTACAGGGGATGATCATGATTGAATGCCTTGACTAAAATCTATAGAGTAGTGGCCACTCAGTTCACATTTGAAAGGTTGATAATGTGCATGCAAGGATAATAGTAATCTCCCCAAGACACTCACCATATCAATCCCCCATCAACGTTAACACTTTGATAATATGACACCATGACTGATGCAGGAGCATCTCGGGTCCTTGGAAATCCTTTGTCACCAAAACATATTTGAGTTTGTTTATTTTACTTGGTTCCTAATTTGACCGAGTTGGTTTGGTGTTTCTCAGTTTCCTTTGTTCGCCGGTGTTGGTCGGTTATCTCTCTAGCATTTGGTTATTTCCCCAGTGCTCGGTGATGCTTGTCTGGCACTCCGTTGGATTTTCTTACTGACTGGTTTCTTTTGAGTTTCTGTTGAGGCCGACTTGTGCATTTATTATGGGTTGCAAATTTAATGCCAGTATCCATTATTGGGAAGCATGTGGACCTAGATCTGGTTGTCCCTTCCATTGATTGTGGATCTGAAGGCCGACTCAATTTGGTAGCCTCTTGTACATATGTAGTTGTTTGGTTAGAGTTTTAGGAGGTAGTTAGAGAGTCAGCTGTGATAGAAGATAGAAGATAGAAGTTTAGAGATTTTTGGTAGATCCTCGCATGTTTGAGGACTTCTACAATTCATTCTAATATTTGGCCATAACCGAGAAGGCCTTATAGCCTGACATGTATAAATCTATTTGAAATAAATATATGATTGATCTTGCATTATCTCTCTCTCTCCCACTATGTTCTTGTTGCTTCCACATGTTGTTAAGAAAGGTGGATCAGGTTAGGGTGTGCCAGTTCTAGCCCCTCCTATACCCTGCTTGCATCAAGTGGTATTAGAGCAAGGTGAGATCTGGATCTAGGTTTGTGAATCTAGATTTTAAGGTTCCTTCTTGTGAAGCCCTAGTTGATTTGTTGTAGGGTAGTAGATTGTGATCTGACCTACAGTTGCAAAGGGTTTTCAAGATGGTTTGTGGGAGGTGAGATATGGATCTAGGATTGGCAAACATGTTTAGACAACTTGCTGCTAGATTAGAAGCTGTTGAAACAGCCCAAAGAAGAGGAAGACATCTTGAAGATGTTAGTGATGATGAAATTGAGGAAGAACAAGTGAATGTGGAACCTAAACTTGTGACGGATCAGGGTGAGGAAATATTCTTGAAGGCTTTGACAAGTCTGAAGTCTACACCACATTTTAATCCTCCTGAATATGGTGGAAAATTGGATTTTAATGAATTGGTGGATTGGATCACTAAGATGGAAAATTACTTTGAGTATGAAAATGTACTTGAAGACAAGAAAGTGAAAATTGCAAGCACAAAGTTGAAGAGTCATGCATCCTTATGGTGGGAACATTTACAGTTGGACTGAAAGAATAAAGGCAAAGACAAAATCAAGGTATGGAGTAAAATGGTGAATAAATTGAAAGGAAAGTTCTTACCTTGTGATTATCAGATTAACCTAGTTAGGCGAACGCAAAGTTTGAGGCAGAAAGATAGCTCAATAAAAGAATATACTATGGAATGCTATAGATTAGATATTAGATTTGGACATGATGAAGATGATGTGGAAAGATTTGCTAGATACCTGAATGGTTTGAGAGTTTCCATCCAAGAGGAAATTAGTTTGGTCAAATTGGAGAACATTGAAGAGGCTTATCAATTTTCATTGAAGGCCGAGGAGAAATTGAACAAGAGACATGAGCAAAGACAAAGAGGTAGAGGTGGTAGATTCCCTAGAGGAAGAGGTAGATCTAATGGTGAAAATAGCAGATCTGAACTAGAAAAGACAAATCTGGATAAAGGCAAGACCGAGTGGAAAGGTGAAAGTTCATCTAGAGGTAGAGGTAGTAACTACCGAGGTGGTTATAATAGAGTAAGTTTTTGAGGAACTTGTTACAATTGTGGAGAAGGACATAGATCATTTGAGTGTACACATGCAAGTAAGAAGGCTGGTAGTAGTAGGAATGCTTTGGTGTAAGAAGAGTCACCGAATGAACTGGAGAAGGAAAACAACTTAATGGTAAGAAGAGCACTTTGGAATGAAGGTAAAAAGGAAGATCTAGTAAGGAAAAGTTTGTTCAAGACCATATGTAGAGTTTGTGATAAAGTTTGGAAGGTAATCATTGATAGTGGTAGCTCGGAGAATATGGCATCTGAGGCAATGGTCAAAAAGTTTTAGTTGAAAAGGTTGGAATATCCGAAGCCCTATCAGATTTCATGGATCAAAGATGAGCATACACTCTTGGTAAGTGAACAATTTTATGTGAATTTGAAAATTGGAAAGTACTATGATAAGGTGTTATGTGATATCATGCCTATGGATTGTTGTCATATTTTGCTGGGTAGACCTTGGAAATATGATAGACATGCTATATATGATGGGAGATTGCATAAATATACTATTTGGGCTGATGGAAGAAGACAAATCTTGTTACCTTTGATGGAAGAACCTATTAGTAATGTTTTCACATCTATGAAAGTTTGCTTGATGGAAGGAAGAACATTTGTTAAGGACTTGGAGAAGAATGATGTATGTTTTGTTGTGATTTCTAACAAACCAAGTAAGAAAACATAGGATAGTGTCCCTGAGGAGATTGATAAGTTACTCACCGAGTATAGTGAAATAATTTCTGATAATGTACCTGATGGTTTTCCACCGAAGAGAAGCATTGATCATTGCATGGATCTAATCCCTGGAGCTAGTTTACCAAATAAGACACCTCATCGGTTGACACCTACCAAGAATCAGGAATTGAATCGACAGATTCAAGAATTGTTAGAAAAAGGTTTGATTAGAGAAAGTTCGAGTCCTTGTGCAAGACCTGCTATATTGGCACCTAAGAAGGATGGAGAATGGTGAATGTGTATTGATTCTAGAGCAATAAATAAGATAACATTGAAGTATAGGTTTCCTATACCGAGAATGGATGACATAATGGATAGTTTGACTAGAGCAAAGTATTTTACCAAAATTGATTTGAAAAGTGGGTATCATCATATCAAAATTAGAGAAGGTGATGAATGGAAGATTGCTTTCAAGACAAAGGAAGGTTTGTATGAGTGGTTGGTTATGCCTTTTGGTTTAACTAATGCACCGAGTACTTTTATGAGGATGATGAATGAAGTTTTGAAGAAATTATTAGGTAAGTTTGTGATTGTATATATTGATGATATTTTGATATTTAGTAAGGCCAGAGAAGAACATTTGTTGCATGTTAGACAAGTTTTGCAGAGATTTAAAGAAGAAAAGTTGCTAATAAATCTGAAAAAGTGTTCATTCATGAAAGAGGAGATTGTGTATTTTGGATTTGTGATTTCAGTTGATGGTTTGAAAATGGATCTTGAAAAGGTTGAAGATATTTTGAATTGTCCTACACATGTGAATGCTAGTGAGGTAAGATCATTTCATGGTTTGGCAAGTTTTTACTGAAAGTTTATTAGGAATTTCAATTCAATTTGTAATGCTATGACTGAGACTATGAGAGGAGACCAAAGGGAATTCAAGTGGACACATGGAGCTGATAAAAGTTTTGAGACTCTGAAGTAGAAGGTTGTTGAATTTCCTATTTTGGCATTGCCTGATTTCAATAAGGTATTTCAAGTGGAATGTGATGCAAGTGGAAGTGCAATTGGAGCTGTGTTGAGTCAAGAAGGTAAACCTGTTGCTTTCTTTAGTGAAAATTTGAATGATGCAAAAAGGAAATATTCTGTGTATGATCAAGAATTCTATGCTATTGTTCAAGCACTAAAGAAATGGAGACATTATTTGATGCTGAGTGAATTTGTGTTGTATACCGATCATAAGGATTTACAATATTTGGGTAGTCAGATTAAGTTGAATCAAAGACACATGAAATGGGTTGAGTATTTGCAGACTTATACATTTGTGATAAATCATAAGAGTGGAGTCACCAACCGAGTTGCTGATGCATTGGGTAGAAGAAGATCTTTGATGACTGAGATGAAAATTGAAGTTCTAGGCTTTGATGACATGAGAGATTCTTATGAATTTGATCCTAATTTTTCTGAGCCATGGAGAAAGTGCAGAGCACCTATTCAAGATCAACCAACTACTAAATGGAATGAATATTTTATTCAAGAAGGTATGTTATTTAAAGGTATTCATTTTTGTATACTGAAAGGACCAATAAGAACTAATTTGATAAAGGAGAAACATAGTAGTGGTTTGGTTGGACATTTTGGTGTTGATAAGACACTAAATTTTCTTAAGGAGAAATACTTTTGGCCACAGTTGTACAAAGATGTTCAGAAATTTGTGAAAAGTTGTGGACTTTGTCAAGTTGCAAAAGGAGTTAGTCAAAATATTGGATTGTATACACCAATTTTTGTACCTGAGAAACCTTGGACTGACATCAGTATGGATTTTGTTCTTGGTTATCGAAGATAATAAGAGGTAATGATTCTATATTTGTGGTTGTGGATAGATTTTCTAAAATGACACATTTTATACCTTGTAGAGAGACATTAGATGCAATGCATGTAGCAAATCTTTTCTTTAAGGAAATTGTCAGATTTCACGGATTACTGAGGAGTATTATCTCTAACTGAGATAGTAATTTTGTTGGATACTTTTGGAAGACCCTTTGGAAGAATTTTTGCACCGAGTTGAAATATAGTTATACATTTCACCCACAAACCGAAGGACAGACCGAAGTTGTGAATAAAAGTTTGGGAAATCTTTTGAGATGTTTAGTTGGAGACACACCAAATAATTGGGATTTTGTGTTGGCACAAGCAGAGTTTGCATACAATAATTTAGTGAATAGGAGTACTAGAAAAACACCTTTTGAGATTGTAAATGGCATACAACTGAGAGGTATATCAAATTTGAGAGACATTGCTGATGAAAGAAAGAGAAGTGCTGAAGGAGTAAAATTTGCTGAGTACACAAAGACATTGCATGAAGATGTTAAATACAAGCTAGAAAAGAGTAATAAAAAATACAAAGACAGAGCTGATAGAACAAGGAGACGTAAGACTTTTGATGTTGGTGATGAAGTAATGGTTCATTTGAAGAAAGGCAGATTTCCTATTGGAACATATGGGAAGTTGAAAATGAAGAAGTTTGGACCTTGTAAGATTTTGAGGAAATTTGACAGTGGAAATGCATATGAGATTGAGTTACCTGATGACATGGACATATTACCTATTTTCAACATTGCTAATTTGTATGAGTATCATGAACCTAATGAAGACTTGAAAATACTGATGGAATTTCCTAAGAAGTAGAATGAAGAAGTTGATAATATTTTGGAATAGAGAATTGGTAAAAGTACAAGAGGTAAATAGTATATGGAATATCTGGTAAAGTGGAAGAACAGACCAATTGAAGATAGTTCATGGATTTCATAGTCTAAGTTGGATGTAGCTTAGACCATACCAGTTCAATGATTCAGAGAATCATTCTCAAACAACCCCAGGTGTTTGATGCAGGAGCATCTCGGGTCCTTAGAAATCCTATGTTACCAAAACATATTTGAGTTTGTTTGTGTTGCTCGGTTCCTGATTTGACCAAGTTGGTTCGATGTTGCTTAGTTTCCTTTGTTCGCTAGTGTTGGTTAGTTATCTCTCTAGCACTTGGTTATTTCCCTGGTGCTTGGTGATGCTTGTCTGCTGCTTGGCTTTGCTTACCGGCGGGTTTCTTTTGAGTTTCTATTGAGGTTGACTTGTGCATTTATTATGGGTCACAGATTTAATGCTGGTATCCATTATTGGGAAGTGTGTGGACCTAGATCTGGTCATCCCTTCCATTGATTATGGATCTAAAGGTTGACTTAGTTTGGTAGCCTCTTGTATATATCTAGTTGTTTGGTTAGAGTTTTAGGACACAGTTAGAGAGTCAGTTGTGATAGAAGATAAAAGATAGAAGTTTAGAGATTATTGGCAGATCCTCACACATTTGAGGACTTCTGCAATTCATTGTAATATTTGGCCATAACTAGGAAGGCCTTACATCCTGGCATTGTCTCTCTCTCCCACTATGTTGTTGTTGCTTCCACGTGTTGTTGAGCAAGGTGGATCAAGTTAGGGTGTGCTAGTTCTGGCCCCTCCTGTACCCTGCTTGCGTCAATGACTAGAGCCATTGTGTGCTTGGTAATGACCATATTCTAAGGAGTTTTTGGGTGTGTTCCTAAGTTAGTGAGATAATATTTTCAATATTAGCCAATCTCCTTCTAGGGATAAAAAGTGTGCTTGTTACTTTCCATTGCAAAACAAACCTATACACTTGAATCCCGCAAGGTTTCTTTGTCCCTTGAATGATTGTTTTCAACAAATGTTCTTGTAAACCAAACATTTGATGTATGTATGAAATTTATTCTTGCCAAAAACATCCTTTGATCCTTCAAGAAACCATCTTCCTAATTTTTTTCATCACAATCCATATCATGTTTTATTCTTTAAGCCATGACTAATGGTGTGAAACATAAGAAGGTAGAACTTCTAGTTTCCCAAGTCTACAAAGAAAATAAGACCACTAATAGAAAGGCTAGAGTCAACAAATCCTATTCAAAATCTATCCAAAAGACTCTTGAAGCCATTGAGAAGTTTGATAAAATCAACTATAACAATTAGGTTGTAAATTTTGTTGCCAAGAACAAAGTGAACATGGGCTTTGTCACTTGGGAATCCTATGATTAAGTACCCTTGACCTTCTTTCTTCTTCAAACCACTCACTATTTTCCTCATCTTTAATCACCTCTTCCTTCATCCACATTTCAAAAAACATTAGGATTATTAATCAAAACCTTGGACTTTAAATCAAAATCAAATCAATCCATCTTTCACACCTTAATTAGGAAATAGGGTGAAAGAATCAATCCAATAGTGTCTCATAGATATTTAATTAATGCAAACATTAATCCCTTTCTACTTTGAGAATTGAGTCTTTCTCTAGTATCTTTAGTCCAATCCTATTGTTTTTCTGGGGATCATCAGTCTATCACCCAAATAAGAGAATATTTTAAATCAAATCCAATCCTTTGTTTGCATAATCACAAGGTCTTGTTTCACCATAGGTTTGTTCCAAACCTTTAAATCAAATCAATCCTTGAGGCTTAGTTCCTCTTCAATCTAATCAATCTCAAATCAAATCAAATCAATCCTCGAGGCTTAGTCCTCTTAATCCAATCCAAATCCTAGTCCAAGTTGCTCATAATTGATCAATTCAATTTCTCCTCTCATCATCTTCCATCAATATTTCAACATTCTTCAAATCCAACCCAAGGTCACTCGTGCATGGTACTTACCCAATCTCATGCCAAGATAAGACAATAATATCTCATCATAGATAATGATCAAGAAACTATTTACCAAGAAGACTTCAATGATGACGAAGAGCCACATATGGAGTCTAACACCATCATACCTGAAAGTTTCAATGCAAATCTGCAAGCTAAAGAGTTATTCAATGATCATAATAATTTGAGCCTAGTGGAAGATTTAATACTAGCCAAAAATTCTAATATCTTCCTAAACCTTATTCAAAGGGGTGTCATGCTTCTCAAATTTTTTGATGAAACCTTGCTCAAGAATAATCTGATTCAAACCAACAAAGGAAAGGTCATTCCCATTATGCCTTCAACATCTGATAACACAAATCAACCTTCCCATGATACACTTGAACAAATCCAAAAACTTTTAAGAAGGCCCAACTCCAATGATAACAACTATGTCAATGGACTGAACAATAATGACCCAAACCTAGGCCAAGGAGCTAAACATCAGCTAGAGTCATCAGGACAACATTCTGCTTCAATTTTGTAAAAGCCTAATGGAGTCTTGAAAAATCAAAATTCTTCACATATGAATAACACCAACCACATTCCTATTAGACATAACATGAACCCTTCACCTCTTGAAGGACATAACACATCATTGGGAGGAACAAATCAAGGCCATATAATCATCAACAATAATCCTCCTAAACTAGTGCAACAAACCAATGAGCGTAAGAGCATGATGATGACTATGCAAAAATGTGGGAAGAAGGAAGTCTCTTTTTCAGAGATATGTCCTTATCCATTTGATAAATCAATCAATGTCCAACCATTCCCTGCCAATTTTGAGATTCCTAAATTTGATAAATATAAGAGATAATCATGCCATGTACAACATCTCAAAGAATTTTATGTAGTAGCTCGAGAAGTCTCCCACAAAAATAACTTCCTTCAAAGACTCTTCACTAGAAATCTTGGTGTCCTTGCCTGTGAGTGACTAATGAATCTTGTTCCTGACTTTGTATCAACATTCCCTCATCTCGTAGAGAAATTTGTTGCATAATACTATTACAAAATTGAATACCAAGTGTCACTTAGTGACTTATGTAACACAAAGTGAAGAAATGGGGAAACCTTTGCTAGATTTCTTCAAAGATGGTGACATCTTACAAACTGGATGCCTTGGAAAATTCCATATTCACACCTTGTTGATATTTTCACTAAGAATCTAGTTACAAAAATGTCATTCCATGTGAAAATAGCTTCCCTAGACTCATTTGAGGTACTCATTAAAAAGGGAAAATCTATTGAAGATGATCTTTTGGTGAAAGGAGTCATTAAACATTATCCCTCTAATTCATCTAACAACACTAATGATAAACCTAAGTTCTAGTCTAAGAACAAGGGTGTTTTTAATGATGGAGTGACAAATGCTAAGCATGTCCAAAATGTTCAAGCATCCAACAACAATAATCAAGGAAATTGTAATAGCATTGATCAAAATAATCATAATCAGAACAATAACCATAAAAATCAAGGTAATCAAACCAATCAAAATAATCAAAATCAGAATCATAACCAAGGATCTAGTTATCATAGTTCCCTATTTTAAAGTTCCAATAGAAACAACAACAACAACAACAACAATAATAATAGACCACATCAACAAAGACAATTCACATAGCTAGCAGACTCCCTTGATGTTATCGTTCAGTGTTTAGTCGATCAGGGGATGATGGTCTATCCTAACACAAGAACTTTCGATGATAATCAACCAAACCAAACTAGTATAAGGATAATGAATACTGTGATTATCACTGCATTGAAGGTCATGAAATCAAGAAATGCATGAAATTTCACCATTTTGTTCAAGATTTGATTGCTGATAGAAAAATTGAAGTAGAAGGTCAAAATGCCTCTACCTCCAATGCCCAATTAAAAATGTTTTCTAAGCCTTTTCTAGAGCACAATAAAAATAATGCTTGATCATCCAAAGGCTTTTCCTATGATTACATTACAAACAAGATCTCAGGAAATGAGCGTACTTGTGGTAGCCTAGAAGAAAATGATGTATGTGGTTTTGACTCATTGTGTGGCCACATCAAACAAACTGAAGCTCATGTAACCACACTTAACCTAAAGAGTGTTGATTTCAATGTCACCACCTGTCACCCTTGAGTCACTGTAAAAGCCACTACAAATCCACCTATTAGAGATCCACCTATTGCACCATCCACATCAACATGACCTACATTGCATTATGATCCGCTTTCTTAGTTAAAGAAGACTCCTACACAAATATACATCCTAGAGCTTCTACATACATCCACTATCAAAAAGAGGTCCTTGAAAATGCCCTGACAAAGTCCCATGTTCTCAAAAATATCAATGCATCCCAATTTCAAGAAATGATCAGAAACTTAGCTACCCAACAACACCTAGTATTTATTGAAAAATATTTCCAAGGTATCAATCCTCACCAAAATAAACCCCTCCATATCCAAGTGACCATCCATAATACCTAAATCAAAAGAGTCCTCATAGAAAATGGATCTGGTTTGAATTTGTGTACTTTAAGTATGATCCACAACATAGGTCTTTCTGAAGACCTTATTGATGTAAATAAAAGAATTATAATAAAAGCATATGATGATAGAGAAAGGGTGAGTAAAGGTCTCATTTCACTCCCCTTAAAGGTGGGCCCAACCCTTATTGAAATAGTCTATCATGTTATCGATCTAGATCTACCCTATAAAATTATCTTGGGTAGACTGTTGATACATGCTATCTCAGGTGTCCCATCCATATTTCATTAATGTTTAAAATTACCACACCATGGAGCCAAAATAACAATCCCTAGAGACCAAGAACCCTTCCAGTATTGCAAAAGGCTATAAGGTAAGAAATCAAATTACTACCTATTGAATGAGTATGTCCATCCTGTCACACAAGAAACTCTTGTCTAGTTCACTTCTGCTGAGGATAATGAAAGACATATAACCAGTCTAAAGGAAAGGAAAAGGTTAGTAAGTCTGAAAAGAACGTTAGATTCATAGATCAAGGTATGGGGGAGTATAAGTTCATAAATGCCATGTGTATTGTTCAACTCCCCCTCTTCCCCAAGTCCTATGGTAAACCTTCACAAGTCTTCCCTAAGGGAGATAAGTAAACCTGCATGAAATGCAAGAAAACTACATTTGAACATTGGGGATCTCTTTCAGATGAACACATGGAGCATAATGTCCTATTTTAGATATTTGATGATGAAGAATATAAACTTATGGATATCCTTAAGGGGAAATATATTAAGGCCACTTTGATTGTTGAAAGCATGTGATATCATGGTACTGGCCTTGGGGAAAAATAAATTGGAAGGAAAAATCTCATCAAAGCAACTAGATATCCTCACAGAAAAGGATTGGGTTCCATAGAGACTAAGAAAACTTTTACCAAGAACTATTGTGTGATTGAATCTAATTTAGACATTGAGGAAGAGTTCTTTGAAGTAACTTTCCAGTACATTGAAGAAAATTTTGACACCTTATCCTTCATATCACCCAATCAGACCTTTCCTCATCTGAACTTCCCCTTACCAACCCTGAACTAATTGATTGGGACCAACAAGATTCACCACCTGCCTTTGACATGTGTGATTTAGATGAGGTAGTTCTAGCACTTTTCAAACTAATAAATCTCTAATAAAATGAGCATTAGATCCACTATAATGAGAAAGCCTACTTCGGAAACCAAGTCAAATTCCTAAGTCACAAAAGTGATGAAGAAGAACATCCAAAAAATGATAAAACATCCTTGGGTGAAAACCTTTCCGAGGCACACCTGGATGAAGAAAATGATAAAATAAAGGATGTTTCCTCTAGTGAAAACCTTTTTGAGGTGCTAGAGGTGGGGGAAGTTGACTTGCCTTTCATGTCATTCTCTCCAGAAAAAATATTTTATTCTCATAGAAGACACTATAGTACTCAATATTGGTATTGAAGAAGATCCAAAGATGGCCTACATTGCAACTTCCCTTGATGAGAAAGAAAAAGAAGCCATGACTATATTTTTGAAGAAAGCACACATTAATTTTGCATGGACTTACAAGGATATTCTTGGGCTCGATACTGATCTAGTTGTACACTATCTTGTTGTAGATCCAAAAATCAAACCTATGAAACAAAAATTATGCATGATGTATCTACAAGTGACACTCTTGGTCAAAGCTAAACTACACAAGATGCTCGAAGCAAAATTCACTAGACCCATAGATTATCCTGAGTGGGTCTCCAACATTTTACTAGTAGGTGAACCCTCTGGGGGCATCTAGATCTATACTGATTTCAAAGACCTTAATCTCTCCTATCCTAAGGATGATTTTCCACTTCCCAATATTGACATCATCATGGATTTGACTATTGGGCATGAGATGTTGTCTCTCATGGATGGATTTTCTAAATAAAATAAGATTCATGTAGCAATGGAGGACTAGCACAAAAATACATTCACCACACCTTGGGGTACATTATGTTACCAGGTCATGTCTTCAGTCTCAAGAATGTAGACACCACTTACTAGAGAGCCATGAACACTATCTTCCATGACCTCCTTCATGTGATTATGGATGATTACATGGATGATATTTTATGCAAATCCAAGACACAAGAATCAAACATTACTATCCTTACCACAATCTTTGATAGATTAGATAAATACAAGGTTAGGCTAAATCCTGTGAAATGTGTCTTTGGTGTACAATCAGGCAAGTTGTTAGGTGACATTGTCTCTCGCAAATGAATAGAAGTGGATCCTAAGAAGGTGAAAGCCATTTTGGAGATGCCACCTCCCAAGACCCTAAAATAATTGTGGATATTACAAGGGAGACTTCAGTGCATCCAAAGGTTTGTGTCACAATTGGTAGACAAAGTACATCATTTCTCCCACCTACTAAGAAAGGATATCAAATTCATTTGGGATTTCTTATGTCAAAAGGAATTTGAACAACTCAAGGAATATCTAGCTAATCTACCAATGTTGGTCTACCTATTCTAGGTCGGCCTTTGATCCTCTACATCTCAGGAACTACCATAACACTAGGTGCTCTCCTAATACAACTAGATGATAATGGAAAAGAGAGTTCCATATACTATCTTAGTATATCTTTGGTAGGTTATGAGCTCAACTATATGACTATTGAGAGATCTTGTTTGACTGCAGTCTTTTGCATGCAAAAGCTACATCACTACATGCTCAATCATAAGGTACAGTTGATAGAAAATATTGACCCACTTAAGTATTTGTTATCTAAAGCCACTCTAATAGGCCAAACAATAAAATGGGTCATGATACTCAATGAGTTTGATATTGTGTACATAGAACACAAAGCAATAAAAGAGAAATAAAACATTGATCAACTTGTAGAGGCTCATATTACAAGAAATCATCCTATTGTCATATATTTTCTTGATGAAACTATCATGACTATCACCCTTAACATTCAGTGGAAGCTCTTCTTTGATAGATCTTTCACTAAAAAAGGATCAAGGTTAGGTATCCTATTTGTTACACTGCAAGGGGATTTCATCCTTAGATCATACAAATTGACATTCACCTATACAAATAACATAAAAGAATATGAGGCCTTGGTCATAGGGCTTCAACAAGCTGTCAGATAGAAGATAACAAGTTTACTTGTTTTTGGTGACTTTGAATGGTTATCAAGCAAGTAAATGATGAATTTCACACAAAGGATGATAAGTTACTCCCTTACTGACGCATGGTCGGAGATCTCAAGCAACATTTTGCAAGCATAATTTTCTAGTAGATTCCTAAAGAAAACAATAAAGTAGTTGATGTTATGGCTACCATTTCTTCCTTAATATCCATGCTAGAGACAAGTGCACAATGAAAATTTCTTGTCAAGAATCTCATGGTCCCTGCCTATGACCAACCATATTTTGAGATGGTGTGTGAAACTGTTGGTCTCGAATTGTCTTGGTATTAAGAAATCTTCACTTATCTTTATGATAATACCATTCCCCTCACTCTTACACCTAACCAATAGAAAAAATTCATCCAGTGCACATCCTATTACACAATCCTTGGAGACATGCTATTTCAAAAAAACTTTGATGGAACTCTTCTTTGATGTCCAAATTTAGAGGAAGCACAAAAAACCTTGGAATAAGTACATCAAGGAATCTGTGGAGCCAATTCCAATGGCCTTACATTAGAAAATAAGTTGTTACACACTAGATACTACTGGTCAACAATGGAATATGATGCATATCACTTTGTAAAGAAATGTGTTCCCTATCTACAACACAATGATTTGATACACGCTCCCACTCAATCCCTCCAACTCACCATCACACATTTTCCTTTCTCCTATTGGGGCTTTGACCTTGTGGGCTAGATAATCCCTAACTATGCTAGTGGTCACAAGTATATCCTATCCACCATTGAGTACTTTACCAATTGGGTTTAAGAAATCCCCCCCACCTACACTAATAGTAAGAAAATTTCCAAGTTTATCCTGAACTATATCATTTGGCGCTATGGCATCCCAAAAGATCTCCATACTGATAATAGAACACCCTTCAAGAATAAGGATGTTGCTAACCTTTGTAAGAAATTTGGTATCACCCAACATTTCTCCTCCAAATACTTTCCATAGGGAAATGATCAAGGTGAGGCTACGAATAAGACCATATTGAAAATTCTCAAGAAAACTATCAATGTCATTGGCCATGATTGACACCTATAACTCAATCCTTCCCTCTAGGCATATCGCACCTCCATCCATACTACCACTAGCTCCACTCTATTTACCCTCATCTATGGTTCTGAGGCTATCCTTTCCATTGAAATTGAGCTCCCTTCCTTCAAGATTTCTCTCAAGAACTTGATGTTCGAAGAAGAATATAGAGTTGCCCATTTGCAGGAACTATAACTCCTTGATGAGAGACACCTCAATTCCCTCAACCACCTTTACGTGTATGAAAATTACATGCTATTATAGTTCAATAAGAAGATCAAACCTCTTGAGTTTGATATTAGTGATTTGTTCTTGCAACATAAAATGAAGAACCTCTAGAGCTGAGAAAAGAAAGGAAAGTTCGAACCCAATTGGTTGGGTCCATTTGTTGTTACTGCCAAGTTCGGTTATAGGGCATTGTATCATCTTAAAATGGAAGCAATTCCATGATAAGAGTGTTTAGCCCTCTGAGTAAGTGGTATGGGGTCATGTCAAGTGCCTTGATTAGGTCTTTGCATGGATCTAGCAGTTTCCTCCCCGTTCCGCTTCTCTCCCCCTATTTCCAACTTCTTTTTGACAACTTTCTCTGAGAAACTAGAGACTTTGACTTTATGGGTCAAGGATGACCTGAAGGGTCAAGTACAACCTAGATCCTAACCTAGGTCAAGGTCAACCTTGACTTAGACCTAGGGTAGAGTCAACCTTATCCTTGACCCCAGGTTCAGATTTCAGTTTTTGAAAGTTTCAGGATGTCAGGTTTCAGAAAGTTTCATTTTCCCGCTTCCGGGTCTGCTATTTTGGATTTCGGAATGTTAAACCCTTAAATTGCATTTAATCTAGGTTCATTTCTAGGGGTTAAGATTAATTTGGATTTAATTCTCCAAGGTTGACCTCTCTAGAAGTTTGTGCCCTAGATCACTATAAAAGGAAGCCTTCCTCTCTCATTTTCTCCATCCATAATCAAGTTTTGCAATCTCATCTCATAATCTCTCAAGAAAGATCAAGAAAGAATTTCATCAAGCATTTTAAAGGAAGCATTCAAGTCCTCTTCTCCATTCAAGTTCTCCATTGAAGATCAAGGATTCAAGCATTCAAGCCTTTGAAGGGATTTGGTTCAAGCATTCAAGATTCATCATTCAAAACCCTAGATCTAGCCATCATGGTGGTGTGATCTTCCTTCAAGATCCTTTATTCATCTTCAAGATCCATTCATTCTTCCCTCAAGGTGGATTCCAAGCATACAATCATGGAAGTTTTGATTTACATTTGTTAATGTTATGTTCAATCTTTCATATCAATATACTTGTTTACATTTGAAATACAATTGCATATCTATTGAATTTCATAGCTTCATTGTTAGATCTACTTCTACTACTTGCTAGCATTCTCCATTTCAATTCCATTATTAAGGCTAATTCCAAATCAGGGTTTGACCAAGGCAAACCCCTCATCCAAACAACAAAAAATATTTTTCTTGTAGGTACAGGTACATAACAACGAATTGAAGTGCAGATCTGGATACCCTTTTCAGTGAACTTCCGGGATCTGCGAATAGAATTTCTGTCAGAGCTATTTCAGGTCAGGGATGACCTTTAGTGGGGGGTAAGATTGTGCCCTGCTATCTAGGTCAAAGTCAACTTGACCTCAGAAGGACAAAAGTTTTCTGGGTTTTCTCTGTCTCGACATTTCTAGTCCGGAGCAAATTGCAGAATTTCCTGAAACTATGCATAGACATCAGAAAACAATGATTTTTTCATCAGCCTTCTTTCGAGATAAGTATTTCTATTTTATTTAATTTTTATGTCCATAACATTTTCCATCACACACCCCTCCATTATATTTTAACTTATTTATTATACTATCAATCATACTCCATATTCCAATTATTCATTTTGGTGAACCCGACAAGCTTACCCCTTTTCTTTTGTGGATTTAGATGCCCTATTGTGTTAGATTCATGGTTTAGTCTCTTCTTCCATTAAGATTAGGTTTATTTTACGCTCTTTCATTTTAAATTCAAAAATAAAAAAAATCTATATATTCAATAAAATACAAAAACATTTCTTGCATTTCATTTACTATGAAGATTCTTAAGATGCTTTGGTGTGTGGTCATGTTCTTTATTACCCTTCTTTTATCATCTCTTTACCATACCTATGATGTTTATGAGAGTATCATTCACTTCATTATGTTGATGATCCTTCATTTTTCTCTTGCCTATGCTTTTGTGAAATTGACCGATACTAATCTTCCTACATTCAAAACTTTCATTAAAGATTCATGTGGTAGACTTATTATCCTCTTGGATTATGTGAAGAATTTGGTAGATGATACACCATCTCCTAATCTTCCTAATTCTAATTCTATCATTCCTAATTTTCCTATTCCTAATCTGATACCTAATTCTCCATTTGTTCATCCTTGTCCTTACTATACTTATGATAGGATTCAAGCTATAGTTCAGGATGCAAATGTGCAAGATTTCTTTGATTTATCGTCTCCTCCAATTCATGATGATATTAAAGGAAAGGGTAAAGAAACTTCTTCAAAACCTATTATTCCACCTTATACAACCTTTACTCATGAGCATGATAAACAATCACCTCCTATAGAAGCTTTACATGATGTGTACACTACATGATATAATATGATAACTAAACAAGGTTATAGAGGTTTAGGGCTTGGAGTTAATGGGTATGGTATCAAGTTTCCAGTTCATATATCCCCTAAATAGGATTTGCATGGTGTTGGTTGTTTTCAATCTCAAAGGTAGGTGATGTTGATCATTGTCCTCCTCTTCATATTCTTCTCCCTACACCTAAAATAGATAATCCTTATAATCATCAAGATGTTGCTAAGAAGGTGCATGTTCAATTAATAAATTCCAAAAAAGAAATCTTTAAACCTATACCGAAAGATGCTTTATCCAAGTACAAATGTCCTTTTCATTATATTAATACACATTTACTTGCTGATTGTAAGCATTTCAAGTTATATGTTAGAGAAAGAGCTGCTTTAGCAATTATATCTCACTCTCGTGCAATTTTACAATTCCTTCATAACTTTGATATAGGGGATTCCCCTCATTCTGATATAATATAGATTTCATCTCCTCTTGTCTCTAGACTAGGGGGCAATAGGTGTATTTCCATCTAGTCTCCTAGGATCCATTAGGCTTTTTATTGGGCTTAATTGGTATTTTTTCTATCCTATCTCTCTATAGTTTTGTATTATGTTTATAATCATCCATAGATCCTATTCAAGATATCTTTTCTAAGACATTTGTTTTGTAAAGGTATCCCTTGCATTCATCCTTGGGGGGAAAAGTTCTTCCTTCTTTCTCTTTGTCTATGGAACTACTTTCCTTAGTTTAGTGGTATTTATTTATATTGCAATATTATTTCATCATATTGATAGATGTTTTGACTATGGATAACCTTTTTATATAAGAGGTTATTGTCCTAGGTCATCACCTCTTCTCTACATTAAAAATTATGTTCTTTATAAACACTTACCCTAGCTTTGGTGTTAGAGTTGTTTCCCTCATTTCAAAGATTCCTCTTCCTCTTGATTGCAAGGGGCTTGATGATTGAATCTTTGTTCCCGCTTGATTTATCTTTGAAAGATGATATTTTGTCTAAAAGCAATCCTCTATGGTGGGGGTCTTGTTGATAAGATCTCTTTTATTAAGGATCCTTTTCCTTGAGTGACATATCCTTTTCACAATTATCTATACTCTTGGATGTAGGGGTCAATATCCCTCGCTAAGAAAATGATGTACATTGATGTAAACAAGATATCTCCTTGCATTGTGAAGTAGGTATCCTCTTCCTATTCCTTATCATGTCTAGTAGAAAACCATGATAAGGAGGGGGGCATATATAGGGTCTCCCTTATACTATAGTTTTTTAATTTTACATGCTAAATCCTTGGAAGGTAACACACATAAGTTGCTAAATCCTGAAGAGACACACATTTTTCAATCTTCAATATGCTAAATCTTGGAAGGTAATGCACATAAGTTGCTAAATCCTAAAGAGACACACATTTTTCAATTTTCAATATGCTAAATCCTTGGAAGGTAAGACACATAAGTTGCTAAATCCCAAAGAGACACACATTTCCAATATGCTAAATCTTCTGAAGGTAACACGCATAAGTTGATAAATCCTGATGAGACACACATTTCATATTCATAGTGATACAAGAAGGTGGATCTATGCGTATTCCAGAAGCTATCAGAAGACACATTACAATTGCAAGCATAGTTTATGGGTGAACTATCAGGTTTGGCCACCCATTTAGCTCTCCCTCCCTTGGTGATTCATGGTAAGGTGGGCATCTTACTAGGTGAGGTAATCACTTTCTCTTTTCTCTCTTTTCACTTTCATGCTAGTAGGACTGGATCATGAAGCTATATTATATATAATGTTGCTCTTGTCTTTCTTATGGAATCATTTATATTTTTATGATAGCTTTCCAAATATGATATTAGTATGAGAAATATTTCTTAGCAAGGTTTCTTATGCTAATTGATTTGGGTTTGTTTGTACTAACCCCTCTTTTGTGTTGCTTTTGGTTTTCTTTTCACACCCTTGTGCATATATGTTGAGTTATAATCCTTAGCCTATGGGCTTGTTTCCTTAGCTAAGTGCTATTTTATCTCATTGCAAATCCACTTGGATATTTTCTTTCTTCTCCTTTACCAAGAGTTTGCATCACGTCCATACTCTTGCTAAAGTGGGGGCTTAATGTATCATCTTAAAATGGAAGCACTTCCATGATAAGAGAATTTAACCCTCTGAGTAAGTGGTCTGGGGTCATGTCAAGCACCTTGATTAGGTCTTTGCATGGATCTGACAATTTCTCCCTATACTACTTCTCTCCCCCTGTTTCCAACCTCTTTCTGACAACTTTCTTTGAGAAACTGGAGACTTTAACTTTTTGGGTAAAGGATGACCTAGACACTGACCTAGGTCAAGGTCAACCTTGAATCTAACCTAGGGAAGAGTTGACTGCATCCCTGACCCTAGGTCTAGATTTTAGTTTCCAAAAGTTTCAGGATGTTGGGTTTCAAAAAGTTTCATTTTCTCACTTCCAGGTCGACTGTTTTGGATTTTGGAATGTTAAACCCTTAAATTGCATTTAATCTAGGTCCATTTCTAGGGATTCAGATTAATTAGGATTTAATTCTCCAATGTCAGCCTCTCTAGAAGTTTGTGCCCTAGATCACTATAAAAGGAAGCCTTCCTCTCTCATTTTATTTATCCACCATCAAGTTTTGTAATCTCATCTCATAATCTCTCAAGAAAGATCAAGCAAGTGTTTCATGAAGCATTTTCAAGGAAGCATTCAAGTCCTCTTCTTCATTCAAGTTCTCCATTGAAGATCAAGGATTCAAGCATTCAAGCCTTTGAAGGGATTTGATTCAATCATTCAAGATTCATCATTCAAAACCCTAGATCTAGCCATCATGGTGGTGTGATCTTCCTTCAAGATCCTTTGTTCATCTTCAAGATCCATTCATTCTCCCCTCAAGGTGGATTCCAAGCATACAATCATGGAGGTTTTGATTTACATTTGTTAATGTTATGTTCAATCTTTCATATCAATATACTTGTTTACATTTGAAATACAATTGCATATCTATTGAATTTCATAGCTTCGTTGTTAGATCTACTTCTACTACTTGCTAGCATTCTCTATTTCAATTCCATTATTAAGGTTGATTCCAAACTGGGGTTTGACCAAGGCAAAACCCTCATCCAAACAACAAAAACTATTTTTCTTGTAGGTACAGGTACATAACAATGAATTGAAGTGCAGATCTGGATATCCTTTTTGACGAACTTCCAAGATCCACAGGCAGAATTTCTGTCAGAGCTATTTCAGGTCAGGGATGACCTTCATTGGGGTAATATTATGCCTTGCTATTTGGGTCAAAGTCAACCTAACCTCAGAAGGACAAATTTTTTTTGGGTTTTCTCTGTCTCAGCATTTCCAGTCCGGAGCAGGTTGTAGAATTTCCTGAAACTGTGCACAAACATCAGAAAATAATGATTTCTTCATTAGCCTTCTTTTGAGATAAGTATTTCTATTTTATTTAATTTATATGTCCATAAAATTTTCCATCACACACCCCTCCACTACATTTTAACTTATTTATCATACTATCAATCATAATCCATATTCCAACTATTCAGGCATATTAGATTGCAACATCTGAGGGGGATTAGCTCCCTTATCCTGTAAATATTCTGCATCTAAATCACTTTTATGTGTAGGTCAACATTGAATTCCTGTATAGTTTTTATTTAGTAAAAAATCCTAAAAATAAAAAAAAGTCCCAAAAAATCTTAACAATTAAAAAGTCAGAAAAATTTCAAAAATAATACATATGATCTTAAAAAAAGCAGAAAAAAATCAGAATAGTAGTAAAATCCTAAACTATAGAAAAAGTTCCTGGAATAATCATTTTCTTAGTGACAACTTGGTAAATAGGCACTTTGATAAAAAAGAAAAGAAAAAAGAAAAACAAAAGAGAGAAATAAATTCATCTAGTAGTGAAAACTTGGCAAACAAGCACTCTGGGCAAGTACCATGGTGAAAACATGTTTCAGGCACTATGGTAGTAGATTTGGATCCATTTTCTTCTCCTGCCTACTATACATATCCATCCTCATCCTAGTCTCAGTCTAGTTTTTGGTCCTTGTTCCTTGCATCACATTAAAGGTTCAAGAAAAATTTCCAACAAGCTGAGCTTAACCCCATCACACTAAGCTTTTCCCAGATACAATGACCGCAAAAGTTTTTATCAAAATCAACATCGAAATCAAATCTTTGAGTTATTGCTCCTTTCACATCTATTGCCAGTGAATATCCATCTTAGTTAATCAATCTTTTCCCTACAAGATGCGTCCTTCCTCATTCGGTTCAAATCAAACTCATCAATCCTATCCCGTTCATGGCATGAATTGTGGACCGAATGAATACTTGGTTAGGAGGCCTTCTTTGTGGATTTCATCTTTTCATGTCTGTAGATCCTACTCATGATTGCCTCAATCTTTCATATCTTGGTATATTGTGAATGGAAAAATTTGATGCATGTGTTATTTGTGGTATGATATATTTGTTGATACTTTAAGAGCATTCTTGTTGGTTTCTAAGTTGTGATTATGCGTATCTTACTGGGGGCAATGGGTTAGCATACTTATGTCCCTTAAAATACATAGGTGTACCCAGACCTTTGCAATAAGCATATGTCATAGGTTCTATCATAATTAATAAATCTACATTTATGTTCCTAAAGCTATCTAGTTCATTTGAGAGTCTAGTCCAAGCAACGAAGCAATGACATCTATGCTTTTATAACACATGATGCATACCTACCTATTGCAACATCATACTAGGGTATTCTCTTTGACATAAACACAAGTTCAAACTAGCTCATACCATTGCACTCCACCTCATATAGCTAAGTTCATTTTAGTTCATTAATAAAATTTATTTTCTAGTTACTATTGCATCACCATCATTAACCATTAATCATTAACTATACATTTCATGTCAAATATATGTCATTAAACATTAATCATTAAATATCCATTGCATGTCAAATATATATAATAGACATTGATAATTAAATATGTATTAATTACCATCAATCATTATATATCCATAAGCACCACACATGTACAATAAATCATCAATTCATTACATATACAAACTACATAATCCACATGGGACCTGCATCATAAACAAATTAGCACATCATGTAGTATATCTTTCACATAATCACACACATCTTGCATCACACATGTCAGTAATCTAAAACTATGCATATTAAAGTCTCATAATCCATCGGATAAACTCATAAAATGTCTCCACCAAAATATCTGTATATATATCTATCATGACATCAACAAAATGATACATCAGACACCTCAGTGCTGCTATACATATGCATCTCATCCAAAACATCCACAAAATATGTATCCTATATAATCAATAGGATCCAATGGCCCCTAGGGAAGATATCCCTGCTGTCCTGACCTCCCCCTATGAACCTCATGCAACTGGTCTCCCTAAACCTCTACCACTATCACCTCTTGTATCCCTCTCTCTTGATGGTCTAGCTACTGACCTTGATGACACACCTTGGGTCCTCTCTGATATCCCTCACTCTAAATATGGTGGTTATCTCTGCTCTAGAGGTATCGCTTGGTGATAGAGAGACATATAATAGGCTGCATCTCTCCCTACCCTCACCATATCTCACTGTGCATCCAATATGACTATTAGTAACTTCACTGAACCTACCACAATCATTGCCTATCTCACTACCTCCCACTCCCCTCGGTATGTCTCTACCTATCTCTACCATGTATCCTTATCCTCTATTAGTTGTTGGGTGGGAAGGTATGTCTATCTCTGTATCTCCTCTTTCTATCCTGGTAATTGGGCTACCTCCCACGATATCCCCTCTTTACCTATACCAACCTCTATCATGGTACCCCCACATCTCACAACCTCTGTATGATGTCCACTCAAACCATAACAACTCATCTAGAATCCTCCGTCAGGTCTCTACTACCCTCACATTGCCATATGAAAATGTTAGTTTGTACTAATATGCGAATGCCTCATATCATTATCATCTCCCCTCTCCTTGCAATGGTCGTACCACTATGATGATCCCATGTCGAGACATGCAACAATGTCACCCTTGGTCCCATTGTCTATTGGGTATGGTATGCACACATATGTAAGTCATAATATAATAGTGCCAAGATCGTATACCCCTAGTAATAATCTATCCCCTCCTCCTCCAGCATCTGACTCAACACCCTCACCCATCCAATCAAAAAACCATACCTTGAATGGTCGAGCATCAACCTCCCTCCTACCAATCTAGATAAATATAACCCTAGCTAGGGAAATATTGCCTCCATGCCCCCTTGCCATGACATCCACTAGCGATCAATTGATAACTAGTCTATCCATCACCTAAAACTCTCCTCTAAAAACTACTCTACACTCTCTAATTAATACTCTAACATCTCTCCCCTGATTGGTACTCATAAAATCCTCCACACATCTAGCAACATCACAGTCACCTCCCTAGTCAAAAGTGGAAACTCAATGTGTCTGAGTGCCACCTCTTGATCAATGTTGTCATGAGTGAATTATAAGTTCTTAGGTGTGACCAATCATGCACATGTTGTAAGCCACATAAGGTTTCCTATCCCCACAATACATCTTCTAGCTCTGATCATAATGCCATTGTGTTCGACCATCACTCCTTTGAGAAAATTGAATAGTCTAGCTCTTGCATCAAGTCACTTGACATAATTATTATTAGTCCTAGTGCTTACCCCAATACCCTATTCCCACATTTTCCCCCAATCCCCATCCCGGTCCTACCCCAAACCTTGTCCCCACATTTATCCTCCAAACAGCTGTCAAATTCCCTATACCTACACTCTCCCCCGACAAATCAAAAACACTTCTAATCCCCGCATTTCCTATCTTTCCCCCCTCATCACCATTCAATCTTGTCCTACCTCTAGGCAGGTGAGGAAACTACCCCTTTGGCTTCTGGGCCCTGAGTGATTGAGCCACCCATGCTCAGCCCCACCATTTGGTAGGCGGAGCTGCCCATCCTTGATGGGTGGCTCGACCCATGTGTTTACCGATAGGCAACTTAGCCCCGCCCTTGGGTGGGGTGACCAATGTCATATTAGTCGACTCCAAATGCTTAAGGATGGAACAATATGGTAAATGTCTTAGGGAGGTTAATATCCTCCTTGTATAAATATTATCAAACTTTCAGGGATAGATCATGTAAGTTTTTAGTTTAAGAACTTTTAGTGTTTATGTGGTATTCACCCAATCAATTTTTATGCATGTGATTCACTTAAGAGCCTAATGGACCACATTGGCTCCTTAGGAAAGTTTTCCCAATCGGAATTATCATCCACACACCATGTCCAAGCTTGGTTGGATGTAAAACTAGAGTTTACTTGTAGTCTTATTTATATACCAACCAGGGTATTTACCTGTTTGAGGTCATCATCTAAAGGGTAAGCACACCCTCTAGACAAGCCTCGCTAGAAGAAAATTAAACAACTTAATATTTCTCTTCACCCAAGTTCTACGAGGGTGAGGGGAGAGGATGTAGATATAAACTATTCACTTTGCATCACTTAGATTAATGGGATTGCTAAAAATGAACTCTAAAAAAGAAGTGTTTAAAAACACTCCTTAAGACACATCAAACACTCTTTCATTTTGAATTGAAACCTATATTATGGCCATATGTTTCCTACTCTAAAGAAAAAGATGCACGCGTTTAGGATGCAAGGTTCAATTTCTTTGGAAAGAGAAAAATTGCAATTCTTTGAAAAGAAAAAATGTCAAATGTTTTGTCCCTTAAGAAATCAAGAGTGTATTTTGTTCATTTTAGGACCCAAATTGAAGTATTTTTTATTGTATTGTTCATTTTAAGAGCACCAAATGAAAGGTTTGATTTTGTCTTGTTATTTTATCAAAATTTCATTTTAAACCCAAAATCAAGTGTGAGGTGTTGTGTTAATTAAAAAAATGTTAAAGGCTATGAACTACATACGAACCCTTTGATCCTTCCAACCTAAACATACACCAAAAAACCTAACTCTGGAATAATGATCCTATGGTTCATACCGTCAATCCCGCCTATTGATGAAAAAAGATAAAATTTTTGATGCTTTATCAACGATTACATTCATAATAATCATTGCTGCTCATATTGCTTGAAATCCTGCTCATCCTACTCACATTCCTAGGAGTCCATCATAAAGATAAAATAATATGTTGTATATCAATAATTACACTGATTATAAGTGTTTTTGCTCATCTTTCCCGCAATCCCGCTCATCTTGCACACAATCTTGCAGGTCCTACTCATAATCCCGTGAATCCTACTTGCAATCCCCTGAGTTTTTTTTAGGGATGGGTGAGATCACAACAAAGATAGGATGGAATGTATTCCCAATGGTCTATGTAAGAAAGGGACAAGACAAAGAAGGGGAATGTTTTAGATAGAATAACCTCGACTCGTTGGTTCACAATTTTGTGTGCAAGGGCAATGATCCTGCTGACTGTGCAAGGGATCCCGTCGGTGGACATTTTTGCTACTATGTAAAATTTAATACTGGGAATGATGTCACCTAAGACTCCTTATGAGATTTGTAACCCAAAAAAATCCAAAAAAACATTGTAAAACACTTCAAACAACAAGAAACATTAGCATATTATTAGTTTTGCAACATAAAATATGGTGAAAAAGATGAGAGAATGACCCTAGAAGTGGATCCCACTGAGTGTTCCAAAATGCATGCAATGAAATTTAGTGTTAGGAATATAAAGCTAAGCTAAACTTCAACAAAACAAAACAACATCTATGAGAAGACACTACAAATGTAGGAAAAATAATTAAAAAAAGTGCAAACCTCACTCTCCAATAGCTCTAAATATAGTTTGGATTTGTCCAAGTAGAGGGATGTGTGCTCAAGATTCAATGGATATGGAGATATGGAAATGGAGGAAATTCAACATTATGAGAGTATGATTATGGATTTTATTTTTCTCTCAAAATAGCACGGTAACTTTTCTCTAGATGGTGGATGAATTTGTAAAGGGAGAAGGGTTCAATTTGTAGGCCAAAGGGAGGTAAAATGGATGGTCAAGATGCAAAGGTTAAGAGTGGTTAGAATTCATTTGAAAGAGAGCACATGGATTGTGCTTCTTGAAATGTCTCTCATTATGACAAGTGTCACAAGGAGAAAGAGTAGGGAAGATGTGGGAATGTGCCCATTTTGGGAGATGTGAGAGGGGAAAAATATGTAAGAGAGAGATGGAGTGTGAGAGTATTTAAGTCAACCCTAAATGATTATGGTTGGGGATTTGAGGGATGTGACATGAAGGTTGACTTAGGAGAGGGTTATAATTTCTTAATCCTCATGATTAAGGTTGTGTAAAATATTAGGGTAGGATTAGGGGACAAGTGGGAGAATTAGAAGGATGTGATGGGAGGAGAGAGAATGAGTGGAGGGATAATTTTCTAATCAAGGATGATTAATTAATTAAAAGGGGATTAGTATGTGTTAATGGGTTGGGTTGAGTTGGAACCAAGGGTTAACTGGTTGGGCTATGTTAGGTTTTGATGCAAGGTAGGGGTCATGTGGGGCCAAAGGATGGCACACCCTAATGATCCAAGCCTACTCTAAACATGCAGAAGCAAACAAACATAAGAGTGAGAGAGAGAATGTCGGATCTTTCATATATCTTCATCAATTGAAACATACATGCCGGGCTGTACAACCTTCCTAGTTATGGCATGATATTACAATGAATCTCAGAAGTCCTCAAACATGTGAGGATCTGTTACTAATCTTCAATCTAATGTATACTATCTCTTGTCTAAGAACTCTCTCTAAACTACAACCAAGCAACTACATTTATACAAGAGGATACCAAACTGAGTCAGCCTTTAGATCCATAATTAATAGAAGTAATGATCAGATCTAGGACCACACACTTCCCAATGATGGATACAAACATTAAATCCACACTCTAATATAAATGCACAAGTCAGCCTCAACAAAAACTAAAACTAAACCCATCAGTGAGCAAAGATGATCGAGCAGTAGATAGACAACTTTGAGCACCATTGAAGCAACCAACCACCCAGGAAATGACTGACCACACTTGGTAACCAAAGGAAACCAAACAACTACCGACCAAATCGGTCAAAGAAGAAACTGAGCAACATAGATAAACTCCAAAATGTTTTTGGTGACACAGGATTGCCAAGGACCCGAGATGCTCCTACATCAGACACTTGGGGTTATTTTGAAATGATTCTCTGAATCATTTGGTAGGTATGATCTGAGCTGCATCCAACTCAGACTGTGAAATCCATGAACTACCTTCCATTGGTCTATTCTTCCACTTTACCAGATATTCCATATACTATTTTCCTCTTGTGATCTTGCCAACTCTTTGATTTAGAATCTGTTCAACTTCTTCATTCTGCTTCTTAGGATATTCTATCAGTACTGTCATTTCTTCATTAGGTTCATGATACTCATACAAATCAGAAATGTTGAAGATTGGTGATATGTCCATGTCATCAGGTAACTCAATCTCATATGCATTTCCATTCTCAAATTTCCTCAAAATCTTGCAAGGTCCAAACTTCTTCATCTTCAGCTTTCCATACGTTCCAATAGGAAACCGGCCTCTCTTCAAATGAACCATCACTTCATCACCAACATCAAAAGTCCTATGTCTTCTTGATCTATCAGCTCTGTCTTTTTATTTCTGATTACTATCTTCTAGCTTTAGCTTCACATCTTCATGCAATGTTTTCATGTACTCAGTAAACTTTACTCCTTCAGAACTTCTCTTATTTTCATCATCAATATCTCCCAAATAAGATATTCCTCTTGGTTGTATGCCATTCACAATCTCAAATGGTGTTTTTCCAGTACTTCTATTCATTGAGTTATTGTATGCAAACTCTGCTTGTGCCAACACAGAATCCCAATTGCTTGGTGTGTCGCCAACTAAACATCTCAAAAGATTTCCCAAACTTCTATTCACAACTTCAGTCTATCCATCTGTTTGTGGGTGAAATGTATAACTATATTTCAACTCAGTGCCAAATTTCTTCCAAAGGGTCTTCCAAAAGTATCCAACAAATTTACTATCTCGGTCAGAGATAATACTCCTCCGTAATCCATGCAATCTAACAATTTCCTTAAAGAAAAGATCTGCTACATGTACTACATCTGATGTCTTTCTACAAGGTATAAAATGTGCCATCTTAGAAAATCTATCCACGACAACAAATATAGAATCATTACCTCTTACTGTCTTTGGTAAGCCAAGAAAAAAGTCCATAATGATGTCAATCCAAGGTTTCTTAGGTACATCAATTGATACATACAAACTAGTATTCTGACTTACTCCTTTTGCAACTTGACAAATTCCACAACTTTTCACAAATTTTTGAACATCTTTGTACAACTGCGGCCAAAAGTATTTCTCCTTAAGTAAATTCCAAGTTTAATCAATGCCAAAATGTCCAACCAAACAACTACTATGTTTCTCTTTTATCAAATTAGTTCTCATTACTCCTCTCAGTATACACAATTGAATACCTTTGAACAACATACCTTCTTGAATAAAATATTCATCCCATTTAGTATCTTGTTGATCTTGAATAGGTGCTCTGCACTTTCTCCATGGCTTAGAAAAATCAGGGTCATTTTCATACAAATCTTTTATCTCCTCAAAACCAAGAACTTCAATTTTCATCTCGGTCATCAAAGATCTCCTTCTACTTAATGCATCAACAACTTGGTTAGAGACTCCACTCTTATGCTTTATCACAAATGTATAACTCTGCAAATACTCAACCCACTTCATATGTCTCTGATTCAACTTATTCTGACTATCCAAATACTGTAAATCCTTATGATTAGTATACAACACAAATTTACTCGGTATCAAATAATGTCTCCATTTCTTCAGTGCTTGAACAATAGTATAGAATTCTTGATCATACACATAATATTTCTTTCTAGCATCATTCAATTTTTCACTAAAGAAAGAAATGGGTTTACCTTCTTGACTGAACACAGCTCCAATTGCACTTCCACTTGCATCACATTCTACTTGAAATACTTTATTGAAATCAGGTAATGCCAAAACAAGTAATTTAGTAACCTTCTACTTCAGATTCTCAAAACTTTTATCAGCTCCATGTGTCCACTTGAATTCCCTTTTGTCTCCTCTCATAGTCTTAGTCATAGCATTACAAATTGAATTGAAATTCCTTATGAACTTTCAGTAAAAAATTGCCAAACCATGAAATGATCTTACCTCACTAGAATTCACAGGTGTAGGCCAATTTAGAATAGCTTCAACCTTTTCGGGATCCATCTTCCAACCATCAGCTGAGATCACAAATCCCAAATACACAATCTCCTCTTTCATGAATGAACACTTTTTCAGATTTATCAGCAACTTTTCCTCTTTCAATCTCTGCAAAACTTGTCTAACATGAAACAAATGTTCTTCTCTAGCCTTACTAAACATCAAAATGTCATCAAGAGACACAATCACAAATTTACCCAAGAATTTCTTTAGAACTTGATTCATCAACCTCATAAAAGTACTTAGTGCATTAGTTAAACAAAAAGGCATAACCAACCACTCATACAAACCTTCTTTCATCTTGAAAGTAGTCTTCCATTCATCACCTTCTCTAATTCTGATATGATGATATCCACTTTTCAAATCAATCTTTGTGAAATACTTTTCTCCAGTCAAACTATCCATTATGTCATCCATCCTCAGCATAGGAAACCTATACTTCACTGTTATCTTATTGATTGCTCTGGAATTAGTACACATTCTCCATTCTCCATTCTTCTTCAGTGCTAATACATCAGGTACTACACAAGGACTCAAACTTTCTCTGATCAAACCTTTCTCCAATAACTCTTGAATTTGTCGGTTCAATTCTTGATTCTCAGTAGGCGTTAGCTGATTAGGTGCCTTATTCGGTAAACTAGCTCTAGGGATTGGATCCATGCAATGATCAATGCTTCTTTTTAGTGGAAAACCATCAAGTACATTATCAAAAATGATATCACTATACTTGGTGAGTAACTTATCAATCTCCTCAGGAACATTATCTTCTATTTTCTTACTCGGTTTGTTAGGAATTACAACAAAACATACATCTTTCCTCTTCAAAGAATTAATAAAATTTCTTCCTTCCATCAAGCAAACTTTCACAGATGTGCAAACATTACTAATAGGTTCTTCCATCAATGGTAATAAGATTTGTTTCTTTCCATCAGCCACAATAGTATACTTATGCAATCTCCCATCATATATAGCATGTCTATCATATTGCTAAGGTCTAGCCAACAAAATATGACAACAATCCATAGGCATGATATCACACAACACCTTATCATAGTATTTTCAAATCTTCAAATTCACATAACATTGTTCACTTACTAGGAGTGTATGCTCATCTTTGATCCATGAAATTTGATAGGGCTTCGGATATTCTAGCCTTTCCAACTGCAATTTTGTGACCATCTCCTCAAATGCCAGGTTCTCCGAGCTACCACTGTCAATGATTACCTTCCAAACTTTATCAAAAACTCTACATCTAGTCTTGAACAAAATTTTCCTTACTAGATCTTCCTTTTTGCTTTCATTCCACAGTGCTATCCTTACCATCAAGTTATTTTCCCTCTCAGGTTCATTCAGTGGCTCTTCTTGCATTACAACATTTCTATTGCTACCAGCCTTCTTACTTACTTTTGTACATTAAAATGATCTATGTCCTTTTTCTCCACAATTGTAGCAAGTTCCTCAGAAACTTCCTTTGCTATAACCACCTTGGTAGTTACTACCTCTACCTCTGGATGAACTTTCACCTTTCCACTTTGTCTTGCCTTTGTCTAGGTTTTTCTTTTCAGGTTCAAATCTTTCAATTTCACCATTAGATCTATCTCTTCCTCTAGGGAATCTACTACCTCTTCCCTTTTATTCAGTTTCTCCTTGGCTTTCAAAGCAAATTGATAAGCCTCTTCAATGTTCTCCAACTTGACCATACTAATTTCCTCTTGGATGGAAACTCTCAACCATTTGGGTATCTACCAATTCTTTCCACATCATCTTCATCATGTCTAGATCTGATATCTAATCTATAAAATTCCTTAGTATACTCTTTTACTGATCTATCCTTTTGCCTTAGACTTTGCATTCGCCGAAATAGGTTAATCTGATAATCACAGGGTAAGAATTTTCCTTTCAATTTATTTACCATCTTGTTCCATACCTTGATTTTGTCTTTGCCTTTCCTTTTCCTATCCAATTGTAGATGTTCCCACCATAAGGATGCATGGCTTTTCAACTTAGTGCTTGCAATCTTCACTTTCTTATCTTCAGGGAAGCTTTCATATTCAAAATACTTTTCCATCTTAGTGATCCAGTCCATCAATTCATCATAATCCAACTTTCCACCATATTTAGGAGGATTGAAATGGGGTGTTGACTTCAAACTTGTCAAAGCCTTAAAAAATCTTTCTTCACCTTGATCCATAACAGGTGCAGGTTCTACATTCACCTGTTCTTCTTCAAATTCATCATCACTAACATCTTCAAGCTATTTGCCTCTTCTTTGGGTTGTTTTAACTACTTCTAGCGTAGCAACAATCTATCTTATCATATCTACCAATCAAGGATCTGCATCTCACCTCCCATGAACCATCTTGACAAACCTCTGCAATTGCAGGTCAGATCACAATCTTTTACCCCACAACAATCAACTAGGGCTTCAAGAGGAACCTACAAACCTAGACCCACAAACCTAGATTAAGATCTCACCTCACTCTGATACCACCTGATGCAAGGCAGGGGTCATGAGGGGCCAAAGGATGGCACACCCTAATGATCCAAGCTTTCTCTAAACATGTAGAAGCAAACACACATAAGAGTGAGAGAGAGAATTCGAGATTTTTCATATATCTTCATCAATTGAAACATACATGCCAGGCTGTAAGGCCTTCCCAGTTATGGCCTAATATTACAATGAATCTCAAAAGTCCTCAAACATGTGAGGATCTGTTACCAATCTTCAATCTAATGTCTACTATCTCCTTTCTAAGAAATCTCTCTAAACTGCAACCAAACAACTACATTTATACAAGAGGATACTAAACTGAGTCGGCCTTCAGATCCATAATTAACAGAAGTAACAGTCAGATCTAGGACCACATGCTTCCTAATGATGGATACAAACATTAAATCTATGATCTAATATAAATGCACAAGTCGGCCTCAACAGAAACTAAAACTAAACCCGTCGGTGAGCAAAGATGATCCAACAACAAACAAGCAATGCCGAGCACCAGTGAAGCAATCGACTGCCCAAGAAATGACTGACCACACTCGGTAACCAAAGGAAACCAAACAACTACTGACCAACTCAATCAAAGAAGAAACTAAGCAACACAGACAAACTCCAAAATGTTTTTGGTGACACAGGATTGGCAAGGACCTGAGATGCTCCTGCATCAGGTTTGGGGTTAAAGTCAGGAGCCATGTGCTTTAATGGATTAAATATGATTTATTTAATCAAAAGGAGAATGAAAGGGTTAATGAATTAATTTAAATAGACACAGGTATTCATTTAAATTAATAAAGGAAGGGGATTTAATTAATTAAATGGTTATGGGATTCTATTAGATTAATTGGACTATAGAAAATTAATTAAATTAATTAAGCTAGTGGGCTAACATTAATTAATTTAAATAATACATGATTATTTAATCAATAATGTGAGTAAGATGACTAAATTTAATTAAAAATTTTAATCAAATTTAGGTGTCTATAGATAGAGAACCTAGATCATCTTATATCATTGAAGACATATATCATAAGTAGATGACTTATTTTTGTGACACCAATTTAGGAAATTTTTCCGTCTAGCTTACAAAACCATAATTTAAAAATGTAGAGCTGATTGATATACATGCTAAAAAAGACCAAGATTAGGTATGTAAAATATTTTTTGATGGGGCTTACAACAAAGAGGGTAATAGAATTGGAATAGTATTCATTTTTCCTATAGGGAGAATATTTAAATACTCCTTTCTTTTATCATTTGAATACACAAAAATGTGGCTAAATATGAGGCCCTCCTACTAGGGTTAAATTTAGAAATAAAACATGGGATTAAGTTTCTTAGTGTGTATGGAGAGTCTAAACTAATAATTTCACAAGGTATAAATACTCCTCCAAAAGTACAAGACAAGAAATATAGAAATGTAGTATGGGATACGATAGAATTATTCAAGGCTTTATCAATAGATTGGGTTGATAGGTCAAAGAATATGATGGTATATAATTTTTGGCAAATGTGGGTCTCAAGAAAAATGACATGACTCTAAGTGGTACTTATAAGGTTGGAATCAAGACTAGGCCCTTTTTTCCTATTAACATATGTAATTGGAAGGTCTTCAAAGATGATTATGATTTATTAAAATTTCTACATTATGTTGATCAGTATGAATTTCAAAAGATATATTTTAATGCCTATATTGATAAGATTGGTGGAAAATATATCTGTTTGGGAAGGAGGTGTTTACGAGACTTTGCAATGGTCTCTCCAATAAGGAGAGAGTTGTCATCGGGTATTAGGGTACTGAACAACTTCACTTGAAGAGTTTTACCAGAGAGAGGACTCTCCTAGTCTCTAAGAATCTAGTAGTCAGGTCATGAAAGTGCATAAATGGTTCAGTTGGACAAGTGACTATTTATAATAAAGGAGCTTGCTAGTTTTATGCTCATCCAAAATTGGGAACTGAGAATAGAGATAGGGTTCCCTGCAAGTAGCCGTTAGCTTCAAAAAACAAATACAAAAAGATTGACTAGAGTTAAGAATAAAATCTACCTAGAGTCATGCAATAAAATTATATACAACAATAATTCTTGAAATATAGAGAACCGGTAATTGTACAAATTATATGCATGATCATCAACCATGGCATACATAAGTAGTGAAAGAAAATTATTTCATAAAACTACCAAAGAACTTGAGAAGATGACATTAGATAATAATACAACATGAAAGACAATCACCAAATCTAAAATCAAAGAAACAAGTATTGTAGTAGCAAGGGTAATCTTTTATTCCTTCATTAACTTAAAGAGCCAACATCACTAGTTGGTACATCCATGGCTCCAAGGGAGAATTAATCTACTAAAACTAATAGATCAATTGAACTATAAGAAAGAGTGCAACAATAGCTATGGACAATAAAATCATCAATTTTGGAAACCCTTAGAATGGTGTCAGACTTCTTATTTATAGATAAATCTTGCTATCTACATCAGGATCCTCAACCTATACAACCTACTTATTTACATAAAATACAATATTCACAGTCGGTACTACTTAGACTATCAGAATCATCTCATTATATTACAAAAAAATGAAAAGGATAAAATAGAAGAAGAGGAGAGAAGAGGAAGAATGAGTAATCCAGGGAAATAATCATCAAGGAGACACCATCAATGTGTGTGGAGAAACATGCTTCATAAATATAGTGATGAATCCATATCTCCAAGTCTTCTCATGTATGTTAGGTATTAAATGTTGGATTAACTCCTCAGGATTTGGGATGGATTTTGTAGTATCTCACCTTTCACCTATCACTTTTGGGTAGTACTGTACTTGCTCAATCTCCAACAAAATAATTCTGACAATAATATTGGGACAATGGTCGGTCAGCTCTATGGAAGATCATCGACATAGACCACTATAAAGAATACAAAAATGAAGTTCATAACTCTGGGAGCTTGCGTTCAAAGAATAATAAATGAAAGAATATGGGTTGCTGGGGGGGAAGTTCTGGATCTTGAAGAAATTATTGTTCTTAATTTTTTTGTAAATCCTCCAATATTTTGACTACACCTTCTTCATCTACTTCTTTCAAAAATTCCATGTACCTTGTGGCCTCCTTAAGATGGTCCCTTGCATCTTCAGCCTTTGTCTTCATCTCAGAGGTAGCCCTGGTGGCATCACGGGCCTTCAACATCAACTACGAGATCCTTCGCATAACTGAGCTCTAAAAATATCTCAGGGGTCATAATTGTGCATCGATACACTCATCAAATTTAACTAATAAAGAATTGATGGGGGTGCAAATGCTTGGGCATATCAGATCTGATGATTTGGCCTCCCAAATAAATGTAATAAATTAGTCCATGGGATTCTAGACTTCGACAACATGAGTATTTTATACCTTAACCAGTTGCTTTCTTATCTTGATTTTGAAAACAAGCCTATTGTAGTGGGTCTTTAGGAACTGATAGATTTCATTTCCCAAAATTTCTACCTCTCCCACATTTTCTTCTCCTAGGCCCAAACTTCCTTGAGGTGATCCTTCCACTCCTTGTACTTTTCAACCTCCGCTTTCCATGTTGAGATAATGCTAAAAATTTGGTTGATAACCTCATGGGCCTTGTATAGGTTAGGGAGGGATTTAGATAAAAAGGTCCTTATCACCTCCAAATACTTGGTAATCCAATCATCTACAAAAAACACTTTCTTCTTCATTACCCAAAGCACATCTATGTTTCCCTATGGGAGAGATGTTCTAGAGGTGGAGGATTCAGACATTACAAAAGGGAGAGGGGATGTCAGCTCTATTAAGAGATTCTAGAGATTTGACTTTGAGGATTGGAGATCTTTCTTCTTCTCGTATTATTTATCATATCACTTGTGAATAGTTCATTTGGCATCATTGAGGAGGTCCAATTCTCCTCTCCAATCTCTTCGGCCTAGGGGAATCTCTGTGATGTCATATTCTTCTACTATCATTTCAAATTCTTCCCTATTTTTTGGTGGGACTACCACTGTCACTACCACTTCTCCATGTGGACCCCTCCTAGTTGTGTGGAGGGTATGAGCATTCTTTGACCTTTTCACCACCTGTTCTTTAGCCAACATCTTTTCTAGTGAAAGAGGAGTTTTTGTTTCTATGGATCTCTTTCTCCTTTGGCACTCCACTAGCCATTGTGGTGGACCTTGGATGCTACCTATTATTATTTTGAGACCTATGGGATTCTCTGTGAGCCTTTTCTCTAGTCCCTTAGTGTCCCTTTCTTTGGCATTATTGTTTGAATTATTATCTATATTTTCTTCTTCATCCCATGCATTATTTCCTAGAATATTGTCCGTAGTATGAGGGGATTATTCAATGTGAACATATTCTTCTTAGTGTCCCAAAGGGGTTTCCTCTATACTTGTATCTAGAGGCAATGTTCCTTGGTTATCTATCTAGGGTTGAGGTAATGATAATGAGGGTACAGTTGATCCTGAAGGTCTAGTTTCCTCAGAGGCCAATGATTTATCCTCAACCCTTTTATTATCTCATCTTCTTCTCCTTTCTTCCTCTACCATTCTCTCAATTTATTCTTGCCTTCTCTTTTTTTGTGGCTTCTTTTATACGAAGGTGAGTATCCTCAACAATATTTTCTACTTCCTCTTTCTATCGGAGGTCCTTTTCTTCTTCTTGAGTAATTTTTGTGCTTCTTCCTTCTCTTCTTCCCAAAGGCTATCTTCATTTTGTTCCCAGACTACCTCCTTGGTCATTCTGTCCTCCTCAACTACATGGTAGAGGCCACCATGTTTGTTGATGTGCAAAAATTCATTGATGTTTTTTTGTGAAATTTTTGGTGGATCCTCTAGGGAATTATCTATTTTAGGGGAGGGAGTAGGAGGAATTTCATGGACCTTGGCCTCTTTTCCATGTTTTGGGATTGGGTCCTTATCTTGGGAAGATAGATTGGCTTTTTTCTTCTTCCTCTTTTGGAGGGGTGCTCTGGTAGCCATTTCTTCTTCTTCAATTTCTTCCTGCATAAATGGTAGACCGAATATGATAACTAGGGAGGGTTTTGGAGCATATGGAGGTTGGGAGCCTACCAGAGCAGCCCCAAGGCCAAATGTGACCCTAGCCCATGCTATCTTTTCTAGCTTTTGGGATCACTCCACCCATTCATTTGATTGCCTCATGAGAGGCTCCGACACTAGGTTAGATGATTTAGATGGTTCATTGACTTTCTATTTTGTATGGGCTTTCAATTTCTTCGCTGTCTAGGGTCTAGAAATGGTGGGTGCTTTTGGATACGCATCCAAGAAGATGCTCTTCAAAAATAATCTTTTAAAATGAGCATGACTTCACTCAATAATGGTCTTGGACATGGCCTCAATAATTAAAATCTTTGGGGAACCCTATTCCATTGGAGGGAGGTGTATCTTTTCAATTCCCACATCTTTATACTCAAGGTCTTCAAGGGACCCACATGTAGGAAAATTTCATGGGAATGAATAGATACTAATACATTCCATCATTCCCTTTGATATTCTCACATGATGCCTATATCAAACATCAAAGTACTCCTCGTAGTCTTCTCAAAAATATTCTAGGTGTGTCTCATGGGGTTGAGATTCCTAGGGAATTGCATTCTCGAGGTAGTCATGTGGATCATAGTTATGGCGCCTAAGTAAAAATTTAGAGAAACTCAAACTAATCAATTCATTCTTCACCTCCTGGGCTACTGCAAGGGTGCATGTATATTTTCTGCAGGTGATGGGGAAGGTGACGAAGACAATCTTATTTGCATCCAATTGGATATGCACCTCAAGAATCTATCTGTAAAATTCTAAAAAAATAATCTTATCCTCGTAATGTTTGGGCAACAAAAATGGGTTTCCTATGAACTTGGTGACCCAGATGTATGTGTGCTATGAAAATTGGATGAAATAGCATCCCCATGGGCTAATCATCACCATTGCATTTGGAGTCAACTTGAACCCTACATCTTTTGTTAGTGTCTTTACTCCATGAAAAATGAAGGCATCATTCACTCTACAAAAATTCTAGAAATAATCATCCTGTTGGATTTGGGGAAAATGATCCCATGGGGTAGAATGTTTCATCTCTATGCCAAGGACACCAATTGTGTCTAGTCTCTAGTTTATATCATGTTTCCAAGTGAGTGACCAAAAAACAAAAGATGTCACATAAAAGTGGCTATCTCCCTCTACCTTCATCATCTGGGCATCTACACAGTTTGAAATAATGCCCACCCAATCAAAACACTTCCGGTTGGTGGTCATGTAGTAGAGGAAGTAGTAAATCCATGGAGAAAAATCCAAGGCATGAGACTCTCCAAAAAATTTACACAAAAATATGATCCCTTCTTGGATTAGCTCCTTGAAACCAGAGTGAGAGATATCCATTTTCATCTTCTTAAAATCCTAGTGGGGGCTCTTCAAAAAACTTGTATTCAGGAGGCATTGGGAAGCCTCTTCCTCCCTTGTGGATTGTGCCATTGAGGCCGCTTGGGTCATTATGATGGAAACTTTGAAGAATAGGATTCGCCAAGTAGTGGTTATGGCATCTTAGTCCAAGGAGGAAATGACCACTTTGGAGGATGTGACAACAGGTTGAATGGTTGCATTGTAGATTTTATCCATAAGTAATATTAAATCTAGAGCCTTCACAGAGTTTGGAAAGCATGCTACCTAGATGATCCTAGGGGTGGTGAGATTAACTGCTAATGGGTCATTGGATCACCTTAGTTGATGTACTATTTTCTAGAGGCCTCTCAGTTTGTCCCAGGTTCCAAAATTAGTGGTAGAGATCTCCCAAAGTATTTTATCAATTCAAGACCCTTGGATTTCCCCATCCATCATGTACTTCATTACCAGTGGGAGTTTTTCCAGAGCATTTTATGCCTTTGATTTATTGACTAGAGCTGCAAATGAGATGGGTAGTTGTAGTCTTCGAAGAGGAGATCTTGCTGCTGTCATTTTCTTGATTATATCCTACAAGACAAGATGACCATCATAACGATATACATGATATGAAAATATTATACAAATTTAGGGCCCTGGGACTTTGGGGACTATACGTTTCATTACTTGGCAAGATGAAACACCATTTATCATTAAGGGATATCGGGGGGAGTGTTTTCTTTATGAGAAAATAGTGAGACATATAATACATGACCAAAAGGGCTAGAGTCTAAAGATCATAACTTTGGTGATCTGTTATTTTAAACAAGCATGTAGGGGATTACCAAACACTTGGGGACTAAAAATCTTGAAATGAGGAAAATTACAATAGATAGTTAATGTGATATTTACTTAATGACAGGTCATTTCCCAAGCTAGACATGACTATGTACACATGCATAAAAATATGACATTTAATTTTATAACTGGCAAGAAAAATGAAAATTAATGGCCAAATCAGATGAATTTAAATGTTCACTCATGGGAACCAGTGCTACCATTAAGGTGGGTATGACATAGATGGAGGGAAACTTGAAAAATGACCATTATAAACTCATGTACTCAATCTCATGACCAAGGTGAGTTCTACAACTCAGGAGGACTCACCCCTTAGTAATAAAACACAAGTTACAACAACTCACCATCGAGTCCATAAACTAGTTATTACTAGTCCCTAGTCTAATGGACCTCACAAAGAATTTAAATTGAATTCTATTTACACACACTTGAACATTACACCTTGTACACTACTTGATTTTATAAGGATAAAACTCATGCAAAAAGCTATTTACAAAGGGCACTTGAAGGATACCCATACTAATTACAAACATTTACAAAGATGCTTACACAATTTACAATGATTTACATTAATCTACACTAATTTACACTATAGATAACATGCTGGACTAGTCACAGAAAATAGACATGACTCAAAAAATGACACAAGCCCAAACTCTCTACAATAGCCCTATTCACAGGGTGAAGTTTTGGGCCACACGAACAAAGGGGAGGAAAAATAAATCACAAAACCAAAAACAAAATTAGAGATCAAAGAGAAAACAAGAAAAAATAAAGCCAAGGAGAACCTACATGAAACAATGGAACACCTGAGACTAAAAGGAGCACTTACCCACCATCTTCCCAATGCCTAAATTACTCAGCTTAGATGTGGAAGCACAAATACCAGTACTTGACCAATTTTCTTTTTTAAAGCCCAGGATTAGAAAATGCTTTTCACTTCATAGTTAATTTCTTAGAAAGTAATTTTCTTAGGGTATATTTAAACATGAGGGGGTAAAAGCCTTTTATAATTCCTAAAGAAGAACATTAATTGCTAATTGGAATTCCAAAGGCAGGACAATCCCAAATTCTAGACCTTGAGACACCTGGTGCTCACTTCTTCAAGAGAAGATATAAATGATGACACTAGAAACCTCAAAGTCCAAAATTCTTGGCAATGGACAAGAAGACACTCTGGGAAAGAAAAAAATAGAAATGACCAAGGAAAAACAAAACAAAGACAAAAGAAAAAGGGGGACCTAAAATTTTTCCACACAAAATATAGGGATAGGTAGGCAGGGCATAACAAATGACGACTCAATGGGATAAATGCCTCATGCATTTCAGAACTCTTGAATCTACTTGGAGAGAAGAACAAGGTCTTATCATCATTTAAGAGATTTGTTGGTGTGACTTTGGGCATCAAGGACCCTAAATCATCGTGATCTGAACATTCATTCTTGTGAAGTTGTGAAGTGTGTCCTTTGAAAGAGATGATCCTTATAATTCTTGGGGGAAACAAAGAAACCATACTCAAACCATATAGATTTAATGCTTTTATAGGTTATCATACAATCCAAACTCTGAGATTCTATCATCTTCTAAGATTTTCTTATTTTTCTTTTGAGATAGTGAAGGCAGTACCCCTTTCATCAGAGTCTTCAAGTTTAACTTGTTACTGTTGTGGTACTTCTTTCACCTTGCCATCTATTTTGTTTTCTTACAAGGAGGAGATTACTAGTCTGGGATAACACTTTTAGTTTTTTGTATGCAATCTATTAGAAGTATGACGGATCTATTCTTGGGTTGCTTTGTGGTCTTTTCTCTTTATCCTACTAACTTAGTTAGCTATTACCTTTAGCTTGTCACAAGTATGAATTTATTCAAACCTAACGAAGATTCACCACTATCCTAAATCACCCCTACAAAATAATCCTTGGATGAGGACATGACCAAACATCACCTAGGTGGTGGATTTGAGACTACTAAAATGCATGAGGTGAGCCTCCCAATAAGTAGTGTTATGTTATGCAAAGAATTCCTCTCTACGAAAGGGATAAAAAATATTTGGGTTGGGACAAACCAATGTAAGAAAAAAGAAAAGGAGAAAAAGAAGGAAAAGAAACAAAACAACCCAAAAATATTTATAGGAAGGGCACACCAAAAAAAGGGGGCTAAGACTATTTACAAGACCACTGTACATATAATACAACAAAGGGTTGAAAACCCTACCTCTGTCTCATCTAAAGTAGTGCTTGAGAAACTATCCATTAACAAGCAATGGGAAAAATTCTTCTATTAAGTAACTAAGGCTGGAGGGAGAGAGAGGGCTTGGATGAGGTGGCACCTATGTGGAATCCACATGGGAGACACATAGGCTAGAGAGGATGGCCATTTTGAAAGGTCAATTTGAGAAAAGATAGCCATTTAAGGTTTGAGTGACTTAAGGTTTCTGACACATGTGTGAGAAAATTTGGGGAAGAGTGTGGGGGAAAAAGATGCAAGAGAGAGTTGGAGCATTTAAGGAAGTTTGGTGGCTTCCTTGGGAAGAGTTTTTCACATGCGTGAGTAACCCATTAGCTCTAATGAGGTTAGGAATCATTTTTTAAGTGAGGTTAAGGGAGTGATTAGGTGGGAGGGTAGGTTTAGCAAGTGAGGTGATGGGTGTAGGGTAGGATTTAGATTAATTTAAATTGGTTTTAGATTAACCCAGGCTTAGAAGAATATTAGAATTGTAAATGGATTTAAATAAATAAAGATTTATTCAAAAAGGGATTTATGAGGGATGTGTATTAAAATAGGTTTACTACATTAGATATGGGGGTATTCAAATTAAATTTAAATACTTTAGATAGTGAACCTGAATTAATTAAATAATTATAATTAAATGGGTAGAGGAATATGAGAAAAATGATTAATTAATTAAGATTAATTATGATATCATAGGGATTATTAATTAAATAAATTTAATTAATATGAATTATTTTTAGGTGCCTACATTTTACCCCTCTTTGATGCAATGCTGCAAGTGGTGTTTTGTCAAAGAAAAGAAAATAAGTTTCCCTAGGAGAAATGAGTCATGGTGAAGTGATGATGGTAAGAGGTTGTGCCCCCTGAAGAAAATAATGTAAAGGATACGCTTTGTGGAATTTTTGTGAAAAAAGACACAAGGAGGGAGGGAATGAGGGGAAAATAGAGGAGAAAGGGGATAAATAGATGTTGTTCCATGAGAAAAGATGCATTTTGCAATATGAATCTAAATGCAGCTAACATGACTTGGGGATTTCATTGTGTTAATGTGGAAAGCACAACCTAGTTTGATATAGAAACATTAGAGACCTAACAAGGTTACTAGGAACTCAAGGCCTTGTCACCAGCATTATAGAGGAATGATACAACAAACACGCAAGGTTGGCCCAACATCACACATGAATCCAAGAGGAGGCATGGTGGAAATGATGCTGAGGAAACCCACAAACAATAGACATTTACTAGGTGCACCATGTAACCCAAAAGATCACATGTGGGATGTGCAAGGGTCATGTCCAAATGAATCAAAGGAAGAAACAAAAAAATCAAAGAGACTTGCCCCAGATTTTCCTCATTTGCAATGCACCATGATATAAAAGATCATGGCGACCTTGAGGAGAGGAACAGTGAGAAGCCTTGAAAAAGATTAACAAGAACCAAAGAAACAATCCAAAATCAAAGTGATAAATCCAAGAGATGTCCTTTTCCAAGAGAAAGGGTGATTGATTGAATGATGGAGAGATTAGGTGAGACAAGAGGAAGGATGCATCCTACAAGGACCCATTGGTGGGATTTGCATTGAAAAGACTATGGGTTGGTGGCAAAAGATGAATCTGAGACAATCAATGGAGCAAGGATGGTGACTGAGGAACTGGATGAAGTACAAGGCCGAGTGGGATAACCCAATTGATCACATTTCTATAGGATAGATGAGGATATATACAACAAGATGCAATGATATGGTACAAAGGCATGATTGATATATATAGCAGATTTTTAAAAAAGATCAGGGATTGGGATAGGTCACAAGTGACATGAATATATAAAAAGCTCAAAATGGAGGGATGAGGATCTCATGATACAAGTTATGTACATAATAATCTCAGGATGTGAGATAGTAAATCATCTCTTTGTTTCATACGCTTGATAATAGAACACCTTGGGAAGATGGGTTGGTGGCAAGGGTTTGGGGGGGTGATGAGGAGTGTGTGTGAAGAGAATGTGGGGGGGGGATGGGATTTTGATAGATAATGACACAATCCACTTTGTATGGCACCTGTTTCCAAGTTTTCATGAACATACTTGTCCAAGGTGCTTGATTACCAAGTTTTCACAGTTGGGTGATTATTTCTCTTTACTTTTTTCATTTTTTAAATTTTTAAATTTTGATTTTTTTGAGGCACCTATTTACTAGGTTTTTACTAAGACAATGATTATTTTAGGACATTTTTCAATTTTTATGGATTTTTTCAGATACATAAGGGATAGTTCAAGCATAGAACCACTTCAGATGGATGATATTGATGGAATAATGTAGGGGTTCCCCTTTAGGTGTAGATAAATGATAGGCTCTTGAGCCAAAACATGTTGTAATAATGTAAGGACCCAACCAAGTAGGTTAAAACTTTCCTTTCTTTTCTTGGTCTACTTGTACTTTTAGATTCTCTTTAACATGTCACCCACCTAGAACTATCTTGGGTGGACCCTTTTGTTGTAGCTTCTTTTAAAGAGGTTTTGGTATACTATCAATATGTGATCATAAGCTTGCTGCCTCTTTTCATCTAACAGGTCCAGCTAGGTGAGGCATGCTATGCAATACTCTTCATCATTGGTGTAATTATTCATAGACATGCACAATGAAGGAAGCTCGACCTTAATTGGAAAGACAACCTCAACACCATATACAAGGGAGTATGAGGTGGTGCCTATGGGAGTGCGGTATCCCCAGAGGGTGGGATTGATTTGTAGATACCAATCACAACCATAATCATTGGTAAGCTTTTGGAGGATCTTTAGAATGGTTTTGTTGGTTGCCTTAGATTGGTCATTTCCTTGAGGGAAGTATGGGTTGGAGAAATAGTGATGGATGCAGAATCTACAACATACGTCATCCACATGCAAGTTTTCAAAGGGTGTGCCATGATCTGTGAAAATGGTGGAAGGGATGTCATTGTGACAAATGATTTGGTAAAGGAGGAACTTAGATATTTGAACACTAGTGTTAAGGGTGAGCAGTATTTCTTCAACCCATTTCATGAAGTATTCAGTGGTAGTTATGATATACTTATGTCCATATGAGGAAAGGGGAGTGATCTTTCCAATGATGTTGAAGCCCCAGCATGAAAAGGGCCAAGGTGGCACAATGGGATGCAAGTCTTGTGCTAGATCATGGATCATATTAGCATGCTGCTTACATGGTATGTATTTTTTTACAAACTTACATGCATCATGATCCATTATTGGTGAATAGTAGCTGGCTATGAGCAACTTCTTTTCTAGGACCATGCCATTCATGTGGGAACCAAAAATTCTAGTTTAAACCTCTTGTAAAGATAGGACAACCTCATTTGAATCTAAAAATTGAGAGAGGATGTTGTGATATCCATGATGATATAGGGTATTGGCTATGAGAGTGTAGTGGGAATCTATGTGGATAAGGTTCTAGAATTGGGTGTTTGTGAGGTGGAGAGATATGATACTATTTTTTAGATAAGCATGGATGTCATGGTACCATGGGGACTGAGGACTAGCCAAGACACACACCATTTCATAATCAGTGTTCTTGTAAGAGTGTGTATGTAGCTACTCGACTAATAATTCATACTACGTTGAATCTCAAGGGATTCCCAGTAATGAATCGATAGTTGCCATGATGTATGCAGCTTTATTTTGTAGCCTAGGTATCTGCGTGAACTATAGACTTAGGAATTGTTATTTTATTTTGTCCACCAATTCCTTGTAGGGTAGTAACTTATCATCTTTGGTTTGAAAATCATCTAGGACTTGCTTGATGATTAGTTGTGAATCTATGAACACTTGCAGTTCTGTGATATTCCATTGGATGACTGTTTTGAGGCCTGATATGAGTACCTCATATTTTGTAATGTAGTTGGTGCAATGGAATCCCAATTCGAATGATTTATGGATATAGTCACCTCAAGGAGTGACAAAGAGCATTCCTACCCCTTATCCATGAGGTGTGTAGAAGCCATCAAAATATAGCTTCCATATTGGCTTCTCTTTGACCATGCAAAGATGTTCATCAAGGATCTCCATCACCAAAGTATACACATCTACTAGGGGTGCTTTTTTGTCCATGTATTGGATGCCAAATTCACTTAGGATCATGACCCATTTTTCCATTACCAATGAATTGCCCCTATATTGTGATAGGGAGATCTCTTAAAATTAGTCCTAATTCTCCTAGGACTTATTCTAGGTCCTTTTCTTGGCCTAGTTAGGGTTATCTAAGACCCTATCTCCATGAGGGATTAATACCAATCACCTCTCACTATCCAAGACCTGTCTACCAACTTAGTTCCTCGATTACTTCCTCTTGTTCCCTTGCATGAACTCATTTCTTAAAGTCCATCACCTTATTGTCACACTAACAATTCATTGTAATTTGGATAGAAGTCTTCTTGTGTACCAATCTTGATTGGGTTTGGGTTTCTTGAGTCTTAAACCTTCCACATTCAATAGTTGATCTCATCAAAATAGGGCTCCAAGGCTATAAGCCCCAATTAGGCCTAATTAGGTCTTTTAATCCTCCTTCCGACATGTAACTTTCTAACTTCCCACACAAGTGCCAAAATAAACTTGACTTTTAGATACCCTTTTTAGAGTTCTTGAATATTTTCAAGGTCTTGGTTCTTCAAGGTGTTCATACAATACTTTCCTATTACCATGCCTACTTTCTAGGCCTAATTGCCTTTCTTTGATTCACAATGAAAAAATGTCTATTTCTCCCTCCATAAAATTGATCAAGACCTTTCCTTCTGAGGATCAAGTCTTTAGAACTTTTTCTTCACTTCCACACTCTTGGATTGATTCTTTCAATCCCTGAAGCCTTCTATCCTTCACTGGTTATAGTCAAGCTTCCTAACAGGACACCCTCTAGCTCACTTAGGGATTGATCATAAAAATAGCTTCCCTACACACCTAGCCATAAAACTCTATATTTAAAACATATGTACAATGCTCTAGCATAATCCAAAGGGCCGTACAGTTCCCTCGAATGGTTTTTATGCTAGAGCCATTTTAAGGTTCTCAACTCTGGATAAACTAGTGGATTGGTCATAGTGGAGAACTTTAAATAAATTAAAAAAACAATATAACTAGTAACTATGTATACATAAAGAAAAATATAAACAATATACTATCCATACATGCAAAATCTAGGCTCATATCAATACATAATTTAAGGATAATCGAGATCTTAGCACTTTTTCCAAGTTGTAGAGCACACCAGTAATTAAATTCTCAAAAAAAAAGTTACAAAATATACCAGCTCTCATCTCTGGTTAGAAAAACACTTAAGTAGTGTATGGGGGCTGAGAAAAAATTTCCAAATGGATCCCTAACTACCTTTAGCCTTCGAGAGGCATTTTGACAAAATGGGTTCATGACAACTTTTACAACTTTGTTGTCAAACTTTTCTAAACCACTCCAATGAGTCTTAAATTACCTCAATGGTGGATCAAACACTCAAAGACTATTTTCCTTCTCTATTCCATCATTTTGGAAAGTCAGCCTAGTATTTGACCAAGTAGCATGGTAGATTAGAAACAAGACAAAGAAAACTAAGACTCAAACAAGCCTAGTAAGGACCTTTCATGACCAACCAACCTTCCTAGGACTTGATAGACTACACACACTCACTTGGGACTCTTCATAGTCCTTATTGGACAATGACTTGGACAAGGTCACTACAAGCCATAATGTTTAGACTAGGGTAGCCTAAAGACCCTAGGTGCTCCTACACCATTCACCCTTGCAACAAGAAGTCAAGAATAATAGGGGTTAAGAGATCTAAATTAATACCCATCTTTTTGAAACTATTCTCTGCTATCTGAGTAGCTTTTGATTCAGGTTGTTGCTTCCACTTGATGAGGTGTTCCATGTAGACACCATGCCTTGTCTTTTTCTTAACCCTTGAGTCTAGGATTCTTTTAGCTTGAGGCTTCATTGGTATATGTAAATTGAGGTCCTTGACATTAGTAGCTACATCAGGGTTGTGTTCCTCTTCTTTGACATTAGGTCCTCTATATTTAATTTGATCTTGGATATTAAAAATAGGAGATATGGCCAGCTCTTTTGGTAAACCTATTTTGTATGCATTGGGACCATACTTAGCTAGGAATTTACATGCTCCTACCCTTCTCATCTATATTTTTCTAGGAATTCCCATTTGGAGTTTGGCCTTGTTGAGATGTACCATCACTCAATCTCAAACTTCAAATTGCAAGTCCTTTCTTCTTTCATCCACTCTAGTTTTCAAATTTTGATTAGATTCTACCAATGTCCTTCTTACCCATTCATGAACTTCTAGCATAGATTGAGAAAATTCATTTTCATGACCACTAAATCCTCCTTGATTTCCTAACTCCCTAAGTTCACATAGACCTCTTGGATGGATGCCATACACTACCTCAAATGGGCTCTTATCGGTTGATCTATTTGTGCTGTCATTGTAAGAAAACTCAGCTTGTGGTAACACTTGGTCCCACATTTGTCCATATTCCTTTGTGAGACATCTCAAGAGGTTACCTATCACTCTATTTATCATCTCTATTTGGCCATCTATTTGAGGATGATAAGCTAAACCAAATGCAATATTTGTACCCAATCTCTTCCATAGGGTCTTCCAAAAATTCCCCATAAACTTCACATCTCTATTTGACACAATGCTGATTGGTAGGCCATGAATCCTTACCACTTCCTTGAAGAACAGATGAGTAATATAGCTAGCATCATGTGTGGTTTTTCATGGTATAAATTGGCTCATCTTACTAAATCTATCAACCACCACAAAGACACTATCAAAACCAGTAATTGTCCTTGGTAGACCTACTATAAAATCCATGCTAAGACACTACCATGGTCTATTTGGGACTGGTAAAGGCTGATATAACCCCATATTTGTAGATGCACCCATAGCATTTTGGCATACTATACACTACTCAACATATCTTCTAACATCTCTTGGCATCTTGGGTCAATAATAAAACCTTTGCACTAAGTCCAATGTCTTATTCACACCAAAGTTTCCACTAAGGCTCCCATTGTGTTTCTCTTGTATAAGAGTCTCCCTCATTGATCCCTTGGGTACACATAATGAGTTACCCTTAAATAACAAGCTATTTTGTAAAGTGTAGTCAACAAACTCACTATGAAAGCGATTCTCAAATTCATCACATACCTTATATGCCCTTGAGAATTCTTCATCCTCTTTGTAGAGTTCCTTAAATCCTTCTAGTCCAATGATTTTAATTTGAATCTCTTGGATAGTCAGAAACCTCCAACTAAGTGCATCTGCAACCTTATTGTTTAGAATATTTTTGTGCTTAATAGTAAAGGTATAGGCTTGGAGAAACTCTATCCACTTGATGTGCCTATGACTTAGTTTTTCTTGTGTGTTGATATAACTTAGTGCTTGGTTATATGTATAAACTACAAACTCCTTAGGCAATATGGTAGTGCCTCCATTTCTTAAGAGCTTGAATCAATGCATAGAGTTCCAAGTCATATGATGAGTACCTTGATTTAGCTTCATTCAATCTTTCACTGAAAAATGCAATCAACCTTCCTTCTTGGTTAAGGACTGCTCGCACTACTATGTTGCTTGCATCACATTCCACTATGAATAGCTTGTCAAATCTTGGTATAAATAGGATGGGATATGTGGCCACCATTTGTTTCAATTTCTCAAATTCTTCTTGAGCTACCTTGGTCCATATGAACTTGGTTTTGACTCCTCCTTTTATTGTATCAAGCAAGGGTGCACATATCTCACTAAAGCCCCTTATGAACTTCCTATAGAACTGATCTAACCCATGAAAGCTCGTCACTTCTATCCCTATTTTTGGAGTGGGCCAATTGAGTATGGCTTCTACTTTTCTCGGGTCCATTTTAAAATCACCTTAGTAGACAAAAAATCCTAGGTAGACTAAATCTTATTTTAAGAATTCACTCTTTTCTAGGTTAATGGCTAGCTTTTCCTCATGCAACCTTCTTAAGAAAACTTCCAAGTGCTTCATGTTTTCTTTTTCGGTTTTTCTAAAAATGAGGATATCATCCAAGTATACCACCAAAAACCTACCTATGAAATATTTTAGGACTTCATTCATTAATCTCATGATTATACTAGGTGCATTTGTCAGCCTAAAGGGCATAACTAACCATTCATAAAGCCCTCTATAGTTTTAAAAGATTACATCCATTCATACCCCTCTTTCATCCTAATTTGGTGATACCCACTTTTAAGGTCAAGTTTAGTGAAGTATTTAGACCCCCCGAGACAATCCATAAGGTCTTCTATTCTAGGGATAGGAAACCTATATCTAATAGTTATCCTATTTATTTCCCTAGAATCGGTACATAATCTCCATTCGCCTCCTTTATTTGGTGCCAAGACCACTAGAACAACACATGGGCTGATGCTATTTCTAATTAACCCTTGATCAAGTAGCTCTTGGATTTGTTTTGCAATCTCCTTGTTTTGATTTGATGTCATCTCATATGCTTCTTTATTAGGAAAAGATGCTCCTGGTATGAAATCTATTTGGTGACTAATTTCTCTTTGAGGAGGAAGTGTAGCTAGTGTCCCATCGCTGATAATATCCCTAAACTGCTCCAATAACTTCTTTGCTTCTTTTGGTATAGTGGTGTGTTGAGACTTGGTCTCCTCCTTGGGTTTAATGACTTTAGCTATTCCAACTCCTTCATCCTTGAGTTCTTTCAAGAAATCCTTACCACTCATCAAAAGAACATTAGAGTCCCCTAAAGTTGTATCTCCTTCCTCCATAAGTGATTGGATTTTGTAAGTAACCCCATTCTTCTTGAAGGTGTACATGTTCTTCTTTCCATGGTAGATTGCATCCTGGTCATACTACCATGGTATACCCAACAACAAGTGTTAAGCATACACTGGTAGGATGTAAAATAGAATTTTATCTTGGTATTCTCCAATCACAAAGTCAACCCACACTTGTTCATTTACTAAGACATTTTGTCCCTTGTTTAGCCAAGTAACCTTATAAGGATGTGTGTGGGGTATTCTAGCAAGCTTCAACTTTTGAACTACCTCCCTGAGATAATGTTATCTATTTAATCATAATCAATGATGACCTTGCACACTTTTCTAAGGATCTTACACTTGATCCTAAATAGAGCCCTCCTTTTCTTAGGTTCTTCTTTGACTAGTTCCTTGTGTAGGACCCTCCTAAACATGAGGTTCTCACCATTTTATGAATCTAGAATATGCTCTGATGATTTTACACTACTCACCTCTTCTTGTGCATAGGCTATCTTCTTCTCCCCTTGTGAACTTGAAGCTTTGTTAGGGCATCTATAGGTAGGATGGCCTATTTGACCATAGTTATAACATTTCATGCTTGCAAAGTGTGAATGTCTGCTAAAATTACTTGATCTTCCTCTTCCACCTCCATGAAATCCTCTTCCTCTACCATAATTACCTCTTCCACTTGGCTCATTACTTTGGTCAACCATCTTGGAATCTCCTTGTCTCCTTGGCTCACTATTCCTTCCACCATATCCAACTCTATGTCCTCTAGAGTCTCTTTCTCTTCCTCTACCTCTAGGGTTAGAGTCTTGCTTCTTATTTTTCTCTTCCACCTTAAGTACTAATTGAAAGAAATTGTGAATAGTGGTAGGTGTCCAAAAATTTATCTCTTCTTGGATACTCCATCTTAATCCACCTAAGTACCTCTCCACTCTAATACTTTCCTCTTCTTGCACCTTAGACCTTAGGCATAATTTTTGAAATTCCTCGGTATAAGAGGCCACATCCATTTATGTTTGGATGATAGTTTTCCTTTTCTTGTGAAATTGGATCTCATGATCCTTTGGTAAATAATTCTCATTAATTTTTGTTACCATAGCCCTCCAATTAGCTATTGGTCTTTTCCCTTCTCTTTCCCTCTCTTCTTGAAGGAATTTCCACCAAGTTAGGGCTAGTACCCAGAGTCTTTCTTTGGAAACCTTCACCTTCTATGCCTCTGAGACACCTTCACATTTGAAGTGATTCCCTATCCCTTCAATCCATTCCATGACTAACTTTGAGTCCATTTTACCAGTGAACAGGGGTATCCCCTCAAGTGCCTTACCACCCAATACCTTAATGGCTTTAATGAAGGGTTCCTCTTACATTGGAGGATCTAGTTCTGGTATAGTCTCATCTTCATCCATTTCTTTGCCTTTGTCTTCATCATTCTCTAACTTCTCCTTCATCTTGTCAGCCACCTCTGCTACTTCCTCAGGTTTGTCCTTCATAGCCTCTAGGTCTTCTTAAAGGAGTCTATTTTTCTCCTTTTATTCTATCACTTCTCTTGTCAAGTTGACATTTGTCACCATGGTGGATTCTCCCATTGATGTAGTCCCACCTTCTAACATACATTGTCTTATCCCAAATCTTTTGGTAGCTTTGATACCAATTTGATGGGGAGATCTCTTAATCCTAATTCTCCTAGGACTTATTCTAGGTCCTTTTCTTGGCCTAGTTAGGGTTATCTAAGACCCTATCTCCATGAGGGATTACTACCAATAACCTTTCACTCTCCAATACCTCTCTACCAACTTAGTTCCTCAATTCCTTCCCCTTGATCCCTTGCATGAACTCATTTCTTAAAGTCCATCACCTTACTGTCACATTGAAAATTCATTGTAATTTGGATAGAAGTCTTCTTGTGTACCAATCTTGATTGGGTTTGTTTTCTTGAGTCTTCAACCTTCATCATTCAATAGTCAATCTCATCAAAACAGGGCTACAAGGCTATAAGCCCCAATTAGGCCTAATTAGGTCTTTCAACCCTCCTTCCTACCTGTAAATTTCTAACTTCCCACACAAGTGCCAAAATAAACTTCACTTTCAGATACCCTTTTTAGAGTTCTTGAATATTTTCAAGGTCTGGGATCTTCAAGGTGTCTGTACAGTACTTTCCTATTACCATGCCTACTTTCTAGGCCTAATTGCCTTTCTTTGATTGACAATGAAGAAATGGCTATTTCTACCTCCATAAAATTGATCATGACCTGTCCTTTTGAGGATCAAGTCTTTAGACCTTGTTATTCACTTCCAAACTCTTGGATTGATTTATTCAATCCTCGAAGCCTTCTATCCTTGACTGGTTATAGTCAAGCTTCCTAATTGGGCACCCTTTGGCTTGCCTAGGGTTTGATCATAAAAATATCTTTCCTGCACACCTGGCCATAAAACTCTATATTTACAACATATGTACAATTCTATAGCATAATCTAAAGGGCCATATAGTTCCCTCTAATGGTTTTCATGCTAGAGCCATTTTTAGGTTCTCAACTCTGGATAAACTAGTGGAGTGGTCATAGTGGAGAACTTTAAAGAAAACAAAAAAAAACAATCTAACTACTAAGTATGTATACACAAAGCAAACTATAAATAATAGACTATCCACGCATGAAAAATATAGGCTCAGATCAATCCATAGTTTAAGGATAATCGAGCTCTTAGAATTGTTTCTGGGTTGCAGAGCACACAAGTAAATAAATTCTCAAAACAAAAATTACAAAATATTCCAACCCTCATCTATGGTCAGAAAAACACTTAAGTAGTGTAGGGGGACCAGACAAAACTATCCAAATGGATCCCTAACTACCTTTAGCCTTTGAGAGGCATTTTGACAAAATGTTGTCATGACAACTTTGCAAATTTGTCATTGACAACTTTTACAACTTTGTTGTCAAACATGTCTAAACCAATCTAATGAGTCTTAAATGACCTCAATGGTAGATCAAACACTCAAAGACCATTTTCCTTCTCTATTCCATCATTTTGGAAAGTCAACCTAGTCTTTCACCAACTAGAATGATAGATTAGCAACAAGACAAAAAAAACTAAGACTCAAACAAGCCTAGTAAGGACCTTTCATGACTCCAACCAACCTTCCTAGGACTTGATAGACTACACACACTTACTTGGGACTCTTTATAGTCCTTATTAGATAGTGACTTGGCCAACATAACTACAAGACAAAATGTTTAGACTAGGGTAGCCTAAATACCCTAGGTGCTCCTGCACCATATTGCTTTTCTGTCTATGTATTGGATGTCGAATTCTCTTAGGGGCATGACCCATTTTTCCATTCAGCCTACAAGTGTTGTTTTGGAAAGAATGAACTTGAGTGGGTCCACCTTGGATATGATCTTTACAATGTGACTTAGCATGTAATGCCAAAAATTTTGAGTGGAATACCACTGCAAGGCATGCCTTTTCCATAGGTGAATAGTTTAGCTCATAGCTGACAAGTGTGAAAGTGATGTAGTAGATGGTTCTTTCCTTATCATTATCATCAAGATGTGCCAATAGTGCCCCTAGTGTTGTAGTGGTTTCTAAAATGTATAAGATGAGAGGGTGTTTGCATACTAGCGGCACAATAATGGGTGAGTTAGCTAGGTATTCTTTGAGTTTCTCTAAAATTCATTGAAAGATTGGGTCCCATTTAAAACTACTATCCTTGCAAAGTAGATGTATGTGTTGGTTCCTAAAAATGAGTTTACACTCAGAGATCCAAGCCATTAACACAAATACTCTAGTCCATAGTACTTACAAAAATCCTTGTGAAAACCCAATGAATCTATGTTTCATTCATAGCATCATTTAATCTAATCCTAGATCAGAACTAAGGACTGACAATATATACACAGATAAACTTTGTGCAGTGAGTTAGAAAACTCAAAATTCATAAGACCAACACACTAGAGAGAAAAGGAATGGATATTAGTATTATGTATGAGGATTCATGCCTCTGTATACACCTTTCTTCAAGATTCAAAACCACTAAAATAACTTGTAGAAGATCAAGAATATTTCCCTTTCATATAATAATACAATTTGATAAAAATCTATTACACCACCTAGATTGAGAATAAATCATTAGTGGGTATTTTGAAACCAAGAAGAGAATAGACCTAGACCTCTCACTCAACCAAAAGATGACCATCCAAAATGATCTTGGAAATCCTTATAAATGATTGCAACAAGCTTGGGATCATTTAGGGAAAAAATTGGGTTTTCAACCACTTACAACAACCAGATACAACAATAAATAAAATAGACAAGAAAGCCTAAAAATTGGGGAAGGATTAGATCAAATATGATTATAATATTTGGGTTTCATCATTACAGGACAACTATAGTTACAAATTCAACAAGTCTCTTGTTGTAGACAAAACTTTAATGCTAGAACCACTAACAACAAACTTGCGTGTACCAGGGCATGAAAAAATAAACAACCATCAAACCCTAGCCGCCCTTCTCAAAGTATCAGTCCTCTACATTAAACCAGAATGACACACAAGGAACAAAAATTAGTTTATGGCAGCCTCCTTAATAATATTCCCATCAATTTTCACTTGCAACCATCCTTGAAATAGAATAAAACTAATTCATCTTGTCGCTTCTGGTTTACTGACTTCAACCTTGCTGGAAAAAACCCTTAAACAATTCAAATATTTGGCCACAACGACTAATCAATCAAGTTTAAAATGCAGTTGTCAATCCCTCTCTTTCTTAGCACATTGTGTGGTTCACATTAATCATCAAAATGGTCAATCAAGCTTTAAAAATAACTGGCCACATCACCTTCTCGACAACCAATAAAAAATGAGCAACTCAACATTACCTGGCACCGAGGACCCACTGCTTCATTGGCCTCTATTAAACAATATTAAATGGTCATCGGAATCCCATGATCATTATCAACTAAGCACTTTCTCATTGAGGCAAGATGCCCACCATTTAATGAACCTTGACTTGCAATGTCTTTAGCTTTAACCATGGCAAGTCCCTTGACCTTACATCATTTAGAGATCACACAACCAAAGGCCCACTCAGGATCTCTAAACTTTTGTCTTAACCAGGGTTTGATCATGAGAATGAGGGACCAAGGCAAATCTCATAATTGCCAGTCATTTTACTTAACTCAGCAAAGGGGATGAGATTCAACGACAACCCTTGATCTTGTCTACCATCAACGATTGTCACTTAATCTCCAAATGCCTCGTGACTTAGCCATGACTTTATGAGACTTGGAGATAACCACCTCAGTAGGTTGTTGAATGTTAAGAATAAACTACCAAACATCAGGAGATCCAGAGACAACCTACTTCACCAAGTCGCTAGATGCTAGATACTTAACTACCAATATTGCAAGATTTAGAGACAAGCCAAAATAGTTAAGCCCTTTACCCTATTTTTTGCTGAAGCATCCAACAACTGTCAAGTTTTTCACTACTTACTGACTAGTCTCAAAAGACCTAAAAGTGTTGTCAGATTTCTCTTTTCTTACATTTGTCAGACTTAGCACTACATACTGACTGAGCCTTCCCTTAATCATCACAACTGTTCATATGCCCTGCTTCACTATTTCTCTATCTTTGCATACCTTCACATTACTATATCTTACTAATATCAACACCAAAACACATGAAACCTTAATTGAAGTTTATACATGCCCCAAAATGTCTTCCTTTAAGTTTTCAAGCCATAATATATCATATATCATCTTCGCTGACCAAAATAGTACTACAATATACAATAAATTTGATTATGTACTTAGCCATTTTCATGATTGTGTCTCTAACACTTGCACTCACCTCATGCGATCACTATAACATAAGCGTTTCCATAAATGAAAACCCTTAAGTTATCTATAGTGCTCTCAAACATCACTTGCCAACAACAAGAAAATAGATTTGGGAAATGACCTCCAAATTGCTATCTCCAAAACACATAAGAACTAAAAACTAAGAGTTGTAACCCACTGCAAATGCTTAATGATAGGCAAGGAACACTCTCAATTTTCAGTTCTTATGTGTTTTGGAGATAGCAATTTGGAGGTCATTTCCCAAATCTATTTTCTTGTTGTTGGCAAGTGATGTTTGAGACCACCATAGATAACTTAAGGGTTTTCATTTATGGAAACACTTATGTTATAGTGATTGCATGAGTTGAGTGTAAGTGTTGGAGACACAATCATGAAAATTGCTAAGTACATAATTAGATTTATTGTATATTGTAGTACTGTTTTGGTCAGCAAAGATGATATATGATATATTATGGCTTGAAAACTTAGAGGAAGATCCTTTTCTTCTTCCACTCAAACTAGGGTCCTTTCAAAAGTCTTTTGAGACAATGATTTGTGCCTTAGGAAATTTTCAAACTAGTCACTCTAAAATTCAACCAAAATTTTAGAGCTCCAACAATGGCTCTAATTGGGGATGTGTGCCCCTTGTGGGAATGTAGAGAATTTAGAATCTATTGGTAGAGAAGACTACTTCAAAATAAATTAGACATTTCTCTCTTCTAAAACATGGATCCTTATTCCACCCTCGAACAACCAAAAGCAAAGCAACTTTACAAATGTACAAATATTTACAAAAAACTCAAGCTCCGATAGTGAGAATCAACATTTACCTCTATCAAAAATATAATTCTCATCTCCATGCATCAGAGGTAAACTGGAACCAGTAATTTTTCCAACATAATCAAATATGCTACCATAAATCATCAGCCTATTATATGGAAAAACATCAGCACCCTCACTGTCATTAGGCATTTGGGAATTAGTAAAATACTAAAGGTGTTGTTCATTGTACAACATGAGGCTGTCACACCCTTAATAAATTCTAACCAGCCGAGGATAAAAACACTCAGACTCTACTACATATGGAAACATGTATTTCTTCAAAACATGCTTGGTTATCAAAAAGGAAGTTTTGAAATTCAACCCTTTGTATATCACACAAGTGGTCAAGAAAATCATTATGAACTACAACTTGTGGCTTAAGATTTAGTTCATCCTGGGAAACATCAACATGCTCAACTAGAAAAATAAAAGACTCATGTTCTACCTGATAACTAATATATCCTTGCTGATTCATTTTAAAATCTTTTGAAAACAAGGCATCAACACTTTTTACATCCCATTCTTGGAGAAATGAACATACCTTTGGCTGAAGCAAATAATCTGATACAAAATTTTAAACCTCTTTCAACTTCACACTAAACATTTCAAAATATGGCATGAACAAATTAGTATGTAGTCCATTACATATGTCCTCATCTTGGCACATGTTTCCCTGACATAGATCACTATTATAGGACTTATTATCAACACTATCAACTTCCCCTTGATAATACATTGATTTCATACTATTAACAATATGAAAATCATCAATATCCATATCAAACAAGATGACTTCCATTTTTTGTTTAAAAGAAAACTGAGCTACCGTGGTTTCATATTCTGGCTCATATGAACCTTCATCCATCTTAGGATCAACAAATTCACATGATAAATCAAAGGATGGAAGCATACCAATTGAAAAATAAATTTTATCCTCATTGTTAGTTGAAACAAAATAATTCATCATTGCTTTAGTTGAATCAACTTCTTCACAATCATTTCCTACACATGATAACTCCTTATCTTCTTCACAAGGCTGCATATAAATCATTACCTTATCTTCAAGAAGATCAAGGTCATTCTAGCTCCACAAATCCTCTTCCTCACTATCAACACCATTAAAGTCTGATAGAACCTCATCATTTGGGGCTTTATCATCATCTGATGAAAGATCTGCCCCCTCTTCATTTTCAATACTTGACTACAAACAATTTGTTCTTGCAACCTCATAACTAGAAAAACTAGTTTCTAATTTAATTGGCGTGTAACATTTGTATATATCTATCCCTATATCAAGGACATTTTGAAATTCTTCATTAACCATGTTAACTCCCATGTGAGGGGCATTCATTTCTTGCTAAAAACATTCTTCATTTACATTTTGTTCAGGAACATAATTTGAATCATGGTTAGTAAGATCGACATGGATAGAGATACCTTTACATTGATTTTCATTTCTTGATACACATCTATTTATTTCATTTGATACATTATGACAATGAACTCCTGCAGATAAAAATCCTTTGGCAATTCCATATTTCAAATTATTTTCAATATCCATTGCTGTCATAAAAGCCTGATGTAAAGTCTTTGGTTCTTTATTTTTGAACAAGAAGCTCATATTTTTACCCAAAGCACCCAAATAGATTATTAAACATATTTGATCATTGGGCCTATAGCTTCTTGGAACATCACTTAATGTTTTGGAAAATATGATAATGAATAATGGGACTAACTCATCTTCTTGAATTTTGATCTCCATCAATTTCTTCAACACACTATTTGCATCTATTCTTTCAGCAAACTGCTCCATGAAAGCTGAACTGAAATATTCCCATAAAGAAATAGAACTTGCTTGCAAGGAAAAAAACCAAACCCTGGCATCATCTTTCAAAGTTTGAACCAAAAAGCTTCATGAAAATGTCTTCATGGAAAATCTCAAAAGCTCCCATCAGATTAGCAAACTCTTGCAAATGCTTACATGCTAAATCTGATTTTTTCCCTTTAAACTCTTGTAAATGCTTCCTAATCTCAGTAGGAATCTTATTTGGGAAACCATAAATGCCATCAAAACATAATAGCACATATCTTTGCACAAAAAGGTTTTTGCATGAATCCATTATGGACTACACTTTCATTTAATGAAATTTTCATTTTTTTTATCATGAACAACTTATGCATCCATAAAGATTTTCAAATCACACATATTTCTCCAAAAATACAGCCAAGATTTTTTCAACAAATTTGGAGAAATATACAGACCCACAATCCAAAATCCTTTCTATGGCAGCTTCTTCACCCAATAAGGACCATGCAAATACAAAAAAATTTAATGAGAAATACTTGGTATGTTTTTTGATGCTGCTATTTTTTCTTTGGCTAGAAATATGGTAGATCTTAGAGCTCACCTTGTAGCTCTATCAAGTTCTTTTCATATAGAGTCACCACCTCCTTGATAAGGAAAAATATTTTACTACTTTACACTCTTTATATCTTCTTTCTAACCAACACAAAACTTCACCAGGATTTACTTTTAAATCTACTCATCAGAACTTCATATTCATTATATCTTTCATTCTAAATATGCACTGATCAAACAAAGAACTTTAGAGTCACCACTCACAACTTAGTGAGAAGATATGAAATCTTTGAACCTGACTCTATAATATTAATGGTAACCACTGGATGAGATAAATAAGAAGGTCAGCAGTCTAGCTCAACTTGTACCCAAATTATTTATGCTTCATTTAACATGTTCCCCAGTAGAGTCACTATATTGTTGGTTCCTAAAAAGGAGTTTACACTCAGAGAGAGACCACTATACCTAAGACATATTTTGAGGAGGGGTTAGTTCCAAATATGGGGAGATTTGTAGGTAACTAGACCAAATATAGGGACAAGACTTCCCTCAACACTTTTGGCTTTGCAAAACCAAGGTGGGTGCACCTAATCCAGTAAATAAAACACTTCTTACAACACCAAGATTGGATTGAACAAAGTAGATTTATAGCAAGAAAGTACTAAATGATAACCAGTCATTCATTGAATCTCCATTACTATGATGAACAAATGGCCCTATAACCTCAATATTTCAAAAGACTTGGGATTGGTCATGATTTAAAACTTGAGGGATATAGCAGACCACACCAGACATATATCACTACAGAATATACTTATTCATGACCATTTCCTTATCCATTGGGGAAAATCTCTAATACATCATAGAATATAGAATCCAACTACTATTCTTCATCATAGAACCAAGCCATTAATACAAATACTCCAACCCATACTACATACACAAATCCTTGTGAAAACACAATGAATCTATGTTTCAGCTATAACATCATTTAATCTATTCCTATATCAGAACTAAGGACTAACAATATATGCACAGATAAACTCTGTGCAGTGAGTTAGAAAACTCAAAATTCAAAAGACCAACACACTGAAGAGAAAAGGACTAGATATTAGTATTATGTAGGAGGATTCATGCCTCTGTATACACCTTGCTTCAATATTCAAAACCACTAAAATAACTTGCAAAAGATCAAGTTTATTTTCCTTTCATATAATAATACAATCTGATAAAAATTTGTTACACCCTAGAATGAGAATAAATCATTAGTTGGTATTCTAAAACCAAGTAGAGACTAGACCTATACCTCTCACTCAACCAAAAGATGACCATCCTAAATGATCTTGGAAATCCTTATAAAGTACTGCAACAAGCTTGGGATCATTTAGGGCAAAAATAGGTTTTTCAACCACTTACAACAACTAGATACAACAAGAAATAAAATAGACAAGAAATCCTAAAAACTTGGGAAGGATCAGATCAAATCTGATTATAATATTTGGGTTTCATCATCATAGGCCAATTGTGGTTACAAATTCAATAGGTCTTTTGTTGTAGACACAACTTTAGTGCTAGAACCACTAACAACAAACTTGCATGTACCAGGGCATGGAAAAACTGATAACCATCAAACCCTAGTAGCCCTTCTCAAAGTATTAGTCCTCTGCATTAACCAAAATGATACACAAGGAAAAAAAATTAGTATATGGAAGCCTCATTAACATACTTCCCATCAATTTTCACCTGCAACCATCCTTGAAAAAAAATAAAACTAATTCAGCTTGTCTCTTCTAGTTTACTGAATTCAATCTTGCTAGAAAAAACCCTTACACAATTCAAATACCTGGCCACAACGGTTAATCAATCAAGTGTAAAACATAGCCATCGATCCCTCTCTTTCCCAAAACATTATGTGGTTCACATAAATCAATAGAACAGTCAACTAAGCTTTAAAAATAACTGGCCACATCACCTCCTCAAAAACCAATAAAAAATGATCAACTCAACATTACCTGGCACCGAGGACCCACCACTTCATTGGCCTCTATCATACAAGATCAAATGGTCATCACAATCCTATGATCATTATCAATCAAGCACTTTCTCATTGAGGCAACATGCCCACCGTTCGATCAACCTTGACCTGCACTATCTTTACCTTTAATCATGGCAAGTCCCTTAACCTTACATTATTTAGAGATCACGTGACCAAATGCCCACTCACGATCTCTAAACTTTTGTCTTAACCAAGGTTTAATCATGAGAATGAGCGACCAAGGAAAATATCATAATCTCTAGACATTTTAGTTAACTAAACAAAGATCATGAGATTCAATGACAACGCTCGATCTTGTCCACCATCAACAGTTGTTGCTTAATCTCCAAATGCCTCGTGACTTAGCTATGACTTTATGAGACTTGGAGATAACCACCTCACCAAGTCACTGAATGTTGAGAAAAAACTGCCAAACATTAAGAGATCTATAGATAACCTACTTTTCCAAGTCACCAAATGCTAGACACTTAACTGCCAATTTTGCAAGATTTAGAGACAAGCCAAAATAGTTATGTCCTTTACCCCCTTTTTTTATAAAGCATCCAATGACCATTGGGTTTTGCACTGCTTACTAACTAGGCCCAAAAGACTTAACACTACTATCAAATTTATCTTTTCTTACATCTGTTAGACTTAGCACTGGATATCGACAGAGCCTTCCCTTAATCATCACTATTGTTCATATGCCTTGCTTCAATATTTCTCTATCTTCACGTACCTTCACATTACTGTATCTTATTAATATCAACACAAAAACATGTGAAACCTTAAATGAACCTTATACATACTCCAAAATGTCTTCCTCTAAGTTTGCAAGCCATAATATATGACATATCATCTTTTCTGACCAAAACAATAATGCAATATATAGTAAATATGATTATGTACTTAGCTATTTTCATGACTATGTCTCCAACACTTGCACTCACCTTATGCAATCACTAAAACATAAGTGTTTCCATAAATGACAACCCTAAAGTTATCCATAGTGCTCTCAAACATCACTTTCCAATAGCAAGAAAGAAGATTTGGTAAATGACCTCCAAATGGCTATCTCAAAAACACATCAGAATTGAAAACTAAGAGTTGTAACCCACGACAAATTCTTAATGATAGGCAAGGAACACATGTCCCAAGAGGTATCTCATGAAAGTCATCAGATCATTTTCTTCTTGCACTCAAACTAGGGTCCTTTCAAAAGTCTTTTAAGGTAGTGATTTGTACCTTAGGAAATTTTCAAACTAGTCACTCTAAAATTCAACTAAAATTTTAGAGCTCCAATAGTGTGAATGGTTGACACTTGTCCACCAGCTGCAATACAAATCTATAGACTAGCTGTAGTTTTCCTTTTAGGCTCCTTATTTTTTTGAGTGTGTGGGGTGGAAGCATTTCCATTATGGATTTTACTTTCTTGGGATCAATCTCGATGCCTCACTATGATAGAATGAACCCTAGGAGCTTACCTGATATGACGTTGAAGACACACTTCTTTGGATTTAATTTTAAGACACAATGATGTAGATGATTGAACACACACTTGAGGATGTCAAGGTGTTCCTACTATATCTTGAATTTTGATAAAATTTCATTCATGTATTCTTCAAGTATCTTGTGGACCATGTCATGGAAGATAGCTATAATTGCTCTCTAATATGCATCTCCTACATTATTTAACCTGAATGGCATCATAGTGTAACGAAAAGTGCCCCATGGTGTTGTAAATGTTGTCTTATGTTGGTCTTCTTTTACAATATAGATTTTATTGTATCATGAGAATCCATCCATGAGTGATAACATTTCATGACTAGCTGTGAGGTCAACAATCATGTCTATGTTTGGCAAAGGGAAATCATTCTTTGGACATGCTTTGTTCAGGTCTCTAAAGTTTGTGCATACCTTGATTTCTATTGATGGATTAGTGACTAGCACCATATTATATATCCATTATAAATAATCAATGACTCAAATGATCTTTTCTTTCAGGAGCTTTTTGAGTTTTACTGTAACCAAGAGGACCACTTTGGGGTGCATCTTGCAAAGATTTTGCTTGATTGGTTTTGCATTTGGGTCTATTGCAAGGTAATGAACAACTAAGTATGGATCCAACCTAGGCATATGAGCATATGACAATAAAAATTTTATGGTTTCTTCCTGGAGAAGCATTGTGAAAGCTTCTGCTTCACCTTCGGTTAGAGATGTTGTGATGTAGGTTATCCTTGGACATTCCTTGGTTCCTAAGTTGATGGGTTTAGTGTCTTTGATGAGTATGGAAGACTGATCTAGTTTGTAGTCATGGATAGGAGGAAGAGACAATTCTTCATCTTCTAGCACCTCAGAGAGGTTTTCACTAGAAGATACACCATTTATTTTTACTTTTTTGGAGTCAAAATGTGTCCCAAAGGGGTTTTCACAAAAGGACTCATTATTTTATTTTTTATTTTTTATTTTGCGGCTAAAGACTTCCTCTTTCATGAAGTATGCCTTGGGGTTGAGCTTGTAGACATATGTTGATTCATTCCCCCAGTCTTGTTGTTGATCAGATGCTCCCATGAATCTTAGGAGTGCTTCTTCACTTTGGAACTCATTGATGTGTGTTATGCTTGGTTGGTCCTAGTCTATGAGTTTGGGATGGATGAGGGGGAGGTCGATAAGGTTAATGGTGAGTTGGTGGGGGACAAAATTTCCCAGGTTAGTTTCATCATCGAATATATCATTGTAGGATTTATTTCATTCCTCTTCAGGGATGTCTTTGACTTCCACAACTTTGTCTTGGATATTCAAAAGGGTAACATTAGGAAAATTGTTGCCCCCAATTATAGTATTGGGGCCTTATATATATAGGCGAGGGTTATTAAATCCAAGGCCTCGATGTTGTGTATTTTGTGAGGCTTCCATTAGATCCTTTGTGCAACCTTCTTTGGGTCCTAGAATGCCACCTTGATAGTTCCATTACTCTATGGCCCATTTATGTGATGGAGGGTACTTGTCCTTTAAGTATCCAAGGAGCTCGATGTTAAGAGGTGGGGGATCTTTGTACAACCATTGGTTAATATTGGGGTCCATCTCTTGATTATTCAAGATGCCATGTGAGATGAATGTTGATGGTCCCATTTGCTTTACTTTGGGTTCTATTTGAGGGACTTTTTTCTAGTGGTGTGGGAACCCTTGGGTATGTGGATGAAGTGGAAGGGCCCCTACTATAAAGGGATTAGTCAGGATGTATTCTTCACAACCCCTATTATTGGTCTTGAGAGTGAGAAGTATGGAGGCTAGGATTATCTCTATATTGTAGTGGAATGGGGATGAGCTAGAGACAAAAGTGCCAATATAAGGTCCAAGACAATGGGTGTAGTGGGGGAATGATGCTTCCAATGCATGATAGTATGCGAAGGGTTGGGGATAAGTGTGGATGGTGATTTCAGTGCCTTGATACAAAAATTTGATGCACAAATGGTAGGTGGATGGGATGGATTTGATGGAATGAATCCATGGTCAGCCGAGGAGAATTTTGTATGGGAGATCAAGATAAAAAAAATGGAAAATAGTCTCTTGAATTGGTGGGCCTAGCTTTATGGGAAAAAAATAGTACCTTCTAAGGTACACTCCAAGTTTTCATAGGCTTTGATGGTAATGAATTCATGTGAAATGTTAGCCTCTGTGTATCCCACATGCTAGATGAACTTCAGTGTGCACAAATTAAGGGCCAAACCATTATCTATCATGAAAAACTTGATAAAAAAGTCATTTAACATGATGATGATATGGAGGGGGAGATTGTGATCAAGATTAATAGATGGCATATCAAAAGGCTTAAAAGAAAGGGCACAAGATGTAGATAGATGCCCGATGAGGTTTTCAAACTGGATGGTGTTTATATCTATGGGGACATGTGCCTCTTGGAGGGTGTTATTGAGGATCTCTTGGTGAATGGGTGAAGTGCAAAGATGGTCAAGGATGAAGATTTGGGTAGGTGTATTCCCAAGGTTTTCAAGCAAGTTGTATTGTGCATTAGGAGTGGTCATTGGAGTAGCACTGACAACTCATATCCTTCCTTTGCATGGGGTGACTACACACTGACTATCAACACCTTTGACATGGATGACATTGACTATTGAATCAACTTGGGATATGCATCTAACAAAATTTTTGTAGTTTATATGGGTAGTAGTATAGTCTTTTCCATCAGCTTGATCACCTTTCTTTCCTTTGTCTTGGTTTTGGGGTGGGGGATTAGCATTGACTATGTTCTTGTCTGTGTTATGTTGAGGAAACATATTTTGATAGATTTGAAGGTTGGTGTTGGGTGAAGGCTTCCCAGGTGTCTCCACTGTGATCTCCTTCTTGTCAATAAGATCTTGGATGTAGTGCTTGAGTTTTATGCACTTTATGGTGGTGTGTCCTTTGACATGGTGATAGTCACAATATTTGCTTTCCTTATACCATGCTATCTTAGGGGTTGATTCATCAAACAAATAGGTTTGAGGATAGACAATAAGGTTGGTGTTGGCCATTTATTGGAAGATTATGTCCAAAGGTTCACCGAGAGGGGTGAATGTACACTTTTGATTATTTTGGATGTGAGGCTTGTTCTGACATTGGGTGACTGATATGGAATTGGATTGATTGGATTAGTTTTGAAAGTGCTATGTGGGCTACTAGTGGGTTGGTGCTAGTTTCTAATATGTAGGAGTAGGTGGTGTAGGGATAGCCACAAGAATTTAGACATGCTTGATGTTGGTGGTTCCATCTATAACAATGTTCTTGTTTTTATTCCAGTAATGAGACTGGTCATTACTGTTGGAAAGTTTACTTTACTGAGATTATATATCTAGTTTTTTGTTGCCATTATGGCAATAAAGTTATATGGAGTTTTGATAGTCAGCGCACAAGCTTTGAAGTTCATATTTTGGATAAGTATGGTAGATAATGCATACAACAATGTACTTGATGATTAGAGCATCGACGCACATGTGTATGATTGAGTTAAGGTATGCACCCTTGGATATAAGCTTTTGAATATGTTATTATGCTAAGTATAAGAATGCATGATCATATATGATAGTATCAAGAATTTATAGCAAGTCTAAGTGACACTAGGAGTTCAGTGATAGAAAAGAACAAAGCATGAAGCCGACAGGAAAGTTTTTGTTTAGCGTATATCATTTTGTTTTGTAAAGGCTATGCGCCTATTGTAATAATGTTGTAAACATGTTATTATCATTATATGTAAACACGCTTGAGCCAATTATATTGGAAGTGTTGTGTGTGTTATGTTTTAGGTTGACTTAGTATTAAGTTTTGGTTGCACCTATTCAACATGTATATAAATGACATGCGCTTTTGTATTTGAGATATAGAGAGGTAGAGACATAGATAGAGGAGAAGTATGGGAAGTATATAGAAGAGAAGAATATTACAATTAGTATGGAATAAAGCTTTACAAGAGGTTAAAGAAACAACACACAAAAGGAATTTATCAGATAGAAGTGTCAAAGCAACAGTTCACTCTTCCAGATATAGTGTGTATCTAATTATTAGGAGGTTGTAGCCTTCTTCATTGAGAAATGTGCTCTAGTAGTGTGCCATCCACCCCTAATAGGTTTTGTTCTTCTAGACTCCTAACGGAGTCATTGTACTCAGTATTGTAATGATTTCTACTAATAGGGAAAATGAACTCTAACAAGTTCATAAGCCTAGTGCAATTATTTGTGGGTACTAATTCCCACCGGGGTTTTCCTCTGGCCAAGGTTTCCCCATAAACATATCTTGTGTTACATGTTATGGTTGATTGCTTTATGTTCTTTTCTATTCATTTCAGTATTTAAGTAATTAGGCTAAGTTTCAAGAAGAAGAAAAACATTAATTGTAGAACACTGATTCACCCCCCCTCTCAGTGTTCCCATCCTTAACAATTGGTATCAAAGCTTTGGTCCTTGAAGAGAATTTTAACCACTTAAGGAGATCATGGGTTCAGAAGAAGTGAAACATTTGAAGAAAAATCTTGAAGCATCTCTTGAAGAGCTTGACAGATCTGAAAAAGAAATTGAAGAACTAAAAATGAAGGTTAATGGATCACAAGTATTCATCAAGAAACTAAGAAAAGATTTAAAAGATTGTTCAATGAATGATTTGGGAAAAATGGTCAAAAAGATGAATGGAGAAAACATATCTCTGAAGGATTAGATTAAAGATTTGAATGAACAATTAATTGATGGAAAGTCAGCCCTTGAAGAAAATGTCAAAGAAAACAAGCAATTATGAAGAACTTATGCAAGAAAACCTAAAAATATTGGAGTTAGAAAACATCAAGAAGAAGATGGAATCTGAGTTGATAGAAGCCATGAATCATATTGACAAATTGCACATAGGCACTGATCTATTAGATTCATAGATTTATGCACAGAAGATAAAAGGAGATTCCAATGGTATTGGATACAATGAAGCACAAATTTAAATCAATGCAATGCAAGAAATAATGAAAGCACCAGAAGAATCTATAAAAGCTAAGAAGAATGAAAAGAAAACTAAAGCTAAAACATAACCACCTAAAGATGAATGCAAGCCAGTGAACAAAACTTGTTATGCCTATAACAAGCATGGACATATAGCAAGAGATTGTAAAGAGGTAAGACCTTTCAATGGCTATTGTTATTCATGGAATAAGTTTGGTCATAGAGCTATGAATTGTAGATCAAATCAAAGAAGTTAGATACAACATAATCAGAGAAATCAACCACATCAAAGTGTTAGAAGTCCTCTGAACATTACATGTCAGATATGCAATTTCATTGGACACACAACTAAAGAATGCATTATGGTAACTCACATCAATGCACCTAGGAATATAAGGCCTCCAGTCATTTGTTACTCTTGTAACAAGGTTGGAAACATCTCAAAATTTTTAGATCACAAGTGCAAAGACAAGAAAGACCTAATAAGTCTCAAGAATCAATATTGGATAAATCTACAGAAGTCAAGTTTGTGCAAGCTACAAAAGATGTGAGCAAGATTTGGATGGAAGTTGATGCAGTGAAATCCTAGCTTATTACTCGGTGCCTGAAGATTTTGGCAGTCTTGGTAACTGTCTGGTGGAGTTTGATTACTTAGTTGGTGATTCTTGGTTGGAAGTACCGACAAAGCTCGATTGATGTTGGTCTCTTGGAGACTAAGTGTTTTGTTGCTCGGTGCTCAGTTGTCGATGGAGTCTTGGTGTTCATGCCTATTACTCAGTCATTGAAGTGGCTTGATCACTAGAGGACTCAGTTGCTAAAGGGAGCTTGATCATCAAAGGGGACTCGACATTTTTGGTGCTCGATAATGCTTGTGAAGCTTGGTTGGTGTGCTTGATCAGTATGTTTCTTGGCACTCGCTAGTTTGTCTTACTGATGGGTGTTCTTGGAGAATTGGGAGGCCAACTTGGTGGATTTATTATTGGTAGCTATTGAGAGCTGACTTTCATTGCATTTAATATTTTTTAGGAGGAGTGATGCAGCAATGGTCAGCGAAAGCCTCCAACTAGTGAGAAATTTGGTGAGTTTGAACCCCTCAACACCCAAGGTGAAGGGTCTAGTGTTGAAATACTTATCAAAAGTATCAAAAAGGACTTGATTTAAGGTTATCACAACCCTAAAAGACAATATCACCTAATCACTAGGCTTGTCAAAGTCCCAAGCACCAAGAAACAAGAATTCACTAAGAGATCTCCTCAAGGAAATAAGTACTCAAACCCCATGAAATGGATACTAAGACTAGGGGTGGCTTATAAACATTTATCTGGCCTATTTAGGTCTTATCCTAATAGTTCCAATGGTTCTTTCACCATTGAGAAACTTCTAAGGTTATGTTGCTGCACAAACCTAGTATCCTCCTTGTAGCCCTTCCTAGAAGGAAAACTAGACATAACACAAATTACTCCCAAATGAAGCAATGAATGGGTTGAGGATTTTGATACCATTTTTGGGGTTTATTGAACATGCTTGAACACCAAGGAGTGGAAATGAGTGGAGGTTGCTGCTGTTGCAATGTTAGACCGGGCTAATATGCCTAATTAGGGCCCCAAATGCACTACAAGTGCTTCCTCTCCTATGCCAAATCACAAATAAAGTGTGGGGACATATGTGGCAATGTGAAAAAACTTAGAATCCAATTTTTAGGTCCTTAAGAATCCCCAACCACAATCTAGGAGGATTGTCCTAGTTACTTGACTGGTGCACACATAGAGATGTACACCTAGGGTTTGGTGGCAAATCCACTCCTCTAAAAATCCACCCCTCTAACCTACATAATCTAAAATTACATTGAAAGAAATTTTATTCCACCAAGGGGCATCAATTTCCCATGGTGGAATGTGCCTTAACAATCAGGCCCTATTAGAAACCTTGATTTTAAGCCTCAATCCTAGGCACTGTCACTAAAAATTAGATATCTTTCAAACTAGGGATGATAAATACATGAGACAAAGTGTAGATGAAAGGTGATTCAATGCTTCAACCTTTGGAATCATTGGTTCATGCCCTCACATCCGTACCTATCCATACAAAGTTTTGAAACATATAAATCTGTAGAGAAATGATGGTTTTTGTATTGATAAATGCCAAATTACATGTTGTTATCCTATCACCCACCTATAAGGGCTTATATAGGATAATCCCAATGGTTACATGAATGGTTTGAACCAACTAGCTATTTGGGAGGGTTAATTACAATATTTGACAAGTTTTAGAAAGTTGCTCAGAAGTTGCTTAACAAATTTTGAGCAACTTTGACAATTTTGCATTTCTTGCAAATCTAATGACCAAAATTGGTCTTAACCTTATCTAGATTATCCCTAATGGATCCAAACATAAAAAAGCATGAAAATACCTAAGACTAGGGTGTTGGACCATAAATGACTAGTAGTTAAACCAAGGACTCATAAAATGCCAACTTGGAACTATGGTCTTACAATGAGATCCAAATACTAACCCTTATCCTAAGCATGACTAGAGGCCTCTAAAGACCTTAGTGTGAAATCCTAGACTTCATAGGAATGCCTATTGAATCTAGAGTAGGAGTAGGTTCTCCTACACCATACTGCCCTTGAAATTTAAAACTCAAGTCCCTACTTGAGTATAGCTGCTCTACCGAAGTCCCATGTTGGTTGACTTGATCTTCGGTCAGCCATGTAGCATCAATCTTTGGTAGGCCCTTCCATTTTACTAAGTACTACATGTACTTCCTAGATCTAGTCTGCTTGAGTAGTTTGGAGTCCAAAATTTCTTCAATCTCCACCGGTTTGCTTTGTGGAAGATCAATGACATAGTCTTTATCCTCAATGCTTGTGTCTTGACCCTACTCTTTGCTTGAACCTGCTATAACTTTATATGGTGCAAGGTTTTCAGTATTGAAGATTGGAGAGATCTACAATGTTGGAGGAAGGGATATCTCATAGGCATTGTCAACTATTTTGTTAAGTATGCTGCAGGGGCCTACTTTCTTCATTTGCAGCTTAGAGTATCTACCCTTAGGTAGTCTCTCCTTCCTTAGAAATGACCAAACCCTATCTCCTATTTGGAAATGAAGCTCTCTTCTCCTCTTGTCAACATTTTCTTTGTACTTCAAACTAGTCTTTTGCAAAGTTTCTTTCACTTGCTGCTATACCTTGTTGATGAGTTCTACCAATTCTTGGCCTTGTGAACTAATTCTAAAATCAGAGGGGAGTTCCATTAGATCCAATGGTCCCTTGGGATGCAAACCATACACTACTTGGAAGGGAGCTGTACCGGTTGACCTATTAATGGAGTCATTGAAGGCAAACTCTACTTGGGGTAGTATGGTATCCCAACTTTGTGAGTATTGCTTGGTTAGACATCTTAAAAGATTACCTAGGGACCTGTTTACTACCTCAATCTACCCATCTGTTTGAGGGTGATAGGTAGAGCTATAGGTGAGATTTGTGCCTAACTTCTTGAAGAGTGTCCTCCAAAAGTGCCCTTGGAACTTTACATCCCTATTTGATACAACTGTTTGAGGTAAGCCACTAATTCTAACTACTTCTTTGAAGAAGAGGTTGGCTGTATGAGATGCATCATTTGTGCTCTTGCATGGCACAAAATGAGCCATTTTTCTGAACCTATCCACTATGACAAACACACTATCAAATCCTTGCTTGGTTTTAGGCAGTCCCATGAATAAATCCATTGAAATGGATTCCCAAGGCCTTGAAGGGATTGGTAAGGGTTGGTAGAGCCCTTGATTTGTTGTCATCCCTTTAGCTTGTTGGAAAATAGTACAAGAATCAATAAACTTCTTAACTTCATTGTTCAACTTGGGCGAAAAATAACTCCTCTTTAGCATGTTTGTTGTCTTGTTAATGCCAAAGTGACTTCCTAGGCCACCACAATGCTTTTCTCTGATTATGTTTTCTCTCATTGAACACTTGGGTATGCATAGCTATGCTCCCTTGAATAGAAGGCCATTCTAAATTAGATATTTAGAAAAATTAGTGTGATATCTACCCTCCATTTTTGTACAATCTGATATATCTCAGAAAAATTGGGGTCATCTAGGTATAGGTGTTTGAGGGACTCAATTCCCATACTTTGTAGTTGAACTTCTTCAACTAGACCAATCCTCCTACTAAGTGCATCAACAACTTTTTTTGCTACACCCTTTTTATGGTTAATGTTGAAGGTATAGGTCTGCAACTACTCTACCCATTCGAGATGTCTGACTAAAAGTTTTTCTTGTGAATTAAGGAAGCTTAGTGCATGGTTGTTAGTGTAGACTAAAAACTCCTTTGGGATCAAATAGTGGCTCCATTTCTTGAGGGCTTGGACCATAGCATAAAGCTCTAGGTCATAGGTGGAATACTTCCTCTTGGCCTCATTCAATGTTTCTGAAAAGAAGGCAACTGCCTTGCCTTCTTGGCTTAGGACTGCCCCTATAGCCAAATTACTTGTATATGTCTCCATAGTGAAGAGCTTGTTGAAATTAGGGAGGACCAAGATAGGGTATTGAGAGACTCTATTCTTCAAGTATTGGAATGCATCATTGGCTTCCTTTGTCCATGCGAACTTAGTCTTCTTTCCACCTTTGATTGTTTCAAGCATTGGTGCACACACATGACTAAAATTTTTGATGAACTTCCTATAAAATGTTGCAAGCCCATGGAAGCTTCTTACATCACCTTAATTATTTGGTGGATGCCAATTAATAATTGCATCTACCTTTCAGGATCCATCTTGAGGGTACCTAGTGAGATCACAAAACCTAGGAATACAAGTTCCTTTCTCATAAACATGCATTTTTCCAAGTTGATTACCAACTTGTGTTGATGGAGTCTTCTTAGTACCTATTACACATGATCAAGATGGTCTTCCTTTCTATGACTGAATATTAGTATGTCATCAAGGTAAACAACAACAAATTTTCCAATAAAATATATGAATATCTCATTCGTAAGCCTCATAAAAGTGCTAGGGGCATTTCTTAAACCAAAGGGCATTACTAACCATTCAAAAAAACCTTCAGTAGTCTTGAATGCTATTTTCCATTCATCTCCAAGCTTGATTCTAATTTGATGGTAACCAGACTTTAAGTCTATCTTGGTGAAGTAGTAAGCACCTCCTAGTTGATCCAATAAGTCCTCAATCCTTGGCATGGGAAATCTGTACCTTATTGTGATTTTGTTTAGGGCCCTACTATCAATGCATAACCTCCATTTTCCATCCTTTTTAGGAGCCAAGACTAAGGGTACAACACAAGGACTGAGACTCTTTTGGATGAGCCCTCTTTCCAACAATTCAGTGACCTGTTTTGTAATCTTTGCATGCTGCAATGGTGTCATTTTATATGGTGCCTTATTAGGTAGGGATGAGCCTGGTATGAGGTCTATTTGATGACTAATGTCCCTAATGGGAGGGAGGCTAGAGGACAGGTCACTAACAGTGACATCTTTGTACTTGTGTAGCAGATTTTTGAATTCATTTGGCATGGACTCTTCTTGACCAGACCTAATGTTATCTTTGGGTTTTGAAATCAGGACAAATGGTTCAATATAAGATTCCTTTAAGGTTCTCAACATCTCCTTTTCCCCCATGATAATCACAATGGGTTCATTTTTAGTTCTGCTATCCGGTAAGGGCTTCATAGTGAACATCTTCCCATCTTTGGTGATGGAGTAGGTGTTCTTCCTATAATGGTGGGTGGCATCGACATCAAATTGCCAGGGCCTACCTAGAAGGATGTGAGCTGCATCCATCTCAACAACATCACAAAGGACCTTGTCCTTGAAGTCAGCAATAGAAAACTCTATCCAAGCTTGTTTTGTGACTATATTTTGTTGGCCTTTCATTAACCATGATACATGATAGGGGCAAGGGTGTGGCTTCTTAGGCAAGTTTAATTTTTGAACCATTTCACAAGACATAATATTTTCAGTTGAACCAGAATCAATAAGAAGATTGCATACCTTTCCATGACACTTGATCTTTGTCCTGAAGAGATTCTTTCTTTATGGAGGCTCTTGGGTTTGTGGTACTTTAAGGAAGACCTGCCTCATCATTAGACACACTCCTTCTGGTTCCAAGTCTCTAGCATCAACATTGTCTTCTTGCTTATCTTCTTGGACAAGTTGTGCTCTCCTCTCACCTTGGTTATTGTTTCTCTTCTTAGGGCATCTTCTTGCATGATGTCCCAATTGGTTGCAATAAAAACACTTCAATGGTCCATTGCCTCTTCCTAAATTTGTCCTTCCTCTATTGAAAGGTCTTCTTCCTCTATAGTTTCCTCTTGAATTAGAGTCACTATTTTCTTTATCTCCTTGGTCAGGGGCCTTGCTACTATTGCCACTACTTTGTCCCTTGTTCCAAGAGTTGTTTTTGCCTCTAAAAATCTTCCCACTATCATTTCTCTTTCCTTTGCCAAAATCTCACTTTCTCTTCCATTTTTCCTCTACCTTAAGTGCCATTTGATAGAACCTATTGACTGTGGTAGGGCAGTGTAGACTCAACTCTTCTTGAATGGATACTTTCAAGCCATTCATGTTCCTTGCTAGCTTTTCTTCCTCATCTTCAACCATATTGGTCTTCATGCACAATTTCAAGAACTCCTTGGTGTATGAGCCTACATCCATGTCCTTTTGTTTTAGAGTTTTCTTCCTCCTATGAAGTTGTACCCCATAGTCCTTAGGTACATATGTCTCTTTGATCAATGCTATCATTCTATTCCATGAATTGGTCATGTTCTTCCCATTCTTCACCCTCTCTATTTGGATGAGGTTCCACCAAGTTAGGGATGCTCCCTTCAACTTGGATCTTGCTACCTTTACCCTCTACTTTTCATGGATATCTTCACATTCAAAGAATGTTGTTAATGCCTCTATCCAATCCAAGGCTAGATCAACATTCATCTTGCCATTGAAAACTAGCAAATCTATCTTCTCCTCCATGGTTCTTCTTCCCATGGACTTCAAAGCATCTATGAAAGGTCTTTGGTCTACAGGGATATGCTGGTTAGGATCATCCTCCTCTTCTTCACTCCCTTCTTCATTTTCAGACTCATCTTTGTCCTTGTCATCAAGCTTCTTCTTAAGCTCCTGAAGCCTCTTAGTTAAGGCCTTATTTGCAGCCTTTTTCTCTCTCACCATCTTTTCTAGCTCACTATTTGTAACCCTTGTAGGGATATCCTCATTCTTAGGATCAAACATAGCTCTGATACCACTTGATGTAGCAGTGGTCAGTGGAAGCCTCCAACTAGTGAGAAATTTGGTGAGTTTGAACCCCTCAACACCCAAGGTGAAGGGTCTAGTGCTGAAATACTTATCACAAGTATCAAAAAGGACTTGATTTAAGGTTATCACAACCCTAAAAGACAATATCACCTAATCACTAGGCTTGTCAAAGTCCCAAGCACCAAGAAACAAGAATTCACTAAGAGATCTCCTCAAGGAGATAAGTATTCAAACCCCATGAAATGGATACTAAGACTAGGGGTGGCTTATAAAAATTTCTCTAGCCTATTTAGGTCTTATCTTGATAGTTCCAATGGTTCTTTCACCATTGAGCAACTTCTAAGGTTATGTTGCTGCACAAACCTAGTATCCTGCTTGTAGCCCTTCCTAGAAGGAAAAATAGACATAACACAAATTAATCCCAAATGAAGCAATGAATGGGTTGAGGATTATGATACCCTTTTTGGGGTTTATTAAACATGCTTGAACACCAAGGAGTGGAAATGAGTGGAGGTTGCTGCTGTTGCAATGTTAGACCGGGCTAATATGCCTAATTAGGGCCCCAAATGCACTACAAGTGCTTCCTCTCCTATGCCAAATCACAAATAAAGTGTGGGGGCATATGTGGAAATGTGAAACAACTTAGAATCCAAGTTTTTAGGTCCTTAAGAATCCCCAACCACAATCTAGGAGGATTGTCCTAGTTACTTGACTGGTGCACACATAGAGATGTACACCTAGGGTCTGGTGGAAAATCCACTCCTCTACAAATCCACCCCTCTAACCTGCATAATGTAAAATTACATTGAAAGAAATTTTATTCCACCAAGGGGCATCAATTTCCCATGGTGGAATGTGCCTTAACAATCAAGCCCTATTAGAAACCCTGATTTTAAGCCTCAATCCTAGGCACTGTCACTAAAAATTAGATATCTTTCAAACTAGGGATGATCAATACATGAGACCAAGTGCAGATGAAAGGTGATTCGATTCTTCAACCTTTGGAATCACTAGTTCATGTCCTCACATCCATACCTGTCTGTACAAATTTTTGAAACACGTAAATCTGCAGAGAAATGATGGTTTTTGTATTGATAAATGCCAAATTACATGTTGTTATCCTATCACCCACCTATAAGGGCTTATATAGGATACTCCCAATGGTTACATGAGTGGTTTGAACCAACTAGCTATTTGGTAGGGTTAATTACAATATTTGACAACTTTTAGAAAGTTTCTCGAAAGTTGCTTAACAAATTTTGAGCAACTTTGACAATTTTGCATTTCTTGCAAATCTAATGACCAAAATTGGTCTTAACCTTATCTAGATTATCCCTAATGGATCCAAACATAGAAAAGCATGAAAATACCTAAGACTAGGGTGTTGGACCATAAATGACTAGTAGTTAAACCAAGGACTCATAAAATGCCAACTTGGAACTATGGTCTTACAATGAGATCCAAATACTAACCCTTATCCTAAGCATGACTAGAGGCCTCTAAAGACCTTAGTGTGAAATCCTAGACTTCATAAGAATTCCTATTGAATTTGGAGTAGGAGTAGGTGATCCTACACCAAGGAGTTAATAGCTTCATCTAGCTAACTTGTGGCTTGGATTAGTATTTATAGGATGTTTAGGTTAGTTGTTTAGCATCATGACTTAGATAGATCATGGAAGTAGATTTGGGGTAGCAGATAAGTGAAGTTGTGGAAAAGATCCTATGACATCTTGTAGGTCAGATTTTGATTTGATAGTTTGTGATAGCAGAGTTAGTAGCTTGCAAGATTAGGTAGTAGAAGATTCCTTGGTGACCTACGGGTACAAGTTTAGATCCTTCTTGGAGTGCCTACTAGTGTCTTGTTGTGTTGTAGACCTGGACTAGTTGGGGGATGTGTTGGATCTTGCATGATCTTGTAGAGCTATTTCTTGCATTGTAATTGGCCATAACTAGGAAGTTCTTACAGCTTGACACATTGCATGTAATCAGTTAGTTGATGAATAAAGATATCTATTTTCCTTTAGATCTAGCTTTGGTGTTGTGTTATTCCACTATGTTGGTGTTGGCTGTAAGTTTGGATAGTCCTTAATTGGATTCTCTGACCTTGAATTCATCATGTGGTATCAGAGCTAAGTAGATCTTGTTTGGAGAAAGGTTGGCAAAGAGATTGTGTGCAATCTAAGTTGTAGATCTATGACACTGAACTTGTGGAATCATGCCCTAGTTGTTTGCAAGATTGTAGATTGTGATCTAACTTGCATACAACTTCGAGGTTGTCACAAGGTGGTCAGTGTAGGGTTTGTTGTAGAGGGTTTTTGAAGATCTTTGGAGATGTCTCTAAGAGGATTGAACCCTTGTGTGATTGCTAATCTCTGTGATATGGTGGAAGTGAAGATTTCTGAGAGGTTTGCTCAATTGGAAGTGGATTTGTTGAACCATGTGGAGAACCGAGTTAAGAACCTTACGAAGGAAAGTGTTGTTGAGCTTTGTAGAGCTTACCAGAGTTGGAGCATGCCAATCCAAAGGAAATTTGTTTGGTTGATTCAAAGATTGGTCTAAGAAAGAAGACATGAGGAAGCATGTGAAATTAGTTTTGATGGTCAAATGGTGGATTCTGCCATGAAACCTGTAGAGAAACTTGTGGCTATTACTGAGTTACCTATGGTTATCAACAATGTTTTTGACCTTGTTGAGGTTGGAGAGAAGATTAGTTTTCATGTTCAAGCGGTTGTGCCTGACATGAAGATTGTAGAGCATCTGGTTGTGCTTGATCAGGTTGCTATTGGTGAAGAGTTACCTGTTGCTGAACACCTTTGTGATGATGGTGTTATCAAATTATTTTTGTTTGGTGTAGAGGTGCAGAGATTGTTTTCTAGTTGTGGATTTGAGTCACTGGTTGATAGTGATAAATCTGGTGATGAGATTTTGAGATGGAATTTTGACTAGATACTCGGTGATGGGTTGAATCCTTGGTTTGTTTAGGATGTTGGACATGATGATTGGTTGAGTTGTATATTGGTTCTCTTTCCTATGATGGAGTGGAAACCTTTGGTGAAGATGAAGTGGTGTTAGTGGTTATTAGATGTTCCCTTTGGTGAGAAAGTGTGGGACACTCTTTTCTTTGTACCCTGGGACTTTGATGTAGTGACATCCTAGCTTATTGCTCGATGCCTAAAGATTTTGGTAGTCTTGGTAACTATTTGGTGGAGTTCGGTTACTTGGCTGGTGATTCTCAATTGGAAGTACCGATGGAGCTCAATTATTGATAGGGTCTTGATGTTCATGCCTATTGCTTGGTCGCTGGAGGACTCGATCACTAAAGGACTCGGTCATTGAAGGGAGATTAGTCATCGAAGAGGACTTGGCATTTCTGGTGCTTGTTAATGCTTGTGAAGCTTGATTAGTGTGTTTGCACAGTATGTTTCCTGGCACTTGATAGTTTTTCTTATTGATGGGTGTTCTTGGAGAATTGGGAGGCTGACTTGGTGCATTTATTGTTAGTAGCTATTAAGAGTTGACTTGCATTGCATTTAATATTTGTTAGGAGGAGTTAATAGCTTCATCCAGTTGACTTGTGGCTTGGATTGGTATTTATAGGATGTTTAGGGTAGTTGTTTAGCATCATGACTTAGAGAGATCATGGAAGTAGATCTGGGGTAGTAGATAAGTGAAGTTGTGGAAAAGATCTTGCGAGCTCTTGCTGGTCAGATTACGATCTGATAGTTTGTGATAGCAGAGTTAGTAGCTTGTGGGCTTAGGTAGTAGAAGATTACTTCGTGACCTACGGGTACAAGTTTAGATCCTTCTTGGAGTGCCTACTAGTGTCTTATTGTGTTGCAGACTTGGGCTAGCTAGGAGATGTGTTGGATCCTACGTGATCTTGTAGAACTATTTCTTGCATTGCAATTGGCCATAACCAGGAAGGCCTTACAGCCTGACACATTGCATGTAATTAGTTAGTTGATGAATAAAGATATATGTTTTCCTTTAGATCTAGTTTTTTTTTGTATTATTCCACTGTGTTGGTGTTGGATGCAAGTTTGGATAGTCCTTAATTAGATTCTCTAACCTTGACTGCATCAGAAGTAAAGAAAGATAATACTATTGATAAAGTGGCAGATGCATCTGCAATGGACACACCTACTTCTGGATAGATGACCCTCTTTGTCATAGGGGGAGCTAGATAAGCTCTAGACCCCTACGTGGATGGTATACTCACCCTTAGAGTATGTGCCTATGGTTTTAGATATTTGGTTGCTAGTTGATGTAGTATGCAAGAGTGCTCAGTTTGAATGACAGCAGAAACTAAGTTTCAAGATCACAGCTGGAACTTGTGTTATAGCAACAAGAATTAATTCTAGAATTTTGATTTATAAGTCTCCAAAGATATATTATCTTGAATTTTTCATTTGAGATCAAAGAGAGCATAGGAGATTAAAGCATCTAGTGTTTAAGGATTGCAGTCATTTCGTCAGCAAGAAGAGTTAAAGTTGTTGGAGAAACCCTAGCTTGGATGCATCATTTGAGAACTCATTTGGAACCCTATTTGAGCATTGAAGCAAGTAAGTAATGGTAACTTGAGTAATCTTTGATGTCACTAAAAGGAAGAGATACGTGTTTAAGAAGCACCCATTCAAGTCTATATTAGATGATTTAGAAGGAGCATTTTCTAGAACTCCGATAGGAGTCATGCATGTTGAAGATATTCGCGCTCACATTTATTGTAAGGAGTCTTTAGGTTTGGAAAGAATAAGATCGCACATGGAAACTATGGTTGATCTCGACTTTACCTTCAAGAATGAATTCTCTCATATTACAGATAGCCCTATTATTGAGTATGCAACTTCGCATGAATTTTATGAGTCAGAATGGATTAAGATCTTACTCGGCAAGATACATGATGATTTGTTTTGGATTGGTGAAATCCTTATATGTATTACAAGTGATCTCATTCATGAGATGACAAGACTTTCTAAGGTTGGCACCCTTCTTCCAATAGGAAAAGATCTCAGAAAACAAGTTGAGAAGGCATGTAAATCTAGGAGTGATAAGCACGACATGACCATTGAGCCCATAGAGGAAAAAGACATAAAAATCATGGCTATGATCCTTGGATTCAAGTTTCAACACACAAATAGAGTAAAAAGTGTATTTGCAGCTACAATTCTGGCAACAATAAGGATAGTGAAAGAAAATGGAGAGTTTAACCTTTGTGAGATCTTGCACACACAATTGTTAGACAACATTAGAGCTATAAAACATGAAAAGAGAAAAGTATTCAGGTTCAGCTCATGAATTAGATACATGTACTTTCATATTGTTGGTAAGGTCTCTAATCTTTACCTAGACAAAAGTATACCTACAATGCCTCACATTTCACTTAAGGAAACATCAGAGAGAACTTTGAAAGACTTCATGGATCTAGATATCAAAACATTCAGAATCAACATGGAAAGAAGGTTCAGAATACCTAAGTTAGTAGAGAAATACAAGGACACTATATGTTTTATGGTGGAAACATATTCTACATGCATGGAAGTAGTTGAACCTAGAATAAAGTGGATTCATCCACTTGGTTATGAAGTATATGAGCATATTTTGGAAGGCTACGCACAAGTCCTTCTATCTATGCCAAAGGATCCCAATGAGCCTAGATGGGGCACATATGAAGAGAAGACAAAACAAGTTGATTTTGTCTTGTACAGTGCAACTACTAAGAGGAAAGCATCTCGTATTACCTCTTATATTCTAAAAATTCATGGTGTTACCCAAGGAGACCCATAGAAAGAAAGGGAAGCCAAGATTCCCATGCAACTTGATAGCACACCCTCATCAACACAAGTTAAAGAAGAAAAATCTAATGATAATCTGAAGGAAAAGAAGAGCAAGAAAGGAGAGAGCACCTTTGTGCCCTCAACTACAATTGATCTGGAGTCCTCTCCACCTTCTGAGCCAAGAAAGGTGTCTAGAAGAAAGAAGCAAACTCATGCAAGATACCCATCCGAAAGGACAACCAAAAGAAAAGTAAAGAACACTCAAGTACCTCCTGAGGTAGGATTAAGACTGAATTTGAAAGTTTTGAAGACTAGAGTTGTTGAAGAAGGAAGGATACATCAAATTAGAAAATTCTATGATAAATATGGAGAGATTGATAAAACAAAAATTTATTCTATAATTATCAAGCATATGATTAAGTTCAAAAAGTCAATTTTGGAACTTAAGATAGTCATCCTTGATAATGTTTGGAACATACTTGATTCATTGAAAAGGCAAGCTATAGAGGAAGATATGAGAATTAGAGAGAAGACATTGGATGATAACCTTCTTGTTTGTTCATTAGAAGAAAAGATAATGCTGTTAGATTTGGTGAAACCTTGATGCAGGAGCATCCTAGGATTCTTGGAAATCCTGTATCAACCAAAAATATGTTTGTCTTTGAAGGTAGATTATTCGTTTTGATCGTGGTTCGGTGGAGTACTTGTTTAGTTTGGGAGATTGGTTGCTCAATTTCAGTAGTTATCGAGGTTTCTCAATTTCTGAAGAACACTTGGTAATTGAAGGCATTGGTTCTCCTAGTGCTCGGTGATAACCGCATTGCTTGATCATGCCTGGCGTGGTCGATTTCTAATGCTCGGTTATTTCTCTATTGCTCAGTGTTCTTGCTTATCGATTTGGTTTTTTTGGATGGATTAGCTTGGCCGACTGGTTCCATTGATTTGGGTTTCACTCCTTGAGTTATGGGTTGACCGTTGGACATGTGGGAACCTAGATCTAGTGTGTTACATTCTTCTATGCATATCTAATGACCATTTGGGGCCATCTTGGAGAGTTTATTTATTTGGAAGGCTATTTGAGAGCCGACTGATGTTTTAGCATTTAATATTTGTTTGTAAGGGTTAATTGTTTCATCAGTTGACTTGTGGCTGGGAATCAGTATTTATAGGATGTTTGGATAGTTGTTTAGGAGGAGGAAGTAGAGAAGAGTTAGTAGCCTTGGAGCTTAGGAGCAGGAAGATTGCTTGGAAATTTGAGTACAAGTTTAGATCTTTCCTGGGTGCCTACTAGTGTGCTGTGTGTTGCATACTTGGGCTAGCTGAGTACTGATATTGTGGAAAAGATTTGGATCCTGTGAGATCTTGTAGACTGTTACTTGCTTTGTATTTGGCCATAACCAGGAAGGCCTTATAGCCTGACACATTGTATGTAATCCATGATTTGATGAATAAAGATTCATGTTCTATATCAGATCTAACATGATTTTTGTTGTGTATTTTTTCTATGTATTGGTTTGGCTACAAGGTTGGTCAGTCCTTAATTGGATTCACCAACCTTGACTATGTTAGGTGGTATCAGAGTGAGGTTTGTTACTATTTGAGAGAAGTATGTTCCTATTGGAGTTGAGTAGATCTTGTGTGTTTGTATCTAGATTTTGATTTGAAGATGCCTTTGATGAGTGCTTGAGAGATCATAGAGGAAGAAGCTGCTAGAGAATTTAGTCTTGATAATTTTAGGGCTTTGTAGAAACAAGTGCAAGACCTACAAGAGGAATTGAAAAAGAAGAAGACTACCTTGAAAGAGGATAGTGATGATGAATCTGAGGAAGATCATTTTGAAGAAGTTGTAGAAGAAGCTAGAGATCTAAAGGAAAACAAAATCCTGAAAGCTATGTCTAAGATTGGGAAAAGACCTAAGATTGAAGTTTCTGCATATTTTGGAAGCCTTAGGCGTGAAGAATTGATTGATTGGATCAATGAGATAGATGAATACTTTGAGTATGAAGAAATAGAAGATCCTGATAGAGTTAGATTTGTGAAGACTAAGCTAAAGGGTCATGCAAATATTTGGTGGAGAGAAGCTCAGTTGGAAAGAGGTAGAAGAGGAAAAGAAAAAATCACTAAATGGAACCAAATGGTTGATAAATTGAAGAGGCAATTCATTCTCATGGATTATGAATTGGACATGTTTAAGAAGATGCAAGCTTTAAAGTAGACTAACAAATTGGTGTAGGAGTATACCGAGGAGTTTTATAGAATCCTGATTAGGACTAGTCATTCTGAAGCTGATAAAGAGAAGGTTGCTAGGTATGTCTATGGCTTGAGACCTAGTATTCAAGAAGAGTTACTTACTATTCGGGTGACAACAATAGGAGATTCTTATCAAATGACATTGAAGATTGAAGAGAAGCTGAATAAGAAGTTTGAGGGAAGATAGAACAATAGGAACTGAGGTGGTAAAATTGGTGAAAAAGTTGCTGAAGGTAATGTGCCAGAGAATCCTAAGTCTGATGGAGGATCTAGCAGTAAGAATTATAATAGTGGATAGAGAGGAAGGTGGAAGAATGAGTTCATTGATACTTGTTATAATTGTGGTGAAGCTAGTCATAGAAGTTTTCATTGTCCTAAGAAGAGGGTGTCTCTGATTGTTGAAGAAGAAATTGTGAATGTGGTAGAAAAAGGTGAGACACTTATTACTAGGAGGTTAACTGCATGTGTCCATGAACCGGTGAAAATAATAAATCTATTTAGAACCAGATGTAAGTGAAAGAATAAGGTATGTAATGTCATATTTGATGATGGAAGTTCTGAGAACTTTATTTCAGAAGAGATGGTTAGTAAATTGAGTTTGGAAAGAAGGAAACACCCTAACCCTTATCTGGTTAATTGGATACAAGATGTGTCTAAAGTGAGATTTGAAGAACAATGCTTGGTTAATTTTTAGACTGGATCTTAATAGGATGTGATATTATGTGATGTATTACCGATGGATGCTTGTCATCTGTTGCTCGGTAGACCTTGGTAGTTTGATAGGAATGTGTTATTTGATGGTCGTGCTAACACTTATGTGGTTAGGCATGAAGGTGCTTGACATAAGCTGATACCTTTACAAGAATTAGGGACTAATGAATGTGGAGTCATCAGGTGTTGTCCATGTGACAGTGACAAACCTCAAGAGCACAGGGTTGATGAACTTTTTCCTACATAGTCTAGTTTGAAGGAGAAGGGGAATGGTATATCTGAAGAGTTTGTGGAGATTAAGAGATAGATGGTATTTCTTATAGAGATAGTAGAACAGATGGTAACATTTATGACATAGAGAGATGTAGATGATACTTAGTTGATTAAGGAGTTTGGAGAGGATGAACCTTACCGAGGCATTGCTGTGATCGATAGTGGTCATAGTTGGTTGTTATCAGTTGCAGACAAGAAAGATAAGAGGAAGGAAAACTTGCTATAGGGAGAAATGAATGAAGTGAAGACTACTTGGAGTGAAGAACAAGAGGAGATATGGGTGAAGAAAAAATTTGGCATACTTGTTCTGATTCCCTTGTGGCGTTCTTGATTTCCTTATGAGAAAATCTTTCTTACTTGGGGTGTCTGATGCAGGAACATCCTAGGATTCTTGGAAATCTTGTATCAACCAAAAATATATTTTTCATTGAAGGTAGATTGTTAGCTTTGATCATCATTTGGTGGAGTACTTGTTTGGTTTGGTAGATTGGTTGCTTAGTTTCAGTGGTTACCGGGGTTGCTCAGTTTCTGAAGAACGCTCAGTAAATAAAGGTGTTAGTTCTCCTAGCACTTGGTGATGATTGCATTGCTTGGTCATGCTTGGCATGGTCAATTTTTGATGCTTGGTTATTTATTTGTTGCTCAGTGTTCTTTCTTACCAACTTGGTTTGTTCGGATGGATCAACTTGGCCGAGTGGTTCTATTGATTTGGGTTGCACTCCTCAAGTTATAGGTTGACCATTGGATGTGTGGGGACCTAGATCTGGCATGTTGCATTCTTCTATGTGGATCTGATGACCATTTGGGGCCATCTTGGAAAGTTTATTTATTTGGAAGGCTATTTGAGAGATGAATGATGTTTTAGCATTTAATATTTGTTTGTAAGGGTTAATTGTTTCATCAGCCGACTTGTGGCTGGGAATCAATATTTATAGGATGTTTAGATAGTTGTTTAGGAGGAGGAAGTAGAGAAGAGTTAGTAAACTTGGAGCAGCAAGATTTATTGGAAGTTTGAGTACAAGTTTAGATCTTTCCTGGGTGCCTACCAGTGTGCTATGTGTTGCATACCTGGGCTAGCTAAGTACTGATGTTGTGGAAAAGATTTGGATCCTGTAAGATCTTGTAGACTGTTACTTTCTTTGTATTTGGCTATATCTAGGAAGGCCTTATAGCCCAACATATTTTATGTAATCAGTGATTTGATGAATAAATATTCCCGTTCTATATCAGATCTATTGTTGTGTATTTCCTCTGCATATTGGTTTGGCTACAAGGTTAGTCAATCCTTAATATGATTCAGCAACCTTGACTACATCATGTAAGGAAACTCAGGAGTGGAAACAACTTCCTACACTAATCTCTAAAGGAAAGTATTGTGCACATTCTTTTTAAATCCTTACAATTTTAGATTCGTTAACTACTTTAACAAAGACATTGCAGCCATATACCATGCATACAAAAAAATAGATAGAGAAGATTGAAACACATAAACACAAAGATATGCCGGTGGGGAAAAATCTTTTGGTAAAACAACCCCACCCTTCCAAAACCTGCATAATGTATTATCTTCAACACAAAGACTACAACACACTTGCAATGCAAGTTCTTTCAGGAGATGAGAGACTAGTAAAACTTATATCTCTCCCATAGAAGCAACATCATATATATAAACTCCTCAGGACCCAATAAATACCCAAAAAAGGAGTTTGGCATCCAACCACCAAGACCCATGCACAAAGCCACATGTACAAAGTTGTTACATGCAATCCCAAGAATAGGCATCCATCCCTAGAATAGACTATGATAGCTTGTCATAGAATCCACCAAAAATAATGGTCACAAGAGAAGTGTAAGAGAATCTGTCATACCAACCTATTTTTGGCATATTCTCTTACACACACCAACCACTTTTTCTTGGGTGCCCAAATAGGCCCAAGTCATAAGATGCTCTTACACCTATCATAGCACATTCCTTAAATAGTTCTTACACATCATAGGAATCCATCATGACTATTTCAGTCATGATCTCCTTACGCACAAGATGTCGACACATCAACATGCCAACTAGACATGTACACTCACACTTAATTTAATTATTTGCAAAAAATACATTTACAAAACAAATAATAAGAATAGGAATTATCCAAGGTTGAGACACCTTATTCCTAACATTCTCCCACTTGTCAAACACCTTGTAAGAGTAATAGGAACATAACAAGAACTTTAACCGCTATAGGCCAAAAGGCCCATAGACTCTGAACACCATCTAAACTTCTCAGTGCCCACTGGTTTCATTAATTCATTTGCAACATTCTTCACAGTATCTACCTTCTCCAAATTTACCTTTCCATCTTCCACCATATCTCTCACAAAGTGAAACTGCACATCAATATGCTTCATTCTGGCATGGAAAGTTAGATTCTTTGCAAGGCAAATAGCACTCTGACTATCACACCAAATAGTAATCTGTTCCACATTAACACCAACATCAGAACACAATCTCCTAAGCCAAATGGCTTCCTTACAAGCATGAGTAGCAGCCATGTACTTAGCTTCTATAGTGGACAAAGAAACCACAGGTTGTCACTTACTCATCCAACTGATAGCACCACCAAACATAGTGAACACATAAGCACTGGTGGATCTCCTGCTATCAATATCACCTACCCAATCTGAATCCACAAACCCATGAATAAAAATTAAATGTGGAGATCCAGAAGAGTTAACATGATAACATATGGAGTAATTTGATGTACCCCTCAAATACCTAAATACTCACTTAACTGCATCCCAATGTACCCGTCCAGGGTTAGCCATAAACTGACTCAGGACTCCCACTGCTTGGGCAATGTCTGGTCTAGTATAGACCATAGCATACATAAGACTGCCAACTGCACTAGCATAAGGTAATCTACTCATGTCCTCCACCTCACTAGGAGATTTTGGACAATCATCTATAGATAACTTTGTTCCCATAGAAATAGGAACACAAAGTGGTCTACAATCTACCATGCTGAACCTATCCAACATAGACTTCACATACTTACTCTGACTCAACCAAAGTTTTTTATTAGACCTATCTCTACTGATTTCCATACCCAAGATGTACCTAGCTGCCCCAAGATATTTCATCTCAAACTATGTTGACAACTGAGATTTAAAATCAGAAATCATACCCTTACCCTTCCCAAACAACAACATATCATCAACATATAATACAACAATAAGAAGGTGATCATTTTCAACTCTGAAATAAACACAATGATCTAATTTTGATCTAACAAATACAATTGACAACACAAAGGCATCAAAATTAAGGTACCACATCCTAGGAGATTGCTTCAAACCATATAGAGATTTCTTTAATCTGCAGACTAAGGACTCTTTACCTTTAACAATGTAGTGCTCAAGCTGTGACATATAAATATCTTCCTCCAAATCACCATGAAGGAAAGTTGTCTTCACATCCATCTGTTCTATCTCTAAATCATATGATGCAGCAAGAGATAACATAAATCTAATGGATGTCAACTTTGCAACAAGAGAGAATATTTCACCATAATCTATTCCCTCTACCTGTGAATACTCCTTTGCAACCAATCTAGCTTTGTACCTTTCAACACTGCCATCTGCACAGAATTTATTCTTGAACACCCATTTACAACCAATAGATTTTCTCCCTTTAGGAAAAGGTACAAGGTCCCAAGTTTTTTTTTTCTCCAATGAAGCCATCTCGTCATCCATAGCCTCAATCCAGGAACCTGCATCTTCCATGCCCAAAGCCTCTTTCATTGATCTAGGCTCATCAGTGTTAGTAATCAAAGCAAAGGCACAACTAGAATCTAACATAGAATAACCAAACCTTTCTAGTTGCTTTCTTTCTCTCATGGATCTCCTCAAGGGTTGAGGTTGAGGTTGTTCTTCCTCTTCTTCCAAACTATCAGAGCTGCTAGAGCTCTCCTCATCATTAGACCCAACATGGTCCCTCTGTTCAGTCTTGTTAGGGGTAGGAGGCAACTGACCAACATCTTTTTCCTTTTCTTTTTCATCTGGTTGTAGCACAATAGGAGAAGATGTTAGCTCTTTGAAAATAACATTTCTACTATACAACACCTTACTAGTCGTAGGATCCCAAAGCTTGTATCCTTTCACACCAACACTGTATCCGATGAAAATACATTTGACAACTTTATTTTCCAACTTAGATCTTTTCTCCTTTGGAATATGTGCATAAGCTTCACAACCAAAAACATGAAGATGTCTAATTGAAGGCTTCTTACCAGACCACATCTCCATGGGTGTCTTACCAACAAGAGCTGATGTAGGAGATCTGTTAACACCAACACTGTATCCTTTCACACCAACACTGTATCCGATGAAAATACATTTGACAACTTTGTTTTCTAACTTAGATCTTTTCTCCTTTGGAATATGTGCATAAGCTTCACAACTAAAAACATGAAGATGTCTAATTGAAGGCTTCTTACCAGACCACACCTCCATGGGTGTCTTACCAACAAGAGCTGATGTAGGAGATCTATCAACCAGATAGCAAGTAGTGGCCACAGCTTCAGCCCAAAACCTTTGTTCTAAACTAGCTCCACTAAGCATACTCCTAACCTTCTCCATCAGTGTCCTATTCATTCTCTCTGCAACTCCATTTTTCTACAAGGTATAAGGAGTTGTCTTATGCCTCTTGATACCTCATTCTTTACAGAACTGTTCAAACTTTGCTGAGAAAAACTCACCACCATTGTCAATTCTCACACACTTAATCTTCTTACTAGTTTGATTCTCTACAATGGCTTTAAATTCCTTGAACCAACTAAAGACTCGTGTCTTACTTTTAAGGAAATAAATCCAAGTCCTACTGTAATCATCTATGAAAGATACAAAAAATATAGACTTGGAGATTGAAGGAACTTTTACAGGACCAAATACATCAAAATGAATAAGATAAAAAACATCAGAAGATTTGTGAGAACTAGAGTAAAACTAAACATGATTTTGTTTACCATAGACACAGTGTTCATAGAAGTTGAACTCAAGATTGCAATCATTTAACCCCTCAATGAGGTTTTTATTCTTTAGGGTCCTAAGACCCTTCTCACCAATGTGGCCAAATCTCATATGCCACAACATCATCTCAGATGGTGGGGATGAAGTGATAGCTGCTCTCTTCTTTGAAATAGAATAACTATTGCACTAAGCAATGCATACTTCAAGCTGAAACAACGTACCTCTCCTAGTACCTCTAGTGAGCACCATAGAACCTCTCATCATCTTACATCCATCTTTCAAAAAGACAACTTGCACACCTACATCATTCAGCATACTTACAGATAATAGGTTTCGTGCCAAACCCAGAATGTGCATAACTCCATTGATTCCCTTTACTCATCCATCAGGAAATCTGATAGTGACCCTTCCGCTTCCAACTATCTTTAGGTGAGAATCATCACCCAAGTACACCTTTCCACCATCGAACTCTTCATATTTTGAGAACTAGTTTCGATGAGAGGTCATGTGAAAAGAAGTACCCGAGTTAACTAACCATAGATCATCAGATGCACGGGTTGCCAAAGCTGCAATAAAAGCATCTCCATCTTCTTGAGATTTTTTAGAAGCTGAATCTGAGCCTTTCTTCTTCTTCTTCTGTTCTTTGCAGTCCCTCTGAAAGTGCCCAATTTTATCACAGTTCCAACATTTCACCTTGGACTTTCTAGGAGTCTTAGAACTCCCATGGGATTTGGATCTACCCTTCTTTGACTTGTTATCATTCTACTTTCCTCTATCATTGGATCTCCCGCAAACAACAAGGGCTTACTTAGATGAATCCAAAGTCTTTCTTTGCATCTCCTCAGATATTAGTGAAGACACCACATCATCCATATGGGATGTGACTATAATACTTTCAAGAGCCATCACAAGATGGTCCCACAAATCTGGCAAGGAACAAAGCAGGGTCATACAACGATCCTCCTCCTCGATCTTGGTACCAGATGATGCAAACTATGCAATCAATAAATTGAATGTGTTGAGATGATCAGTTATGAATCCACCTTCCTCCATTCTTAAAGAATACAACTTCTTTCTCAGGAACAACTTATTCACTAGAGATTTGGCTTGATACACAGACCCAAGCCATTTCCACAAAGAATTTGCAGTAGTCTCATCAAGAACATTCAGAAGAACGACATCTGCTAGATAGAGTTTGATGAGACCCTTATCCTTTTGATCCTTGACCTCCCAATCCACTTGAGATATCACTACAGGTTTCACATCAAGTGAAGTAGCCCCCCATAGATTGCAGTCTTCAAGCATGTCTTCCATCTTGAGTTTCCACAACTCAAAATTAGTGCCATTAAATTTCTCCACCTCCATTCTACTGTATGAGGAACTCACCATCTCAATCTACAAATAAGATTTAGAATGCTCTGCACAAAACTCCCACTCAACTTGAGATTAGCTTAAAAAACCCTACCTAACAACTAGGATCAAAAGTTGATCAGGCTCTGATACCACTTGTAAGGAAACTCAGGTGTGGAAACAACTTCCTACACTAATCTCTAAAGGAAAGTATTGTGAAAATTCTTTTTGAATCCTTACAATTTTAGATTCGTAACTACTTTAACAAAGATATTGCAGCCATATACCATGCATACAGAAAATAGATAGAGAAGATTGAAACACATAAACACAAAGATACGCCGGTGGGGAAAAACCTTTCGGTAAAAAAACCCCACCCATCCAAAACTTGCACAATGTATTATCTTCAACACAAAGACTACAAAACACTTGCAATGCAAGTTCTTTCAGGAGACAAGAGACTAGTAAAACTTATATCTCTCCCATAGAAGCAACATCATATATATAGACTCCTCAAGACCCAACAAATACCCAGAAAAGGAGTTTGGCATCCAACCACCAAGACCCATGCACAAAGCCACATGTACATAGCTGTTACATGCAATCCCAAGAATAGGCATCTATCCCTAGAATAGACTATGACAACTTGTCATAGAATCTACCAAAAATAATGGTCACAAGAGAAGTGTAAGAGAATCTATCATACCAACCTTATTTTGGCATATTCTCTTACACACACCAACCACTTCTTCTTGGGTGCCAAAATAGGCCTAAGTCATAAGATGATCTTACACATGTCATAGCACATTCCTTAAATAGTTCTTACACGTCATAGGAATCCATCATGACCATTTTAGTCATGATCTCCTTATGCACAAGATGCTGACACATCAAGTGGAGTGACACTTCACTATGCCAACTAGACATGTACACTCACACTTAATTTAATTATTTGCAAAAAATACATTTACAAAAATAATAATAAGAATAGGAATTATCCAAGGTTGAGACACCTTATTCCTAACACATCAAACCTCATCTAAGATAAAAAATCAGAACTTTTCACATAATGAACAAAGATTATGAGTTGATTGCAAAGGAGACAAAGAAATAATTTGAGAAAGTATTTTTGGACAAACACATGTACCCTCCTACTGCGCCCGCACCCCAAGTTACTCCAGAGAAAGAAAAATAATTAGAGATTCCAAATGTACCTATTATAGGTCCACATGATTTTGTACCCAAGGTTACAACACCCTCTGAAGTAGTTGAAGCTAAAAATGAAACTATTGTGATTGATAATGTTGAAATAACTATGGCAGCCACATATAATGATTTGGATAAGTTTAAAGAAACTTTCTTAAGTACTGAAGAAGCTGAGATCCTATGCGGTGAAGAAGCACCTATGTAGCATGAAGAAGTCCTAGTTAAAGATATAACATGACAAGAAGATGAAAAAGATGATGATCTAAAGAACAACCCTATGTTGAGATCCCAATAAAGATGGAGAATGAAAGTATGGATGTAATTCAAAGTGCAAACTTATTTCCTACTCCTAAGCCCTCCATATAATTATTGTCAAGATTGAATCTTGACACAATGAGCTTAGATTCATGGGGAGAAGAAGATCTAATAAAGATAAGTGTGATGGCTATGGAGAAAGCCAAAGAAAAGAAAGTGATGAGAAACCCTCTCTTTGTAGAATCAGTCAACATGTTGAACAACTTATTGACTGTAGATAAGAAATTGGTTAATGTTCACTTAGTGGATGATGTTAGTAGTATTTTGTTGAGTTTCAAAGAAAACATTTCCAGTCTAGAAGACTCAGCAACAAAAATTGTAGAAGAGAAATACAACAAGAAAAGGCTGAATGACTTAATAAATAATTTCTCTTTAGACCTAAACTCTCTGAAGATTGGAAAAGCAATGCTGAAAGAGTTAGCAACAAAAGGAAGGAAAATTATAACCAATTACATGAACAAAGATAAACTTAGATTAGATCATTCAAAGAAGATTCAGGAAGCAAATTCCTTGATTGTGGCTGTAAGTAAATCAATTGAAAACCCCTCTCAAGACATAAATATGTGTAATAATGTTTATCACGGATAGATAGACAAAATAGAGAAAGAAGAGAAAGAGATTGCAAAGACAAGGGCTAGACAAGAACATCTGAGAAATGCACTAGTGCCCTCATTAGATCTACTAAATCAGAACGTCAAACATATAGATGCAACAATTGTTACATATGATCAAGACCCCTGCATGGATCTAGAATAGATGGTGAAGCTTACATATGCATTATGCACCCATCTTTAGACTATTGATGCACTCAAGGTATTTTGGCAGCAAGAAATTAGGAACCTTCAGATTGCATATCCAGATGTATTCACCATGTAAGCACTTAGAGATTTCCTTTTTTTTGAGCATCTTTGTCATTAATGTCAAAGGGGGAGTAGTGTATATAGTATAAAGGAAATATAATAGTATATAATATGAAAAGAATTATAAGTTGTTAGTATGATTTAGAACAATAGAGAGGGGGGGTGAATTAGTTGTTCTCAGGTCCAGATGTATAGAAAAAAACTTTAAAACTCTTCAGCAAATTAGATCTAATAACCAATAGCTACTCGGTCATTACTGATTTCATAACATAAACATATAACAGTGCAATCCACTTATCCAATAGCATCTAACTTGTAAAACACACAAATGTTCAAACCAAAACATTCACACAAGTATCAACTGTAGGATTTATAGTGGAAACCCAATTAGAGAAAAACCACTTTGTAACATATTACTATTATGTTCACTCTTCTGAAGTGATCTTGGTGAAAAGACAACCTTGTCAAAGGTTACAAACACACTGTCAGGTGTGGCCCGGTTAAAGGATTTAAACCACTTTGTTAAAAGTGCACCTTGTTATAGGACTTACATACACTCCATTAGAATGCAACCTTGTTCAACGAATTTATACCTATGACTATTAGGTCAACCTCTGGTAAAAGGATTTTGACTAATACAATGGTTAGAAAGTAACAATAATATTGATCTAAAAAACATACAACTCACTTTGCAAATATCAGATCCAATTTTGTACACATATGATGGCTTACTAACTGTGAACTTTTACCATCTCTATCGCTGATCTGCTCAGAACTCTCTTCAAGAAATCACAACACTTATCCTTCAGCCTCTTTTACTTAGACAGTCAATAACATCAAAAACACTTACAACATCCTCTCTCTCTCCACCTCTAGCTTGGGTTCCCTTAATACTTCCTCTATTAGGTCAATACATCTTTTGCTACTTAATCTCCTTTGTAGATATTAGGGTTAGGTCAGATTCATTGAATCCATCCTACATTATGTTCTTCGGCTATCCTTCTAGAAATATCTTGAATCTCTTAATAGATTTAAAATAAAATGTTTTACAATGCAATAAATGCTTTCATACAATCAATAAATAAAGTCAACACATTTTACATAATCCAAGAATTCAATGATGTCGGATGGAAATTTGAATTCTCCCTCAAATGCAAAATACTGACACTCATTCAATACTGTGTTCAAATTCTTAGTCTTCACTAGAAAGCTCAGTCACCACATAAACTGTTTCCTCAGCTAATACTATCTTCCTTGGCAATTAACTGGTGTCCAGTCAACACTAGATTTACTTGACATTTACTAGCTTGGTCGACACTAACAACACTTGGCTTAAACTAGATTTCTTCACTTTTGCTCGGTTAAGCCTACCAGTTTAGTCTTCATTGTTACTTAGATAAACAATACATTATCTTATCATTGTGCCACATAATCAAGTACTCATTGAAGTATCAAGATAACTCAACCTTTCCTTAGGTGCTATTCTTACCAACCTTGCCTTACCCCTTAGTAATACTCAACTAGATATAGTACTTTCTTAAATAGCAACAGTCTTACCAGTTAAGGTTTGACATCAATGACAATACAACAATTGCTTCAATTGCAATTTCCAACAATCTCCCTCTTTGGTATTAATGGCAACACCATATGAATATCACATAAATTACCAACCAATCCAAAACTTATCTGTCCATCAGAAATATTTATAATATCCTTAGCTCCATTCTGGTATAGAATTAATTAGCCATGCTTGTATGACTGTCCACTGAATTTCTCCCTCTATCTTGATCTTCTCATTCTATGTATTCATCTGTGATCATCTCCCCCTTTGACAAAAATGCCAAAGCAACAACAAAAACATACATCCTGTAGATGTAGATATCATCTTTTCAGTTCAGTAACAATATTTCTCCCTCTGTCGTCTTTTCTTATGACTGATTCTTGTTTGTGCTATACTTTTCACAACTCTAGGATACTCCTAAAGTGTGACATTTTTCTGCATCAACTAGTTAGATATTCTTTGCAGCATATTTGATACAGTGCTCCTAGCTTGACTAGGAAACCTCAGTTAGGGGAAGGACCCCTAATTGACTTCTCAGGTATTCATGAGCTTCTTTAGGTAAAGCCTTAGTGAATATGTTTGCTAATTGTTCCTTTGTATTCACATACTCCTTTTGGATCTCTTTTTCTTGTACCAGTTCTCTCAAGTAATGATACTTGATGGCAATGTGTTTGGTCTTTGTGTGCATCACTGGATTCTTAGAGATGTTGATAGTGTAATACCCCAAAAATGGGATATAGGTTCATTAACCTCCTACATCTTCAATTCGAATGAAATCGACATCAAAGTCCTAACCTAAGGCATATTTGCACATTATCAAAATCCTAATTGATTTTATCATAAATTCTGCATTGGGGAATATTCCTAGCAATATTCCTATTTATTCTAATTATCTTTAATTTAATTATTATTTGGCGATGAATCCTATTTATCCTAAAGTTTGATTAATTGAATATTCTGAATAATTAATTAATTAATTTAATTCTACCACTTACTTATTTAATTAGATTTAATTCTATTTATTCCTAATTATATTATTTAATTTTGACAATAAATCAAATCTCCTACAAATAATTGATTAAATATTTATTTAATTGATTAAATCCAAGTTGTCAATATTTAATAATATAGTTTTGAATAAAAGTTTGATTAAAATAATTGATTAACCCACAAATCAATTATTTTTAAATTTAAAATCAGTTAAGTTGAAGATAAATCACTTTATTTATTTAATTAATTCATGATTATTTGTGCACATTCAAAGAGAAGTTAAACTTTAAATCAGAAAATCAATTCAAGTTGTTATCTTTTCGAAACTCAACATCTATTTTGAGTTCAAAGTTGATCTAAACTTTTGATTTGAGTTAAAAAGTTGTTCTTGCATGATTTTGCATGATTTTATGAGTTATCTATTTCTAATTTCTTGTTAACTCAAAAATTAACCTGAGTTCATCAAGAGTGATTTATGACTTTTTCCATGCACCCTCAAGCCTTGGATTTCTATAAAATCAAGGCTCAGCTCTTTACAAATCATCCACAGAATTTGCATACTTACTCTGGTGAATTGACATTAGAGGAATCATCAAGCTTCTTGCGAATCAACATTTTGTGAGATCAATCTCGTTTTCAATTCATTCTAGTTTCATATTTCATATCATTGTTAGCATAATTTGCATATCATTTCAATCCATTTAGATTAATTTATTATGAGTTTTTCTCATCTTATTGTATCAAAAATTAAAAAATAAGAAGATTAATTTGCGTTCATATTTTATTGCTTTCATCATTTAAATCTTTCATTTAGGTGTTGCATTGTCATTGATCTCGGTCTAATATGAGAATACCATACTCACACCTACTAGAAGGCAGTAACTCACCTAGTTAGTTATATTGTTCTTACTTGCATATTTTGATTTTTGCTAACCTCTAATGTTTTACTGAAGTGTTGTGTCTACAACTAGGTACAAAATTTACACACACACATATAGCACTTGTGTTGTCACAAAAGATGACAACTGGTTCAGTGATTTCATCTTTCATGCCTACCAACAATTGCTTTATCCATATCAAATTTGAACAGTTCATAGCTACAGCCACATACTCAGCTTCAACAGTAGATTGGGAAATGCAATTTTGTTTCTTGCTTGTCCAGGAGACTAATCTCTATCCAAGAAAGAAATCTCCACCACTAGTACTCTTTCTATCATCTACATTTCCTGCCCAATTAGCATTTGTATAGACTCTTAGTTCAAACTTGTCATGCTTCTTGTAGTATAATCCATAGTCAGCAATTCCCTTCAAATATCTCACGATTCTTTTAACTGCCATCATGTGAGTTTCCTTAGGATTGGCAGAGAATCTTGCCACAATCTCAACCGCTAATGCAATATCTGGTCTGCTATGTAAAACATACTATAGCTTTTCAATCATAGATCTATACAAAGTATGGTTAAATTCTATAGCATCATCATTTTTAGACAACTTCTGTCCAGTAGCCATGGGAGTACTTACTAGCATTGAATCTTCCATACCAAAGGTTTTCAATATCTCATGAACATATTTAGACTGGGTGATGAAAATTCCTTTTTCCATCTGATATACTTGCAAACCAACAAAAAATTTGATCTCCCCAAACATACTCATTTGAAATTCAGTTGGCATCTTATTTGAAAATTTCTTACATAAGGCATCTTGTCCACCAAATATAATATCATCTACAAAGATCTTAGCTAACAAGATTCCTTTACCTTCATCTTTCATGTACATACTGCTTGTGTCATTTGTCCTTGACAATCCAATCTATATTAGGTAGTTGTGTAGTCTCTCATACCATGCTCTAGGAGCTTGCTTTAGTCCATACAGTACTTTATTCAGTTTGCAAACAATGTGTCTTCTGTTTGGATCAACAAATCCTTCTGGATGTTCAATATACACTTCTTCTTCTAATATACCATTTAAAAATGCAAACTTAACATCCATTTGGTATACCTTGAAATATTTATAGGCAACATATGCAAGAAGAGTTCTTACTCCTTCCAATCTTTCTACAGGGGAAAATGTATCCCCATAATCTATTCCTTCTTCTTGTGCATAGCCTTTTTATACTAGCCTAACTTTGTTTCTTGTTATTTGACCATGCTCATTCAGCTTATTACAAAATACCCACTTTGTCCCAATGACATTCTTATTTTCTAGTCTTGGTACCAGAGTCTAGGTATCATTCTTCTGTATCTGGTCTATCTCTTCATTCATTGCTTCTATCCAGTCTTTTTTTTCTAATGCCTCCTTTGTTGTCTTAGGCTCAAATTCACATAGAAAACATGTTGGATCTCTTTCCTTGCTTCTGGTCTGAATTCCAGTATCTTTTTCTACAATAATTTGTTCAGGCTTGTGATGTCTCCTTACATATTGTGCTAGAACAGGTTTTGCTCTTGTTTCATTTTACTCATCAGGTTCACCAACAAGATTATCAGATTCAACTTCTAAATGCTTGGAAACCTCTTCTTGATACTTGATAGCTTCTTCCTATCGCTTGACACATTCTTCTTCTCTCTTGACATTGTTCTCCTAATGCTCGACATTGCTTACCTGAGACTCAGCATTAGGTGCAAGTCTGTCACTTGCCTCTTCTTCCTCTATTTACACAAAAGATCTGTAATCTTCTGGTTCTCTTTTACTATTAGCTTCATTTTTCTCTACATACTTATCAACTTTGACATTCACACTTTCCACAATTTTGTTAGTGTTAGAGTTCAAACACTTATAAGCTTTAATTTTTGTGGAACAACCTAGGAATATACCCTCATTCATAAGGTGTCAGATTTGTACCTTTTTGATCTGTACTCAGTTAAGAGGATAAACTTCTATACTTATAGCTTCTTTCCAATACTTCTGTGCAACATTCTTTTCAATCATTAATGTCCTTGCACAATCCAAAATAGATATGTTCTGTCTCTTTTCTATACCATTCTGTGGAGGTGTTCTCGGTGTAGACATCTATCTTTTGATCCCTCTATCATTGCGAAATAAATTAAATTCATTGGATATAAATTCTCCACCTCAGTCAGATTTTAGACACTTTAGGTTCTTACCTATCTCTTTTTCAACCTTAGCCACATACCACTTAAAAAATTAAAAAGCATCAGATTTTTCTTTTAAGAACATTACATGCATCATTCTGGTATAGTCATTAACAAATAGGATAAAATATCTAGCACCACAATAGCTTTGTACACCCAACAGTCCACAAAGGCCAGTATGAACCAAATCTAAGATATTCTCAAAAGTAAAAGTTTTGCTCTTGAAACTAGACTTTTTCATCTTACCCAACTGACATTCTTTGCACATTACATTCTCAGGTTTCTTCAATCTAGGTAGACCTTTCACTTTATTTTTCTTACTAATTTCTACTAGATTATCAAAGTTAACATGACATAGCCACTTATGCCATAACCAAATATCATCAATTTGTGCAATCATACACGTTTCTTCAAATAGGTATAGATAGAATAAATTACCTCTAGTCTGTTCTCCACTTCCAATTAGTTCACCAGTGGCATCAAATATTTTTTTCCTTTTTGTGATGAAATTCCACTCGGTAGCTAGTGCTATTAAGCTATGCAACACTTAGTAGATTATAGTTAAGACCCTCAACCCAATAAGCATTTTTACAAGTGATCTTATCAGTTATCTTGATAAATCCTTTGCCTCTAATAGGACATGGTGCGTCATTACCAAATTTCACACTCCTACCTTTATAATGATCTAAGGTATCAAACTTACGCTTATCTCCAGTCATATGATGTGAACAACCATTGTCAATAATCCATTTATCATTTTTGTTCACATAAGATATCAATGCAGTTTTATCATCCTCATCAGATTCATCTTTCATTGCAACATAGACAACCTCAATTTCAAAATCATCACTATCAGTGTTAGTCTCTTCTTTGGTAATGTAACATGATTTCTTACCTTTTCCTTTGTAGTCCTTGTATCTTCGATAACCTCTATCTTCTCTTTTGTCTTTATGCTTGTTGTCTCTTTCTTCATCCTTATTATCTCTGTCAAGACATCTAGCAGCTATATGACCAACTTTATTACATGAAAAACATATAATAGGGATTTTACCTTTGTACCTTCCTTTTCCCCTTTTCAGTCTTCTAGCCATAAGAGCTTCTAGATCCTCAAGTTCTTCATTAGATGTTTCACTGTCACTTTCACTTTCACTAATGCATCTTTATTTTTCCTTCTTTGAATTACTCAGAACCATCTGTGACTTAAAAGCATATTCAATATTACCAACAATGAAGTTATCATAGTTAGAAAGTTCAAAAGTAGTGAGCTTACCAACCAAACTTTCCAAAGTAAGAGCACTTGCAGGGTTACATCTAGATTCCTGAATTGTAGAAATTTTGATTTCATAGATAGGACACAGAGTTCTCAATACTTTTCCTATTATAGTTTCATCATCAATAGTTCCATTTTCTCCTCTAATAGCATTTACAACTTCTTTTATTCTACCATAATTATTTTTGCAATGTTCTCACCTTCTTGCATTCTCATTTCATCAAATTTACCTCTTAGGCTCTCAACTTTTTCTCTCAACACATTTATGTCACTACCATAAATGTTTGAAAGGGTGTCCCACATTTTCTTTTCATTAATACAATCTTTTATGTCTTCAAATTTTGGATAACTTAGGGCAGACACAATCTCCAATATTGCTTGGTTGTGCTCTTGTTTAGCTTTCATTTCCTCGATAGTTAGAGGTGCAACAGGTGTGACATAGTCATGCTCAATGTAATACTTTGTAGAATCACCAATATCAGCCAGATGCAGCTTCATCAAGCTTTTCCATGCATGGAAGTTCTCCTTATTCAGCTTTGGTACCTCCTTCTTATACATCCTGATCATTTGCTTCAAGTACCTTCAAACTTGTTCTCTGTAAGCACCAACAGCTCTGATAGCAATTGTTAATATGATTTAGAACAAAATAGAGGGGGGGTGAATCAGTTGTTCTCAGGTCCAGATGTATAGAAACAAACTTTAAAACTCTTTAACAAATTAGATCTAATAACCAATAGCTACTCGGTCATTACTGATTGCATAATAGAAACATATAACAGTGCAATCCACTTATCCAATAGCATCTAACTTGTAAAACATAGAAATGTTCAAACCAAAACATTCACACAAGTATCAACACTAGGATTTCTAGTGGAAACCCAATTAGGGAAAAACCATTTTGTAACATGTTACTATTATGTTCACTCTTCTGAAGTGAGCTAGGTGAAAAGACAACCCTGTCAAAGGTTACAAACACACTGTCAGGTGTGACCTAGTTAAAGGATTTAAACCACTCTGTTAAAAGTGCACCTTGTTATATGACTTACATACACTCCATTAGAATGCAACCTTGTTCAAAGCATTTATACCTATGACTATTAGGTCAACCTTTGTTAAAAGGATTTTGACTGATACAATGGTTAGAAAGTAGCAGTAGTATTGATCTGAAAAACATACAACTCACTTTGCAAATATCAAATCCAATTCCATACACATATGCTAGCTTACTAACTATGAAACTTTACCATCTCCATCATTAATCTGCTCGAAACTCTCTTCAAGAAATCACAACACTTCTCCTTCAGCCTTTTCTACTTAGATAGTCAATAACATGAACAATACTTCTAGCATCCTCTCTCTCTCAACCTCTAGCTTAGGTTCCCTTAATACTTCCTCTATTAGGTCAATACATCTTTTGTCGATTAATCTCCTTCGTAGATCTTGGGGTTAGGTCAAATTCATTGAATCCATCCTACATTATGTTCTTCGGCTATCCTTCTAGAAATATCTCGAATCTCTTAATAGATTTAAAATAAAATGTTTTACAGTGTAATAAATGCTTTCATACAATCAATAAATAAAGTCAACACATTTTACATAATCCAAGAATTCAATGATGTCAGTTGGAAATCTGAATTCTCCCTCAAATGAAAAATATTGATGCTCGGTCAATACTGTGTTCAACTTCTCAGTCTTCACTAAAAAGCTCGGTCACCACATAAACTGTTTCCTTGGCTAATACTATCTTCCTCGACAATTAACTGGTGTTTGGTCAACACTAGATTTACCTAGCATATACTAGCCCAGTCAACACTAACAACACTCGGATTAAACTAGATTTCTTCACTTTTGCTTAGTTAAGCCTACCAGTTTAGTCTTCATTGTTACTTAGATAAATAATACATTATCTTATCATTGTGCCACATAATCAAGTACTCATTGAAGTATCAAGATAACTCAACCTTTCGTTAGGTGCTATTCTTACCAACCTTGCCTTACCCCTTAGCAATACTCAACTAGATATAGTACTTTTTAAAATAGAAATAGTCTTACCAGTTAAGGTTTCACATCAATGACAATACAACAATTGCTTCAATTGCAGTTTCCAACATAAGTTATATGATAGCAGTTTTGTGTAAGTCAAGTTTAGCAACTTCGCCATATTCCTTTGTTGCCATTAATGACAAAGGGGGATATTTTTGAAAAGTTGACTTTATTGAGATTATATGTCTAGTTATGTGTTGTCATTATGGCAACAAAATCATATGGAGTTTTGATAGTCAATGCACAAGCTTTGAAGTTCATATTTTGACTAAGTATGGTAGACAGTGCAGGTAACAATGTACTCAATGATCAAAGCTTCGACACACATGTGTATGATTGAGTTATGGTATGCACCCTTGGATAGAAGATTTTGAATATGTTATTATTCTAAGTCTAAGAATGCATGATTAGATATGATAGTATGAAGAAGTTACAACAAGTCTAAGTGACACTAGCAGTTTAGTGACATAACAGAACAGAGCATGAAGTCGACAACAAAGTTTTTCTTTAGCGTATATCATTTTGTTTTGCAAAGGATATGCACCTATTGTAATAATGTTTTAAACATGTTATTATCATTATATGTAAACAAATTTGAGCCAATTATATTGGAAGTGTTGTGTGTGTTATGTTTTAGGCCGACTTAGTATTAAGTTTTGGTTGCACCTATTCAACATGTATATATATGACATGTACTTTTATATTTGAGATATAGAGAGGTAGAGACTTAGATAAAAGAGAAGAAGTATGTGAAGTATATAGAAGAATAGAATATTACAGTCAGTATGGAATAAATCTTTACAAGAGGTTAAAGCAACAATGCACAAAAGGAACTGATCAGACGGAAGTGTCAAAGTAGTAGTTCACTCTTCCAGATATAGTGTGTATCTAATTATTAGGAGGTTGTAGCCTTCTTCATTGAGAAATGTGCTCTAGAAGTGTGCCATCCACCCCTAATAGGGTTTGTTCTTCCAGACTCCTAATAGAGTCATTGTACTCAGTATTGTAATGACTACTCCTAATAGGGTAAAGGAACTCTAAAAAGTTCATAAGACTAATGCAATTATTCGTGGGTACTAATTCCCACCGAGGTTTTCCTCTGGCTAAGGTTTCCCCATAAACATATCTTGTTTTATGTGTTATGATTGATTGCTTTATGTGATTTTCTATTCATTTAAGTATTTAAGTAATTGGGATAAGTTTCAAGAAGCAGAAAAATATTAATTTTAGAACACCGATTCACCCCCCCCTCTCAGCGTTCCCATTCTTAAAAATTACTAGGTTTGTCTTGTGAGATTTATTTGTAGTTCCTAAGGGTACTATCATCCAAGAGACCTCTTTTTATATGCATTCCTTTTCCCTTAATGTCCTAGTAGGTTTGTATGTAATTCATTCACATGAAGTGGGATAACTTCAGATGTAGATTGTCAATGAAGATTTTGGTGAGATATGTTTTTCTGGCTATTGGTATGATAGCCTCATTGTGAGGTTTTTCTATCTCTATAGATAGTTGGCTAGGCTCTCACCTCCCTTTTGTTTTGAATTGCATAGGTTCAATAGGGATAGCTCATTTTTGACGTTGTGTGCGTATTGTACCACAAAATTCTCAAAAAGCTCCACAAATGTTGTGATTGACCCATAGGGTATCTTATAGAACCACTAAATAGTGGTTCCTCCCAAGCTCTCGGGAAAGAGGTGCATGGGGAAGTTTTCGATGAAAGACACCTCATGGAAAGGCATGTAAAATTATTTAACATGATTGACATGATCTCCCTTCTCTCAATATTTATGAAATTTGGGAGTCTTAAAATACTTGGGGAAGGGAACCTTTGTGATAGATTTGTCAAAAGGATAGGGACAAATGTCTTCAAATTTAAAATTCTTACTTTTGGTACTAGTTTCAAGCTCCTTGAGAGAATTCTTCATTTCTTCCCATTCTGAATTGGTGGGCATTGGAGTGGGTACTCCCATTGGGAAGGGATCTTATGGTGCAGGCAAATATAGATGGTTTTGTGGGGGATATTGTAGGATTGGATAAGGGAATTTCCATGCTATGTAGGTGGATTGGAATGGATTCTAAGGTACTTGCTAGATAATATATTATTGTTGAAATGCAGACATGTGATGCTATGTGGGATAATGTGTTGCTTATTATTTTTAGGGAATTAGGGGATGTTGTTGTTGTACAGGGAAGTACTGCTGCTATGGGGGAGGTTGGTAGAATGGTGTGGATTGCTGGTGGGATTGGACTTGTGCTTAGCCAATGTAGGTAGGGTGCATTCTTGCATTGCTGAGCGATGGAATAGATCCTTGGATACTAGTGATAGGAGGTGGTTGTGCAAGATAGCTAGTGAGATGAGAGGAACTTTGCAGCTATGGTGGTGGCACTGTTTGAGAGATGGTAGATGGAATGGAGAGATAGTTTTTGAATGTGGGAAGAGATGAAATTAGAGGAGGTTATGGTGGGGGTTGTACTGGAAATTGGACAACAAGTCATATGCTCATAGGATTATAGAAGTGGGATTACATTTCTATCCATAAGGAGTTCATTTTTGCTTGATTAAAACCTCGGGAAGATCCAATCTTTGCAACAGGTTGAGATGCAAGAGTGATATTGGGGTTTTTCAATGTAGATGGTTGGTTCTAAGATATTATGAATGGAATTCATGTGATGAAATCAAGTTTTTGGGCGTGTGTGTTGGTGATGAAAGGTGGGAGAGAAACTTGTGCAAAGGTTAGCTGGGTGATGGTTGGAATGGGTGTTTGAGTGAATGCTTGCTGAGTAGTGGAGGAAGGTGCTTGTGTTTCCCCCTCAAAGAATGGTACTTATGTGGAGGATTGGATCATGAAAGGTGGAGGTATTTCTTGTGTGGAGATTTGCATGGGAGGTAGAGGTTGTGCTTGTGTGGAGCTCTATGCCTGAGTGGTTTTGGGATGTTGTGGGTGTTTATGTCTAAATGTTGACCTCTAATTCAGCCATAGACATGACATAGTCATTGCTCAATGATCAAATTACGACAATGAATATGAATTATTCACTTTGCAATATCGATTGAATCGACCTATCACCTCCTATTTAGGTGGGGTGTTTGAATTACTCTTAGATTTGAGAGCCCAACAACCATAGAACGATCACTAAAATAGAGGTTTTTCAAAGCTAACTATGAATGCAATTGAATTTAAGCTAGAAATTAGAATGCAAATTAAGCTATAAAGTTGAAAGAAATATGAGAATGAAAATTTAATCTAAGAATGAGAATGCAGATTTTAATCTAAGAAGCTTGAAATGCAAGATGAGAATTAAACTAAGAACTTTATAAACAAACTATATTAAAGATGAGAATGCAATTATACTAGAAATGGAAATTATTCTAAATATGCAATGAAAAATTTGAAAGTATGAGAAAATTGAGACAACGATTTGCTATAGTTTTGGTACTCTAAAATTGCCTCTTTCAAATGAGAAAAAGAGGTTCATAATATAGAAGATCTTGGGAGAAGGATGAAGAATTTCTTGGAAAGAAATGACTGACTCTTCATCTCCTTGGAGGAAGGTGAGACAAATTAGAGGAATTCTTTAATAAAATAAATGAAATTTTGCCACATATGGGTGACTCTTCGAATAATTTTGAATAATTAAATTCAAGTGGGATATTTCATTTAGAGAATTAAAGAATATTAATTCCTTTGATGTGTATTAGCTAAAGGGGGTGGAATTAATTTAATTTAAAGCACTAGGACTTTAGAATTAAATTAATTAATCATAGGGATTTTTAGCCAATAAATGTCAAATATTTAGGAATTAAATAGTGTATGATTAATGCAAATTTAGGGGTTTTGCATTTGACACCTAGTCAAATAAAGTCAATTGGGAGACATAATTGCCTAGTAAAATAGGACTTTGATGATGTAGAAATTGAAGAAATACACCAAAATTGATTAAAATTGTAAGGTGCCAATTTTGGGGTATTACATTTTGCCCCTCTTTGAATTGATGTGCAAGCAGTGTGTTGATTCAAAGAATAATCTGATGTGACAAATGATGAGGTTTTCAAGATTATCTCTAGAACAAAGCTTAACCTTCAGAAGTTGAGGTTAGATTGCCAAGACACCGATCAGATCGAGTTGCAGAACCATCTTCAAAATGAAGCGTGATTCTCTAAAGTCTAAGTTAGATTGCGAAGACAACGATTGGATTACCACTTGAGAGAAGACTGGAATCAGGGTTAGATTGCCTTGATATTGATTGATTAGATGATAACTGATGCAGATTTAGGACTATCTCTAGAACAAAGCTTAGCCCTTCAAGACCCAGGTTAGATTGCCTAGATAATAGTCGAAAAAGAGCTTTTAAGAGCCATCTTTAGAATGAAGCTTGACTCTTAGGAATTAGGGTTAGATTGCCCCAATACCAAATGAGATTTCAAGAACCATCTCTAGAATGAAGCTTGATTCTTGAGGATTCGAGTTAGATTGCTCAGATACCTAATAGATAGATAACAAGATGATAGGATGCGAGGCACAAAGATGCCCCTAGTGAAGAGATGCCCCAAGTGATGAGGACTTTTGATTCAGATCAGACTAGTTAGAGAATTGATTTGACAAGATTCAATGATGTAATCATCCTGCCCCCTCGGGAGAGAAATCGAAAGATGACACGTCAGAAAGATGATTGACAACAAAATGTTGTAGATAGAGATAAAATCAAAGATCTAGAGGAACTCAAAATAGATTAAGGAAGCATCGAGAGGATGCAGAAGCAATTTGGAGTGATTTAGAAGTCCTGTTGACCAAGTTTGAACAAGGTTGACTAGAGTTGAATTTTGATGAAAACATTGAAGATCTCGAGAAAATGATGATGAGATGAGATTCTAGCAAGAAAATAGCACTAGATGGTTGACTACACAAGCATCCAATCACGATGGTTCCAAAATTTTAAAATGTGATTTTGAGCTATCTAGAGATGTCAGATTTTGATTTCAATCTCGAAAATGGATTGAGAATGGTCAATTTAACCAAGAGTGAAGTTTTTGCGCAAAATAAAGCACTTTCAAAAATTAGGTCAAAAGCTATATAAGGCCTAGAGGGATAATTTTCAATTTATTATTCAATTTGTCTTCTAGCAAATTTGAGAGCTCTGAGAGAGATGGAGAATGTGCCAATGCATTCACATCATTTTGAGCACTCCTGACAACACAACTAGCCACCAGAGTATGACGTACTTGTAAGTTGTCGAACAACCATCTTGCATTTCAAATTTTTACCACTTTCTAGGAGATTTAGGCTAGTTTTAATGCTTAGTTAATCAATATTCATGCAAGGTAACAGTTTCCTTGCACTGACCTGAGTCATGCCTCATGTGAGAGATCAGTTTCCTCACCTGGGTTAGGGCTTCCTTGCATAGGGCATCTCCGTGAGCTTGTGCGAGATGCACGTTGATACCACATGAGATTTCATACTCAATGATGAACTCTCACGCGAAAAAAGATCCTGTCTCGCATGATAGAGAAATCTCACGCAAGAGAATCATTTTTGCACATGGGAATTTGCTACAACTTTGTAGAGTCTTGGTCCAATTTTTCATAAAATTAGGCAATTAGAGTGTCCTAGAGTCATGTTTAGGATAGATGCACAACCTCACTTGTTGTTATTGCTTTGAAAAAACATCATTATTGAGATACTGATTGAATGTCATCATTTGATTTGTAGGTTGACTTTCCAAATATTGCATTCTGGTCTCACCACCTGATCATCGATGAGCTAGTACAAAGATTAAGCGATGCTGAGGGTTCCCACATCGATGGGCTGGGATTATCTTATTTACGTGATATACTCAACATTTAGGTAAATCATGGTCTATTAGGTGCACTGGTTGAGCATTTCCACTCAAAGATGAATAGCTTCCACTTACCGATGGGGTAGATGACTGTCACCCTTGAGGATTTCTATAAGATTATGAGGATACCATTCCACGGGGCTCGCATGGAGTATGGGATTCAACCGAGAGTGGGTACACTGGCACTGAGGGCCATCTTTAAGGATGAGTTGGTGATGGGCCAAGCTATCTTGTGGGAGGACTAGATCATCTAATATGGAGCTAGACACAAATTAGCAGTCATCTTGGCATCATTTCTAAGTTGTTACTTGGTACTGGATTGAGGACAACATGGATTGGAGTGCGGCTGGGGGTGCATGCTACAATGGATGCTAGATAGGATAGCTATGAGGTTTGGATGGGGTGAGTGCATGCTCGCATAAATGTACCAGGAGATGCACAAGATCATGTATCAGAGTGTGTGGACCATGGCCGCAGGTGTTTTCATTCTTTAGATATGGGCCTGGGAGCACCTTCCCATATGTAGGCCAATTTTCCATGATACTCAGAAGCCCTTAGAGCCCTATATTTACAAGTATGTAGGCCCCATGACTCAACCAATGTTGGGTAAGATAGAGTAGTGGCAAGGGCAGTTGGATGACATGGTTGCAGTTATATGGAGACCATGGGTAGATACTGAGGTATGAGATGATGCTCAACACAAGTTACCACACATGTTCTTCTCATGTCCTCTGATCAGGTGCACCATCTCTATCATTGAGCACTTCCCACTCACATGAGTCTTATGAAAGCTTGGGTGACCATAGGACATCTCCTAGGAGTACTGTACTTATGCCTGATTCATCAATGAGACAAAGAAGGGTTGGTAGCCTAGACTAGACCTGGGCAGGTGTATGATTGATGCATGGATACCACTAGATTGGTTGGATTATTTAGCAGGTGTGACCAATGTAGGGAGGATAGCTACATACAGGGATCACATTTTGGCACACCCATACCCTAGGTTCATAGATCTGGCTAGCATGGGCCAGTGAGTACAACAGGTGGTTAAGCACTGGCCTACACAGCAGCAGCAGGTACCAACACAACAACAGATACCACAGTAGTAGCCTACATAATAGCAAGTTGCTCAGTAGTAGCAACAAAAGGTATTGAGACTGAGGATTGGATAGACTCCCATTCCTCTGAGATAGATGGGGTCAGATACAGGTGCAGGGAGTAGTGGGGCCTAGGATAGGTCCACTAGGTAGAGGATAGGTGACATCAGCCACCTCCTAACAAGGGGGTACAGGGTGATGACACTAACATGCAAGATCAGACAACACAAGATCCACCTGCAGGAGGGTAGGTTACAGAGTTACAAAAGGCTCTCCAGAAGAGCCAAGAGAGGATCACATAGGTACAACATGAGTGAGATGACTTCCACACATACGTCATCGTATAGGAGACTAGGGTGGCAGAGTGAGATCGAGAGATCAGAGGTTTGTAGGAGGTGGTGGTTAGGGCTCAGATGGAGGCAAGATATGAGGCTACACAATCAACATATTATTATGCAGTGTATGTGGGTGTAGTGTTAGATTTCACGGAGTAGGTTCCACCATTTTTAGAGTATGCTAGAGCACGGGCCATCCAATAGGGACCACCTCTATAGGAACCACGACAGGGACCACCTCCTCAGGGACCACCACAGGGACCACCTCCTCAGGGACCACCTCCACCTCCTCCTCTAGGTGGTGATGGGTAGAGTTAGGTCATGATTTGATACATACATTGATGTATTGCCCCATTTTTTGATAGATTGTGCTCAAGTAGCACCAGTCTTTTGATTGTACTGACATTGATCGATTGATATATATATATATATATATATATATATATATATATATATATATATATATATATATATATATATATATATATATATATATGGGCTTCAATTTTGATATCATCATACTTGTGCATATATTACTTTTATGTTGATGTTTATGAGATGTTTCCTATATGATTTGATGTATGGATTAGATATGAGATGCACATGATGTTTTTGATATATGAAAATGAATGTGCACATGTTTTATTTTATATATGAGTATGCAAATGTGAAATGCAATGATAGATGGTAGATGAATAAATGCAATGTATGATTTGATTTATGCTTATAATGGATGCACATGGATATGAATATGTAGGTGAAACATGTATGTATATGAGTTTATGGATGCAAATGAAAATTCAATGGATATGGTACTAATCATCTCATGTAGGATATCACAATACATGATAGGTACTAACCAAAAAGAAAGTTTGAAGATCGAGAACGAGGATCAAACACTTGTGCAGCCAATATGAACCTAGGATGAAAGATGAGAACCTTCGATGAATAGATCCAGAAGAGAAAAATAAAGTGAGCACCAAAACCCTGTCTCAATACAGGCCTAGAATGAAAATGCAAGCCTAAACTAGATGCAAACCCTAGGACTTAGTTGTTGGACCCATTTTATTATCATCATAGAGTTTTTAGCAATAGAGGTTCATAGGATTCCATACAACCCTCACTGACATTGCAATCATGAGAATATGAATATGATATTAGTTTTAGATTTGTTGGAATGAGGTGTAAGCATTAATGCACAAGAAGCCAAAATGACCTGAACACCTATTCCTTTTGATTTAGCAAGTTAATATAAGCATCAAAGCATAGTTTCTAGAATGACCTAAATGTTTCTTGCATACAAACACACTAGACACGTGAGAGTTCCTGATTTTGCTAAAGAATGCTCGCAGTGACCCTTACGTTCACTTAACAGTATGAGCATTTTCAATTTCACTTGTAGTAGAAAGAAGTCACTCAAAAGACAAGGAGAAGAACCAACCTCACCAAATTTTCCATATAAAAGGAGTTGAGGTACACATGGCCATCCAACATGAGATGAAGGCTCTCATAGTGGACACACCTCTTAGATAGATTCATTGGATCATTGGAACTAAACCAACAAACATAAATCAAAGAAAAGATCATGCCCCCAGTCTTCGCGTCTCTCTATCAAGACAAACATCTTAGATTTGATTGATGGGAAATGATAAAGCAACAAAACAAGAACTTGAAGGAAAAGCTTAGCATGCTTCAGAGAGTTACAAATTTAGTTTTCAGTTTCAGTTTCAATGGATTGATGTCAAATCGGAAGTATACAATGTTTGAAGTCTCAATAGGACAATGACAGTAGACAGACACAATGAGAACCACTGGTGACTAACGTGAGAGATAGAGTCTCAAGGAGATCAGAGCACGAACCAAGTATCAGTAGATAGATGTAGTGAGAACCACTGGTGACTAATACAAGGAAGATCCTCAAGGGGAGAAATCTGAAAAGTAGCTAGGCATTAGTAGGTAGGCACAATGAGAACCACTAACGACTGATACATGAGAGATCCTCAAGGAGAGAAATCTCAAAAGTAGCTAGGCATCAGTAGGTAGGCACAATGAGAACCATTGGTGACTGATACATGAGAGATCCTCAAGGAGAGAAATCTCAATAATAGCTAGGCATCAGTAGGCAGACATAGTGAGAACCACTGGTGACTGATGCAAGGAACCATACCTCCAAAAATGATAGGACAATGCCCCCTAGACTAGGAAGGTGCCCCCAAGTGTGAGGAGTTTCAATCCATGTAGAGTCGAGCATAATCTCAAGAGTAACCGAAAGCAAGTGCATGAGCTAGCAAACTAAAGCATGGAACAAACTAAAGCAAGAAACAAACTAAAGCAGGAAAGCGAGATAGTAAACTAAAGTAGGAAATCAAGAGCCAAGTGGTGTTGCAATAGGTATAACATTAGGGAACAAGAGGCACCTATTTACCAGGTTTTCACCATCTTGGCAGAGATTCTATTTTTGCTAGCATGATGCCTGTTTGCCAGGTTTTCATCAATGGTACATTTGTTCTTTTTTAAATTTTTTTGTACTTTTCTCTTTTTTTTTTAAATTTTTTTTTGTATTTTTCATTTTTTTTTGTATTTTTTGTATTTTTTTTTAATTTTTTTAATTTTTTTTGTATTTTGTATTTTTTTGATTATTATCAAGGCACCTATTTACTAGGTTTTCACTAAGATAATAGATGCATCCAAGCACCTATTTACCAAGTTTTCACTAAGATGATCATTTTTTTAGGACATTTTGTAATTTTTATGATTTTTTTTAGAAATAAGTATGTACATGAGCATATAGAGAATGTCTCAGCTGTAGAATCTTTTCAAGTGCAGAGTGTTGATCAGTTCTTTGAGCTATTCTCCTTCAGTAGTAGATAGTTGATAAGCACTAGACCCAAATGCTGCAGTGATAACATATGGACCAAGCCAGTTGGGTTCAAACTTTCCCTTCTAGATCCATTGCTGTTGATTCTTGGGGTTCCCCCTTAGGACAAGATCACCCACTTGGAATTCCCTTGGTCTGACCTTCTTATTGTATCTCTTAGACATTATTTTCTAGTATGCTCTTAGATGATCAAATGCCACTTACCAATGTTCATCCAGTAACTCTAGCTCTTGTAGCCAAGATATTCTAATATCTTCATCAGTAATGAGGTTCTTCAGAGAGACTCACAATGTAGGAATCTTGACCTCAATAGGCAACACAACATCCATGCCATAGACTATGGCAAAGGGTGTGGCCCGTGTTGGTGTTCAAATGCTTGTCTTGTAGGCCCATAATATTAATCTGGAGGTGCCAATCTCTTTTAGATTTGTGAACTATTCTGTGTAGGATCTTGAGGATTATCTTGTTCGAAGCTTATGCTTGTCCATTACCCTAGGGATAATAGATCGAGGACCAATGTTGAATGATTCTAAACTTGGTACATAATTCCTTCAGATCTTTGTTTTTGAACTACTCCCCATTGTTAGTGATTATTGAGGAGGGTACACCATATCTACATATGATGTAATTTAGTATTAACCTTGCTACAAACTTGCCATCAGCTAAGGTGAGAGGCACTGCCTCAACCCAGTTGGTAAAATAGTCTATAGCAATGATAATGAACTTATGTCCTCTTGAAGAAGATGCATGTATTTGACCCACCAAATCAAAGGCCCATTGCTGGAATGACCAGAAACTGTTGAAGGGAATGAGCTCCTTGGCAGGAGCGTGAATCAGATTTTTGTGAAGTTGACACTGTTTACATGATTTGGCATATTGTATAGCTTCTTTTTCCATATCTGGCTAGTAGTAACTAGCTCTGATAATTTTATGAGCCAATGTTAGACCACTCAAATGAGAATGACAAATGCCTTCAAGCACCTCAGCTAACACATGTTTGGACTCGTCGGGTTCTAGACACCTAAGGAGGGTACCATCTAGACCTCACCTATACAAGTCATTAGCTACAATGACATAACATGAAGCACTATGGATTAGGTGGCATTTTTCATTTTAGGTATACGTGTCTAGAATAATTTGGTCCCAGTGGTAGGAGTAAATATGATGGTAGCGGATGAATCATGTCCAATGACTGAATAGATCATCCTAGATTTAGGATTATTGTAGGCTAGGTAGCATAATATTTCCACTAGGAACTCATGTTAGAAGTCATTTTCTAGCATCTGTAATAGAGAGGCAAGAGTAGCCATGGCATCTGCTACTTTATTATCTGCTCTTGGAATCTACTCGAAAGTGATGTGTGCAAAGAATTTTCTTAGGTCTTCGACCATCCATTTATAAGGCACAAATTTTTCATCCTTGGTTTGATAGATATCATTAACTTGATTGATGACGAATTGTGAGTCTCCAAAGACCTTAAGTTCATCCACACGCCATTCAACAACTATCTTCATGCCATTGATCAAAGCTTCATACTCAGTGGTGTTGTTTGTACAAGGAAACAACATTTTGTAAGCTTTTGGTAGAGAGTATCTTTGTGGTGTAATGAATAATATTCCAGCACTTGACCCCTACTAGGTAAATGAGCCATCAAAGAAAAAATCCATGTCTAATGTGTATGAAGCATTATGGACTCATCTAGAAACTCAACGCTCAATGGTTGATAATCTGTTATAAGTGCTTCAGCCAGTTGATCTGCAATAGCTTTCCCTTTAATATCTTTCCTCTCTACATACTCAATGTCAAACTCACTAAATATCATGACCCATTTTTCTAATCTACCTATGAGGGAAACTTTGCTAAGTAAGTACTTTAATGGATCAATTTTAGTAATAATTCTTGTAGTGTGAGCCAACATATAGTGCTATAGTTTTTGTGAAGAAAACACCACTACCAGATAAGCCTTTTCAATGACATAATAGTTCATCTCATAAGAGACCAAAGTTCTACTGATATAGTATATAGCTCTTTCTTTGTTATTTTGATCCTCTTGAGCTAGTAGTGCACCCAGATATGTGTCTGTAGCTGAAATGTAGAGGATGAGTGGCTTCCCATGAATAGGAGGCATCAAGATTGGTGGATTAGCAAGATATTGTTTGATTTGTTGGAATCCTTTCTTACATTCTTCATTCCATTCATAGGTCACACCTTTATGAAAAGTATTTGTGAATGGTTGTGACTTATCGACTAATTGTGCAATGAAGGGCCGAATGGATTATAGTCTACCTTGAAATCCCCTCATCTGACTGATGTTCTTTAGCAGAGGCATGTCCATGATAGCTTGAAATTTCTTAGGATCTACCTCTATGCCTTTAGTAGATATGATATAACCCAACAATTTGCCAGAAGTGACACCAAATGCACACTTTTTTGGGTTGAGCCTCAAACTGAATTGTTCCATTCGATCTAGTATAGGACCTAGATTTGTAAGATGTGTTTTTTACTGTATGCTTTTAGCCAAGGTGTCATCTACATAATCTTCCATTGTTTTGTGCATCATGTCATGAAAGATGGTTGTAACAACTCTTTGATATGTAGCTCCAACATTTTTAAGTCTGAAGGGCATGACATTCCAACAAAATGTTCCCCAAGCATATGTGAAGGCTATCTTTTCTTGGTCTTTTGGCATGATTTTTATTTGATTATAACCAGAAAAGCCATCCATTAGAGAGTACATTTGGTAGCCATTTTTCATGTCCACTATCATGTCAATATTAGGTAATGGAAAATCATCTTTAGGACATGCTTTATTTATGTCTCTGAAGTCTGTGCACACTCAGATAGATTTATCATGCTTTGTAACTGGAATAATATTAGAGATCCACTCTGCATAGTCAATAGCTCTGATGAAACCAGCCTTTAGAAGTGTTTCTAATTCAACTTTGACCAAAAGTGCCACATGTGGATGCATCTTTCGAAGATTTTGTTTGACAAGCTTAATGCTTGGTGCAATAGACAGATGATGCATGATTAAATTGGGATCCAATCTAGGCATATTAGAGTAAGTCCATGCAAAATTGATTTTCTTACTTCAAAAGAAATTGGTTACCTCTTCTTTTTTCTTTTTTTTTCTATAGATAATGACTATGCTAGATGAATAATTTGAGGTGTAGCTTATGTACCCAAATTCACTAGTTGGGTTGGCTCAATCAACACAGATGATCTCTCTTAAAAATGATTGGGAAGTGTATCAAGTATCTCATCCTCGGGTGCCTCAAAGAGGTTTTCACCCTTGGATACATATTTTATTTTTACTTTTTTTGGCTCTGACATTGCCACAATGTGGTTTTCACCATTAGAGCACCTTTTCTTTTTTCTTTTAATTTGGTCACTAAGATACTTGATATCAGCTTCAGTCATGTTGACACTAATTTTACTGGTGGAAAATGTTATAGGTTTGATAGCATTAAGATAATAGGCTAAAGTGTAGTCATTCTGGAACATAAGGACTTCACTAGATGGAGAGGGAGAGTTCTAGTTAAAAAGTTCAGGATGGCGGAGTGAAAGAGTAGTGGCAAGTTCAAGTGCATTCACAATATAGTCATCGAAAGTGCGGATGAGCAAGTTGAGACCTAAATAAATCACATCCAAAGGTGTGTTTGATTCTTCTTGAGACCTCATGGTGAAAGTAGAGGGTATGTTAGAGTTAGTAGATTCAAACTCAGTCATCCTAACACTAGACCCTTCACCTACTTCAAGAAGGTTTTCATACACATGAACAACATCTATATCTTTTTCAAAAGTGGCATCAGACAAAGAGTCAAACTCATACTCATGCGAGTCAGTGATGCTTGATATGGGAATTCCATCAACACTGGCTGTACCATTTGACTCATCTTAATTTCTTGTAGTGTTAATGGTTTGTTGAAGTTGATCCTGTTCAAACCACTCTTGGAAAGATGGCGGTATGTATTGTTCACTCTAAAAACTAGAATTGTCAGTTTGCATTTCTCTCCATTGGTCATATGTGAGTAGATGTACTGAAGTGGTGTCATCAAAATCACTATTAGTCTCTACTAGATGGATAGGTATAATAGGTTCATCTGGTTCTACAAAGAGTGTAGCAAAATTTGAAGGAATAAGATATGGAAAAGTATACTCATCAGAGCTGTTCTCTGATTTATTAGCTAAAGTAGTATTTTCAGGTTCTAGCTGGCATTCTGGTTCTGGTACAAATTTGTTAATCCCTAAATGAAATGGGATCTTCTTGAAGCCAAGACCTATGGTGTCTTTGGTCCTACAACCTGTGGCTCCAATTGGTTTGAGCAAGCCATTATCATTCACTCCTATAGGACCACTTCCTTTGTAACCAAAGCAATTCATGATCTTGAAGGCTTCACTGTATGGTTCTTGTTCTAAGTCACGAACTAGAGTGATTTATTCAGATGTTTCCTTTCCTTTGTAAAGCTAAGCTATAGTATCTCTTTCCTCATCCTCATCTTCTAGTGGTGTTGTGGCCTTGACAAAGGCACCATCATAGACTATTTGGGGAGAAGAAGCATAAGGTTTGTTGTTCTCAAAGGGTCTCCCGTAGGAATGTTGAGATGGAGGTAGAGCTGCTAATGATAACAAAGGTTCAATTTGATACCCTCCCATGCCTGTATCCTTAAGCTTTAGAGTCTATTCCATTTCTTTGAGTTTGGCATCATAGAATTTAGCGGACTCTTTATTAGTTGGGACAAAAATATCTACAGATTGTGTGAGTGTATTGCAAGAAAAGTTTGTATTGGCAGGAACTATCACTTCTACACCATGGAATGGGAACTTGATACATTGATGGTATGTAGATGGGACCACCGCATTTCATGAATCCATGGTCTTCCCAATAGTATATTGTAGGTGAGGGGAATGTCTAGAACTTGATAGATAACATCATTCTCAATAGGTCCAACCTAGATTGGCAGCACAACCAAACCTTTAGCTTATCTTTCCTCTTCATCATATGCCTTGATAGTGATTTTATTGAAAGCATCTATGCAATCTTCATAATAGCCTAATTGAGTAAGCAGCTTAGCAGAGCAAATATTAAGGCCAACACCATTGTCAATGAGTGTATGCAAATAAGTTATACTAATACTAGAAATGAAATATTAACTAATCTAAGCCAATAAATCAACCTAATGCAAACACAATGAAGAGTACAAAAGTAAACACAATGAAGAACTAAATATAATTACCTTCACCTACCATGTAGCTTGTCTCCATTTCTCTCCTAGCTTTTATTTCTTGAAGATGGTGAGCTCTTAGATTTCCAATTTGAAGCTCCTTGCCCAAGATGTCACCAAAGTGTGGAGATTTGTATGTATGAGTGCAAAATGGCCTTAGCTTGATTATGCAAAACTAATGGATGAAATGGAAGTGATATGAAGATAATTTGGATGCTTGAATGCTTGAATACTTTTGAATGCTTGAATTCTCTATAATACTTGATTGCTTGATCACTATTAGCTATTAGCTCACAAAGGGGAAATGAGGCTCCTTTTATAGAGTTTTGGAGGATCTAAGCCTAGGTGGCACAATCCTATGATGGAGAATGAAAGGTGGAAGATCCTAGGGATAGGATTGACTTGGTTGAAGGAGTTGAGAGAAAGGGGGATGTAGTTGGAATGTGAGAGGGAGAATAGGGATGATGTTCCTCTCACATTGACATGGAGGAAAACAAGGTGGAAGGGAAAGACACATGTCAAGTGTCCCACAAAGACCAAAAAGAGGAAGAGGGAAGGACTTTTTCCTCATGAGGACTCTTGGTACAAGTGTCCCATGAGTCACCTTTGACCCTTAGAGGGGGCTTGAGAAGCCCCTTAGGAATAGGGAATGTCTCTTGACTTGGTTTAAGAGAGGACATGTGGTCATGAGACCAAGTCCTATGAGGCCACATAGCCCTTAAGAATAGGACATGTGTGGGTGAGGATAATTACCAATAAATAATTAATAATAATTATTTATTTTAGTTAAAATGATGTGTCAAGTGACTAGGTAAGTGAGGTGGACTAGGGGACTTAGTCATATTTAGGTGATTGTATATTTAATTAAATCACTTTAATAAGACTAATTAGAAGACTTAGGATAGAGGAATAGACTATAGTGAATTTACTAAATAAATTGAATAATCTATTTAATAAATAGAGGAAATAATTATTAATTAAATAATAAATATTTAATTAATTTATCAAGTCAATATCAATTAAATAATAAATATTTAATTAATTAATGAAGCCATTTTTAAGTGTATACATTTTGCCCCTCTTTGAAATAATATGCGTGTCATATTGTTTCAAAGAAAATTTCAAGAATTTTTACCCCTACCCCAGACAATGTCTCATACTGACCTATGCATGCCCCCTTGAGAGATTGATTGACAAAAATTTATGGATTTTATTATTTTAATTGATTTTTTATTTTATTTTTATTTGTTTTACATCGAGTTTGACAATCAATCTCATGAAAACCTGAGGATGAATCAAAGAAAAATGAGGTGAAATGAAAGAATAATAGGAGGTAGGGACCACATACCAAGCACATTGGGTCCACAGGCTATAAATAGGGAAAAGGGGTCCACAATAGGCTCATTGTGCACATGTGTCATTTGGAGATTAGAGCTTGATAGAGAGAAGAGCAGAGCATCTAGGATGCCATTCCGGCTATTAGATCATCGCTTCGAGAGGGCTAGATGCTTCTAGAGACTACCCAATTCGGGAGAGCCGGTAGGTGACTGGATCCTCTTTGTCAATTTGTGACTTGTAGCATGTTAGAATTTGATTTGTAGCATGTTTAGGTTAGTTTTAATCATAGGTTTAGGATAGAAAATTTTTATTCTTGGTCGGTAAACAAATGCGCAGTTGCGGCGCATGAATGCGCAACAAAATGCCATGTTTGCATAGCAAACTAGTAATTCTACATATATGTGTTGCAAAATTATGCATACGTGTAGAAATCAAAGTTAGGTTGTGCAAATATGAATTAAATGTGCACATATGTGGATTCTGCACATATGTCTAGGAGAGTTGCACAAATGTGGAATAAAACTATGCAAATGTTTAAATCTGCGCAAACAGCAGGGGATGCTACACATTTGTTTTGGATTGTAAAATTTGGTCAAATGGATTAGTCAACTAGGTCAAACTTGATGTCGATAAGCCAATTTGATTTTTCGACGGTTGAATTTGATCGATTTGGTCAAGATAGGCAACATTGTAGCATGGTCTCTAGTTAACTAGTCTTGATTTTAGATAAATGATAGAATCATCTATTGTAAACATGTGATAAAACATGTTTGTATTTGATATCATAGGATAGATAGATTGATAGATCAGTTTATCAAAATCTGATAGTTTGATATTGTTGACTTGGATAGGAGGATATTACCAACATTCTGATGTCATGGAGAGATATCCTGTTACACAAAACTTGAGACCGGTGTTATCAGAGATTGACAGACTCTTGATTGGTGTGATTGGATTGTATCATGTGATCTACATGCTTGAGATTCAGGTGAATTTGAGCATGATGATGACATTAGTAGAGTGATGGCACTCAGAGATGAGTACCTTTCATCTCTTGATAGGAGAGATGGTAGTGACACTTGAGGATGTTTATCGCATCCTTTGACTTCCTATCACAGGCGAGCTGGTTCATTATGATCGACATGGTGGGGTGATAGAGTGCAGAGCCATCTTTGGGGATGATGAGATTGATGAGGGGGAGATTAGTTGGGAGGATATGGTCAATATGTATGAGCCTCTGCTAGTGGTATTAGCAGGAGTGATTGGGGGATTTGTATGCCCTGATCGTCAGTCACACGGGTTTGTAGTTGGTTGGGGCCACACATTACAATGGATGATGGATGATGGGACTCGATTTGCTTGGGGTGTATGTTTACTAGCTCATCTATACCATGATCTTCATCAAGTGGTGTACTAGAGGAGTGCTTAACTATCAATAGGTGTCACACTGCTCCATGTATGGGCATGGGAGAATATTGTAGTCACTCATCCAGTAGCTATTAGATTCTATGGTGTAGGATAGCCGTACATTCATTTATATTCATTAGTCTTGTCTCAGTCGAAGCTTGGACATCTAGAGTTTTGGTGGTACACTTTTGACATGATGGACATAATGATATGGAGACCTTATTTAGGATGTGAGCCCTAGGATGATGAGAGACAACTCAAGTTTTGTTTTGAGTCATGATGGTTGATAGGGTGGACACCCTATATTATTGAGAGGTAGCTGGTCAGTCGGGTTCTACGATAGTTTGGCAGGATCTAGGGTATGTCATAGGGCATTGCTAAGTTTTCTCGTACACATCAAGAGCAATGTGAATGGGGTCCCATGGCCTCATTTGAGTTAGTGAGATAGGAATTTCTTGACATTCCATTTCAAGCATGGATGATGAGATAGGGGGTTGTGGACCTAGGGATGACTATAAATTTGGAGCAGTACCTTAGAGATTTTCTAGTACCTCACTTGATTGATCCGGTGGTGAGGCCACCAGAGAGAGATCTAGTAGAGAGATGCCATGGGAGATGCTAAGGACAAGATAGGAGAGGCTGAGGGAGAGTAGGCAGAGGTGATGGTGGAGATGGTGATGATGGTGGGGATGGAGGAGATGGTGGGAGAGGAGAGAGGGCTGGACCATGGATGAGAGGTGGTGGTGTGAGACAGAGGGGTTTGATGCCACCTCTAGCTAGATAGGGATGAAGATAGCCCCTAGCATAGCTAGTAGTAGGAGCTCCACCATAGATACCAGGTACCCCAGGACAGGTACTAGTGTGTGCTATAAATGTGTCACACTTGTATGGATCATTACATGCAAGGAAACTCAAGAATGAGCCCTCACAAATCGATCCATAGCTCCCTAGGCATGGAGTGCAAGGGTTTTTAAAAATGCTCTCAGCTAGAGCTATTTAGCCTATAACCTTGCTAGTAAACCATGCAATGGGAGATTCAATGAAGACAAGGGCAAGAATGCCAATATCCTCAAGAATCAAGAATGAAAATGCAATGAAATGCTATGCTAGAAATAGAAATGCAAGCTAAGCTATGAAAGGAAATATGCAAGTGTTACAACCCAAGCTAATTAATCTATGTGAGCTAATCTAGAGCATAGAAATGAAGCTAATCTAAGAAAGCATAAATATGAAGCTAAGCTAAGAATGCAAGAATGAGATGTAGAATGCAAGAATGAGATGTAGATGCTAAAAATGCTCCAAATCTCCAAAAGCTCCAAAGTGACCTAGAAAACCTGCAGCATAAAGTTAGCATAAAAAGTTGGGGATCTAGAATGAAGAAGAGAGCTCTTCTTTTATAGGAAATGAGGAGAAATGGACCATGGAGATTAAGAGGCAAAAGATTTAATCAATGGTGGAGCTTGAAAGAGGAGCAATCCATGTGCACAAGTATCCTCCAATGAGAAAATAGGAGTTGACTTTTGTGTCCATATGAGATAAAATGTACTTTTTCTCTTTTTATAAATAAGAATAATGCTTTATTTGTGCAACTTAGGATAAGAGGAAAAGCGAGGGCTTTTTATTTATTAAAAAGGGAGGAAATATTCCTTTTAAATAAATAAAGACTTAGGATAAGATGGTTAGCCCATAGAAAATAATTGAATAAATGATAGAGCTAGGATTTGATCAAGAATAAGCAATTGTTGATTTAGCAAAAGGGGCTAATAGTCTAGGTGACCATTTTTAGGTGTATACATTTTCCCCTCTTTGACTAATGTGTGATCAATTTGGGAACACATGTAGTCAAAGAATGAAGTTGAAATGTGAGATCGATTTGGGATCACAAAGCAACTCAGATCAGCCAAGAAGGCAAGAGATAGCCAACAAGGCAAGCAGATAGCCAATAAGGCAAGCAAATAGCGATCTGACTCCAAAGAATGAAGTGCAGAGAGATAGAAAATCCTACATGGTGAGCCTGGTAGCAACAATACTGAACACTTAGTAAAGAGATAGCCAATAATATATGATGTGTCTACCCCCTCGGGATCGAAAGTGAAATCCAGGTAGAGGGAAAGCAGAAGCAAGAGCAACATGATCAAATCACTAGAAATCATAATCGAAGAGAGAGAATTGAACAACCATCAAGCAGTGAAGATATGCCCCACACATGGGACCCGAGGTAGGAACCAAGCGGTCCCTCAACCCGAAAACACCATGGAGGGGAAGAATTTGAACTTGGGATTTGAAAGTGAATGAAAGACTAGAAGTTTGAAAGAGATGGGGATGAAGAGGTGAAGAATGCCCCAGTGAAGATTGAAGGATCAGGCCTCAAAAAGGTTAGCCAACTAGGCGAAAGAGGGGGAAAAGGTGATTTGGATGATCAAGGTGAACACGGATTTCAGTTTTGATCCCGAAATGAATAGAAAATGATGGGATATGAAAGACAAGAAGTGAAAGACATGATTAGGAAGAAGCAAAAGGTGAGCACAGTTGATTAACAAGTCCATGAAAGATAAAGGAGAGCTCTCTCCATATGCAAGATGCAAAACTAAACTAACATGAACTTAAGAATGCAAGCTACATGAAAAGTGGTTTACTTGCAAGGTCACAAAGCCAATAGACATCTAATATTCATCATTGAGCATTATTGGTAGTGTCGCAAGATCATACAATACACACTAGCATAACTATGTGGATCTGAATATGATCTATATCAGATAGAAATGTGGAAATCTCACCTAGGCATCAAAGACATGTAGGTCCAGATGACTAATGCAATGAGATCACCTAAGTTTGATATAGCAAGATTATGCTCGCATCGAGACACAAGAAAGTCAAGATGACTAGAAGCATGCACCCACAAAATAGTCAAAGATAATACCTTGTAGGTCCATAGTGTCAAGTAAGACCAGCATAAATGCTCATGACAGTGAGGACCAACAAGATATATCCACAAGCAGATAAAGAAATAAAACATGTTCTCATACCCTCAGTCTTCTAGCTATGCATCATCGAAAACAATCATAGGGGGAGAACACTCAGCAAAGAAATCATCATAGACAACACGCAAAGAAATAAAGTCAAACAAATCTCAGCAAGTCAAGTGCATGTGTGTAGGTCATAGAGTCAAGCTTTGAGTATCACATCTGCCAATGAGAAATATTGCATCATCCAAGATGGCGGGAAGGATATCTGATAAGTGTTAAGAAACACTTGACGCTAGGGTAGTGTTGAAAAACACAGTTGAGGTGGTGTTGAAAAACACCATTTGTGAGGTGCCTAAGAAATCCAGACGCACAAAGAGACCCAAGATAAGCTTAAAACAACGTATGCCCCCTAGACTAAGACAAGAGTCAATTCCAGGCTAGGAGAGGCAAAGCGAGAAGTGGAGCGAATGAGCGCCATGCAAGACTGATAGACATAGGTGTAGAGGGTCTCAAGTAGCGCCTGTTTCCAGGTTTTCACCACTTGATAGATTTATTGCAATTTTTTAAGGACTTTTTATAATTTTTTTTTGTATTTTTGCTACCAAGGCGCCTGTTTCCAGGTTTTCACCAAGGCACTTTTTCATTTTATTTTTTTATTTTTTTGAATTTTTTGATTTTTTTGGGTGAGACATCAAAGCACCTATTGCTAGGTTTTTACTAGGATGCTCATTTTTTCAGTACTTTTTATGCTTTTTAGGATTTTTTCAGCATCATATATGAATTTTTTTTTTGGAATTTTTTTAGGATCAATAAAATATGTACAAAGAATGCCCTAGATAGAAACGGGCATCAAGAATCTGCTTCCTCTAATGTAGAGAATTGATAGGCCCCAGGCCCAAATGCTGCAACTGTGAGGATAGGAGGTCTCAACTAGTTCAACCAATAATAACCAGCCCTAAGCAATGTCTGAGCTAGCGGAGGATCGTTAGAATGTGATCCACATATGCCATCGCAGATTTCAGCTAGCACTTTTTCTGACTCCTCTATTTCTAGACACTTAAGGAGAGTTCCGTCTAGACCCTTCCTATACAAGTCACCAGAGACAAAGGCAAAGTGTAAGGGATGGCGGAAGGAATGGCGTGGTGGATTTGCAAGAGGAATATGAGGTGGAAGATATGAAAAGATGGTAGGATTGTAAGATTTGTGAGCAGGATAGCGTAATTCATCCACCAGGAACTTGAAGCAAAATTTATGCTTTTTCATTTGTAAGATGGATGTTGAAGTAACCAAGGCATTACCAACTTTGTTCTTAGCTCTAGGAATGGGTTGAAGTGTAACAGATATGAGATCATGCTTGAAGTAGTGCACCATTTTTTGGTAGAGAATCAGCTTGTCATCTTTTATTTGAGAATCATTATTTTTGAGCAGATTTTTATTTTTACTTTTCTTAGGTGCGGATACCGCCACAATGTGGTTTTCACCATTTGACCGTTGCTCTTTTCTTTTGACTTGATGACTATGATGCTTGATTGCTGAGTCAATCTTTTTTGTTGCTAGTTCGTTGGTGGAAGAAGTAACAGGTGTTGATGCAAGAGGAAATGAAGTGACCGGTTCAATAGCATTTATGCAAGGGGTGTCATCTCTGGTAACAAGAGAGGTTGAGCCTATAGGGTAAGCTCCAAAAGTAGCTAGATGTAGACTTTTCATAGGAGAACCAGCGTGGTCCACTAAGGCAATATGAGGAACAAACTCATCAGACCCCACACAAGACCCATCAACCACGTCGGGATGGTTACTACAAGAATGAACCATATCAACATCCATATCATCAGTAGATATACATTTTTCTCCCCAAAGAAGTGAAGTAGAGGGAAGATCATCTCCCATGTGAGCCATAGTGTGTATTGGTGACTCATCTGTATCTATGTCTGAATTACTGAGCATGGGAGTATTTCAGGCATCTTCTCTATAGATCCACTTGTGAACAACTTGTTCTTCTCTTTCGGCTTCAAGGATCACCATAGTAGAAGTGGAAGGTTTCCCATACGACCTAGGAGAAATAGGTATAGAAGCAAAGGAATCCAGTTTATATTCACCCATACCAAGGCTCATCATCTTAAATGATTTCTCAGCAGCAACTAGAGACGTACTAGGATCATCAGTAGGTTCATTGTGAGGAACAAATTTTTCAGTAGCAGCAAGAGCATTGATAGCAATAGTATGGTCTCCAGGAATCACAACCTCAGTGCCATTACGGAAATTTGACACATTGATGATAAGTGGAAGGAACAACCTGCATGTCATGGATCCAAGGATGACCCAAAAGAATGTTATATGCGAGTGGGATGTCCAATACTTGGAAGCTAATATCTTTCATGACAGGGCCCACTCGGATAGGCATCGTGACAAGACCTTTGGAAGATCTTTCCACTTCATCATAAGGTTTTATAGTAATCTTCTTCTTGGAATCCACAACCAATTCTAACAAACCCAATTGTTGTATGACATTGAAAGAAACAATATTTAACCCTGCACCATTGTCTATCAGGACTTGGCGGACTCGGGTATTGTAGAATAGAACTTCAATGTGTAAAGCTAGATTATGTGGGTGAGCAATAGATATGTCATCTTCTGCAGAAAAGGAGAGAGATAGCAGAGATGAAATGTGCTTGACCATAGCCTGAAATTGATCTGGATCAATGTCATTGGGAACACGTGTTGTACGTAGAGCCTCATCAAGAATCTCTCTATGCGAAGAGGATAACTGAAGAAACTCAAGGATAGATATCTGTGCTGGTGTCTTTTGCAAATGTTGGACAAGATCATAGCTAGGGGTGGCTGAAGGAGCCACTTGTTTGGAAGGCAAAGCTTGCTTGGGATCTTGCACAGTTTTAAGGACAATCTTGGCTTGCCCCCTAGTAACAGCATTCAGTGTCTCACTTCGGGAAGATGAACTACCATGTGTTTGCAAGACTAACTTTGGCTTACCATAATTAGCTTTATTATCATCTTGAGACCTCATCATTAGAACACTCTCAACAGGCTCTACAATATTAATCACAAGCGTATTAGAAGGATACGTGTAATTGATTTTTGCATCATGATTCTTCTTATGTGTTTGAGAGGTTTCCCCCTTATCATGCTTAGGTAGAGGATCTTTGAAAGCTGTGTGATTAGAATTTTTAGTTAAGCCATCAGTGGAGATTGTGCCATTCTCAATAAGATCCTTAATATCATCTGTAAGCCTAAAAAAATTGTCTGTTGGATGTCCCTTATTTCTTTGATAATGGCAGTAATGATCCTCTCTCCACCAATTAGGCTTATTTGGTGGATCCCAGTTACCAAGTTTATCAGGAAGCGTAAGATATCCATTGTCAACCAAAGTCTTAAGGATCACATCATAAGGTTCTACCAACTTGGTATAGACTCGCTTTCGAAATGACTTCTTAGGCTTATCTGCATATTGAGGTTTAGGAGCATTGTGAGCATTGGCAGCTTCTTGTTGTTTTGCTGCATAGATAGCATTGGAAAGATTGAAAGCAGGCTCTTTAACTTTAGGAGCGTCAACAACCCCATCATTAACAACATACTTGTTCTTATTCCAAGGTTTGTTCTTGTCTTTACCATTTCCTTTAGCATCTTTATTAATAACAATATCCCCTTTTCTTATAGCTACATCCTCAATCCGATATGCACTTTCAACCATGTCATGGAAGGAGGAGAACAGTTGCTTCCTTAGATCATAAAATAGCTCAGGCACAAGTGTGTTGATGAAAATGTCAATCTTTTCTCTTTTGGGTAGCTGACGAGGATATCGAGAATACAATGACCTCCAACGTTGTAAGTAAGTTGCAAATGGATCACCTTGATGTTGTCTTAGATTACCAAGATCTATCACAGTGATAGGTTGTTGGATGTTGTAAGAGTACTGCTAGATAAATCGCTGAGCTAACTCATCAAAAGTCTTAAGCGGTGGTGTCAATTTTGCAAACCATTCCAAAGCTTGGCCTCTTAAGCTTCGATGGAATAAGCGTAGGAGATATGTGTCTTCATGAAGAAAGTCCATACTAAGAGCATAAAAATGATGCACATGGTCATGAGGGTCACCATTTCCATCATACTTGTCATATTTAGGAACCTCAATATCCTTAGGAAACGGGACCATGTATAGATCTTTATCAAAAGGAAGAGCACAAATTGATTCTACAAAAGAGACCTTGTGAGGCTCTCTTTCTAATGCCATTTGGGTAAGGCGTTGATTTGTCTGACGTAATTATTCTTGAAGGACTTCCAATTTAGTTGGTACTCTTTGTTGGACAATTTGTTTGACATCATAGTCGGGAGGAAGCTTGTATCCTCTAGAAGTCATATATTGAAAATATTGATCGCCATTACGCTCTAAAAGCTTATGCATCATTCATTGGAAATCCACATCTTGTTCACATCTCATAAGATCCTCACTAGAAATCTCATCATTAGCCTCTACCTCATGTTGAGAGGGAGGAGGTCTAGGTGGTGTAGAAGGCATAGCAAAAGTTGGCCTTGGAGGAGATCTTGGTGGCGTGTTGTTGTCATTGTTGCCATTGTTAAAAAGAGGTCTATGCTCATGATTACTAGTCTCAGGTTGCTCATCAAATGTCCCTCTATAAGCCATGCACCTAGTAGCATCCATCCTTTCTTGATTGTGTTCTTTGTCTAAGCGTGCTTGATTATCCTTACGCTCAAAGTGTTCTTGCAAGAGTTGAAATTTTTCTTGTTCAGTCAAAGTGAGTGAGACACTGTCTATGTTTTTGGGGGTCTTGAATGCGGAAAAGAGGAAACCTCCTTTATACCATGGTGTAGCCTTAGAATTCTCAGATTGGTCAGAACTAGAACTGTCTTTGCTAATGGGTGCTTTGGAACGTCTAGTTGGAGAAGGTAACTATGTATAATTGAATGGAGGATGACTCTCCTATTCAAATTGAGACCGAGTTGTAACCGGCATGAAAAGAGATGTTGGTTGACTAATAGAATGAGACAAAGTTTCTTAGATTTGAGATAAGAAAAGCTAATAAAGATCACTTGTCAAAGTAGAACAATAGAGAGATGGCTCGTCAAAAGTGCTCAAGTACTTACAGCAATCAATTGACTAAAGCCGAGCAACGAGCAAGAAGCTCAATAAGCAAGTAGCTAGAGAGGTAACCGTGATGCGACAAGTGATCAAGAGTAGCATTCGTTAAACTCAAACCCAATAGTTTTAGCTCATTTGTTTTAGTTTAGAACAAATCTAAGCATGTAGGTAACAAACCAGTTTCAGGTAAGAACAGAAAAAGACACTCTATGACAGGTTAAAGTGCAAGTTTAGCCACTCCGAATTGCAGCAATGACAGGACAACAAAAAGATTCTGGGCGATACTTTCCAGGCAGACAGGGCGATACTTCTCAGTTCAGGTGATACTTCACCTTAAGCCAGGTGATAGACTGTAGTATGGTTGGGCGATAGACTCCAGGCTAGCCAGGCGATAGTCCAGCAGGAGTGAACTATCGCACGATATGTCTCAGCAAAGCGTGCGATAAAATAGCAGGGCGCGAAGTATTGCGCGATATTTCACAGTAAGGCATGCTATACTGTTGTAGAATTGGGTGATTCTTTGACCAGTGAACATAAAAATCTCAGTTTTAAAGCATTTTGATCAATTTCAAAGATTGGATAGTGCAATTTCTTAGTTTGACAAGTAGTAATAGCAGATAAAAGACAGGTTTGCAAACAATGTAGGATCAAAACATGTCATAGAACACTTGAAATAAGGGCAAAAGAAACCTTGCCAAGACAAGCACTTGTGATATCAAAATAGAAAACCTTATGAATGCTACCGTTTGTTTGAATGTTAAGAATGTTTACACAGGCATAGCACAATTGAAGACAATTCAAGCAATTACTACCTAGAAGGACAAGGCTCATTACTTAGCAACATGGCCCACAACTTGATGCTCCCTTGCCTCACACCAAGTGGTTGCCCACAAGAGATATTGGCATTGTCATGGAAGTGTCAAAAACACAACCAAAGGAACACATATGGTGAGTGTCTTGGGGTGATCCGGGTAAGTCCACTTGGATCAATCCTTGCACCAAGAAGCTAAGCAGCTAAAATAGGGTGGCCTCTATCTAATGGTTCATAGTAAGGGTTTCCGTTCATAGCACCCCTCTTGCTCCTCATAAAGGACTAGGACCTCGCGGCCTCAAGAGTACCTTAAGCATTCTTGCTTAATGCTTTCCTCATGGTCACAATCCCACAAGTTACTCACATCAAGCGAAGATAAGTACTATGTCTACCAAGGTTTTGTGTTCTTGATAGCCTTGAGATTATAGTGAGTTGGAATCACTCGCCACCAAGGAAAATGATGACAAGGTTGTCCCCACTTGGGTCGTTCCTCTTGATTGCTCAAGAGCAGGCCTGCTAAAGGATCCTAAGCTAAACAAAGAGTGGATTAATACTTGAGGTTCAAGGTTTTTGGTTCACCACAAGGGTGAAGAGCATACTCCCCTATCTCAAGAATCTCTCCCAAATACACCAAACAAAGATTCAATTACCCCCTTGCTTTCAAAATCCCAAGATGGGTCAAGATTTCTGTTTCACCACAAGGGTGAAGAGCATACTCTCCTACCACCTCAAAATTTCTACAACAAGGTATTAAGTGCCTATGAAAGGAAACAACTAGTATATGCCGCACTTAATAAAGAAAGCAATTAAACAAGCACTTGATTTTTTTTTGATGCTTAGGGCAGCCCTGCAAAAACCATTAGTAGCCCTCTTTGACATGTGATTTTAGCAAATTTCAAGCAAGAAGTAGCCACAACCACAACTTGTTAGACCAACAAGAGTTAGGAGAATCAAAATCCAAAATCCAACAATGATTAGTACATGAAAAAAATCAGATAATGTGCAAAAATAACTGATCAAATGATAAAATCTGAAAATGAAACCATCATGGTTGGATTAGGCTCAGAAAGACCTTTCCAACGATATATCACACTTAAACTTTTGATACCATTTGCAAAATTTCAAAAAAAAATGGGCACCCGTTTTCCAGAGTTTGAAAATGCTGGAAATTTCAAAAAATTTCAAAAAGATAGCTAAGAACCCAAAACTTGCAAGATAGATAAAATAGCTATAAATAGGGAAAAGAGGTCCACAATAGGCTCATTGTGCACATGTGTCATTTGGAGATTAGAGCTTGATAGAGAGAAGAGCAAAGCATCCAGGATGCCATTCCCGCTATTAGATCATCGCTTCGAGAGGGCTAGATGCTTCTAGAGACTACCCAATTTGGGAGAGCCGGTAGGTGACTGGATCCTGTTTGTCAATTTGTGACTTGTAGCATGTTAGAATTTGATTTGTAGCATGTTTAGGTTAGTTTTAATCATAGGTTTAGGATAGAAAATTTTTGTTCTTGGTCGGTAAACAAATGCGCAGTTGCGGCGCATGAATGAGCAACAAAATGCCATGTTTGCGTAGCAAACTAGTAATTCTACATATATGTGTTGCAAAATTATGCATACGTGTAGAAATCAAAGTTAGGTTGTGTAAATATGAATTAAATGTGCACATATGTGGATTCTGCACATATGTCTAGGAGAGTTGCACAAATGTGGAATAAAACTATGCAAATGTTTAAATCTGCGCAAACAGCAGGGGATGCTACACATTTGTTTTGGATTGTAAAATTTGGTCAAATGGATTAGTCAACTAGGTCAAACTTGATGTCGATAAGCCAATTTGATTTGTCGGCGGTTGAATTTGATCGATTTGGTCAAGATAGGCAACATTGTAGCATGGTCTCTAGTTAACTAGTCTTGATTTTAGATAAATGATAGAATCATCTATTGTAAACATGTGATAAAACATGTTTGTATTTGATATCATAGGATAGATAGATTGATAGATCAGTTTATCAAAATCTGATAGTTTGATATTGTTGACTTGGATAGGAGGATATTACCAACATTCTGATGTCATGGAGAGATATCCTGTTACACAAAACTTGAGACCGGTGCTATCAGAGATTGACAGACTCTTGATTGGTGTGATTGGATTATATCATGTGATCTACATGCTTGAGATTCAGGTGAATTTGAGCATGATGATGACATTAGTAGAGTGATGGCACTCAGAGATGAGTACCTTTCATCTCTTGATAGGAGAGATGGTAGTGACACTTGAGGATGTTTATCGCATCCTTTGACTTCCTATCACAGGCGAGCTGGTTCATTATGATCGGCATGGCGGGGTGATAGAGTGCAGAGCCATCTTTGGGGATGATGAGATTGATGAGGGGGAGATTAGTTGGGAGGATATGGTCGATTTGTATGAGCCTCTGCTAGTGGTATTAGCAGGAGTGATTGGGGGATTTGTATGCCCTGATCGTCAGTCACACGGGTTTGCAGTTGGTTGGGGCCACACATTACAATGGATGATGGATGATGGGACTCGATTTGCTTGGGGTGTATGTTTACTAGCTCATCTATACCATGATCTTCATCAAGTGGTGTACTAGAGGAGTGCTTAACTATCAATAGGTGTCACACTGCTCCATGTATGGGCATGGGAGAATATTGTAGTCACTCATCCAGTAGCTATTAGATTCTATGGTGTAGGATAGCCGTACATTCATTTATATTCATTAGTCTTGTCTCAGTCGAAGCTTGGACATCTAGAGTTTTGGTGGTACACTTTTGACATGATGGACATAATGATATGGAGACCTTATTTAGGATGTGAGCCCTAGGATGATGAGAGACAACTCAAGTTTTGTTTTGAGTCATGATGGTTGATAGGGTGGACACCCTATATTATTGAGAGGTAGCTGGTCAGTCGAGTTCTACGATAGTTTGGTGGGATCTAGGGTATGCCATAGGGCATTGCTAAGTTTTCTCGTACACATCAAGAGCAATGTTAATGGGGTCCCATGGCCTCATTTGAGTTAGTGAGATAGGAATTTCTTGACATTCCATTTCAAGCATGGATGATGAGATAGGGGGTTGTGGACCTAGGGATGACTATAAATTTGGAGCAGTACCTTAGAAATTTTCTAGTACCTCACTTGATTGATTCGGTGGTGAGGCCACCAGAGAGAGATCTGGTAGAGAGATGCCATGGGAGATGCTAAGGACAAGATAGGAGAGGCCGAGGGAGAGTAGGCAGAGGTGATGGTGGAGATGGTGATGATGGTGGGGATGGAGGAGATGGTGGGAGAGGAGAGAGGGCTAGACCATGGATGAGAGGTGGTGGTGTGAGACAGAGGGGTTTGATGCCACCTCTAGCTAGATAGGGATGAAGATAGCCTCTAGCATAGCTAGTAGTAGGAGCTCCACCATAGATACCAGCTACCCCAAGATAGGTACTAGTGTGTGCTATAAATGTGTCACACTTGTATGGATCATTACATGCAAGGAAACTCAAGAATGAGCCCTCACAAATCGATCCATAGCTTCCTAGGCATGGAGTGCAAGGGTTTTTAAAAATGCTCTCAGCTAGTGCTATTTAGCCTATAACCTTGCTAGTAAACCATGCAATGGGAGATTCAATGAAGACAAGGGCAAGAATGCCAATATCCTCAAGAATCAAGAATGAAAATGCAATGCAATGCTATGCTAGAAATGGAAATGCAAGCTAAGCTATGAAAGGAAATATGCAAGTGTTACAACCCAAGCTAATTAATCTATGTGAGCTAATCTAGAGCATAGAAATGAAGCTAATCTAAGAAAGCATAAATATGAAGCTAAGCTAAGAATGGAAGAATGAGATGTAGATGCTAAAAATGCTCCAAATCTCCAAAAGCTCCAAAGTGACCTAGAAAACCTGTAGCATAAAGTTAGCATAAAAAGTTAGGGATCTAGAATGAAGAAGAGAGCTCTTCTTTTATAGGAAATGAGGAGAAATGGACCATGGAGATTAAGAGAAAAAATATTTAATCAACGGTGGAGCTTGAAAGAGGAGCAATCCATGTGCACAAGTATCCTCCAATGAGAAAATAGGAGTTGACTTTTGTGTCCATATGAGACAAAAAATACTTTTTCTCTTTTTATAAATAAGAATAATGCTTTATTTGTGCAACTTAGGATAAGAGGAAAAGTGGGGGCTTTTTATTTATTAAAAAGGGAGGAAATATTCCTTTTAAATAAATAAAGACTTAGGATAAGATGGTTAGCCCATAGAAAATAATTGAATAAATGATAGAGCTAGGATTTGATCAAGAATAAGCAATTGTTGATTTAGCAAAAGGGGCTAATAGTCTAGGTGACCATTTTTAGGTGTATACAACTAGTAGTACAGGTATAGGTTCCTATACAAGCATGATAGGTATAGGATGAGGTAGATGTACTATTAGCCTAGGTCAGAGTAGTACATGGTGGGCAGGTCGGTGCTGATATATAGGATGAGCATATGCTAAATATAGTAGAGCAGGATGCACAGATGCTAGATGTGGATGCTCACGAGGAGCCAACATGGATGGATATCGGCGGATAGGATCCCTATTTACAAAGAGATACTATAAGAGAGGAGGATCCAGATATTGATTCATTGCTAGTCTGACTAGCAATGACACAGGTATAGGTAGACTGTGTCCCTAGATTGGAGAGATGGATAGAGAGGATGGAGAGATAAATGGTAGACCTCAGACATGAGTGGGATGCTACTATAGAGTGAGTTGGAGAGGTGGAGATGTTACTGGATGAGCTACAATAGATAGAGGATTTAGGTCCTCATGGAGATAGTCTGGGAGCTATGATATGGGCCAGGAAGGAGATATCCTACTGGCGAGAGGCCTACAAATAGGTAGTTTCTAGGGATCAATGGATTGGGAACTTCAGAGAGAGCTCAGTTGCCATTAGGAAAATGGTGTATGATAGATAGGTACCAGCTAGTAGTGGAGGTGTATCATTACACCCTCTGAGAGCACCCACAGGTTCAGGGGATTCGGTAGGAGCCTCAGGGTCAGGTGGTTCAGCAACATAGGGTCTCATTGCATCATGTAGACAATGACAGACTAATTTGGGAGGTTGTGGATCATAGATTTGAGAGATCATTGTATACACATCTGCTTATATTAGTGCATCATTGTATCATTGTATCATTATATTATTGACTTGATAGACATTACTTTGGACACATTGTTATATATGATATATCATTGGACATGTGGACGTTTTGTTGTGTTTTATGGACATTTATATGATGGACTCTGTATATATGATGATGCAGTTCTATCATGATTTTCTTTGATTATGATATACACATGTGCATATTGACATATGTAGGATGTGATGATTTACTTTAATATGCATAGAATGTATGTTCTAGAATGCAAATGGTTTAGTTTCTATTTGATGCATAATGGTTAATGATCTAACATATGATGTTGATATAAATGCATGTCCTAAATGATTTTACTCTATGTAATGCTATTTGGTTACTAATGCAATGATGTAAATAACAATGTAAATGATGGATAATGAATGAATAATAAATTAATTATATAATAGATAATAAATGAATGATGGAAAATGCATGTAATGGATAATAAATGATGGTGTAAAATACATGTAATGGATAATAAATGATGATGTAATGTAGATAATGGATAATAAATGATGGTGTAAAATACATGTAATGGATAATAAATAATGATGTAATGTAGATGATATGTAATGAATGAAAATGTTCCTAAGATGACTAAATATAACAACTTACAACATGATAAAAAGATAATGAGATAAAATGATAACTATAACAAAACAACACGTGAAATATGCACGCCAACATAGATGGGTAATATACAAATGAACATACCTAATGAAGATAATGCATGGCCTAAATGAATTGATTAAATTTTGTAAGATGCGAGGTGAAAAATTAATGTTTTTGTTGTCCAAATGTCCTCAACTTAAATAACAATGTATCTGACACAAGAAGAATGGACTAGGAGAACAGATGACCTAATAAGAAAGATAACCTACAAATCCCTATAAAAGGAGCACTGATATGCAAGTCATGAAATTATTAAATGTAATGCAAAGTAAAATATGGAATGAGTATCTCCACCACTTCATGTAACATCTTAGAACTTCATAATAACTAGAATTTGATTTTCATCATTGAGCTTGTTATGGTGCAAAGGAATGAAAACATCATGGTATAATTAAACCAGGATGACTTGAGCACTTCTTGCATGGAGTTTAATATAGCAAACTTGACAAGCATCTAGGTATAATTGAATCAAGATGACCTAAGTTTCATTTGCATAATAGACAAGGAATATTCCCCCCTCCATCGGGGAACAAATATTTGGAGTTGAGGTATGTGTTGGCGTATCACCATTAATAGCATTGATAGAACATGAGTTGTATGTAGTCAATACTATTAAACTTATGAAGGCACTTACACACAGACACCCCAATTACTTGTTCCCTTGATTTCATCATAAAATATCCCACAAACAACAATCATCAAAAAATGCCATGCCCCATCCCAGCTATTCTAATCAATGACATATGGGAGTTTCAAACTCATGTCAAAGATATCCTAGAATAGCATAGGAAACATGATAAAAATTAAATCCAGATATGAATGCATAATCTACAACAAACCATTCTAACATGCCTACCATGAATATAAATTTCTTTTGCCAAAAAATGGTGTAAGGTATAGTGATTAGTTCAATTGATGATGTATAGTCAAGAGTGATAGATAAGTGGTCATGTTTTGAAGGATAGATCACAGATTTCAATTCATCATTAAGATACCATTTGTAGAAGAATGTTTGATTGCATTTTCTTGTCTAGTGAAAATACTCCATTCTGTCCTCTAAGAGTCATGACAATCATAGATCCACTTCCCAAACTAGGTCGAGGACATGCCCCTAGCTAGGTGATGGACTGACTTATTATGGATGAAGAAGGACACAACAAGACTAGGATGAAGACCATGACAAAAGATCAAGCTATGATAGGATTTTGTTATGGGTAGATACAATGGATGGTGTATGAACTGGCCATTTTATTATGATATATACATGGTGGGAATGGGGACTGACTAGCCATTTTATTGTGGATATATACAATGAAAGGACACACTTAGAAGAATCCTAATAGATAGAGGAGCTAACTTGTCACACATAGCATCTATTTCTAGGTTTTCACCACATGCTTTTATTGCAATTTTCTTTTGATTTTTTGAGAGTTTTTTAAATTTTTATTTATTTATAGAATATATACATGCCTCTTACATTGGGATTTCAAGGATAGAACTTCTTAAGGTGCATGCTATTAAGAGGATCATCCAAGGGATCTCCCTTAGGTGTGGATAATTGATAAGCCCCAGAACCATAAATTGTTGTAATTACAAAAGGACCTAACCAATTGGGTTCAAACTTGCCCTTCTTCTCACAATGCTATTGATTCTTTGGATTCTCTCAAAGGACTAGATCACCCACCTGAAAGTCTCTGATTTTCACCTTGCTATTATATTGACAAGACATACGCTGTTGATAGACTTTCAAATGATCATAAGCTCTCTGATGACATTCATCTAGTAGTTCTAGTTCAGTCAGTCGTACAACTCTATACTCTTCATTAGGAATCAAATCTTTGAGAGTGACATGAAGTGAAGGCAACTCGATCTCGAGGGGCAGGACTGCTTCAGATCCATAGACAAGGGAATATGGGGTGGCTCTAGTGGGAGTACGAATGGAGGTGCGGTAAGCCCATAAAGCTAGATTGAGTTGGATATGCCAGTCATGGCCAACATCATTGACAATCTTTTGTAGGATTTTAACAATTGTTTTGTTTGACACCTCAGCTTGGCCATTTCCTTGGGGATAGTATATGGAGGAATAGTTATGGGTGATACAAAATTTTTCACATAGTTCATCCATGTCCTCATTTTGGAACTATTTCCCATGATCAGTAATGATATACATAGGTATACCATATCTAAAAATGATATAACTTAGGATAAACATGTATATTTGTTTCCCTATGGTGGTAATCAATGGAATGGCCTCAATCCATTTAGTAAAATACTCTATTGCAGTGATAATCCATTTGTGACTATTGGAAGATGGAGGGTTGATGGTGCCCATAAGGTCGAGTCCCCACCTACTGAATGGAAAAGTAGTTGTAAAATGATGTAGTTCTTATGCTGGAGCATGAATAAGGTTTCCATGTATCTAAAATTTCTTGCATGCCCTAGCAAAATGAAAGGAATCTATTTCCATGGTAGGAAAATAATAACCCATACACATGAGTTTCTTAGCCAAAGAGGGATCACTCAAATGTGTCCCTCAAATACCCTCATGTACATCTCACAAGGCAGTTTGAGCTTCATCATGCTTGAGACAACATAGGAGAGTATGATCAAGACCTCACCAATAAAGGGTGTCAGATATTAGGACATAGCGGGAGGCTTGGTGGAGAAAAGTACATTTTTGATTCTGGGATAGGTCAGGGGGTAGGATGTCATTTTTTAGATAAGAATAGATTTTTCCATAAATTGGGGAGTCATGTCTAATTAGATGACATATAATACTTGTATCAGTGTCATCATATGCAGGACAAGTCAGGGATTCCACCAAGAACTCAAAACGGGCCTTGGCATCCTCTGTATCAAATAGAGAAGCAATCGTAGCCATTACATCAGCAGCCTTGTTATCATGCCAAGGAATTTTCTCAAAAGTGATGATTGAGAAATATTGTTTGAAGTCATCAACCATACATTTATATGGTAATAACTTATCATCTTTAGTCTGATAATCATCATTAACTTGGTTTATAATCAACTGAGAATCCCCATAGACATTCATTTCAGCTACTTTCCATTGTAAAGCCATCTTTAGCCCAATCATCAAAGCTTCATATTCTGCTACATTATTGGTGCAAGGAAAGAGGAGCTTGTAAGATTTTGGAATAGTGTATCCTTGTGGCGTGACAAAGAGAATACTAGCTCCTGAACCCTGCTGAGTACATGATCCATCAAAGTATAGTTTCCATGTTTGTGTAGACAAAGCCAAGATGTGTGCATCAGGAAACTCTATGTGTATAGGTTGGTCATCCGTTAATGTAGCATTAGCTAGTTGATCCACTATCACTTGGCCTTTGATAGCCTTCTTGTCCACATATTCAATATCAAATTCACTAAGTAGCATGACCCACTTAGCCAATCTGCTTGTCAATGTTGTCTTGCTTAATAGATACTTTAAAGGATCAATCTTTGTAATGAGATTGATTGAATGTGACAACATATAATGTCACCACTTTTGTGAAGCAAAAAAAATGGCTAGACATGCTCTTTCTATTGGAGAATAGTTTAGCTCATATCCCACTAGGGTGCGACTGATATAGTATATGGATTTTTCTTTTCCTTCATGATCTTGCTGAGCCAGAAGAGCACCCAATGAGACTGCCATAGCTAAAATGTAGAGAAAGAGTGGCTTGCCTAGAATTGGTGACATCAGAGTTGGAGGATTCGCTAGATATTATTTGATTTTATTGAAAGCTTCCTCACACTTATCATCCCATTGGAACAAGATATTTTTATGCAAAAAATGCTAAAAAGGATGACTTCGATCTACTAGTTGAGAAAAAAATCTTCAGATGGATTGGAGACATCCCTGCAAAGATCTTAACTGACTGATGTTAGTTGGGGAAGCCATCTCCATAATTTCTTTAACCTTTTCTGGATCTACCTCGATCCCTTTGGTTGAGACAATGTACCCTAATAGTTTACCAAATGTGACCCCGAACGCACATTTCTTTGGATTGAGTTGGATCTGATACTTTTCCATCTGGGTGAATATTGTATTCAACACTCTCAAATGACCAGCTCTATCTTTGGATTTTGCTAAAATATCATCAACATAATCTTCCATAATGGTATGCATCATGTCATGAAAGATTGTGGTCATAGCTCTTTGGTAAGTTTCTCTAGCATTTTTGAGTCCAAATGGCATCACATTCCAATAGTATGCACCCCACGGACAAGTAAAAGCAGTCTTTTCCTAGTCTTCTAGTGCAATCTTGATTTGGTTATAGCTAGAAAAACCATCCATTAATGATAACATCTCATCAGATCAACAATAATGTCAATAGTTGGTAGAGGAAAGTCATCTTTTGGATAATCTTTATTAAGATCTTGAAAATCAATACAAATCCGGATAGACTTGTTTGGTTTTGAGATGGGGATGATATTTGAAATCCACTCAGCATAATCAATAGCATGAATGAATACAACATCTAAGAGCTTCTTAAATTCTACTTTAACCATTAGTGCAATGTGCGGGTGCATCTTGCGGAGCTTCTGCTTAATTGGTTTTACACCTGCTATAATAGATAAATGATACATAATGAGATTAGGGTCTAGCCCAGGCATATTAGCATAGGACCAAGAAAAGTTTATTTTCCTCTCTTTGAATTTTTTTGCAAAAAGCTTCTTTCTCTGATTCTGTCAAGGATGCTACTACTTTAAGAATGCACAGAGACTCCACTATTCCAATGTTAAGAGGTACTGTTGGTTCTATAAGAATGGAAGATTTCTCTTGGTATAGATAATAGGGAAGAGTTTCAATCCTTCCATCATCAGGCACCTCAGAGAGGTTTTCACAATCTGATGCATCTTTTCTTTTTACTAATTTTGGATCTAATAATGCCACTAAGTGGTTTTCACCATTAGATTTGTTGATTATTTTTATATATTTATGATTGAAAGGATTGGAACTCTCTCCAAAGTAGGCCATGTCATTGAGTTCTATAAAAAATGCTGATTTGTGATCCCCTGGTGGTAAATGATCCCCGATTTTGAGATATTCAATGATTACATCATCATTATGGAAGACATCAAGTTTTGGATGATCAGGAGAATCCCAATCGATAAGTTCGGGATGTACAAGGGGCAGTGGATCATTCGGGTCGGTTTTAAAGGTAGAGATGGTATTGATGTAAAATTTGTCAAGATTTATGATGGTATCAGTGAGGTCTATTTCCATACTCTCATCTGATTCATCTATCGCAAGATAAAGCTCACTTTACTCACAATCGACAAAAGTAGTATCACGTGGGACTAATCCTAGTGAGTCATTCCTTGAACTCTCTCCCTCATGGTAATCATTACTATAGTGATGGACAACATCAACTCCTATTTCTTTAGTACAATCAAATAATGAATCCCATTCATAATCATTTGAGTTAGAATCATCATTATCCCCAAGTCTATCAATGATTCTTTGTGCTATCCTTTGTTTCTATGGATCTACATACATACCATGTTTTCAGAATTGTAAGGTGGGAGCTTTAGATGTCTCATGAAAAGGTGTGATCTTTGCTTTTCCTTTTGGTTCTTTTGGTCCTTCTCCTTTATACCCTAATCCTGTGGTATCTCTTTGATAATTTGGATTTTGCAAAATTGGCTTGATAGCACCCTCTCTTTGTAACCCGATAGGTCCAACACCTTAGTATCCCATCTTTTGTAGCAAAGTATACCCTTTACCATAGACATAAGGTGATATATATTCATGTGTGATATCCTCTTCATCCTTTTGTGACTTAAGAAAATGATTAGCATTACGCTCAGCTGCCTCTATGATATAGTGCCCCCACTTATAAATGTGTCATAAACAAGTGTGGAAGGGGGTTTTGATTGCTGTTTAGTGATCAAAGATCTACCATATGATCTAGGAGATAAAGGTAACTCTGTGATGCAAAGAGCTTGACCTAAATTTTACTCTCCCATACTTCTTTCTTTTATGTCTATCTTGATCCCATTAGATTTAGAAGTTGATGCTTGATCACTAGGGTCAATGGGTGTAGTTGCAGAAGATCCAATACAATTATAAGGTACTAAAGAATCAGATGTCTTCACAGTGTTACAATACTGGAAAGGATTAGTATCTCCTTTGATAGTGATCTCCTGACCATTATGAGGGAATTTTAAACATTTATGATAAGTTGATGGCATAGCTTGCATGGAATGAATCCATGGTCTTCCCAAGAGAATGTTATAGGCAAGATTGATGTCAAGAACTTGGCAAGGTACATCTTTAATTATAGGATCTACTTTGATTGGAAGAATAATAGATCCCTTGGATGACCTCTCTTCTTCATCATAAGCTTCAATTGTGACTTTCTTCTTTGGATCGACAACATTTTCAGAAAATCCCAATGCAAGGACTAATTTCAATGTGCATATATTCAGGCCAGCTCCTCCATCTATTAGTACTCTCTTGATTTTGTGACTCTATACAAGGACTTCGATATGTAGGGGAGCATTATGAGGTTGGGTAATAGCTAAATCATCATTTTCAATGAAGGATAGATAATTTGGGGTTGTTAAATATCCCACCATAGCTTGAAATTGATCATGATCTAGCTTTGTGGGGACTTGGGTCTCTAAGAGAGCTTTTTCAAGGATAACTTTGTGAGATGGGGATATACGCAAAATCTCTAAGATGGATATTTGGGCAGGTGTTTTCTTGAGTTGTTCCAAAAGATTGTATTGGTTGGAAATATGTGGTGTAGAATTTGGGACATAAACAAACTTGTTTTGAGAGGTGCTTGGTTTAGACGGGACTCCTTGGAGAGTAACCTTGGATTGGACATGAGTAGTAACATGGAGTGGTTGACTCTCTGAATTTTCCCTTATGGTAATGACATTGGCATAGTACTTAGAAGGATGACATTCAGAAATGTTACCAATATATCTATAGGGCATGGTATTATAATTGGCTTGATTTTCACCCTTTGTGTTGGAAGAACCTCCTTTTTCATGCTTAGGAAGTGGATCTTTGAAAGCCGTATGTGATTCATTTGAGGTATGTCCGTCAACACTAATTTCATCACTTTCAATTAAGTCTTGAATTGCATTTTTGAGCCTTTGGCAGTCATTGGTTTTATGTCCTTTTCCTCTATGAAATTCACAATAATCATTCCCATTCCACCAAGATGGTTTCACTCTAGGTTCAAAATCTTTAGTTTCAGGAAGTGTGATGAGTTTCTTTGTGATTAACTTCTATAATGCTGATTTGAGAGATTCCCCTAAAGGAGTAAAATTTCTTTGAGGTGACATAAAAGGCAATCTTGGTTTAGATGATTCTTTGTTGGTGTTTGGATTTGTTGATTGATTGCTATAGGTAGCTTGAGTAGCGTTGGCCTTACTTGTGAGATTTAGAAGGGGTTGTGTTGGTTTGACATTATGACTATCAACGATCCCATCATTAACAATGTTTTTATTTTTATTCCACAATTTAGATTTGTCATTGTTATAGTTTTTGGGATTGGAATTTGAGGACCTAGCATTGTCTTTGGAATAAAGTTTTATCTCACCTTTTTTGACCATGGCTTCCTCAATCTTGATACCATTTTCTATGAGCTTATTGAAGTTTGGTGGACATTGCAATTGTAACCTATAACTCATTTCTGGTGTAAGGTTATGCACAAAAATATCCATCTTTTCTTTTTTAGGAATCATTCATGGATATTTGGCAAACAATTGACACCATCTTTGCAAAAAAGTAAGGAAAGGTTCTCCATTATTTTGATGTGCATTGCAAAGATCAAACATAGTGACTTCATGTTTGATATTATATGAGTAATGAGTCACAAACTTGTCAATAAGCTCATTGAAATATTTGATGCCTGGGGGTAGTTTGGAGAACCATTCCATGGCTTGTCCTCATAAACTTCATGGAAATAGTCACATAAGATAAGTGTCATTATGAGTGACTTCAATACAAGTAGCACAAAACTCACAAATGTGGTCTTGTGGATCTGAATTCACTTTATATTTGTCAAATTTTGGTACCTCAAAATGAGGAGGGAATGGAATCATTGCTAAATTCTTATCAAAAGGATAAGGACATATATCATCAAAGCAATACTTCTTAGTTGATGATCGAGTTTGGATGTCATAGATTTGTTGTTGAAGCATCTGGATTTGTTGTAGAATGGGATCCAAAGATAATGTGTTTCCTTGAGTGTTTTGGGAAACATTTTGTTGTTGAGTATTCTAAGAAGTATTGGATTGCTGATTGTTTTGGGAAGCATTATTTTGTTGATCATTTTGAGAAGCATTGGATTGCTGATTGATTTCCTTTGCTCCATGAGTATCTTGAGAACTACTAGGAATTTCTTGATTGTTTACAATAGTTGGTTCTCTAAGATGGGAAATATCAAAATCACTTGGTAGTTTGGCTCCTTGTTGAGCAAGCACGAGGAAATACATCTCTTTATCTAGGTCTAGGAGCCTTTCCATGACATGATAAAATCGAGGATCTTGTTTAGCATCCCTAAGTTATTAATCTATGGGTTCCTCATCTGATGTAAAAAGTGAAGTTTTCTTAGGAATGCCAGACCAAGGATTTTCTTCATTGCTTTTGTTTCCTTCCATCTTGTTTAGGGATTCTGGATCAATGGTTTGTTTAAGTTTTTGAGATTGAGTTTGAACCATAAAAATGTAAAAGGTGATTGTGAGATGAAAGATTTGTGATGAAATGATATGGAAAGTGTTTGATAGAAAAGATATGAAAAGGATTGAAAAGTGTTGAAAATTGATGAAACAACTTGATAAAATCTAAGCCAATAGGAGGTATAAATCTCACTATGATATGACAAAGAAAAACCAAAAGATATCAACCTAAGAAAGTTTGATTGAGGATGATAGATCCTATTAGGATAAACTTACAAAGATCAAAATTTGATAGATAAGGTGATGTTTCAACACTAAATTTGGAATTTTAAATATTGGAAGAAAATGATTTGATGATTTTTAACGAAGGAAGGATGATGAAAATTGATGAAAATGGTCAAACTAAAGATCAAAGGTCTATGTAACTCGAATGTTTTTCCAGAATCTTACTAAGGATGAAAATGGGTATGTAAAAAGGTAATTTTAAAATTTTCAAGATTTGTGGAAATACTCTCTGTTGTATACGCACAACAACATATGCATAGGACAGTTTGATAAATGCACCGCCTAATGAATCAAATGCACAACAATTATGAACCGATGTGTGGTAAAATTAATAGATGCACAAAAAAGTGTAATGGATGCGCAAAAAAATTGTATGAATGCACAACAACAATGGATAAATGCGTAGGTTTTTGTTTTTGATGGTTTGCAACTTCGAGATTTTGGAATTTTTGGATTTTCTATTGTTTTGGTTTTGGAAAAGGTAAAATGCATAAACACACACACACAAGACATAAATGATTTTAATCTAATTGTTCTAATATGAATTCAAAAACATGCTTACAATCCTAAGGTTGGCAAGGACAGTATCCGCTGAATCCCCACTAGGATAATAAAATCCAGCCATGCAAATCCACAACAGACAGCCTAGGAACTTCGAGGCATGGGATCCTCCTTATAGTGCACTCACTTCTCAGGCACACTGAGTTTTGAATTCAATGGGTCATTACTTCCCAAAGAATTGCTATCTCTACTATGAACCATGAGTAATGTGGGGTGTCTTCACGGGCTTGGGTGACCCCTTGAGCCAACAAATAGAAGGGTTTTGGCCACTATACAAAAGTTTTTAATAAGGACATCCATTCAGGTGGTTGTGATCAAGTCATTTTCCCAATAAAGGGGGCTCTCCCAATCCTTCAAAGCAAGGCTTTCACCTCTACTATGTAGGACTTTAACGCACCACTAGTGTACTAGAGGAGATTTTGGTTGCCACAATGAATTCACACCTGTCTAATGTGAGACTAATCACACTAGCATTTTTTATATACCGGTTTGGAAGGGCTTGGCTTTAGCCTGTTACTAGTTGGGTCATTCCTTGGGGTGAGTACCTCTTTTCCTACCAAAGATCGCCTCTAAAAATTATAATAGTTTCTCTTACACCCAAGGTCCACGAATGGCGAGGGGAGAGGATACGTTGTTATAATTTTGGGATTATAGATAGCTTATTAAGAAAAACACAACAGACACAAAATCTATTCTAAAGAAGACACATGAAATTGAAAAACATGTCATATTTTAAAAACCCAAATGAGGTTATAGTTTATTTTGCAAACCCCTTAAATATCTGCAAGAAAAACTGTTAGAAAGTTTGGCAATGGGGTCTTCAAAAACAACATCCTGCAAAACAGCCTAAAAATCTACCAGAATGAATAGAAACTTGTTGAAAATGTTAGCTAAAATCAAAACAACTAGAAAATTGAATTTAACTATAGTAAATAACATATGCACAGAAACGGTGATCAAATGCATAGGAAAATGGAATGAATGTGCTGGAATGATGGATGCGTAGCAAAAAATAACTAATGCATAGTGAAGCAAAATAAATGCACAGATATTACAAATGCATAGTAGAAAATTATATAAGCGCATCAAGATGGAATGAATGCATGGGTTTTAATTCAAAATGGAAATGCAAAACAAAAAATGACAACTGTGATAACATAAAATGTATGCGCAGCAGAAAATTATGAATGCACAGGAATCGGGGATGAATGTGCAGAAAAGACCTGTGTAAAAATATGCACATGAAAAACTAAAAATAGAATGTTAAAAACATGGGCTGCCCCATGGTGGGTGCCAAAAACGTATGCAAATAAGTTATACCAATACTAGAAATGAAATATTAACTAATCTAAGCCAATAAATCAACCTAATGCAAACACAATAAAGAGTACAAAAGTAAACACAATGAAGAACTAAATATAATTACCTTCACCTACCATGTAGCTTGCCTTTATTGCTCTCCTAGCTTTGATTTCTTGAAGATGGTGAGCTCTTAGATTTCCAATTTGAAGCTCCTTGCCCAAGATGTCACCAAAGTGTGGAGATTTGTATGTATGAGTGCAAAATGGCCTAAGCTTGATTATGCAAAACTAATGGATGAAATGGAAGTGATATGAAGATAATTTGGATGCTTGAATGCTTTTGAATGCTTGAATTCTCTATAATACTTGATTGCTTGATTGCTTGATCACTATTAGCTATTAGCTCACAAAGGGGAAATTAGGCTCCTTTTATAGAGTTTTGGAGGATCTAAGCCTAGGTGGCACAATCCTATGGTGGAGAATGAAAGGTGGAAGATCCTAGGGATAGGATTGACTTGGTTGAAGGAGTTGAGAGAAAGGGGGATGTAGTTGGAATGTGAGAGGGAGAATAGGGATGATGTTCCTCTCACATTGACATGGAGGAGAACAAGGTGGAAGGGAAAGACACATGTCAAGTGTCTCACAAAGACCAAAGAGAGGAAGAGGGAAGGAATTTTTCCTTATGAGGACTCTTGGTACAAGTGTCCCATGAGTCACCTTTGACCCTTAGAGGTGGCTTGAGAAGCCCCTTAGGAATAGGGAATGGCTCTTGACTTGGTTTGAGAGAGGACATGTCGTCATGAGACCAAGTCCTATGAGGCCACATAGCCCTTAAGAATAGGACATGTGTGGGTGAGGATAATTACCAATAAATAATTAATAATAATTATTTATTTTAGCCAAAGTGATGTGTCAGGTGACTAGGTAAGTGAGGTGGACTAGGGCACTTAGTCATATTTAGGTGATTGTATATTTAATTAAATCAATTTAATAAGACTAATTAGAAGACTTAGGATAGAGGAATAGACTATAGTGAATTTACTAAATAAATTGAATAATCTATTTAATAAATAGAGGAAATAATTATTAATTAAATAATAAATATTTAATTAATTTATCAAGTCAATATCAATTAAATAATAAATATTTAAATAATTAATGAAGCCATTTTTTAAGTGTACACAATGAGGATGCAACAGACATGCTTTGGACCTATCATGACTTCTATATGCAAAGGAGCATTGTGCGGATGGCTCAACGAGTGGTCATCTTCTTCAGAAAAGGAAAAATAGTGGGGTGAGGTTAAGTGACCCACCATGGATTGAAACTAATCTAGATCCAAATCTTTTGGGAGATTTGCCTTGGTGAGGGCTTTATCAAGAATCTCCCTATGAGTAGGTGAGATCTTCAATAGCTCAAAGATAGTGATCTGAGCATTGGTATGTTGTAGCTGGTGTATAATTCTATAGTTAGCCATGCTAGGCATAGGGACTGATTTAGAACTCTTGTTGGCAGGGCCAACAACAGCTTTATCTACAAGTTTCTTCAGAGTGGATGTAGAAGGGTTTGGACCCTTAATGGTAATTTTTGTATGAGAGTGAGTAACAACATTTTCTCAATCCTGAGATGATTCCAGTTCGCAAGAGTGAGAACTAGGGCCTCGCAAGACAAATAGGGTCTTAGGCTTAGGAGCATCCCCACTCCCCTTGATGGTAATTACATCACAATACTCAACCTCAACAAGTTCAACCATGTTAATGACATTTTCATTGGTAGTGTATGTGTAGTTGACCTTGGCATTAGTATTCTTAGTCTTGGAAGATTCACCCTTCTCATGAGGAGGAAAGGAATCTTTGAATGCCTGATGATCTAAATTCTTGTTATGGTTGTCCACAATAATGCCACCATTGTCAATTAGATCTTGGACCTTATGGCACAGCTGGAGACAAGTAGAAGTTTTATGACCATTGTCTTGGTGATAATCACAATATGCATTGTTGTTCCACCAATGAGGTCATGATTGCAGATCATAGAGGCACTTTTCAAAAGGAGCGAGTATCTGATGCTATACTAGTCTTATAAACCACATTAATTGGTTCTCCTAAGGAAGTGAACTCATGCTTGGGTCGAGAGGCCCAAGGTTTGTTTTTAGCGATCTTGAAGGCTGCCAAGTGTCTGTGGTAGCCTTTTCAGTAGCTTTGACTACCTGTATACTAGAGGTAAGATTGAAAATAGATTTTGTAGGCTTTAGGGTCACATTATCAACCACTCAATCATTCACAACATCTCTATTCTTGTTGACAAACTTCCCTTTATCTTTGTTTAAGGAGGAAGACCCTTGTTTGTTATCCTTGTTCAAAGTCTACTCTCCTTTCTTGATCATAAATGCTTCTATTTGCACAGCTTTCTTAATCATGCTATCAAAGGTTAGGGGACCTTGTAATTGTACTTGATATCCAAAATGTGGGACAAGATTGTCCAAAAAGATGTCGAGTCTCTTAGACTCTGGTAGCTTGCGAGGATACTTTGTACATAGGTGTCTCCATCTCTAGAGAAATATTAGGAAAGGTTCCCCTTGTCGATGCTTCAAATTGCAAAGATATCAAATGTTGACCAAATGCTGGATGTTATGAAAATAATGTTGGAGAAATAGATTAGCAATTTTTTCAAAAGTCTTGATGCTGGTGGGTAATCGGGAAAACCACTCCATAGCTGGTCCACCCAAACTACAAGGAAAGAGATGCATGAGGTATGCCTGATCATGTATGAATTCCATAGATAGAGCACCAAACTCTCTCAAGTGATCTTGGGGATCAGTAGTACCCATGTATTTGTCATATTTAGGTAGCTCTACACCTTTAGGAAAATGTGGCATGTGAAGATTCTTATCAAAGGGGAAAGGACAGATGCTTTCCATTGTGAACTGCTATGTTGGTTTATCCTTATCCTTCACAAGTTGGCTAATTTGGTTTTGCATGTCTCGAATCATATTTTACAACTTAGTGGTCTTAGTTTCTTCTTCTTTGACCACAAGCATCTCAACTTGATAGTTTGGGGGTAATTTGGCCCCTTGTTTGGCCATCTCAAGAAAGTATTTCTCCTTTGCTTCTAGAAGGAGGATCTCCATCATCTTGATAAGAATATTGTTGGCTTTCACAACATCTATGTCATTTTGGGTTATTACCTCATTGTCATTACCAAGAATCCCATAAATTCTTGGGGCTTGATCTTGATTTTGGTCATGTGGAGGAGGGCGATAGTGATATTCTTACTGGTCACCTTGAGATTTGTTTCAGGATTATTATTGATTCTGATCATTTTGGGATTGATCATAACATTGATCATTTCAAGATTGACCATGATGCTAGTCATTTTGAGATTGAGCATGACACTAGTCATTTTGAGATAGAGCATGACTTCTATTGTATTCACCTTCTATGAAGTTGAATGGGTCTCCCATCTTATCGGTGTGAGATTTATTCAGATTTGGTCCAGGCTTAGTAAAATTATATTTGTGATGCTAAAAGGGCATGGCTAAGGTAACTTTTAGTGCATTGACATGATCAAAAGGATCAATAAGGTCAACAGGGTCAATGGAATCAAAAGGATTAATAGGATCGAGAAGGTCAATAGGGCTAGTTTGAGGAAGTGACCTTTCAGAGTCTTGCTGGTATTTCCACAATGGGTTAAGATTGTTCAGAAACAATAAGTTGTAATGCTCTTGGGATACTGGAGGTGATGATTGAGATGAGTTCTCTTTCAAGGCACCCAATGGGGAAGAACATGAAGATCCCTCACCACACTCAGATTGCATGATAGATTTGGAATGACCTCTTCTTTGACTATGAGATCTACCTAGACCTTGTCCAGTACCATGAATGGGGAAGTGTTTCCACTTCTAGTCATAATAGTCATAGACAAAGAATAAATAATGAGAGATGACCTAAGATTATGCTCGTAAATCTATGTCTAAGAATAGAAAAAAGGAGAGTAAGGCTAGAACAACCAAGATGTGGATTGCACCCAACATGAATCATCGAGAGTATGGCTAGAATAGTCAAGATGTGACTATCACGTCACAAGGTACAAAAGCACAATAAGATAGGACAAATAATAGAGAGACAATATGAGTTTAAGTAGTAATCAGTCAGTTCCCAGCTTGAGACACTCAGTTTCAGATAGTGGATGATAGAGAATAGGCAGACAAACCTCGGACAAGAATCAGATCAGGCAAAAATGTTGACCAGTCAATGGGAAATAGCTCGCTATTTTGAAAATCAAGGTACAGACTCACGCGAGGAAATGCCAAACTTCACATGAGAAAATGAAGTCTCACGCAAGGAAATACATAGGTTCTTAAATATCACATGGGAAAAGACCAGGGTTTGATAGATCGACACACTTTTTGAGGTAAAAGTTAGATTTTGAGACACAACATGGACCATTCTCTGACATAGTTTCTAGTTCTTAGATAGTTTTAGGATAGTTTGAATCAGCAATCTTAGTTTGAATGTTGCAAGAAATTGTTTACAATCATGAAGTTTTAGATCAAGTAAATAGTGACATAAGAAGTAGTCGCAAATAGTTCTACCAAGGACAAAGCAACTTGGCAGAATCATGAGAGTCTTTGTTTAATCATGATGGACAGTTTAAGACTTGAAATAAACACTTAGTTATCCCTACAAAGAAAATGGTAGAGAAGACAAAATTTTTACCTCACAACTTATGTGCATGCGTTCACCTCACACAACCATGTCACCCTCTAGAGAGTGCCCATATTTTTCATGTTTCCAAGGACTCAATAATATATGTTCAAAGGTTACCCTTGAAGCAGGGGCTAGTGTCATATGCCACCTTCAAACGTCTAGGTGCATGCCTATGGTGAGAATCTAGGGGAGAGATTCTTCCCCTCCCTATGCAAAGATTATGTCTCCTTTTGGAGGTGATCTGGGTAGGCAACTAACTAAGAAAGTGTTTAGCGGGCTTCCATTCACACTAACCTTTAGTGCCCCTGATACAAGGCTAGGGCCTTGCAGACACACCAACACTTGAAATTCATACACCCTCACAAGTAGGGCTAGGAGCGGCACCACTCAGTACAACATACATAGCTTTCTCAAGATGATAGTCAAAATCAAGAGAAAGAAGTTAACATGGCTTTGGAGTCTTTAGACTCAACAAAGCTTTCTTTATTATAGTGAGGTGGAATCACCGATAATAGGTGTGTACTCACTTGGGTCATTCTCAAAGGTTCAACTTCCGGTAGGCCCTCTAAAGGTGACACAAACTTGGCTCGGATTCAAGGGTCAGATTTTCTAATTCTCTCAAAGAGAGAAGAGCGTACTTCTCTACCTCTTCACCTTACCCAAACATGCAAGACATGTTCATCACCAGGCTAGTTCCTCCTTAACCAATCCATAAGCTTTTGGGTTTCTGGTTCTCTCAAAGAGAGAAAAGTTATCTCAAAGAGAGAAGAGCATAATCCCCTAACAAGTAGACATGATAAAGATTCACCACCTTTCCTTGCTTCCGCAGGTATCTATCATGCTAGAAAAATTTGGGTCTCAGATTCATCCATGGGCATCACTTCCATGAAATAAAGAGCCTATTACCTTATCCTGCTATCAAGACCCTTAAGAAATTTTAACAAGGCCCTAGTTATACTATGTGATTAAAGCAATGAACAAACAAAATGTTTTTGAACGTCTTTGACAACCGTCTTGCAAGCAAACCGTTAGCAAGTTTTATGTCTTGGTCGAGCATCTTGCAACCCATTATTGTGCTATTAGAAAAATAGAGATATATAAAAAATCACAGCAAACAAAAAACATTAGAAATCTATAATAGGAAACACAGAAATTGAAAATTTTTAAGAACCCTGATGGCAAGACTTGCACGAGGAAGTGCAATGCTGCGCGCGAGAAAGTGCAGGACCCTACACAAGATTATGTTTTTTCATGCGAGAAAGTGCTAATGAAAGAACAACTTCACATGGTACACTGAGAAAGCTCATGTGAGAATCTATACACAGTGAAGTACGGACGTACGACAGAGTGTAGAATTTTTAAAGTTTTTTTGTAATAAATGAGGCTAGAAATCAATTTTCTGCCCCACGGTGGGTGCCAAAATTTTTATGTCTAAATGTTGACCTCTAATTCAGCCATAGACATGACATAGTCATTTTTCAATGATCGAATTACAACAATGAATATGAATTATTCACTTCGCAATATCGATTAAATCGACCTGTCACCTCCTATTTAGGTGGGGGTTTTGAATTACTCTCAGATTCGAGAGCCCAACAACCATAGACCAATCACTAAAATGGAGGATTTTCAAAGCTAAATATGAATGCAACTAAATTTAAGATAGAAATGAGAATGCAAATTAAGCTATAAACTTGAAAGAAATATGAGAATGCAAATTTAATCTAAGAATGAGAATGCAGATTTTAATCTAAGAAGCTTGAAATGCAAGATGAGAATTAAACTAAGAACTTGATAAACAAAATATATTAAAGATGAGAATGCAATTATACTAGAAATGGAAATTATTCTAGATATGCAATGAAAAATTTGAAAGTATGAGAAAATTAAGACAATAATTTGCTATAGTTTTGGTACTCTAAAATTGCCTCTTTCAAATGAGAAAAAGAGGTTCATAATATAGAAGAGCCTGGGAGAAGGATGAAGAGTTTCTTGGAAAGAAACGGAGTTTCTTGGAAAGAAACGGCTGACTCTTCATCTCCTTGGAGGAAGGTGAGACAAATTGGAGGAATTCTTTAATAAAATAAATGAAATATTGCCACATATGGGTGACTCTTTGAATAATTAAATTCAAGTGGGATATTTCATTTAGAGAATTAAAGAATATTAATTCCTTTGATGTGTATTAGCTAAAGGGGGTGGAATTAATTTAATTTAAAGCACTAGGACTTTAGAATTAAATTAATTAATCACAGGGATTTTTAGCCAATAAATGTTGAATATTTAGGAATTAAATATAGTGTACGATTAATGCAAATTTAGGGTTTTTGCATTTGACACCTAGTCAAATAAAGTCAATTAGGAGACATAATTGCCTAGTACAATAGGACTTTAATGATGTAGAAATTGAAGAAATGCACCAAAATTGATTAAAATTGTAAGGTGCCAATTTTGGGGTATTACAGTGGGTGGAGGTGGTGCTCCCATAATGGAAAAAGGAGTGGATTATGTCATTTTGTGTATGACAAGGTTTATGGAACTAGATTGCAATAGGTGAGGAATAGGTGAGGCCACCTAGGATAATTTTAAGTTGGGGTCGATGATTTTTTGGATGAAAATGAGGTAGGTGTCAGTGGGGATGTGTATGGTTTTTGTGGGATTGAAAGGCTGAAGTTGTGGTGAAATGAGAGTACACTCTTGTGCATAGTTTTCCAAGATGGCCAAGCAATTCTCAGCTATAATTTCACTAACCATTTGTGCATGTCCAAGATGACTCATAAATTCTTCCATGGAATTCATGGTGGGTGTTTTGGTTGGATTTGCCTACACATTCTCAATTTATGCTTACGATTATGGATCATACATTACCATTGTGTTGTTAGGATCATTGGGATCAGATGAACTAGTGTTGATATTGGGGTCCATATTCTTTCTCTTCTTGGATCATGTCTCGGCAGACATGAAATGCAAGTCTGAAGATGAAGGAATGAGGATGCAGGTGATGGATGAATGCAAGATGTTCCTAAAGAGAGTAAGGATGAGGACAAGATAGTCCTAGGGAGACCTAAGGATAAATGAAAGGCTAAGGATGAAACTGGATGAACTAAGGATGTTGGGATTGGGATTGATTAGGATGACGGGGATGTCATAAGATCTAAGGATTACCTGGTGCCAAACGGGAATGAGTTGCTTCTCCTGGTGTAGGATCAAATGGATGGGATTGTTGACCTTAGATAGAGTTATGATCTTCAGAAGATGAGATTCTTGTCTGTGTAAGACAAACTTTGGATCAATATGACGAGGCCTACAAAGACAAGTACAATCTACCCTAGACAATACTTAGTTAGAGGGTAAAGATATAAAATGGGTTTCATTTAGGATAAGGATGTGATAAAATAAAAAGGATAAGGCACTAGGTGGATATTTGGATGGATTGGTTGATTTTTGGATTTTGGATTTTTTAGATTTTTTTTTAAAGATTTTTAGATTAAGGATGATGGTTTTGATTTAAATGAGAATACCCTAGAGGATGATACAAATGCTTCTAAAAGATGATCTATGATGCAAGGATGTCAAGACAGTTTCATGAGATTTGAAACAATGTGGTGTGCGATGAGCCAACTAGTCTTCACTTTCAAGGGTAACAAAATGATGATTAATCTAGAAATGTTCTCCAAAGTGCATGATCTTTTGGTTGTAGGTTACTCTATCAAGTTTGTCTTGATACTTGTTCTCTTCTTTGATTGTAGTTATGGTAGGTTGATGATCCTTGAATTTGCATTCAATAACTTTCTTCTCTCGATAAATACATCTGGTTGGTATCTTTTCTTTCTTATGCTTTGTTGTAGCGGTCATATCTCGAAAGGAAGGTGATTGGATTGGGATTATCAATGTTTCTGGACAAATTATTTTGAGAGCACTTTAGGTTCATGGGTGTTTTGAATTTTTTTGATTAATTAGGCTTCTAGTTTGATTTTATCTTGAATGGAAAAGGACCCAATTTAAAGCATGCAAACCAAAAGAAAACATTCACATGTCTTGAAGACAATCTGGTAAGGGACAAAGAAACCTTTTGGGATACATGCAATGGTTACAATGATATTGAATTTTGTTTTGAATTGTGTATGTTTTTTATAGGTTCTTGTTGCAAAGAGTCAAACATAGTTTATACCCTAAGGAGTTGGTTGAGTATGAAAAGCCTCGCTCACAGACTTAGGTACACTTCAAGAGATAATCAGAATACAACCATCACCAAGTATGTAATGGCTCCAATCATGATGCCATATTATCCAACTGCAAACACTCAGGAAGGCATGATATGCAAAATATCTTGGGGATATTACTATCCTCCTTTCTTTTGGATTATCAAACTTTCAGGGGTGAACTAGGTAGCTTCTATTTAATGGATTTTAGTTAGGTTCTCCATTCAAACACACTCTTTGTGTCCGTCCAAGTGTGATTTAGGCATATAGCCCCATAAATCACCTTGGCACAAGTAGTCACGTAAAAATGATTTAGACTGTGAGGCCCTAATGATGTACTAGGTGAGAGATGAGTATAAGCTCAAATGTTATCTGGCTTCCAAGGATTTAACCCCAAAATTCAAATTTGATTAACATGAGTTGGAGTGGTGGGCTAACACCTCATTCTCATGTGGGTCAATCCCAGGATCTTTTCACCTCATCGACAGGCCCATCTAAAGGATGAAATTAAAAAGCATGGATTGGCAATGAGAGGAGTCTAGATTTTTTATTTTCCCTCAAGGGTAAAAGAGCATACTCTCCTATCCAATGTTGTTTTCTCCCAAACACATCAAGCAAACTTGTTAATTTCCAAAGTCCCTATTAAATTATAATGCCAAAGGAGTCTAGGTTTCTAATTGTCTCAAAAGAGATGAGCATAATCCCCTACCACTTGAAAAAACACTACAAGTGGAATTTTTAAAAGATGCCTAGAAAAAGAGTAATGTAGACACAATTTATTTGTGCCTCCTTGGCAACCGGTAAGATAGACAGATTTAGTAGTTTTTCAAGTGATTCTTTAGCAATTGTCCTACAACAAAATGTTAGTAGTTTGAGGTGTTAATGACTTTGGAAAGATTTTTTTGTGAAATGACCTAAAAAACATGTTAGAACCTACAAAATAGATGGTCAAGGACAATATGAAACCAAAACAATTACCAACATCTAAAAATGTCAAGATTTAATCCCTCAAAATTGCTCTTTGTTTCTAATACGAGCAAAAAGAATAAGATATTTTTTGTGAAGAATCATATGAGAATACACATAGACCAGTATGAGAAAAAATCTAATGCAAAGTTCCAGTATGAGAATATGCCATATTCAGTATGAGAATATAGGGGTTGCAATAAGAGCAAACAAAGCCAGAAAGAATGCAGTCAGAAAGAAGACAAAATGTAGATGAGGCCAATATGAGTATTATACACATGTAGTATGAGTATAATTAGTATTTAATATGAGTAAATAGGGCCATAATGAGTTTACTCATACTAAGATTCTCATAGGCTAGTAGGAGGATTGTCAGAGTTTCAAAATTGGGTGATGAAAACCCACCGGGCATGCCAAAATATATATGTGATGAAAATAACCTTTTGGGAGCATGTGTAGACAAGAAAAAATTAGTCCTAATATATCATGCAATCATATAACAAGAAATTCACACACACCACCTTCAATTGAGCCAAAACTAGAGCACCCAAACCCCATTTGATTTGCTCATTTTTTAAGAATGCGGATGTGCTCTCCAAACATAATGAGAGTGTCCCCAATGCAATATTAAGATGATTAAATCCTAAATGCAACCCAAAGCAGACCTCAAATGATGCAAGAAACTAGTATGAAGAACTAGCTTGCAACAAGGGTTCCAATGATGAAAATGATGAAGACCAAGAGCTAGAAATTATATGAAATACAAGTTTGAGACTCTTTAACCATTAAGAATGATATGTGATTGAATTTGAAAGGAAATTACAATTCAAAAAGGAAACTAAGATTCATTATGCATTAAGATTATGCTATGTGATCTAAGAATTAAAAGAAAGAACAAGGAAACCAACATGTTAAAATGCTATGAATTCTAGAACTAAACTACATGATAACAATGCATTAAATGAATTGGTATTTTTTCTCATGGAGAGGCCTCTATTTATAGATTTTTGGAGGGAGAGAGAGGGATTGGATGAGGTGGAACCTATGTGGCATCCACATGGGAGACACATAGGCTAGAGAGGATGACCATTTTGAAAGGTCAGTTTGAGACAAGATGGTCATTTAAGGTTTGAGTGGCTCAAGGTTTCTCACACATGTGTGAGAAAATTAGGTGAAGAGTGTGGGGGACAAAGATCTAAGAGAAATTTGGAGCATTTAAGAAATTTTGGTGGCTTCCTTGGGAAGATTTTCTCACACATGTGTGAGAAACCTATTATATCTAATGAGGTTAGGAATCACTTTTTAAGTGAGGTTAAGGGAGTGATTAGGTGGGAGGGTAGGTCTTTGTATCTCCTCTCTTCCTTCCTACTCATCCCAATACCCCCACACCTCACAACCTTTGTACAATGTCCACCCAAACCATAATAGCTCATCTAGAATCCTCTACTAGGTCTCTACTGCCCTCACATCCCTCTATGACAATGTCAATCTATACTGATATGTGAATGGATGATATCATTTTCCTCGCCCCTCTCCTTGCAATGGTCATACCACTATGATTGTGGTGGACCTTGGATGCTTCCTTTATTATTTATAGACCTGAGGGATTCTCTACAAGCCTTTTCTCTGGTCCCTTTGTGTCCCTTTCTTCAGTGTTATCACTTGAATTATTATCTATATTTTCTTCTTCAACCCTTGTATTATTTCTTGGGATATTCTCTATAACAAGAGGGGTTTTTTCAATGTGAATATCTTCTTCCTAGGGCCCTAAAGGGGTTTCTTCTATACCTATATCTAGAGGTAATGTGCCTTGGTTATCTATTTGGGGTTGAGGAGTAGCTATTGAGGGTACAATTGATCCCAAAGGTCCAGTTTCTCAGATGCAAATGATTTCTCCTTGACCCTTTTATTATCTTTTCTTCTTATCCTTTCTTCCTCTTCCATTCTCTTGATTTCTTCTTGCCTTATCTCTTTTGTGGCTACTTGTGTACGGAGGTGAGCATCCTTGATAATTTTTTCTACTTCTTCTTTTTGAGAGAGCTCATTGGTTCCTAGAGGATATCTTTATTTTGGTCCCAGACTATCTCCTTGGTTATTCTATCCTCCTCAGCTACATGGTGGAGGGTGTTCTATTCGTCGATGGGGAAAATGTCATCGACATTTATTTATGAAATTTTTGGTGGATCCTGTGGGGAATTTTCTATTTCAAGAGAGGGAGTAGAAGGAATTTTATGGACCTGGACCTCTTTTTTAGGTTCTAGGCTCAGGTCCCTTTTTGGGGAAGGCCAACTATATTTTTTCTTCTTCCTCCTTTGGAGGGGTGCTTTGACAATTGTTGCTTCTTCTACATTTTCTTCCTCTAAAAATGGTAGACCAAATGGGGTATCTAAGGAGGGTGTTGGAGCATCTAGAGATTGGGAGGCTACTCAAGTAACCCCAAGACCTAATGTCACCCCGAACCATGCTATCTCTTCGAACTTTGAAGATCACTCCACCTATTCATTAAATTTCCTCATGAGAGGCTTTGATGATAGGTCAGACGATTGGGATGGTTCAAGGACATTTTATTTTCCATGGTTTTTGGATTGCTCCACTACCTTAGTTCTAGAAATGGTGGGTACTTTTTGAATGCATCCAAGAGGATGATCTTCGAACATACTCTTTTAAAATGAGCATGAATTCACTCAATAATGGTCCCAAAAATGACCTCAATGCTCAAAATATCTAGGGTATCCTAGTCCATTAGAGGGAGGCCTAACTTGTCAATTCCAACATCTTTATACTCAGGGTCTTCAAGGGACCCGCTATCATAAAACTTATGCGAGAATGCATGAAGACCGAGATGTTCTATTATTACCTTTGAATTTCTCATTTCATGCATGTATTAGACATAAAATCCATCCTAGCTTTTTTCCCAAAAATCTTTCAGATGTGGGTCATGAGGTTGAGATCCCCAGGGAATTAATTTCTTGAGGTGGCCACACAAATCATATTTGTAGTGCCTAAGTGAAAATTTGGAGAAATTCAAACTAATCAATTCATTCTCTACCTCCTAGACCACTACAAGGGTGTAGGTATATTTTCCACAGGTGATGGGGAAGGTGATGTAGGCAATATTATTTGTAGCCAATAAGGCATGCACCTCAAGAATCTATTTGCAATATTCTAATAAAATTATATTTTCCCCACAATGCTTGGGCAGTAAAAATAGGTTTCCTGTGAACCTGGTGACCTAGATGTATGTGCAATGTGAAAATTGGACAAAATAACATCTCCATATGCTGATCATCACCATTGCATCCAGAGTCAACCTGAATCCTGCATCTTTTGTTAGTGCCTTTACTGTATGAAAAATGATGGCATCATTCACTCTAAAAACAATTTAGAAACGCTTATCCCATTGGATTTGGGGAAAATGATCCCATGAGGTAGAATGTCTCATATCTATGCCAACAACACCAATTGTGTCAAGTTCCCAGATTCTATCGTGCTATTGAGCTAGTGACCACAGAACAAAAGATGTCAGATAAAAGTAGTTATCTCTCTCTTCCTTTCTCATCTGGGCATCCACATGGTTTGAAATAATGGCCGCCCAATCAAAATTATACCAATTGGTAGTCATGCTTTAGAGAAAGTAGTACATCCATGGAGAGAACTCCTAGGCATGAGGCTCTCCAAAAATTTTGCGCAAAAATATGTTCGCTGCTTGAATCAACTCCTTGAAATCAAAGCAAGGGATATCTATTTTCATCTTCTTAAAATATCAGTGGGGGTTCTTCAACCAACTTGTATTTAGGAGGCACCATGCCACCTCTTCCACCCCTATGAATTGTGCTATTGAGGTCACCCAGGTCATTATGATATCATCATTGAAGAATGGGATCTGCCAAGTAGTGGCTATGGTATCATGGTTTAAGGAGGTAGTGGGCACTCTGGAGGATGTGAAAAAAGCTCAAATGACTAAATTGTAGTTTTTGGCCATAAGTAACATTAAATCTTTAGCCTACATGGAGTGAGGGAAACATGCTACCTGGATGATGCTAGAGGTAGCAAGATTAATTGCTAATGGGTCATTGTCTTGCCTTAGTTGATGTACTATTTGTCAGAGGCCTCTCAGTTTGGCCCAAGTGCTGAAAGTGGTGTTAGAGATCTCCTAATGTTGTTTCAATTTGGGACCCTTGAATTTCTTCATCCCTCATGTACTTCATTACCAGTGGGAGTTTTTTTAGAGCCTTTTCTACCTTTGATTTCTTGATTGGAGCTGCAGATGAACTAGGTATTTCTAGACTTCTAGGAGGAGATTCTGTTGTAGCCAATTTTATTGATTATATCTTGTGAGATTGGATGACCATCAAAATGATATACATGATATAAAGAAATGATACAAATTTTAGGCCCTGGAACTTTGGGGACTTCCTATTTCATTACTTGGCAAGATGAAACACTATTTATCAATAAGGGATACCGATGGGAGTGTTTTCTCTATGAACAAACTGCGAGACACATAATACATGACCAAAAAGGGTTGAAGTCCAAAGATTGTAACTTTGGTGATCTCTTATTTTAAATACACATGTAGGGGATATAAAAACACTTAGGGACTAAAAATCTTGAAATAACAAAAAGTACAATGGATAGTTGATGTGACATTCACTTAATGATAGGTCATTTCCCAAGCTGGACACGTGTACATACACATGCGAAAAGTCATGAAATTCAATTTTATAGCTAGCATGACAAAATTAAATTAATGGCCAAGTCAAAAAAAATTAAATGTTCACTCATGGGAACTGGGGATGCCATTAAGATGGACATTAAAAAGATGACGGTCAACTTGAAAACTAGCCATTCTGGCCTCATGGACTTGACCTTGTGACCAAGGTGAGTTTTGTGACTCAACAAGACTTTCCCCTTAGTAATAAAACACAAGTTGCAATGACTCGGCATGGATTCCATAGACTGGTTATTACTAATACCTAGTCTGATGGACCTCACAAAGAATTTAAATTGAAGCTGATTTACACACACTTGAATGCTACACCCTACACACTACCTAATTTTACAAGGATAAAACTTGTGCGCAAAGATATTTATAGAGGGCACTCAAAGGATACTTATGCTAATTATAGAAATTTACAAATAATCTTACATAATTTACAACTATTTAGATTAATCTACACTAATTTACACTATAGACAACATGCTGGACTAGCTATGAAAAGTAGAAATGACACAAAAACTGACCCAAGTCCAAAATCTACATACTAGACCTATTTACAGGGTGGAGCTTTAGGTGACACAAATGAAGGGGAGGAAAAATAAAACATAAAACTAGAGATTGAAAGGAAAAAATAAAGAAAAAATACAATGAGAACCTACTTGAAACAATGGAACACTTGAGACTGAAAGGAGGGCTTACCCACTATCTTCTCAATGCCTAAATTACTCAAGTTAGATGTGGAAGCACGAACACTAGTACTTGCACAATTCACTTTTTGAAATCTTGGGCTTAAGGAATTCTTCGCACCTCATAGTTAATCACTTAGAAAGTAATTTTCTTAGGGTAAATGTAAAGATGAGGGGATAAAAGACTTTTATAATACCTAAAGAAGAACATTAATTTCCAATTGGAATACCACAAGTGGGAAAGTCCTAAATTATGGACCTTGAGACACCTAGGACTTGCTTCTTCAAGAAAAGATAGAAATGACAAAGCTAGAAACCTTGAAGTCTAGAATTATTAGAAATGGAAAAGAAGACACTCTGAGATCCTAGATCTTAGAGAAAAACAAAACCAAAAATGACCAAGTACAAACAAAACAAAGACAAAATAAAAATGGGGACCCAACATTTTGCCACACAAAATGTAGGGATGGGTATGCAGGGCATAACATGAGGTTGTAAAACTTAGGAGTAATAATATTCACAAAGGCTTGGTGGCTTATAGAGAGAGTTTATGAAAATGATGATAAGGTTGATATGAGAGTAGCACAAGTCAAAGAGAAGGATGTGGAGGAAATCAACTTAGGAATGGAAAATTCCCTTAAAAAAGTATATATTAGGAAGAAGCTTTCCCCTAAAATAAGATAAAATTTTATAGCATTATTGAGGAAGTATAGACATGTGTGTATTTTATCTTATGATGACCTTAAGGATTACAAAGAGGATTTGTTCTAGCATAAGATCCCTCTTATGATAGATGCTAAACCCTTTATAAAAAGGAAAATACCAATAAATTCTACTCTCGCACCTAAAATTTAGGAAGAAATCATGAAGTTAAAAGATGGAGGAATAATAAAAAACATAAGGTATTCCACTTGGGTTTCAAAATTTGTACCAATAAGGAATAAGAATGGTGATATATGGCTTTGTGTAGACTTTATAAATTTTAGTGTTTCATCATTAAAATATAACTATGCGCTCCCAAATATGGAAGCTTCATTTCAAAAGGTTAATTGATGTGAAATCCTATCCATAATGTTTGATTTTTTAGGATATAACCTACTCAAAGTCAAGGAATCAGAGAAATACAAGATAACCTTCACCACACTATGGGGAAGGTATGTATATGTAATAATGTCATTTGGATTAAAAAATGATGGAGAAAACTTTTAGTGGGCTATGGATGTGATATTTACTAAGATGATAGATGTTATTATGGTGATTTATTAGGATGATCTCGTGACATACTCCAAAAAAGTAGAAGATCACTGTAATCATTTCAAAAAAAAAATCCTAAAATCTCTTGAATATGGAATATCCTTGAATCCAAAAAAAATGTCTTTTTATATTACATAAGGGAAGTTATTGGGACATATAGTCTCCAAGGAAGGAGTAATAATTGACCCTAAAAGAGTTTTTGCTATTGATAGGATCTCCATTTCTGAAATAGTAAAGGCTAATCAATATTTATTTGGATAGATTTGTAGGAAATATGAAACAAGAAACTAAGGGGGGGAGATGAATTAGTTTCTTCCAAAAACAATTAAACCTTCAAAACCTTAAGAACTTAAGAAATGAAACCCTTATTTACTTAAACCCTTAATACTAATTTGTAGAATGTAAAGCATGTAAACTCAAATATAGAGAAATACCTTGTTATAAGTATAGAATTATTACAATATAGAGAATGCACATGCATTCATGCACACTACCTAGAATTAACTACTCAATTAGCCTTGGACACCCACCCTAAGGAATTCTCACTAACTTACAACCATAATTCAAATATTGATCTAAGAATTCATGATCTGTATGATAGCATCTTCCTATGCCTTGGTTAGGTTCTTTTTAGTACATTCAAATCTCTTGTTGCAATTCTCTTTGCCACATCCAAATGAGAAATTCAACCCTTAGTAGATCTATAAAAGTGCTTCACTAGAAACCCATTGCATCTGTAATCCTCCAAAAACTGATGCATACACATGACAACTAAAATAAAACCCTAATTCACAATATTTATCAAGAAATAGGTTAGAAAAACCCAATCTTCAAAAAATCATCTTAGAACCAAAATCAACCATTAGGATCACTGTACAGTTCTAAATATTCCTTAGATATATTAATAACACCTTGATATCATCACCATAACCCTAAAAAATTTAACTGATCTCACATAAATCATTTTATCAACTTTTCTTTACATTTCGACTAAGAACTCAAAAACATAAATTAAATCCATTGAACTTGGTCACCTTGATCAATGTAATATGCCAACTCATTAGGAAAATATTATTAGATCATTGTAAGGCATCATGAAGCTCAAATAAATAATCATATCTGTCACTCCAATTAGATTTGTTAGCTCCTTATGGTAAACTTCAAGAACATTGTTATCCTCAACTGAAATACTTGTAAATGCCTTATGAACCTTCAAAATCACAAAGTTTTTGAATGGTAGATACATTGAAAATTCCTTAACACATTCTCTATTACACAACCAAAGACCTGACCTTGAGCACATGCATAAAACCAATCTGTATAACTTTGTGACATTGTAATACTGACAATCAACAAATAACCAATCTTCAACTGTGACACCATAAATTGATCAAATCATCATGCTAGAAAATAAAAGTTTACATGAACCATGCATATAAAATCTACATCATACCATGAGTTACGTGACTCCTCATATTTAGTAACCTTCCTTCTCCATTCATGTGAATATATTGTGTTAATGGAAAAACTACATACCCGACATAGAAATTATATAATAGATATCAAAACATCCAAACATCATACTTAAGAATCCAAAAAACATAGTAGACATCCATATATCATAGTAGACATGTTGACATAAATGACAACATATCCAAATTGCCAAAAATCTCACCCTTTGGCATTGATGGAAACATGTGATGGGAGAAACAATAATGTAATCAGTAACCAACAATACTACTAATAGTACCCATAATATCTTTTGAAGTCTCTCTAATAGTTCTCTATTTTCTCACCTCCTTTCTAACTCTTCTCCCTCTATGAACAAGCTATTTTTGGTTCCAATTTTATTATATACTCTTCTCTCCATCAGTTTCTTCCCCTTGGATGTACACTACTCTTCTTGACTAGCACTTGGTATTTATACCTATTATTGTGTTGGAATTTTATGTAGGTGATATGTGTTTTGGTCACATTATTGTATTTTGGTGTTGTAATTTATGACAACATGATCTAGTGATGATAGGAGATCATATTTACCAATAGTGTTGAAGGATCAAATTGGAAAATCAAGTAAGTGTCCAATCAATCAGTAGGAAGATAGTATAAAAGGTACATGTGTCTATATATAGAGTTGGAAATTGAGTTAAGATGTGAAATCATGCATACATTATCTACAAAAGCATATTTTAATACATATATGATTGCATCAGTTAGTTTCAAGAATTCAATAAGTTATTGAGGATTGAAGCGACACTCATAGTAAGAATAGAGTAATGGTTGATATAGTTAGTTAGATCAGTGTAGTGGTCAAATGTAAGTGATGGGACACCATGTTTTCAAGATTAGATGCTTTGGGCTGATATCAAGGTTGCTGACTTTTTCTTTTAGCGCATTTTCTCATATGTTTTAGTTGAATTTTAGTGTCGACTTATAAAATGTTTTAGGTTTCTAGCACCAACTTAAGAAAAGTATATAAGTGGTTATGAAAATTGTTAAGTGTGTTGTTGCGGTGGTATGTGGTGATCGACATGGATTGTTGAAGGTAGTATAGAGGTAGTAAATTTTTCAGATGAACACTAGTCAGTTCCACAAAAGGAATGAATAACTTGGTTAATGACTCAACTTGTGGATTGGACATACTCTCCAAGTAGTTATGTATTTGATTATGAAGACACATTTAAGTTATCAATCCAAGGACATATACTTGAAATGGTGCAACAAGGTATGCACACTACGTACCCACTAAAGCCATTTTAACTTAAAGTTTTAGAAAGGAATTCTTTAAAGGAAATAACTTAAATAATTGTAAAATGGAATGATTTAATTGAAAAACACACACAACTTTGAAATAAAACAAAGCTGGGTTTTTATCAAAGAAGAACTACTTTTTCTATAGTGGCTGTACGAACAATTATAAGGAATGGGATTCCTATTAGTTGTAGGAACAGTCCAACACCAAAGCTCAAAGTATTAACTACTAAAAAATTAAACTAAATTTAACTGGGATTACTTACTAAGTGGCCCCCCTCCAAAAGTATCCTGAATTTAGTTACTCAAAATAGATTTGAACTTTGACAATGCTATTAGGTGCACTAATGATGATGAAATTGCATCAATTAACTTTGACAATGCTATAGGATTGATTTGGATTAGGATGATGAAAATGAGGCATCAATGAACTTTGACAATATGCTCAAATTGGATTGATGAGAGAGACTTGATTAGGCATCAATGAACTTGGAAAATGTCTATGACTAATGATAACAAGGCATCAATGAACTTGGACAATGCATTCAAATTGATAATGATTGAATTGATAAGGACAAGATTAAAAAGGATTTGAAAAGATTGGACTGATTTTAAAGTGATTTGATTACACATTGATGATCTTTGACAATGCCCTAGAATTGATTTGAGATTGATAAAATGTGATAGAGATGATCTTAGACTAATTAGGACCAAGTCAACATGATTTAGGAAGGTTTGACATGATTTAGGATCATTTTAGGAATATTTAGGAATGGTTTAGGAATGATTAGGAGTGATTAGGATCAATTTAGGAATGATTAGGAATGTTTAGGATCAGTTTAGGAATGATTAAGAATGATCCAATGATGATTCGGTCTTGATTGATTCAACCAAAGAGATCAAGGTTATGATTGCAAGATGCAAGAAATGTTAGTAACTGATCAGATGAGAATTGACACAAGATAAAAGACATGTTAAAAGGGGACACATAGTTGTGAACCATTTTTAGGTGTCTACAGTATCATTATATTCATCAAAGTGTGGTTACAACATGATAGTAATATGATTACAAGTTAGCGTGCACATTTTTTTTATATTTATGACCACTTTAGAATAACATTCATTTAATGACATATAAGATTAATATATATAGATTACATATTAGCTTCATATAAACAAAAAAATATATTTATAGGTTCATGACCATAGGTAAATAAGTTTATGAAAGCACCATGAAAATAATCAACAACTAGGTGTTAAACCCCATAATAATGACAATAGATATATAAAAAATCCTATAAAAAATGAGCCATTATTTGGACTCATCACTCCTCCCAACCTAATGGATTTATTTTCCTCCAATAGGTGGAACCTAATTTATATGTCTTTCTAGCATCCTGAAATCTTTGAGTGTTGCTTTTCCCTCACTTTTTGCTCTTAGTTTCTAATAAAATATATTTTTTTAAAACAATATATCCCACCTAGATTTCTTTTCTTGTTCACTATAGGAGTAAATTTATATTTAGTTTGGAATAGGACACAAAATAATTAGTGTCTGAAATCTTAAAGGGAGCCATTAATTTTCCTTTGTTCTCTCCAACTAAACATACTTTGGTTCCCTCCTAATAATGGTTGCATAAAAATTCTACAAGGAATGGGGTTTGGCTTGCTTTAGATCATTAGATAAACCATTCATTTTTGTGTCAAATATCCCTATTCTAACCCTCCTAATGTTGCATTCACCTGTTCAAATTCCTAAAAATCTTATACTCTCCCAGCTAGGATATGTTGTTTGAATTTAACTTTGTACATAACTCTATGCCAAGTATAGAAAATTTCTATAGGTTTACTTTATTCTTCCCTTAAAGGTAAAGGGTTATGGATCTCCCTATCTCTATGTTATATGAATTTTTTCCCCCAAATATTTTTATTTTGAATCCAAGACATTATTTCCTTAAATAAATATCTCAAATATACATAAATGGGTTTCACTCATGATCGTCAGGAAAAGCATAGTTGTACAAGTATAATTCACAGAGTAAGTTTTTAGTTTCTATTGGGGAAGACACGTAAGCTTGGAATAACTCTTGTGGAGTCTCTATAAAAGGTTTTAAGCAAGAGACTAATCTTGAAAATTGAAAAGAAAGACTAAGATCCTTGAGATGAAGTGCATATATCCTTGGGGGACTTCTACATTCTAAAATTTGTGGCACTAAGGTCATAACATTGCTTACCTTATCTATTCATGCAACAATTTTTTCATTATTCTCCTCAATCTCCTTTTATTTATCTATAATCACTTCATGTAGTCTGTGCTTCTCTTTATTCCAATCTTCTTCCTTATCCTTCATATATTTCCATAAATCTAGGGCTATTGATGTCCATGTAAAAGTAGTAGTTCAGTGAATACCTACTGGTAATTTCCTTTGTTTTGGTTATCCACATGCCACTTGCTTAGATGTTGAAATGAGCCTTGCTAATCCTAAATTCTCTTGTTCTAGGATTCCTTCCATCAAAAGGCCCTCTTCTTCCTAGGGAAATTCCCTTTCTTGAGATATATGTTCATCCCCATATTTAGATTCTTGTGTAGGCATAAATTCCCTATCCTGATACTCAGATGACGAGGTAAATTGGCACTTATCCTAGGAGGTCTATTATGGATTATCCTTTCTTCACTAGGAGTGGTATGAATAGATGCTGAGTATTCAATTTTGATTTTCATGCTAGGTGTGGTAGATTTTTTTTATTTACTAAGTTTACCCCTGAGCCTATGACTCTTCTTTTGGGGTGTTTTCTATGTAGGTTTTTATATCTTATACTTTTCAGTAGTTTTTTTCTATGCTCAATGGCTAAAGGAGGTTCTTCATCCATATTTTTCCATTTTCTAGGGCTAGGGATTTCCTTTAAAAATTTCTATATTTTAGCGTTTCCCTTTTCATCCTTAGTCTTTATCATTTTTCCTTTTTCCCTTTCTATTGCTACCCTAGTGTGAACTGTTGATTTATGGGAAAAATCCTCATTAGGGTTTGAAGAGGAAGTATTTACATCTTTGTGAAAAGATTCAAGTGAACTTGTTTTGGTTGGAGGGTTTCTACTATAAACTACCCTACAAGTTGAAGCCCCAGGAGTGAATTTTGTAACTTCTACCTCCCCACTAACCCTAAGAGTCAAGGGTTGACCTCTAAGATGTACATTCTCCACTATGAACTTTATAATTTTAAAAAAATCATCCCATGACATATGAGACATGTTTTTTAAAGACCTTTCAATAAGAAACTTAATTAAATAGTGATGAGAACTAGATTTTTCCCTTCCTTTCAACATCTCAACAGTCATGATTGCTAGCACATTATATAGCACATTGGGGACATTTATTCTTCTTTCATGTCACATGTGGCTCAGAAGCTTGAAGTATACAAAGTTTAGACATGATTGTGGACCCTCATAGGTAATGTATTTAATAATATAAACTAAAACATGTGCCAATTCTTTTGGTAAATAAATCCTCCTTCTGTATTTATCTACTTCAAGTGGAGGATCCCCAGGTCTTTTAAACTCTTTTCTATATATTCTAGCATCTTTACTTTTAGGGTAGGGATCTTCTACAATATGAAACCCTAAAACTTCATCAATACTCTCCTACATGGTAGTAGCCTTCAAACCATTCACCATTGTCACACCATTGTTAAATTTCTAAGAATATTCCATAGAAATTTGATTACTAAACGCATTCAACTTAAAAAAGTAGTTTAACCAACCATAATTCTTGAATTCTAGCTCACAACGTGCATTCTATAGGTTTATTTGATGAACTATTGGTTAAACTTCTCACTGGTAGACCACCCATGTTTCTAGTCACACCCTTTGAAATACCTCCACTTTGCATTTTTTTAGCTACAAACTCACCTAATTCCTCTCTTAATATCATATATCCTTCTCATATTCCTAACACCAATGTCATATAACCTTTCTATTTACCCCCTTTTAGTGGAATTCATGAAAAATTATTAAATAATGAGGAATACATTAAATAGGGATTTCATATTTTAAAACTTTAACATGTTGGCACATAAAACATAGGTATGCATAATGATGCATTTATGACTCATGGGCACACACTCCCCCCAATGTATATGGAAGCATGTGTCCATACATCCCTAGCTATGAGGAAACTAGAATGCACCCACACTTTGTATACAATGTTATTTTTTTAAAGTCAATTTTATTTACACTATACTATGGTGTATTTTGGTTGCACCATAGACAACACCATGTCAAATCATTAGAAAAAGATATGCTATGTGATATATCAACATTAAAATTATTTAATAAATTCATCTAAAGTAATGAATACAATTATGGGAATCACCTTTGTTCTCATCTAATATCTGACCAACTATTTGCAGAGCTCAAGTAATTGAGAAGAAAACCAATGGGGAAGATCTTAAAAGAGTGAGATCTTTCCTATTATATGAGAAATATTTTGTAAGTTCAGTAAATGTCTATCACCATTCAATATTTTAAGGAATGTGAACTGTATTTTTGAGGTGGTAAGGCTATAAATCGTGCTTCCTAGTTTGAATATTTGCAATAGGCTATTTATCCTTTAATTGAGGAGGTTGAGGATGGACTTCATATAGAAGATAAGTGTTTTCAAGTATTGGATGACATGGCTTAAAAATTCAACTACAAGAAACATACAAAGATTAGAAAATGAAGCATCGTGATGCAAATATAGTAATTACAATTATATTATAAGGGTTGTTGGTATTTATACTTGAATATTAGAATGCTTGAGTGTGGTTAAATTTTTTTTTTTATAGTTTTCAAATTGTTCCAATACCTGAAGATACAACTATGATTATCTTGAATCAAGGTGATACAAATTGGGTTATGGGTGTAGGTATTGAAGATGAGGTGTTGGAGCCTCTTATATCTCCATGGGAAGAACTATAAAATTTTTGTCATAATGGGAAAGCTACTAAGAGTATTGCATTATGGAATTTTTAGATTCTATAACTACCCATGGTAAAAATTGGCATGGATCACTTGCCTGGATGATTCACTAAAAGAACTAGCATTGTCACCATAGTTTTCTTGTATACTGGCCAAGCAGTTTAACTTCAGGACAAGACTGGCAGTAAAAAATTCTATTAGGATATAGATTAATAGTGGTAGAATAAAATATTTGTTAGTTCCTTAATATTTTTTTATTCCTTAAATATAAAAGGAATTATAAAGCCATAAAAAAGGGGGGTTTTGGTTCTAGTAATTCTCTTCAGCTTGTCACTGAGATAGTCTTTAGTTTTAGGTTGCTGAAGATGAATGTAATTATGAGATAGTGTAATCTCTTGAGAAGTGTTAACCATTTTGTGCAATTATAAATGTTAACGTCATGAATTCTTCTCCATCTTTGTACATTATAAATCATATGAATTCAATACATTAAAGATGGTTGACTTTATCTCTGTAATTTTCTTATGGGTGTGTTATTGGTTCATGGGTTTCTCGCAAGGATAGAGTTAAATTTATTTGTGTAGATAACAATTATTTTTAGTGTATGAATGGATTATTGAAGTATAAATTTGTGATAACATAATTTTTCTTATTAATGTTAAGCATTAATATCTTTAAAACCCACTGGTTAAGTTTCATTTGTTCATAGTATCTTTGTCATGGGTTTAATTTCACTTTGTAGCCTTTAGTGTCCCAAAACAACATATGGGATTTTTTTGATATTTCATGTAGCTTTTAAAAAGGTATTACAAAGTGTCCTTTGTTTGTGCATAAGGTTAGGTGTTGAACAATTAAATCCCCAAAGCTAGTTAGATAGGGATAGTAGGCCTAGTTTCCATGTATCAAGTATGAATAAAACTTGTCAAGTGGTCTTGTAGGGTCTTTGATTGTGTTGATGAGGGTACAAGGAAGTCCTTAAGAAAACAATTATCTTTTGAGGAGAAGCATGTAATGTTAGGCACAAGATTTGATTTAGGATCCTTTGTCAGGATGTATAATGGGAACAATGATAGAAACCCATTTGAGGAGTCACCTTTGAGACTTTTTTGAGTTTCTTATTGTGTCCTTTTCTTCTAAATAAGTCCTTTGCATCAGAGATGGAAGAGAATAAAAAGGAAATGTTAGAGTGATTTTACAATAATTGGGAGGTGGGGGGGGGGTGAATCAATTATCCTCAGGTCCAGATGTACTAATTCAACTTTCAAACTCTTCAACAAACTTAGATCTATTCACCAATTCACTTGGTATCTATAGAATAAATTAGTAACATAAAACTTGCAGTCTACTATCCAAAAGTAATCAACTTGCATAATATAAAACTTTCAACAACATTCACATAAAATAAAATTCACAGAAGTATAACACCAGGATTTAATGTGAAAAACCAATATAGGAAAAACCATGAGTAACATGCAACTAATTTTCACTCTTCTGAAGTGAGCTCTGTGAGAAGCCAAACCTGTTAAAGGTTTACAATACACACTATTAGGTGTGACCCTATTAAATGATTTAATGACCCTGTTAAGAGTGGCCTGGTTAGAGGGCTTAAGAACATTCCATCAGAATGTCACCTTGATTAAAGGATTTACAAAATGACTATCAAGTCAACCTTGATTAAAGCATTTTAACTAATACAATGGTTAGAAAGTAATAGTAGGTTCTGATCTGAAATATACAACTCACTTCGTAAATACAAATCCAAAAAGCTCATATGCCAATTTAGTGACTAACCTTCATTTCCATCTCTATCTCTGATCTGCTAAAAAATCTCTTCAAGTAATCACCTCAACTCTATTTAGCTCTTCATAGCTCTTCTTTATCCTTCTGCTTAGGTTTGTCAGTCAATAACATCAACCTCTTCCACCATACACATAACCTCACAATTAGGTCATCCTTATACCTCCTTGATTAGGTAGATTAATATTTTTCCACTTAATCTCTTCCGTAGATCTTAGGTTTAGGTCAGATTTATCAAATCCTTCCATCATTTTTTTCTCCTCCTTTTCCTTCTAAATAATTCTCCAAACTTCTCCTTGAATCCATACGAAAATGTTTTACCATTAGTTAAATGCTCCATATTATTTATTTATAATGTCAACACATTTTACATATCCCAATAATTCAATTATGTCAGCTGGGATTCTCAATTCCTTTTCAAACTGTAAATTACTAACACTCGGTCAATACTGTGTTCATCTCCTTGGTCATCACTAAAAATTTTCTTCTTGACAAAAACTGTCTTTGCTCGATTAATTATTTGCTACTTGGCAATTACTGATGCTCGATCGACACTGAAATTGCTTGGCTTATACATGTGCTCAGTCGATACTAGCATCACTTGACTTAAACTAATTTTCTTCTCTTTTTCTCGGTTAAGGCTATGTTTTAAATCTATTGAATTCTTCACTTAGTGTTAAAGATAAAGAACACATTACCTTGCCAATGTACCAACTAATCAAGTACCCATTGTAGTATCACATACCCCAACCTTTCCTTAGGTCCTCTTGTTATATCCTCTTTTCAAATCCTCTTCATTAGTCAAAAGATATGGTACTCTACTAGATAGCAACTATCTTGCTATTTAAGGTTTGACATCAATGACAATATAACAATTGTTTTAATTGTAGTTTCCAACAATCTCCCTCTTTGGAATTGATGGAAACACCATATGTTCTACCATAGAATCCAAAAAGTATGCAATGAAGAAACTTCTATCAACTCTCTCTGTGTATCAGATTTTCATTAATATCCTTAGCTTTATTTTGATTCTCATCCAAGTATCAGATCCCCCTTGGATAGATTTTTCTTTGTCTGTTCATTAGTTTATTGAATCTCTCCCTCTTTCTTATTCATTCTCTCCCTATTTTCTTTTCTCTCAGGTTTACTAAATCTCTCCCTCTTTGACAACAATGCCAAAGACATTCACCTTCACCATGTAGATATCTTCATGTCATTTCTCTAAATTTTATTTCTCCCTTTGCCATCTTTCTTATGACTAATCAACATCTTTTGCTTTACTTTTCACAACTCTAGGCAACTCCTAAAGTGTGACCTCCTTTGCATCAATTTGTTAGATATTCTAATTTGTACATTTGATGAAATAATCCTATATGTTACTAGGTAGCCCCAGTTAAGGGAATCACCCCTAATTTACCTCTTAGGTATTCATGAGCATCTTTAGGTAATGCTTTTGTGAATATATCTGCTAACTGTTCCTTTGTATTCAAATATTCTAGTCTCACTTCCTTGTCTTGAACTAGCTCTCTCAAGTAATGATATTTGATAGAAATATGCTTAGTCTTAGTGTCCATTACATGATTCTTTGATATATTGATAGCACTTGTGTTATCATAGAAAATAAAACTTGCCTCAGTGATTTCCTCCTTCATACCTTCTAACAACTGCTTAATCCACACTAAATTTGAACAATTCATTGCTACTGCTACATATTCAGCTTCTATTGTAGATTAGGAAATGTAGTTCTATTTCTTGCTTGTCCAAGAAACTAATCTCTTTCCTATAAAGAATGTGCCACCACTTGTGCTCTTTCTATCATCCACATTTCCTTCCCAATCTACATCAGTATAAACTTTCAGTTCAAATTTTTCATTCTTCTTGTAATACAATCCATAGTCCTCTGTTTCTTTTAGCTATCTCAATATTCTCTTCACTTCCATCATGTGATTTTCTGTAGGATTTGTAGAAAATATTACAACAATCCCAACTGCTAGGGCAATATCTGGTCTATTATGGATAATATATTGTAGCTTTCCAATCATAAAACTATACAAGGTTTGATTCACTTTAGCTGATTCATCAGTCTTTGATAGTTTTTTTCTAGCAGCCATGGGTGTACTTACTGGTCTAGAATCTTCCATGCCAAAAAATTTCAGTATCTCCTTGACATACTTAGGTTGTGTAATATAGATACCTTTCTTCATCTGATAAACTTTCAAACCAACAAAGAATTTGATCTCACCAAACATAGACATTTCAAATTCAATTTGCATCTCATTTGAAAATGTTTGACATAGGGAATCTTGTCCTCTAAATATGATATCGTCAACAAAAATTTTAGCTAAGAACATCCCTTTACCTTTTTTAGTCTTCAAATACAAATTGTTGTTATCATTTGTCCTTACAAATCTAATCTTTAACAAATAGTTGTGCATTCTCTCATACCATGCTCTGGGGGCTTGTTTCAATCCATATAGTACCTTATGTAGTTTACAAACCATGTTCTTCTTTCTTGGGTCAACAAATCTTTCTAGCTATCATAGGTGCAACAATTGGTACATAAGAATTTTCCACATAGTATATTGTTGAATCACCAATACTGACTAAGTACAATTTCATCAAGCTCTACCATGCAGGGAAGTTCTCCTTGTTCAACTTTGGTACCTCCTCTTTGTACAAAATGACTGTTAGGTCAACCTTGATTAAAGGATTTTAACCGATACAATGGTTAGAAAGTAATAGTAGGTTCTGATCTTAAATATACAACTCACTTTGCAAATACATATCCAATAACCTCATATACTAATTTACTGATTGACCTTCATTTCCATGTCCATCTTTAATTTGCTCAGAAATCTCTTCAAGAAATCACCTCAACTCTTTTAGCTCTTCACAACTCTTCTTTAGCCTTCTTCTTAGGTTCATCAGTTAATAACATCAACCTCTTCCACCATACACATAACCTCACAATTAGGTCATGCTTATACCTCCTTGATTAGGTAGATTAATCTTTTTCCACTTAATCTCTTCTATAGATCTTAGGTTTAGGTCATATTCATCAAATCCTTCCATCATTTTGTTCTCCTCCTTTTCCTTCTAAATACTTCAAAAAAATCCTCCATGAATCCATAAGAAAATGGTTTACCATGCATTAAATGGTCCACATCATTCATTAATAATGTCAACACATTTTACATATCCCAAGAATTCAACTATGTCAGTTGGGATTCTCAATTCCTTTACAAACTATAAATTATTGACACTTGGTCAATACTATGTTCATCTCCTTGATCATCACTGGATAACTCGGTCATCGCTAAAACATTTCCTCTCATTAAACACTATCTTGTCTCAGTTAATTCTCTACTACTCAACAATTACTTATGCTTGGCCAACACTGAATTTTCTTGGCTTATATTGGCGCTCGGTCGATTCTAGCATCACTCAGCTTAAACTAAATTTCTTCTCTTTTTCTCGGCTAAGCCTATGCTTTAAATCTATTGAATTATTCACGTAGTATTAAAGATAAAAAACACATTAGCTTATCAATGTGCCAACTAATCAAGTACCCATTGTAGTATCACATAACTCAACCTTTCCTTAGGTCCTCTTGTTATCTCCTCTTTTCAAATCCTTTTCATCAATCAAAAGATATGGTACTCTACTAGATAGCAACTGTCTCAATAGTTAAGGTTTGACATCAATGACAATATAACAATTGTTTCAATTTTAGTTTCCAATAGGAAAGTGATCACTTGAAATATCAAGTGGAATAGTATAAGACTACAAGGTATGACATGGGTGATTTCATGAAATAATGGGATAATTGAGTGGGATCTAGGGCTAACAGATAAACACTTTAGGACTCATCCTACACATCAATAAACAATCAATAGAAGAAATGAAGATTGACATATTAACTCAACAATATCCAAATAAATTATTGAAATTCAACAATTGATATCTTATTCTCTATCCAGATTACAAAGTTGGTCCAGTTTTTTCTTTGTATCATTTCCTTTTTCAATTGCCTTGGATGTTAGCCATATTTCTAATCCTATCAAAACATGGCACATGGACTAGTTAAACTAATTAATATACAATCATTTACTTTTTCCTAAGAAATAAAAAATATATATCTCATTTAACACATTAAATATACTTACAAATGTATAGATCAAGGCTTGTAAACCTTTTTGGCCACTATGATGTGTGGCATGAAGTTTGGAAAGCCTAGCCTTGGCCTTATCCTAAAACATATACTAATTCAATTTGACTATGTAAAAATAAAATTGAGGAACCATTTAATAAATTTGATATAATCTTAAGAGAAAATTCAAATACCTGTAAACTCTCTTCACCTGACTTCCTCTGTGCCTCAGACTTATCATATGCTTTTACCAGCTCTTTCCATACTTTCACACTTACATTAATTGGCCTTTTTTAGACCCTTAGCTCGAGAGGGATTTTTTTAGCTTCTTTATTTGGTTGCACCAAAATTGCTTATATTTTTGAGACATTCAAAACTTTATCTTCTTTATAGACCAACTTGTGCAAATCTAGTCTTCGTGTCAAGGATAACTACTTTTTGTAATTGCTTGGGTATCTTTGAGAATGGAAAATGTAGATGGTATTTTAACCATTGAAGGCATGATTCCTTCAACCTATCCACAAATATTTTTTCACTATCTATCATTCAGACTTCCCCTAAAACTACATCGTATTCCATCTTGGTATCGTAGCTACCATTGTAAGATGAAATGCATAGCGTGCTAGAAGAAATTTGTGTCCCAAGAGTGGTTGCGACTATGGGTGTGAACTTTTGAAATTGAAAATCTATAACAACTCAATAAACCATTAGATTCATTGGTTAGTCCATTAAATAAAACAACTAACAATCAAATCCAATTAAGAGCAATTTATTGCTTCCTAATCACAACGAGTATGATATAATTATGAATTTTACTCTTAGAATTGGAAATAGATAAGTGACAAGCCATTATGAGATGGAAGATTCAATGAAATATAACTAAATGAATGCATTTATGATGAAAACTATGAGATTGATCCTAATTTTAGTACAATTGAGAAAGATGCAAGCTAAGATCTATATAAATTAACAAGCTACATGATGAATTAACGATGAATTCTGATCTAAGATAATAAATCATCACTAAGAATGCTCTCAAAATGAAATTTCTAAGATCTAGAATTTGTTACAAGTAGTGGTTGCCATTGCACCAAAAGATTGACTTGTTAATGCCTAATACAACCACTAGACTTATAGAAGATATAGGAGGCAATTAAGCCATGTCACGAATCTTGAGGCGAGCACTGACCATTTTGCCAACAATCTCCCCCTCAGCATTACCTGAGGGGATTCAAACTCGTGACCAAGCTCTAATACCACTTGTTACAAGTAGTGGTTGTCGTTGCACCAAAAGATCAACCTGTTAATGCCTGATACAACCACTAGACTTATAGAAGACATAGGAGGTGGTTAAGCCATGTCACGAATCCTAAGGGGAGCGCTGACCATTTTTCCAACAGAATTATTTTGACATAATCTCCTTACAAATGATCTAGATGATCAAATAAGCTTGATTGAGCTTATTTTATAGATCTGGATTTGAATTGGAGGGGTGAGATCAATCCATGATGGATGATGGAGATTGCAAGTTGAGTGATCCATGTGATGCTATCCCATTGGTTTGATTTGAGATGTTTTCCTTTTGTGGTTGAGCTGTATATTAGGAGATTTATTTAATTCACTTAATTAATAACTCTATCCAAGGTATTTTTGAGTTTGATGTAATTAACTTGGCTAGGATTAATTAATGAATTAATATTTTTTTAATGATTTATCATTGACATTTGATTATTGATGAATTATTTAATTAAACTGATACAACTTAATTACATAAGTGTGATTGAAATTGAATTGATTTGATAACCTTAATTAAGGTTTGATCGCTTGACTAAGATTTTAGGGCGATTAGGCCTTTTGATGAGACTAGACCAATTTACATGATCACATTTTCCCCTCATTGAATTAATGTGTGAGTGCACATTAATTTAAAAAATGTCTAATGTCTGATGCTGATCTAATTCTGATTGGGAGAACAATTTGATATCAATCATGATGAAACTTTTCACAACTTACTGATGTCGGATATAAAAGATGAACTTGACGTGATGTTTGATGATAGATCAAGATTAGAATAACCAATTTGATGTGATGCGATGAAACTAATTATCTATCTGATATTGAAACTAATGATGTTGATGATTACAAATAACCAATTTGATGTGATGAAATTGATTACCATTAGAAGGATTCTAAAAGCATTTATGTTTTCAAGAACAAATAACTATCTTGATGTGAAGCAATGAAATTGATTATTGTCAAAGGTTGATCTAGATATTTAACTTGATATGGGTCTCGATAAAGTTAACTATCCATAAATTTTTTGATGACAAGACTATCAATTTGATGTGGTGTGATGAAATTGATATTCCCCTATTTTTTTTTATGATGTTGATCATACTGATGTTGACTAAGATTAAGTAATTTGATATGAGACCTGATGAAATTACTTGTTCTGATAGATGATTGATTGATTCGAGACCATCAACTTGATGTGATGTCTGATGAAGCTGATGTGCCCCTAGCAATATAGTTCAATTTAATTTGATGATTCAATTTGATTTTCAGCTTGATTGCTGAAGAATATTTGATTACATTTAAGTGATATACTATTGTGATGAGAAATTTCCTGATTACAAGATGCACCTTGATTTGATGATGAGTTTATTGTGCCCCCTTAGGAGTGAAATTGAAATATGATAATAATATCACACTAATTTGGACTAATTTGACTGAGTTGACTAATCAGAACATGACTCAAAATTATGCCAAATTGATTTGAATTTACTTAAACTTGATTACTGATAAGATTGACCAAGTTTGAGTGACATTTGATAGCTTTTAGCAAAATTTGACCAAAATTTAACTCATTTTGACCAAGTTTGATTAAATGTTGAACATATAAAATATTTTGATACTTATTCTGGTAGATTCTTAGCTGATTCTGCACCTAATTTGGTTGATTTGACTGCATTTGACCAAGGTTTGACCATATTTGACTAAAAATTTAACTTAGTGTCATTGGCCTTTATTTTGATCCTGATATTGGTTTTTTCCTAGTTCAATTGACCACCCGATTTTGATTTTGTTGCCATATTACTAGGCCAAGAATTAGGTTAACTTAATAAGTCAAAAGGGTTAAATAGGTGAAAATGATATTTACTATTTATTTTGACTTTCACTTTGCAATAAATTTCTTGCTTCTAATTTATTGATGATGTTGATTCCCACTCAGAGCCACTAATTCGAGCTTGCACACTACCACATATGTCTAACACATTACCCACCTTTAGTAGATCATCGATTCAATGTCTTTTTATAAATTTTTCATACAAAGTTTACTATTTTCTATATACTTTTATGTTTTGTCGCATCCCAAATTTCTCATTGTATGCCATGGTATCACCCATCATATGATTTCCATGTCAAATTTATTTAGTCATATAATATTATATCATCATTTATACGATATCACACCCTGAGTCATACAAAGCTATGATTGTCTAATGTTTTTGTTTTCCCTTTTCTTCATACGAAAACCTTTCTAGAGTTGCATTGTGCATTATCAATTGTATAGAGATTATTTACTCATATGATACCACTTCTTGAGTCATATGACATGTTTTAGCTCATACAATTAATTGTGTTATGTTATTTGGTGATTTTTTCCTTATTTGCTTAATTTTCTCAGTTGATTTTCTTCATTTGATGCTAGATTTGATTTTGATTGATATTATGATGTACTTTGATGTTGTTTATTATAGTGCCAATGCATTTTTCCTTCTGATACTGATACATTGGTCATTTTATTTTCATGCAGGTGCACTTTTATGTGGCAAACTTCAATGGTACCTATCCTTAGACCATAAGCATGATTCCTGAGTTATTTGATGAGGATAAGTTCATCATTCTCTATTATGGTCTCAATAGATTTCTATACATACTCAAAATTTGGGTGAACCAAGGTCTTCTTACTATGTTATATGAGAAATTGAATTTGGAACATAATACATTTCACATGCCCACTAGTGAGATTACAATGACACCAGAGGATGTGTACTACATCCTTATGATTCTTTTTGTAGGATAGCTTGTGTATTACCATGCCCAATTTGTCCAGACTAGCATTGAAACTTTGAGATAAGTATTTTTTGATCATACTATTATGTAGAGATTCGTTACATAGGAGCACATGATGTATGATTATGATCTACTTCATTTTATACTTGTTGGCCTAATTGGTGGGATGGGGTTGGATTCTTGAGGATATGTTAGCAAGACCCCACTGATTTTCCTAGGGGTCATGTGTTTTGGTACACCTTTATAGATATTTTCATGAGGTAGTTTTCCATCACAGAAAGAGTGTATCTAAAAGTGCACTGATTCTTCTTATCCATGCCTCACAGCATATCCCAATGTCTCAACCTATTGGAGAGAGGGATTGACATGATAGACGGTTGTACATTGATATTTATCAAGGTTATGTGTAACAACCCCACCTAGGGAAGGTTGATTACTGGAAGAGAGTTATTGATGACTATACCATATTGGGTTGGAGACCATATTGTGATTGTGAGGATTTGACCAATTCCACTTGAGAGTTATCTTTCATATTCCTGATCCAGTACTCAATTGGGAGGACACACATGAGTGTCAAGTGATTCCTTGCTACATATGTGATGAGATATTTTGGTTGACCACAAGGATCCACTAAAGAGATGGTAGCATATGCTTCAATTTGTGATGAGGAGGTACAATGTGGTGTCAAGATTGTATATGATATCATGGTACAATATTTTTACTAGTTGCAACCTATAGTGTGGGATTATCTTCTTGTTGTGGATGATACTAAGATGACTGATGAGAACCATCAATATTTTTAGTAGCATTTATTCCCTTGGTTTAATTCACCTAATGAGATTGTACCTAGAATTGATGACCCAAAGGATGATGATGTTGGAGGTTGTAGATGAGGAAAATGAGGACACATATGTCTAGGTAGTGATGGTGGTAGACCTCCTAGGAGAGGAGATAATCATATGAGAGGTGAGGGTGGGAGTCTAGGAGATGTGGAGGATATGGGGATGGAGGTGGAGATGATGGAGATGATAGGGGTGATGATGATATAGATGGATGAAGAGTTAAGGATAGAGTAGATCCAAGACATTTGATTAGGTGAGCTAGAGCTGGAAAACTAATATAGGGTATAGCTTAGGGTGACTTGAAACCAACACCTAGAGAAGAGGGAGGTATAGGTGATCAAAGTGCACTTTCTTAATCTAGTAGGAGAGGCTTAGTTGAGGACATAGGTAGTTATCTTGAAGTCTTAGGTGACCATATTGATAGTGGATAGAAATAGAGCCCTAAGGGATCTGATTGTAGATAGGGATAGAGCTCTAAGAGATGCTTCTCTTCAGCTGAGTAGAGTTTTAAATTATTAGGTAGCATATTTTGTAGCTATTCTAGATCCTTTTATGATGGTTCCATCATATTTAGTACTTGTAGAGTAGTTAGAGGGTGTAGTTCCAACACCTACTAGAGTAGATTGTCCACCTCCACCTGATCCAGAGGGAGACAATAAGTTTGGATATTGTTCCATATTCTAATTTTTGACGTATAACTGATGCATGATGTATACTAACATACTGATGACTCATTAATGTACTAACATTTTTGATGTATTGATGACACTTTTTTTATGTACTTTGATGCTCATTGATACTTGATATTTTGATGACATATGATATAATATTTTATGTTGATCTCATTGTACCACATATACTGACAAACTTTGACATTTATGAGATACCGTCCTATTTGATGTCTATATTCTCTTTATGATATTTATGTAATAAATTATGTGATGAATTCCTTTTCTTTATTTTTCATATGCTATGGATGAACCTATGATGTATGAATGTTACTTTTAATGTGAAATGATGATGCAAATGTTATGCAATGTATTCTATCTTTTTGTTCTTTTTTGATGGACATGCAATACAAATGGTTATTTAACATGATTATGCAAATGATGTTATGATTCTATTTATATACTTATGATGAATGTAAAATGTGATTATATGAGTAATGCAATTGAACTTATGATGCAAAAAATGATAAATGCTACTAACATGTGATGAAGGTATCTTTTTCATGTGAGTATTAGGGATACTCGATCATGTTTGGATTCATGCGATGATATCACCAGATGGGATTAAGTTCTCATTTTGATGTCAAATCATTTTGATTTTACCTTGCGAAGATATTTTTATTTATCTTGTTTCAATCAAATAAAATGAATGCAACACTAAATGAATCCAACTTACAATGCAAATTTCATGATGGCTTGTCACATTTTTTGATCTTTAGTTATGATTTTTATCATTGAGCATTTTTGGGACACTGTTAGTATAATCCTCAGTAGTTAGATTTAAACTATGAGAATATGAATAATACTTCTATCAGATGTAATGTCAAAAGTGAACACAAGCACCAAGGTATGTAAAGCTAGGATGACTCGATTGTTGCTTATTTTTAATGTTCCAAGATGACACAAGCATTAGGGCATGTAGAGCTAATATGACTTGAGTGTTTCTTATGTAAACAAACAAGTGTTCCTCCCATTTTTATGTGATATATATGTTATCAGCAATGACCTTTTCATTCATATCCTTGGAAATTTTTTTGTGTACCAACAATGACCCTTGAGTTCATATCCTTGGGTACTCATTTTTTAATCACACAATACTAAGAAAGAGTTTGATAAAACAAACAATGACATAGCTCCAACCTCACTATGGAATTCAAATATTAAGAGTCGAGGTATATGTAGCATACCACAAACATGGAGGCTCTTATCAAAGATACCCAAATTATTTGATGCTTTAGGATCATTGGAACAATTACCATAGACAAAAATCAAAGAAAAGCATCATGCTCCCCGTCCTTGTTCCTCTATTTTGTAGAAATCTTGGAGTCACTTGGAAGACATGACAATAAAAAACTAATAATAACAAGAAAAAATAAAAAAAAATCCACGCCCCCTTCCTCGTGTCTCTAGTTTGAAGACATCTTGGAGTCACTCCAAAGATATGATCACCAAAAGAAAAACTAGTTGTTTGTGTTTGTTTTTAATTTTTTATTCTTTTTGTAGATATGTTTTTGTTTATTTTATGATGTTGAGAAACAACTTTATTACTGGGTGAGTGGTGTTGAAAAATAACATTTTTGTGTTGGTTGGTCTTAAGAAACATCATTGTTTAGTGGAAGAACACTCATTAGTCAAGAGGTCATGAATGATGACTTTGATGAAGATGATGACTGTGACTGACCAACTAACAAATCAACATGATTGCTAGGAAATTCCCCCAGTTACAAATGACTACCTTGGGACTAAGACATGAACCAATTCCAAGCTATGATATTAGGAATCAAAACCAATTGATATGTACAAGCACACAAAAGGATATTGTCATGCCCAAAAATCCACCAAATAAAAATGCAATAATTTTTTTTTTATGACATGATAGAGAGTAACGTTCATAGGTTAAGTATAAGCTGACCACGGTCATGCTAACCACAACCTAGGAAAAAGTTAGGGAGCGATATGCCTTAGGAGAACAATGTACTACTGTGGGTCTGGTGGGTTTAATCTCATAACCATAGTCATAAAAATTTGAGTTCGGATAGCGGAACCCTAGTGGGTACAATTTCGCTTTAGAATTTCTGTTCAAGATGAATTCATAGATCCTAGGTGCTTTTAATTACCCTTTCCATCCCTCGTAACCTAGAGCATTAATCATCTATCCAATTTCATACCAATTAACCAATAACCTAAAATGTGAATGTTCCTAGGTTATAACTTTTGAACATGGTTTGATCCAACTAAAAGATAATTTATCCTACGATAATGGTTCAAGGGATAATTGCATTAACGATAGAATTTCAATTATAATCCGATAGTAAATCTAATAATGTCCACTAGGTCAAAATGTTATCTCAACATTAGAAAGATATTAATTACACTAACCATTACTGATTCATACTAAAAACCTACTAATGCCCTAATTAATTTAAATGGATCGATTCATTAGATCCTAATCTTATTAGCCAATAGCAAGTTATCTATTTAATTAAACTCAATTAACTATTACAATAACCTTATTTAGACTAAATAACATTTGAATAAAATAACTATTAGTTTAACAAGTTGGTTTAATTCTAGCTAAATCTAATCACATTATCCATATAAAACTAATGATTAATAATTAATTTCATTAACCATGAACTCTAATCTTGAAATAAAATTGATAACATTTAAGTAAATTTAGCAACTACTATTAACAAGTCTAATGAAAAGAACAATTGCATTAGCTAGTTGGTCTATTAATAAATCTGAATACATTGGATCTAAATCTATTAATTAAATAAGGCCCTAACTAACTATTATAATTGATCTTACTTTAACCACTTAACACTTAAATAAGGTAACCTATTAATCTAACAAATTGATTTATTGATAAATGATTCTAAACACATAACATCAAAACTATTAGTTAATAAATAGTTTTGTTAGCAATAAATTTCAATCACAACATAAAATTAATAATTAATAAGTAAGACTAATCAACTAAGAAGATGATGTCAAATCACAAAATTAGTTCTAACCTATAAATCTAGCCTACTAATCTAACTATCCCTACTAATCTAACCTACTAGTCTATCACATCACCCCCCTATTCCCAAGGCCCACTTGCCAAGTGGGTGGTGACAATACCAATGCTCAATTAAACCCCTGCAAAAATTCTCCAAGGGAAAATGCAGATTTTCAAAAGTCATGTGCTTGGGCCCACCACATGATATTCACTCTACCCCAAACAAGGATTTCAAAAATCATAAGGGGTATAAAGAACAAGTTTAAAGACATGGTGATTAGGAGGTTTGGGGGAGGGACCCACCAACCATTTTTCTTATCCATATGCATGAGATTTTTAGTTTTAAAGGAAGTAGGTGGCTAGACAAAAGGTGAGTTTATAACATGTCAGCAAAGAGGTACTAAACCCTGCCCAAGGTTAAGCCTTGTGTGATACGCATGGCAAAGGATGTGGAGGTTGACTTGTCAAACAAGACAAGCATTAACTTTCAGCATGGTACGTGAGGGGATGGGGGCATAGCTGTAGGTCCTTGGAGGTAGGTCATTTCAAGATGTCGTGACATGTTGCAAGATAATTCATTTTATATTCCAACTTGTTACCCAAAATCCCACGTAGGGAAAAGGGTAAGGAAAAGTTTATGATCAGATTTGATATGAAATAGTATCATAGGTAAGGATTATAATATTGGAGTGGGTCCCACTTGCATGCATAGGATAAAGTGGTCAAGTGAATAAGTTCCTTTTATTAATCTTAGGTTTATTTGTTTTACTAGCAACATTGATTAATTGAGAATTAGCTATTAAAACAAGGGTATGTTAGGGGTTAATTTATATTAACTCTAATTAGGAAAGTATATTGGAAAGGGAATATTCTCTATGGTAAGGGAATTATTTCCCTTCCCATACAAATTCTAGAGAGCTTTTTTTCTCAAAAAAACTGGGAAGTGCTATTTCTAATATTTGATTTTTGCATCTATCCTATTCTTGGTTTTGCTATAGAAGTAGATACTTGTATGCATTTGGATTATTAAATTAGTGCAATACACTAAGAGGACTATAGATTGAATTTTAGTATTAATTGGTTTTTACATTGACATACTAACTTATTTGATTTACCATGGTTATCAAGTTTATCTTTCCCTCTCAAAAATTTGAGGTTGCAATGAAGATTTTAAGGTAGAGTATTGAACCCCATGAAATTGAACTTTCTTTTCCAAATGGGAGTTGAATGAAATGAACTTGAAAATTACAACCAAATACATTATAGAGATTACAAGATTCATTCATCAACTAAATTTAACATGCTATGGAAACTATTACATTGTCTATCTTCTCAACTTTGGATATCATTTTTCAATGAAAGACTATCTTCACTATTTCAAAGAATGGAATGCAATAGGCATAAAGATAAGGATTCTTCATTTACATTTTCAAACAATGAAATACAATTTGGTAACAATACATGAATGAAAATATCAAGGAGAATGAACAAGCTTTTCCCATTTACATTTCAATATACATCTTCATGATGACCATGAAGAGAAAGTAAACATTTTACAAACCACAAGCATGCTTCTCTTATCAAGGAGAGATTTACTTAATACAAAATTACAACAATGCCTCAATATAGTTTGTTTTTTCATAACCCTATCAACATTGAGAACACTCCAAAGCTTTATCAACATGGATCTTGGCATCAATACCTAGAAATTAAAGGGGAGAACCATGGGAAGCTCACCTCCCAACCTAGGTCTCAAAGAGATCACCCCCGAGCTTGGAGAACCAAGGCTAAACGGGTATACCTTACAATGCTCACAACACATATGCACAACAAAAAATAACACCCATCCAAGGTTTTACAAATGAGTTTCCAAAACTCAATGAGAAGGGTGAAGGTGGGCTTTTCCAAGTAGGAGGATGCCAACATATTACATTTTTCTCAAAAGTATTTCCATGCCTCTCAAGGCTACATGAACTCATATTTCATACACAAATTTCTTCAATAGCATTCTCAAGATACAAGATTACAAAGATGGCTTCATGGAGCCCATACTCCATGAATTTATCCCTCTTCTCCAAGAGAATAGACTCTCACTACAATGGAGAGCCCAATGAACCCCTTCACCCAAGGCCACTTCTTCCCTTCCCAAAGGGTGAGTAATGCCTAACTCCCATGAAAAAACATTCTCAAAAATAAGAAAACAAGAGATGAAACCAAAATCCAAATGCAATCCCATTTCCAACAGCAATGGAGAGATTTAAAAGAACATACATGTAAGCTCTCAGATATTCTTTTAACACAACAAACAACCAAATGAGATGCAATAACATTCCTTCATGACAAGAAAGATAAACAAGTCTACAATACAAATTGCATAACAATCTTCTTCATGAGTTTTCAGCAAGAAATTTCCTTCATGATAGAGCCACCAACCTTGAATCCAAAGAAAAAATAGAAGATTGAAGTTGAGTTGAGCTCCTTATCCTTCTCCTTTCTTCCTTTTCCAAAACCTAATTGTCTCTAAAATTAGAGTGGGTGAACACCCACTAATTCTCTCCCATCCCACTAAAAAGGCCTCTAAAATGTACTCAACAACTAGCATTAATTAAGACATGACACCAAGTCCTTGGTCTTCCATATTGTCTCCCCTCTTAATTGTGGGTTTGGCAAAGAGTGTGGGGCAAGTTAGAATGCATGTGGCCACTTCCATTTTCGCCACTTTTGAAAAGTAGGCTTTTTGGAGGCCCATAATGAAATTCTGGGCTTTCCCATAGGTAAAAAATAACCCCCGACCCAAGGTACATACTAAGGGTTAGCTAATTTAGGCTAAAAATACACCCTAGGGTCACTTTTGACCCCTCTAAAGTACCCCTAAAGTCCAAATCCGAGTTCCCAAATTGATGTGATCCCTTACATGACATCTACAAGCAAGTGGGACTTTAAAACAATATTTTATGGGGTTAGGAGGTTCTTCACAAGCCCTAATTGACATGTCATCTTCCACATATACAATACAAGTGTCAAGTGACACCAACAAAATACACATCACATCCACAATGACATGTCCTAAATGACAACATGAAGTTACACTAGTAACACACATGAAATACACATTTACAACTAGATCACATTACAATGAGGTTTTCAATCCCATATCGGATTAAACCTTGAATTACTCAGTTCACATATGTTTAGCCTTGATTCTATGAATAATTTCATGGTTCTCTTTCCTGCACACTAAACTCAAGCATCAGTAGTCCAAGGTAACAAAATCACATGAAATATACATTTTCAATTCATACTTAACAACATAAATCAATGTGCAAAATTCAATTCTAATTGTAATTTTTCATTCAATAATGTTTAAACATAGTAATTCCATAATCATCATGACATATCATCCATGAAATAATCAAATCTAATCATGATCTGATCTTCTCATCATTTCACATATCTAAACATGCATACTCAAAATCAACCACATGTTCTAGGTCTAATCCATATCAGAATGTAATCCATATAATCATCATCATAAAACATAATATCTTGAGTCTTTGTCAGGATAATCAAAAGTGCATCAATGTATCAAAATATAAAGTATCAAAGTGTGAACAAATTAGTAATGCTATGATAGGTCGGGGTGAGACCTCACAGATATACACGATGTATACTTGAGTGAGAAAGTTAAATTTTGATGCAAGCTGGCCAAGTGATGTATTCATAGATGGAGAAATTGATTATAAGAAACACCTATTTTCCAAGTTTTCACCACTTGGAGTTATTTCTATTTTTGCTACCAAGGCGCTTGTTTACAAGGTTTTCAACAAGGAATTTTTTCTTTTTTCTATTTTTTTGTACGTTTCTCTTTTTTAATTTTTTTTTGTATTTTTGTATTTTTGTATTTGATTCATTAAGGTGCATGTTTGCTAGGTTTTCACTAGGATGATAATTTTTTAGGACCTTTTACAATATTTTTACTTTTATTCAAGCAGAATTAACACTACTCCTGCACCAAACCCAGAAGAGCCACAACTTTCATCAAATTTTAGAGTCCATAACTGTGATTCCTCCCTTTCATTTTTCAACTCTAAAGAATCAAATTCAATATATGACATGTAATTTTCCAAATTCCAATTCTTTGTAAAAAAAATTGTGCTTTCAGGTCTTCGGGCTTCAACATAGTGAATTTGGCTTTTTATTCAGGTTCTAGCTTAACCTTCTTATTTTCAATGGGTATGATTGCATGAGACCAGTCTAATTTTATTTCTCTACCCAAATCCCTACAAAATATTTTTCTTAGTAACATACTATAACTAGTTGGTATATCCGTTAGGAATAGTCCCAAGAGATAACTGAGAGGGGGGGGGGGGGTTGAAATAGTTATCTACAAGTTTTAATTCTTTATCCAATTAAGCATACTTAAACATAAAGCATAAATACAATGAAAGAACACTTGAACACAACACCAATATTTTGGTTACGGGGAAACCCAAACAGGTAAAAACCCCGGTGGGAATTGACACCCACTAATAATCTGCACTAGTGTATTATGATCCTTGTTAGAAGATCCTTAACCCTGTTAGGAGTTGTCTTTACAATGCATTTAGTACAGTGACCTGGTCAAGGGTTAGACCCTGTTAGGGGTGAGGATGCACTGCCCTAGAGCACATGCTCAAAGGGGTGAAGGCTGCAACCTTCTAAATAATAGATACCCACTATATCTAGATCTTAGTGAACTATGCTTTGACCTACTATTTGGATCAAGTCTAATGTATAGCATAAACTCTTCACTTGGTCACATAGACCTTCTGCTAATGGCTCAACACTTCACACACTCTGCTCTGCTCTTAACAGTTAACTATGAACCACACTTTAGCAATCACAAATGACTACCTATAAATATCATTCCTCTAAATGATATAATCAAGTCAGCATATTAGAACCACCTTGAAATCATATTAGAGAAACCATAACATACTCCAATAATAATTCCGTCGGCTCTACTAAGCACGCAACACAATCTAGGACCTGTCCAATATTAATAAATATAGATGCACGCTACACACTATTGGCTCTACCAAAGTAACCAAATCTTGCTCCTCAAGTTGAATTACATCATTCACTCTTAAATGAAAATTACTAACTCTTCTCCAAGCACTAATCCAAGGGCACATATTGAAATGATAGTCGCAACTCTTGTACTAATAAAATCTCTGTCGGCTCTTCTGAATAAACACAAGAAACTGCTACTGGTGAATATCGACTGCATAACTTCACTTCTAAAGATCATCAAACTCTACATTTATGAATGTAACATCAATAACATGTCTCCATCATATATCCAAATGCACAAGGCTTCATGATAAATGTACGGACAATCACTCATAGAATACTGCTTGTAACTCCGTCAGGAACACTGCTAACACAAGCTTCTAGATAATTGTCTATACTAATAGTTAACCTCAACATCCATGATGCCATGCTAATAAAATATCCATGTTGTATATACTAGAAGCTTACTACATAAGTCTTCCATGCATGCTACTTACCATATGTTGGCATCAATGACAAACATACAATCAACACTGGCTTGCTGGCAAATCTCCAACAATCTCCCCCTTTGGCATTGATGCCAACATATGGAATAAAAAAATCCACCAATCCAAATGAAAATTTATTTTATAACATTCTCCATTTTCCTTTCAAAACTCCCCCAAGGATGAATCCTCCATCTACTGCAATATTCTTCAACATTCTCTATTTCCTCAACTGAATTGCTTTCATAACTGAATACTACTCCCCCTTAGTATGTTATTCCTTCTTTTACTTCTATTTTTCATGACTATATATTACTCCCCCTTTGACATCAATGGAAAAGGGTGCTAATTAGTTTAAGCACAGGTACTACTCCTAAAGTAGAGTAGTCAACCATCCATCAGTCCCTGAGGACTGATGCTCTTTCTTCTTTCTTCTAAGAAGAATCAGGGAAGGGAATTAATCCCAGCTTCTCCTTGAGATACTCAAAAGTATCCTTTGGCAAGGGATTTGTAAATATGTCTGCTAACTAATCTTTAGTACTCACATAGTCCACCTTGACTTCTTTCTATACCACTTTCTCTCTTAGGAAGTGATACTTGATATCAATGTGTTTTGTCTTTGCATGAATCATAGGGTTCTTTGACATGTTGATAGTGCTAGTGTTATCACAATGAATAACAATAGGATAATCAATCTTTATTCCAAAATGCTTTATCATTTTCTTGACCCACACAATTGTAGTATACTTCAGGGCTGCTACAACATAATCCACTTCTGCTATTGACTAAGAGATACAATTTTTCTTCTTGCTTGTCCAAGTGACAAGTCTGTCACCAAGAAACATTGCTCCTCCTGATGTACTCTTTCTATCATCAACACATCTTGCCCAATCTGCATTAGTATACACATGAAGCTCAACATTTTCTAAATTAGGATACCATAGACCATAGTCTATAGTGCCTTGCAAGTATCTAAATATTCTTTTTGTTTCCATAAGGTGACTTTTTTTAGGCTCTGCTGCAAATCTTCCAACTATGCCAACTACATTGGAAATATCAAGTCTAGTTTGAGTAAGATAAATGAGTTTGCCAATCATAGACGTGTACAATGTTATATCTACTGCTGGTGAGTCATTTTATTTTGTAAGCTTGCATCCAATTATCATGTGTCCCTACTAGTTTGTAATCATCCATCTTGAATTTCTTTAATATCTCTTTCACATACTTGGGACTAATTAACGAAAATAACTTTCTCTGTCTACTGCACATTCAATCCCAAAAAGTATTTGATAGGTCCAATCATGCTCATCTCAAATTCACTTTGCATCTCCTTAAAAAATTCAGCACTAAGTTTGTCATTACCTCTGAAGATGATGTCATCAACAAATATAGCTACAAGTAGTAGTCCTTCAGATGTCTCACTTATGAATAGATTACAATCTACTACTCCTTTCTTGAATCCAATTTTTGTTAGATATCCATCAAATCTCTCATACAAAGCTCTAGGGGCTTTCTTATGTCCATAGAGGGCTTTCTTCAATCTGAATACCATATCAAGTCTATTTGATAGGGTGAATCCTTTTGGCTGCTCAATGTATAATTCTTCTTTTAGCTCTCCATTCAAGAATGTTGACTTAACATCCATTTGATAAAATTTGAAGTTTTTAAATGTTGCATAGGCTAGAAACAACTTAATAGCTTCTAATCTACTCACTGGTGCAAATGTGTCTGAATAATCAATACCTTCTCTTTGCACATATCCCTTACATACTAATCTTTCTTTATTTCTTACTACTATACCATCTTCATTCATCTTGTTTCTGAATATCCATTTTTTTCCAATCACATTCTTATCACTAGGTCTTGGGACTAGTTCCTAAGTATCATTCTTGATATTCTGATCTAGTTCTTCTTTCATAGCATCATGCCAATCTGAATCATTGCATGCATCTTCAACACTTAAGGGTTCAATTTGAGATAGTAAACATACCACCTCATTGCTTGTAGAACTCTTTGCTTTTGATCTTGTTGTGACTTTTCTGCTCTGATCTCTAATGATGTCATCCTTAGAATGGTATCTAGATCTGAACTTTGGAGCTTTAGGTGATATTTTCTCATCTTCCTTTGGAGTTTCTTCTTCACTTGTCTCAGGGTCATTAAATAAAACATCAATACTATCAAACATTTCTTCAACAACTGTCTCACTAGTGGAGGGTCTGGGTTCTTCTTCAATCATAGGTGAGTAATCATGATATCTTTCTTGAACCATAAATTTTTCATCAATCTTAACATGAGCAATTTCAATGATCTTCTTCAATCTTAAATTGAAACATCTATAAGCTTTGCTTTTAGTAGAGTAACCAAGGAAAATACCTTCATCGCTTCTTGCATCAAACTTGCCTACTTCTTCATCCCTCTTGATGTAGCACTTGCTTCCAAAGATTCTAAAGTATTTTACTGTGGGAACATTACAAAACCATAGCTCATAAGGTGTCTTGTCTGTGCTATGCCTTAATTGAATTCTATTGATGGTATATATTGATGTATTGACTACATCTCTCCAATAAGTATGTGCAACTTTTCCTTGAATCATGATGGTGCGCGTTGTATCAAGGATGATCCTATTCCTTCTCTTTGCAATCCCATTCTTCTGAGAGGTTCTAGGTGCACTTAACTATCTTTTTATGCCATGTTCTTTGCAATACTCATAGAATTTGTCAGAGGTGAATTCTCCTCCTCTATCTGATATTATACACTTTATCTTTAGTACAGATTCATTCTCAACCTTAGCTTTGAATATTTTGAATTTCTCAAATTCTTCTAACTTATCTTTCAAGAATGCAACCCACATCATTCTAGAATAATCATCTACAAACAAAATGAAATACCTTTCACCATAGTATGATCTTGTTTGAGCTGGTCCATATAGGTCTATATGAATCAGATCCAAGTTGTTCTCTGCTGAATTGTGCTTGCTTCTGAATGAATTCCTTACATTCTTTGCCATCACACATTCCCTTCAAATAGTATCAATGGGCTTTTCTATGCTAGGTAGGTCTCTAACTGCCTTCACATTACTTATCTTTACTATTTTATCAAAATTGATATGACATAGTCTTTTATGCCATAGCCAACTGTCATCAATTTTAACAACAAAACAAATTTCTTCTAAATTAAGTTGAAAAACATTACCTTTAGTCTTTGAGCCTAATACAATCATAACACCATCCTTGTTGTTAATGATGCACTTTTTATCTTTGAACTCCAACTAATAACCTTTTTCAAGTAGTTGTCCAACACTAAGAAGGTTATGCCTTAAACCATCTACATAAAGAACATTATTAGTGTTGTTCTTTCCATCCAATGTGATAGCTCCTCTACCAATGATAGGTTTAGGAGTGTTATCTCCAAATCTAACCATGCCACCATTGTATTTGTCTAGATGAACAAACCCATCTTTATCACCTATCATGTGATGTGACAACCACTATCTATGATCCAGTCTGTCCTTATGTCTTCTTGTGAAATCAGTGCTAACTTTTCTTCTTCTATATCATTTACATGATCCATTTCATTATTCATTTTCTCTATAATATCAATGAATCCAATTTCATCTTCAATTGAATCATCATCTGATACTCCATCTCCAGCATAGTAACATTCCTTTGAATACTTAGGCTTGTAGTCATTTTTGAACTTTTTAGTTCTTGTAGGACACTTGGATGCAAAGTGACCAATCTTATTACATGAAAAGAATTTAAATTGTAATTTACCTTCATATTTCCCTTTTCCTTTCTTTTCTCTTTTAGCAATCATAGAAATGAAATCATCTAGTGTTTTCTCTTCATAATTATCATCAAAATTACCAAAAGTGCTTGCATATTTCTTACCATGGACTGATGCTTTGAAGGATGTTTCACTTTTAGGTTCTGTCTTCAACCTCGAAATCTCAAAAGCTAAAATTTTGCTGATCAAGGTCTTTGATGTAAGTTGCATGGTCTCATCAAGGATGTTGATCTTTTTTTCATACTCTACTGTGAGAGTGGTCATCAACTTATCCATAATGTCTTCTTCTGAGATGTCTCCACCATTGATCCTGATTCCTACAACTACTTCATTAATCCTTTGGTTGTAAGCTCTGATGTTTTCTTCAGGTAAGATCTCTAATGCATTGTATCTTTTCTCCCAAGTTTTTCTGTGCGCATCCTTTTCTTGTTTATCTCCTTCAAACATGTCTTCTAGGTGCTTCCATATCTTATGGGCTGTATCTACTTTCTTTATCTCTGAAAACTCACTATCAGATAGGGTGTTGATAAGGGCCTCTTTGGCTATTGCATTCTGATGAAACAATTCCTTGTGCTTTTCAGTAGCATCATCCTTTGCAAGGTCTTCTAAAGTAGGGATCTTAACTTCAAAAGAAATTCATTACAAGTGTGTCACCATCTTGTTCTTCTAGTCAAGATAATTCTCTCCATCAAACTTAGGACTTTTTTTTCTAAAGAATTCCATCTGATCAACCTCAAGTTGTTAAAATTTCTCTCCGAGGTACTTGGATTTGATACCAATTGTTAGGAATAGTCCCAAGAGATAACTGAGAGGGGGCAAGTGGGTGAATCAGTTATCTACAAGTTTCAATTCTTTATCCAATTAAGTATACTTAAACATAAATCATAAAGACAATGAAAGAACACTTGAACACAACACCAATATTTTGGTTATAGGGAAACCTAAATAGGTAAAAACCTCGGTGGGAATTGATACCCACTAATAATCTACACTAGTGTATTATGATCCTTGTTAGTAGATCCTTAACCATGTTAGGAGTTGTCTTTACAATGCATTTAGTACAGTGACCTGGTCAAGGGTTGGATCTTGTTAGGAGTCTTTTACAATTAACCCTGTTAGGGGTGAGGACGCACTATTTGAGAGCACACTTCTCAAAGGGGTGAAGGCTGCAACCTTTTGAATAATAGATAGCCACTATATCTGGATCTTGGTGAACTATGCTTTGACCTGCTATTTGGATTAGTTTCAATGTATAGCATAAAATCTTCACTTGGTCACATAGACCTTCTAATGATGGCTCAACACTTCACACACTCTACTCTACTCTTAATAGTTAACTATGAACCACACTTTAGCAATCACAAATGACTGCCTATAAATATCATTCCTCTAAATGATATAATCAAGTTGGCCTTTTAGAACCACCTTGAAATCATATTAGAGAAACCATAACATACTCCAATAATAATTTTGTTGGCTCTACTAAGCATGCAACACAATTTGGGACCTATCCAATATTAATAAATGTAGACGCACGCTACACACTGTCGGCTCTACCAAAGTAACTGAATCTTTCTCCTCAAGCTGAATTACATCATGCACTCTTAACAAAACATTACTAACTCTTCTCCAAGCACTAATCCAAGGGCACATACCAAAATTATAGGCACAACTCTTGTACTAATAAAATCTCTGTCGACTCTTCTAAATAAACATAGGAAACTGCTACTGGTGAATAGCGACTGCATAACTTCACTTCTACTAATCATCAAACTCTATTTCCATGAATGTAACATCACTACCATGTCTCCATTGTATATCCAAATGCACAAGGCTTCATGATAACTATATGGACAATCACTCATAGAACATTGCCTGTAACTCCGTCAGGAACACTGCTGACACAAGCTGCTATATAACTGTCTGTACTAATAGTTAACCTCAATGTCCATGATATCATGTTGATAACATATCCATGATGTATATACTAGAAGCTTACTACATAAGTCTTCCACACATGCTACTTACCATATGTTGTCATCAATGTTGGAAAATCTCCAACAATATCTACCACTAAGATGGTGAGTTTCAATCTTTTGGTTGGGTGTGTTGCAAGAACTAATTACACGTCTTTAATTTGGCCAATCAATGGGACCTACTTCATATCCATAAAATTAAATCTCCAAAAAAGTTTTTGTTAGAGATAAAGTGAGAGCCTTAGCTACTAGTGTTAGCATCACATTTTCAGAAGCTCCCGAGTCTATGATACAATTTCTAAGCTTATGTCCATTAATAAAAATAGAAACATAGAAAAGTTCAGGCTTATGGTCCAGGATAGTGAATAATATGCTGGCATTATATGGGTTTTCTCTTGAAACAATAGGTTCATCTTTGGAAACCATACTTGAGCATGCATTAACACTTCTATTACTTGAATTACAATGCTTTACTAAGTGTTGTAATTTTGAGGGATTTGACATCAAATAATCTAAAGGAGAGATTTGAATGCATGATTCTTTGTAGAATTGGAAAATATCAAATGAGTTAGATTCCTTACCAGAAAAGAAGTATTTTGGGGCGGGGTCATTTGATCTGATGCCTTAAGAGGTGGAGATCTTGAGTTTCCATTCCTCTATAGAATAGAGATCCCCTATTATTTACCCTTCTGAACCCTATCAAGGTAGCCATTGAGGATTCACCAAGTGTTGAAAAATAATCACCTTCACCTTCCAAGTCAAATCCATACTCTAGGTAGTAATTTTTAGAGTCACCATTGTAATTTGAGTTTGTTTCTCCACCTAGGGTATGTCCAGTGGTCTCATCAGTGGTGAGTAGCTACGTATATCTAGTCATCTTCAGGTGAGTACCTCTATCATCATCTATTGTGAGGTGGAACTTGCACATGTTTCCCTTCATAGAGTTTGGAGGAGATTTTATAGCTAATCACTACTATATTGGTGGAATTTATACTATTTCCCTTCATGTTGCCTCCTCAGAATATCTTGGGATAGCTAGTTGAATGGGGGATTTGACTTTAGTAACTATCTCTTTAGGGATATCATGTCATTCATCAATCTTTGCAGTATAGCTTCAGAAGAATTATTACTATTCCTACTACTAGCCTAAAACTTCTTTTTCCATTTCCCTATAGTGATGAAATCATCCTCTAGTTCTATTGTGGTCATTTGGGTGGCAACCAGATCTTTGACTCTTTCTCTTCTCAAATGGAAATTGATTTTTGGAGGTATAACATTCAGATAGAAATATTTCTAATTGTCATTTGTGGTTCTTTTAATAACCAGAATTTTATTAACTATTTTGTTGAACTTGGCCACAAATTTGGAGTTTTCCTTCTTAATATAGGTTAATTGTTCTAGAACAGAGTGCTCATATTTAGCACTTTTGTATCTTGCTTCAAATCTTGTCTGCATAGTGTCCCAATCTGTAATACAACTCGAAGGTAAGTGATGAAACAAATCAGTAGCTTTGTCAACAAGCATCTCCACAAAAAAGAAGACTGATACATCTTTGTGTTGCACCATGAGTACTCTACAAGCCACAAAAAATAAATTAATGTGTTCATCTGGGGACATCTTTCCATCTCCATAAAATTTTAAAAAATTCTTCGTGGACCTATGAGGAAGGTCATTGTGAGCAGTAAGATTGAGTGGGCCAATGATTATCCCTCAAGGTATCAAAAAATCCATTCTTCTTGGTAATGAGAAATGAATAGGATTGAAACTTGATACTCCTAAGAGTTAATTTTGTTGTCATTAGTTATAAGGAAGTCATAATGTTTATCAAAGTCATTCAGTAAGGAAGAAAAGACTAGTCAATAAGACAATGAAATTCATTCGGTAAAGGAATTAGAAGACAAGGAATTTTGGTAAATAATAAGCAAGAACATGCACTGAGCAAGGAATAACTGAGCACCAAGAACCAAGTTATACGAAGCACCTAACTGAGCAGAGAAGATAGCTACTGAGTTAGAGAAATATGTTACCAAGCAGAATAGGCTGACACCAGAAGAATTTTAAGTACATTGAACATGGATGCCAAACAAAAAATAGTTTATCAATCTCAAGGAGATTGTATAATAGAACATTGGAGATTACAACATGATGATTACACATGATTATAAGATGAGATTATCCAATGAGAATTAAGGATGAAATATGCATTGAAAGTGTACCCAATGCTAGCACCACTTGATGAGAAGATTCTAGAACATCTAGCACCACTTCAAAATTATATATAAGAAGATCAGAGTATGAAGATTGGTATGCATGCATGAATAGTGATTGTGGCATGTATGAAGAATATTAATGAGAAGGTGAATGAGTAGTGAATTCATCGAGTAATAGAGCATTGAAGAATAGATAAAGATTGAGATCTACCGAGTATTGAATTGTTAGTGTGAATGATACCTAGTATGAGGTAATGAATTATTGAACACATAGAGTATGAATAGCATATGTTGATGCAGGTTTGACAAATTTTTTAGTGTTGCTGATTAAAGAGTAACCAGAATTGTAAATTCTCTTAAACTGAGTAGATCCTAGCAGATTTTAATTGTAAATCCTTTAACTAGGTGCAATTCTTAGATTAGGATTGTGAAATCCCTTAACATAGTAGATTTAGAAATCTTTAGACTCTTAATTGGTTGAATACTCTTAATAGGGTAAGCTATCCAAAATAACTATCATTGTAGCTCTAACTGAGAAAACTTTATTTTGTAGTAGTGAAGTCTTATGGGTGTCATCCCCACTTCAATTTTTATCCTCTAACAAGGATTTATGTGATACCAAATATTTGTGTTATGTGTTGATTATTACATGTTTTATATATTTCACGTGATGCATGAAAATGTTAAGGAATCCATAAATAATTGTGAAGAAAGTTCAAACAATTTTAAAAGTCTTTTACAGTACTAATTCACCCATCCCCTCTCAGTACTTACCTTTCCACACCTAGTCCAATAATTGGTATAAGAGCTCAGCTTCTTATTAAAGAGTTTAGTCACTTGAGAGGAAAGATTTGGAAAGAAGGAAAACTACAAGTACAAAATGATAATTGACATTATGGAAATGGAACTGAAGATGGCCAATGAGAAAATTGAAGAATTGAACAAAAAATTAAAAGATTCAATCAACAAGAGGAAGGAGCTTTCACATCAGTTGAAAGTGATGAACTACAACTGATTGAATATCTTGAGGGAAAGTTTGACAATGGATTAGATATTTGAAAGATAGTGATTGCTGATTACTGAGCTATTAATGTTTATGTAAGACATTAAATTAGTTAATGTATGGTCATTGATGTCAACTAATTTTGATTGTACTTATCATGATGGTTAAAAACATCTTTAGAAAGAAATAATGATAAAGGAATGAGATATCTACATGAAGATGAGATGGATGAGAAAGTTATGGATATGGTATTCATTGGGTAACTTATTGATGAGTCTATGGCATTATGTTAATGATTTGATTGTATTACATGAATCTATTATGGATTGAAGATCAAGAATGGACAAGTTTATATGGTCGGTAAATAAAGAATTCAGTATACATCGAGCAAGTGTTGTGTATACTAAGTATAGTGTTAACCGGGCTAGTTATCACTGATGCATTATGGTATTGACCAAGTGAAAAAAATAAATGGAACTTATGAATGCTGACTAAAGATGATGATATAGATAATTTTTTATGATTCCGAGGTAAATGATAATGTTTTTTTATGATGATCAAACAAATGAAAAAATTCAAGGATGATCGAATGAAGGAGAATGACGTGTTATTGACACAACTTCTGAGGAAGGTTAAAGCGACAAAATCTACGGTGAATATTAAGAGGCAAAAGATATGGATGGAAATAAAATGGTTTATGATGTCTATATAAAGTGACAAGAGATTCATTATTGAGTCTACTACAGGAGAATTCATGTGAAATTATTGATTTCATGTAACACTGATCAAACTGGTTGAAGACAAAATCGAGCAATTCTACAAACAACATTGAGCGACAAAGAAAGCAATTACCAAGCAGAACAAAGTTGGAGAAAACAAAGATATTGAAATTATTATTGATCAGAGGTATTTTTGAGCTTAGCATAGATCTGAAAATCTATAAATCAAGTTGAATTTGAATTATATCATTACTGTATCAGTTTAAGAATTGCTACAGATAAATCTCTTAATCGAGTGGGACTTAACAATCTTTATATTTCAATATGACAATCAATGAATGTTGATTTCTTTCTTGTTGACCCCATAGTGAATTTTTGGTCAAGGGAGAACTATTAGTGATAAATCCTCTAACTAAGTCACACCTCACAGTGTCTTTTGTAACCTTTAATAGGGTTGGCTCCTAACTGATCTCACTTTAGAAGAGTGAATTATTTTGGGTTATTGGTCCCAAGTGGTTTTTCCCCTAACAAGGTTTCCACATTAAAAATCTATGTGTTATGTGTATGGATGTGTTGAATTGTTATTTTACTTTACACATTATTATAACTGGATTGATCAGCAAACACAGTATTTAATTTATTGGTAATCAATATATGGAGAGAAAGGTACAATTGATATTTTACTGAGTTGATTAATTGATTTGAAAGTTTTTTATATACATATGAGAGTATTTGGGACTGTAGGATAATTGGACTTAATTGATTCACCCCCCCTATCAGTTATCTAACAATTGGTATCAGAGCATAGAGTGTTTGAAGGAAAAGTTTGAAGGAATTAAGATAAAGATCACAAGATGTATAAGAGAGAGGTGCCGAAATATGAACAAAAACAACTTCTTGACATGGAAAAACATAATGAAATTGTATCTATCAAGGATAGGTAAGTTTGCAACATACTACTTGGAAAATGAGTTCATCTTACCTACTGGACCTTTGACTATTGATCAAATGAGGGAAAGACATGAACATAATGCTATGATGATAGAGCTTGCTTCTTCCTTATCAGATGCCAAATTTGAAGATGTTAAGGCATGTAGAACTAGTAAACAAATGTGGGACAAGATTACACTATTTCATGGAGGAGATGTGAATGTGCTAAGGGCTAAAGTTGAACGTCTTAGAGGAAAGTTTGATGACATCAAAATGAAAGGAGAGAACATATCATAGTACAACAACTGAGTCAAGGAGGTTGTGAATGCTATTTGAGGAGTAGGAGGTATTATTGATGAAGACACTATTGTAAGTAACATCCTCAAAACCTTGTTACATGCTTATTCTATTAGAGTCTCTACAATTCATGAGGTGAGATCAGATTCTGGTAATTATATTACACTTGATAGTCTAATCGGTAGACTGACTACATTTGAGTTGAATAACTTTGACAATAGTGTTGTTCCTACTATTGAGTCTGCATTTATGTCATCTCTGAAAATTGGTAAATCAAGCAACAAACATATGATAATAAATGAGAGTGATAGTGAAAGTGATGATGATAAACTTGATGAGCTTGAAGGATTAATGGCTAGAAGATTGCAAAAAGGTAAAGGAAGATATAGAGGAAAACTACCTTTAGTATGCTTTAAATGTAAAGAGATTGGTCATATTGCAGCTAGATGTCCTAACATGAAAGAAGATGAGAAAAGTAATGAAAAATATAATGAAAGGAAGTTTGACAGAAGAGATAACTGAGAACACAAAGGTAAGTGACAGTATGACAGAAGAAGTAACTGAGATTACAAAGATAAAGGCAAGAAGGCATGCTACCTTGTTGAAGATGATGATGACACCAACATTGACACTGATGAAGACATTGAGGTGGTATTTGTATCTTTGAAAGAAGATTCATAAGAAGAAGAAAGGTATGTTGAAACAACACTTATTTCCAAAGTTAGCAAGAATAATACTTGGATTATTGATAGTGGCTATACACATCATATGACTCAGTCGTGATGAAGAGAAATTTGAATACCTTGAACATTATAATGGTGGATTTGTTAAAATGGGAAATGATACACCTTGTCTAGTAAAAGGAAAAGGGTCTATATTGTTGAACAATAAGATCAGATGCGAGAATACATATTGGGTGAAAGGACTTAATTATAATCTGTTGAGTGTAGCACAATTGAATAACATAGGTCACTGAGTTGCATTTGAGAATAGAAAGGTGAAAATATATGATGAGAGTGGGAAGTTGGTCAGTACTGGTGAATAATCTAAAGGTAATCTATTTTATCTTGATAATGTTGAAGCTTCTTCTTTGTTCGCTAAAAATGAAGATGTGTAGTTATGGCACAAGAGGTTATGTCATGTGAATTTTTACATGTTTAAGTTCAGTAAGAAAAGAAAATTTAGAGGTTTACCGAGCATATCTAAACCTGACCATGTTATGTGCAAACAATGTCAAATGAGAAAAATGTCAAAATCTAGTTTTAAGAGTAAGAATTTTTCATCTAATGCTATTTTGGAGTTATTTCATACTGACTTGTGTGGTCCTATGAGAACTCAAAGTTATTATGGAGACATATATTTTATCTTATTTTTTGATGACTTCTCTAGAATGATGATTGTCATGTTCTTGTAAGAAAAATATGAAGCTTTTAAGGTGTTTAAATGGTAGAAAGCAAAAGTGGAAAAAGAAAGTGGTAAAGAACTAAAATGCTTGAGATAAGATAGAGGTGGTGAATTTATTTCTAATGAGTTCACTAATTTTTGTAATGATCATGGAATTAAGAGGCAAGTTTCTACACCGATGATACCCCAATAGAATGGGATTGATGAAAGGAGAAATAGATGTATTGTTGATTATGCTAGAACACTAATGATTGAAAAAGATGTCACACATATATACTGGAGAGAAGTTGTTAGTATTGCTATATACACATTGAACTGAGTTCAACTAAAGAAAGATTCAAACAACACACCTTATGAATTATGGTATGGTTACACACCTAATGTAAGTTATTTCAGAATATTTGGAAGAAGATGTTACATTCTGAAAGATGATAGAAATAGGAAATTTGATTCAAAAGGTGATTAAGGAATATTCTTAGGATACTCTACTCAGAGAAAAGATTAAAAATATTTGAATAAGGCTACTAACAAGATGATTTAAAGTGAAAATGGGAGAGTTGATGAATTTGCTAAGAAGAATGATGAATAAAGAAAAAAGGAACCAAAAGACTATGGTAGATTTGTTTACATTGAGAAACCTGACACTCTACCCAAGCAACAACCTGGCATTACCAAGCAACATGGTAATGCTACCAAGCCTTAGTTTATATAGACTAAGAATCAAAAAACTATTACCGATGAAGATCATGATCATGCACCAAGTGGAGAATACAATGAAGAACAAAGAACTTGAACTTGTACTTGCAAGATATGTAAGGAGACATCATCCAAAAAATTAGATTATTGGAGATAAGAAAGTTGACATGATGACACAAAGTAATTTGAGAAACAACACATGCTTAGTTTATGAATTTGAACCTAAAACTGTTAGAGATGCACTTGAAAATGATGAATGGATTAAGGCCATGAATGAAGAAATTGAGCAGATACAGAAAAAAAAAAACAAAAAAAAAACATAGACATTGGTATCGAGACCGAAAGACAAGAATGTGATTGGAACCAAATGGATATTCAGAAACAAATTGAATGAAAATGGAGATGATACTAGGAACAAGGAAAGACTTGTATGCAAAGGGTTTGCACAAGAAGAAGGTATTGACTATGGTGAGACTTTTGCATCTTGTGCTAGACTTGAAGGAGTTAGAATATTGCTTGCATATGCTTCTTATAAAGTATTTAACATTTATCAAATGGATGTTAAATTTTCATTTTTGAATGACATACTTGAAGAAAAGGTATACATTTAACAACCTGAAGGTTTTGTTGATCCTAATCATAGGAATATTGTATGTAAGTTGCACACAACACTATATGGACTGAAACAAGCACCGAGAGAATGGTATGAAAGATTACAATCTTATTAGTATTGGATTTGTTAGAACAAGTGACAACAATAATTTGTATTTGAAAGGTGAAACTAATGACAATATTCTTATTGCTATTTTTTTTTTGATGATATCATATTTGGAGGACATGATAACCAATGCAAATCATTTTCTAATGAAATGAGAAAAGAATTTGAAATGTCACTGTTTGGAGAGATTAAATTTTTTCTTGGCTTGCAAATTTTACAAGAGAATGAATGCATATATATTACACAATCAAAATACATAAATGAAGTATTGAAGACATTCAGTATGGAGGATTCAAAACTAGTCAGTACACCTATGGTCACTGGATGCAAATTGACAAAGGATGACAAGTCAACTAAGGTAAATCAGACCTTGTATAGATCAATGATTAGTAAATTGATGTATGTTGTGCATAGTAGACCAAATATTGCACATGTAGTTGGAATTGTAGCAAGATTCTTTACTAATCCTAAAGAATCACATATGATTGCTATAATTTTTTTTTTGAGATACTTGAAGAACACTGAAAACTTTGGTTTGTGGTACAAGAAAGAAGGTAATTTTGAAGTGAAAGTTTAAATAGGTGTAGATTGGGCTAGAAACATTGATGATAGAAAGAGCACTATTGGTGGACCATTATTTTTGGGAGAAACATTAGTTACTTGGATAAGTAAGAAACAAGGATTCATTTCTTAGTCTATCGCAGAAGTAGAATATGTTGTTGTTACTACTAATTATTTGAACATTGCATGGATAAAATAACTTTTGGAAGGTATGAGTGAAGATATCACTGACCGAGTGATAATATATTGTGATAAAACTAGTGCAATAAATATTTCTAAGAATCCGGTGATGCATGGAAAGACAAAGCATATATATATAAAGTATCACTACTTGAGGGAACAAGTACAAGAAAAAAGGTAAGGCTGGAGTATGTGAAATAATAAGAGAAACTTGTAGATATATTTACTAAACCCTTACCTAAGGACACATTTAAGTACTTGAGGAGTAGACTAGGGGTCCATCCCCTGATTATCGGTCACTAAGGTGATTAGGAGGTTGCATAAACCTATACTTTATCAGAATATCAAATGATGTTGATGCATAATGTTCACACTTTGGGTTTCTCAAGGTTGTGAAAATTGAAGATGGAAGATATACTGATACTGCATATCAGTACATGAAAGGTACTTGATCTGAATTGAAGAAAAAATATATTTATTTGGCTATTGAAGAGATACTTATCTTATTTTTGGCATTGTTGTCAAAGGGAGAGAAGATTTAATGAAATATTTATCTACAAGGAGAGATGATTCACATGAAATAAAAGGAGAGAAATGTACATGAAAAAATTACAGGAAGGGAAACAACATGGAGAGTATTGATGCTGTGTAATGTAGTGATTAAACATATTAAATGTACAAGCTAGGGAGAGCTTACCGAGTTATAACATTTGCATACAGAGTTGTAGACTGGATGTTTGGTATTTTATGGCATATTTCATATTGTGTTTCCATCAATGCCAAAGGGAGAGATTGATGAACTACAACTGATTGAATATCTTGAGGGAAAGTTGGACAATGGATTATAAATTTGAAAGACAATGATTGATGATCACCAAGATATTAATGTGTATGTAAGATATTAAACCAGTTAATGTATTGTCATTGATGTCAACTAATTTTGACAGTACTTATCATGATGGTTAAAAACATCTTAAGAAGGAAATAATGATGAATGAATGAGATATCTACATGAAGATGAGATGGATGGGAAATTTATGGATATGGAATTCATTGGGTAACTTATTGATGAGTCTATGTCATTATGTTAGTGATTATATTGTGTTACATGAATCTATTATGGATTGAAGATCAACAATGAACAAGTTTATGTGGTCGGTAAATGAATAATTCAGTATACACCGAGCAAGTGTAGTGTATACTAAGTATAGTGTTAACTGAGATAATTATCATCGATGCATTATGGTATTGACCAAGTGAAATAAATAAATGGAACTTATGAATACCGACTAAAGATGATGAGATAGATAAATTTTTATGATTCTGAGGTAAATGATAATGTTTGTTATGAAAATCAAACGGTTGACAAAATTCAAGGATGATTGAATGAAAGAGAATGAAACGTGTTATTGACACAACTGTCAAGGAAGGTTAAAGCGACAAAATCTATGGTGAATATTAAGAGAAAAAATCTATGGATGGAAATAAAATAGTTTATGATGTCTATATAAAGATACAAGAGATTCATTATTGAGTCTACGACAAGAGAATTTGCATGAAAAGATTGATTTCATGCAATGCTGATCAAACTGGTTGAAGATAGAACTGAGCAATTATGGAGACAACACCAAGCGATAGATAAAACAATTACCGAGCATAACATAGTTGTAGGAAACATAGATATTGAATTGATTACTAATCAGAGGTATTTTTAATAAGTTCATTATTGTATCAATTTAACTATTGCTACAGATAAATCTCTTAACTAAGTGGGACTTAACAATCTTTATATTTCAATATGACATTCAATGGATGTTGATTGTTTTCTTGTTGACCCCATATTGAATGTTCGGTCAAGGGAGAAATGTTAGTGATAAATCCTCTAACCAGGTTAGACCTCATAGTGTGTTTTTAAACCTTTAATAGGGTTGGCTCCTAACTGAGCTCACTTCAGAAGAGTGAATTATTTTGGGTTACCAGTCCTAGGTGGTTTTTCCCCCAACATGGTTTCCACATTAAAAATATGTGTTATATGTGTATGGATGTGTTGAATTGTTATTTTACTTTACACATTATTATAGCTAGTTTGATCAATAAGCACAATATTTAACTTACTGGTAATCGGTATACGAAGAGAAAGGCATAGATGATATTGTATCGAGTTGATTAATTGATTTGAAAGGTTTGTTATATATATCTAGGATTATTTAGGACTGTAGGATAATTGGACTTAAATGATTCACAACCCCTCTCAGTTATCTAATATAAAGATACTCAAGATCAAGTTGAGGAACTTAAAAAATAGTCAGAGGGAAGCATGTCTGATGAATCTGATGCTATCATATAAGAACTATATGAAAAGAACAAGAACCTAGTTGATTAGGTGAAAAAACTAAAAAGAGAACAAAATCCATAGCCAGTAAGGATGTGTGAAATCATGGAACAAAAAGGAAAAATTGATGATGACAAAAGAACTGTTGAAGAATAAAGAAGGGAAATGAATACAAGACTGGATGAGAAAGATAGAGAAATAATTAGGTTGACAAAAATGCACTAAAAATTGATAGAACAACTTGTTATGGTGAATCGGGATGTTGCTAGGAAAGTTGGAGAAATTGAAGATTTTAGATCTGAGAATGAACACTTAAAAACTAATATGAAATCTGAGAGAGATGCTAATGAAATCCTGAAAAGAAATGAAGAAGTATTGAAGATTTTGGATGAACAATTGATAAATCAAAGGCAACCAAATGACACTTTTGGACTCGGTTACAATGCAAACAACTCTACCAAGAAGGGTGAGTCCTCCAAGGAAGTAGCCAACTGAGACAAAGAAGCTACCCCACCGAAGTCTAATAAACCTGCATGTTATCATTGTGGGAAGTTAGAACATAATAAATGTTTGTAGGAGAAAGAGAGGTAATTCATTAAATACTCCTAAGTTTAAAGGTTATTGTTACAATTGCAATAAGTATAATCATAAGTCATTTGAATGTAGATCAAGAGTTATTAACACTCCAAGGAAACCAAGATTTGAAGATTACTGTAACAAATGTAAGAGATATGGTCACAAATTTGGTGAATGCAGATCATAAATAAAAAATGAAAATGGGGTCCCTAATCGACATAATGATGACAAAAATTAACAAGGACCAACTATACCATGGGATTATAATACAAGGATTACTTGTATTGCATGTGGAAGATTTGGTCACATTGTTACAAACTACTTTAGGATGCATGGAATGAACAACAATAAATCATGGAGAAACACTGGAATGGCTTGTTTCCATTGTCATAGAGTCGGTCACCTAGCTAAGGAATGGATGTACTAAAATAAGGATTCAATCTAGTGAAAAGACTCAAGTTAACATTGATGAAATCAAAGAGAAGATGAATAAGACTTGGAGAAGGAAGTCTCAAGATGATGGAACATTATTGGGAACTAGTGATGGCACCACATCCTTTGGATTGGGTGCACCTATCTTCACTTAATCAGTCAAAGGTATGTATAGGACCTGATAACCTAAAGTTTATCTTAAATCAGTTCCTAGATCCAGTGAAAAGATGCATATCAACATATCAAGATACATTTGGATATAAGTTGTAAAATTATGATTTAATATGTTGATCAGTAAAGTGTTTAAGCTATTTTGTTAAATTTAGTGAAGCAAAGTGTAGTTCAGTTAATGAGAAAATAGAGTTAGGTAAGAAGAATTAAATGCAAATTATAGTTGTTGGATGCCCTAACCTAAAGGAAAAACTATAAATAGAGGGAATGATACTTCATTTTTACTTTACACTTTTTCGAGCACCTTTGAGCATTGACAGAGATGAAAGTACTAAGTGATTCTAAGAATTCAGTCAAGCATTCTGAACATCTACAAGAATATTATAGGTATTTATAGTGTTCATCGAGGTGAATTTATAGATTCTATTACTATTGATTTGGAACCCTAGTATCCATTGAAGTATTTCAACATCATAATGGCACCCAAGATGTAGAAAGAAGTTTTAGTAGAGAAGATTGATCTTGTAAACCCAAAGTATAAGCTTCCTCTCCCTGTTGTTGTAGAAATTGACAAAACTTGAGCCCTATCCTTGATCCCTCCAAGAGTCATATTGATTGAAGACATTCATGCCTTCATCCACTACAAGATCGAAGACATATGTCAAGGAGAGATTGATACATCTTTCTTGAACTTGTGTGTTAGTGGAAATATGAAGAGCGACCACACACACTTTTAGACCAAGGATTTGGTCCATTCAATGCATGTACCAACAATATTTAAATAGGAATGGATGAGAATTGTACTAAGTAGAGTACATGATCAGTTTATGTGGCTTGATGGGCCAATGAAAATTACAAAGGATGTTTTGTATATAGTAACAGGATTCTTGGTTGTTGATAGACCAAGGGCTTACAAGAAAACAAATAAGAATAAGTTGTGTGAGATGACCAAAGATAAATGGGATGAAAGAGGCCTAAAATTATCTAAAGTTGAAGATCTCAAATTAAATTTTGCATCAAACATTATATCCTACAAGATTTTTCAATCATCTTAGGTAGATAGTGTACCCTGTGGAGCTGTAGACATTGCCTATTAAATTGTTAAGGACATGAAGATTGATTTGTGTGAGATTCTATTAAAATAACTAGATGAAAACATGAACACCATTCAGAAAGCAAAGACAAGTACATTAAAGTTTGGACCACTATTGGTATGTATATTATTTTACTTCCAAAACTCATTTCCTACAGTCGGTGAAGTCACATGGAAAGTAGATAAACCCATTGTTTATCATATTAGTCAATTTATTCAAGGCATGGGTGATAATTTTAATGTAATTATGGATGACTATTTTAGTAATTTCCAATCTAGAATGCACAAGTGGTACAATATTCCACCTCAGTTAGTGGAGGAATATAAGGATGAACTTTGTTTTGAAGTTGATACTGATGTTTGTATCATAAGGGCTTTGGAACCTAGAACTGAGTGGTTACCACCGATGGGTTATAAAATAAACATAGATGCATCCACTATTCAAATAAAATGATTATTGGAGAAACTGGTTGATAGAAGTTCAACTTGGTATGGAACTTATGAAGAGGTTAAGGAGACAATAAGAGTAGGTATATTGATATCGAAAGAAATTAGGAAAAAAAGTAAAATGATAAGTGCATTATCTAAGAGTCTATAAATTGTTGATGTTGAAGATGAATAAGTTGATGATCCTTCAAAGATCAAGGGGAAGAAAATTAAAGTTAAGAAGGAAACCCCTAGGCCAACTGGTGTAAGACCATCTACAAGGTCTACCTCTACACCGAGAGGGAAGAAGAAAGTAGAAGTCAAACCAGTAAAGACAAAGACTTATGTTAGAGAAAGAAAAGCCACTTGTAGGCTAAGAAGAAAATTGAAATTATAGAAAGAGAGTGATACTGAGTCAAATGACTTATCACAACTTAAGGTTGCATTGAGAAAAAAGGAGAAGAGTCTTGATGAGTTTCTCAAGACACTAGAGAGATATGGAGGTCATTTAGTTATGAAACAATTGAATTATGATACAAGGACTGATGAGGAGAAGGATAATATTGAAGAAATTTTCATTTCCACACTGCATAAGTTTAGAACCACACTTGTTGAAGAGGTAAAAAATCTTGATGAAGAACTCTATAAGAAAATTGATGCAAGATGGAAGTATTCCCTTGCTACAAAAAAATAAATGAGAGAAAGATCACTTGCAATCACTATCCTGGACTTGGCTAAGAGAGGAATACAAGATAATTTGAATGAATATTAAAAAATGTTTATAGTAAAGGGAAGAGAATTAAGTATTATGGTTAGTCAACTAGAAGAAGTACAAAAAGACACCGATGATCTTTGGAGAAAGATCTTTTCTATAGAACAACCAGAAATTGAAGGAGTTAAAGACCAAGAAGACAAATCAAAACCAGTTGAGTTGATAACAAATAAAGAAGTAATAATTGAAGATATTACTAAAAAAGATCCATATGACACAGTAAATGATGATGAAAATGTCATGGCAACTGAGGTCATAGAGTTAGAAACTATGGATGTAGACGATTTAGCCTAGGCTAGATTATTGGTAGATGATCCTATTATTGTTCAAGTTTTAAATTTTCCTAACATAGAGGTGATAAGAGAAGAGCCTACTGAAGAAAAGACACCTTCTGATCCTACAAAGGATACTAAACCCAAGGAAACCAAGAAAACTATAGAAACCAAATCTACTCAAGTTAAGAAAGAAGAGTCAGTGACCCCCACCAAGACTACATGACAAAAATAGGAACTGGAAAAAAAGAAGGAAAAGGTAGAAGATAAGAAAGAGGAAACACAAGAAAAGGAAGAAGAAAATCAAGAGAAGAAACCAAAAGAGAAAAAGAAGGAGAAAGAAGAGAAAATTGAAGAGACATCTACTCAATCAGATGCAAAGAAGGAATCTAGTTTAAAGGGAAAGTCAAAGAAGAGGAAATTAGAGAAAGAAGTTGATATAAATGAAGTTATAGTTATACCAAAGGTTGATTACATAACCATGAGCCCCAAGTAACTCTCTACGTTTGATGATTTATTGAAGAGGAAAGCTGCTCAAGATAAACTCTTAGCCAAAATGTAGAAAATAGATGTGTTGAAGCAGATAAAGAGTATTTTGAATGAGATTGTCCCTGAGGAAAAAATAAATGAGAAAGAAGATATATAAAGTCAACTGAGAGAACTTGTCAGTCAGATTAACCAATTAGGAACTGACACTACTGAATATATGCTAAAAGTTCACAAGAAAGACATAGAAACAATGGTGATTGAAGAAGTTCTTCAATTAGTTGTAGTAACTCTTTCAGAGTTAATCAATAAATTTGAATAAGAACTAAAATCCATTCTTTCTTTATTTCAATTTTTTTTTGTTTTCTAATTTTACAAAGGAGATTAAAGAAAAAGATGACAATATGGAAAAAGATCTCACAGAGCTATTATCTAAGATTTCTATCGAGCCTAAGTCAATCACAGAATATTATGAGAGGATAAAGAACTTGATGGGAGTGCAATTTGAGTTAAGAAAGGAGGAGAATCAAATAAAGATGGATATATTAGAACTCCAAATTTTTTTGATCCCAAAAATAGAATCATTGTAGAGACAAATTCAAAAGGCTAAAGACTTAGTTAGCACACTAGATATAAGTGCTACAGATAGTATGGTAAGTCTTACAACCGATATAAGTGAGAAGATAATAGTGTTGCAAACACTGAAGGACACCTGGAAGGAATCATTCAAGGATGCACAAGATAAGTACAAAAGAATTTTTTATAAGATCCCCACACCGGATAAGCAATAGGTAAGTATTTTGGTGTTAAAAAAGGGGGAAAATACGTTAAGATTTTTCCAACAAGGGGGAATAGGGATATAAAGAGGGAATATATAGGCAAGAATAAGTATATAGGAAAGAGGAATATTATGTATATATTATGGATACCAGATTATTACTTCAGGGGGAGTAATATCTTTACTGATGAAGAAGATATGGACAAGGACACCATTTTGCAATTTTTTTGATGACTTTGAAGTTTTTTGAAGTTTTTAACAAACATACCAAACTAATTCCAAAGGGGGAGATTGATACTCCTAAGAGTTAATTTTATTGTCATTAGTTATAAGGAAGTCATAATGTTTGTCAACGTCATTAGATAAGGAAGAAAAGACTAGTTGGTAAGATAGAGAAAGTCATTCGGTAAAGGAATTAGAAGATAGGAAATTTTGCTAAAGAAGAAGCAAGCACAGGCACTGAGCAAGAAAAAAATTAGCATCGAGAACCAAGTTATACTGAGCACCTAACCAAGAAGAGAAGACAACTATTGAGTTAGAGAAACATGTTACCGAGTAGAACATGCCAACACCAGAAGAATTCTAAGTACATTGAACCTGGACATCTAACATAAAATAGTTTACCAATCTCGAGGAGATTGTATAACAGATCATTGGAGATTAAAACATGATGATTACACATGATTATAAGGTGAGATTAGCTAATAATAATTAAGGATAGCATATGCATTGGAATTGTACCCAATGCTAGCACCGCTTGATGAGAAGATTCTAGAACATCTAACACCGCTTCAAAATTATATATAAGAAGATCAGAGTATGATGATCAGTATGAATGCATGAATAGTGATTGTGGCATGTATGAAGAAGATTAATGAGAAGGTGAATGTGCAATAAAGCCACCAAGTAACAGAGCATTGAAGAACATATAAATATTGAGATCTATCAAGTATTGGATTGTTAGTGTGAAGGATACATAGTATGAGGTAATGAATTATTGAGCACATAGAGTTTGAATAACATATGTTGATGCAAGTTTGAAAAACATTTTAGTGTTTCTGATTAAAGAGTAATCATAATTGTAAAGTCCCTTAATCGAGTAGATCCTAGCATATCTTAATTGTAAATCCTTTAAAAAGGTGCAATTCTTAGATTAGGATTGTGAAATCTCTTAATAGGGTAGACTTAGCAGTCTTTAGACTCTTAACCAGGTTAATACTCTTAACAAGGAAAGCTATCAAAAATAACTATCATTGTAGCTCTAATCGAGAAAAATTTATTTTGTAGTAGTGAAGTCATGTGGGTGTCATCCCCACCATAGTTTTTATCCTCTAACAAGGATTTCTACGATACCAAATATTTATATTATGTGTTGATTATTACATATTTTATATATTTCATGCGATGCATGAAAATGTGAAGGAATCAATAAATTATTGCAAAGGAAGTTTAAATAAGTTTAAAAGTGTTTTACAGTACTGATTCAATCCTCCCCTCTCAGTACTTACCTTTCCAGACCTAGTCCAACAAAAACTATCTTTTGAGGGTACTATAATACCATGTAGGGTTAGGACTTGGAAAATAGGAGATGAAACATTAGGCTTCTTCAGAGGGTAGGACAGAGGCTTCTACTGCAACGAATGGGATTCACTAGAGAAAAAATTTCCTTACTGAGTTCTTCAAACATAGGATCTACTTCTCTTTCTCTTGCACTTCTTGTATATTTTTGAGTATCCAATTTTTTTGAAATTTATTGACCTCTTGGTCTTTCTTATTAAAGTCAATTCTCTTGATGTGGTGCTAAATTATGAGCTTGTCTTTTTTGTTGTCTCTACAAAAAAAAAATGTTATTATTTTTCTATTTCTTCGTCTCTGTCCAAGACTAGGCTCACTCGTTTGTACTCTTCAACACTTCTTGATCTCTAGGAAAGAGTATTCAAATGACTGATGATTTCTTCTTGGTCATCTTTAAACCCTACATTTGGTTGCATTACAAGAAATATGTTTTCTTGAGGTAGCACCATTATTCCCTCATGCTTAAGTGACTGATAAAAAAATGACCATTCAGTTCCCCAATGGAGTCACCAAAAATATTTTGGTTAACAAATAGGTCCTCCAATGATATAACTCCATCCAACAATAAAACCTTATCTATTAACAACAATTGAATGAGCTTTCTATAGGTCAATCTTTGAATTGATAGGTACAAATCCTTGAAATAGATATTCAATGAACATGTTTTTGTATTTTTTTAAATATATCAGGGTATACTCTTAACCAGAGAGTAGGAGAGGCTTGAAACGGACATTCATCACCATGATATACCCATGAATGAGTGTAAAAATTATTTGAATAATATATATATATATATATATATATATATATATATATATATATATATATATATATATATATATATATATATATATATATATATATATATATATATATATATATATATATATATATATATATATATATATATATATATATATATATATATATATATATATATATATATATATATATATATATATATATATATATATATATATATATATATATATAGTGTGTGTGTGTGTGTGTGTGTGTGTGTGTGTGTATTGTGCTACTTCCCACAACCATGGAAATGAAACACAACAACAAATTTTAATCTACAACTTGCATATACAATCTCACAACCATTAAACCATACATCCAACACATCTATTGAATGAAAGTAAATCTACCAAACAACATGAATATGATAAAATATAACTAATAATGATTCTCAAATCATCTTATAATAAAAAATTTACAAAAAACACTGTTCCACAAAATTTGCAACTAATTGATTCCATTCATTCAACAACAAAATCACAAGTCTATCAATGAACAATAAGCATAGTTCAAGTTTTGAGTCACACTCAATTGGAACAACAAAAGGGGGAAAGTATGAGCCAAAATTTACAATCCTTAATGAATTGTTTAAAAAATATATAAATAGTATTTCTATCTTCTCTGATGGTTACAACAACAGTTCTTGAAATTTTAATTTCAACAATCCCATGACAAGTGTTAATAAAAAGAACAAAAAAAATAAAAATAAACACAAGAGTCATGATGCCTTTGTTCCTTCCCCTTTACCAATTGATGCCTCTATGGAATCCTTTTGGCTTAATTTGTATTACTAGAAATCTCTAATGACACGTGTTATCTCTTCATCCTCTGATACTATGACATTGTCATTTTTAGTGTTCTAGTAGAGATAATTTTCCTACACGTCCTCTGCTCTTTCTTCATAGCTAGGGAGATCTTGAATAATTGTGGATAGCATGGCATCAATTTTGGTGAGTTTATGAAGTTTTTTTCTCTGGTATATAGAAAGATTGATTATTTTATCAATATTTTCTAGATAAGCTTCTCTCATATGGTCAATGTTGATGACATTTTTTCCCTTGCTGTGGTGAGAGACACATCCCAAATTAGTAAAATATTTTTCAATTTTCTAAATATCCTCTTGTAAATTACCCTCCAACTCTCCCAAATGTTTAATATTTTTAGTCACACATTTTTTCTTAAAGGTAAGGGAAAACATCTATTTTTCACTGATTCATCAGGTGATTTCAGTAGTCCTATCTTCACTACATTTCTATTTTCATATCCAAGATTTCTTTATGAATTGAAAACAATTTCTTATAAGAATATTCTTCACCTTTGACAATCATAATATCAGATCTTACACTATCCATAGTCTACAAGACTTTTTAGTGAGATCCAAGGTGTTTGATCATGGGCATCCCTCTGAATATTAGATCTTAAATCCACTCTCTACCTATCCTTCCCATGTATCTTTCTTCTCATAATTGGAAAATAAGGGTTTGGTTATCCTTTGATACTAGATCTAGTATAGAAAGGGAGGAACTTGTTGGATGGGATGAAAAGGGTGTGAGGATTTCCCTGAGATAATCATAAAGTTGGACAACCATTGCTTTAAGCTTGGCCTTTTCCTATTTTTCCTTCTCCAGTATTTCTTTCACTTGTTGATGTGAGAATTCCCTCATTTGGATAGTCTTCTCATGTTTAGGAGGACCAATGTAAATCCTAGTTACCATAAAATTAGAGGAATCCATATGAGCGACTTTATTGGTGGACTCAGTCTATGAAATTTCTATGATTACATGCCCCATTTTTTGGTCTTTCCCCATGGCAGCTAGTACTGCAGGCTTCCTCTTTTTTTGAGGAGTGGGAGAACCCTTTAGAATTTGATCCACCATGTATTGAGGAGGCATGTTGTCCTATTCTCTCTTTCTTTTAATTTCTAAATATTTTTCTATCCAACAAGGGGTTGATAAAACCCTTAAGGTAGACTTAAGGCTTTCTAAATCAAACAATTTTCTTACGACTGGGGGAGTATCTTTTTGAGAAGAGACAAAATGAAATTTAGAAATTTTTTTAGAAATGGAACTAGAGGAGACTAGATCTTGGGATAGCTTGTGATCTCGTGGGAGGTATCCTTGATACTCTTCCTATTGCTGGCCAGACATTTCATGTTGCATATAATGTGGCTCTCCTTGAGGAACCTCTTATTATATGATTTATTAACCTTTGGATTCTTCCTCTTTTGTTAGGTCTGTGTCTAGAAGGGATCCTTCTCCATAGGTAGGCTTAGGATCCTATGAATTTTTTTTAGGTTCACCATCTCCTCCAGAAGCCTGAGAAGATACTTGCATTGAGGGACCCATTGGGGTAGTTAAAATATGCACTGATGCTTGACTCTGTAAAGGGTTTGGCAGTGTTTGTGTAGAGATTCCTTTCTTCCTCTTATTTTTTTCCACTTGACTCACCTTCAAGCTCTCTTCATTATCAAAGTCATGCGCACCTCAAAATTATCAATTTTTAGAATGTACCAATTTGTGGGCTTTATTGGAGTTCCTTTAATTTTCTTTAAATAATGTGGGTCAAGTAATTCAGACCCATCATCCACTAGGTTTCCAATATTGAGACTCACCTTGTATAGATTTATTTGGTCTATAGTAAGTCTTTACCAAGATCTTTCTCTCATTTCAATGTCATATTTATAATTTATCCAGAAATATTCTAGCTCTGGCACACGGCAGAATCCTAACCCTAGATGCAGGTTTTCTTTAATGAAGCTTCTAGGATCATACTAGGTCCTAATGAACTTTAATTTCTAGAAGGGATATCTGGCTATGGTATCTTTGACTACATTCGTAGTGTTAGAACTAGAGGAGCACAAATATTCTGCTACTATTATAGGAAATGGGATCCCTACCTTTTTCCTTTCATAAGACCTTTTGTTCACTTTGAGTACCTATCGACATAAATCAATTAACACCATTTTTTCATCAGGATATCTAGGCAACTTCTAGGGAAAATCATCGAATGCATCAATACAAAAATATGTGAAATTTTAGTACTGAGTAAAATAACTACCATACTTGGAAATTAAACCAACTAGCTATAGAGATAGCCTCCATTCAAGAAACCCTTATAATTACTAGTTCAATCTCATGGTGAATGCATCATTCACTCTCCTAAATTTTGCATAAGTCTTGTGTAGTTGCAAGCAAGGATAAAATTTATAGATTCATATGTCATCTTCAAATTCTTTGACATGACTCAGACTATGCCAATATTTTGTGCATGCCAGGGCATAGATAATATGTGAAGACATAAAGAAGGAAAAATGATTCTTTGTGCTCATCATTAGGAATATGATTCTATCACTAATAAGCTCTACCCATTATATGTATATTTCATCTATGTGCATAGTCTGTACCAGAAAGAAAGCCCACTCGTCCAAGTTTAATTCTTCTTCCATGCCCCTTGATTTGTGTAATAGGACTAACATGTTGATGATTTCTCTTTTCCAATTAGAACCATAGATAGTATTGGGAAGTTTTTATTTTCTATACCTCTCATGCTCAAACCACTCTTTTGACATTACGACCCTCCATCTTGTTTTATTTTCACTAAAAACTGAAGTTGAGTGAGAAAAATCCCAATCTGTGTAAACTTCCCTCATGGGTAGGTGGAAGAAATTTTGAATAGTGGCTCTATCTAGTTGATGAGAGCCTCTTCGTTGTCTATCTTTATTTGTTTGGTTAAAGGGTCTAAATGAGAAATGCATTCCCTGATTAGTTTTGGAGATTGTGCAATGACTAGGAATCCAACTGCTTCCACGAGGCTTCTTTCTATTAATTTTTTGAAGATTGGGTGCCTTAGTTCAAGGAAAACCCTTCTGTGAAGGTCTCCCAAGTGAAAATGACTTATCTTTGTGTCACCGATCTATTTCCATTTTCTCTTAATGTCATTAAGGTGGTCAAAACTAGCATACCTGAGGGCCATTCTATGAATTCAGAGGATATGGTAGATTTCTCTTCTTAGAGAAAATGATGCAAGAGAAGTCACTTTTATGTCTCTATAGTGATTGTTCAATTTAAGTTCTCCCACAAGCTATTGCACAATCGAGGAAAATCTTGGATAGATGAAGGAAAATAAATGACATTCAATGTTGGACAATAATTTTTTTCAGATAAATTATTCTATTCATTTAATATTCTGATCTATGGTGATTAGCTTATGTCACTAATGATATTAAAAATTATTGTGATTTGTGGAACTTTGGAACTGGTGCTTTAACAATACTAATTTCAATTCTTCTTTTCCTTTTCAGGTGAGCTTAATCACATCTTTCTTTAAAATCTAATGATATTTGCTTACATGCTTCAAATTCATAGGGAGTGTGGAGAATTACCAATCATAAATAATCATCTTTTCTTGATGAGATACTTTTATCTTTGGAATCCACCTTATCTTTCTTTTCTCAGAATCACACGTGAATTTCTTTCAGGAATTTAGAAAATGCACCATTCGGCTACCATTCTCGATCATTGGAGGTTGCTTTCTTTAGCTATTTTTCTAGGCTTTCAAAAATTGCACCTCTCCCCTTCACTTTTCGACAAAATGAGTACTTCAAAAACCCTTTTCCCAAACATAGAGTTCTCCTTTTGAAATTTCAAAAATCGTACTCTTCTGCTACTATTTCTGAATAGACTTAGTAGTTAAAGCATACTTTTCCTGAACTTTTTCTTTTATGATTTCTTTGCATGAACTTCAAACTTGGACTGACATTAGACAGGTTCTGATGTGACTCAGTGCTAAAAGGGAAAACTTGACCGAACATGATTACTCGATCTTCTAACACCCTGACTTTAAAGACAAGGATTGAATTATACTGCAAGAATAATATTTTGGGGGTGCTAAGAGGATTCAATTCCCAAATAAAAAATCAAACACTTAAATTCTTCAAATACAACATAAATTTTAACATTTAGGGACTAGAATATGGAAACATAACGAAATATTTAACTAATTACAATGCAAATATGCAATATGATCATGATTCTAGCTAAGAATTCAATTACAACTATGAAGATTAACTCTAAGAATGCTCTTAAAATGTATGAATTAAGCTCTAGAGGCAATTTGGCATTATTTAGCTAAGATAAATGAATTCTAGGTGATTTGTACTTTGAGTGAATCTTTTTTATAGGATTGAGATCAATTTGAGTGGTGTGGATGGATCCTTGAGGGATGGTTGAGATCAATTCTCACTTGATCTATGTGAGTGATCCTTGATTGGAGAGATTTAAGTTGATTATCCTTTTGTGGTGAGATAAATAGGACATTTTATTTAATTCTTTTTATTAATTACTCTAGCCATGGGATTTAATGCTTTTGATTTAATTAATTAGGCTAAGAGTATTAATTAATTAATTGATCATGAATCATGATGAATTATGCAAGAAAATTGATGAAATTCACTAGCACAATTTCTTTAATTGAGTTGATTTGATGTTTGGGGAAAATTTGATTGATTTTGATTAATCTAGGCCCTTTTTATGACAATAGCCCATTTTTAGGTGATTAAAAATGTCTCTACTTGGTCAAAAGTGATAAATTGATAGTGATGTTTTTTATTGGAGTATTTTTCAAAATGATACTGGTCAGATCTTGTTAAAATAATAATAACAAAATGTAGAGTTAGGAAATTATTTAATCAATGAGCAAGGAAAAAAAGATTTACCATGAATAATCACAAAACTAGGAGCATTCACCAAAGCACAAGGAAACAAGGAGACAATATTTTGAAGGGGGAAAAGCATAAAAAAACCTCTGTGATATAATGAAATGTGGCAAAAAATGCCTAAGAATGAGAGAGAGAGAGAGAGAGCTTAGCTCATACAAAATAATCAAGAAGAAGAAGTATCTCATGTGTTGAGAGAAGGAGAGCCATCTCTTAATAGAGATGTGAGAAAGGAGTTACATTGTAACTCCCATTTCTATGTATGCCACATTTCACTAGTGTGTGAGACAAGTGTAGGATTCCTCATAAGGAGGAATATCTATTTTCCTTAATAAAGGAAATTACAAATATGACATGTCCTCCCACTTGGACTAGAGGATGAATACAATAGGATACCTTGGTTTATCCTTACATAATTTACCAAGGAAAGATTAAATTCTAACACCCCCCTTTAATCTTTACTTGGGGTAATTACATCAAGGGGTATCAAACCCAAATTGTTACAATGAAATTCAAATTTCTCTCTAGAAAGAGGTTTTGTCAAAATATTTGCAACTTGATCTTCACTTTTTCAATGGAAGAGGGAAACTTTCTTTTCTACAATGTGCTCTCTAATGAAGTGGTGGTGGAGAGAAATGTGCTTTGACTTTGCATGGTAAATTGGATTCTTTGCCAAGGCTATTGCACTTTGATTGTCAATCTACAATGGTGTAAGTTCTTGTTGAGGTAGACCCAAATCTTCAAGTATTCTTCTAAGCCATAGAGCTTCTTTAGAGGCATGAGTACAACTTTTATATTCAGCTTCAGTAGAAAATAAAGACACAGATTGTTCTTTTTTACTTTTTCAAGATATAGAGCCTGAACCAAGAGAAAAACAATACCCAAAAGTAGATTTCTCATCATTGGGGTCTCCACCTAGATCTGAATTAGTAAAACCTTTTAAAGAAAAATCAGAATTTGCATCATAAAATAATCCTAAGTTAATAGTGCCTTTAATGTAACGTAATATTCTTTTAGCAATTTTGAAGTGAGTTTGTTGAGGTTTGGACATGAATCTTGAAACTAAACCAACACTAAAAGATAAATTAGGTCTAGTGAGGGTTAGATAAATTAAACTACCTACAAGTTCTCTATAAGGAGTAGCATCTATGAAAGGAGATTCCATATCTATCATTAACTTAGTTCCTAAATCACATGGAATTGAAATAGGATTAGCATCATTCATATGAAATCTGTCTAGGAGATCTTTAGCATATTTACTTTCAGAGATAAAAATACCCTTAGGGATTTGCCAAATTTGCATTCCTAAGAAATAATGTAAAAAACCTAAATCTATCATTTGAAATTTTTGGTTGAGTTGGAACTTAATATCAAAAATTAACTGGTTAGAACTAGAAGTAAGAATCAAATCATCAATATACAGAATGATAACAATAATTGTTAATATGATTTAGAATAATAGAGAGGGGGGGTGAATGAGTTTTTCTCAGGTCCTGATGTATAAAATAACTTCAAAAACTTTTCCTTAAATTAGATCAAGAAACCAACACAAACTCAGTCATCACTGATTCAATAATAGAAACATATAACACTACAGTCCACTACCCATCTGTAACTAACTTGTAAAACACATAAATGTTCAAACCAAAACATTCACACAAGTATTGACACTAGGATTTATAGTGGAACCACAATATGGGAAAAACCACTTTGTAATATGCTACTATTATTTTCACTCTTCTGAAGTGAGCTCGGTTAAAAGCCAACCCTATCAAAGGTTACAATACACACTGTTAGGTGTGACCCGGTTAAAGGATTTCAATCACCCTGTTAAAAGTGAGCCTTGTTATAGGACTTACATACACTCCATTAGAATGCAACCTTGTTCAAAGGATTTAACATATGACTGTTAGGTCAACCTCTGTTAAAATGATTTTGACTGTTACAATGGTTAGAAAGTAGCAGTAGTATTGATCTAAAAAACATACAACTCACTTTGCAAATATCAGATCCAATTCCATACACAATTGATGGTTTACTGACTTTGAAACTTTTCCATTTCCATCTCTGATCTACTCAAAACTTTTCTTCAAGAAATCACCACACTCCTCCTTCAGCCTTTTCGCTTATACAATCAATAAAACTTATTGTTCTTCCAGCATCTCCTTCACCCATGCATTCTCATACCTAATGTTTAGGTTCCCTTAATACTTTTCTCTGTTAGGTTAACTTATCTTTTGCTGCTTAATCTCCTTCGTAGATCTTAGGGTTAGGTCAGATTCATTGAATCTACCCTCTTCATGTTCTTCATCTCCTCTTCTAGAATCATCTCAAATATCATAAAGATTTACAATAAAATGTTTTACAAAGCATTAAATGCTTCCATACAATCAATAAATAAAGTCAACACGTTTTACATAATCCAAGAATTCAACAATGTCGGCTCCAAATCTGAATTCTCTTCAAATATAAAAATGTTGATGCTCGGTCAATACTATGATCATCCACTCAGTCTTCATGTAAAATGCTCAGTCACTACTAAAACTATTTCCTCGACAGATATTGTCTTTGTCAGCAATTAACTAATACTCGATCGACACTAGATTTTTGCTCGGCATACACTAATTCGGTCAACACTAACATAACTCAGCTTAAACATGATTTCTTCATTTTTTCTCAGTTAAGCCTTTTAGTCCTCAATCTTACTAAGATAAACAATACATTGTCCCATCATTGTACAACATAGTCAAGTACACTTTGCAGTATCAAGATAACTCAACCTTTCCCTAGGTGCTATTGTTACCATTGTTTCTTTCCCTTCTCACAATAGATATAGTACTTTCCTAAGTAGAAACAGTCTTACCAGTTAAGTTTTGACATCAATAACAATACAACAATTGCTTCAATTGCAGTTTCCAACAATCTCCCTCTTTGGCATTGATGGCAACACCATATGATATCACCTAAATAACACATGGATTACCAACCAATCCAAAAACTTATCTGTCCATCAAAGAAAATTTATAATATCCTTAGCTTCATTCTGATTCAGAATCTATAAATCTCACTTCTGTGACTGTCAGAAGTATTTGGATCTTCCTCTATCATGATCTTTCATTTCTATTCATCATCCCTACTCTTTAGTTCATGTGTTATAATATCATTTCAGTTAAATCTCCCTCTTTGACAAAAATGCCAAAGAAGCAACTAAAAATTACATCTAATAGATGTAGATATATCTATGTAGCTCAGTGTTTCTCCCTTTGTCAACTTGCTTATGAGTGATTTTTTGTCTTTGCTTCTTCTTCACAGCTCTAGGACAGTCCTAAAGTGTGACAATCTTCTACATCAATTTGTCAATTTTTCTGTTGTAGCATATTTGATGCAGTGCTCCTAGCTTGACTAGGTAGCCAATCCAAAAACTTATCTGTCCATCAGAGAAAATTTATACTATCCTTAGCTTCAATTTGATTCAGAATCTATAAATCTCACTTCTGTGACTGTTAGAAGTATTTGGATCTTCCTCTATCATGATCTTTCATTTCTATTCATCATCCCTACTCTTTAGTTCATGTGTTATAATATCATTTTAGTTAAATCTCCCTCTTTGACAAAAATGCCAAAGAAGCAACTAAAAATTACATCTAATAGATGTAGATATATCTATGTAGCTCAGTGTTTCTCCCTTTGTCAACTTGCTTATGATTGATTTGTTGTCTTTGCTTCTTCTTCACAGCTCTAGGACAGTCCTAAAGTGTGACAATCTTCTACATCAATTTGTCAATTTTTCTGCTGTAGCATATTTGATGCAATGCTCCTAGCTTGACTAGGTAGCCTCAGTGAGAGGAAGGACCCCTAATTAACTTCTCATTTACTCATGAGCTTCTTTAGGTAAAGCTTTAGTGAATATGTCTACCAATTGTTCTTTTGTATTCACATATTCCATTCGGACTTCCTTGTCTTGTACCAATTCCCTCAAATAGTGATACTTGATTGCTATATGCTTGGTCTTAGTGTGCATCACTGGATTCTTAGAAATATTGATGGCACTTATGTTGTCACAAAAAATAACAACAGGTTCAGTGATTTCTTCTTTCATGCCTATCAACAACTATTATATCCATATTAAATTTGAACAGTTTACTACAGCAGCAACATACTCGGCTTCAGCAGTAGATTGGGAAATGCAATTTTGTTTCTTTCTTGTCTAGGAGACTAATCTCTATCCAAGAAAGAAATTTCCACCACTAGTGCTCTTTCTGTCATCTACATTTCCTACCCAATCAGCATCAGTGTATACTCTAAGTTCAAATTTGTCATTCTTCTTGTAATATAACCCATAGTCAGCAGTTCCTTTCAAGTATCTCATGATTCTTCTTACCACCATCATGTGTGTTTCCTTAGGATTGGCAGAGAATCTTGCCACAATCCCAATAGCTAGTGCAATATCTAGTCTACTATGTACATCATACTACAATTTTCCAATCATGGATCTGTACAAAGTCTGGTTAACTTCTGCAGCATCATCATTCTTAGATAACTTTTGTCCAGTAACCATAGGAGTTCCCACTGGTCTAGCATCTTCCATTCCAAAAGTTTTCAGTCCATTAACATACTTAGACTGTCTAATGAAAATTCCTTTCTTCATCCGATATACTTGTAAACCAACAAAGAATTTGATCTCACCAAACATACTCATTTCAAATTCAGTTTGCATTTCTTTTGAAAAAATTTTACACAATGCATCTTTTCCACCAAAAATAATGTCATCAACAAAATTTTTGGCCAATAGAATACCTTTTCCTTCTTCATCCTTCAAGTATAGATTGCTTGTGTCATTTGTTCTTGAAAATCCAATTTGCATCAGATAGTTATGCAACCTCTCATACCATGCTCTGGGAGCTTGTTTCAATCCATACAATGCTTTGTTCAGTTTGCATACCATGTGTCTTCTGTTTGGATCAATAAAACCTTCCAGATGTTCTATGTAGACTTCTTCTAGTACACCATTTAAAAACACAGACTTGACATCCATTTGATATACCTTGAAATCTTTATAAGCAGCATATGCAAGCAGAGTTCTTACTCCTTCCAATCTAGCTACAGGGGCAAATGTCTCCCCATAATCTATTCCTTCTTATGCATAGCCTTTGCATACCAGCCTAGCTTTGTTCCTAGTGATTTCACCTTTTTCATTCAACTTCTTTCGAAACACCCACTTTGTTCCTATAACATTCTTATCTACAGGTCTCGACACTAGAGTCCAGGTTTCATTCTTCTCAATCTGGTCAATCTCTTCATTCATTGCTTGTATCCAATCTTCATTTTCTAATGCCTCTTTAGTTGTCTTAGGTTCAAACACACATAGTAAGCATGTTGGATCCATGGTTTTGCTTCTGGTCTAGAGTCCAGTGTCTTTATCTCCAATTATCTATTCAGGCTTGTGATGTCTTCTTACATATTTTTCCAAAATAGGTTCAACATTTTTCTCCTCTATTTCATCAGGTTCCTCGACAAGATTGTTAGATTTAGCCTCTGAATGCTCAGCAACCTCTTCCTAATACTCAGTAGCATTGTCTTGTAGCATGACATGTTCTTGTTCTCTCTCAGCACTATTTTCTTGATGCTCGACATTGTTTACCTGAGACTCGGCATCAAGTGCAAGTCTGTTACCTACCTCTTCTATTTCCTCAATGTACACAAAAGATCTGTAATCTTCTAGTTCTCTTTTGCTATCAGCTTCATTTCTTTTTGCATACTCATCAATTTTTACATTCACACTTTCCACAATTTTGTTAGTGTTAGAATTCAAACACTTATAAGCTTTACTTTTTGTGGAGTAGCCTAGGAATATGCCTTCATCACTCTTAGCATCAAACTTTCCATTCTTATTGTCTTTCAATAAGTAACACTTGCTTCCAAAGATTCTAAAGTATTTAACACTTGGTGCATGCCCATACCATAATTCATAGGGTGTCAGATTTGTACCTTTCTTGATTTGTACTCAGTTAAGAGTGTAAACAACTGTACTTATAGCTTCTTTCCAATATTTCTATGCCACATTATTTTCAATCAATAATGTCCTTGCATAGTCCAAAATAGATCTGTTCCTTCTTTCTACTATACCATTCTGTGGAGGTGTCCTAGGTGTAGACATCTATCTTTTGATTCCTCTATCATTGCAAAATAGATTGAATTCATTTGATGTAAATTCTCCACCTCGATCAGATCTAAGACATTTCAGGTTCCTACCTATCTCCTTCTCAAATTTTGCCAAATACCACTTAAAAAATTGAAAAGCATCAGACTTTTCTTTTAGAAACATTACATGCATCATCCTGGTATGATCATCAACAAACAAGATAAAGTATCTAGCTCCACAATAACTTTGTATACCCATAGGTCCACAAAGGTCAGTATGAACCAAATCTAAAATGTGTTCAAAAGCATAGGTTTTTCTCTTGAAACTTGACTTAGTCATTTTTCCTAATTGGCATTCTTTGCACATCACATTCTCAGGTTTCTTCAATCTAGGTAGGCCTCTTACTTTCTTCCTTTTACTTATCTCTACCAGATTGTCAAAGTTAACATGACATAGCCTCTTATGCCATAACCCAATGTCATGAAGTTGTGCAATCATACATATTTATTTAGATAGGTCAAGATAGAACAAATTACTTCTAGTCTGCTCACCACTTCCAATCAGTTCACCAATAGCATCAAATATCTTAGCTTTCTTGTGATGAAATTCCACTCGGTAGCTAGTTCTATTGAGCTAAGCAACACTTAGCAAATTATAATTCAATCCTTCAACCCTATAAGCATTTTCACAAGAGATTTTATCAGTCAGTTTAATCAATCCTTTTCCTCTAACAGGACATGGTGCATCATTACCAGATGTTACACTTTTACCTTTATAATGATGTAAGGTCTCAAACTTACTTTTGTCACCAGTCATGTGATGTGAACAACCACTGTCTATAGTCCATTTGTCATTCTTGTTCACATAGGAAATCAATGTAGTTTTCTCATCCTCATCAGATTCATCTTTCATTGCAACATAGACTACCTCAATTTCAAAATCATTACTATCAGTGTCAGTCTCTTCTTCAACAATGTAACAAGATTTCTTACCTTTTCCTTTGTAGTCTTTGTACCTTCGGTAGCCTTTGTCATCTCTTCTATCTTTGTGTCTACTGTTTCTTTCTTCATCTTTATCCTTCCTTTCAGGACATCTAGTAGCTATATGACTGACTTTATTACATGCAAAACATATAATAGGGAGTTTACCTTTATATTTTCCTTTTCCTCTTCTCAATCTTCTAGCCATAAGAGCTTCTAGATCTTCAAGGTCTTCATCATCAATAGTTCCATTTGCTCCTCTAATAGCATTCACAACTTCTTTTATTCTACCACAATATTGTGCAATGTTTTCATTTTCATTCATTCTCATTTCATCAAACTTACCTCTGAGACTCTCAGCTTTAGCTTTCAACACATATAGATCACCACCATAGATCTTTGCAAGAGTTTCCCACATATCTTTAGCAGTTGTGCAGTCCTTAATATCCTCAAATTCTAGATAACTTAGAGCAGATGCAATTTCTAGCATTGCCTGATTATGTTCTTGCTTAGCTCTCATTTCCTCGGCAGTCAAAGCTGCAACATGTGTGACATAGTCATGCTCAATGTAGTATTTTGCAGAATCACCAATATCAGCCATATGCAGCTTCATCAAGCTTCGCCATGCAAGGAAGTTTTCTTTGTTCAGCTTCGGTACCTCCTTCTTATACATCTTGATCATTTGCTTCAAGTCCCTTTAAACTTGTTTTCTATAGACACCAATAAGCAACACAACTCTAATACCAATTGTTAATATGATTTAGAACAATAGAGAGGGGGGGTGAATCAGTTGTTCTCAGGTCCTGATGTATAAAATAATTTCAAAATTTTTTCCTTAAATCAGATCAAGCAACCAAAACAAACTCGATCATCATTGATTCAATAATAGAAACATATAACACTATAGTCCACTACCCAGCTGTAACTAACTTGTAAAACACAGAAATGTTCAAACCAAAACATTCACACAAGTATTGACACTAGGATTTATAGTGGAAACCCAATATGGGAAAAACCACTTTGTAACATGCTACTATTATTTTTACTCTTCTGAAGTGAGCTTGGTTAAAAGCCAACCCTGTCAAAGGTTATAATACACACTGTCAGGTGTGACCCGGTTAAAGGATTTCAATCACCCTGTTAAAAGTGAGCTTTGTTACAGGACTTACATACACTCCATTAAAATGCAACCTTGTTCAAAGGATTTAACATATGACTGTTAGGTCAACCTCTGTTAAAAGGATTTTGACTGTTACAATGGTTAGAAAGTAGTAGTAGTATTGATCTAAAAAACATACAACTCACTTTGTAAATATCAGATCCAATTCCATACACAAATGATGGTTTACTGACTTTGAAACTTTGCCATTTCCATCTCTGATCTGCTTGAAACTTTTCTTCAAGCAATCACCACACTCCTCCTTCAGCCTTTTCGCTTATATAGTCAATAAAACTTATTGTTCTTCCAGCATCTCCTTCACCCATGCATTCTCATACCTAATGTTTAGGTTCCCTTAATACTTTTCTCTGTTAGGTTAACTTATCTTTTGCCGCTTAATCTCCTTTGTAGATCTTAGGGTTAGGTCAGATTCATTGAATCTACCTGCTTCATGTTCTTTGTCTCCTCTTCTAGAATCATCTCAAATCTCATAAATATTTACAATAAAACATTTTACAAAGCATTAAATGCTTCCATACAATCAATAAATAAAGTCAACACGTTTTACATAATCCAAGAATTCAACAATGTCAACTCCAAATCTGAATTCTCTTCAAATATAAAAATGCTAATGCTCGGTCAATACTGTGATCATCCACTTTATCTTCATGTAAAATGCTCGATCACTACTAAAACTATTTCCTCAGCATATACTATCTTTGTCGATAATTAACTGATACTCGGTCGACACTAGATTTTTGCTCGGCATACACTAACTCGGTCGACACTAACATAACTTGGCTTAAACATGATTTCTTCATTTTTGCTTGGTTAAGCCTTTGAGTCCGATCATTGTACAACATAGTCAAGTACACTTTGCAGTATCAAGATAACTCAACCTTTCCCTAGGTGCTATTGTTACCATCCTTTCTTTCCCTTCTCACAATAGATATAGTACTTTCCTAAGTAGCAACAGTCTTACCAGTTAAGGTTTGACATCAATGACAATACAACAATTGCTTCAATTGTAGTTTCCAACAATAATGTCATCTTCACTATGCTTGATATGCAAGTTAGGATCATTTTAACTTCTTTCAAAACCTTGAGAAATAAAGAAAGCATTAATTTTGGAATACCATTCTCTAGGAGATTGTTTTAAACCATAAATAGACTTGTTGAGTTTACATACTAAATGTTCATTACCTTGTTGAATAAAACCAGGAGGTTGGGACATATAGATTTCTTCATGCAAATCACCATTTAAGAAGGCACTTTTAACATCCATTTGGTGAATAGGCCAATTCATTTTAGCAGCTAAAGCAAGAAAAACTTTAATGGTAGGCATTTTAGCAACAGGAGTAAAAGTTTCATTATAGTCTATTCCTTTAATTTGAGAACAACCATGTGCAACTAATCTAGCCTTAAATTTACTAATTTCATTATTGGAATTTAACTTAGTTTTATATAACAATTACAGGAAACCAGATTTTTACCATGAGGTAAAGTAACTAAATCCCAAGTATTATTAGAAATTAAAGAGTCATATTCTTCTTGCATAGCAATTTTCCAATGAGGTTGATTTTTAGCTTGAGCAAAGGTTTGAGGATCATTAGAATTAGAGAGAGAAGTCATAAGAGCATAATTACAGTAGTTTATCCTTCTAGGTTTAAGTCCACCCATTCTATAAATGTAATCATCACCTTCATTAAGTAAATCTTTAAACCATTTAGGATTTCTCCTAGAATTAATAGAAATATTACTAGGAGGAGTAAACAGATTATTACCATCATCATCATCATCACTACTACTACTAGAAGGAAGAAAATCATTAGAAGGAGTATCATTACTATCTTTATGTTCATCATTATCCTTAGTATTATCCTTAGTGTTAGGAGTAGAAACATAAGGAACAAAAACATTAGGAGCATAAATTTTAGGAGTAGGGTTGAGAGACGGAGGTTGGTCCTCCACAAGAACTATGTTGTTGTGACTAAAATTAAAATCTGAAATCTAAGAACGGTCATGGACACCATTTTCAGCAATGCAAACATCTCTAGATATGTGAACTTTATTAGTAAGTGGATCATAAACTCTATAACCTTTAGTGTTCTCAGAATAGCCAACAAATATGTGAGGTGAGGATTTAGGATCTAACTTTTTCCTTTTCTATTTAGGTGTGTGAACATAAGCAGTGGAGCCAAAAATCTGTAAATGAGACAAATTGGGTTTTCTTCCTGAACAAACTTCTTCAGGAGTTTTATTTGGTAGGGCCTTAGTAGGAGTTCTATTAAGAATATAGGTGGCACATGCCATGGCTTCAGCCCAAAATTTGTAATCTATATTTCTCACATGTAAAAAATATCTAGCCATTTCTATTATTGTTCTATGCTTTCTTTCTGCCACACCATTCTATTCTAGTGTATATGAAATGGTAAGCTCATGTTTGATACCAAAGGATCTTAAATAAGAATGAAAAGAATGATTAACATATTCAGTACCATTATCAGTCCTAAGAATCTGAATTTTACAACCACTTTGTCTTTTTACAAAAATATGAAACTCAACAAAAATATCAAGTACTTGATCTTTACTATGTAAGAAATAAATCCAAGTTCTACGAGAATAATCATCAACAAAAGTTAAAGCATATTTAGAACCCGAAATAGAAGTATTTTCTATAGGACCTAAAAGATCACTATGAATGAGAACTAACTTATTATTAGCTCTCCAAGATGATTTATGGGGAAAAGATTCTCTATGCATTTTACCACTCATACATCCATTGCAATCAAACTTAGAAGGAGTAAACTTAGGTAGCCCATCTACCATATTTTCTTTTAGCATTAATGAGATATAATCAGAATTTAAATGTCCTAGCCTCTCATGCCAAATATGAAAATCAATAGTAGTAAGTAAAGAATATCTAAGAGAGGCAAATTGATAAAATTTGAAGAGATTATCATCATCCAATTTAGCATCAACAACTATATGATCAGTATTGGGATCAATGATATGGCAATTATTTTTATGAAACTCAACCTTATAATCTTGAAATAATTGAGGAACAAAAATAAGGTTAGCTTTCAAATTAGGAACATAAAGCACATCATGTGATTTACCGTTAGGAATAGAAACATTACCAGTTCCTTCAACTTGACAGCAATGATTATCGGCTAAAGAAACAAGAATATTCATAGAATCAGGTCGCAAAGAATCAAAGACTTCCTTATGAGATGTAACATGTTGAGATGCACCACTATCAATAATCCATTCAAGTTGTTTAGAAGCATTCAAATAGACAGTAAAATCAGAATGAGATTGATTTCCAGTTGAGTAGTTTTGAGGATTATGTTGATCATCCTTTTGTTTCTTAAAATTGTTATGTATTAAGTGACCATTTTTACTGCAATAGGTGCAATGTGGCCTATTTGATTGATTATTATTATTATGATAGTTATTGGAAGACCTAGAATTGTAATGCTCATTAAATTGTTTCTCTGAGTTATTATTTGAATTATTGGTATTGTTAGATCTTTGATAGTTTTGGTTATTTTGATTAGTGTTAGAAGATCTATTGTTATTGTGACTTTGAGAGACATGCATGTTCATGAGTTTTAAGTATGCCAAATTGAATTAATTTTGCTTCTTCTTGATGGAACATATTTTGAAAGATGACATAAGTTAATTAAGACGCTAAAGAAGGAATAGCTAACTAAGAGTAAATATTTGTAATAAACTATTGGAATTGTCTAGGCAAACATTTACGAATAATAATGTGGATTATTCTTAAATCAGAAAGAGGAACTTGTAAACTAGTTATTAAAACTTTAATTGAATCAAACTTGAGAAAGAAATCATCAATAGAGTTGAAATTAGTTGGATTTTTTGAGTCTCATCTGCACTGTCATAGGTATTTTTTAGGATGTCCCAAGCTTGATGGGCTTTTGTACAAGTATAAATTAAGACATAAAACTCGGGACTTAAGGAGATTCTGATTAAACCAAGTGCTTCCTCATTTTTAGTCTGCCAAGTAGTTTGGTCAGCTTGAGGAGCAGAGGTTGCTGGTTTTGAACTGGCATCAGTTGCAATCTCTAAAATATGTCTAAATCTAAAGATGAAGGTCATGTGCATTTTCCATGCATGATAATTTGTACTAGTTAAATTTATTTTTGGCATTAGGGTAGTCATGGTTAAATATGAGATTTAAAGTAAAGAACACCTAACTAGAGATAAATAAATGACAAAACAGAACTTAGAACAGAAACTCAGATCAAACTATATACACTTGCATGCAACAGTAGAAAGCTATAAAAGCTTACGCCAAGGAGGCATGCAAGGAAAAAAAACAACTAGAGAAAAACAAGAAACTAAGAACACTAAAGGGCAAAAAGATCTTGGTTAAGTTGTTATAGATTAACAGATAACACAAGAATCTCTTGCATGTAAGAATAGGAACAAAATACTAAAAAGATTTGAACTTGCAAAGAAACGTTAGTAAACAAGGATTAACCGGGTAAATAAAAAAGGATAAGTAATCTAATATAGAATCTAACTACAGAAACCTTCAACCCTTAATACTTGAATTAAACTACAACTAGAATAATATAAATTATAAAGGTAGTGATGTTAGGACGATTTAGAAGCACAATGGAGAAAAAAATCTCTTTAGAAAATGAGTACAAATATGATAAAACACCTTATATAAATTAAAAGGATTAAAATACCCCTCTTTAAAAAAACAATTACTCTTTTAAAGAAAATAAATTATATATAAAAAACTTATATGACTAAATTTCTAAGAAAAATTAAGAATAACCATATAATGAAGTATAGAGAATATACTTAAAAAAAAAAATTTGTTATAAAAAACTAAACCTAAAATCTAAGATCTAAACACTAAAAACTAAGATCAGACTTAAAAAACTTAAAGGAAAATAGAATAATATAGACTTACTTGAACATACTAAAAAAGATAAGTCAAGGATTATTCTCCCGCCTCCTGTGATTCCTCTAAACACAGATATAAACAAAGCAAAAAGAGCTTAAATTATCTGTTAAACAAATTCCAAAATCAACTGCAGATCCAATCGAACTCTTCCGTAGCAAATCGGGTTCGATTAGCTGCATGCAATGCTAGCAATGTATATTCCTTTGAATGAAAAAATGAATACGTTATAAATGAAACAAACAATGTTAAATTTGAAATCCGATCAAAACATACCAATTTCTAATCACTAAAACTAGAAGGAACTAAATCATATAAGACGTTTAGCAGATAAAATGATTAGCAGATCTCCATAAAATGAATGCACATCATCGAGGCAGGAAACATCGCCTACTATAGCGGAAAGCTTGTCATGAAAATTTTGATGAGTGAATTTCACCTTTGCATGTAAAATTGGCATAGGTGGGAGATAGCAATGCCCTTGTGCACCACTGTGCTTCCGCAGGGGATAACAACAAATACCAAAAACAATGCATGTAGAGAAAGGGAGCGCACGGGGCTGGAGAGAGGCAGATAAGAAATAGATAAAATAAAGAAAGAAAAGCTGGGAAATGACCAACAAAAATTCTAAGGATACCACAAAAGGATTCAAGTTTAAAGTGAGGGGAAAGCAATCAGGGGTTCTTGATTGGATTTGAGGTCGAAATGAGAACATAATAGTACTTGAATCAGGCTTTTTTGAATCTTCCTTAGTCAAGGGATCTAAATTGGCCTCGAACCTCAGAGAAAGGGGTGCCTACAGTTCAAGACGAGAAATATGCTAGGCCCTAACGTAGAATCAGTTTGAAAAAAAGCTAGAACCAAAAAAAATCAAACAAAATGAAAATGATAGAGTGCCTACGAACAAGCCAAACACTTATGCCTTTAATAAACTCAATAAAACACACCAGTGATGAATGAAGGCTATTAATAACAATGTAAGTAATGAAGATTTTTCTGAAAGGAAGAACGCATGCAATCTGTTAATATATAAGAAATAGAAATGCATGCAATGATAATAGAAATGCATGCAAACAAAATGACAATGAAAAAAACTAAATAAAGCCAACCGCAATAAATGAGATAATAAGAGACTTTAAAAGGTTAAGAAAACGTGGGTTAGGGTTTGGAAAGAGAAGAAATTATAATGAATGCTATTATTACATATACAACAAAGATACTAATTAAATAATGCAAATCTAACAAAGTAGATACAAAGAAATCCTTTCTAAACTAAGACAAAAATTTGAAAAAACTATTGATTACAAGAAGTGCTATCGATTTGAAAAGATTCACCGCAAGAAACCAACAAGCATCAATATTAATAAAGCTAAATTTTGATATTAGGAAAAGAGATAATTTAAATATACTAAAGGAAAATTAACTAAAGGAGATAAAAAGGAAACTAAAACAAATTGCAAGGAACTAATTGAAATAAGTAAAATGAGATTTGAATGTTACTAAACAACGTCTAAGAAAAGTAAACTTTTAAACTTTAAATTATAATATTAAAACCAAAATTTAATATTATAATCAAAATTAATATGATAAGATTTTGATAAATTTAAATTTGTATAATTTTCTTTATCAATAATGAATCCAAACCTGCACAAAACAAAACAATAATGAATCTAATAGATAAACTGGGTTTGGTGGTAAACCAGCCAAACCCAAAAAAAATTTTGATTTTTTTCTCTCTTAATCAGATTAGTAAAAAAAAATACTAGTAATAAAATCTCTCAACAGTCTCCGATATTGGAGTGCTCCAAGATATGGTAGCTCCTTCACCTGTATACTCAATAATGGATTAAACCAACCTATCTGATACCATGTTAAAATAATAATAACAAAATATAGAGTTAGGAAATTATTTAATCAATGAGCAAGGAAAAGAAGATTTACCATGAATAATCACAAAACTAGGAGCATTCACCAAAGCACAAGGAAACAAGGAGACAATATTTTGAAGGGGGAAAATCATAAAAAAACCCCCGTAATATAATGAAATGTGGCAAAAAAATGCCTAAGAATGAGAGAGAGAGAGAGAGAGAGAGAGAGTGAGAGAGAGAGCTTAGCTCATACAAAATAATCAAGAAGAAGAAGTATCTCATGAGTTGAGAGAAGGAGAGTCATCTCTTAATAGATATGTGAGAAAGGAGTTACATTGTAACTCCCATTTCTATGTATGCTACATTTCACTAGTGTGTGAGACAAGTGTAGGATTCCTCATAAGGAGGAATATCTATTTTCCTTAATAAAGGAAATTACAAATATGACATATCCTCCCACTTGGACTAGAGGATGAATACAATAGGATACCTTGGTTTATCCTTACATAATTTACCAAGGAAAGATTAAATTCTAACAGATCTTGTGTTTACCATGAAAATAAGATGACCGAGCTAAGACCACACAATTCTAATTGATAGGTGTTTGATCATTGATAAATCATGAAATACTTGCCCAAGGTTGATTTGAATTGAAATGTTGATGTTTGATTTAGGAGGTTTAAGGTGAGGGTTTGATAATCCCTAATGATGACTAATGAGGCATATTAATGTCTTATTTTTGATATAAGTTTTTATAATTTGGACACACTCTTTGTGCTTTGACAAAACATTCCTGAACACTTGTTGTAAATATCTTGTGAACTTATGCCAGAGATAGCTAGAACCTACTAAACCTATGGGTAGTGTGTATGACATATTTTTCTTAATATTATACATAGAATGCAGTATTTCATATAACTGTTTTAAGCTATGTTCTAACATCTGAGTAAAAGTAGGAATGTTATCTTGCATGTGTGTTTCGGATGTTGCTAACTTTTTAGGAGAATGAGGAGTGACACAAAGAGTGGTGATTAGTGCATTTAAGGAGGAAGATAATGAAGACCGGTCATGGCAAAGAAAGTGTGGTTTAGTTCCATTAAATAAGTTGCGCCTACAAAGGAGTTCCAGAGAATATAGGGGATACAACTTGCTATATTTCTTGCAAGTTGTTATTCTATTGCTTGGCAGTAAATGTACTATGTCATGGTTGATCTTCCACCTTCTTTTCTGGCGATGTTTGTTCAAGACTTTTTATGTATGTTTTTAATAAGCATCCAATTCTCTATATAATGGATTTGGGATTGTCTTAGGAAGCTAATGAAAAAATAGATAATGTTGATTTAGATTCAGAAGTTACTTTTTCTGTTCTTCATGAATTATTCAATTTCTATGTAACCAAAGAAAGATTTTAATGGAAGAAATATTTTGAAGCACTTGTTGTGTTCATAGTTAATTGAAACCAACCAAGGGGGCCCACTTGGGAGGTGGAATAGATTTAGGTAGAATAGATTCATTTCTTACAGTTTCCTATTTTCAGATAGATTAACTGTATTAGTCCTGCAGCATTGTTATTGTGAAGTTCCTGCAGCACTTGCAAAAAATGATCATAGTGGATGTTGTGAGTTGTTAATTAGTTTAGGTTCATTTTTTAAGCTTCCTGCAATTATCTGTTGTTAGCCAAGGTTTGTTTACTATTTTTTAGTAGCAACATAGATTCTTCCAATGCATTTTACTTTCCTACAGCATAGGTGTTATGACTCCTAAAGGAACTTAGTGCACAAACTATGCTGGCCCATTTCAAGTCCTACATCCCTGGGTTGACAATTCAAGTGTATTTTATGATGGAATAGGTAATCTTTAGAATAGATATGCTATCTTTTAAGGAGAGACAATGGTGTGATTATCTTCATCTATTGTGAAACCGTACATTTTTGGTGTCGCTGCCGGGTATGGTGTCAAGTTAGGAACTTTCATGAGTCATTTATTTTCATATTAGTTTGTTAACTAGAAATTGCAAAAGTGTGAGCTTGATTAACAAGTCACCAATTTCTTGCATGCATCAAAGAAGGAGAGATGTCCATGGTAGATTCCTTCCTAAGGAGCTTGTGAAACCAAAAGAAGAATTCAAAGAACCTGAACTGCCATTTCTAGACGTAAGCCCAAAGTTTACTGCATCATCATCTTCAGTAGAAGAAGACTTCCATAAAACATTTAACCTCTATCCATTTGAGAAAATATTGGCCAGCTTCCATACTAACTCCACTTTAGGACTGTCTGTTGTTCAGAATTCCCCAAAAATTACCAATTTCCAGCCATAGTTTCAATATCCCATAACTCCACCTATGGCAGCTCCAACATTTCCATTTCCAATACCAAGTCTCATCAATAATCCCAATCTCAAAAATATACCTGCTTCAGCATTACCAAAGTTTTATGGCCTCTTCACAGAGGATCCTAGTACTTTCCTATTTGAATTTGATATCCTGTGTCAGAGCTTTGACTATAATAATGACAGTCATAAGCTAAAATTATTCCCAGCCACACTAAAAGAGTCAGCTTTAAAATGGTTTATGGGTTTGGGGGCAAATGCAGTAGCAAATTGGGATGATATGAGATGCATGTTTCTTAACAATTATAAGGAATATTGCAGGGGAAATGATTCAAAAGGTGATGAAATTTTTAGAATGTCACAATGGGAAGATGAAACATTAGAAGATTATATATCTTGCTTCTTGTTCAACTTACAAAAGAACCCACAACACACCCTACAGGAGGAGTCCCAGAAGCTGATTTTTCTTAGAGGAGTAAATGAAAATTGTCTTGAAGCATTAGATTTGATGGCAGGAGGAGATATATCCCAATCTTCATGGGATGACCTTTAGAAGATTTTCCATAACTACTCTAGGTTAGCAATAAAGAAAGGAAGGGGATTTCACTCAGCAATAGCCAAGGGAAGTGGATCTGGTATTTCAAAGATGGAAATTTCAAATTTGTTGTCTGATTTCAAGCAAGAAATCATCAATGATGTCGCCACACATTTGGATATAATGGCTGCTAAGAAGAAACATGCAGAAGCTGAGGAGTAGTTAGCTAGGTACTGTCCACACTATCGAAAACAGAATAAAGATTGTCATTGCAAATTGGTTGCTAATGTGAAAAACCAACATCTTCCAACTGAGTACCTAAAGATAGAAGGAGAAGATGAGAAATTATTCTTCATTGCTCAACGTCAGCCATGGGCCCCACGTCAAGGTATGCCTCAAGACCCTTTACAAAATTCAAATCCATATAGTAATCAATGGAAAAACCATAGTGTCCAAGGTCGTCCATAATATAATCAACCTAATTGGAAGAATGCTTGGCAAAATAATCCACAAAGTCAATGGTATCCTCCACAACAGCTCCAATGGCCACAGTTCCCAAACTAATGGCAACCACCCTAAGGGAATTGGCAGTCTACAAACTAATGGAGAGGACCTCAGAAATGGTCTAACAATACTAGATACCCACCTTTACCACCTCCAACAAATATACCTGCACTAATGCCACCTCTTGCAATTTTTGGACCTAAGAAATAGACTCAGTTGCCTACACAACCTCAGCCAAATCCAAATAACCAATAGCCACAACAACCAATGTATGCTGCTAATGCTCAATAGTATCCTACTTATGCTCTAAATGTTGTAGATATACATTTGAGATCTGGTACAACCTTACCAACACCTGAACCACCTCTAATAACTGAAATACCAGATCCTCCTGCAACATCAACACCAACAACTTCTTTGCCACAAGTGATTGACCCAGCCAATGTAACTAGTTCAGTTCAAACTCAAACTATAGTTGAACCTCCTTTTCCACAAAAGCTTATACAAAGTAAACCTGCACAAATAGAGGAACAATCCTTTGACATCATTGACCAGTTGAAGAACATGCATGTCTAGATTCTTTTGTTCCAAGCTATTAAAGATGTTCCTATTTATGGAAAAGCTATCAGAGAAGCTTGTCTTAAAAAGCCTACGAGGAAGAAAAAGGACCCAACCATAGTCCATGTTATAGGACAATTGGCTGACATTATGTTAGGAAAATTGGTTATTCCTAAATATTTTGATCTAGGAAGTCCAATTGTGAATGTGATTATAAATGGTCAGTCAGTTAAAAATTCCTTGATTGATCTTGGTGTTGTTATAAATGTAATGACCAAGGATACTATGAAAAAGATGAACATAGAAGGATTACGGGCTACCCCAATAATTTTGCAACTTGTCGATAGTTCTATTGTCACTCCTAATAGAATGATAGAAGACATAGTAGTAGCCCTAGATTCTCTAGAGTACCCTGTAGATTTTATGATTCTATCTCCAAAAGTCAACTTAGCTAGTTACCCTATCATTTTAGGATGACCATGGTTAGCTACAGCTGATGCAAATATAAGTTGTAGGTTAGGAAATATGACCATACCAGATGGGCAAGCAACAAAGAAATTTGTCCTGTATCCTCCAGCACAACCCCAACCAGATTTAAGCACACCTGTATGGCTAGATTTAGGAGATGGAGAGGAAGAGTTAAACTTTGTAGTAAAACTTATGATATTACATAGACAGTCTTTTCTAAAGCTACAGGAGGAAGATTTAGTAATTCAGAGTATTCTTAATAATACTTGTGTGGTAGAAAAGGATATATCTGACAGCTTTGTGTTGGAACTAACTACATATGAGGAATATACTAAGAATTGTTTTTTGCCTAAGGAGCCAGACATTATCCATCAGCTTTTACCATGTGAACTAGATACAAGTCCCATCTCTGAAGCTATTATGGTTAATCTCACAACTATTGTTGAGTTGTCAAATGGTCATAATCTCCATGTCAATAACAAACTACCTCCTAAATAGTTGAAATAGTTAACAGAGCTTCTTCAAAAATATGAAAAGACTTTTGCATGGGATTATGGAGATATGAAAGGATTAAGCCCCACATTATGCACTCATAGAATATATATCAATGAAGGGTGCCTGCCACTCCGTCAGCCCCAGAGGTGGATTAATCCAGCATTGATGGAAATAGTTAAAACTGAACTACAAAAATTATTTAATGCTGGTTTCATATACCCTATATCTGATAGTCGATGGGTCTCACCTTTGGTTATAGTACCTAAAAAGGGAGGGAAATGAAAGATTTGTGTAGATTACAGAGAATTGAATAAGGCAACAATGAAGGATCATTTTTCTTTACCATTTATTGATCAAGTTCTGGATACTCTAGATGGTAAGAAATATTTTTCTTTTCTTGATGGATACAGTGGTTATAATCAGATAAGTATAGCTCCAGAGGATCAGGATAAAACTACATTTACATGCCCATGGGGTACTTTTGCATACTCTGTGTTGCCATTTGGCCTATGTAATGCTCTAGCAACATTTCAAAGAGTTGTAATAAGTATTTTTGCTGACATATCACATGACTGTATGGAAATATATATGGATGATTTTACAGCATTTGGAGTAACCCTTGAGGAGGATTTGAAGAATCTTGAAAAGGCTCTTATCAGATGCAAAGAACATAATCTATCACTTAATAGTGAAAAATGTTTCATGCTCATGCAGGAAGGGGTAGTGCTTGGTCATTTTATATCAGCAGCAGGGATACAAGTGGACCCAGCCAAGATAGAGGTAATCCTAACATTGCCCATACCTACTAAACCAAAGGATGTAAGATCTTTTTTAGGTCATGCTGGCTATTATAGGCATTTCATTCAAAATTTCAGTCAAATAGCTAGTCCTTTGTATACATTGCTAACTAAAGAAGATGAATTAATTTGGACACCAGCATGTAATGAATCCTTCTTGCATCTTAAGAAACTCCTCACCACAACACCAGTTCTTAAGGGACTAGATTGGTCTATTCCATTCCATATCCATACTGATGCATTAGACTATGTTGTAGGTGTTGTATTAGGACAAAAGCTTGCTAACCTTGAAAATGCAATCTACTATATTAGTAAAAGTCTCCATGGCCCTGAACTAAACTATACAGTAACTGAGAAGGAACTTTTAGCTATAGTTTATGCATTGAACAAATTCAGACACTATGTAACTGGCTATCCTATTTTTGTTCATACTGACCACTCAGCCATAAAGAACTTGATGAATAAACCAGCTGTAACTGGCAGATTGGCAAGATGGCTCTTATTATTGCAGGAGTTTGATATTACCATTGTTGATAAGCTAGGAAAGGCCAATGTAGTTGCTGACTATTTGTCTAGACTTCAACTTGCTGATGAAGATCCAAATCCAATTGAAGATACATTTCTAGATGATAATTTGTTCCATATAGCAACCCATACACCATGGTATGTAAATATAGAAAACTATCTTGCTGCAAATAAAATGCCACCACACTTCTCCCAAAAAGATAGGAAGAAGCTTGCAGAGAAAAGTTTTCATTATTCATGGATTGATAACAATCTCTTCTATACTAGACCAAATCAAATCATGAGGAGATGTGTCAGGGAAGATGAAATATATGACATACTACATGCCTATCATGATGAACCATGTGGAGGCCATTTTGTAGGAAAAAGAACAACATTAAAGATACTTACAATTGGATATTACTGGCCAACATTACACAAGGATGCAACAACTTATACCACCAAGTGTGACAAATGCTAGAGAATGGGCCGACCAACAAGATCAAATGAGATGCCACTCAATCCATAGGTTGTTGTAACACCCTTTGACAAGTGGGGTATGGACTTCATAGGGCCAATTGACCCACCATCAAATGGTAAATCCTACATCTTAGTGAATAGTTGTAATTCGGAATCACCACTATTTGTGTATGTGTGTGGGGAAAATTTAAGATTCACTCCTAAATCCAAATTCCCAAAGGAGAGATCCAATTTGATCAACCAAGAGGTTAATACACAATCGAATCAATCTATGAAGAATATGAAAGAGAAAGAGAAACCCTATACTTCCCTTTAGTTGGATTAAGCTTGAAATCTGAAATAATTGAAGTGCAAATACTAACCTGAAATTAGGGCAGATCTAGAAAATGCTGAATTCTGGCTTTTGTATCAACTTTCTGAAGATTCCGTCACCTATTCTAGACTGGAAATGCCAAGGTGGACAAAACCCAAAAATCTTTTCTCCAAATTCACACAGGTCAACTTTGACCTTTTAAAAGGTCAAAGACCACATTATTTATTTGAAGTCCGCTTTCGATTCTATTCACAAATCTTGAAAGATTGCTGAAAAGGGTATCCAAATTTGCTCTCAAATCTGAGATTCCACACCTGTGCCTACAAGAAAAATGGTTTTGTTGTTTGTTTGGGGGGGTTTGCCTTGGTCAAACCCCGTGTTGGAGCTCTAGATTTTGGGCAAAATTTGGAGTCCTATATAGTGATAAAACCCTAAAAAATGGCCTCTTAAACTCTATGCTTAATAATTAATGATGGAATACAATACAAGATATATTTTCAAAGTATATAATTCAATCAAAACTACAATATGAACTCTAATGTACTATTTTTTAACATTAATAAAGATAAGTGCTCTTCTTTTTTATTTGTGGTTATAAGTTATATGTTTTTAATTAGTCTTTTAGATTACTCTATGAACTAGGGTATCCTACTGTGTTTTTCTATTTGATGCATTCATTTATGACTAATTTGTACAATTTTAATAATGGTAGCATGGTCTAAGAACCTGTTACTATTTCCTTTCGGGCTCTTAAGTTGGGTTAAAAACCATAGGACCTATTGTTTAAGTTGTTTCAAATTTTGTTTCAATAGAAGCTTGTAGGGTGATCGTCTCACTTTACAGGAGTGAGTTACCTTAAAACCATCTTTGATTGTATGTAGGATTGAAATTTTTATGACTCTATAGCCCAAGTATTTAGAAGGCACTAATCTAACTATAATTTGGAAATTGTCATTTGGTTCATACTTTGTGGTTTATAGATTATATAATCATTATTTCAAAAATATTACTTTTGCGTCCTTAGTTTAATCCACTTTAGTCAAGATTTATAGAATAGAGATTATTAGAGGATTTGTTTCTTTCCTCCAAGGATCATTCACCACCTTGGGAGGAACTTTGTTTATTTATGTACGCAGTTGTGCAACATAGAGAATTTGATAGTTTAATGTGAATTTAGGCCTACCAGCCTTCGCTTGATTAAGCTAGAATTGTAGAGGTATTAGTGTGTACCTCTCAGTTGGCCAAAAGTGATCCATCATTTTTGGGCACCAACACCCCGGTTTGGAATCAACCTTAATATTGAAATTGAAATAGGAGAATGCTAGCAAGTAGTAGAAATGAATCTATGCAATTCAATAGATATGCTAATGTATTTGGAATGTAATCAAATATATTGATATGAAAGCTTGAACATAACATCATCAAACCTCCATGATTGTATGCTTGAAATCCACCTTGAGGAAACAATGATATGGATAATTGAAGATGAACAAAGGATCTTGAAGGAAGATCACACCACCATGGTGGCTAGATCTAGGGTTTGAATGATAGATCTTGAATGCTTGAGCCAAATCCCTTCAATAGCTTGAATACTTGAATCCTTGATCTTCAATGGAGAACTTGGATGAAGAAGAAGACTTGAATACTTGAATGAATTCTTTCTTGATCACCCTGAGAACTTGAGAGCTTGATTGCTTGGATGAGATGAGAAAACTTGATGTGAAAATGAGAGAGGAAGGTCTCCTTTTATAGTGATCTAGGACACACTCCTCTAGATGGGCCAACTTGAAGAATTAAATCCCAATTAGGTCCTCACCTTTACAAAATATACCTTGATTAAATACCATTAAAGGATTTACCATTTTGGAGCCTGAAACAGCCGACTCGAAAGTGGAGAAATAACTTTCCCGAAAGCCAAATTACTAGCAAATGAGATTTTGAAATCTTGGTGGGAAGAGGTCAAGGTCAAGGTCAACCCTAACCTAGTCAAGGTCAAGGTCAACTTTGACCTCAGACCCTAACTTGGCCAGATTCTACAACAGGGGTTCTAGGGGTGCTAGAAACTTGGAAATTGATATCTGAACAGGACCCAATGTCTGGAATAGACAAAAAAACCTTAGAATGATGTGATGATGGACTAGGAGGTCTCATTTCTAAACCCTACCTAGAAAATGGAGCCATGGAAGAGAGAAAATTAGGAAAGTCCTTAAGACCTTAACCTTAATTTCACGTAGAATGAAGAAATCAAGTGCAAAGAAGAAGTGGAAGACAAGGGAGAATGCAAAGATGCCAATCATGACCGTAAACCACTTACTCAAAGGGATAAATTCTCTTAACATGGAAATGCTTCCATTTTAAGATGACACATTAAGCCCCCACTTTAGCAAGAGTATGGATTCGATGCAAACTCTTGGTAAAGGATAAGAGAGAAGAGATACCCAGTGGATTCAAAATGAGATAAAATAACACTTAGCTGAAGACACAAGCCCCTAGACCAAGGATTCTAACTCAACATACATACATGAGAGTATAAAAAAGAACAAGGGTTAGTACAAAACAACCCAAATCAATTAGCATAAGAAACCTTGCTAAGAAATATTTCTCGTACCAATATCATATTTGGAAAGCTATCATAAAAGCATAAATGATTACATAAGAAAGACAAGAGCAACACTATAGACAACATAGCTTCATGATCTAGTCCTACTAGCATGAAAGTGAAAAGAGAGAAAAGAGAAAGTGATTACCTCACCTGGTAAGATGCCCTCCTTACCATGAATCACCCTAGAGGGAGAGCCCAACAGGTTCACCCATAAATTGTGCTTGCATTTGTAATGCATCTTCTGACAGCTTCTGGAATATCCATAGATCAACCTTCTTGTATCACTATGAATATGAAATGCATGTCTTCTCAGGATTTAGCAACTTATGTGCATTACCTTCGAAAGATTTAGCATATAGGTGTATGTCTTTTTAGGATTTAGCAACTTATGTGCATTACCTTCCAAGATTTAGCATATTTGAAATTTGGAAATGCGTGTCCCTTTAGGATTTAGCAACTTATGTGTGTTACCTTCAGAGGATTTAACATATTGAAAAATTTGAAAAATGTGTGTCTCCTTAGGATTTAGCAACTTACGTGCGTTACCTTCTAAAGATTTAGCATATGAATGCGTGTCTTTTTAGGATTTAGCAACTTATGTGTGTTACCTTCCAAGATTTAGCATATAACAATAAAAAACTATAGTACAAGGGAGACCTTTCATATGCCCCTCTCCTTAATATGGCAAAAAAAAACATACTATTTTGTCATGTTAAGGAAAGAAAGAACAAGGATAAAGCCTTCTTCAGCATCAAGACAATATCCATAAACAACACCTAGTCCAAGCCAAGAATTTCATAGCTCCTATGAGGCCATGGAAGGGACAAATGTAAAATATATCATGCAAGAAGTGAAAAGAAAGTAACCCTTAATGAGAGATAGCACACTATTCAGTTTCCAAGGTGAGAGATGTATCAACCATGGAAACCCAATGTCAAACAACAAATAAGGTTTGCATAAAGGACATAGGTCCACAAATGCAAACCATAATTTTCATGTAGGATTAGATATCACATAATAGATAGATACTACTTAACCAAGGAAAGAGGTGAATCCCTAGAAAAGAAGAGAATACCGGATGAAATAACAATGCATAGATTTGAATAAGATAGAAAATCATACCAAGCCTCCAAGGCTAAATTACTTCTACCAAACTCACAACCCATATTTGTGACTCCATGTGTGAATGTTTGAAGATAGAAAAGAAGGATAAAACATGTTTTCCCCCCAAGTATAGGAACAAAGATGGAAGAGGATACCTACTTCACAAAGCAAGGAGATATCCTACTTACAACAATGTATAGTATATCCTTAGCGAGAGATATTGACCCCTACATCCAAGAGTATAGATAATTGTGAAAAGGATATGTCACTTATGGAAAAGGACCCTGAATGAAAAAGATCTTATCACCAAGATCTCCACCAATGAAGAGTGTGTTTAGATAAGATATCATCTTTCAAAAGGTGGGAACAAAGATTCAATCATCAAGCCCCCTATGAAGAAGAGCAAGAGGAATCTTAGGAATGAAGGAAAACAACTCTAACACCAAAGCAAGGGTGAGAGTTTATAAAGAACATAATTTGCAACATAGAGAAGAAGTGACAACCTAGGACAACAACTTCTCATGTAAGAAGGTTATCCATAGTCAAAATATCTATCAATATGATGAAATAATATTGCAATATTAACAAATACCACTAAGCTAAGGAAAGAAGTTCCCTTAGAAAAAGAGAAGGAAGAACCTTGCCCCCCTGAGGGATGAAAGACAAGGGATATTTTTACAAAACACATGTCCTAGAAAATATTTCCTAAGAAGAAAATATAATTCCTAGGAATGGATAAAAACATCATGCAAGATTATGGAAGAAGGAAACATAAAGAATACCAATTAAATCTTAATAAAAGACCTAATGGATCCTAAAAGACTAGATAAAATTATGCCTCTTGCCCCCCAGTCATGAGACAAGAGGATAGGAACATTTACTCTAGCTCTAATGGAGGGGAATCCCCTATATCAAAATTATGAAGAAGTTGTAAGACGGCGCAAGAAAAAGGTATAATACCGCGCGCAGCCCTATCCCTAACATATAATTTGAAGTTGTTAAAATTGGCAAGAAAATGAGTATTACGATAGTGGAAAGGACATTTAAATTTATACAAAGCATCAATAGGCATAGGTCTAAATCTTTCCTTCTTAGAATTCATTAGGTCCACATATACTGTCTTAGCAATTTCTTGATGAGTGTTAGGATTATCCATTAGAGATGTAGAGAGATGAGTGTTAAGGGGAGGACAAAGATCCACACTGCTTAACTTGACTTGAGATTTAGAAGTTCCAACACCACACATATCTAGTTTAGGAGGTATATTAATGGGAAATTTAATACCATGTTCATTAACTCCTAACCCTAAACCTTTATAGCCTTGTTTAGTCACCATATTATATCCAGTAGTGTACATATCATGAAAAGCTTCTATAGGAGGTGATTGTTTATCATGAGTAAAGGTCATCTAAGGTGGGATAATAGGTTTGGAAGAAGTTTCTTTACCCTTTCCTTTAAGATCATCATGATTAGGAGGAGAAGGTAAATCAAAGAAATCTTGCACATCTGCATCCTGCACTATAGCTTGAATCCCATCATAAGTACGGGAAGAGAGAGGATTAATAGATGGAGAATCAAGTATCGGAATAGGAAGATTAGGATGAAGAGTAGGATAAAGATTAGGAAGATTAGGAGATGGTGTATCATCTACCAAATTCTTCACATAATCCAAAAGATGAATAAGGCTACCACATAAATCCCTAAGAAAAGTTTTAAATGTAGGTAGACTAGTATCAGTCAACTTCACAAAAGCATAAGCAAGAGAAAAGTGAAGGGTTATCAATGTTATGAAATGAATAATACCCTCATAAACATCATATGCATTATAAATAGATGCTAGAAGAAGAGTAATAACAAACATGATTATGCACCAAAACATCTTAACAATCTTCATGATAAATAAAAATGCAAGAAATATATTTTTGGATTTTATTCAATATATAGATGTTTTTGAATTTTTGAAGTATAGATGCAAGAGAAAAATGTAAATGTAATTTGGAATCACCACTATTTGTGTATGTGTGTGGGGAAAATGTAAGATTCACTCCTAAATCCAAATTCCCAAAGGAGAGATCCAATTTGATCAACCAAGAGGTTAATACACAATCGAATCAATCTATGAAGAATATGAAAGAGAAAGAGAAACCCTATACTTCCCTTTAGTTGGATTAAGCTTGAAATCTAAAATAATTGAAGTGTAAATACTAACCTTGAATTAGGGAAGATTTGGAAAATGCTGAATTCTGGCTTCTGTATGAACTTTCTGAAGATTCCATCACCTGTTTTGGATTGGAAATGTTGAGGCAGACAAAACACAGAAATCTTTTCTCCAAATTCACATAGGTTGACTTTGACCTTCTAAAAGGTCAAAGACCACATTATTTATTTGAAGTCCAATTCTGATTCTATTGGCAGATCCTGAAAGATTGCTGAAAAGGGTATCCAAATTTGCTCTCAAATCCAAGATTCCACACATGTGCTTGTAAGAAAAATGGTTTTGTTGTTTGTTTGGGGGGGTTTGCCTTGGTCAAACCCTAGTTTGGAATCAACCTTAATATTGAAATTGAAATAGGAGAATGCTAGCAAGTAGTAGAAATGAATCTAACAATGAAGCTATGCAATTCAATAGATATGCTAATGTATTTGGAATGTAATCAAATATATTGATATGAAAGCTTGAACATAACATCATCAAACCTCCATGATTGTATGCTTGAAATCCACCTTGAGGAAACAATGATATGGATCTTGAAGATGAACAAAGGATCTTGAAGGAAGATCACACCACCATGGTGGCTAGATCTAGGGTTTGAATGATAGATCTTGAATGCTTGAGCCAAATCCCTTCAATAGCTTGAATACTTGAATCCTTGATCTTCAATGGAGAACTTGGATGAAGAAGAAGACTTGAATACTTGAATGAATGCTTATCACCTTGAGAACTTGAGAGCTTGATTGCTTGGATGAGATGAGAAAACTTGATGTGAAAATGAGAGAGGAAGGTCTCCTTTTATAGTGATCTAGGGAACACTCCTCTAGATGGGCCAACTTGAAGAATTAAATCCCAATTAGGTCCTCACCTTTAGAAAATATACCTTGATTAAATACCATTAAAGGATTTACCATTTCAGAGCCCGAAACAACCGACCCGGAAGTGGAGAAATAACTTTCCTGAAAGCCAAATTACTGGCAAATGAGATTTTGAAATCTTGGAGGGAAGAGGTCAAGGTTAAGGTTGACCCTAACCTAGTCAGGGTCTAGGTCGAATTTGACCTCAGACCCTAACTTGGCCAGATTCTGCAATAGGGGTTCCAGGGGTGCCAGAAACTTGGAAATTGATATCTGACCAGGACCAGGACCCAATGTCTGGAATAGATAGAAAATCCTTGGAATGATATGATGATGGACTAGGAGGTCTCATTTATAAACCCTACCTAGAAAATGGAGCCATGGAAGAGAGAAAATCAGGAAAGTCCTTAAGACCTTATCCTAATTTCACCTAGAATGAAGAAATCAAGTGCAGAGAAGAAGTGGAAGACAAGGGAGAATGAAAAGATGCCAATCATGACCCTAAACCACTTACTCAAAGGGCTAAAAACTCTTAACATGGAAGTGCTTCCATTTTAAGATGATACACTTAGTATGTATAGATTATTTAACAAAATGGGTGGAAGTTAGGGCAATGAAAAATGCAAGAGATGAAAAAGTAGCTAAATTCTTATATGAAGAAATATTCACATGCTACGGAGTTCCCAAAGAACTTGTAATAGATTAAGGAGCCTAGCTCACATCAAATTTGATCATTGAACTTATGAAAGAATACATCATAAGGCACCAGAAATCCAGCCCTTATCACCCTCAAGCAAATGGGCAAGCAGAGGTCACCAACAAAGAAATTGAGGCCATTTTGACCAAGATAGTGCAAATACATAGGAGGGATTGGAGCAATAGATTAACTGAAGCCATTTGGGCTTACAGAACAACATGGAAGACAACAACTGGATTTACCCCATTTGAACTTGTGTATGGAAAATAAGCAATGTTTCCCATTCAATTTGAACATAAAACATTACACACTACTCTGGAATTGAACATCAGCCTTCTTGCATAACAAGAAGAGAGACTTCTCCACTTGAACTCATTGGATGAAATGAGAAAGACAACTTTGGAAAGAACATAGATCATCTAGAAACAATGGAAAAAATGGCATGATGCACATATTAGGAATAAACACTTCCAAGTAGGAGATTGGGCTCTTCTATATGATTCTTGATACAAGGATATACTAGGAAAATTGCAGACTCGGTGGCTAGGGCCTTACAAAATTCAATATGTATTCGACAATGGAGCCATCTAGATGACAACCATTGATCCAGTCTAGTTCAAACTACTTGTAAATGGCCACCAATTGTGCCTCTATCATAAACCATAGACTAAGGATGAGTTCCTACAGTAGTTCCAACTAAGCAATTTACCAGCTCCTATGGACACAGTTCCTACAACGAAGGGTGCAAGCTTTCTTCCTGTAGCCGTACCATAACAAGCCTTCGATGAGAAACACATAATAAAACCTCATTCCATATGAGGTTCATTCTTTCACTCACTTTTCATTTTCTTCTTATCAATTCATCTCATTTCTTTGTCTACCATCCACTCACCCTCCACGTTACCCAAAAATTCTATTTTTAATGCTTTCAATAAAACATGTCGTCAACACCTTTTCAGTGATCACCAAACTTTGCCAACTCATAAACTTGCATATGGATGCGTGATCTAAAACTTTAAGGTACACATTTTTACTTTCTCCTCATTTTTAGCGCATAGGTTTCAATAATTATATATAATACTGCATTAAATGTATCGTATAAGCCTAAAGCTAGTTTTCCATTCCTGTGCAAAAATTTTTAAGTGTGGACACTTGTCAAAATTTCATGGGGGGTAGGGAAAGTGTATTTATTTCCAAGTGTCATCTCCATGTCACCCTAGTCATGTCCATGTTATATGTTGTACTTTGGTTGTGGTTTGTTTTAATTTTTAAATCTTTATTGTATCTGTCATACCTTTTCATTCCAATTTTGGGAAAGATTTCCTCAGTTTGACATGACTTAAAAGGACTATCATTTATACAAGAACACTCCTAGTTAAAACCTTGATGTCCTTCATAATTAATGGTATCATTATTTTACATGCCAAACATAACGGAGCTGTGTTAAGAGAATGTGGTATTATCATTTCTCAAAAAGATCAATTTGAATTCTGAGAAGGTATTTGCAGACAGTTAAGGGGATAAAAATTATCAGGGTGGTGAAAATAGAGAAATTTAAAACTAGGCATTTTGAAGATGGGAGATCAATTGTAGAGACATGATCCGGTTGTCCATGGTATTCTACTAGTGGATGTGGAAGCAGTCTGTACTTTCAATGCTTGTGGATGGCTTGGCTACTTCCTGCAGTTAACAGAGTTCAATGAAGATGTAGCAATGGAGTTTATGAGGACATTTGATGAAGGAGAAGCCATAGTATGGGGATTAAAAGTGGTTTCAACTAAGGAGCGGATAGCAGAAGTCACAGGACTACCAGTGAATGGAGAGCATTACCCAAATGAACATGACGCCAGGTCATCGCGGGCACAATTTTCTTGGCTGAGTGACCCTCCATTGGAAATTTCAAAGCAAGGGTGTAAGAGACTCTCTCTCCTAGTGCTGTATCTAGAATTGGAAAACCATATCATCAGGTATTTGACCTGCAGAGGAAGATTTTCAAACTTACATGCTCATCATTTTAAGCTACTCAGTTGTGTAAGGCATAACATTCAAGTTAATGTCCTCAATTTCCTTTACAATATGTTGTGTATTAGTGCCGAAAAGACTCAAAAAGGAAATGAAAATTCTATTTCTCATCATGCCCTAGTTAAAATTTTAGTTGAAAGGTCTCTTGGGGATTCCTCCCCTATATCATGGGTAGAATTTGTTGAATTTAAAACCTTGTAGCCTAAAGCCAACCCTGTCTAGCAAAATTTAGGGAATGAGGAAGAAATTGAGGGGCCTAGTCAGAATCTAGCTGAAACAGAGAAAGAACCAGCATTACCTCCTACTGATCAATTTTTTGGTCCTATTTTAGAGGATGATATACCTAGATCTTCCATAGACAAAGGAAAACATAAGGTTGATGAAGAGAGCCCTAATTCTAAAAGGAAAGCCCAAAACCTTCCTGTTCAAGTGGCAAAGAGAAAAAGGTCTACTCCTGCAGCAACTTATCCTGCATCATCTACCCCAGCACCATCTAGACCAAAATAGACCTGCAAAACAATAGAGGTTAAGGAGGTTCTTGTACATTGAAGCCCTCACATGTGAGGTCAAGTATCAAAACCTCATGCAGAACAACAGGTCAAGAATATTCTAGGTGACTCTCTTGTACAGTTGGAACCCCAAAATATCGAAACATGTGAAAATAAGCCTACAGTGAAATGCCATAGGGTGATCAAGAAATGTGAGTCAAATCCTACTGTAGTCACAAAAAATGCCCTTGAAAGTGTTCAACCTACCTCTCCACCAGTCCCTGTATACTCTAATGTTTTTGTTATACCTTATAGATCCTCTTGGTACACCCATTATTTCCAGCAAGTTGCTAAGGAATGAAAGAAGAAAGCTATGGCTCAAGACTTTCCTTCGACTACAATTCAATCTATATTATTTGGTCTGTACAATCATTTCATTTTTCAAAAGACCTTGTGGAAACAAGAAAGTGACCAAATGCAAAAAATAATATTTGATAAAGATGAGGAAATTGAATCCCTCAAGGAACAGCTTGAGAAACAGAAACAACAGATGAATAAGGCTTTGAAGATAACTAGCCAATTCATGGCCTATAGATCACCACCAAGGGTGTATTCTGTTTGTCTGAAGGAATCATTTTTGTTATTTCAATTAATGATGACAATCAGGGATATTGATTATGAATTTAAAACTACTCAAGATTTTTACAATGTGTATCAGACTCTGCCCACATCGTAGAAGAATTTGTTGTGTGAACTTTATCTGCATAATTTCATAATTCCACATGAAATAGAGTGGAATCCTCTGCTTTACATAGGAGATGTTCACCTTATGGCTTTAATGTCTTGGATGCACAATGAGACAAACTATGACCAGCAGTTAAATGCCTACAAAGATCTTGAAAAATTTGAACCTTTGCAACTATAGGCTAAATCACATAAGCCTGATGATCTTCTATGAGATTGGTTCAGATTAACTTATGGGAAACCAAAACTAGAGGTCGGGGCTAAAGTGTTTTCAGAAAGAGAAAATTTTTACAGAGATTACCAGACACTCCCAAATTTTACACAACAAAGAGCTTTTTCAGGGATTAGGAATAGGTGGAACCAACTTCCAGATGCCTTCAAAAAGCCAAAACCACATAGCCCTATCAATAATGAGGCAACTATTCACAGGGTGACCAAATACATACAACTAGGATGACAGATCAAAAAGCAACTATGGATTCCCTTATCCTTTCAACCTCCTACACTTCTTTGGCCTCTTTATGATAATAATGTTACTAAGCTAGACCTGCTAGTTGAGGAGCACATAGGTGATCACTAGGAGCACAATAGAGGATTCTACTACACCTTTAGAAGTGGAAAAAAGGGGAGAACCTAAGTCAGAGACTTTAGAGCTATGATAAAGAAGTATAATGCTTGAGGACAAGCATTTGAATAATGGGGGGTAGATGATGAGGCATATTAATGTCTTAATTTTGATATAAGTTTTTATAATTTGGACACACTCTTTGTGCTTTGACAAAGCATTCCTGAACACTTGTTGTAAATATCTTGTGAACTTATGCCAGGGACAGCTAGAACCTACTAAACCTATGGGTAGTGTGTATGACATATTTTTCTTAATATTATACATAGAATGCAATATTTCATATAACTATTTTAAGCTATGTTCTAACATCTGAGTAAAAGTAGGAATGTTATCTTGCATGTGTTCCGGATGTTGCTAACTTTTTAGGAGAATGAGGAGTGATGCAAAGAGTGGTGATTACTGCATTTAAGGAGGAAGATAATGAAGACCGGTCATGGCAAAGAAAGCGTAGTTCAGTTCTATTGAATAAGCCACACCTGCAAAGGAGTTCCAGAGAATATAGGGGATACAACTTGCTATATTTCTTGCAAGTTGTTATTCTATTGCTTGGCATTAAATGTACTATGTCATGGTTGATCTTCCACCTTCTTTTCTAGAGATGTTTGTTCAATAATTTTTATGTATGTTTTTAATAAGCATCCAATCCTCTATATAATGGATTTGGGATTGTCTTAGGAAGCTAATGAAAAAATAGATAATGTTGATTTAGATTCAGAAGTTACTTTTTCTGTTCTTCATGAATTATTCAGTTTCTATGTAATCAAAGAAGGATTTTAATGGAAGAAAGATTTTGAAGCACTTGTTGTGCTCATAGCTAATTGAAACCAACCAAGGGGGCCCACTTGGGAGGTGGAATAGATTTAGGTAGAATAGATTCATTTCTTGTAGTTTCCTATTTTCAAATAGATTTACTGTAGTAGTCCTACATCATTGTTACTGTGAAGTTCCTGCAGTACTTGCAGAAAATGATCATAGTGGATGTTTTGAGTTGTTAATTAGTTTAGGTTCATTTTTTAAGCTTCCTGCAATTATCTGTTGTTAGCCAAGATGTGTTTACTATTTTGTAGCAGCAGCATAGATTCTTCCAATGCATTTTACTTTCCTGCAGCATAGGCATTATGACTCCTAAAGGAACTTAGTGCACAAAATGTGTTGGCCCATTTCAAGTCCCACATCCCTGGGTTGACAATTCAAGTGTATTTCATGATGGAATAGGTAATCTTTAGAATAGATATGCTATCTTTTAAGGAGAGACAATGGCGTGATTATCTTCATCTATTGTGAAACTGTACAATGACCTATAAAACTATATGTACAGATCAAGTGGACAAGATGTAGCAATATAGAATATTGATGAAAAATGACTAATTGGTCTAGATGTGATGACTATAGTGTGTTAATGCCTAAATTTGAAAACTATGATGATTTGACCTTAAAGAGGACCAAAAAGGGTATCCAAATTTATGATTGAAGTTGACCTAGACTACACAAAAGTGCCAACTATCTTGGATATAATTCTATTTATAAAAATCTCTATAAAACCTTGCATGACTTAGAATTGATTACCATATGATGAAGGAACATAATATGACTAATCGATACCCACCATGCACTAAATAACTAGGTGTGACTAACGACAATGTTCTATGCAAGAAGTAAAACTTCATACGAAGAAAGATAGGATACTGTTTGACTTAGGATAATTATACTACTAAAGATAGGTTATTGTATGATTATTTATAAAGTTTGAGTGTTCTAGCACTAAATTAGGTTAAAATTTAATGTTTTCCACTCTATGTTTAGATGAATTTCTCAATTTCCATGACTAGGAACACACACATAAGATAGAAAAACATGATCTCTTGTCTCTGAGGACCTTTATAACAGTTAATTTAAGATTCAAAACTATTTTCAATTCTTTTTTTAGGGATATAACACATTGATAAGAACATAAACAAGTTTTTAATTCCTCAGAGGTTTGGCTACAATGTTCATTTCATGGACCCATGCTAAGTATGCCTAGATATAGTGCACTTGTCCCTCTCAAAATAAGAGGTAACATTAGGTAGAGATATCAAGAACTTGATACACATGATTGATAATTCAAGGTGTGTATGGGTAGGGGATGCCTTTTGGGGCTTTTCCCAAGCTTGAGGTGATGAAATCCAAGAGCCCTCCACCTCACAACCAGGGGTATACAAATGTTGGGTGTAAAATATTCTAGAGACTGTTATCATAACTGATAATAATGTGAAATATTGATTATCTGATGGATATGATGATGAAGACTGACCAAGAAGAGAGGTATAAATGATGTTAGTAGAATTATTAGATCAGTTATAGTATTTCCATTAATGTTAATCAATTGATTTATGGTTTATATTATGTTTCTATATCATTCAGTAATGATATAAGATGAATGAGTTAAGGAGAAGAAGAAATGAGAAGATGAGAAGGTGTAGAACTTAAATGGGAAATTGATACAGATCAGACAATAATTTGACTATGTTGGTATGCTTGTTTTATACCTAACATATGATTATGTTAAGTTGGTAAAGTATGGAGATAAAGATTTGACAACTTTGTAAGATAAGTTGTTTTGGATACCGAGATGGAAAAGTCACTCAATAAGGTAAAGTGAGAAAAGTTGGTCACTCAGTAAAGCAAAAAGGTTTAGGCACCAAGTGATGTAACCAAAATTATAAGGAAGAACACTGATAAAGGAAAAGATATTAAATATGGATGGAATCAATACTTAATGATTAGCTATGATGAGTTGGATGATCATGATGATGAGGAAAGTTAGTTATAGAGATCTATAGTTATGAAAATTAAAGATGGAGATCTGTGGCTAGATCTAAGAGACAAAAGAGATGGAACAAGTTCCTAGAAAAGTTCAAGTTACTAGGTGAAAAGTAAATGTGTTACCAAGATCTAGATCCGATGAACAATGAAATAAACGGTCAATTTTGATTAAAGGAAAATGTAATAGATGAGATTAAGAGGAAAAAATTGTCTATATAAAGGATGATCTTTGTTGGATACAATTGTCTGAAGGAGATTGTTGGATTAATTTTGTGTTGTCTTTGATGTCACACAAATGTCATATCAATTATCATGCTCAGTCGGTTAGCAAAGTAGTTCTGTGTCTATCAAACTCAGTCGGTCAACAGGCAGTTTTTAGTGTCTACCGAGATCTCTCGGTCTCCAAAGGATGTTGCAAAATTTGTAGTGTTTACCGACTTCACTCGGTCACTGAAGGAAATATTTTCAGGATTAGTATTTACTGAGCAAGGTCGGCCCAATAAAGGATTTTGTTAATTTGAGAAATAAAGTTTGTTTATTCCAGCCGACTGTTGTAATGAGTGTTGATGATTATTAGTGCCAACTTGACAATCTGAATGGTATATATATAGAAGGTCAAGTGGTGAATTAAGAAGTGAGAAGAATAGTGTGAAAGTGTGGAAATTTTTGAGAAAACATGCAAATAATTTTGAATGAAGGTGTGTGTGAATTTTGAAGGATGGTTAGATATCCTTGAGGAGCAGCAAAGATTTATTTGATCAGAAAGGATCTAGTAAAGAAAAACAAAGATCTATAATCAAAAATTTAGTTGCATCATTATTTAGGTCATTTCATTGTTACTTTCTTACCATTGTAGCAGTGATTTCAAAATCTCTTAACAGAGTTGGTTTAATAGCCATTTTGTAAATCCTCTAACAAGGTGACAGTTCTATTGAATTGTTTCAAAGACCTCTTACAAGGCCACTCCTAACAGGATGATTAAATCCTCTAATAAGGTCAAACCTAATAGTGTGTTTTGTAACCTTTAACTGGGTTGGCTCCTAACAGGGCTCACTTCAGAAGAGTGAAAAATAGTAACTAGTTACATTGGTGGTTTTTCCCATATTGGGTTTCCACATTAAATCTGGTGTCTCTTGTGTTCATGTTATTTTCTTTATGCATGCATGTTAATCACTGATGAATACTTAAGAATAGTTATAATTAATACTCACTGCAATAACTAAGTTTCAACATTTCTCTATATGATTACCAAGTGACAGTAGTAAATGAATTATTAAGACATCTAAGGGATCTATGGTAATATTTTTGTGGTTAACTGATTCACCCCCCCTCTCAGTTACTCCATCTATATTTCCAACAATTGGTATTAGAGCTTTTGGTGCTTGTAGGAAGGGTTTCAAGGACCTAAGCTAAAGATCATGATGTCTTACAAGAGATAAATTCCAAGGCTTAACAGGGATAACTTTTCAGCATGGAAAGGTCTCATGAGACTTCATCTGGCTTCCATTGGTGATTCAAGATGCAAATATCTTGATCAAGAATATACAGCTCCTACTGGCACATTAACTATTGAAGACATTGTAGAGAAAAAGAACCATAACACCATGATGATAGGCATTGCATCAGCTCTCAGCTATGAAGAATTTGATGAGATCAAAGACTACACAACTGCTTATGCAATGTGGAACAAGATGAAGAAAATTTATGGTGGTGATGAAAATGTGAAGAGAGCCAAAGCAGAAAGCCTAAGAGGATAGTTTGATCAGATGAAAATGAGAGAAGATGAAAACATTGCAAAATATGTTGAAAGGATCAAGGCAAGTGTTAGTGCAATTAGAGCTTCTAGAGGAACAATTGATGATGAAACAGTTATAAGTAAGGTTCTCAGAACACTACTCCCTATCTATGTAATAAGAGTGTCTGCTATTCAAGAAAGAAGATGTGAAGAAAATCACAATATAACTTTGGATGCCTTAGTGGGAAGATTGACATCTTTTGAGTTGGATAACTATGACAACTATGTTCCAATTTCCAAAAATATTGAATCAGCATTTGAGGCCAAACTTTCACTTAATAAGGGCAAGAAAATCCAGTCAGAAAGTGAAGAAGAATCAGAGGAAAGTTCTGATAGTGATCTTGAAGTTATTGAAGCATTACTTGCAAAGAAATATACTAGAGGCAGAGGTAAATACAAAGGTAAAACTCCCTTAATCTATTACAGCTAGGTGCCCAAACAAGCAAAGAAAGGATGAGAAGAAAGGTCACAAGTATAATGGCAGGAAGAATTTCAAATCATTCAAGGATAAAGGTAAGAAAACATGTTTTTTGGCTAAGGATTCTGATGATAGTGAAGAATAAATTGTCTTCATTGCTGTAAAAGATGATGAAGATGATGATGAAGATGAGATGGCACTTATCTCTCATATAAGAAAAAATGATACATGGATCATAGACAGTGGATGTTCACATCATATGACTGGTGACAGAACAAAGTTTTAACACCTTAAAGACTATGATGGTGGTAATGTAAGGTTTGGAAATAATGAACCTTGTTACATAAAAGGAAGAGGATGAATCTCATTAACCAAAGAACTTATATGTGATAATGCATATTGGGTTGAAGGACTAAAGCATAATCTTCTAAGTGTAGCACAGCTAATCAACATTGGATTCAAAGTTGAATTCATGCATGGCAAAGCAAGATTTTTGAACGACAAGGGAAAATTGATTGGATCAGGAAAACAAACCAAAGGTAACTTGTTTTATCTTGATCTTGGTGAATGCTCATGTTTTATTGCTCAAATTGAAGAAAGTTGGTTATGGCACAAAAGTTTATGTCATGTAAATTTTGATAATATGGTGAAAATAAGCAAATTCAAGAAAGTAAGAGGCATTCCTACTTTGAAGAAACCTGATGTTGGTCTATGCAAGAATTGTCAGATTGGAAAAATGGGAAAGACTAGCTTTAAAAGTAAAAACTATCAGTCTGAAGATATTTTGGAAATTGTGCATACTGATTTATGTGGACCTATTGGAATTGAGAGCTATACTGGAGAAAAATTCTTTATTCTCTTTGTTGATGACTACTCTAGAATGATGACTATTATGTATCTAAGAGAAAAGTCAGAAGCATTTGAGAAATTAAAATGGTATTTGGCAAGAGTAGAAAAGGAAATAGGGAAAAGAATGAAGTGCTTAAGATCAGACAGAGGTGGTGAATTCCTCCCATGAATTCAATAATTTTTGCATTGAAAGAGGAATAAAAAGACAGGTATCAGCCCCAAGAACTCCTGAGCAGAATGGAATAGCTAAAAGGAGGAATAGATCTATCATGGATTGTGCAAGGACTCTAATGATTGAAAAGAAAATTGCTATGAAATACTAGAAGGAAGCTATCAGCATTGCAGTTCATACCTTAAACCAAGTACAGTTGAAGAAAGACACATTCAAAACTCCTTATGAGTTATGGTATGGCTATAAACCCAATGTAAGTTACCTGAAAGTATTTGGTAGTAGGTGTTACATCTTAAAAGAATCTAGAAAAGGAAAATTTGATGTAAAAAGTGATGAAGGAATATTCTTGGGATATTCTTGCAAGAGTAAGGCATATAGATGTTTGAATTTGTCTACTCACAAAATCATAGAAAGTGCACATGTGAAAGTTGATGAGTTTGCAGAAAAGACTGAAGAAGAAAGAAAAAGGGAACCAGAGGATTACAAGAGATTTGTTTACATTGAACCTGATACATTACCAGACACATCTATCAATAAGGAGACTACATCTACCGAGCCCAGTATAGTAATCAAGTCACAGGAAGAAGATGAAACCGAGTCACAAGAAGAAGTTCAAATTGAGTCACAAGGACCTGAGTCTCAGTCTGAAGCTACCCAGCCAATATCTACCAAGCCTAAGCAACCAGAACTTGAAGATGAAATTCAAGAAGATGACAATGTAACTCATTCAAGAGGCAAGGAACCTGTATTGGCCAAATATGTTAGGAGGCATCATACACTACATCAGATTATTGGAAACAAATCAGATGGTACTATGACAAGAAGTAAACTAAAAGGTACATGTTTACTTGCTGATTTTGAACCTAGAAATGTCAAAGATGCATTGGAAAATGAAAGTTGGATTGAGGCTATGAATGAAGAAATAAAACAAATAGAGAAGAACAAAACATGGACTCTTGTACCTAGGCCTAAAGACAAAAATGTAATTGGAACAAAATGGGTATTCAGGAATAAGTTGAATGAAGATGGTCAAGTATCAAGAAACAAAGCTAGATTGGTGTGTAAAGGATATTCTCAAGAAGAAGGTATAGATTATGGTGAGACTTTTTCTCCTATTGCAAGATTAGAAGGTGTAAGAACTCTACTTGCATATGCAGCACATAAAGGATTTAAGGTATATTAGATGGATGTAAAATCTGCATTTCTCAATGGTATTCTTGATGAAGAAGTCTACATTGAGCAACTTGAAGGTTTTATTGATCCAGACAAAAGGAATATGGTTTGCAAGTTACACAAAGCATTGTATGGTCTGAAAAAAGACCCTAGAGCATGGTATGAAAGATTACATAACTATCTTATTCAGATTGGTTTCAAAAGAGCTAATGATAACAGTAGTTTGTACATCAAGGAAGGACCAAATAACAGAATTGTTTTGGCAGAAATATTTGTGGATGATACTGTGTTTACAGGTGATGATGATCAGTGAAAAGAATTTTTAGAGAAAATGAAGAAAGAATTTGAAATGTCTATGTTTGGTCAAATAAAGTTCTTTGTTGGTCTTCAAATTCAGTAGAGCAAGAATGGTATCTACATTACTCAGTCTAAATACATCAAGGAAATACTTAAGAAGTTTGGTATGGAAGATGTAAAACTAGTTGGTACCCCCATGTGTACTGGACTGAAGCTTACCAAAGATGATGATTCAAAGGAAGTAGATCAGACCTTATACAGATCAATGATTGGAAAATTACATTATGTAGTTCATACAAGGCCTAATATTGCCTTAGCAGTTGGTATAGTAGCAAGATTCTCAGCAAAACCGAGAGAAATTCATATGATGGCAATCAAAAGAATCTTGAGATACTTGAAAGGAACTGAAGATTATGGCTTGTGGTATAAATTTGGAGGTAGTATGGACTTAAAAGTGTTTACTGATGCTGATTGGGTAGGAAACATTGATGACAAAAAGAGTACAAGTGGTGGAGCATTCTTTCTTGGCAAGAGGTTGGTATATTGGACTAGTAAAAAGAAAAATTGCACATCCCAATCCACAATAGAAGTAGAATATGTTGTTGTAGTAGTAAACTACTCTAATATTGTTTGGTTTAAACAATTATTGGAAGGCATGAAGGTTGAGATCAAAGAACCAATTGTTATATTTTGTGATAATACAAGTGCAATAAATATTTCAAAGAATCCATTAATGCATTCCAAAACCAAGCACATTGCTATAAAATATCACTTTGTTAGAGAATTGGTGTAGGACAAGGAAATTAGATTGGAATATATTCATACAAAAGAACAGATTGCATATATATTCACCAAGCCACTACCTAAGGATGCATTCTTGTATCTAAGAGGTAAGTTAGGGGTCATTCCCCTATCTGAGGCTCACTAAATAAAGTTTTAGTGATGCATCAACCAGAGCATATTGAAGATCAGTCAGTTGATGTAGCTTAGTTAAGGAATCATTGCATATGAATCAGTACTCAAGGTACATTGCTATTCACCTGATATGTGTTGTCTTTGGCATGTGTTGTCAAAGAGGGAGAGTTTGCTGTCATATTTCAAGAAATTTCTTAAGATTTCTAAGAGGGAGAGTTTTCTTGGAGAGTTTGAGAAGTTAAGAAGGAGATTTTTTCAGCCAGAAAGAGAAGTTTGCTGATAGAGGGAGTTCTGATAGATGAGAATCAGAATGAAGCTAAGGATATGTTCCTTACTCTATGTTTTCTATGAAATTTCATTGTGCTATGACATGTTGTGTTGCCATCAATGCCAAAGAGAGAGATTGTTGGATACAATTGTCTGAAGGAGATTGTTGGATTAATTTTGTGTTGTCTTTGATGTCACACAAATGTCATATCAATTATCATGCTTAGTTGGTCAGCAAAGTAGTTCTATGTGTCTACCGAGCTCAGTCGGTCAGCAAGTGGTTTTTAGTGTCTACCTAGATCTCTTGGTCTCCAAAGGATGTTGCAGAATTTGCAGTGTTTACCGAGTTCACTTGATCACTGAAGGAAATCTTTTCAGGATTAGTATTTACCGAGAAAGGTCGGCCCAATAAAGGATTTTGTGAATTTGAGAAATAAAGTTTGTTTATTCCAGCCGACTGTTGTAATAAGTGTTAATGATTATTAGTGCCGACTTGACAATCCGAATGGTATATATATAGAAGGTCAAGTGGTGAATTAAGAAGTGAGAAGAATAGTGTGAAAGTGTGGAAATTTGTGAGTGAACATGCAAATCATTTTGAAGGAAGGTGTGTGCGAATTTTGAAGGATGGTTAGATATCCTTGAGGAGCAGCAAAGATTTATTTGATCAGAAAGGATCTAGTAAAGCAGAACAGAGATCTATAATCAATAATTCAGTTGCATCATTATTCAAGTCATTTCATTGTTACTTTCTTACCATTGTAGCAGTGATTTCAAAATCTCTTAGTAGAGTTGGTTTAACAACCATTTTGTAAATTTTCTAACAAGGTGACAGTTCTATTGAATTGTTTCAAAGACCTCTTACAAGGCCACTCCTAATAGGGTGATTAAATCCTCTAACAAGGTCACACCTAACAGTGTGTTTTGCAACCTTTAAGTGGGTTGGCTCCTAACAGGGCTCACTTCAGAAGAGTGAAAAATAGTAACTAGTTACATTGGTGGTTTTTCCCATATTGGGTTTCCACGTTAAATCTGGTGTCTCTTGTGTTCATGTTATTTTCTTTATGCATGCATGTTAATCACTGATGAATACTTAAGAACAGTTATAATTAATACTCACTGTAATAACTGAGTTTCAGCATTTCTCTGTATGATTACTGAGTGATAGCAGTAAATGAATTATTAAGACATCTAAGGGATTTGTGGTAATATTTTTGTGGTTAACTGACTCACCCCCCCTCTCAGTTACTCCATCTATATTTCCAATAGATCTTATATAGACAATGATATGGAAAACTAAATATTTGAAGGGTTATCGAATATTGAAGAGGAGAAGGAAAATAATGATTTGTTGAAGTGTTGATGCCAGTGGAAGATGAAGAATTGAAGAGAAGATTGAAGAGCACATACGGATCCAATTGAGAAAAGATAGTTGCACATCTACAGGTCATTTTTATTACTATTGCTTACTAGCAATTTTAATAGAGAAATATCTTAATAGAGTGGACTTAACAGTCTTATTGTAAATCCTTGAGAAAGGTGATATTATAAAAGAGTGTTTAAAGCCCTTTAATCAGGCCACTCCTAACAGGGTGAAGATCCTAACATATTTGAGGATAATCCCTTAACTGGGTCACACCTAATAGTGTGTTTTGTAATATTTAACCATATTGGCTCTTAACTGGGTGTACTTTAGAAGAATATATTTCTTAGTGGGTGATAATTCCCACAATGGTTTTTCCCAAAGCTAGGTTTCCACATTAAATATCTATGTTACACATTGTGAATTATTTATGTGAATGTTTTACTAATTCATATAGTTTATTTACTATTGTTGATAAATAGTGAACTATGTTACTATTGAGTAGTGACTGAGCTAATCAAAGAAAAATTTTATAGTTATTTTGTGATCAAGATTACCGATTCACCCCCCCTCTCCATAATCCAATAGAGATGACACAATCTCTATGCACCATGAAAAGAACACCAAGGCTAAAAGGTGGATTTCTATCTAGAGTATTTAGATTGGGTTCCCATTTAGATGATCAAGGCCTCTCCTAGAAGAGAACACTCAACAACACCCATCTACTATGGTTTTGACATGGTAGCATTTATTTATAGTGAATGAGATAGGTTGGATTTTTCATGTATCCACTTTGAGTCATTCTCGCGGGATGAGTACCTTTTCCAACTGCAATAGGATCTCTAAGATGTAACAAGGATGTAAATATGAATCTCAAGTGCATGTCAGATCACCTCAATGAAGTGAGAGCATACTCTCCTATTTCACTTGAGATTGCAATTACATCAAACATGCATTCATTTTAACACTTATCATTCCATATTTTTTGAATGAAATGAAGAGCACCTATGGAGGTTCCCAAGCCAAGACAAGTCACATGTGTTTCTAGGATTCTAATTACCTTGAAATAGATGAGAGCATAATCCCCTAGCACAAATGAAAAGTCCTTAATGAAATGACCATTAAACTATGTTCCTAAGAAATGAAAGCAAATCAATAGGGTGAAGACACAATGTTTAGTTGATTTCCAAGTAAGGTAACTTGCAAAACTGGTATATGAGTAGTTTTTTATATATGTCTTCTTCAAGTATACTAAAAACACATGTTAAGCTATTTAAAGCATCACAACAAAGAGTACAACACCATAGATTAACATCATTACAAAAATCAAAATCAAATTAAGCTAAAAAATGCTCTCTATTTTTTAAATGATTAAGCATCAAACCACAAAAGACAAAGTGTCATACAAATATTTGATTATGTTCACATGATTAACTAAAAAACTCTATATGACTAACAAATATCATACAACTTAAGATATCAATACATATGACTAAGGATTCATATGACTAATGATTGCATTCTATATGACTAAGGAT